>JASJET010000037.1:0-2400000 GCA_034092305.1 Diaprepes abbreviatus | reverse complement strand
CTTAACCAAGAGTTACATAGATTAGTATCAGAACTATTAGTTTGATCCAATTTCATCATAAAATTTTCACATTATCACTTTCATTTAAGTAAAAAACATTATTATTTGTTACGCTCGAGTTGCCAGACTGTATGTCAACCAACTATATACGACGGCATCATAGTTAACTGTTTTCAAGTGTAGACGAACAATGTGTTTCTATTAAAATGATATTGTGTTTTGACTTGGTTTACATCGTCAGTGAATTATGTTTTACGCACAGTTTAGACATCGATACCGACCGAATATGACTCTGCATGCTCGTAGGAATACATATATCTCTGACCATCTGCAATAAAAAAATTGCAACGTCGCAAATTACACTCTAACCACAATAATGAGCAAGCTGAGTTTACTAACATTCATTTATAAACTCGCTAGGTCTGTGACCGCAACTGGAGTTACAATGAATGAATTTAAACGAAAATAACTGTTAAGTATGCGCCCTTTGTTAGGCTTTCTTGGAGAATATTATTAATTATGTGATTATTTTTATTTATTTTGAAAACAATATGTACGGGGAAGGTTTGATAAGTAATTTGGTTCGCTTATTAAAACATGGCGCCGACAGGGATTCGTTGTTTAATAGTTGCTTAAACAGAAGTGTTTCGAGTATCAGTGAAAATAGATAAAATTGGAATTCGTGATGCGACCGTGAAAACAACCAAGGAAATTATTGAAAGAATTTAACCTACTCATGTCTTTCTATAAGACTCCGACTTTGGGTAAATAGATTTAAGCGTTGAGGCACTGATAATGCACCACGTCGTGGAGCCGCGAAATTAGCTGTGACACTCAAAATCATCGGTAAAGTTTATGATTTGGTTTTAGCTGATGGACAAGTGAATGTAGGCGAGTTTTCAGAGGCCACCTGCATCTCAACTGAGCAAGTTGAGAAGAATTTCATGGAGCTTTTGCCGAATTTTGCGACAATCAATGAAACCTGAATACATCGCTATACTCATTAAACAAAAATAGCAGTCATGACGAACCGGCTCTGCCAAAGGCGAAATATGTTCTATCCTCTGGAACGCTGATGGTATCAGTACTCTGGAACATAAAATGAATTCTCCTAATTAACTGTCTCAAAAAGGGGATAATCAATACCGGATAATACTATACATCACTTGTGAACCGATTAAAAAACGCCCGAAAATGACATAAAAATCCAAACTGCGTCGCTGAGCAAAAATTGGAAGAGTTGTAATTTGAACAGTTTCCGCATCCCGCCGATTCAGTAGATCTGGCTCTCTCAGACTACTATTTATTCCCGAAACTGGAAACTTTTCTGGCATTACGAAGATTTGAGTAAAAGGAATCGCGAAGCAGGGGGAACGTTGGAGCAAGCACGTTGAACATCGAGGGGGCTACGGCAAAAAATCGATTACGGCACGAAACTCAAATCGTTTTCTTTAATATCAAGCCGAGTTACTTGTCAAACCGTAATTAGCAATTCCCGAAATTATTTTGTTATACTACACCACGCCAAAAGTTACCATTTTCTCAAAATAGACGTATTTTGTGGCGTAGATTGCGAAAATTAAAACGAAATTTTGCGAATATGAGTTTCTGAGATATTCCATCTTAAATTTGAGGTTAGTTTACTAATGCAGTATTTGCCACTTTCTCTTTTTAGCGTTTCGTAGCCCCTGTAATTTGGTCGTGTCCGTGTGTCCATCCGGCAGTCTGGATGTTACAAAAACCATCAGTTTTTCATTATTGCACTGAAATTTGGAAAAAAATCCTCACCCTATATAAAAATTAGTGGCGAACCCCTTATTTTTCGTTTATCCCTTAGAGTATCATTGGTATGCCATACAACACTCCAAAGTGACTTTGAAAATATCAAGTAAAATTGAAAAATTTTAAAAAACTTGAGATTAATAGCACTTACGACATATATCCAATGCAAATTATTACAGTATAGTTAGGTCCACACTAATGACGAAAAAAACACGGCTTAAAATTTAATTTCGTTTTTCGTTAATCCAACCGAGTGGAGTACCGTTGAAAAAATTACATATATCATTGAAATTTTACTTTTCGTTTATAAAATATGAACATCTTGTCAAGGTTAAAATTTTATCTTAAATTTACTATTGTTAATTTGGTTAACTTTACCTTCTTTTTGCTAATATTCACGTTTTGGGCAACACTATATCATTGTCATTAAGCATTTCTCATATATCCTTCGTATAACAACATAATATTCGTTGCATTTTTGGGTCCTACTGCTTTTCGGGCCATTCCAAATTTCACTTCCTTGCAAATTTTCTTCCCAACTGAATTATTTTCTTTATCATTCAGTAATTTGCCTATAAGAAATACAGCCGTAATTTAATTCCATTCCTAACTTGATTTCTAGGTCGGCGACTCTACGTCACTGTTTTGAGTTGTTTATGTTTAAATAGGATATTGGTATTTACCTTTTTTATTAGATATCATTTTTTCCTGCCGATTATTGAATGAAATTGTTACATTTATCCACTTTAATAACAGTTTTCCTGATTTTTATTTGAAGTAATTTCGAGGGTTTATTTACCTTCTTGTTGGGGTTATGTGACCTTTCCAGTTGACGTTTAGGCAATTTGTATTCTTTTAAGCCGTTACTTGTTGGGTTGCTATTTCTGTGATAATTTTTGGGAAGAAATTTGGATGGATAACTAATACCGTGTTGCTAAGGGCTGAGGGAAAATTCATATTTCTCCTTTTAGCGATAAACAATGAAGTTCTATGTGATTATGAGTCGGAATAGTCAACGCCTATCTATCTGTCAATGCTACTTTTTTCTGTAAATTTTCGCAAATAAGGTCGAGAAATTTCTATCCCGTTTTCATTGCCGTCATCCTGCGGGATCTGGATGTGGAATTTTATTTTGCGTACCTCGATAACATTTTGGTGTGTTGTGATTTAAGTATTTTCTGGCCAGCTTGGTGTTTCGGATAAGTTATCGAAGTACAACCTGGAAACAGGGATTTCGTCGGTATCTCTGCATTTTTACCAGGAATCAGTCTGACCCCAGAAAATCGGGGTCTGCCCTCGGGGAAGAAGAATAACAGTTTCACCCTCTGGGTAAGAGACCATCCAGTTCCACCGTCCAGGTAGAGAAATATCCGTTTCAGCCTCTGGGTACGAGAAATCCAGTTCCACCCTCCGGAAACCAGAACAATCCACTCTAGGTGGATTCTTCAGAAAAATAATCCTTCAGTGACCCTTTTTATGAATAAAGAATGAGATTAGTATTAAGCCTTTGAGTTTCATTTGATCCGTAAGCTTCTTGTCCGATTCTGTTCATGCCATGTAATTTTTTTTATTAATTTTTTTATTTTGTGTAGCATTTTTTTTGAACCGAGTTGAACGTTAGGCCCAAGCAACAACATGGGAGGGGGTTCTGTATTGACCCGACCTAAATTCAATGGCGCCCTTTTCAAATATCCACCCCTACTCTACTGCATAGGGGCTCGCTGGTGCCGCCTCTAGCCTTCAGCTCTACTTTGCTCTTACGAGTTACAATGTAGCAATCTAAAGTTGTACAGGAAAGTGATTTTGGTGAATGTGCTTAGCAAGACAGTAGGTAAATTGAATATAAATTTTCGTTCCTTCTATAAGGGATGAAGATCATGTGGAGCTTCTAGATATGAAAGCGCGGGGTTTAAACAAAATTATTTCCGCACTTTTATTAGGGGGACTATAAAATTTAGTAAATACTTTTAACGAATATTGGTACAATTAAGTTTTCTAATTCATGCTTCAGCAACATTTTTTAAAATTGAAACTTGGATTTATTAATATATTTTAGGATATAAAATTCATCTTTTGTTATAAAATATAATTGACAGATACATTGAATTAACTCAAGTATGGACATGCAACGAAATTACAAAAAAAAAAACAGCGCCAGTTAGTGGCGGTTATGGAAGTTTAATATAGTGAGTCCGACACGCATTTGATCAGTTTTGAAGGGCTGTTTTTATCTATTATTTGATAATAATATAAAAATCATCCGTCTTCCATTTTGAAAACACTAAAAACTCTAGAAAGTTGCATTGTTCCTAAATTTAAGATAAAAAAACTCGAGATGTAAGAATTGAGGGTTTTTATTTCTTATCTGAATTATTTTTTATTTAAATTCGAATTTAATTAGGTAAGCACACCGAAAGACAACTAGTTATTTTAGCTGTCAAGTCTACTAACGTCACATTAAATTCGACCATTCTTTTTAAATTGACTTGAAATATTTTTTGTTAGACTGTCTAGACCCGTACGATAAGTTTTTATAATAAGACTTCTTTCGCGACCTTGTGATAAAGCTTTCCAATCTATTTGTTACTGCATTGGTAAGAAGAATTAGGTCACACACTACATTGGTTTTTACTAGTATAGTTTTCTGGGAAAACTAATAAAAAAAAGCTGGAAAACGAAATCGCCCTTGCACCAACATTTCAGGACAATTAAGACATTGCAGTCCAAAAACGTCCATTCGTCCTTTAATAAAAAAAAATACATTCAGGATTTCCAGTCTTTCTTTGATTAAACCGAAAAATACATTTTCATTGGGGACCCAAACTATTTATAAATTTATACCAGATATTTAATTTAAAACACAGTTTGCCAACCTTTTTTAATCCAGACCCTTTTACGATTTTTTAAAAACATTGGCGTCCCCCTTTATCTTTCATATTTAATCCCTTTCCGGGTTTCAATCCCTTCGTTTAAAAAAATCGTATGCCTCGTCTACTTACTCGCTTGGAACTGATTGGTAGAGCGGCTTCGCTGGATTCTCCCCTCTGCCAGATGCAACATATTTGTTCCTTGTATGCTATTCTCGCTTTTGTCTTTGGTGTTCTTTGTTGTTTTGTTTTTTGATTTTTTATTACAGGAATCTCCAACACCAAAACTGGAAAAATATCTAGCAAGTTTAATGCAACCGATAGTTGGGCTGGCTGATTTTTTCGTGAAAAATTCCGAACATCTGACCATAATAATCATTCATCTTGAAGAAAATGACATCTTAATAAGGCTCGACATAAAATCACTATAGTGAAGCATACTGGTGGATAAGACTTTAAACATAGTCGCCATGAACGAAGACACTGTCTAATATACTTTATGGTCAATAATTAAATATACCGCTCAGACAGTAGGGCTGCCACAATGGCACTGAAGTTCAGTGTCGCAACTTCACAACTAGAGTCTGAATGCAAGGATGTACTGAACAGTCTGACAAGGAACGGCTGCACAATCAGACTTGTGTGGGACCGGCTCACTCGGGTATAGAGGAATGATGAAGTAGACCGTCTGGCAAAGATGAGATCCACAATTGAACCATATGTACTCCAACCAATTCTACCTGTCCCAACTGCTGTTGGTAAAAGGGAATTAAAATTGTTACTGCAAAGTAAATTTATTGAATAGTGGAGAGGAGCTGCTAGAATGAGGTGTGTCAAGGAATATAAAACTAGACTTAGCGCACGGCTTACTAAGGAGCTTTTCTCCTTAGAAAGGAACGAACTACGAACTGTAGTGGCACTATTGATAGAACATTGCCACCTGAAAGGCTGTCTTCATAAGATTGGTGTCGTAGATGACCCGTCATGCAGATGGTGTCTGGAGGAGGATGAAACTGTTGACCATGTGCTCACAGAGTGTCCAGCACTCAAGGGATTGAGACAGAGACATTTCGGAAATACAGTTCTGTTATCGGAAGCAGTTAGGCAAGTTCAATTAACAAGGCTGTTTGGATTCGCAAAGCCTAGGCATCGATGATCAAGTATCACCAACTGTTGTTTATTTATTCATTCAATCCAATATACAAACAAACAGATGGCGCACCTATGGGGTCCATACTCTCACCAGTTAAAGCTAATCTTTTCTTAACATATTTCGAACAAGAGGCATTGCAAAAGGTACCTTTAAAACATAAATTCTGAAAATGCCACGTTGATCACAGCCATACGGAAAAGAACACCTAGACAATTTCCTCGCATAACATCTACCATATAATTCATTCAATTCACACTTGAAATTGAGCAAGAAAAAAACTCCCTTTTTTGCACCTGTTATAAACTAGGAAACTCAACGATATCCTGGATTTCAGCGTTTATTAGAAACCCACACACACAGACTGAGCAGTATCTCAATGCAGAATCACCATTCTCCACCAAACAGGCACTAGTCAACATACTAATATCAAGAACTCTCAGCCTAACAAAACCGGATACGAAACAAGAAGAAATACAACACATCTGACTAGCTCTCAGAATGGTTTCTCGAAATCAGGAATAAAGAAAGACATAAAAAGATAAGAGAACACTACAACAAAAGCCAAAGACCAAGATCAACCAAGGAACAAAACCAACATCTCAAACATAAAATGAATCACGGACAGAATCAGAAGAATCTTATGAAATCACTATATAGAACCCATATTCAAACCACAAATAACAATAGCCAACATTCTGAGAAATCCCAAAAGTAAGACT
The DNA here is from genome assembly GCA_034092305.1 of Diaprepes abbreviatus. Taxonomy (NCBI): domain Eukaryota; kingdom Metazoa; phylum Arthropoda; class Insecta; order Coleoptera; family Curculionidae; genus Diaprepes; species Diaprepes abbreviatus. The sequence goes on along the minus strand of JASJET010000037.1, from coordinate 2,393,479 downwards.
AACCTTGAAAATCATGAATTCAGGAACACAAAAATAGCCTTAAAAACAAACAGATTTTATTTCAACACCATCAGATAACCGGATATACCATCGATTTCGAAAAAGCAGAAGAAATAGCGCCAATACAAAACTACGAAGTACGCGCCATAAGAGAGGTCCTAGAGATCGAAAAAGTGGAACAAACAGGATGATGCTTCAAATATTCCAACTATATGGAAAACAGTAAAAAAAAAATCAAAAAACAAAACAACACCAAATACTGTAATCGACAATACTATTTATTTTAAAAAATCTGTTTTTTTTTAATTACAAAGATTTTAATAATGAAATGCTGAACAATTCAGTAAAATAGGAGAATAAGCAGGAATTATAATATTTTGTTCAATATCTATTTGCCTTAATGACAGCTTCACAGCGCGCCGGCATCGAGTCCACCAATTTTTGTAAACGATTCAAAGGGATTCGGCTCCATTTGTTTTTCAGAGCTTCGTATAAAGCTTTCTTGTTGGAGTAAATTCAGCGACTCACTCAACGATCCAACTCCTCCCACAAATGCTCTATAGGGTTTAAATCGGCGTTTTGACTTGACCTTCCTACAACTTTGACCTTTTCCCGTTTTATGAAGTCACTAACGTGCTTGGATTTGTGCTTAGGGCCATTATCATATCGAAAAAACGATTCGGAAGGCACGTTTTCTTGACCATGTGGTATTAATTGGTTTCAATATAGCGCCGTACAAAAATCGATCCATGTTCCTTTCCGTATTATTAAAATCGACTGACCAATAAAATATTTTTAATGAAATTTACCATGTCAACCAATAAACATCAAATACGATAAAATGTTTTACGAAATAATCCTTTTTACAACGCCCCATTTGCTTTCCAAAATATCTGATTTAATTTGATTATATTACGTTACTTTCGAGATACTCGGCTCAATTATTAATTAAATCGTATCAAATTTAACTAAAACGGTGAATAAATGATTCCTTGATTCTCTAACGGCCATTAATTTTCCGCTTTCAGATTAAACATTTTAAAAGCTCTGATTTAATATCGCCCTCTTTAGTTGATACAGAAATAAATAAATGAATAAGAAATGTCAGAAAGCACATCGCAATTATCTAATGTCACATAGCAAAAAATAGAACATCGTAATTGTTTATTTCCCTGAGTTTGACCTTGGATATGACATTAATTGGAGTATTCATTTAAGCCGGTTTCATTGCTATATTTCCAATACTGAAGAAGACTTTTTACACTCACAAAATGCCAAAATGTCAAGATACAAAAGTATTTTTAATAAACATCGAAATCTGTTTATTTATTCCTGCTCAAAACAAGAGAAGCATATCAAACGCACACAATTGTTATTGAAATTGTTATCCTTACGCGATAGAATTTTCACGTTATTTTTAGTGCAACAGCAATACTGATGAACACAGAGAGTTGGCAAGTACTGTTGTTACATATTTACCTACAGAAAAATTATTGTCTTAGGTTATATATTTTTTATTTTAGAAAATATAAACATGATTTTATTGTTGCCTATTTTATTATTCAGAGTACTTTCCCACAGTTCAGGGTTTAAAAATAAAACTTATGATATTTTATCACAATTTCTTAATTTTAAAAACATAAATTAATTTATTTACAGGTAAAATGCAACTTATTTTCATAGCTGGTGCACCGTTACGTACGCCAGCCGACGTTACGTTTGAACAGTGTCTTCTAGTTGGTCAGTTTCCTTTTGTTTATGATACTATTTTAATTTATGTTATGTACGTCAACAATAATGTTATCAAGATTGAGTAAAACATTTCATCAAATAAGTTTGAAAAAATAGTTTTTCTAAACTTAATTCACAATGAGTGTCGCATCTTATAAATATTTGGGGCTTAAACTGAATTAAAGTAGATCGTGATAATCCCTTGGGCTGCTTTTGGCAAGCCGAGGAAAGATGTATTTAAGGCTGACTTAACCTGTCTTTCTTAAAAAAAAGGGTATGCGAGATTCTAGTGTAAACCTATGGGAAAGAAATCCTGTTTGCCAAAAATTTCGTGAAGAAAATCAGCGTAGCCCAGAAAGGCAAGGGGCGTTTCATGCTTAGTGTTACACTATGAGATACAGTGCCCGACAAAGAGCAAGAACAAAATCTACAGATGATGTTCATTAAATCTATCGCTTGATGTGGCATTGGGCAGACTTCATTGCCAGGATAGTAAACGGAAGACGGGTGAAGAAGATTCTAGGTAACAAGGGGGTCCAGAATGAAGGCAAACAGAAACAGAGAAATACATATAAAAAGAATTAAAACAAATTTCAAATCTATCCTAAGATTGAGAGAGCTTAAGAAGGTCTTCATCTAGTAGTAGAGGGCTTAAACTTGAAAAATTAGTGAAAAATATAAAAAAAAAGAGTAGAAGCGCTAGAAATGGACGTAGAAAAAGAATCTTTACGAATGTCCAGACTAAACATGATAAATAAACGAAACTATCAAATGAGAATCCAAGGAACCATAAGGAAAGACATAAAATAGAAACAACTTACATGGTTCGGGCACGTGAAATCCATGACCGATGACAGACTACCCACATAAATAATGTGGCAACCATCAGAGAGGCGAAAGCGAGGAAAACCAAGAAAAAACTGGGTTCTGGGTATTAGAAAAATGCTTAGTTCAGAAAATCTCAAGTAAGAGGAATAGTGATCTGTAGAAAATAAATATTTTTCATTGTGGACTGTTTGGTATTAAAGAACATGATATTTTATTCTTGTGTTTTTAAGGCGAAGAACTTGGTTGCCTTATTATTGTCTTTATCAACTTAACCCCTTTATTGTTCACTTAAATTAGTTTTAAAGTTAGGCCTTGTTAGCGAGTTAGGGGGTAAGGTCTATTGTTATAAAACAAAGTTTATTTGGGACTGTGGCATCAGTAGCGTAGCTGGATGGATAGTAAGTAAATAAGGAAAGACAATTATTACACAGATAAAATAGACAAAGGTAATTAGTTACATCCTTGTAAATAACATACAGGTCTAATAATGAAACAAAAAAAAAACAGTTCATTACAAACCGTAGAGCATAATTTTGAAGTTATAAGTTTCAGTAAACCTATTTCTTTGCCCACACGAATGGTTAGTTTTTTCTCAAATTTGAAGGTTCTTAGGAATATCATTTAAAATAAAAAGAAGAATCTTCCAAAAATTTCTTCGTTTCTCTATAAAATAGATTTTGGACAGTGAATTTAATAGAAATTTTTGACTTTCTCTCTCAAAAGGGTTTTACTTAAGGTAACCGCAGCTACCATACCTTATTGAAATCGACAGGTAAAATTTGGTTTGTTTTTCTTAAATAAGTTCGATTTGATTCCTTAAATGATCTATATTTAAAAAAAGACACACAATAAATTGTAATTGTAAATTAGACAAAAATATCGGCGTAAATTTTAGGTTTACGATAGAATTTCGTACTAATAGTTTAATTTTTCGAGTTTTTTACGATAACACTTCCTACAAACTGTGCGTGTTACAAAAATATATGTTATTTTAAAATTGATTAAAAAGAGGCTAAAAATTGTACTCACGCGAAGTTGCGGCCAAGTAAAAGTTCAGCAAAAATGTAAAATGTACCAAAACTTTGTGAATATATATATATATATATATATATATATATATATATATATATATATATATATATATATATATATATATATATGTTTACTTCACCTACATACGGAGTTGCATATAGTTATAGCAAAAATTTTATTATCTACGAAAATTCAAGTTTCATTCTTAGATTTGAGTGAGGTTTTTTTCTAACAGTGAGGGAAATAAATGCATTCAATTTATTTTAAAAATAATTTTATTGAATTACCTTTACAGTGGTTTGGCGAAACCCGTATCAATAAAATATTACATACATTAAATTCATTCATTCATTCATTCATTAAGGAAATTAATAATTTTCTCTATTCACTTTTTTTAATTTAATTAAAATACAAAATATTTAATGTATTGCATTGGATGTTCTGAACGCATAAAAGATGAATTTTTGTGTTGCTGTTCACCAGGCCGGTAATTGTTATTTCTAAAATAAATATAAACAAAATAAAAATACCAACAGATAAACAACCAGTTTTTTTAGCCATCCATACAGATGATATCGGCTTTAATTCTGGTCGCACACGTCTTGCCATTATGTTTTACACCAGTTCAATGTTCACTTGCAAAATTTAAAATTGCCTTGTTTACAAAACTATGGCTACTTTTTCCAATTTAGAATACGCTGATATAATTTTCATGTATGGTAGAGTAGACGACAATGCAGCTGCAGCTCAACGATTATAACGAGATCGATTTCCTGGAAGAAGAGTTCCCAATGTACAAGTTTTTATTAACACATATCGCAGTATTTGTGAAACCGGTAGTCTTCATTTCAGAGAAAGATTGCATGCAGACAGACATGCTGTCGAAGTAGAACAACAAATTTTGGGTTCTTTTGATGCAGATCCAACCACGAGTACTAGAAAGGTAGCTCTAATCAACTTAATTTGTCTATCTGGAAAGTGTGGAACGTTTTGAAAATCGAAGGAAAACATCCATTCCATTACATCCCGGTTCAAGGCCTTGAAGAAGATAATCCAGCATGGAGAATTCTGTTCTGCCGTTATTTGTTAAATGCTGTAATGGAAATTTTCTCGGGAGGGAATTACCAACTTCCACAATCTGCATTATTGAGCTGATGAGAATCTGCACATGAAAAAAGAAATATCCTTCCAACAAAAATTCAGTGTAAATGTAGGGCAGCGGTAATCGGAAGAACTTTCATTGGACCATATTTCCTTCCTGAACATTTAAACGGAGACAATTATTTAGAGTTTTTACGAAATGAAATGCCGAACATCGTGGATGAAATAGCATTGAACGTAAGACACAGAATAATTTTCCAGAACGACCGATGTCCAGCAGAGATCTTTTAAATGAAACATTCCCTAATCGTTGGATCGGAAGAAACGGTCCCATATTGTGACTTGCGAGGTCCCCAGGTTTAACACCTATAGATTTTCACATCTAGGGACATATGAAAGAACTTGTCTATAAAGTTGAAATAATGGACCGTAATCAACTGATTAAAAGAATTAATAAAGCAGGTGTCACACTTAGGGAAGAAATTAGACTAGACGTAACCACCACCCAAGTGAGAAAAAGGGCCCGAAAATTTATTAGAAATAATGGCTCACATTTCGAACATAACATATAAAATAATACTTAATGTAATTTTGGTAATTTTAGGAAAGTAAAAATAAATAGAGAAAATTGTTAATTTCGTTAATATGAATATCTTCCCTGAATTTAATGGATTTAATATTTTATTGATACGGATTTCGATAAACCACTGTAAAGGTAATTCAACAAAGTTATTTTTAAAATTAATTGAATGGATTGATTTTTCTCTCTGTTAAATAAAAACATCCTCAAATCTAAGAATGAAACTTGAATTTTCGTAGATAATGAATTCTTGAGTGCACAGATTTCTGGGTGTTATTTTAATTTTAATCCTCTTGTTGTTATGATAGTGTATGAACCAAAGAATAAGAAAAAAAATATTTCAAAGCGAAAAATTATACAGTATCAGAAAAATTAAATTTTCAATCACCAATTGCCAGAAAATCGAAAAATTATAAAATGTACTGTAACTCGATAACCGTACAATTTTGTACTAAGACATATATGACAAATTATTCATTCTCTATCACCTCTTTCAAACTTTCTATCGATGTACCAAACACCCTGTATATATATATATATATATATATATATATATATATATATATATATATATATATATATATATATATATATATATATGTTTATGCGGATTTCACGGATTCCTCCGTGTGAGATGCAATAGCAGTGGATATATCCACATTATGCCGTTGTAGTGCTGAAATCACATTCAGCAAACGTACAACTATATGCAGCTCCGCGTAAGAATGAAAGTAAAATGCGAACAGTAAATGCAAACTTCCCTCCATCATATCCTTTCTGTGTTAGAGGTTGCACAGTTAGAACAAATTGTTATAAAACGCAATTTATCCTATTCTACCACCATCGAGATGATGGCCTACCTGTACCACTATACTGTTCGCATTTTACTTTCATATATATATATATATATATATATATATATATATATATATATATATATATATATATATATATATATATATATATATATATGTTCACTTCAAAGATTTTCTTAAATTATTTTTTCAATATTGGTTTATTTGATTGCTATTACACCTACATATGTATTTTTCCAGGAAGGAAATAATGTCTAATGCTGTCACTGGATTAATATACATATATTTCACCAGAAATAATGTATTTCAACATTGCGTTGGAGGACATGGTTTATTTTTGTGTTGCTAAAATTACTTTTAAAGACTGAGACAAGCCTATTTCTTCACATATTACTGCTAGAGTTAAAAGTTTAAATGAAAAAATAAAACGTCGGGAAATGAGTCAGAATACAACGTGAACAGCTATTTATATCAAAACATATAGTTCAACAGCTGATAAAACAAGAAAATAAATTTTGAGGAACATTTCCGTTTTTTCAAATATATTACTTTTTTTTACTTTAGGATATATACATAAAATGTATTTACAAAAAAATGGAAGAAGCTTTCAAATCCGCATAAGTTAAAAATAGTCATTATTTTCTATAGACCCTTGAAAATTACATCTAGTTTATTCCGTAAAAACATGTAACTAACTGTTAATACTATTACAGTTTTTATGCATTCATAAACAGTATTTTGTTTAATAACAATGTAGTTTTGTTCAATAATAAGGCGACTTTGTGACGGGAAGATGCAGCTGGACGGAAGTGGGCACACGTGTAATTTTTCAATATAGTCCAGAAGCTCTAAATAGTGTTATGGAAAAATTAGGATTTGCACATAACCCGGATGATTGCCGCTTATTTATAGATTCTTTTAAAATAAGTTTAAAATCAGTTCTGCTCCTTAATGGGAACAAAAGGCCAGCTATTCCTCTTACACATGCAGTTGACATGAAGGAAACATACAAAAGTACGGCACTTATTCTAAATGCAATAAGCTATGATATGTATAAGAGGCAAATAAGTGGTGACTTAAAAGTCATAGGACTATTACTAGGGTTTCAGGGTGGATTACCGAGGTGTTTCTTTTTCTTTGGAACAGCAGAGGAACACAGAATCATTACCAAGTAAAGGAATGGCTTTCGAGAGATCAGTATATTCCAGCTCAAGCAAACATAAAAAAAAACCTCTTGTTGATCCCAAAAAAGTACTGTTACCGCCATTAGACATTAAACTGGGATTGATTAAAAATTTCGTTAACAAAGAAGGAGATGCGTTTAAATACCTTAAGGTAGTTCACTCGCGATAATCGTAGACAAAAGTATAGCCTTTAAGTAAGTACCAAAAGTTAAAGATTCTCAGGCCTAGAGAATCTTGTTTTTGTACGAGACTGCACCCAACACACGTTAACTATCAATATACAGATACATTCTTATACAGTAATAACTTTAAATATAAGAAATCTGGCAGTGCGCAAATGTCTATATTGAATGGTCCATAAAGTAAACGTGTGTATAGTAACGTTCATATAGTGCGAGTCTCATACCTATACAGTTTGTTATGTTGATATTCCAACACTGAGAAAATAAATAAAAATATCAAGAAATATATTTAAAAAAAGTCACATTCTGAAGAACTAACCTAACTAACTTAGGTTTAAATTATCGCGCGTTGCCAAGTTGTGATCACTGTACCCCACTACGAGTCAGATGTTTTCAAATTATTTTTATTTAAAAAGTCTGTATTTTCTAAACAAAACGGTCAAGAAATTCCGGTTTTTTTCTAAAAAATTCATAATTTTCGGATCTACGTTGCATAAGTTTTTAAAAAATATGGTAAAAACCGTTTTTGAGATATTCGAAAATATATTGGCATTTTGTTATATGTAGTGCCCACCAGGATGTTAATTATCCATATTTTAATTGTTATTATTTCGTCTTACAGAAGATTAAAAAATTTCGTTTTTTTTTTAACGAAATAAAGGGCACTTTTGTAAACTATATATTCAAATTCGATCACATTCCTAAGAAAAGCCGTTTCACGAGTGAACTACCTTAAACAAATTTTTCCTAAACTAAGTGATACTAAGCTTAAGGAAGGAATATTTGTTGAACCATAAATTAGAAAAATACTAAGGGATCAACGTTTGATCAAAAATTAAGTGATGTTAAATTAGCTGAGAGGCGTGCTTTTAAAACAACGGAGTTTTTAGGAAACAAAAAAGTAGAAAACTACGGAAAACGTGTAGAAGAACTACTTGAAACTTAGAATATACTTCTTGCACTCCATTCAAATTTTTTCTCAGAAAATTTGGGTGCGGTTAGTGACGAGAAAAAGAAAGGTTCCACTAAGACATATTAACAATGGAGCAACACTACCAACGAGGAAGAGATCCAGCAACGATGAGAGATTATTGTTGGTTTCTTAGGAAAGAAAGCGATCAGGAATAAAAACGAAAGTCAACTTTTCCAAAAAAGTGATGTATAAAAGACTTACTATAGATGTATCTTTATGTGTATTTTTGTAAATAAATCCTGTTATCCTTAAAATATCTCGTTTTTTTTATTGTTTTGGACTTATGTATAAAATTATATAAAAATGTTTGTAATAAATAGAAATAACTGATACATTCTATAACTCAAAATCGATATGTGGTGTAAAATTTTCGTTGTTGAATTTACAATCAGGATACTTTAAACTCCCACGGACAGCCATTATAACATCAGTCGCAATTTTTTTTGTATTTGTTTAGTGTTATGTACAATATCTTAACTACATACTTAAAAAAATAGTATTTAATATTTTTAAATGTAATTTTGTAAATTTATGCTATGCGTTTCATGAAGTTGAAAATTTTGGAGCAAAACAACTACATTGGATGCATATCATGATCATTAGACCAATGGTGGTAGCCTATGAATCCATAGGTTGGTGGAAAGGGATAGCAACGAGTGGTCCAAGTAAACGTATCAGGACAACAATGGAAGGTATATTTGGAGATGACAAGTGTTAAGAACTACGTCAACGGGGTTATGGAAGTTCTCCTAATGCTGACTCCCCTTCAAATAAGCTGAAAAGAAGAACCAATGAAAACGATGTACAGGATATATCATGCTACTTATAATATAAGAGTGAATGAAAGATAAGTGGAAAATATTAAACTAGAACACACACAACATCCAAGGTATGGTCACCAACCTTATATCCAAAACAGGGACAAGATTTCAGTCCTATTATGTACTCGTTGCAAGCAGTTAAGAATGGGGCCAGAACAAATTAGACCTAGTAAAGCAGCCTTCTAGCTGTTTACGGAAGGATAAAAAACAGGTGTAGGAACAGGAATATATGAACACCATCCAAAAACTAATATATCAGGAAGTTTTGGCAACTAATTCTATTTTCTAAGCCAAAATATTCGCGTGTTAAAAAGCTGAAAGAACGGGTTTACGTACACAAAACGATAAAAAATATGCTGATGGTCAAGCGCACTGAAATCTCTTGAACCGAATATCTCTTCGTTCAGAACTGTATGGAATTACCAGAAGGTAAGGAAAATCCATCTTCAAGTTTACTTGCTGAAAGAGGAGCATCAAAAATTAAATATTTCTACGTTCTGATGCTATGAATATATAACTTCAACGAAGTTTTGTGTATAATTTAAAAATATTTTCCATTCGAAACAAAACATACGTAATCCAATAAACAAAAAATAAAACACTTTCTATTTTGAATAAATATAAGGCAAGTCAAGTATGTACATACTTTCAAGGTCTGATTTACGAGATATTAAAAAGTTCAATTTGCAAAACTACAACTTACATGCGTTACCAGTTTTAATTGCGACTTTCGTGTAACGGTTTTTTGGATACACTATCACAAACTCAATATTTCAGTACAAATAGTAAATTTGCGCCTTCCTTTTTGTTATATGGAACCACCGAGAGGGGACGCACCCCATTAGGTTGAGGATCGCTGGGTTAAGATTCGAACAATTACTGATTTTCGATTTTCAAAAACTATCTAAGAAATGAAGTAAAATATGATTTATGAAAGCTGAATTAGAGTTAAAGGAAAATTGTCCGAGTGTCAGTTAGTATTTTATTGATCCACCCAATTTTTTTAATATATGTTCGACCCTTAAACATGAAGTTTTTAGACAAATCTTCGTCAGATGGTACATAACAATGTTATAAATATATTGCAAAACTCAAAATTTTCATTTTTTTAAAAGTGCAATGAGATAAGTATAAACAATACCGCACAAACATACATTAAAAAATTCGTCGGCATTAGTAATGGTCTAAAAGGAGAGTCGTATCGTTAACTATAAAATATATCGACACAATATTATTATTTGTAATACATAAACATTTTATAGGTATGTATGTAATATGATATGAATTTTATATGGACATTTCAACTAACGCTTCATAAAGTTCAAATTGAGATGCAAGACAAGCAATAATCGTCTCTAGAGTAAATGGGTTTGACTTTGACGGTAAAGACCTTAAAATTTCCCCCTTTTCTGACTTTGTTTATATTTTTTTAAGTCAATTATGAATGATTAAAAGTATTAGTGAGAAAGATCAATTTAAGCCATTTAAAATAAATTCGCGGAAATTGTTTGAGTATTACAGCGTTAAAAATTTGTAAAATTGCCTTTTTCAAATTTTCATGATTTTTCTTTCTAAAACAAAGCGTCATAGAGGAAAATGTCAGATTATTTTTGGTTTAAAATGACCAATAATGATTTTTAATTTCTAAAATGACTTTGATGAATTTCTACGTAAAAAATTCATGTTTAGTTGCCCAAAATACATTAAAAAATCAAGTGGATCAATAAAACACCAAAAAGTCACCAGAATACCTATGACGCCGAGACTATAACAGTTGATGTGCGCAAACAACGTATATTTTTAAATCTTTGGTATATTATTCTGTTGTATTTCAGTAAATTAATATTTATCTTAAACAACGAAACGTTCTATTTGGAAAAATCTAATTTTAGACATTGTTTCGAGGAATAGGTGGTATTAGTTTAGTTAGGAAACACTCACGGAGATTAAATTTTTGACTTTTTTTGATGGTATTGGAATCTTATTACGATTTAAAATATATTCCAATCAACAACCTTTAACAGTCTAACTTTAAGGATGTTATAACAATATAATATTCTTTATTTCTTTATAACAACTGGGGAGGAAATCAAAGTATCACTTTTCCCGAGAACCACTCATACCAATAATGATTATTATGGAAAAGTTATAATCATAAAATACATAAAATTTTAACAATTATTTTTACTTTCTATCAAATATCATTTGTTTTCCCAGAAATATTAAATATATTTTTTTTTAATTAAATAAAAGTTTTTTTTCAGATTTATCTTAAAATGTTGGGTATTTGTCAAGCTAAATCCAATTTTTCTCCAAAAAGGTGGGAAGAAAACCGAAGTTTTTATAGATAAATTTTAATCTAAAAATTTCCTCTATTCAATCTTGTATCCAAAATACATCTATAATTGGAATCTATTCTTCATTTTTTTACGGATTCAATTAATTGGGAAGCATTTTATTCCTCAATGTATCGATTACATGTCATTTAGATCATGTTTTAGGATTATGTGGTAAATTTTGATTTTAAACTCCTTATCTTTTATCGTCTTGCTTCCATAGCTTCTGACCATTTTACTGTCGTTCTTTTTCCCCATTTGGATCTCCTTGTCCTCGCTGATTTTCAAGGATGGTAAGGGTATTGTTTACTATACAATAAAACCCGTATTTTTCCAATGATCGTGAGGATAGGGGTCATACACTGCAACAATAATTGTTCTATGTCCTCTAATTGTTATGTTTGTTTATTGTATTCCAGTTATGGATTTTTTGTTTATATTTCTTCTTTATTAGTATTGAGATTTCAGCTGCACAATTCCATGGCCTTTTTTTCTTAGTTTTCGTAAGTACTCTTATGTCGTAGTGCAAAAAAGTGAAGAGTAAAATGTGTAGTACTTGAAAGAAGTGACTAAATAAATATTTAATATTAAGGAATTTGCATTAATCGAACTAAATTTTTCTTCAATATTTTATGAAGTAAAAAGAACCTTTTTCCAAAGTAACATACCGTTAGAATAAAACTTTGGAGTTCTCTTGAAGTTAAGTAAAATTACGGGTCACAAAGAAAATACCAGTAATGTAATATTTACTAGAATCGACATTTTTGTTACGGGAAACTCCGTTAAAACTCTTTTGACACTTCTAAAAGCGTTAATGGTCCTTTCTTTTGATAAAAATACGTAAAAAAATCTGTAATAGAGAACATCTGACACGTTTAACAAAAAATATAAATATGGATACATTATAAGCTACGTAATAAAAATCTGAGGTCAATGAACTTGCAAATATCCATAAATGGTGATAACGAGCTATGTTTTCCAATTAACCTCTCGATCCGGACAGAAGATAATTTTTATTGCTAGAAATAACCCAATTATTAAACTAACATTATTACATAAAAATATAAAAAACACTCCTCTTAAAAAATTAAAAATTATATTCATTACATAAGCTTTTTTCTTTTAATTTTTTACCACCAGAATGACCAAAAAGGTATAAATTCTAAACTGGATAGCAGATATGAAAGTTTTATTGTTTTTACAATATTGTTATAGTTTGTCAACAATAAATCTTTTTATAGAAAAATTAAGAAGAAACCTAGATATATAAAGCTTTGAACTCAGTAAGGAAGAAGTTGTCTATCGAAAGTAAGCCAATCGATTCATTTTCGTCGGTTCAAAAATAAAGAAATTTCAAATATACAAAACTACATAAATATTTGGTTTATAAGCTAAAATATCAAAAACCCCCAGAAGAAAATGTGAGCATCGAATGTGTATCTATAATACGTGATCTAAAGTTAACAAGTACGCATATTATATCCGACCTGAACAGTTTAATATGGCATTTCCATGTCGCTTTCGAAAAGTCAACCCCATTTAATTTTAGGCCTAAGCGCGTTTACTTCGCACTTGAGGTGAAGCCAGGCAGAAAGCCATCGATATAAACGTATTCAAGGTTGCTAAATGGGGGCTAAATATTCAGAAATTCACAGTATATCAACCGAAAAAAACACAATTTAATTGAGCTCAGTATTCTTAAGTTAATTATATGATTGAGACTTATAAATATAACATAAATATCGAAAAAATTATTGGGATATCCGAATTTTGGCCCTTTTTAGCAGAAAAAAACTATGAACTGAAAGGATTGAAGAATGCCTCCTTAAAGTTTTCTCAGTTCTTTTTTTAATGCAAGTTAGTCACTATAAAATCTTGGTAAAATTAAGTGTTTTTACAATAAATTTGTATTAAAACGAACAGAATATGAGAGATGTGTGGGAAAATCATTTGTACAATATATCAAGTTTAAGATGTATTCAAAACTCTTTACGGATGGAAATACTGGAAGTAATATCCGCACGATATTAAAAACCTTCTGAACATAAAAATGCAAATTTTATAGAATTTCAGATGCTTTTCGTATCTCAATTTTTACAGTTGCTGATTCTAAATTCAACAAATATATATATCTTTATATAATTTGACATGCAAAAAATGAAATTATCATAAGGAATTCAATTTAAAAGTAACATTTGTTTAAAAAATAACCAATATTTTAAAATATTCTCTTTTTCAGTAGAAAGAAGTTTTTATTTTATGTAACCAGATCAAAAATGTTTTATTTTATTTTCTTACAAGCCTATTAGATTATTCGATATTTAGGTATCCTAGTGAAGGAACTGAATTCAGCTTGATGTAATAGCATTTAAGGCAGTTAGGAACCTAATTAGGATGGTCGAGCGATGCCGACCTTGCTTACTTACTTATACTCTATTCAAGAACTAGAAAGATTAGTGAGATTAGAAGTTAGTGAGATACCCAAAAGATAAAGCTTTCACATCTATAATTATTCCAAAATCGTTAAATTCAGGGCATTTTTCCCTCCCCCAACTTATTACGTTGTGTTTACCATCCCTTAAAACATCAATATCCGGACAATAATGTGGAAAGCTCTGTTGAGATGTGTTCCAAACTGACATGGGTTGGAAAATCTACTGTTCCCCGAATGCTGAAAGAGAAAAAGATGACTGGTATTGTTAGTGCTTCCAAGCCACGTTCGATCACAGGAAGACGAAAAACCCCGTTGGAAGGAAAAATGAAAATTGCAGTTCCCACCGTCCACAAAATTCTAATTAAAATCAATGAAGATCGGGATTTACCTGAAATTCAAGAAACTAGGCTCTGGAAATTGCTCAGAGAACTTAATTTTTACTGAAAAAAAAAACCAGATAGGAAATCTATACTTATAGATGATCTGGAAATTGTCCGTTGTAGAAGGAAGTATCTCGGAACAATTAAGCAACATCGAGAAGACGGAAAAGAGATTTATTATTTAGACGAAACATGGTTGAATGAACGACATACTCTACCGAAAGTATGGCAAGATAAAAATGTTCAAAGCTACCAACAAGCTTAATTGTAATATTGGTCTACTGGACTAAAACAACCTAAGGAAAACGCCGCAGACTATGAGCCACATCGGTAGTTTCAAAGGTTTTCTTAAACGGTGTTTATTAACTTTTCTGTTCAACAGGATTGGGAATTATCACGATATATGAACGGGGACGTCTCCGATGAGTGTTTTCAACAAATGTTGGATCTTATACCAAAGAGATCATAAATAGTTATGGATAACGCTCTGTACCACTCGCGTAACAGTAGAAGACTGTCAATAAATGCATGAAAAAAAAATGAGATAAAACAATGGCTGCATTTCAAGAATTTAAGTTATTTGGTTACAATTGACATGGTCAAGAGAGAGCTTTCAGATATAGCAAATGTACATAAAGATAAGTGAGCTGAACCCAGGATTCCCATATAATAAAGTAAATTAAATTAATATGTCAGTACCATAGTAAGTCTAATTTTAATTATATAACATATGAAAATTAATTACATTTTAATCCCACTTTAGTGTTTAATTGTAATTCTGTAGATGGTTTAAAAAATAAATAAACCGAAATGTCAAATATCCTAGAGATGTTTTTAATTAATAAAAAAAATTTAATATCACATGGACAAATTTATTTTTTTATGTATGTTTAACTTCTCGTATTTATGATAATGGATATTTTATAAGTATTTAAATTATAACTTTTGAAACAATAAGATTATGTTTTAGTCTGAATGTGCCTAAAATGGTTTCAATGTCAAAACTAAAAGTAATAAAAATACAGTTTTGATTTGTCTTAACTATGGTATAATTAACCATACTTTGTAATGTATGTGAATTGTTAAGAAATAATAAGAAATAAAATAATAATATTGTCATAACTTCGTTCTATTTTGAGTTTATTATCGAAATAATATTCTATGCCATAAATACTTCGTGATAAAATAAACCTCCTTCCGATGCCAATGACAATGATTCAAATCCCTTTTAACACTTCACACTTCCAAATATCTATTGTTATCCGACCCAAATAGTCCATTATTATAAATCGGTATTTTCGATAATAAAATTTCTAATCCATTCCTATGAAAAGTATGTGTGTCTAACAGATTTTGCCAGATACCAGTTTACGAAGTAAAAAAGGATCTTAAATGATTTATTACTCTATCTAATTCTTGAATAGATTGTAGAAAACGATTCGCTCAGGTTAAATGTTACTTAGTCAACATGCAGCAAGCGATGCGGCTGAGGGTGAGTCCACACGACAAGAAAAATCTGAATGTAGGAGTATTACGTCCTTTTAAGTTAAAACTGTATCGTCCACACGGGCCATTTCATTCCACAGTCACAAGAGATGTAGTTTTTTGTCTTATCCTAACTTGTATCAGAATCAGGTTATATTTTATATAAAAATTAAATTGAAGTAAAATAAAATATTAATTGCAGCAGTGTGGTAATCTAGAAAAAAAAGTTACAAAATGTAAAGAGATTATTGATATATTCTTTATTAAAAAAAAGACAGAAAAGTCGTTGCACTAGAGAAAGACTTGGACATACTAATAACTTAATTCAAGAAATGCGAGAAAATGAACCTGTTTCTTTAAAAATATGTTCATGTTACTATGGACGAATTTGAACAGCTCTTCGTTCTGGTTGCGCCAATAATTAGGAAACACAATACGAAAATGCGTAGAGCGATACCCCTTGGAAATAACATTGCATGCTGACGAAACCAGCATGTCCAATCTACAGTGTGAATTCCGAGTCGGCAAACACAGTATTTTGAAATTATTCGGGAAACTTGTGCCGTAATATGGGACTCTTTAAAAGAAGTTGTATTTCCAAAGTTTACCACGTCTACCTGGTAAAAAATTGCCAAGAAGTTCGAAGACGAGAATTTCAATATAACAGTGTAATTCTAATAATGGTTTTAATAATTACAATTGTTTGTAGTTTTTAGAAGAACATGTTACATATGATACTAACTGGATTTTTGTTATTAAATTTCCATCAATGGTAATATTAACATTTTAATTGTTTACAATAGGTTTATATAAAGTTTGCTAAGGGTAGGGTTACCAGACGACAGAAATTTTCCTGACATGTCCGGAATTTTAGCTGCGTGTTAGGGAAACAGGAAAAAACTGCAATTGTCAGAATTTTTTTGAAATTGAAAGAGGAAAATTAAAATAATAAAAAAATATTTATTAATCATTTTAGTAAGAAAAAATAAATTAATGAAACCTTAAAAAAATTGAGGGAATTTTTAATTTAATATATATAATAAATTTACTTTCATACTTTTTATTGATTGATATTTCTTTTAGCAGTTGCTGATCTTTTATAACCATTTCGTGACATTCTTAACATGATGTGTTCTTTAAATTAAATTGTGTCAAGAGTAGAACCTTAACAGAAGTTACGTTTATGAATTAATAGGTATTTATAGTCTAATATTTAAACTTTCCTTTTTACAGAAACTATTAGCTTTATTCATAATTGTCATTTTAGTAATCATATAATACGTTATATTTGTTAGTACGCCTATGAGTGTCAAATAATAATTTAGATATAGAAATAGGATATAACTAAGACACGAACATAGAGACGAGGGGAACTAAAATTAAAAAACTACAATAGTGACATTAAATTAGTAAGTAAGAAAAGTTGTTACCTCCTGATTTAATAAAATATTAAAAGTGATACAAGAAGATTTATCTGAATTCGCTGAAACCAGTGATAAACCAAAAGCAGAACCAGCAAAGTTATAATATTGGCGGGAGCGGAAAATCAAAGCTTATAACAATATATATATAGCCTATTTCTCATCTTAGACCACAGCGCTCTCATTAATGACAATAAACAACCCTAGCTAAGGGTTTGTTTGTGGATAAGTATCTCGATATCAAAAACGGTCGTTGAAGAGAAATTGTATTAAATAAGGGCCTTTATTCCATAAGATTTACTTTATATAACGAACAACTGTATTATTGCAATTGTTATATAATTAACAAAAAAAATGTTTCTTTTTTTTGAGGACGAAGCAGTAATGATTTTCGGTAACAAGCATTTTTAAGAAATTAAAACAATTTAACATACGTCATAAATATCCATTATCTCACAACTCGCAAAATAAAAAAATATAAATAAAACAACAAACTTCTGTCCGCTGAAAACTTCAACATCATTTTGCGTAATGACCTTCGAAAAGGTGGATTTAGGCGGGAAATCTTCAGTCTTTGTCTTTTTTTAAATTTAACAAATCACAATGCTTGAAATTTGATATGTCTTATTATGCTAGGCTTACGCTAAGATTTTTCTCGTCGTCTGGACTCGCGCACTTGACTGGTGCCATGCGAAAATGGCAAGTTAAGAAAAGTAATAAATGTTCTCAGAATTTATAAAGATGTGCCATACTTATGGAATGACAATTTAAAATTATATAATTATAAAGATTATTTTAACATAAATATTAGATACGATTCTGTTCGCCCAGCACTTCTTTTTTTTTAATTTGCCAATACGACTAGGACCAACACTATTTTTACGTACTTTCGTGCGGGTGCCACGGTAAATATCGATGTTCTAGCAGGCTTGAAAATCATTTTCCTACTAATTTAGGATCCTGATTTAGGACTGTGTTATTGGCGAGCTCTAATTTTTCCCTCTTGTATATTCCAGTTAGGAATCCTAAATATTGTGTAGTGTAATAATTTCTTTACACACAATTGTATTTCTTAATGTGTTTGATAATTTGTTTTTCTTATTTTGTCAAATATATCTATTTTATATCAATAAATTACATTAAGAAATTTATTAGGCATATTCGACTTTGTCTAGAGTATCTGTTTGACGTTTTATTTCAAGAGAAATGTCGCAAGGGTCTTGGTTTCGTACATACATTTTCTCAGATTTAATTTAAAACTGATACAATCATTATAAGTACCTATTCGCTCAGTACGAAGACATGGAAGGGGAAACAAAAGCGATACTGCGTGAGCTACGGATAATTTAAATACTTCGAGGCGATATCTTGTACTTTGTACTGTACATAACGTTAGCAAAATTTTATATATGGCCATGGCGTACGGACATTATAATGGAACAGATTGATAGGAAAAAATCGATTCCATAAGTAACATGGAATATCAAAATGGCGGGAAATTATAAAATTTAAAAGATTTTTAAGAATCGTCCAACAAAGTTAATACAATAGAAATATCAAAAAAAGTTCGACATAAAATTGTAAATATTGAAGAAACTATTAAAACTAAATTAATAAATAAGTTGGTATGTAATAAAATAATTTAAAGAAAGAAAATCGTTTTAAACTTTTATTTTCTAGGTGCGGCTTTAGAAGTCAATAATAATTTTTTTATATATTTACGAACCAAAACGTTAAATTATCTTTTCTTTTACCTAGAGCGCAAACACCTTTAAATAATTACGTAATCACGTAAAGAAAACTTGATTTAATAATAAGTTAGAAATCTAAATGAGTCAAAAATAATACTTCTAATTACTAGTTTGCAAATATAAAACGACATTTAACGAAAAACTGGTAAAAATTGAAAAACCCATAAACACAAACAAAGCTATCGTGAAAACGTGGAAAGTCACGTACGCCAATATAGATTTTGTTTACGAGACGGAAATTGTATTAAATGTTGTGATTTTTCATTGAGAGATACTAGATAATGGGAATTTTAATGGATATCAAACTGTAATAAAAAAAAAACTAACCGTGTAAACCAAGTCAAAGAAAATTATTCTAGTTCAGAACCATCGAGATATTATTATCTTTACAGTAAACACACTCTCACTAGTTTTAATTTAATTTTAAACTATTAAACTATATTTTATTAACTGATAAGTCAACTAATGCTTTTTATCGGATAACAAGAAATTAAAATACAATAGAGTTTAAAAAATTTAAAATAATCCTTTTCAAGCCCCCTATTTAAAAAGCGTTTATTTACCACTGTCACTGATAACCGTATTTTTATTAAAACTACTTTTTATTTACGGCATTTTTAAATAAACTGAATCCACAAGATATAGGTTATATTTATTTACTGCTAAACACACGATATGCTAAAATTGTCGCATTGCAACGGCTGTCTGTCGCGTGATTGCGAGGCTTCACCCAAATATTCCTCGCCGAACTTGGGCCTTTTTGGTTAGCTTCCAGGACGGGCCTGCGGCGTTGCCAGATTTAACTAGTTACGAAATCTTGTCAAGGAGCAAAAGGAAAAGGGAAAATCAAGGAAATTCTGATCTTTTCAGAATGGACATTTACGAATACCTGTTTTATTCATTGTAATTTAAAAGAAAGATAGAGATAGGTAAGGGAAAAGTAGTAGTATATTGGTAAGTTAATCATTTATTTATAGGCTTTTATCCTTCAATAAAAAATATTCTCGGAGATTATTATACGAGTAATCGTCGAGAACCATCTGTTGGTTTGCCCCTGTGAGAACTATCACTGTTTATTTCTTTTCCAATTAAATTTTAATGCATCGTGTTAGTTCGTTGACGTGAAATCAACTAACTTCATTAAACTTATAATTTAATAATAATTCTGTGGTCGGAAACTTAAAAGGTTTTGATATGGAAAGACAATTAATTTTGCTTTTAACTAATAATAAATTTTTGAAAGTGAAGAAAAACTTTGTCTTAATAGTCAAAAAATATGAGGTAAGTTTTATGTTGGAACAAAGAAAGTATAACCAAAACCTCTGCGACCTTGAACTGTGCTATAATGAATGGATTTCAATAGGAATCACTATTTACATCATAGACGTGCGGTTTTTTATTTATTTTAAAAATAATAAACAGAGTGTTTACATTACTAATAGGCCATAGGGCAGCTGAAAAGTCATAAGTGTTTTCGACACGTTTCTCGTTGAAAAAAAAAAAATAAAATTTACCATGGAGACAGGAAAGAATACTACCGTTCCTACTGAAAAGAAAAGAGGATGGCTTGCTTTCGCACACTGTCTATAGAAAGCCCACTCACACCCACAGATACCTCAACGCCGATTCACATCACCCCAATTATTTGCAGTAGTGAAATTACTTGTGTTTCGATCGCAGTCCCTTACAGATCAAGAAAATTACCACAAAGAGATGAACATACTGCAAGACGCCCTAACAAAAAACGGTTATAAAAATAAACATATAGACAAGGCTCTAAAAAACAAACGCTTGGTCCCGAAAAATCGCTAAAACCAAGAGAATAGCTCCAAAGTTTTTGTTCCTTATGTCAGGGGCACCACAGACAAAATTGTAAAAATTCTCAGGATATATAATCTTAAAACCATTTTCACCACAGACCGTAAAGTAAAAGATCTCTTGCCAACACCTAAAGAAAGAATCCCTCTAGAAAATCAGCGAGTGTACGAAATACCATGCGGAGAATGCATCTCATTTTACGTAGGCCAAACCAACCTAAAATAAGCGCCAAAAGAGACGAACATATAAACGCTGTCAAGCAGAAAACAACTTCTTCTGCACTGGCCCAACATTGGTTAAACAAAGGACATAAGATAAATTTCTGAGTAATAAAAATGCTATCGAGATGTGAAAACCTGTCCATAAGAGTTATAAGGGAAGCCATCGAAATTGCAAAGAGGCCCAACAACTTAAATAGTAGAGAAGATAGCCAGCGAGTCCCTAATCTGCTTACAAAACATAAACCAGTAGTACTTCGTAACAAAACAGATTACAACTCGGCAACGCAACCCCAAGCACTAGCAACCTGAATGGCCAGAACCATTCGGAAAATGAATGCGCCCGACGTACACACAGGAACGACAACACCCGTCAGTTCACTTATAGATGCCGTACAGTGAGCCTTAAAATTGATGAATGAGATTTCACCGAAACGTCAGCTGCCTTACAGTCCTGCAAGGGACTCAGCATATACACGGGATGCCCGAAAACCTTCGATTACACATCACATCCGTGAGAATATCCGACATAACATATATATATATATATATATATATATATATATATATATATATATATATATATATATATATTATTTTCATGTTAAAAAGTGCGGAGATCTCCGAGATAATGGAAAAATACCAGGCCCGAAAAATGACTAAAGCGCTGTTTCGTCCTAGTATGGGACTCGTCAGGCCATTGCATTTGGTACAAACCATCATCTCGCATCTGTGTCCTATAAACAGATTTTACAGTTGAAAAATACTAAATAAGACGCAATAGCGACATCTCGATGGCTCACTCAATAACACAAGAGCAACACAAACCAACAATTTTGTATAAAACCGTCACGGTAAATTAAAAAAGGAATATATGAAAACTCGATACACGAAACGTGCTTCTCCAAGGACCGAGGTCGCATTATCCGGCATCGGCAACCAAACTAACCATGAATTCCGCAGTTAAGGTAAAGTGTCGCACCAATGATTTCCCTAAGAAAGCTGTTGCGTGTTTTTTAAGCATTTGCAATATCCCAAGCCGAGCAGCCGTCGAGGAAGCATCACTTGAAAATGTCAGCTGAGATGTTGGCGAAACGTCTTGAAGATTTTTCTACTGATGAATGAATTGAAAACCGGAAAAACATCAATGCGCATTCTGTGAAAACCTACGATATAACAGTAACAGCGAAAAACTAAGGAATTGGATTAAAATAGTTATAAAAAAAATTAGGCGTATTTGATCAGGTGTATGCTCAAAATATTTGTGACTGACGTACTTTAAAAAAAAAGGCATAACAGGTTTACAAAAATCAAAATGGCGGACACAAAATGGTAACCAGATTGCTTGGAATAATCAGAGAATGAAAAAAATCAGGACTTTAAATTACGTTTTTTACTTAAACTATCAATCTATAATCAGGATTCGTAGTATTTCATCCGGCAATTCGTATTGAGAAGGCAGATTCACCGAAATCAAAATGGCGGCCGGATTGCTTCAACTCATCAGACAAAGAAAACATCAAGACTGTGAATTACATTTTTGACGTGTAACAATACTATTTCGAATTAAATTATTCGCATTTTATTCTATAGCTGAAATTAAAATGAACGATCTCAAAATGGCGGTTCAGACTATATTCGTTGACGAAAAAATAATCGTAAGGTAAGAAGAAGTACTCTAGTAAGTCAAAAATCGGTCTCGAATAGCTTACAGCCATGGTGGGGTAAAAAGAGTGCAAAGAAGCCTAGGCATTGAAAATCTAGTACCATCCTTGTTATTAATTTATTCGTTCACGTCTTATTTTAAAAACGGTTTAATGTATGGTGTTCAAAATCGACATTATTATGTTTTTATGGGAAAGAAATAAGAATTTATGAACCATTGAATCCGCCAAGTCCACTTATAAAATTGAACACAGAACATTGTGTTGACAATATAGATGATGTTCCTCGAGACCTGAAATTGGTCACGCTTTGGCACATTAGTTACAGACATAATATTTTAACAATTAAGTTTTAATACAATAAAAATAAACTGTATAAAAATTTCAAATTCATTGCGAAATTACCGTGGAAGATCTAAACCCGATAAAGAAAAAAAGGCATGAATTTACTGTTCACTTTTCTATTCAAAATAAATTCTTTTATGTGGCTCAAGGTTGGTTATCTATTTTTGTTAACACATAATAGCGAATCTCGGCTCATTACGAATTACGAGTCCATTGTTGAAAGATTTTATTTAAATAAACTAGTGAAGATTCTCGAAGACATCACTTTTTATTTTAGTTGAATAATTGATTTTATCTATTATAAACTTTTTTAATATACGACCAAAGTTCCGTAGTCGATGAGCGAAGGAACAAGTAAAATGCGTGCAAAAAATTCTCATACTTTTTTGCCTACGTATCAAACAATGAGACTGTGAATTGCGATCCGATGAGTGACTAATGTAAAATCCCAAGTAATATCATTAAATATCGATTATTTTCTCATTAACATTATGTCTGTTAAATTAAACATGCGCTATCTTTCACTGACCATAAATTATAGCTTTAATTATAAAGAAAATTTAAAAAATACGGAAAAATAACATGCCGATGAGATGCCCATATACCTAGATAGTGTAGATCTTGTCTACGTTATGTCTGCTGTAAATAAAATCAGAATCGCTTAATGGGCTATGAAGCGGGTTATGCTAGCTATACCAAGACGCAGGGTATAAGACTAACAAATCTTAAATCTCAGAAGTAATCATTATGGTTCTCTGGGTCATTTGGGCTGAAGTGCTTTTCACTGGAGAAATTCGTAAGTCTGGTATGAAATTTTCATAAATGGTAAATTCTTAGCTTCCCTTCATATCAACACTATCTTTTTTCGCTTTAGGAATTTTCTGCTAAAACTGTATGTCGCTTTTTAGATACATATGCTTTGAAGCCGTAGGTCGAAAATCATTTCAGTCTATTAATTTTTTTCCTTATATTGAAACTCTAGATGGATAATGATGTTTTCCAGACCATCTTCGCTGAGGTATCATTTCGGGAAAGGTAATTAAGTCACTATTCACCCAGAAACCGGTGGAATTATCATAGTTGAAGTGGCCTTAAAAAAGTAATTAAAAAAAAACTTAATTCAAACGGGAACAAATAATAAAGAATAAGCGAAAAAAGTATTAGAAGAAACATCACATAACAAACAAACAAAACAAAATTTTATCAGTGAAAATGGTTTAGGTCTTTCAAAATATTCTTTACAATGATGGATACACTTTTGCATGCGTCTGAACCTATTCGAAAAGAAAGTATCCTCAAGACATAGTGTTCGAACCAATTAACCGCCTCTTCTAGAGTAAAAAATCGTTGACTATGCAGTTTGTTCTTCATGTATGGAAACAATAATAAATCATAGGGTGATAAGTCTGGTCTCTACGGCAGATCACCCATCAATTTGAAGTTTTGAGTGCTCAAAAAGCCACTCGTCCGTGAGTGAACGACGGCTACGACTGAATTACCTAAACCAGCCATATAGACTGGTTTTTGTTGGTGGTTCATCGTCATATAAAGAATTAAGGCCATCGACGCACTCTTGTTAACATAAACCATACCGAAAGTATTGAAAAGTAATTACAAGTGAATTTTTACGATTTGATTCCATTTTTTGGTCGTTTTAAATGTCAAACTTTACAATGGATATGTCAGATGGCAGCTAACAACGCCAGTGTTACCAGTTCCCGAAATATAAACAGTTACCCTAGTAATAGAGGTCCACATAACGCAGACAACGTCGCCATAATGATGACAATGATTAGCAAATACCTTAAGGTAGAAATGGACCAGATCCATGTCTGGTTTGTCTCTTGGAAAATATCAGTTAACGCCGAAAAAGCCAAGCGCTCTTTCCTGACCAGAAGTAGGAAGGATCCGGGTGAGACAGTTGATATAGATAATAAATACATCAGATGGACGGACCAAGTTTGGGTCTAATTATTGACAAGAGGCTGAGATGGAATAACCACATTTCAGCCACCATCAACAAGCACAAAATAGTAAGAAAACCGCTATATCCATTGCTAAATCGGAGAAGCAGGGTGGATTTTAAACAAGCTGACCATTATCAAATCCGTACTAAGGCCAATTCTGGCCTATGGATCCGTAGCATGAGCTACGCAGCAGACATGTCCAAAAAAGTCTAGAAGCCCAGGAACACATCCCTCTGAAGGCGATCTTAAGTGCCCTGTGATTCATCAAGAATGAGCAAATGCGCAGGGAAATGAAATAGACCTCCTTAAGAGAGCACGTAAGACAAAAAGTCACCAAAATTTTCCAAAGAGCACATGAAAACGCACCGGAAACATAAAAGGCCTAGTCAGCAACTCTAAGCAGCCAGGACACAGAAACCTATCATAAACAAGAAGCAAGAATCAATCAAAAAACAAACTAAAAGAAAGACGTCACAAGAAGCCACCAAGTTCCAGGTCGAGCATTCTCCCACTGGGCAGAATACTGAAGGACGCACCTGATCTAGGACACCACAGGAGATGATTCATTTACTAAGTGAAGTACTAAACTAAGGTCCTAATTTCGTATCCAAAATGTAAGGAAGTGTGAAGCAATCAGTGCACCGGTACCTGGAGCGGAAACAATAATGCATTGAAGACAAGAGGTTTGCAAAAACCCCTTGGTCCCGCCACCCGCAAGACCCTCAACGCGAGTCTCTGCTGGTCTTGGTCTAGCTAAACCAACATGGACAAAATATCGTGGGACCTTCAGTCCAGGGGGCTTTTAGCCGGTAAAAATCCGGTATTACCTTTACACTTCGTGGTGATGTCTTTGGAAGATTCCCCCCACCTTCCCCTCAAAAAAAGAGCGGTACACATAATGGTTTGACGATCAAAAGTGCATCCATACTAACTGGAGTGTGGCAAAAGACAGGGAAAGATGGAAGTTACTACGTAAAGCTTAGGTCTAGCAGTAGACAATTGTGTAGCTGTTTGAAAATGATTGGTGATAACGTCAGACCTGTGTCTTTAAACAATATTAGAAAGGAAGTCTGAATTACGAACTTGGTCAATTGAATTAGCCCAATTAAGGAGAAATGTTAGAAAACAATTTTATTTCGACACTAATAAAATAAGTTAATTATAATTATGACAAATTAACATCCGGTGTTAGCTATCATTAGTGCCGAACGGTTCTCGCTTCTCTAATATTGACAAAGTTGTGTCGCATGCTCGCTCCGTTAAGTTTCTGCCCAAGTTTTGAACCTTTTTGTTCCAGAAATACTAAATTTTGATACACCCCATTAACTTCTGTTTATCATGCCTTTAAATAAGGATTATCATGTAAAATAACCCATTTCTTTAAATAGATTATTTTCATTATTGATTATTATTCCATAAACTTTCCATCCTCGACGATAAGTCAAGGCGAAGAGGGTGGACCAAATATATATTGCCCTTGATTATTAAAATCACATTCAGTAAAGTCGATGCAATCTCTATAGCATACAAAGTCGAATAGAAATTTTCAAGGACTTACTATTGTCCCACTGACCCTCGTCGAAAGAAACAGATCCTGCCCCTAATGCGCGAGCATACTTGAGAGCGATGTTGCCAAATAAGGTAGATTTGAAAAGCAGTATCAGCACATTCCAACATAAAACGTTCTATATATCCAGGTTTTAGGTCCCTTCAGGAAAAAATCCATTTTATTAATCAAAACTGCATAAATTTTTTATTGTTATATATATTTATTGACGTATCGGTCTTGAAACTTTTGCTAATTAATGTTTACGTAACTTTTACAATGTTAAATTGTAAATATACCTTAGAGATATACAAATTTCACCAAGAAAGAAAAACATTTTATACCTATGTGAAATGACATAAGGAAGAAATACGCTCTATACCTATGTTAAATAAAATCCGACATCTGGAAAATGACATTTTCAATAAGCCGCTTACATGTCCCTAATTTTCCTGTTTTATCCAAATATTCTCATTAACAGATTCCTTTGTGAAACCACATCGCAGTTGGAGACCGTAACGAGAGTTTCTGATTAATAATAATACGGTTTAGTGATACTTTGTGGCGATTTACCGCGATTCTCAGTACACATACTGAGGATGATTTTTGTCTAGAAGGTTAGATGGTTGCATCACATGATATGCATAAAAGCAAATATAATGCTCCAAGAAACTGGACTTGAAAATGTTATATACAATAAGCGAAACGTTGTTGTAAAAAGAAAATTATTTATATATATATATATATATATATATATATATATATATATATATATATATATATATATAAAGAAAAAAAAACCTGTGCTCAAGAAAAGAAAATTGTATTGTTAAGTAGCGAATAAATTCAATATAAACTAAATGGCTACTGGTTTGGAAAAACGCTCGAACCCGTCCAATTTTATTTTTAGTACAGAGTTTTTTTTGCGTGATACCGAAATATCCATCAACGATATTTTTTTCAATTGTAAACCCCATTTTTTATTTCGGAATAAGAAAGGGCACATTTTTTTACATACGACAAGATAAATATCGATTTTGATTACATGAGGAATTGTTAAAAAAAAAATACTGTAAAACTCTAAAATTAAAAAAAAAATTGGGTGCCATCTAAAATAAATGTTTAAATTGTGCTCCGTTAACAGTCTGGACAATAGCCAAGTCGATGAACAATTTTTTTTTGAACATGTTGTTGACATCTGCGGTTAAGTTTCGTACTTCTTAGCGTATTTGAACTTTTAGGACTTCAAATTGTCGGGCTAGGTCACGTATTCTTTAGTTTTAAAGTATCCCTACAAGAAGTAATCAAGGGGGGTAGAATCTGGTGATCTGGCTCGCCACTCAATTGTCCCTCTTTTGGCTATCAAACGATTCGGAAAACTTCATCCAAATAAACACGAACAGGACAGCGTAGTGAGGCGGCTCTCCATCTTGTGGAAAAAAAAGGTCAAGTTTTTTCAAGTGATGCTCAAGAATGAGCGTGCTGGTCCTCTGACGGCCTTTTTATACTTTGGCGGTTGCGCAGGTTATACCTTGGTTCTGCCTGGTTGATTTCTTCGCACCTCTGGGTTTGTGCTTCTTCTCGGCCCGCTGTCCTGTTTGTCTGGTGTGTTGTTTTTGGTTTGGTTTTGAGTAGAGTTTTCCATGTATTTGAAATATTTTGCGCATCATCTCTCTTGTTAAAGTTTTTAGTACTGCGCGTTCTATAGTGTTTTATTTATGGGTGCGATCTGTTTGGTCTCCTGGAAATTTATAGTGTGTCCTATCTTCTGATGATGTTGGAATAAAGCTGATGTCAAATGCTATGGAATATCTATATATATATATATATATATATATATATATATATATATATATATATATATATATATATATATATATAGCCTGGTGCATATTTTCCTGAATACAGGGAAAAGAGCCTCTGCAGTAAGTTCTTTTAAAGGAAACATTGTGAGAAAATTATTTCAAAATTGAGATACAAGATTCTTGTCTTGGATTTTTAAATATTAAGCCGTTGGAGCCCCATAGTACACCGAAATGATTAAAACGGAAACTCTCGTAAAATTTTTTTGCAAATTTACAAATGCAATAATTTCGTCCTAACCGCAGACTTTTAAATATTAAGCTCTTGGAGACCCGATATATAAAGGGGTTCCAAAGTACTCTCAGATAATTTGAACAAAAACTCTTAATGGTGATGAAAAATGGGTCATCTACAGTAACATCATTCAAAAACGATCATGGTTCAATCGTGATGAACCAGCACAAATCACATCTAAAGCTGAATCCCATCTAAAAAAGGTCATGCTGTCAATTTGGTGGGACTAAAAAGGCGTAGTGTATTTTGAGCTAATTCCAAGGAGCTGGAAGATCAATTCAGATATTTACTGTTAACAACTAATGAAACTGACTGAAGCAACAGAGAAAAATGTCCAGAATTATTGATAAATCGCAATGGTATTGAGTCCCATCATGATACTGCAAAACCTCACTTATCTTTAGTAACTCGTTGAAAATTACTGAAGCTGATTGGGAAGTGATGTTGCATCCCCCATATAGCCTTGACCTGATTACCATTTATTACTTCCTTGCCAATCTGATATCATCTATATTTCGTATTTTGTAAGTACGAAAAGCTAGACAAAATTATTTTCTACAGATTTTAGCAAAATAGGAATATATAATTTTTTCAAATTTAAATTTTTATTGTTAATCCATTCAAAAAACAAACATTTAAAATTAAAATTTATTTGTTGAAAAGCTTTTAAAGCAAATAAATTTACTTTTATCCCATTAACTCGTCAAAACAATGTTTTAAATCAATTCGACAGCCAACGAAAAAAAAAAAGCATTATATTATGCAAACAGGCATTATAAATTAATTAATTTAGATCTAATTTTAGAATATTCATTAAATCATTATTTTCGACAAGCTACTAGAGAAAGCAAATTAATTTCTGAAATACGATAGAGTCATGTGATTCCTTATTTCAAGAAAATTATATTACACGTATCTAGGTATGTCCTAAAACCAACATAAATATCGAAAAATGGATTATTTCCTTCATCTTTTTGAGTCTAGGCTCGTCAACAATGTGGACTTCTTCCAATAGCTTCCACATGATTCTATTTAGAAAAGTTTGAAACCAATTGCTCACTGCTATTTTTGGATATCATCTCGCCACCCCTTCGGGGGTTTTCCTGTATTTCTTTCTGTTGTTCTTGCGCGCCACTGTAAGATTTTGTTACTTTATCTAGATGGATTCTGCCTTGCAACATCACTTGTCCATCATCACTTAAGTTTAGCTACTTTTTTTATTACATCCGTTATCTCGTTCTTCTTCGAATTTCATCACTTCTAATGCGATTCTATAGAAGGCACGCTCCATGAATTGTTCCGAGCTTCTCTGAACTCTTAGTAAAGGTACAGTTTCTAGTTCGTATGTTTTAACCAGTAAAATGCAAATTATAATGTCTTCGCTACAGATGAGTCTTTTTCTTTTGTTTTCTTAGTCTGATAGCATAGCTTAAGTGTATATATATATATATATATATATATATATATATATATATATATATATATATATATATATATATATATATATATATATATATATATATATATATATATATATATATATATATATATATAATCATCGCCAGCTTCGAGAAAGAAGCCATCTATAATAATAGCTGTCTTCTCTGGTCAATATTTTGGTCATGTTTAGATTCATCCTAAGTCCGATGTCTTTTTGTCTTTTAAATTTATTCTAACTCATTCATGTCGTTGCTGATTATAACAATGTCATCATTTAAACTGTTAAACCATTGGATCTTAGCTTATGGCTCCTTATAGCTTTCATCATCATCCGCTAATGTTTTCCAACGTCCTCTATCTATGTTTATCTAATTTATACCTGTTCCTTATATGTTATAGTGCAATATCGTTTGAGGAATATCTATAGTTATTTTACCTTAACGTCTATCTATCTTATTTCATTTAAATTACATGTCTTGCCTGGCTACATTTATTGTGTTACGCATTGTATAATATATAAAACTTTTGTATACTGTCTGATCGTTATAGATCCCATTTTATTACAGGCATCCCATGATAATCCAAGTCGATGCTTAATCTCACTCTCTGTTTTATCTTACTGTCGTCATGAATTTGATCTTCTACCAGTATTTGCCGATAATTTTCTAAAATTCACAAGAAAAAGAACAAATGGCTTCTTGTAGTCAATAGAGTTTTCTTTAAGTCTTAATTCTCTCGACGAAAGCTGAGGTCAGGATGATCAGCCGCCAGTTTTGTGAGAATGTTTTAAGGTCAAAGACAGCCTTGCTTATGTCACTTGTTGTTTGTGTTATTACATATGTTCTCAAGTATCTTGTTTGTTAGATTATCTATGATTGCGGCTTTTAAGGGTTCGATGTTTTTATGCAAATATAGATTTCGTTTATGTTTGTCGAGGGAAGGGGAGGCATTTTGTGCTAGTTGTTGATGTTGTTTTAATTGATTTTAGTGAACCTTTTCTTCACTAAGGAAGCAAAAACCTCCGTTTTTTTCCTCGTCGCAGTAGAGTAGACTGTTCTTTCTGTAGATTGGTGGAACAAATGTCTTCGACTTGTTTCTAGGAACTTTAGAAATTTTTCAGATGGGATTGTCTTCTGTTGACAGGGAAGCAAGTAAAAGATCGTTAATATCACAACCAGTTCTACATCCAATCTGCTGTAGGTGCTGGTAGAACTCTGATTTTTAAAAGTTTGAATTAGACAAGAGTACCATTAACTAAAATTCTAGTGTTTGAACCAACTTTATCTTAATTCCCTTACACAATCAGTGCATCATATAAAATCAAATTGTCTATAATTATTACGTAATGGCAAACTTTGAGCATGTGAGGTTGATTTCTAAAAAAAATAGCACATCATCGTTTTTTTTTCAAAAGAGTTGTCTAGGTGTGTCCAAAAACTGAGGTTCATATATTACCAAACACATATTTAAAAGGAGAAAAAGTTTGGATAAAAACCTATCAGTGTTTATTAACGGTTAAATGTCTCATAATCAAATATAAAACATCATTTCTCTAAAAGCTGTTCCAAAAAGGTGAATGTGTCAATAAGCGAATAATTTATGGATTTTTGGACAACGCTCGTTAGTATTTCACAAAAATTTGGTACACAAAATTTCCCTTGTAGTATTTTATCTTAGTAAGTTGGTCAAAGATTACTTTCTTTTTGCGGGATTTTCGTGCCTCAATGAATTAAAACGGAAAACTCGTTCACTTTGAAATAATGCTTGTTATCGCAATAAAACACAAGTTTTCACTTAAATTATCTTGATTAACACAAATAAAATAAAGATCATAATTTTGTCATTTATTTTACTGTTTCATAAAATATACCATACACTTAATTAAAGGTTTGTTATAATTATGGTTTAACCAGAAAATTTACATCTAGACAAGAATTATTGAACAAAAATAAAGGAAAATTTGTGTCTTAAATGTAATACCTCAGAACTGAATAAATAAAAAAGATATATTGACTAACAACAATCTCACTACTGTGGAAGTCAAATTTTAGTCGTAGAACATTTAGACCTGTCAAAATATGTAATTAACATCTCATATTATCGATGTTGAATGATGAATTCCACATTCCAAGCCGAGTAGCCGTCGAGGAAGCATCACTTGAAAATGACTCGCCAACAAGAGTTATAAGGAAAGCCATCGAAATTGCAAAGAGGCCCAACAACTTAAATAGCAGAGGTAATAGCCAGCGAGTGCTTAATACTTGGAAAAATTTGCTTACAGAAGATAAACCAGTAGTTACTTAGTAACAAAACAGATTACAACTCGGTAAAGCAATCCCAAACACTGGCAACAGGGCCGATGACGCGCAGCAGGTCTCGCAACCTGATTGGCCAGAACTAGGAAAACGAACGCGCCCGACGTACACACGAGACCGACAACACCCGAGTCGCGGGCGTCAGTTCGCTCGTACACGCCGTACAGTGAGCTTCGAAAATGGTGAATGAGATTTTCACCAAAAGGTCAGCTGCCTTACAGTCCTGAGAGGGACTCAGCACATACACGGGATGCCCGAAAACCTTCGATTACACATCACACCAGTGAGAATATTCGACATAACATATATATATATATATATATATATATATATATATATATATATATATATATATATATATATATATATATCACCGTCAATTCCCGCCACAATTTAAGTTCAAATATCACAATTAAATATTATATAGTTCGACAACAGGTGTCAGTCGAAACCCACTGAGGAGTCCTAAGGCTGGCACCGGGACGAAACACCCCAAATTTTTAGATTATTCGTAATTCTCGCTAGGTACAGGGCTCTTGGCGGAATACGAATATATATATATATATATATATATATATATATATATATGTTATGTCGCATAATTATGTGAAAGTTATCCAGAACGACCCAACAAAGAAGACACGCCTATGGTATAATAGAAATTCTCATTAACATCAATTCGCTACAGCCTCAATTTAGGTCACAGAAAACCTAGCGACTTTCATCTGACAAAACGCTCATATACAGTTTTAAATCAAGCTAAATTATCGAAAAAAATATTTTGTGACCCAGAAACACTTTTCATATGATTAAAGTTAAAATAAATAGCGTTATCAAAATTGCTCTGTTTCGAAATTTTGGACTGATAATATGTGTGCCAAATTGATTATTAAGATTATCTATTTTAATAGATTTGACATAATTTTTTGGAAAAAAAATAGACAATTATTCAAAAATGCGATTAATTGCAAATGCCTTGGCGAATATTTGTTGAAGCTTTAAGTTCATCGACTTTAATGTATCCTCGAGAAGCGGTGAAACTTTTTTAAATTAAGATTATCGTTTTATGGAGTATCCACTTTAATGAGGATATTTACGTAATTCTTACTTCGAAAAGAAATGTAGCAAATTTTATATGCAATATTTGAATATAATTATAAATTAGTGGTGTAAACCTATTCGTTTGGTTTCTCGTAGAAGTTTGCAGACGTTTCGCCAAAATCTCATTTGGCATCTTTTGTACTTGATGGTTATAGATCAACAACCACCAAGTACAGAAGATGCCAAATGAAATTTTGGCCAAACGTCTGCAAACTTCTACAAGAAACCGAACGAACGGATGTATTCCTGGATTAATATGTAGTGAAATAAGTTAGTAGTAGTGATACGCATTTATTGTTTCTATCTATTTAACATTATTTTATAGTGATGTTCGTGCAATTTCTCTGAAATTTGCTTACTGCTCCCTTTGAAAACGATTCTAAGAAATTTTTCCATGATAGAAACTGGATTTATTAGGCAAATAGCAAATAGTTCTAATTTGCCGAGAATTAATTGTTGGCCAATTTTCGCAACAAACAGTAACTTCTACTCTGCTGAATTTAGAAATGTAAAGACCTCCATGTAAGCAATATACCATAAATTGTTATTTCCGCAACCGATAACTAATACATAACAGTAATCATAAGTATTTTATAAGCAAAAAACTAAAATAAAACAAGTACAAAACATTGTTACTCAACTTTGATTACTTTATTTCTAACCTTAAAATTCATAAAAATACATTTTAGATTGGGTAGACACAAATGCCGGATCTCCGCGAGCTAGCTGAAGCCAGATTTCCCTATTATTTTTCGAACGTGAATAATTAGCTTTTCAGGTATTCTAATTGCAGTACTTGTACAATTAGGCACTGCACAACACTTATACAACTTAGAACTCAATTTTATTACAAAAATTACGACAAAATTTTATATCTTCTGGTCAGCTTGTCAGTCTTTGGCAACATGTGACATCACAGCGATCAAGTGACAAGCATTGGCTTTTTGGGGCGAAATTTGGTACTTATATATGATTTTAAACAATTTACAAAAAATAGGCAACATCTCGATTACAATAGAAGAACTGCGATTTGCAGCATGGGACGCAATTCCTCAAGAAGACATTCAAACTCCATTTTGTAGTACGTTTAGAAGGATCAAAGTAATAATTAAAACCGATAACTGAATACTCGTTACTAACTATGCTTTTGTTTTACTCTAAATACTAATATTTGCCATCCAAATAACTGATAAGTTTAAGGTAAATATTCCCAATGTTCGTAACATTCCGCTTTCTTTGTTTTCACATCTTAATCTCGTTCAAATTTGTTAAATAATTACGTCCTAGTACAAAATTTTTAAATAACTTAAATCATCAAATTTTATCCTTAGTATTTTTTCTAAAAGATCTGTAGCTTTTTGCGAGCTGCAGCCGTTTAAAAAATTATGATTAGGATGTGACTTGTACGTTAAATTACACAATAACTGCATTAAATACACGAGTTCTCTAGTATAATGATCTCAAAACTTCCATTATTAGCGTTTATTTTTTCGAAAAGAAATTAAGATGTCCATAGAAATCGTTTGATTTTTAAATTTATTAATTAAATTACAAAGTAATCCCATTAAATAAAGGAGTTCTCTCTTATAACGATCTTAAATTTGTATTAGTTCTGCTTTACACGGCCTTTTTTTAATTACTTTATAAACGTATTATTATAATCCGTTGCCTTATTCAAGAAATTAATTAAACTAATTGCTTTAAAAAGCCAAAAACGCACTGGCCTATGAGATAAGGCTTGTGCTTGATAATAAAGCGAAAGAACATCAAGAGAATTTTAAATTTCAGTTATTATCTCGAAAAAAGTGGAATTAAATTTTGGGAATATATTCATAGGTAAAGTGTCGTAAATCCTCACAAGTACCGATATGTAAATGTGGTTTAATTACTCTTATGTGGTCATAAATTATCTCGTGACGTGCTACTGAATATAATAGCGTGCGGGCATGGAATACCAAAATTTATAAATTTCAAAATTCCCATATGGGTAATAATATATGATGGATTGTTTCTGTTTACCCAATAATATGGGTATTATTTATGCTGGTAAATGCTGAAATTGTATAGATCATGTTCACCCATATATGTATATTTAATTACTGGAATTCAGTAATTGAAGTTTGAAAATACAAAGGGTGTTAAAAATCATCGTACTAAATGGATGGAAGGAAGCTCTGTATTTCCTTCTCTTTGTATTTTGATTTTGAACTAGCGCCAAAGCTAGTTTGTAAGGTAAAAGACCCTATTATGAATCACTCTCCTAGTTGACACATAATAGAAATAAGTTAATTTTCATTTCATTTCACGTGTACATTCATATAAAATAATTATAGTAGAAAAAATTTAATATTATATTTATTATCGAACTATTTTTATACGTGTGTATTTGAAATACGTTTTATTAAAAAGTATTAACCGAGTACCCATGTCTCGAAGTACAGGTCATGACAGACGAGCTATTCATGACGAGTTAAACAGGGGTTTTATTTAGAGTTTTTTAGCCAATTATTAGGTCCCAATGGTGATTTTCAAATTTTTATTAGAGATTTTTAGTTTCTTCTATTTTTTCTGAATAGGTACGAAAAGTATTTGAATGTCCCTATTTATGAAACGAAAAAATTAGTGTCACAGGGTTGGATAAAATACCACTTTGTATGTAATTTTTTCGATTAATGCCTTAATGTTTACTTGTTCGAGTGTGACCGTCGGTAAATGAAATAACTTCAAAATTCGAGCAATTTCGGAACCTGACCACAAAGTTTTCGGTCTAACTAAGAAAAATATTTTTTTTAGAAATTCAACTTTATTCATCATAATACTCTCCTTCAAGAGTGACACATTCATTCCAACGCTGTTCTAACTTTTCGATGCCATTTTTGTAGAACGATTCGTCTTTGTTCTCAAAATAGGCCTCAGTTTCGGCTTCGTCATAAGAAACAAAACTCTTTCTCTGGAACATCTTTTTGAGGTCTGCAAAAAGCCAATAGTCGTTCCAGATCTGGAGAGTACAGTGGATGAGCAGCAATTTGAAGCGCAGTTCATTCAATTTAACCATCTTTTTATCAACTTGTGAAACGATGCATCGTCTTGGTGAAACATCACTTTTTTCTTTTGCATGTGAGTCCGTTTTTTCTTGATTACTACACTCAATCGATCCAATAATGCCATGTAATATTTAGTATTGATAGTTTTACTTTTCTCAGGATAGCCAATGAATAAAATACCATGCACGTCTCATAATACGGATGCCTTTTGAGTTTTTGGTCGCTTTGGACGACTTTCATCGGCTGCTGTCCATTCAGCTGACGACCTTTTTTATTCAGGTGTGTAGTAATAAATCCATGTTTCATCCATTGTAATATACACTTCATACTCCAAACAGCGCTCTAAATCGTCGATGCGTTGTTGTTTTTAGTCAGGTGTGAGCAAATGCGGCACCAACTGCGAAAGCAACTTACGCATGCTTAAATTTTCATGTAAAATTGTACACACTACCTTCTGATATCTTTAAGGTGTCAGTTATTTCACACAATTTCAGTTTACGATCAGCCAAAACTATTTTGTGCACTTTTTTACGTGTTCCGGAACAACTGCCGATTTTGGACCACCAAAGCGTTCAGCATCATTGATGGATGTAGGGCCGCGTTTAAATTCAGTATACCAGCCAATAAAAGTTAATTTCTCTGGTGAAAAGTCTCCATAACACTTATCAAGCAAGTGTTTAGCTTCAACAGTATTTTTTCCCATCAAAAACACACACGATGTTTTTTTACCCATTGTTTTGAAAATAACAAAAGTTGTTTCACTAAAACCACTGTACCTTGTAAACTATTGATTGGAATGTCATGAAATTTTGAAACATATCGTTTGGAGGTTAGTACTATCCAGAAATCATATGAGTATGTCAACACAGGTGCCATCTATGGACCAGACGGGGAATTTATTGAGTGATGTGTTACATATAGGCAATGTTTGTTTATATGCACTGCTTTGATTAAATGTATTTTTACTTACTATTTTTCCGATTTATTTTTGTTATGGCACGAAGAAAAAAGCACAACAGAAGAGACTCCAATATTTGCTTGAACAACTGAATAATACTTTGAGAGCCACAGAAACTGGATTATCATTGAGGAGAGCTGCTTTCAATCCTTGCATTCTAACAGCAAGGAAGAAAAAGAATTCTACATCAGCAAAAGTAGTAACAAAGGACAATCAAGCAGGAATGTTTTATTCTTCTTCTGTCATAAACGTTTCGACTTTATTATTGGTCTTCATCAGTATGGTTTCTACAAACAATTTTAGAATAGTTAGGAGTTAGTTTACATGAAATTAAAATACTGTGAAACTTATCTATAACAATAGCAATTCCCAAAACATAAATATATAAATATTAAAAATGTTTCACAAAGATCGTCACAGTTTTAAAAGTTATTTACAATCAAAGTACTCAAAACATAACAATTTAACATATTAATATATTTATGTTTTGGGAATTATTATTGTTATAGGTCAGTTTCACAGTATTTTAATTTCATGTAAACTAACTCCTGACTATTCGAAAATTGTTTGTAGAAAATATACAGATGAAGACCAATAATAAAGTCGAAAGATTTGTGACAGAAAAATAATAAAACATCTATGAGGAAATAAATGAATCTTTTATTCCCATGGCCGAACCGAAAATCCAAGAAAAAAGAAAATGACGATCTTATATTATCAGTTCATGCACAACATCAATGTTTTTTTTTACACTACAATCTACTCTGGACGACCCTTAAGCGACTGGAAATGTTAGTATGTGAACAACAAAAGATTTTGGATTTATTCCATGCAGACTAAAATAAAATTGGTATACGTACATTTTGACTGACTGTACAATAATTTTAACTCGTGTCAAGTTACTTTATATTTTACCAAATACTAACGCTTGTAAGATAAATTCCCCAGCCGCCGGTGATAAGGGTATTTCATATGACATATATTGTGTATCAAATATTTCACCCTTAGAAGTTTCTAAACCATTAATAACTATCTGTAAATTGGATACAGTTATGTTAGATCCGGATCAAACAAGCAGGTGGTTTTGAATTAACTGTAAACACATTAAAGCAACACGTGCAAATTCTAAATAAACCAAATATGGAAACAACTTAGATAGAAAATATATTTTTCAATGACTATTAAATATACCCCGGCACCTAGCGACAGTTTACTTTGCACAATTTGCATCAATGTTAATTTTTTAAGCTATTAGAATTTGGATAATTTATAACAAAAAAATTAAATGCTACAAATCCATCGATAAACCAATATACTGTTGCCAGACTTGGAGCCGTGTAAATAAAACAAGTTGACCGCTTGACTCATTAGCATCACTTAAAGATTTATATTGCGTGAAAGATAATCATTTAATAACTCATAAAAACTTATACTGCCACCAGAAAAATGGTCCAAAAGTCTTGGCAGCAGTTGCTAAAGTTCCGCGTGGAACTCTCGATTGCCTCGTGGCGGTATGGATCATTTGACATTTCTTAAAAAGTGACCTATAATAGGGCTATTCTTTTGAGTCATTATCACTTTCACTTCTATCACTTGAAGTAATCATGATCACTTCGGCGCAATGACAAGTAAATGCATATTCAAAAGAACATGAAGTTATCAGTTTCACTTTGTTCACTTTGATCAATTGATAATTACTCAAAAGAATATAGCCAATAACACTAACTTATTCCTAAAATGTCATTACCATATTGTAAGGAGATCCTTATAATTGAATAAAAACTACTTTTATGATATCATCTTCAAGAGCCTGTGGCTCCCTAGGGAAGTATTGTGGATCTATCTGAACTTTATTTATTTTTTATGTACAATCATATCTTCAAATTTTTTATCATTCGTATAAGCTTTATAATTTATCACGTCACTTTTAAACGGTAATATAAGTAATACAATACTTGCATTTTTTAGTGATTAATTATACATCAAATAAAATTGAAGTTCAAGGGTGGTCACCGACAGCTCGGCGTTCGACTTTGGCAACTGCCTTTGGTTCCCTAGTAAGATAGCGAAACACTTTTTTTTTGATAACTTACTGAATTATCTTTTGCCTGATATAAATTATAGAATGATACAGACGCCACATGCAGCGTTATGATAAAATTTTATGTCGCTCCACGAGGGTTTATGGCATTCGCTGCCAAAGCTTGTGGCAGTAAAAATTTTAATGATTCATTAAATGATTATCTTTTGCCCTATATAACTTAAAAATGATACAAATGGGTCAAGCGACCAACTTAATTTGTCTATCTTTTTGGCAGTAGTACATTGGTTCGTCAGAGACAGAACTACATTTTTTTTAAACGATTCAAATAAACAGTCCTCAAAGTCTCAGTCCGATGATATAAACATTTTGAAATGTTTATTCTACATACTCCGGACGTTGCTGTTCGTAATTCATGCATGTGCAGTTTGTCGTGTTTAGCATCATCCTAAAACACTATAACATTGATGCTAATGAGACACTGAAAACGGTCGCCAGCTACCAAGCTAACAGAAAGTCTATAACTTTTTTCTTTCTGATTCAGTAATAATATTTACTACCCATGGGTCGTGAGTAATATGTTACTACACACTGGTTGTCGAAAAAATTCAGTTTTTACTTGTAGAGTTAATTAAGTATTAAGTACTTACAAGTAACTATTTTTTGAATAAAAAAAAATAAAATCACCTATCTTTAAAAATAAGTTTTTTGTTATACTGCATGTACAAAAATTTTTATATCGTATTATTAAAACAGAATAGTCAACCGGTCTGTATCATCTTATGCAATATGCTAGTATCAGCGATTTGTGTAAGACAAATATGTTTGATTTCAAAATTCCCACAAAGACGCCTTCACTAGCCAAGATCCATCAATGAAATTATATAATTTTTCCTCGTAACAACTAAGTAAAATGATACTTTCATTGAGCGTAAATATAATACAGTTACTCTCCTACGTAACAAGTTTAATTTAATTTATTTCTACGGTGCCACAATATTCAATTTCCCAACATCAAGCCCAGAACTTACTATATATTGGTATTGTTGGCGTTTCAATAGCAAAGTTTTGAGAAGTGAGACAATTTATATTAGTTGGAAAATAATTTGAATAGTGACAATAACAAAAGAGCTGGGAAAGATATTATTTTATAAGGTATTAAAGCTTTTATTAATTTTCAATGAAGTTATAAGGA
This sequence comes from Diaprepes abbreviatus, assembly GCA_034092305.1. Taxonomy (NCBI): domain Eukaryota; kingdom Metazoa; phylum Arthropoda; class Insecta; order Coleoptera; family Curculionidae; genus Diaprepes; species Diaprepes abbreviatus. The sequence goes on along the minus strand of JASJET010000037.1, from coordinate 2,352,676 downwards.
TCCCTGAATTATTCGTGTTATTTTAAATAGAACAAGAAAACAACTGTGAATACAACACAATTTTTTAAGCGATGAAAGTAATTATGTTAAAAATTCTTAATCATATGGATGTATTAGCTTAAATTTACTTTGACTCAAATAAAATGCCATATAAATATTTTTAAATTTGAATCCTAGAAATGATTCTAGATCCATAATATGTAAGATGCCATCCTGAACTAAGTAGTAGTAAGTAGATTTTACAGCAAAGCAGAGATACGTGATGTAAAAAATATTACTATTAAAAAATTAATTAGTCGGTAAAAGCAATATATGAAAAAAATGAAATCAGCGATTTTATTATGGGAAAGTGGAAATTTTGGCATCCTAAAAAACATATCTCGATGTTAACATTGGAAACTCTGTGCTAGCGAAATGGCGGACCAAAAATTGCCACTTTTTTCGATTTTTCCCGTTTATATCGAAAATTAAAATTTTTTATGAAAAAAGTTTCGAACAAAAGTTGTAGGTAATTCAATTACCTATACATCTGTGAAAAATAAAGTTATAGGTAGCGCCACCAGTTATCGAGATATAATTTTTGTTCACAAAAAATACTCAACTACTCAAAAATAACCAAGGACGTGTAGTGAAAATTAGAGCAGTGTGACTAACTTGGTTAATTCATGTGGACTCTCCGGAATGCCTTATTAATAGCCCGCATTTACCTTCTGTAACACTACTACTTACAGCGTTAGTAGACCTATAAATCGCTCTTAATAAACAACTTTCAATAAAAACAAAAATATTTTGTCATTCATGGTTTATACCTAAGCCGAAACCAGATTGATCAAAGCAAGATATCAACCGCGATTGTGCCTTTCAGGCAACAACAATGGGCGCAATTGACAACAATTGTCCATTGTATTACTATTTGGGCTGAAATACATCGCACAGACGCAATTCTTTGTATATAGATTGGCTATATGTTACATTATATGTCATGAAATGTAAAAATGTATTTGTTGAATGAAATGAATAAAAGTAATTGAGGAAAAAAGCAATATGTCTTTAAATCTAAAAAAAGTAATAATTAAAATATACTAAAAAAAATCAGGGACAAAGTATTTTAGGCGGCGACTTGATGAAAAAAATAGCATTATATATAGAACAACGAGGCAAAAACTGTTACTGTGTGAAAAAGGCATTCAAAAACATTTAGCCTGGGCACAAGAGAGTATCAGTAGAGATTGGTCTTAATACAGTCTGGAAAATTACTGGTATAGACAGTCTAAAGAAGAGGTCCAAGAATGTTACCCTGTGGTACATAGGTAGTGACAGAGAGCAGCTCAGAATATTGATTTTTATAAACCCTCCTTCCCATTCTGTCAGAAAAAAAAATTCATTATTTTTTTGGAAACGTATGAAGTAGAGTATTGAAAACATAATTTTATGATCAAGCATGTCAAATGTATTGCTAAAATCAAGAGACACCACTGCAGCGATCGGGTTTTTATCCATAGATCTAAATATATCATGTGATAATATGTTTCAGTGCTGTCTTATAACTATAGTCCTGTCTAAACACGGATTGTGTTTTAGGGAAAATGTTAAATTTGTTTAAAAATTATCCTATTTGTTTTCCATAATTCCTTCATGTACTTTTGAAAGTGTTGGCAAAATATACAACGCAGATGTTCTTATTCAGCAGGATTATTTGCTGCTGGGAAATATAAGAGGCTAATATGCATTCATTAATTATATGGGAAAAACAAGGAATGATAAAGGGGCAACAAAGTTGAATCATAGTGATATTTAGAGAATCTGCAACAGTAGCCTTGGACTTTATATCTGTTAAAATTTGCAGAATTTCATTCAAGTTATTTAAATTAAAATGAAAGAGACTGTTTAGTTTTTAGTAGCTGTAGTTTTATTAATTTTTGCCGCCTTTCTTTGTTAGAAGAATTTTGAAATTTTGTTCGAAGATATATTTTTCATTCTATATGTATAGCAGCGGTAGTGTAATTGCTTAATTGTTTATTTGATTCATTGTGTGCCGAAAGTTTTGTTCTTTTAAATTATTTAGTGTTTTATTTCTTCACATATGTATAAATTTAATACTTTTGGTAATCCAAGGTGTATAGTGGTAATTTATTTTTTTTTCTAAATTGGCCAACTGGAGCATAGAAATCAAAAACTTCCACTTTCTCATCAATATTGTAAATACTTAAGATGTCTTTCCAGTCAGCCTGTTACAGCTGAAGGTCGAATTGCTCCGCATCAAAATTTTTTATAAAATTAAAAAAAGCTTACCGTAGCGTTAGAGTTGACGTTTTGAATTTCAACTTTTATATAAATTAAAATATGGTCCGCAACTCCCACATCAATCATCTTAAAGTCAGCCATATTATCTATATTTGTGAACAATAAATCTAACAGAGACATTTTATGGAAAGATATATGGGTGGGTTCCTTTATTACTTGCATATTAAAATAGAAAAAACAGACTTCAATCGCTGAGAGTTATTTGAGTTCATATCAAGCATATTAATATTATTATTATCATTCATATTCACAGTAAATATTAAACAGGGTATTTTCAAAGTAGTTTAAAAATTGGGAAATATTTGAATTAGGCAGTCTATATACAGTATTGGCCATAAGTGATTTGGTTACTATCAATTCGTTATTTTTTATTTGAGAACCTTTTTGTTTAGTTTTTTCTGATTTGCAAATAAATTTTATCAATATCAATTATACAGTATGTTGCAAGACAATGAGCGCTACAATAGTTGGTTTAGTTTATTAGGTTAAAATATATATGGCTCAGGTTTCTGATATCTTGTTTGTCATTTATTCAATTTTTTCATTTTTATCAATTATATGCAAATCAGAAAAAGCTAAACAAAGAAGTTCCCAAATAAAAAATAACGAGTTGATAATAACTAAGGAAATCTTCAAATATTTCACTAAGAAACACGACCCAAGTAAATTGAGGTGCGTACTGTGAATAATTTTTATTTTTGCTTTTTTAATTTATATTGTTTTATCGATCGATATTTTTAATTAATATTGGCATGGCATTTGATTACCAAGAAAACATTGGAAAAATTAGTGCTTAGGTTGCCGAAGCTTTGTGAAGTCGTCATTAAAAACAAAGGTGCACACATAGATGAGTTTAAAATTAAAAAACAGTATTCTTATTACGCCTAAAGAATTGCTAATAAATAATTTAAATTACTGTGAAGTCGTTTCATTTATTTAAGCTTTTACAAAATGCCTTCTTCTGGGTGGCCAAATACTTTTGAGCGGTAGTGTATATACATTTACTATTGTATAAAACCAATTATTTCAGGTTAGTTCAAATTAGTTTTTTAATTTAAACCTATAAAATAACGTAATTATTATGAGATTTTTGTATTTTAATTCTCTTTTTATGAATATAAATAAATATTAATTGCTACATTTTTCCCAAAAACGATGGTTCAACAGTTCAAAATTTTACTTATTGGAAAATTAAAGAAAATAATTTATCAATATGTGTTCAACATAAAATCATAAAATTAGTGCATTTAAGAGGATGTGCTTCGCATGAAGTAATCATAATATTTTTGAAAATTCTGATGATTTGAAACAATTTCAAAGCACTTGAATATTCAACAACGACCTAGGATTAACTCCATTATTTGAAAATTAAAGCTGTGTTACTAATTTGGTTAATGTATGGTGTGGTTAAAATATTGGATAAACAAATAAGGTCTACAATTCACTGTTGTTTTTCAAATGTCATATTACGTTTCCGATTACACCTATTTAATTCATTTTACTTTTATCCTTGCAAAGCCAAGTTATACATACATTTTGTCTTTTTTAAATTAATCGCTAATAAAAATTGAAAAGCCAAGATTAGCTTTAACTTTCACATTTATAATAATAGCAATACACTTTTAAACACGCGTAAAGTTTGACGCGGAACAATGCTATAATAATTCAAAAAATGTTCCATTACCCTATGCCCTGTGGCGACCATAATAGTAAACAGGCGGTAAATTCTACACGTGCTTGCAACATTTTTATTATAATAACATGTTTGAAATGTCACTTATACAGGTATTTAATTTATATCTACTTATTATTTTTAATTATTACGATATTCAAATAATGTATTACGTGGCGCCATTGCAATAGCCTTTCAATTCTTACTAAAATATGAAGTTTTATATTAAGGAAATTTAGTTAGGCTTGATTAAAAACAAAACGTATTTCCTTAAAATTATGTCATCACGTATTAAATTCAATTAAGATACATCTTCAGAAATAAACTTGAACTTATAAACAACAAATTTTATCTTACTATTAATATTTGTATTAATTAAACTGTAAATGGAAGGAAAAATATACAATTAGTTCCACAAAAACGTGTTGACTGTGGTGAGCACTGAGGGATATAATTATTTCTGTCAAAATCGCTTATATAGTCGTAGGGGAGGAGTTGGTTCATATATCAGGGATGTTATTGATAGCTCAGTTTTAGATCAGATATGTGCAGGTTTATTTATAATAATATAATAATAGCTAACATACAGTATTGGCCATAAGTGGATGAACAAATGTTTGTAGATGTATTCCATGATGTTTATTTAAAAATAAAAATAAATTTCACATTCTTTCTCAATACACTATCAAACTTTTAAAAAATTGTTTACTATTATGGACACAAGTAGATGAACAAATATTTTCAGATTATAATAATCCTGGCCTCAGTATCCATCAGTTTGCTTTTGTAGTTGTGGTTGATAAGTAGGTCGAAGTAAATAATTTGTCATAATGCCAGGTGGAATTAATTTTTACCAGGCGGGAAATCGCCAATCAGACATTGCTAGGCAGTTCAGAATGTATCGGGAACGAGGAGATGTCTCGACAAAAAAGAAGCCGGGTGGTTCAAAAATAGGTAGTCCCAGGTTTAAAAGGATGACTAAACAAATTTCTTGTCAAAATCCCTTTATGTCATCAAATCAAATAAAGGTCTAGAAGACCTGCGAAAAAAGCTCTATTTTCTAAGAAGAACATAAAGGATCGACTGAAATTTGCCACAGACCATCAATACTAGACAGTTGCTAAATAGAAGCGTATGCGCTTTAATGATGAATCCAAATTTAATTTGTTTTCTTCCGATGGAATTCGATATGTACGACATCCTCCAAACACTAGATTGCAGCAAAAATACACCCGTTCAACTGTGAAGCATGGTGGAGGATCTGTTATGGTCTGGGGATGTTTTGCGGGATACGGTTAGGGTTCATTGTTTGAAATAATTGACAGGCTTCTTTACAAGGACATTCTAGAAAACCAAATGCTTCCGTATCTGGAAGAGAAAATGTCAATTTTATTTTAATTTCAACATAAGAACACAAATTTTCTGAGTGAAGAAATGGTTCTTGTCATGAAGTGGCGATTCCAGTCCCCAGATATAAATCACATCGAAAACTTTTGTGAAATATTAGAACAGACAGTTCGAAACAAAAACTTCAGAAATTGGGACCAGTTTTTCCAGACTTTAGTGGAAACATGGATGAATATGGATTTGTCAATAATTGACAGGCTTCAATGCCAGGAAGATGTAGAGAAGTCATCCAAAATAGAGGATAGTACACCCAATAGTAGGTCTTAATTTTCAATTTAAAATGTTCATTATTTCGTCATAGTCATATATATATATATATATATATATATATATATATATATATATATATATATATATATATATATATTGGTGTTTTTCCGGTTGTCAATCCGGTCGTCAGTAGAAAATTCTTCACGACGTTGCACCAACCTCTTAGCTGGTATTTTCAAGCGATGCTTTCCCTTCGGCTGCTCGACTTGGATCCAAGTCGATAGGAACAAGCTGAAAAATAAAATAACCCAAAATGCAGTCAAAAGGGAAGACGACATTAACTAAGAATATTCTAAATGTAAATAGAATAAATAAAACATCTTGATTCTCACCGCAATAGGATCAACGCAAGAATTGGGTAAATAGATCAGGACTAGTGGCAAAGATTTAAAAAAGATATGGAACGAACCACGGAAGGAAGTCAAAGAAAAATACGGGGTATGCTGAGGAGAAATAAACTACAAGTAAAAAAACACCACCCATACTAACAAAATCACTCTCGAAGAGTGAAAAATATACTTTAAAAACCTGTACGGTATAAAGGAAGAAATAGACGAACGATCTTCCGAGAGAGGACAACACACATATAAAAAACCTACTGGAACCGTTTAAAAATCGTAAAAACTTTGATAAGATAATAAATGAAATGCTGAAATATGGTGGAGAAGAATGACAGACGGAAATGACAACTCTTTCTCTTCAAAAATATTGCTGAAAAACAAAAAATGACGAACGACTGGAAAACAGCATAACGATCCCTATATTCAAAAAGGGTCAAAAAAACATCACCAGAAAACTACCGCAAACTTATTGTATTAAATAGCACACTCAAAGTTTTCACCTTCAAAACCGTTAAGCTGAGGAACAACAGGACTTTCGGAAAAACCGATCAACCATTGATGCAAGTTTTATTTATGAAAAACAAATAATGAAAAATTCCATAGAATAAAATCAACAGGCTTACCTTTGCTTTGTTGATATGACTCAAGCATCTCACCTATTCACAGATATTGCCAAAATAATGAGAGAGAAAATGGAGTAAACCAACAGTTAATTCAATTGATCTCAGATGTTATCCAATAATGCAGAACCAGAGTAGGGCAGATACTAACTAATAAAGACAATTAGTTAAGATCGCAGAAAAATCACTCGGGACATCGGGATATAAAATTAGAGAAACTTATTTCCCCATAGTGTGCTACGATGATGATGCAGTATTTATTGCGGATTCGGAAGATAACTTACAAATACTTCTTTACGTTTTCAACCATGAAGCCAGTCGACTAAATGCATGGTAGCAGCTAAAGAACCAACAAGATGTAAATTAAAAAAAAAATAATTGAGCACATCAATCAGTTTACATATTTCGGAGTTGAATTAACAAACGATGGCAATCTACAGCGGGAAGTGCAAGTAAAGGGTAGGCTCCTTCGAACTAAACAAGCGATCGGGAAACTATATGGAAAGAACTAAATCCGTATCTCTTACTATTACAAAGATTTTCATACTGACTCTCGTTATCTTGGACACGCTGTATCCACATTAAATAATCACCAGTAAAATGGCAGGCATGCCTAAGCGTGTGTACGTTAACATATGCGCTGTTCTTTCCGTTGATTTACTACTGACATTGTAAGTAGTTGGATTACAGTACGATAAGGTTAATGCAAGTCATTAAGATATCGTAAGGAAAGAATAAATGTTCTGGCCGGCTATCTAAGTATGTACAGGGTGAGTCAACGATTGGATGAAGTAGGTTTGTGCCTTTTCGGTGAAATTAACAAAGAAACTATATTTATTGTTTGATGCACAAATTTAGTCTTTTTTGCAGATTTTCTCGGATCCTGGACAAAATTAGTGGCGTTATTGTTCTACAGGTATCCCTAATCCTGTTTCGCATATCTTCCACGGTTGTTGGTGGATTAACATACACCTTATTTTTAATATAACCCCATAGGAAGAAATCTAATGGGGTGATGTCGCAAGACCTTGGTGGCCACTCAATGAAACCCCCACGTCCAATCCATTTTTGCGGATATCGTTGGTCCAAAAACGCACGAACTTCACGATGGTAATGCGGAGGCGCACCATCGTGCTGGAACCACATACTGTCGAGCTCATCCCTATCGAGACCTTGAAGCAGTTGGGGTAGTTCTTCTTGTAGAAAGTTCAGGTAACTATGGCCATTTAGTGGTTCATTAAAAAAGTGAGGTCCAATAATTCGATTATGATGAATACCACACCAAACATTTAATGACCAGTGGTTTTGATGTTGCACCTCTCTAATCCAAAATGGGTTTTCTGTGGCATAATAATGCATGTTGCGTCTATTTACGGCACCGTTACTTCTAAAAGTAGCTTCATCACTAAACATTACCTTGCATAATAAATTTGGATTTAATTGAATCTCCGCATTTATTGTACGACAAAAGTTTACACGACTTTCAAAATCCTGTCCACGCAATTCTTGGTGTAATTCCATGTGATATGGATGATACCTATATTACTTGGTAGTACGATTAGCGGTGGATTGTGATGTTTCACATAATGCTGCTAACTGACGGCTACCAATATAAAGATTTTCCTGAACATTTAATAATACTTGTAGCTCTTTTTCTTCATTAGTTACTGGTTTGTTGACCACTTTACGTTTTGGATAATCAACAGTACGAGAAGAATCAAATATTTGCATTAAGTTTTGAAAAGTATGGGTATTAGGCTGGCGTCGATCAGGATACTTCATTTTGTAAATTTTTTGAGCAAGAAGGCAATTTTTTTGAGCCTCTCCTATTGTATAAATCATATCTATGAACTCATTCTTTGGAAAATTCACAATATAAGATTAATGCAAAAAAAACCAAACTACACTACATAAAAACCAAAAGAAGCGATTGTGGTTATAAATTTGACACACAGAAAAATGTTCTTTTACATTGTTTTTGCCATGGCTACTATGATAATGAAGACTATTTCTGTAAAAAAGTATGGAAAATAAGAAAAACTGAAATATCTCAAAAACTATTATAAATAGGTATAGGATATATTGAACAAAACTTTTAGGGTTTTTATTACTCTATTAAATAACATGAAAATATACAGGATGTACCATTTAAAAAAAAAGATATTTATTCATTTAAACTTGTTCAAATTTGAGCCGATGTGTTCAACACCCTGTAGCTTTTATTGCAAATATTAGGTAAAAATTATGTTAACTTGTCCTTGGCCTTGCTAAATTCCAAATTTGAATATATTTGTCACAAAATTGAAAACGTTATTTAGGATTGAATTGATGCTTGAAAATGTGACTTTTTTTCTTTAAACTTAATTATCTCAGAAACTATAAAGTTTTGTTATAGTAAACCCTTAATAAAAAAGATTTAAAATTATAAGCTAAATCGAAAATACGATTCGTATATAGGGTGTTCTATTTAAAAAAATACAACTTTATGCTGTCCTAGTTTTTTTGGCTCACCCTGTAGAGTCCTAAATATTTTTAAAATCTGCGTAAAAATAAACTGTATCAAACAATAAATATAGTTTCTTTGTGAATTTCACCGAAAAGGCACAAACCTACTTCATCCAATCGTTGACTCACCCTGGCAATGAATTCCCCAGTAGAATTAACAAACCCTCACAACCACGGTGGAAAAGTTTTAATAAACAGGTATATCCACCGATTAATCAATTTTAACAAGTATAATTTGCTAATCGGTATATCTATTGAGGAATAAAGTAACTCGCCCTCCCTCAAAGGAGTCAAAACAATAAAAAAATTGAAGGAATATAACAGAAAATATTTATGTCCGTCAAACATCAAAAAAGCCACTCCCCATCGCCCATAAACAAAGAGCAAACAGACTTGTTTTTGTTAAGATCCACTGGAGTACGGTCGAAGGCAAAGAACTTGACCTTTAATTTTCGAATCATGGAGTTAATTCTAGGTCGTTTTATAGAGGTTGGATATTCTCAAACACCGGAGTCATGACAAATAAAATAGAACATTCGAAAATTACAGGCAGTATATCATTTGTGCGAATGTAACGTTGAATTTTATTATGATTGATTACTGGCACTTGCGGATAATTTATAAATTTATTTATGACTATTTTTGATATATATCGTCAGAAATTTTTGTGCTATTTTTTTTCGTTTTACACCGACATAACAATAGGCATGGGTTAGATAAAGGATTTTATGGCCAATACGTCGTACAACTAAAATAACCCCTAAAAGCTCTAGCTTCATGTCTAGCCCAAAAACGGTTCAGTATTCCTAAAAAAATGATAATATTGTTAATTTTAAACTTTTGATGGCTTCAGGCGTAGATAGGGGGGGGGGGGGGGGAAGCAATAGCCCACACCCGCACTGATCAAGCTAAATAGAAGTACTTTATTTTTTTTTAGGACACAATTTCTGAAATATAAGTAACATTAACCCCCCCCCCCAAGCACTTCTACTGAAGAAAATAAGATACAATTTTTATATATTCTCGAAATTTGTAAATGTCAGGCCGGCAAAAAAATAATTTCGGTTTTGTGTGTGAAATAAAACTAATTTTTTTTATACAAAAAGTAAACTTTAATCAATTGTATATTTTCCATTTTGCTCAATAGCTTTTTTTTGTCATATTTCCTGCAGGTTCATAGAAATTTTGGTTCTTGTGAGCAAAGAATTGAACCAAGTGCTCAATTATCATCAGTTTTACCGTTCAAAGAGTTTTTCAAACTTCGAAATAAATGGTAATCAGATGGAGCCAGGTCAGAGCAATGTGACGGATGCGACGTCACTTCCCAACCAAGCTACAATTTCTCACGTGTTACTAAAGATGAGTGACGTTTTGCGTTAGTATGTTGGGACACAATTCCATTGCAATTTGTCAGTTCCAGCCGTTTTTATTTGATTGATTCATCCAGTTTCACTAGTTGTTGACAGTAAACATCTATAATGATTGCTTGGCCTCTTGGAAAGCATCTCAAAATACACAACACCTTTATAATACCACAAATTGACAGCATGACCTTTTTTGGATGCAATTCAGTTTTAGGTGGGGTTTGAGCTGGTTCGTCACTTTTGGAACACGATCGTTTTCGAATAATGTTACTGTAAATGACCTATTTTTCATTACCAGTGATGATTCGTCAAGAAAGGTTAAGTGAATGTCTTTCAGTTCATAAGGAACCCAAATATCGAGCTGCTTAGCGAGTCCTAGATATTTGAGATGATTTTCAATTGTTGGATGCAATACATTTAGCCTCTCTGCAATATCTGCGATTTTCTTCAATTATGGCTTTGATTTAGTTGTTACCAATTTCAGTAGGTCATTTTTAAGTGAAAAAATTCCAAAACGGATTTTTCGAACCAATTCTGACACGTGCGTTTTGTTATTCAATCAACACCATAAACTTCACATATCTTTTCTCTTTCCGGAAATAAAAAAGTAAAATATGCCAAAATGTTGGTTTCTACACTCTATATTAATTAAAAATAACGCACAAGTTGCTTCTAAAGTAACCTGAATGTAACTGATATCCAATGTCAAAAGGATAAATCATAATAATGACAGAAGTTCGTCAAAATAATTACAACGCTCTCTGTGGGTGACAACCAAAAATACTTTCTTGTTGAGATTTTAAAAACGTTCGTTTGCCTACAAATAAAAGGTCGATTTTCGCATAGCGTGTATAACAAATAATTATCGAAACTACTAAATATACAATTGAATTAAAGTAGAGTAAAGCTTTCGAAAGACGTAAGACCACCCTTATAGTTTCCCCTACAAATTATATTTCCAATAATATCTCAAAAACTAATCATTATTTTATCATAAAAAAACGAAGTGACTGGTGTAATTTCTACCCATTGGAGTTTTCATCCCTTAAGTACTTTAAGAGTTAATGTAAATTTTTTGATATTCTTTTAAGAATTATTGAACTCCTGTATTTTCTGACACCATACTTTATCCATCGAAGGTGTGAAATCCATCGAACAAGTCAACCCCCTAACAGCGTATTTTTTGATATTTCAAAAACTAATGAAGGAAATTAGACAAAAAATGGTAACTTTTTTTAGTGTTTTCAATTTATCTCGAAAACTAAAGGTTGTATGAAAAAAATTTCGAACAAAAGTTGTAGACAATTGAATTATTCATAAAGTCATATAAAGTTATAGGTGGCGCCACTAGTTATCGAGATATAATTTTTTTTCGCAAAAAAACGACATTTTCCTTTGTTCAAAATAAAACCATATTTATTTATAAACTATCATTTCAAAATTCACAGTATATATAGATATTATTTATTTAAAAAAGGATGCGAAATCCGGAACCTGTGTGTACGATAAAAAGTTGTTTTTCAGGGATCGAAAATGATGCATCTAAATCTAATGAGAACATTATAAAAATTTTTAAGTTCACTAGGGAAAAAGGCAATGCAATTTTTGTGGTTTAAAATTGGATTTTTAAAAATTTCTTGGCCCAAAATTAAAAATTTTTTTTTGAAAAATAGATATTAAAAATAGGCGTCATATTTTGCAGTATCTTAATTACGAGAGTAGAAAATAAAGGACAAATTTTCAACTTAGAGGTCAATTTTCTCAGAAAATATTAATCACACAGCGCACTTTTTAGAAAGATAATATCAATATATACTTGAATTTCGAGACAATAGTTTATAAATAAATACGGTTTTATTTTAAAAAAAGAAAAGTGTATTTTTTTGAAAAAAAAAATATCTCGATATCTAGTGGCCCCACCTATAACTTTATATATGCAAATCGATAGGTAATTCAATTATCTACACCTTTTGTTTGTTTTTCAAAGAACCTTTAGTTTTAGAGAGAAACTGAAAAAACCGCCATTTTGTTAACACATGATTGCCAATTTTAAGATCGAGATATGACATTTAGGATGCCGAAATATACACTTTCTAATAGTAAAATGGCAGGTTACATTTTTTTTGTGACAAAAGTCTAATTTCCATGGAGTATGAAACTTTTTTATTGAAATAAAAGCCAAATTATCGTGTTTTCGGGAGAGAAAATTGCACTTTTTGATATAACATTTTTTTTTTTTTTTAAATATAGTAATATGTCAATATTACTCACCAAGGCCTAACAATGGTGTAATAGAAATTCTTACTTACTTCATTAATCGCAACATCTACGAGAGTCACAGAAGCTTAGCCACTTTGTTAAAGAATTTTTGAAGGAGAAAAATATTTTGGTTAAATTTTGGTGAATAAGCCCTAGCCATTTTTGTTATTCAAAATCTCTTTTGAAGTAATAGTTGATAACCTCTCAAATTTTTTTTTTTGTTAGTAATAAAAAAGTATAATGATTAAAATTGCAATTTTTACTTTTAATATTCCAAGCTTTGATTAGAATATTGCTCTTACCTATGTTTCTTACCTTCTCAGCAAAAATTGTGTTTTTAATCATTATTTCAAAAATGTTCTATAAAAAACTCACTGCAGATTCTGTTAAATATAATAAAAAAGTAGATTATCGTTGGTTGAAATGTTAATAAAAGGGACCCTCAACAACTGCTGACTAAAACAAAATTTTCTTTTAGAACGCTCCAATGAAATTACTCAACAATTCTTTTAATTCCCGGGGGATTTCAAACAAACAGGAAATTATTCTTTTTTCGCAATATTAACTTATTTTTTCAATTGGTAAAACTTGTAATTTATTAAGCAATATATAAAATATAAATGTCCGTAATATCTCGATAATTACAAGTATAGATAAAAAGTTTCCATCCCTAGTGAAAGGCGAATCGATTTTTTACCATGAAAAGAACACTTGCTTGTAGTAGTTATACGGATTCTGTGGTAGTTATAATATATTAAATAAATATACTGTCATTGTCTTTTTCTATAAATTTTTCTATTTAACCTCTATCTTAAACTTTCTAAAAAAATTATTATCTGCACAATTTTCAGTTTAGAAAGAAATGGAATCTCTAAACAATACAGCGAAAGCAAGAAAATCGATTTAATGAAGGCACCATGAAATAAGCGACAATATGGCAACTCAGCAAGGATCTAATGCGCATGAAAATTGCGAGGGGCTCGTCCTGCACGTAAACCACCTTGCATTTTGCCGGCGTGTTATAAAATTGTACGGCGTAAAAATACATGTGGATAAGATCTACAGTGTTGTCGCGTTGAGTAATTCACAAAATTACAAAGAAATTTTAATATATTTTTAAATAAGTCCATTTAATTTAGAATATCTTATAAAATTAGAAAGTAATATAAATTAAAGTGTGATAATACGTCCACTATTCATTATTTTCCGTCCACTTTGAATCAATAATGATCAACTTGATCTGCTGACTATTGTAGGAAATGTTGCGGCAAAAACATATTTACATACATAAGTTTAAAACGAATATCCTACCTAAATCCCCATGTTACCAAAATTTACCATAATATCTCAATATTATGTAATACTTGAATGCTATAGAATACTCGTATATCTAAATTGCTTCACAATCATAGGCAAAAATACTCAATCCCAATGACAAGCTTAGAAACAATGTGTAATATTTCTATAATAAAAAAATCTGGCCAAGTGTGTGTTGGACATGTATTTTGTTAGGGTTCCGTAGTAGTACTGTCGTTGCTGCTTTTTTTCTGAAATTTCATTGTACGTCTGAGTTAACTGAAACCATATTCTAACATGTCGGAAAGCATTGCATATCGCCATCTATAGGCATAGTTTTTAACTAGGTTCGCAATTTTGTGGTGTTTCTATTAGTATTCTTATCGATTTTCGGATCGGTAAATTGATTATGGGTTTCTGTTTCTATTTTTCGGTAAATAATATTAAATTTTGAGAATATATATTGCTTAATATTTTTGAAAACCAGGAACTTGGTTTTAAAAATTTTTGAAAAAATGCTTGGCGAAGAGTCTAATTTTGATATTTTTGGAAATTCAGCCATTTTCTCTGCAAATGGCCGATCTTGAAGTTGTGTAGAAATTTTAAACAGTAAAGTCATCAGTCATCTGTGTTCTATTTTGTTTCTTTTGATTAGTCTACATCATATTCTATTTTCTACGTTTGTCAAAATCTTTGAATTCAATAAAAGAAATTATTCCCGTTCCAAGTATGTCATAACCTCCAAATTAACAGGGCCAATAAGATGTTTATTTTTGTTTTTAGGGCCTTTCTTCTATATAATGACTACGTGTTCTTTATAATAACTACGTTTACAGTTATAATTATTACGTTTGTCTTTTCTTTGGCCACATTTGCCAATGACACTGTTTACTAAACAAGTCCATACTTCTTCAATAAGTTTAGGGGACTTTAAATAGAATCAATTTGCTGTGGCTACTATTCAAGTTTTTGCTTATTATCACAGATCATCCTTTGGTGATTATAATCTATCTTAATGCAGATAAGTAACAAAATTACCTAATTTACTTGTTAAAATGCATTAAAGGGAACCTGCGATAAACTAGTTATAATTACTTTAATTTGCAATATAATTGAAATGTGAAGAAAATTAAAATTTTCACCGATATGTAATGTAATTTTTACCTCCTTCTTTTACAATAAGTCTATCACATATTTTTAAAATTATACCTTATAGTAGGGGACACACCTTTCGTATTTGTTGTGATAATAACTTTCTGTAGAGACTAAGCCTCTCGGAGCTACGGGATTATGAAATCTGAGCTACAGATGGCGCCCATAATTTGATCTCTCGGAAAGAGTAACTTTAGGAAGTGCTATTTAGCTTTTGCACTAAGTATATAATAAATCCTGCCCCTTTATTACCGCCACAACAAAAGAACTAGCTGACTTCGTAGAAAGGAAATCAACATCATTACATAATTCACTTTACAACTATAAGTAAGAAATAAGTTAGAGCATATTGAAACAGTATAGATTAAATTTAAAGACAGATTTAAAAGTTAATAGTAAATTTACAAATCAAATACAAAAAGCTGGAAAAAAGTGGCCTAAGAAATAATAAATCATATAATTAGTGTGTAATCATGCAAATCTCATAGAAGTACGGAAACAAATCCGTTGAAAAAACGCGCTCACATACGAACGAGTCCCATAAGATCTGCAACCTTTTTAACGGAACAATGCTTTGTCCGGCGTATTCACCAAATTTATAAAGACAAAAATAGGGGAACAATTGTAAACAACATTGGAGGTTTATATTTGGTGAATCACACGATTAAATAAAAAATATTATGCATATATTTAGTTGAATTATCAAACACCTTTTCAGTGGTAGCCCACTCGATCGGATAGTCAAAAAAGAAGAAATTAAATTTGTTTTCATTTCTCAAAAAACAGTTGACATAACTTACCCGTGATAATTTTCTTTGAATGTATTTAATAAGAGTTCCTACGCAACCCTAACAATAACATTTATTGTGAACTATTTAGTGAAATGTACAGTTTTTCACATTAGCCAGAAAGACCGATAGTTGATAATTTATAGTACGCCACTGCCGAATTAAGTAATACACGTAATTTATTCTAGATATATTTTTAATGAAGAAACGTAAAATCATTAAATGAGTCATATATACTAGATGTTTTTTATAACCTGTTCCATCACATTGTCGTTTATAAGTTTAGATGTGGCAACAAGGGAAGCACATGGCGGCCAACCAAGTGTTAATACAAGAGTTACAAAATCGTCCCCGGAAGAATGACGTAACATTAATTCGCACAATATTATTATTATTTGCGAATATTTTATTGTTAAGAGATTCGCTGATGCTCACATTCTTTATTCTGCTGAATAGAATAATAAAACAGTAGTATAACATGTCAAACACGACATAAAGTGCACTGTTTATACGAAAAGTTCGTACTATGCAAAATAACTACAATGTTTTTCACATTTAATTTATGACGCGGTAAACAGGGAAATGCGTGATCTAAATAATAAGGGTGTAACGTGGTATAAATAGTCATACCGTCTAAAAATGGAATATTGTTGAAACATGACACTGTTAAGTAATTAGGCAAACAAGGGAAGCGTGAAACACGGCGGTTAACATTAACGATTTTTTCTTTGTTCTAAATAGGAACTAACCCTCAATTCAATAAGATGAAAATCGTTTTATCTGACACAACAAATATAAAATTTTGATTATTTTCGAGGAAAAAATTGCTATAAATACTTTTAGGTAGAATAAAAGGATAATTCATAACGAAATTTAATCACAAAACAAAACTCTTTAAAACGAGCTCTAAATCATCTTAAGGAAAACTGAAGTTCCACAATATTAAACATTTTTATTTGATAAGTTAATAGATATAGCTAATACTTGATAGAAATTCAGTGTAACTAATGATAATAACATGATGGTAATATGAATTCAAGTTCAAGCAAGTTTCTTAGTTGTGTGGTATTTTAACTTACTATTAAAGTACAAAGTTTGTTCACAAAACATTTGGTTTTTCAATATATGTATCCAGTTTAATGTGTTCCCGAACTATATGTATCTTAAGACAAATGATAAGAATACATCAGCCATGAAAGCACAATATTATGGTATAAATATTTATATATATATATATATATATATATATATATATATATATATATATATATATATATATTTGGAAGGAGTTTATCGGGTTGAGGTCTATAGGATAAAATAATTAACTCATTTTTCTTTTTATACTCAATATTTCGACATTTATTTTATGCCTTCTTCAGGAGTACAAAACTAAAAATCAAACACACACAGATAGTTCACAAACAGTTAAATAAAACTAATATGTAATTAAAATACTTACAAATTAGAGTTTCCTTCTAAGAAATCAACCCTAAACACACTCAACATCGTACGAAGTGTAAACATCAATAAACATTTAGGTTTGTATATTTATACAGTGATACAACATTATTATTAACGAGGCGAAAAAGGGTTCTTTCTGATAACAAAAAAATTTTTCTTTTAAGGTAGTATATACAGATTAGATTAAATATAAAATATTACAATAGATGTTGCTAAGTTGGTTAGTATCAGATTTATAGTTTATGGTGTTTTTTGTTTTTTTTAATATGATACATTTCTAGGAATAGACTTTTATAATTGTTTTGATGTTCTAAAATTTTTATGTAGTTATAATCAAAGTGATGACCTGTATTTAAATAGTGTTCAACCACAGCACACGTGTTTTTTCCCAATCGGCAATCGCTTTTGTGTTGGGTAACCCGCTGTCTGAGCCACTGTCCAGTTTGACCCACGTAACAACCCTGGCAATCCAAACATGACATCTTATAAATTACATTATTGTTCATTAACAGCGGTGTTCTGTCTTTAACTTTAGAGAATAAGTTACCAGTTTTTATTATGTTGTAATTAGCTATTTTAATCTCAGGAAAACTTTTAAACAGTGATGTAATGGATTGTGTAAGTTTGTCGAAGTATGGTAACTTTTTATATTTATATTGTATTGGCGAATCTTCAATTGGGCCCTGGTATATATTGGAGTTGTATATGAGTTTGCTGAGGATGTGTCTGGGATAACCATTATTTAAGAAGATGTTAAAAAGCTTCCTCAAATTATCCTTTATAAAAGTTTCATCGCTAATATGGACAATCCTGTTTTTCATGGCGATAACGGCGTTAAATTTTTTTTTATTTATTTTTTTTACAATATATATATATATATATATATATATATATATATATATATATATATATATATATATATATATATATATATATATATATATATATATATATATATATATATATATATACATACAATATTTGTTTAAAAATAATCAAAATGTAAACAAACACGGACGCGCGATATTGAGTTTTTATGTCTAAAGACCAAATATTGTTCTTTCTATGTTTGAACTTTTGCAACTTCGCGCAG
Source organism: Diaprepes abbreviatus (assembly GCA_034092305.1). NCBI lineage: Eukaryota > Metazoa > Arthropoda > Insecta > Coleoptera > Curculionidae > Diaprepes > Diaprepes abbreviatus. Next base: position 2,334,144 of record JASJET010000037.1, on the reverse strand, counting down.
AAAACAAATACAAAAAATTGGTCACTGACAAACTGGTAGAAAATTTTCTTTATTTTTATTGATGCTTTCATTTTTGAATTTCATCAATTCCTTTAAAAATTATAAAAATCTTAAAATTTAAAAAACTTTCCTTCGTAAATAAAATCGAGTAAAAATAAATTAAAATATATTCTGTAAGAAATAAAAAGATAACTCTCGGTTTAATTTTTCGAATGGAATAAATTTTTTTTAAATCCATCGATGCATTTCTAAAATATTGAGGTTTGAAGTTGCACTTCTAAAAAAATTGAAATTTTTATTGTGCGATACTATATATATATATATATATATATATATATATATATATATATATATATATATATATCTTTCTACTTTTACCACTAGGAGATGTTTTCGTTATGTTCTTAGTGTTATTATTAATTTCTATTAATTGGATACAATGAGTTGCAAAAAATCTTAAAAAATATATGTTATACCATTAAAAAATTAAACTTATAGCGAATTTCAGCAGTTAAAGTGCCCAAAAAGCTAAGATATGCCTATTTCAAGTCCCTAATTGTTTTTTTTTTTGGTCATTTTTCACATATTTCGAAATGCTTCTCAAGTCTCGGGTTTTGGCTCGAGATGAATTCAGAAAAGAGAGTTTTTCTCGACAAAACCCGTTAGTTTATATACCTTGAAATTAAATGGCTTTTTTACAGCACCAGTTGTGGGGCTGCCACTCTATGTGATTTTTGGGTAGGTTCAAACAATCACATAATTTGGACTTTTGATTGTTTCTCGACTATTAAGTTTTTATTTTTTCGTCTTGAAAAACCTTCAATTTCTACTTTGAACAAAACAGATTGTTTAAAAAGAACCAGATATTTTTAAAGGGAGGTCTGTGTCTGAAAATTTGAAAAATTACTTATTTTTGGGTGGGTAACGCAAAAAAAAAAACATATCTTTTTATTTTTCATTTTGGAGGCCAAAACTCTTACTTAAATAGATAAGAATATTTTTTTTTGACTTGAAAATATTGACTTTTTCCCATTTTAAATCTTTTGCATTTTTTTAGAATATTTTTATTATTTTAAAAGCTCGCCGAATTAAGAGTTTGGTCTCGATTTGAATTCTGAAAAAAGCATTTTCTTCGTCTTGAAAATACTTTTTCAATCAGTTAATTTATTATACATTTTTAATTAGAATCGGTTTTTCTACAGTGCCATTTTTAAAAAGCTGTTTTTGCTAATTTCCGTAATTTTCATAGTATCTAATTTTTAAAGAAATACCTTTGCTTTCTATTTTGAAAATCTTCGATTGGTTAAAAAGATCCAGAGATATCAATCATTCAGAAAAAGACTCTTTACGTATAACAAGACTTTTAACAAACATTTCTGTAGTCATTTAGTGACGGCCTCAAAAATTTTAACTATAGGTGAAAATTTATAGAATTATTTTTCGGTTTTTTATAAAAAGATACAATTTTTTTAAAACTCTTCTTCAATGCATTAAAGACTACGCAAACATTGCTATTTTATCTATATACAATATTTTACTGTTATCAAAAATATTATGGTGACAGCATAAAAATAAAAGCGTTGCTTTGTATATTTGAAGAAAATGTTGTAAATATAGAAAATTTAAAATTTCAGATAAATAGTAATTTAAATTTTCCAAGTTTCTGATCGATCTAATAACTGCATCTGGTACGTTTCTCTTTTAATACTAAACTAACTTCTAAAATGAAAATACATTTCCAATAATGAAAATAGTTTCTGGGTCAAGGTTCTTAATTTCTGGAAACGGCAACTAAATGGGTCATTTTCCCGGTAATAATAATGAAAGTTTACGTAGACAGAAAAGCTTAAAATTTTAATGAAATTCCTGCACCAAACGTGAAACGTATTGTTTGCATAAAACAGACTGTGTACACAAATTTATCGATTTGAATGATTTTTCATTTTATGTAATAAAATTTTAGGCGCACCTCTTTCTGTATCCAGTAAAAATCTATTTGGAGCACGAACCGTATTTTACAACTGCGTAATAATTTTGAAATGAAAATTGTATTCGGGGCATAACAGGATTTTCATTCATTTACTGAAAAGAAGGGGAGTAGGTTGGCCCTGTTTACTTTGTTTCCGAGTCGTTTTTTTTTATGTTTAATATTTATTTGTACATTATTTTAATAAGATTAAGTGAAAAAACACTGTTTTGCATGTTGAAATTTTTTGTGTCTACTACAATGTGCTGTATTCCAATATGAGCTCGATTTTTACCTATCCCTCATAAGTTTTTAGAGAAGGAATGACGAATATAAAATACAAAAAACCCAAACCATCAGGAATCTAGTAAATTTTCAAAGATTTCAAAAAAACAAAAACAAAATTACTTTCTTTATAAAATATACTTTATTTTGTATTGAAAAAAGTATATATAATATAATCAAATAAATTATTTTATTGTTTTTATCGCTTGTATTCGCCAGGAACTGTTTCACGTTTGAGGATCCAACAGTAGTCCGCTAACTCGTTCGAGGTCCATTTTCTACTATACCGTTTCTTCATTTGAACACTTTGCTGGTGAAATCTTTCATGGTGTTCGTCTGAAACTGCATTATCAGGGAAGAATTTCCGAATGGGAGTGAAGAAAATGCAGCTTAAGTGACATGTTGTAACCTAACATCTTGTATGATCGGATAAGTTTTTCAACTAAATCTTTGTAGTTCTCTGATTTCTTGCTACCTAGGAAGTTGCTATTTACAGCTTTGAAGACAGTCCACGTCCTATTTTCTTTTCTCGAAAATGTAGTTTCAAAATTTTCGTCTTTAAAAAGTTCTCGTATTTGCGGCACAACGAACATTTCTTCTTTAAGCTTTACTGCACGATTAGCGCAAATTTCTGTCTCAAATAAAGAAAATCATTTCCTTCTCTATTTAAGGCTCTAACAAAACTTTTATTAGCCCTAGTTTTATGTGCAGAGGAGGTAAATAAATTTTCTGCTACTCTACTAAGGGTTCACTAAGGATGTTTTACTGACCGGACACAATGGTTTCACGTAAAGGCCATTCTTTAACGGCATAATGTTGGTTTCGGGCTCTGCCGTCCCATTCGTATAAAAAACAACAATATTTTGTGTAGGTACTCGGCAGTCCTGTAAGAAGTCCAATAACTTTTACATCGGCACAGATATTTCAATTATGAACTTCGTATTTTATGCACAGTTCAAAGTAACCTTAAATTTAATGTCCATTCTACATTAAATTGAATGATTTTGTACCAAAAATCGTAAATAATTTACATTTACTTTGAATTTATAGCAATTAATTCAAATATCAGTTCGTTGTACATTAAATTTGATCAATGATATCTTAAATTTCAATAAAATGATTGAAAAGATATTTCAAGATATGTATATTAAAATTAATTCACATACATCCTAATACTAAAGGAATTTACATTATTATTCGATATTCATTGCATGAGATTCCGGGAGATGGCGCAACTTGTATTGAACTTTTTGTTTAGTATGATATAAGTTGCTTAAAGGACTCAATTTTCTTATGGTAAGGTGTACATGTCTATCTCGTACTGACGGAAACCAATGAGTTCGAAACCGGTATAGATGGTGAACACTACCTATGGGAAAAATGTCGAACTTTTCTGGGTAGTTTCAGAATTTTTTGAACTCATTAATATTGGTGCATTAAATATGTGATAACATATCTTAAATTCAATAAACACTAGCTGTATATTTAATGTACGTAGTCATCTTAAAAAGTAATGATCAAACATCAAATTTAATGCAAATTATTTGAGAATAGTGTAAATTAGTAAATTTAATGCATTACATATTACATTAATTAAAAACATTTAATAAACAAATGGGGAAATTTGCTTCCAACACATTTACATTAAACTTAATGCATTTTCTTTTCACAATGCGTGTTTTGAAGTAAGATACACATGTTCTCGTACATATTTACAGCATGACCCATGGGAACAGATGGTTTTCATTTCCAATAAACAATAAAACTATCTTTAGACTTGTCTTCGAATAGTCAACAAATAGTAACCACTCGATAGGTTTAGAGGAAAAGCCACGTTCACTGATTCGATCCGAAATATTATGACAGTAAACCAAATCATTTGCTACTGAGAAAAATACTGCCAGCATAGACTGCCTTTTCCGAAACGTGAAAATTTTTACTCCTTTTTGTACGAGATCCCACTGCTGTTCTAAACGAGATCCAAGAATCTGTGGCTTTATTTTAGGAAGCTCTAAATCAAGATTAAGATCGTTGAACCCTTCCCGAGATATAAAATGAGGCTGTTTACTGCTACCATATTCGTAATCGTCTGTCTCCTGAAAACTTGGAACGGCTCTTGATTCAAAGTCATCTAGTTCATCCGATGCCGAGTCGATTTAGTATTTTTCTGGAAACTTAGAGACAGGTACGCTAGAAGCGTCACAAGGTGGAAGTCTTGTGGTTGAGGAGATATTAAGATATTCAATTTTACGTTTACTTTTACTGGAAAACCCCAGAATTTTTGTTAAGCAAAAGTAGCAATAATCAAGATGATTCTGAAGTTCCCGACAAATCATTGCCACTCCAAACTTCATAGACTTGTGATTACCCAGTAGCTATCCTGTTAAGGCTTTTGATCGAGTGTAGCAGCAAATTTTGGAAGCCCAAGTTTTGTCTTGATTGTCAACTTTGCACAGAAAATAAAACTCGTAGGCTTTTCTTACAAGTCTTTCGTTGAGCTTTCAGTGTGACTTCACCAGTTATATAACAGAAACTGTTCGATCTGTTCACACAGGATAGCGAATACATTGTTTATATACGGCGAAAATAATAGCACTATTACAACGCTATCTCTATTCGCTAGTATTTTGCACTTCACTCGGATATCCAATACTGATTCTCTGACGACCGGTCGGCTGCCTATATACCCTTTTCGTACACCTGGCGTTTTCTAGAAACATCGGGTATCGAGAGATTATGCACAGTTTCCCTATATTTAAAGAAAACGCAGATTTAGCATCGTCGCACTCCGGTATGGCATAACAACATATATATCTCATAGGTAAATCTTTATTCCTGCTTTACAATCAATCAAAATATATTGTTGGTGTTCTCTAGATGTTATTACAGGTTGGAGTAATGGTTACATAGGTAGAAATTATCGAAATATTAGTTTGGCGGGGAGGATTTTCATACAGAACACTGTTACTAAAGTCAGAATGTTGAAACTTGAGACTATTGCTAACACAATATAGGCATCTATTAAGAAACTATTTTTCGAAATTTGCACTATGAAGAAGTGAAAAGGGGTAACACAAAATTGCCGATTTATCTTGATTCAATAGAGATATGTTCTAAAAGACAGCTTAAAACAATATCTCAAAAGCAATTTCTGAAAAAGGATAATGTGTAATTTGACGGCTGTTCATTAAAAATTAATTTTCTTAGCGGAGAATAGCAATATGAACAAGATTTTTTGCTTTCACTTGTTCTTAATACCATTAAATAAAAACTCATTTTTGCATTTTCCGGAATTCATTGTTTTAAGGCTGCAAAGGGCTGAAATCTGTTTTTACTATTTTATCGAATAACTCAAAAACTATTATACAGATTTTGTTCAAACTGCATTTAGGAATCCGTAACAGTTACCTAAAGGAGCGGTATAAAGTTTAATTTACATCATTATTATAAGTAAACATTAAATATTAGCGAAAAAAGTAAATTAATTACTTCGGTGTTCTACATACCATCCTATCAAAATCATCCTCACTCCCCCCTCTTATTCTCTTTTCTGAGTATGGACCATTAACCTCAACAATTTATAGTATATAGATTATTTCATTTTAACCAGATGCGACAAAAAGCATTCCAGCCGAAACCAAATTTTGTGACCTTGCTTGCTTCGCTAACCGCTATATTACACTGGAAAAAATTGTAAAATTACAAAGACATTGCTACAGATTATTTCATATTAACCACATGTGACAGTAAATTTCTGAGGATTTTTATTGGGCTCAACCTAGCTATACTCTGTACGTTTCGTTTTGTTGTTTTCTATTCATATTTTATAGTTTTAATAGTAAATTATCAAATGTAATATTTTTTTACTAAAAAATAAATATGAGGAACTTCCTGTGCTTGCCGCACGTCGAAAACTGGAGAAAATAAAACTATTTTTAAATTTCCTTAAAATCCCTCAAGGTAAGCATTTCGATTTTGTCAGACATCATAAGAACAAAAAAGTAATGTTCTGGTCCAAATTAACAAAATTTAGCATATGCCAAACTGTAACTTTAGCCTAGTTAACACGCCGCTTGTTTCGTTGTGGTATTGCTTCCTCTATTTTAGGAGTGGGCGATACGATACGATATTTAAGAATATCGACACTTTTGCTGTTGATACCTGGTACTTTATACCGATATTTTTAATACGATACATTGCTAATATCGATACACTTGGTTAGATATCGAAACATACGATTCGGGATCAGAAAGGTGGCAGCATCTAATTATTACTAGGACAGACCGAGTCTGTCTCTTATTTATTTATCCACTGTTGGTTATTTATCTGGTTTATAATTTGTTTTGTTTCTACTTAAGTACCTGTTAGTTAAGAGTGTAATTTGTGTTTTCTTTTATATTTTTATTTTTAATACTACAAGAATGTCCTACATGTTATTTATTTATTAAAAGATGTTTATTTATTTCGTTTATATTTTTACTTACTTGTTAGTTATTTGTTTACATTTTCATTCTCTTAAAACTGAATAGATAGGAAAGTTATTACATAATATTTATTTTTTATATGTAATTGTTCCTACAAAAAAGCCAAGGATTAAATAATATGTATTTATCATATTACTATATTTTAAACAATTATTGTATTTCACAATATTTTTGTTTGTGTTTTGTATGTATTTAATCGAGAAACCCGGAATTTATTCATTGTAATAATACTCACTTAAAATTAAATACGATTTCTAGATTTTTGTGTAAATAAGAAAAATATCGTATCTTCGAGGTATCAATGCTTTATATATAGATTTTTCGACAACGATACTTTCTTCTATCGATTTTAGTTCTTACGATTCGAATCGATATCATATATTACTTTTAAGAGAATCACACATCCCTTCTTTATTTCGCCGCATATTTTTTACATATATACCAGATGTAGTGTATTAACTTACACGATTAATTGATAATGCGAAAAATAACAAAATAATCAAATCCATATCTCTCTTGGAGCAAGAGAAATCGGTAAATTTATGAAGGAACTCACCTATTTAAAGAAGGATTTTCGAAAAATTTTTATGATTCTAATTTGAATAATTTAGACTCTACGTTGTTTTGTGGGTCAGTCAGAACAACATAGTCTAAAAGTATAGATACACATATATATGCAATGTATTTGTTCTTACCATATGAAATAATGCATTCAGTTAAAAACTTGGTATAATAAAAGAACAATGCGTCAATTCAGCATTAATGATAAAGTCATCGTTGACGTAATTTTCTGTCTAATATTAGTTTTTGATGCATAAATTTGTAATACTGTCGTGCTATGTTTACAATACATATTCAAATTATGACCTTTTCCAAATAGCGGGAGAAGCTCCGACAGGTAACTGCTGTAGGACTAATACATACAGACTTCAAGAAGTTAATCCAACTCTTGGCAAGGCAAATCTATCTCGCTCTTGAACCTCATTAATATAATTATAAAGCTTAAAAAAATACTTATTATGCTAAAATATGTTTTCAGTCATAGGTGAAGTAATTCTTCATGGAAACTCCTGCTTGACTCCAAAAGCCAAACTTTATATACAGGGTGTGCATCAAATGAAAAAATGTAAAACTGAAAAAAAAAACAAAGCATACTCAAAGTACTGAGGGAATTCGTCGATTTGGCATACAAATGATTTAAAAATGACATTGATCATGTGACATTGGGAGGTAGAAATTTCACTAGATCAGTAAATAATTGGTACGTGCTCTACTAGCCCAAACTGTCTGAAATTATTATTTTATTATAGTGCTTTAAAGTCGTTAATAATTTTGCGCGCAACTAAATAAAATAAAAGTTAGTTTTTCCTATGTACTTTACTGGAATAATTTTATATAAAATTGCGAAGAAAATTCAAAGTTCGGTCCCGAACGAAATGTATAAAGTTATAAAAACTAGAACCACTCAGACCTGGCGTTAATGTTATATACCATATCTAAGTTCTTGGACTATACTTACTTTTTTTGAAAAATCCAAAGAAAAATTACTAGTCCGCAGCGAAATAATCGATCCATTTGTCAATTCAACGGTCGGGAAAGTGTCATTTCAGTCATTTCAGGACAATTAAAGTAGAATTCACAGGATGACCATCTTGTTGAAGTGTATGAATTGTTTAGTGAGGAGTAGCAACTCATTTTATTATATCAAAAAATTGTGTTTAACATCTCCAAATTATTTTGTTGGTTCATATTACTCGCACAAGCACTGTTTCCTGTAACGTATTCAGAAGTGTGGAAATTTATTCGATGCATATTTGGATTAACAACTATTCCGTTAGCTGAGAAGGTGGATTAATTCAATAAAACAATATTATCCAAAAAATGTGTGTTCTGTTAATGTTTTTCTCCAACTTAAGAACACAATTTAAGCCTTTTATACTGTCATTTCGTTCTCGTCTACCGATACATTTTGTTTTGCATAACCTAAATTTTCAATATTCCTTCTAAATGTGTTTTCGTTCAAATTTCAATTTAAGTTTACTATGGATAATTTAATTAATTTCACATTTTTTTTCAAATACTCACGTTATGTCAAACACATTTATTTAAATACCTCTCATAAATTATTTGAATAAAACATACCATTTATTGGTTAGCTGCATTTTTGGTTTTCCTACAAATCCCCACAGTTCTACTGCCTTGTCCATTTTTTTCCCAGTTTGGTTATTTTATCTGAATATATATATATATATATATATATATATATATATATATATATATATATATATATATATATATATATATATATATATATCTGAATTTTGACTACATTCTTAAATCACAAAGTAAGATATATTTTGAAAAAACTTTAAACATAATCTAAAGCCGTAATTTAAAACTGACATTTTTAACAATTTTATGGGTTACGGTAAGATTGTGCCATTTTTCAATGTTTTCCCAAACGATAACGTTGAACAATAAATGCTTTGCTGGAGTGTAAGCATAAAATGGACATTCTTGTGCATTTGGAAACAAATTGAATTTTTCTATCAAGTTCCACAATTTTGTACTTTGGAGCAATTTTTAATACGAACCACTTTTATTAATAAGCATTTTGAATATTTCCCTAATTTCTGAACACCCTGTATATGCATTTCGTAATTTTTTTAAATTGCTCAAGTCAAGCAGGCAATATGAAAAACGACTCTCATTCATAAACAAATTAAAAGAATTCCTTTGTGGGACTGAACCCGTTGACACACTATGCATTATGCTATGTTAACCATATGCTGATTAGAATGTGGAAACTTTTGGAATTTAATTAAATTTCCTTCATAAAACTGGCCTTTTCTTAAGTACATTCACGATAATAAAGTAATAATATAAATACTGTTTTCACAAAAAAGGTGTCATGCCGAAATTTAAGAGGCTTTTTTGAAACTAACCTATTTTAAAAGTAAAAAAATCGTCGTCAATGGAATAAATATGTAGATACCATAGGTATTCTTCACATTGTAATTATTAGCTGTGTTTCTAAAAACCGACTAAATTCAATTTTATTTCTATTTCATAAATTGTTACTATAATGTACGTACCATAATAAAATGTTTACATCTTAAAATATAATGATCATTATTTAAAAAATAAAAATAACTAATAACATTGATTTATTATCATTTCTGTAATTTTAATTTAATATAGACAGAGTATCGCCATCTAGAAACAAAACGACGAACCAAGCCGATATTCAGTAAAGTTTTCTAGACACGACGATCGATGGGATACAGCGTCTACCGTATATATTATATTATGTTCAATATTTCTAAATAATTATCGTTTAAGTTTTTTAAGGTATTAAGTAATCCAAGCAAGGTGTCAAAGGTAAAATAATCCACTTACCCAGGTGTTGATTGGCTTTCTGAAACAAAAAAATATATATAAGTATAAAATATAATACAAATTACATGAATTTTTAAAATTTTGATGATTCAGTAAAGTTTGAGGCATAATTAACAAGGAAGTTTAATTGATTCAGATGGTGGAGATTTTCAACTGCTTAGATGCATTAGGCAAATCACTAATTTTAGTTAACATAGTGAAATTAATGTTTTACTTAATACAAGAAATTTGTTTCGGGTAGAAGGATAATATTATTAAATCGATATGTTAAGAAGATAAGGTTACTTATCCTGCCCTTTTCAGGATCAAATTTAAGTTTATCGAGTATTGAACCTCTAAAATGGTCTAATTTAGAACTAATTGACAGCTAGGTTTTCACTGTCCGACTTATTTCAAAAATTGCAGCAATCATAAAAAATAGAGTAATAATACATTCAATTAAAAGACTGATTTCAAAACAAGTTCTTATTGGATATCTTAGATCCAATTAGGTATACCTAACGAATCTTATGACTATTACCGAATGAACATTTTGGACGACACTGGATAATTCGGAAAATGCAGTTTGTTTTTACGATATGGGGTATTAAGAGATATTTATGACCCACAAATTAAAAAGATAAGCAACGAATTTTGTTGGATAAAAACATATACGTTATCGAATCTATGTCCAACACACACCTAGCAATGTTCCGACTAGAGTCCAAGGACTTCTATCAAATTGGATTATTGAATCCAATCATAATGATACGACAAAAATAGATTTTTTCTAGTTTAACCTTTTTATACAATACAAATTATACAACAATGTCATATCTAATATACAATTAGTCAGCCGAATTTTTTAATTCCGTGACTACCATATCGATGGTGTCCACGAAGACAACGATGCTGAAATATACAGCAAAAAAAATAGCGCCTGAAGATTTCAGGTGGAAAAAAAATGCATACAGCCGCAAGCAAAAGTATTAGGCATCCCTATTGTTTATCACTGTCTTGACAACAAGTGTCCAGAAACACTTCTTATGGTTTTAGCATTGTAATGGGGTACGTTTTCATAGAAATAATATAAAAACAAATAATTATGACACGCAGGTGTGCATTAACACATTATTTCTTCGAATTAGCTATTTCACGAATTTTGGGATTTTGGAATGTTGTCAGAGTTTGAAGTAAACAGCGTGTTGTAAGCAATTATTTCTACCATATTCTTAAAGACTCATATTTGTAACGTGAACCATGACTAAAAAAAACTGAACTGAGTGGAAAACAGTGCCTAAAAATTAAGATTTTACATGAATAAGGCATGTCTCGGGTAAAAATAGACCGAGAATTGAAGTGCTCGAGTTGTGCAGTGCAATATGCATTAAATCGTTTCAAAGAGACTCCATCCCATGAAAATAGACCAAGAACAGGCAGAAAGAAAGTTACTACAGATCGTGATAATCGGTTGTTGATTAGGCACTCTCTACAAGACAGCAAAAAAACAGCTTTCGACCTCGCTGCAACTTTATCTGAAGCAAAAGGCAAATCTGTGAGTGTGCATACTATGAGAAAAAGGCTCCTTAAAGTTGGATTAAAAGGTTGCAAAGCAAGGACGAAGCAATGGCTGTCAGAGCACAATAAGAAAATCGATTGGAGTAGACCCTCAAATATAGAGATTGGACAGTGGAAGATTGGTTCCATGTACTATGGGCAGACGGATCTAACTTCGAGGTATTGTTATTTATTTTATGGTTTAGATTACAACAAGTCAATATTTTTAAAAACAAATTCTACAAGAAAAATAATGAAATCTTAAATTAAACCAGTTTTTCTCTTTACTCAGGTATTTAGAATTCCCGGTGTGACTTATGTCAGGCGCCGGATGGGCGAAGAATACAACTCAAAATGTGTGGTGCCCACTGTTACACACGGTTAAGGTTCAATTACGCTTTGGGGTTGCATGGCGGCCTATGGAATGGGCGAAATGATGTTGTGTGAGGAGGGAATGAACAGTGACAAATGCACTGAAGTTCTAGAAGCAGCTCGAGCGCCATCGGCAAAGGAAATTTTCAGCGACACAAACAGTGACGGAATAAAATTCCGACAAGACAACGTCACTTGCCACAAATCGGCTCACACTATAACATGGCTGGCTCAAAACCAAAATTGACCGTTTAGACTGGACACCACAACCGCCAGACTTCAATCCAATTGAGTACATTTGGACTATTACAACAATAAAACTGCGTTGAAAAAAAATTACAGTAAAAATATTGCGATGAAGATAATGACACTTTAAAAAGTGCAATGGATAATTTTACATCTACAAAAGAGCAGTGAAAGAAATTACACGAAACTATTTTTCACCATTTAAAATTTTTTTCGTTATTTTTCATCATTTTCAACCTTTTTCACTAATTTTTCACTATTTTCAACTATTAGTTCGTTGAAAAAAATGATATTTTTAAAGAATAAAATGTGTTATACTTCAAAAAGTGTGAATTTTTTTTAACACTACGTGTTCACGGCGACAATTACGCTGACATATGCGCCGAAAAAAAAAGCTCCTAAAGATTTGCAGTGAAAAAAATACATTCATAAAACCACAGTAAAAATCATCACTTCTTCAAGTATGCGGCGAAAACTAGAATGCCAAATTGCATAACGGCGAAAAAAATTACATCTTTAATAAACGCGGCGAAAAAACAAATTACATATTCAAAAATTTGCGACGAAGAAAATTACATCTTTAAAATTTGCGACGAAGAAAACTGCATCTTTAAAATGTGCGACGAATTATCTTCACCGTATTTTAGGAATTACAATAGTTTTCGATGTATTTTTAAAAGTGTCATTTTTTCGCCACATTTTCAAAATTATAATAGTTTTCGTCGTACTTCTGGATGTGTACTTTTTTTGCCGCATTTTTGGAATCGTAATAATTTTCAGCACACTTTTGGAAGCCTAATTATTTCCTTTGAAATTAAAAAAATGTAATTTTTTACATCGAAAATTTTATAAAATCATAGTTTGCGGCGCACATTTTGAAAATTAATTTTTTTCACCGCATAATGCTTGTTTTCTTAGACACCAACGATGTAGAGTTGTAAGTTTTAGTAAATCGGATGATAGATACCACAGTGATACTTTACGGTCTACATTCACAAATACGTATGTTAGATCAGCAAAGAAAAAATATTACTTTTTAAGGTCCCATTATCGTAGCATCATTCTACTTAGTTAATAATCAAACCATATAATGTATTATTTAAAAAAATGCAATGGAAACTTTAGATCGACTAATTATCCCACAATATCAATTTAGTTGATTGGTATTTTTACTGGCATGGCACAACGAAATACTGACCTTGCAATTCTTTCTAAATTGCATTGCTATTATTTTAATTTCTATCCGTATTCATCTTTGCCAAACGCACTAATTATAGATTTTATTACAGAATTTTATTATAGAACAAAAAAAGACAGACGATAATAAAAAATCTTGTAATGTATATATACCGGGTGCTTCATAACTGTATGATAATACTTAAGGGTATGAATCCTAGGACGATTTAAAAAAAAACTTTATTATACAAGTCTACACCAGATTTACTTTGTCGCCAGGTCACTTTTAATTGCAGTTGCAAACAGTCAATGCTCTATCTACGAGGTTTCCTATACTTCCATGTTTAGTATTGTGGAAGCGGTTTGAGGAATAGTTTAGATATTATCCTGTGTGTGGATTTTCTTTAAACTGAGGTTCGAATTTATCTGCCATGAAGGTATTGTCTACGTATCTAAGCCATAATTTTGGTTTCCTGTTTGTGGATTCAATTGCAAAGGTTTCGAACCATTCCATGAAAATGTTTGCGACTACCGGTGAGAGTGAAGATTCCATTGGTAGTCCATCATCCTGGATGAAGAATTTTTCCTTTCCATCATCCTGGATGAAGAATTTTTCCTTTTCTTGAAAATAGGAACTGGTCAAATAACATTCTTGCAAGTCCACGATGGCATGTGAGATCTTTTTTCTGCTAAGGTCTGATCTTTTTCAAGTTTCTTTCTTATTATTAGCTTTGACGTGGAAAGCTTATATATCAATGTTCCAGTTAAGGAGACACTAAAGATCATAAGGAAGAAATTTGAAGAGGATCAGATCATAGCAAAAAGAGCATCCCTACCACAACACGATATCATGGCCTTGATGGAATGTTGTTTGACCAATTCCTATTTTCAAGAAAAGAAAATTCTTTTATCTAATATAATGGACTATCAAAGGGATCTTCGGTCTTACCGGTAGTCACAAACATTTTCATGAAATGGTTCGAGACCTTTGCAATTGAATCCACAAATAGGAACCCCAAATGATGGCTTAGATTCGTAGACGACACCTTCGTTATCTGGAATGGAAAGAACAAAGAACTTCAAAACTTTCTTTCTCATCTAAACAATATTAGTCACTATGGAAAAAGAATACAAAATTATCATTCTTAGATATTTCGGTTAAAAAAAATTGACAGGAAAATTCGAAGTTCCGTTTACAGAAAATCCACAAACACAGGACTCTTGCAACTGCAACGAAAACCTCATTACAAAAATAGTTGACATTAAAAGTGACCTAAAGAGCAACGGATACCTAATAAATCTAGTGGATAAAATTTAGGAACAACGCGAAAAGAGAACAAGATTGACAACGGACGAGGAAAGAAAGCCAGTGTTGAATGTCCCCTATGTTATAGGCAAAAGTAAGAAGAATTGGGAAATGATATAGCATTAACATCGTTTTCAATCTAAATAACTCACTAGGGTCAAACCAGCAACTCACAGGAACATGAAAAACTTTGTGAATGTGGCAACTCCTACGTTGACGAAACAAGGAGACTCCTCAAAGGATCTGAAGCTACACCGACAACAACACTAGAGAAAACGAACATTCAAAGAAGCCGCGGTTATACCTTCTTATCAAAAAATACCCCGATTTTCCCATTCAAACAAACCGCGTTTGAGTTATTGCCAAAATCTTTTTTTTTTCTGAGTTGGTACATCTGTCATCTGGTGCTCAAATATCTGTCTGAGTGTCATCTGCCGGGAGTTGGGTGTTGCGAGCTCCGTAAACACGTCGCACTAGCTCACACATCTCATCTTGTATGCGACTATTTGACAAAAAACAATATTCATACCGTGCCGCAAGCTCCCTATTCACCCGACATGGATCCTTGTGACTTTTTTCTATTCCTACGACTCGTTACCAATTCGCGAAAAGCATTTTGAGACGATAAAGGAGTATTCGCAGAAGGAGCTGAGGGCGATTCCCAAATCGACCTACGAAAAGTGTTTTCAAGATTGGAAGAAGCGTTGGAATATGTGTATTGCTTGATTATTTTGAAGGAAATAAAATAAATATCGATGAATAATTAAACCGTTATTGTTTTATTGAAGAATCCCGGGTACTTCTTGGTCAGAAGTTAAATTAGACTCCGAATTGCTTTAGTAAACCGTCTTTAGATATAAGAGAAATGTGGAAACCACTTCTTAGTAATTGTAAATTAAAACTAAATGCAGCATAAATGATACCTTTTGTCTTTTATTCTTCAATTTATATAGGAGCTACGAAAATCTATTATTTCAACTATCATTTTCCTATTTGATAAACACGCCATTCCTGCACATGAAAAAAATATTCAAAAATTATGGGCAATATTGGTAATTTAAACATGCATCAAGGGAACACTGTCAAAAAGAATTTAACAACAATTCACTCATAATAATAAAATACATAAATTATAAAGTAAACACACTAATGTATTTTAAAGTAAATAAGAACTATATATTACTATTATAAATTATGTCGACATAACTTTATAGGTGATCCCTAAACAGTGCCAGGATATTGTTAATTATATTTGTGACTGTACTAATAATAACAATATCAAATTACACACAGCCAAATTATAATACATTACAATAAAGGTCTTGTTTACTCTTAAGAGGTTTAGACCTAAAAACTTAATTTTTGTAAAAATATACCTCAAAAATATATACTGGGGATACTAGAAAAATATAAACAACTGACTATGCGATGCTCGGTAATGTTGAATAGGAACAATTTTTGTCCATTTGTGTCAAATTTAATTTTAATTCGTTCATTATTTTGTGATTTATGAAATGTTTAGTAACAAAAAATAAGTTTTGTGAAATTGGAACATCGCAGCGAGATCAAATTTATATTAAAAGAACATAACTGTTCTAAAAATATTCACGATTGCCGTTAGAATTTCCAAACTGACTTTAAAAATGACTCCCGACAGTAGAGCAACCCAAAGTTATAGTATCTTTTGAATAACACTATTCTTTGCCTCCCCTCCCTTTATTTTAAAAGTAAGAGCAAAAAGTTAAATGAAAAATTTTAAAATAAGTAGTAGGTATTCAAAATATAAAAGGGCACCTTCATTAACATTTTATCTTTTGAGAAATTATTTCGTATTATCAAAGACGCCCTCAGGTGGCCTATTTAAAAACGTAAGAATATTTTACTTAACTATATTTATTTTTCTGAAGATTATATCCTAAGTAAGAGTTAATCAAAATCGGATGCCAATTCAGAGTTTCAATATTTTTTAACAACAATATTCCTTGCTTCCCCCTACCTTTATTTTAAAAGTTAGAGCAAAAAATTACAAACAAATGTTTTAAAACGTAAGCAGTAGATATCAAAAACATAAAAGGGAACGAACCAATATGTTATTTAATTTTTATAAGAAAAAGCCGTTTTTTTATGTTTTTCATTTATTTTATTTATGAAATGTGAAATGGTATTTCACATATATTTTTAATGCAAATTAATGGAATTTAATCCTTCAGTCCGCCATCTTGGATCCGTCATTTTGAAAATCGAATTATAAAACATTATCTATTATTGTAATGAGAGGTACCAAAAATCATTTTTTATGCGTTTTAAAATAAATTGGCAGGCTAGATTAGTATTTCAAGTATAGAATTAAATATTACATCTAGGATTTGTTCCTATTCGTCGACATCTTTGACCCACCATATTGGTTTATCCAAAAAGGTCCAACTACAAATGAAACTAGACATCTTTACCAAAAATTTCAGCCCAATATAAGCTATTCTGGTCATTGGAATGTTAAAAATGAATGTGATTTAACCCCCTATATTATTTATACGGTTGGATAGGAAATTTTCTCCACTTTCCCTTTCAGTAATGAAAAAGAAGAATCTGATTTGAAAAACTCGATTTGACCTTGAAGATCAAGCCCATGGTCAAATTGAAGCCAATTATTTGAATTCCCTTTCGAAAATAAAAAAACTTTTGTTCCAACACTTTTTTTGATTTAAGCCTTCCCATTAAATTTATTTGCCTGGTTCTTTTAAAATGAGTCACCCTATATATATATATATATATATATATATATATATATATATATATATATATATATATATATATATATGAAGTAAAATGCGAACAGTAAATGCAAACTTCATTCCATCAAATCCTTTCCGTATAAGAGGTTGCATAGTTTGAATAAATTGCTACAGAATACAATTTACCCTATTCCACCTCGATCGAGATGATCTATACCACCATATCGAGAAGAAAGTCACAACTTACCCTCCCCGCTACAGTGATACGACAGAGGTACATGTTTCGTCACTATTAGACTCATCAGGGTACCGCATTCACCTATTTATGCAATGGACAGATCGAAAGGAAGTATGCAACAATGAACGCGGATTCGCCAACCTCCCGTCGGACGGTGTATATATGATTATGCGGCGTTCACGGATCCCTCCGTGTGAGATGGATATATCCACTGCTATTGCATCTCACACGAAGGAATCCGTGAAAGCCGCATAATCATTATATATATATATATATATATATATATATATATATATATATATATATTTATATATATATATATATATATATATATATATATATATATATATATATATATATATATATATATATATATATATTAAGGAAGGGAGGACAGTTGGTTTTTTGAAAACTCTCTTTCCAATGAGCTCCATACATTATTACTTTAATATTTAAAAAGAAATTGGAGTAAATTTCATGAAATTTTATAACACAATAGGATATGTACCTCTGGATTTTATTACAGGATGGTATAAAAGTATCTGAACGATGGAATAACCCAAAAACAAATGGTTATAGCGAAAAAGTTTTTGGAATCGAACTGAATATTATACAGTGACCTTGACTTTCCCTTTGACCCTCAGAGCTATTGGAAAATAAAGTTAATTTTTTTAAATGAAAATTCCCTCTTTTTTTGCAAAAATGTATAACGGGAATATATGTGTTTTTATTTTAAAAAATCTTGACCTCGAAATGGCTCGTAAAAGTCATGATGAAGGTCAAATCAGTTAGATAGCCAAAGAGCAATCCTACAACTTTTGTCTGAAACATTTTTCGCGAATGTTTCGAGTTCTCCTGCAGTACTGATATTTGACCTAGATATGACCTTCAAAGATTAATAGCTTAAGTTACCCATGGTCATATTTGAAGGTAAAATTTGCCGCACTCGAAAGTATGGGTTCCCATTCAAAAAAAAGTTTTTAATGTTTCGGCTAATTTTAGACCAATTCATGAAAAAAAAAACATTTAACCTTCAATGACCTTTGGATGTGATTTGATCCCATAAGTTATTTATACTCTTGGATAGAAAATTTTCCCCGCTATCCATTTCTACAATCAAAAGAAGGTTCCATTAAAAAATAACTTGACCTTTAAATGTCCCTACGGTCAAGTTCAGCATTTTTGCGCTGTCAGATTTCCTAAAATTTAAAGGTTTTCTCTATAATCGTTTCATTCTGAGTTAATCGAGGGTATCAATACTTTTGTGATGCCACTTTGTATTTATTTATATATATATATATATATATATATATATATATATATATATATATATATATATATATATATATATATATATTGCAGGATACATTCAGTTACTAATTACCAAAAATTAATTCTTCTTGAAATAGATTTTATAAAACTGTTACATACCAAATCTCCTAATGTATCATTGCTATCGCTATTTGTTCTTAAAAAATTTCCTATTCCTGAAGCTTCCAAACTTCTCGGATCCAATGAATTACTCCTAGGCTTTTGGTAAGGTATATCATCCCGGCTTTTGCCTTTCAACCATCGAAAATAATTTGACATCTCGATAAATTTTTTTCACGAAGTATTAATAACTAGTAATCTTTTTTCTTTTATTACACATCACTTGAAGATTGCTATCACGAGCCTCTAATTTATCACAGAACTATTTTTAATATATGCAATTATTCCTTAATTTGGTCACCATATATTCACATTCATTATCTAATTAAAACACTTTGCAGTTTAATTACAATATCAAATATAGCGCATTTCTCAAGTTTTACGACGGTTTTGCTATTTCAATTGTCATTTTTAAAAAGGTAATGGATTAAAAAAATTTCTAGTTAATCACATAGATATGGATATTACTGTAAATGATTACAATTTTAATACCTATATTGAAGCTATCAGGTGACTTGACAACTAAATAATAAAGAGTGATAGTATTAAATTGTATACGGGATGTTCTTTTTTATTTCATGTAATAATAGGCCAACTAATGACAATTTAGTTACAGAATGGAAAGAGGGGGGAGTAGATACGTAACTTTTTTAGATATAGGGTGTTACTTTTTTTTTAAACGATATTTCATCGCTATGTATAAGTTTGTTTTAGACATTTTGTTAAATTTTGGTAGGTGCTAATGGCATAAAATTCCAATTTTTTAAATAAAAGGAGAGGCACCCGTGCTAGAATTTGATTATTTTTAACAAAAAATGATGCGCCACTGATTTTTTTCAAAATAAAATGTATTTTTATAATTACTATTTACTTCCATGGTATTAATATTTGGACACTACTGCAGCACAATTTAAAAAGTTAATTGTTTACACAGAAACAATTGTTTAATTTTGAAACAGAATAAAATATTTTTATAATCTGTCTTCTTTATTTCGATTTAATAAAATACAAGTCGGAAAGAAACATCATTTTGAATATATCGTGTAAAAAAATTGAAACCTAGCATTTTTGAACAAGAACTATTTGAAACAACAAAAGAATTTACTTTCTAACAATTTACTTGCAATAAAAGAAGTCGTGATAATGTATTATTAACAAATTATCTTTGTCTAATTATTTTTTCAATTCACCAGAGAGTTCCGACTATAATTAGAAAAGACTACTTAATGTTTATGAAAGAAAAACTAGTTTTTTCTTCTGTGCTGCCCTTTAATCGTTTACGTCATTCACCATTACTCCATAGAAATTAGATCAAAAAGAGCTGTTTTGTTAACAAAAATGTAACATTGGTTTTTTTGCTGGAATATGTTCACTTCGGCATCCTATAAAACATATCGCGTTGGTAACTCTGAAAGACCTGTGCAAAAAAAATGGCGGACCAAAAATGGTCACGATTTTCGATTTTTTGAGTTTATCTCGAAAAGTAAAAGTTGTATCGAAAAATGTTTCAAACAAAAGTTGTAGAGAATTAAAAAACCTATCGACTCATATAAGTTATAGGTGTAGTAACAAATTACCGATATAAAATTTAACATAAATATGGGTATTATCATTCTAAAAAAGTATGTCAAACCCGGAATCTGTGAGTTTTTTATTTTCCCAGAATTTCGATGTCAAAGTTGAAAATTCAACCTCAATTTTCGGCTTTCCTAATTAAGATACAATACTCAATTTTAATGGAAATTATTTGTATTGTTTTATATTTTGAAAATCTATTAAAAAAAATTTTTTTGTCCAATCGTGGGCCGAGAAATCTTGCAAAAACCAATTCCTGCATCAAAAAATGGCGATAACTTTTCACCGGATGGAGATAAAACTTTTTTAATGCGTGCATTGGATTTAGATGTATCATTGCCGATCTCAAAAAAAATAATTTTGGATGAAAAAAACGTTTTTTTTTTTCATAAATTTATAATGGCGTGGCAAATGAATATTAAGGGCTCAAATCTGCAGAAGATGCTTTTTAATATTTGTACTTTATCTGTGAATTTTTTAGATCCAAGAAATACACTTCTTACGATCTATGAACCTCGGGCCGAATCTAATCGCAAATAGCTGCTGCAGGCCGCTGTCGGCGGGTTGCCATAGTTCAGGCGCATTATTCATTGGCGTTTCAAGGAAACTTATGCATCACAAGTAATATTTGTAATATTGATGTTGTTTTATTAATTTATATGATAGTAACAATTTGTTTAGTAATAATAATTATTAATTTGTTCATTAACAAAATTTTTTCAAAAAATTATAGAGAAAATCATACAAATATTCAATTACATATTATATATTCTACTGTTTTTTCCTTTATATTATTGTTAACAGTTTATTATCAAAATTTTTACAAAAAATTATAGAGAAAATCATACAAATCTTCAATTATATATTACCTATTCTACTGTTTTTTTTTCCTTTATATTATTATTACCTAATAGTTTATTAACAAAATTTTTACGAAAATTTCTATAAGAAAATCATAAAAATATTTAATAATACATTAATAGTTTATAAACAAAACTATGCTCTTTAATTTTATAAGTTTGTATTAGGGCAAATTAATATCATTGGTCGCGAATTATTTTCGTATTTTTGGCGCGCTAGAAGCAAATGTATAAACCGGATGTATAATGACTGTGATGACTGTGGTTGTTCTGCGCAGCATTCATTTTGGAGCAATTCGAAGTTGACGTATTATATATTATATTATATTTTTATATGATTTGCTTATAGAACTGTTCATAAAAATTTTGTTAATAAACTATTAAGTAATAATAATACAAAGGAAAAAAAACACAGTATAATATGTAATATATAATTGAATATTTGTATGATTTTCTCTATAATTTTTTGTAAAAATGATGTTAATAAACAAATTAATAATTAATATGAGTAAAGAAATTGCTACTATCATATAAATTATAAAACAATATCAATAATATAAATATTACTTATGATGCATAAGTCTCCTTGAAGCGCCAATGAATAATACGCCTGAACTATGGCAACCTGCCGACCGCGGCCTGCAGCAGCTATTTTCGATTAGATTCGACCCAATTTTGGAAGGTTCACAGATCGTATGGAAAATTAATTTTTTTTTGGGATCGGATATGATACATCTAAATCCAATGCATGCATTAAAAAAATTCATCTCCATTCGGTGAAAAGTTATCGCAATTTTTTTGGTGCAAAAATTGGTTTTTGCAAAATTTCTCGGCCCACGATTGAAAAAAAATGTTTTTTTTTTTTAATAGATCTTTAAAATATAAAACAATATAAACAATTTCGATTAAAATTGAACATTGTATCTTAATTAGGAAAGCGGAAAATTGAGGTTGAACTTTCAATTTTGACATCGAATTTCTCGGAAAATAAAAAACTCACATATTCCATGTTTGGCATACTTTTTTAGAATGATAATAACTATATTTATGTTAAATCTTAAATAGGTAATTTGTCAATAAATGTCTTTTTTTTTAAAAAAAAAACCAAAACCGTAAATTTTGTCGAAAAAAAAATATCTCGATAACTAGTGGCGCCACCTATACCTTATGTTATATGAATCGGTAGGTTTTTTAATTCTCTACAACTTTTGTTTGAAATATTTTTCGATACAACTTTTACTTTTCGAGATAAACTCAAAAAACCGAAAATCGTGACCATTTTTGGTCCGCCATTTTTTTTTTGCACAGAGTTACCATGAAGATATATCTATATATTTATCTCTCATCATTTGGTATATTATGACCACCCAAAAACTTTATCTACGCCCAATAAATAGGCCTCAAAAAAATTAACTGTAAACTGCCTGTACTATGACTTGAAGAATACTCCATAGATGACTAAAACACAAAATCGAACTGAAGGTTTTTGAACAATAAAAACGGCCAAAAAAGTGACTTTTTGGCCTTTTGCTTATAGTATGGAAAGTATTGAATGAATTGCATTCGTTTCAATTCAATGGACCGTTTGCAGTCGTTGAAAAACCTACGAAATATTTTTTATAGACACCTATCGAACGATTTTTCATCGAGAAAAGTCAGAAAAACGGTGGTAATTTACAAAATTAAGCGAAGATTTTTTGGTAAATGAAGAAATTTATAGTGTGTACTTTAAACAGACGCATTGGTAGTTTTTTCCTAATTGCGACATAAACAATTCAGAGCATTTTTTGTCAGTGTCGTCGTATTAATCTGATTTGAATTTATCAAACGGATCAAATTTTCGTATGAATTTGTTAAAATTTGCTAAAAAGGCTTCCGAACATAGCGTGATACGCGTAAACTCGCGTCGGAAGCCGAGTTAAACAGAGGTAGTGGGAGATTACAAGCAGCAGAGAAGAAGAGAGCTGCAAGCTGCACACGCCCGGCGTTATGACTATATTTCATATGTGGATATGCATTGTATAATGGACCTATAACTAGATAAATAAATAAATAAAAAAATTTATTTATTTATTTTTATTTCAAATAAATTTTTGTGTATATTTAACAATATTTTATTTAAAAATGATTCAAAGTATCTATGAAATCTGTTGTGAATATTTGTTATTTCATGTAAATGTAACAGCAAATAAATTATTAACTATTATTGCCATAATGATTAAAAAATTTATATACGGAGTAAAAAAAATGAAAAAATATATGCAACATGAATAATAAAAGTTTTATTTGTTTTTCTGGCTTTTCTGTGGAGCAGCTGGTATTTTGCATATAAAGTGCAACCGTTATTTTGAATTGTAGCCGAAACAATTTCATAAACGTCATAAGCAAATGTTGAACAATGATGAAAAAATTATGAGGAATAATTAAACATATAATTATTTTCTAAAAAGAAATTAAACATGTCAATATCCTGTTGAAAATAAATCATCTAATTTTAATACATAATGATTACCTTTATTGTTAACACTATATTCATTGTATTACCATTTTATTACTACTATACTATTAAATTAACCTCAAATATTGCATAATTGTGTAATAGTATGAACATACGAATTGTTGTATACATCTACGAAAACAGAGCACTTTGAACAACGTTGAAATAGAATGTTATTAAATATACATAAACATTTATTTTAAATTTAAATAAATGAATACAAACGTTTATTTTTTTATTTATCTATTTATAGGTCCACATATGAAATATAGTTGTAGTGTCTGGCGTGGGCAACCCACCCGAGGCTTTCTTCTCCTCCGCTGCTTGTAAACTCCTGCTACCACTGCTTCGTCTGGCTTCGGACGCGAGTTCAGGCATATCACGCTGTGCAAGGAAGCATTTTTAGCATATGTCAACAAATTTATATGAAAATCTGAGATAAACGAATTGTAGTTAATTAGCTTTACTTTCAGAACCCGTTTGATAAATTCAGATCCGAACAGTCAGGTTTATGCGACGGCACTGACATAAAAATGCTCAAAATTTTTTATATTGCCGTTACGCAAAAATTACTATTGAGACAAATTTCATCTCCCGCATGTTTAAAGTGAAACAAATTTTCTGAAAAAACTTCGCTTAATATGGTAAATTACCAAAAATATGGATTTAAAAAAAGCATTTTTAAGCTTTTTCCGACTATTTTCGGTGAAAAATCGTCAAAAGTAATGTGATTTATTCAATACTTTTTTATCATAAGTGATTGCGATTTTAAATTTAACATCAGAGCTAATTTTTAAAATAATGGTATTTTATTTATAAATAAAAATCAAGTTTTTGGCTCTACTCTGTATATATTAGGATGTTTCAAATTTATTTCCTGATTTGAGAAGGCACCGAAAGTATCTGTTAGATTTGATTTTTTAGAAAGTTTAAACAAAAGTTCTCATTTTTGCTGCTCAATGAGTATACATCGTCAGACAAAATCGCTCCACGATACATTCGAAAGATGTACTAATCCCGATATTTTAATAAACTAAATGCAAAGCAGGATGCTGTTTAAACAAAAGAACAGTACAAGGTTTATTCCCAAATATGCTACACCCCACAGTTAAACAAGGTAATTGATGCATTTTTGTGGGGTTGTTTCTCATGGAACTCGGCGAACCCTTTTAAATTTCATTAATGACATCATAAAGCAATTTGTCTAGAGATATTTAATGCAAAATCTAATGCTACCTTTGAGAATTGCCATTGAGTCCTATTTTTCAACAGGATAACGATCAAAAGCAATGTTTACGAGTAGTTCAAGAATAGTTTCAGGAAAATAATGCTCGGGTTTTATAGTGGCCAGCAAAATCCCCAGACCTTAACCCCATTGAAAACCAGGGGAAGAAGGAGAACGTCGTATTCGTATACACATGTTTCTAAATAAGCAATCGTTGGTAAATAAAATCAGTGAGGTTCGGACAAATTTTCCCAAAAATAGTATTCACAGTTTAATTGGGTCAATGCTACGATGTCGTCAATAAATAATAATTGATAATCGATGAACTAAGAACATAATACTGTAATCCTTAAATATGTATTGTTTGTTGTTGTAATATGTAATACAAAATAATATTGAATACATTTTTTCTTGCCCTTATTTTTGTCGATTTTTATAATTATAAATATTTCTCAATCTAAATTTTGTTAAAAGTTAATCAAAATGAAAAATTAGCTAGGGATCACAAGCTCATAATTTTTTAAATTTAAAACTTGAATTTTCAGATAAGATACAAAATATAAAGAATAATGTATACTGTTGATAAAAAGCTCAAAATTTCCACTCTATTTTTATTATCTTTTGCCAAACATCAATTTAAATCTACGTCTCTTTTAGATTTTCACCGACTGATAACTTGGACTTTGATAATAATATTTTAATTGATCATAAAGAAAATCAACCAAAATATTATAATTTATGCTATATAATTGTTTATCTGCTGTTGTTTATGAAAACGAATATGGCTACTACAAATAATATCAGCGTGTGTATGTTTTTGGCGCTGGTTATTGCCAACTACCAGATGTTATGAAAACTAAATTATAATTAATTTTATTAATTATGATATGCATTTAGTATGTCATATGTTTTGGAAATCCATTTAAAATTGAAAATTTATTAACTGCACTTAATACAATATTTAATTAACTCATACTTTTATAGTCACTTGGCAACTAGTTTATATTTATTTATCTAGAATTTTTTTCCCGTTGCATATATAAACCACGTCAAAATAAAATGATCGTAATGTAACTGTTACGAGTTAATTTCATTTTCTGGACGAGATGAGATTTTGAAATAACTGTAAACAATTCTAATAGCGACTGTATGTCAAAATATTCTTGGTACATATACTGTCTAAATTACAATGGCTATAACACCCAGCAGGCGCGGGTCCAAGGGGGAGGGCGGTGGGGGCGATCGCTCCCCCCCCCCCCCAAGACCTTTGAGTTAAAGAAAATAGACCCGATTTTGCCTCTTATACTATAGTTTATTCAAGAATTAGAGAGAGTAATAAATCATTTTTTACCCTTTTTTCTTCGCAAACTACCTGTGTTCTTTAGTCCAGTGTCTTTCGCAAAATTTGTTAGACACATATATTTTTCAAACGAAATTTTATGATAAAAAATACCGGTCTATAATAATGGACTATTTGAGTTGGATAACAATAGATGTTTGGATGTGTGATGTGTTAAAAAGGAGAAGAAGGAGGTTTATTTTATCACGAAGCATTTATGGCGCAAAATATTATTTCGGTAATAACCTTAAAATAAAAAGTTTTTATAATAATATTTTATTTCTTACGATTTGTTAATAATTCACAAACATTAGAAAATATAGATAATTTTGACATATTTAACCCAAATCACAACTGTATTTTTATTATTTTTAATTTTGGCATAGAAACCGTTTTAGCCACATTCAGACTAAAACATAGCCTTTTTCTCTCAAAAAATTCTAAGTTATAACTGAAATACTTACAAAATACCCATTGTCAAAAATACAAAAAGTTAAACATGTATAAAAAAATAAATTCGTCCATATAATATTAAAACTTTTTTAAGGCTATAGATCATTTTAATATTAATTAAAAATATTTTTAGGACATTTGACGTTTCAGTTTATTTATTTTTTAATTCATCTGCAGAATTATAATTAAACAGTAAAAAGGGATTCAAATATAATTAATTTTTATATGTTACAGAAAATTTAAATAATAAATTGTGCTTACGCTGGTAAACATTACGTATCTAATTCGTAATCAAAGTCAGTGAAGCTATCTTCGCTCAAATTAATTATAATTGGTTCCTCTATCTCACCGATCATGAGATCGAGTTTCCATATTTTCTTTTATTCTTTAATTATATGGATTTTCCCAAATTTTCTGCAGTAGCTTTATTCAAAAAAATCTTTCAAAGTTCAAGTAAGTTGTGTTATTTCTAACAACTCTACCTTTTAGTTGAGAGGGATATTTCCTTCTCCAACTGACATTTTCTGGACGATCTATAAGAACGGATTTCCTATCTGGTTTTCCCAGCAAAAATTACGTTCTCTGAGCAATTTCCCGAGTTTAGTTCTTTTAATTTCAGGTAAATCCCGATCTTCATTTATTTTAGTTAGAATTTTGTCGACGGTTGGGATCTGCTTCTCATAATAAGTTACAACGTACAACTCCTTTTATTGCAGTTTACATCTCTTCTTCTAACGAGGTTTTTCGTCTGCCTGTGATCGAATGTGGCTTGGGAGTACTAACAATTCTAGTCGTTTTTTTGTCCTTCAGTATTCGGTACATAGTAGATTTTCCAACTCCTGTTCTATTGGAACACATCTCAATAGAGTTTTTAACATTATTATCTAGATATTGATATCTTAAGGCATCATAAACATTCATCATAATAAGTTTTTCGTTGAGGAAAAAATACCCTGGTTGTTTTAGTAAATTCATAAAAGTTTATAATATTTAAATGTAATTAAATATAATTAGATTTACAGCTGTCCTCAGTTACCTGCGGCACTGGAGTAGGTACGTTGGAGGTTTCGGTAACACTTTTATTACTCTCTCTAGTTCTTGAATAGGGTATAGGAATGTGTATGCTTGCGATCGCCCCTCTCCTTCCCAAGAGCTTTGAGTTCAGGAATATAGAACCGATTCTGCCTTTTATATTAGGAATGTGTATGCTGCTGGCACTCCCCTCCCCCGCTGACAGCTTGTTTTTTTTTGCAATAGCCCCCCCCCCCAAGAGCTTTGAGTTCAGGAAAATAGACCCGATTCTATCTCTTATACTAGAATTGTGTATGCTACTCGCATCCTCTCCCCCCTGTCGGCATTTTGTTTTTTCTTGTGAACGCCCCCCCTTTCTCTCCAAGAGCTTCAAATTCAGAAAAATAGACCCGCCACTGCCTTTTACACTAGAAATGGGAATGTTGCTGGTGATCCCCCCCCCCCCCCCCGTCGACAACTTGCTTTCGCTTACCATACTGTACTTTTGTGATATCCCCCCCCCCCCCAAAGAGAGAGGCTGGATCCGCCTCTGACACCCAGCAACGCCAGTGTTATAATATACATCGACGGCTATCCTCATATAATGAACTGAAAAATATGGTTTTTATCTATAAAAAGGTGCACGGGCTTTATTTTTACCAACAGTATCATAAAAACACATTTAAAATCAAAGATGTACAACCAACAAACAAATTTTACTTTCAAATGCTCGATTAATTTTCAAATAAAATGTATTTTTCACAACAAGTATTTAAAATACAATTGAAAATTCAAGAATTTAAAATTTGTGGTTACGAAACAGGCAACATATTTTTTATTTTTATCGGATAATCCTATGTTTGACGTTACGGTCACAGAACCGAGTTAAAATGTAATAAATAATTGTTTAGCTGAGTTGTTTTTATTTATTTGGCAGTAAAATAAATCGCTTGACAAAAAGTATGACTTAAACGTAAACAAAAAAAAAACAATAATACTTAATTAAAAATTTGAAAAAAAGATAGGTTTTATTTATTATTTAAACAAATTTGACTTGTTTGTAAAGTTTTATAAAAAATTGACATAACAAACAATCATAATGTCTTAAATTTGTTTATAGTTTTTGGGTTGTAAATGCCAACTGATATAGTTCACAATATATAATTACGATAGTACTAGGAAAGGGATTTTACTGAAAGTTGTGCCATCAGAGCCTTACTGGAAAAATTACAATGAACCTCGATTAAATACATTTTCCTATTTCACAAAATTCTGTTTTTAAAACTTTATTTTTATAAAGTTCTGATTTCAGACCTTAAAAGACAATTTGCAGTTCATCTTTGATATGACAAAATGTTCTCCACATGTAGGTGAGCGGGACTCACTCCTAAATGGGATATTGACCATCGGTGTTCAAGTCTGAATACGAATATGAAGTTATTTTTATTCGAAAAATAGGAAATATTGAAAAAAAAAAGAAAATTTTGTGAAAAATTGAAATTTTATCCACTTATTCTTCACGGTTTTATCTAAAAAACGAGCTTTGGCCAGCTTGCCATGCAATTATTAGCTCAATGGCGAATTCTTAAAGTTATACTGTAATGTTTCACGCGCCAATACAGAGAAATTTTTGATTTCGCGTAACCCACTACTGAGTATCCAAACCTAATGAATAATAAGGAACTTTTTTCGAAAATTTCAGCTTTTCTTGTTTAATAGAAAAAATTATGCATTTACAAAGTTCAGCGTAGAGTCGGGCGCTTGGGTTCGACGTGTACTTCGCTGCAGAATAAGTACCAATTAGCATGTTATACAACTCTGAAAATAATACCATAGAATCGATGAGGGTATCAAGAAATAATAGAACTCAAATGATTGGCCATCATCATTCCAAATTCCTACGCTTGTTTTTTTTTTTTACGCCAAAACCTCACAGTTAAGGGAGAAGAAATCCAATGAAAGAATGGAGGAAGCAAAATCACCAGAAATCAGTTGAAAGTTAATAGCCGCACTTGCGAAGAAATATGCTAAATCAACCTCTCTCTATACTGGAGAGTAAGGTGGGTTTTACAGGGCGCCACTGCATTTGCAGCTAGGTTGGATGCATGCCGTTAGGAACTAACTTTTAACTTCACTCCTATAGATACGCAAGTACAAAATGTCCGGATTTCGTTGTTTTTGTCGGATAGCTCCGTTATTTTTAAAGATAGCTGGATGCGGTTTTCGCACAGTGGTGCTACTTTTGCGTAAAACGAAAGATGTCACAGAGAGAATTTTCACAGCACTCTTAGTTTTTTACATAAAGGAGTTTTTTGAAAATTTTGGGACACCCCTCGTTTCAGTTATCAAAAAGATGAAAATTGACTTAAACAAAGTTTTTTACGTAAAATTTAGTGGCTTCGTTAGTTTCTAAGTACTACTGTTTTTTAGATATAAATCAAACTAGTTTTTTTTTTAATGGAACACCCCTTATATTCATAGACCGTTGCACTCGGCTTACTAAGGGCTTTCAACGATATATAACACTTAATAATTCTTCTTTCGTTTAAGCCATTTAATTATACTTTTTAGTTCACATGTTTTCATTTTTGTAGGAGGACGTGGAAATTAGATCAAATAGTTATATTTTAAGCAATACATTTCCATATCTATAACCAATGGACAACAGTTATTGATATTATAGAAAACATTTTATTATACGTTAAATTATTCAATTATCATTAAACTATATATCACAAGAATAATTATTAAGAATAACAAAAATTAAAGATCTTGTTCAAATTGTAAACCATCATGTTGAATAGAGCACTGGCATACTTTTCTTACTCGGCGTAAAAAAATGAGTAAAACAAGGGGTCGACCCGCTAAATTTCTGAATTCCCTTTCTGTGGCGTTTCTTAGATCCTGCTTCGTATGATGTTGAGTATTATAAATTTTATTTTCTAGATAGCCCTTAACAAAAAAAATCAATTACCGTCAAATCCGGAAATCTAGCGGGAAATCTTATAGGGTCTTGTTTAGTACACAAACCAGTTATTTTTCAAAAAAGGCCGAATTATTTGGGAATTATGGACAGGAGGTCCATCTCGTTGCAAGCATATGCTATTTAAGTGATTCAAAGGAACATTTTCACGAACTTTTGGTATAATATTTTCCAATATTTGTAAATAAGGACTTGTGGTGAGATTTGCTTCATATATGTGATATTTAATTATAGATCCAATAATAAATCAAGAAACGCCGAACCCGAATCTCCCCTGTCGTTCCCGAGGAAATATAATGTTATGGTTTTCTTGTAACTAATATCTGTTATTCTGTCTATTTAATATATCCGCATTGCTAATAAAAACTTCGTCAGACCATATAGTTTTCTTCTGTTTAAATTTAGTAATAGTTACAGATGACTCGTGCGTCTCTCCTGATTTCTAGATTTTGGCACTCCCACTTCATTTTCAAGCCGACGAGAAAATAACCCTTCAACTTTGGTTGAAGGTTTATTTTCTACGCTTGCCAAGAAAATTAATTTCCTGGGTTTCTTGTTGTGGATTATTGTAAATTTTTGGCAGCAGCTTAAAGAATGTTCCGAAATTTATTAAATTAATTTTATTATGGTTAGATATCGCTTTATGGGGGTGCCTCCTTTCCGGATACCTATATATAATAATATGAACATAAAAATCCAAGAATATTTAATAAGACACATACCTCTCTAAATACAGTTGCGTAGCTTCATCGCAGTCAACACATCATTTCATATTTTTCTCTATTTTCAAAGGGCTGATTTGCAGCCATAATATAGGAAAATAAATAACTGAATAATATATCAAAAACGAACTGACAAAATAATAAATGAACTATGAATAATACGTAACAATAAGTAGAAAATTGACACTAGCAGCAAATATACAAGCAAAAGCCTTATAACAATTTGAGACTGACATTTCGAAAGTTGTTTTAAATTTTGTTTTCCATGGCCTCCTAAAAAAATTAAAACATGTAAAATAAAAAGTATAATTTAACAGATTAAACGAAAAAAGAATCATTATGTATTATGTATCGTTAAAAATGAATACAACGATCTATGAATATACGGGATGTTCCATTAAAAAAATACGAGTTTGATTTATATCTAAAAAACAGTAGTACTTAGAGAGAAACTGACGACACCACTGAATTTTACATGAAAAACTCTATTTCAGTCAATATTTACCTTTTCGATAACTAAAAAGATAACCGAAATACAAGGAGTGTCACAAAATTGTAAATTTTCAAAAAAAACTCTGTATCTAAAAAGCTAAGAGTGCTGTGAAAATTCTGCCTACGGCATTTTCCGTTTCTTGTAAAAGTAGCACCTCTTCGCGACAACCGCATCCCGCTCACTTTAAAAATAACGAAGCTACCCGGCAAAAACAATGAAATCCGGACATCCTGTACTGCTATAAGCATTTATTTGTTGACTTATGTAATATTAATTATAACAACATAAGTAAAACAAAACTGGTCTACTAGAAGATCCAACTTCCGTGGGAACTAGAGCGGGTCTAAATCTCAAACTTTCGTTGTTAATCTGGCTGTTAATGTTTGTAATTTAAAATATGAAAATTATCTAAAAAGCTGTTTATTTCATTTCAAAACAACAATATAGTATGAAAATAACTATTTTCTCATTTTAAACGTTTGCATGCCTGATAATTGTTAACAGGTATTTTATAACAAATAAATAACTGGATTAAAATATCAACAAACAAGTTTTGCGACCTATAATGTCAAATAAATCAAAATAAACAATTATTTATCTCTTCTTGCACGGATTTTTATACAGTTTGCCTCCAAGAATAAAAATGATCAATTACTAGAACAACAATTGTAAATGTAGGGCCATGGCCTATATAAAATATATTCAAAGTACATTTTTTATTACTAATATACAGGGTGTTGCACTGAGTTTCATATAGTTAATAGTTTTAGGATTTTTAATGGCCTACAACCAGTACGGGAAATCGACGTTCAAAGCACGGCTTTAGCCTGATTCCTTAAAAAATTTTAAGTTTTTTGATTGATACTTCTTCTTCCTTCGTTCATATAGGGAAGTTGCCTGTTATTTCTTCGTGTTTTTGCTAGGGTGTATTAGTTTGGTAGATTATTGCTACATCTTTTGAGTGATCTTTCGGTGCTTCTTCATCTCATTGGTAACTTGTGTCTGCTTCAATTTACAATTCTTTGGTTTGACATGCCATTAGTACGAAAGTGGTTTCATAAGTAAATTTGTTCGATGTTAAAGGAAACAATTTGGGTTTGATGATGTATTTATTCGACATAGTTCCCTCGAAGTTCAACGTACTTACCCCAATGTTTCTCCAGCTTCCCGATTCCTACCCGAGGTTTTCCAAATACCCGTTTATTTCCTGTATGATCCCTTTATTGCAAATTTTCACCCTATTAGGAAAGTTTTAAGTTTTAGGAATGGATGATAGTCCGAGAGAACCAGATAAGATGAATAGATAGAATGCGGAAGCAGTTGAAATCGCAGCACGGTCAATTTTTGCTAAACAACACGGCTAGCGCCAGTGCATTGTCAAGGTAAAACAACACCATTGTTTTTTGTTATTCCTGGGCGATTACCTGCTATTGTCGCCTTAATCTACAATGAAGGCATAATATTTTCCGGTAATGAGTTTCCCTTTATGAGGTAAATAAAGAGGACAACTTCTTTTGCGGTTCAAAAAACTGACGCCATTGCCTTTCCAGCGGATGGCACGCCATCTGCCTTTTTCGAAGCCAATTCATATTGTGCGTAATTCCTGTTTCGTTTCCAGTACTTAGTGACGTTGAGTTCTAGAGTGATTCAACATTTTGTTCCTGCTATGGTGGTATTGTATTCTCTTTGAGTTTAATTTTTCCTATCAGTAAAAGCTGCAGTCACTACCCACAGTAGCAGAATTTAGGATTCTTATAAATAATTTCTCGCATGTGGGCATTTTTGTTCATTACAATGCAATCAATTATTGATTATTGCCCTTAATTATTTTTTACAGTGAACATGTATTGAAATCTGTAGTTAAAAGGGACATTGCTGATTCTTAAATCATTCATGTAACAGGATTTGATCAACAGCTCTTCGTTATTTAAAACCGTTTCCTTGCAGCCTTGTTTTATTTTAGGAATTACTTCATTATTGATACGTGCGTGAAGTCTTCTATAAAAATTGTTGGTTCGTTCTGTTCTAGTGAATCGATGTTATCATTGATCTGGTTGTAGAAGTCTTCTCTTCCCTCCATCGATCTTTTTATGTGTATATACTAATAGGTTTTGAATATTTTTTGCATATGACCTCACACAAAAGACGCCTAAAGGATAAATAATTTTACCAAAAGTGGATAATATACTAGCAGTTGGGTGTATAAAATACCATTATATAAGAGAACCTTGGTTCCCAACCAACTGAAAAAACCTTATACTATAAGTACAAACGTACTGTGTTCTAACACCGTTAGAGACGAAGTACTATCTCAGATTACAAGAATACCAGGAAAGAGTGGAAGCCGTTCCTGTGGTGGTGCGCCGCCATCTGAAGGCCGGTGTCGAACTTGTTAGTTCTCCTCAGTACAGAATAAGCCAGCGCACCTCAGCATCGGAAAAGTAAATCTTTTAAGCAACTTATATTAGACAAAATATGAGGTCTAATAAAAGTGGCGCCATCTCCCATCATTCCACGCAATCTGAATATACAATCCCGTAGAGATCTGTATATATATATATATATATATATATATATATATATATATATATATATATATACCAAAAGTGGATAATATACTTGCAGTTGGGCGTCTCTAACTGTGTTAGAACAGAGTACGTTTGTCCTTATACAATAAGGATTTTTTCAGTTGGTTGAGAACCAAGTTTCTCTTATATAATTGTACTAAATAATTTTCCTTATTACGGCTTGTCATGGAGAGATTTTTGGTATTGATAATGGAAAAAAACAGTGACATTTTTGTTTTCTGATTTGTTTTGATTGCTTTTTTGGGTCTTTTCTGACTTCTCAAAATCCATTTCGATGATTATGCTAAGTTTTCATGTCAAACTCGTATATCAACGTCTCATCTCCGATAATAATGCGCTTCAAGAAGTTTGGGTGGCTGGTTGAGCTGGAAAGTATGCTATTGTTCGAGAGAATCCCGTTAGGCACCATTCGAGAAACGACGCATTTCATGCCAAATTTTTCAGCCTCAATCATATGGCATTGAGGTTTTGAGACTTTTAGTTCGCGTGCTGGTTCTCTGAAATAAGAAAGTTTTTAACCACCATAGCCTTTGTTTGTTTGATATCAATTGATATTCATAGCCATCTGGGATACGGTAATCTACAATTTCTTCACGGTCGTCAGTGAACGCCTTACGTCACTCAAAAGCTACTGTACACGATATCCTCCGCATAGGTCTCATTTGATTATGACAAGTGAAAATCGTCACGAAGCACGCCCAACCAAAATAATTGTAACTTGTTCACTACTGTGTCATAAAATTTCACGTTCCAAAAAGCAAGGTGTAGCATATATTTTTAATTCGAGTGCATTACCCTCTTTATTTCAGTTCTGAGCAAAATTTGTTTTTACTCTGGTAGGGAAGCGTCCTCGTTTATCAAGGCTTGGAACTAATCAATGAATCCATGACCATGCAGGTTCAATTATCAAATATTGCTTTTTAACAATATTTCCAAGGGCGTAAGTAAAACATCAGTCACCATCTACAAGGTATCATAATGTCCTAAATAACATGTTGCCAGCATTTAAAAGGAAAAAAGAGTTTAATTCGTAATTATCCAATTACCCGCCTCTTTTCGACAATATCAAGTAAAATATTAATAGGACGCCACTGTGTGAAATGAAAAAATTCTTTTAATTTACGTCTTAACAATTTCAGGACAATTTTCGTATTTTATTACAATTAATTATAAGTTGTTATAATTTACTATGCTATGCCGTCTGATTGAATGTCAAGATATTAAACTCGTGCTTATAATAATTCATATAAAAACTGTTTATTACACTTTTTCTTGTACTTATTAAGCCAGTGGTAAACGATTATAAATTATAATCATTCAACACATAAATATAAAAACTAAGATATGTTCACAATAACTAAATATTTTTAATTAACATTAATGTAAATGAGGTAGTTATCAAGATAGTAGTTAAGATGTTTGCAGTGGAAATATTAAGTAAACAATCAGAGGTGCAACTTTGGTGTAGGGAAGAAAAGAACAAAAATTATGTGAAAAAACATTATAGCTATTAGGCTTCTAAAAAACCACTCAAGATAAAATATTCTTAATGTTGAAGGGGATCTGGGGGAATAATTGAATAACATTGGCGTCAAGAGAGTATTTATCACCAGATTTTAGTAGTGCACTATTTAAGGCAAACTTAGCATTCATAAAAATGCTGTGAGATTTAATGGTTTTTCAATGTGTTTACTGCATTATTCAAATTTTGGGGTGGTTTCTCGCAACCCTATGGAGTGATTTTAGAGTACTATCACAAACCTACTACAGTTTCTTACCATTTATCAAAATTGAGACGTTTTCAGCTTTTTTTTTATCCGTCATTGCTGTTTTGGTCAGCCTGGTAAAATATGAGGGTACTCTTAATTTACTTGTGATAAATCTTAAAATTCATACAATTCGATTCATTAAGATCAAACTATTATTCTAGAAATTCAGTCTCATTTTCACCATCTTCAGAGGGTGTTTTTTTTGCACGAGAAAATTATTTTGGGGATGTTCTCGGAGTCGTATTCAACGTTCAAAAATACATAGGAAAATGATATATGGGGTGTTCTACTTTTCTACCGACAATTTGAGTGATAAATTTTTAGATTTGTAAAAAAAAATAAAAGTGTATATTCTTTTATAAAATGTATTTTAAATTATTGTCTAGTTATCGGAGATTTCAGAAACGTATAATGCATCGAAGTTTTATTTTATACCTTTTATTTATTTCAAGTTTTATCGGAATAGTAAGAAAAAATAAACACCTCAGTCACAAAAAAAAATAATTTATTAGTTATTATGTAAAATCAAGGGTTCAGTTTTTTTTTTAACTTTGCTTAACTAGAATATGAGCATTTATTATTATTTAGCTCGATTTATCGAAAATCTTATTAGAAATATATAAAAAATGACACTTAATACCACTCTGTCACATTTTTGCTTGTTAAGACAACAAACTTTGAAATATTTTGCAAATAATTGCAATAAACATAGCTGAAATTCTGTTAATACATTGTATGGTCAATATATAATATTATAATACGTTATTTTAGTATATGTTTTCATTAAACTGAATCATATGCTACTTCGACGTGTAATTACAAGAGGGACAAAATTGTGACATAGTGGTAGATATTAATTAGCCAACATTTGAACTTAATCCTTTAACATTTCTAAAGTTTTTAAACCGATAACAAAACATAATACTTCTCTTATAATGCTACATAAAATATTATTTCTTAGTAGAACCATCCTTTGGTACACGTAAAATCAGACTAACCTTCTCTTTTCTCTTATTCTACTGTTCAAATACTTCTATTGGTTCAACAAATTCGTAATAAACACGCCTTCCTCTTTTGACTTCTTTAGGACTTGGAATTATTTTTATCAATTTTCCAAACACCACATCTGATTTTACTAATTTAAATATTTTTCCAGTGTCATCAACAGTTTTATAAAACATCACCCGAACATCTCCATCTTCATCCACACAACTTTTTGCACCTCCTAAGTAGGTGTACTCTACTTTGTTTTTACTGGGTACTTTTACTAACATATGTGTACCATTTTTTATTAATAATGGATGGATGTTGTCTACAGACAGGTCATATGAAGTACCCGGTTTTATGTGCACAGTTTTTCTCAGATTAACAAAGGGCTGACCATCTTCATCTTCCGAACTAGAAGTATAAAGAGTCTCATAAAATCTCTAATTATGTTGGTTATATCAGCCAGTGGTTCTTCTAAATCTGAGGTTGGGCTGTCGTTAACTTCTATCTCATGTTCAGGCAATGGGCGATAAGTCTTCAAATTGTAACAATCACAAAATTTGTTGCAAAAACAACTCAATGTTCGGTAGCTCAGCACTCCAGGTTGCTGAGCCACTAGTTGGTGGACGTCCATAATGCCTTTCAACGGAATAATTCCACTTGGAATTTCCATTAAAAACAGCTTTATCCTACTGCGGTCTTTAAGTGCTTCATAAAATTGTAAAGCGTCAACAATGTCGTGTCCACTGGCGACGAAATGGTCAGCTAAACGTTTAACAGACCCTCCTATACCGTCAGCTGCTCCCTTACCGTGACCAGATTCAAAAAAATTTCAGGTTAAACTTTCAAATCTGTATTGCTCAATCTGTCTCGTCTAACTTTTTCTCTTCCCCTTGCACCAGCAGCGGATGAGGCTGGAGTCAGTGAACGAGATCTAGAATTTAAAGGAAGTGACCTGGAGCTTTAAGGAACAGGTGTGGAAGCCGGAGTATTCATTAAAACGTCCTACAAAGCTTTCGGTTGTTCTCTTCTCTTGTAGTTTTTAACTTGTCATTTTCTTTTCATTTGTCTGTGTTCTCTTGGTGTCATATCTTTGACTACTTTTTGCGAGCATGGTATCTTTCTAAGTCTTTAGGTTTCACTTCTGCAACTTTTTCGGAGTCTTGCTTCCTTTTTTCACGACAACGTCGCTGCCTTTCCGCCGCAGATAACGCCATTTTTTAAATATCCCGATGGTAATACCTTAATAAAATAATTGATGTATGTATATTAAATAAATTAAATGAATTAAATAAATTAAAACAATTAAATAAATTAAAAAAATTAAATAAATTAAAAAAATTAAATAAATTAAAAAAATTTTAAAAATTTTAAAAATTTTAAAAATTAAAAAAATTAAATAAATTAAATACATATATGTAATGTATAGAACACAAAAAACATTAATTAACTATTGTGAAAATCAATCAAGGCAAAGTTCCAGACAAAAATTACCACTTCGTCACGAGTTATGCCACTCCGTCACAGATTTTTTGTGACAGAGGTGCCTCGTGACAGAGGTGTAAAATAATAGTGTTCGAGGATCTCAGCGTTCACCTAATTACGAATTGTTCGTAAAAGTGGGTGAATATGACAGATTTACTGGCAAACAATAATATTACGTATATAAATGGGAACTACAATAAGATTTCAAAGTAGTAACTTACGTGACAGAGGGGTCGCCGAATAAATACACGCACCTGTGTTCACTACCTGCGGGCGGCTAACTCGGCTCACTCCCGGGTGGGGCCTCAAGGCGTGAGGCCAAGGGGGGAGGGGAAACCGTTCTGTTGCTTAGTGTTGAAGGTCAAACAGCTAAAGCGCGTTTTTTGTTTTGCAAAATGCGTGACGGAAGATAGCAAGAAAAAACATATACAGCCGGACCCAACGATAAAATATTTTTTTGTTTAATAGTATGAACCTTTACGTTTATTTTATTCTTATAAATTTAATGATAATATTTCAGAAGTTCAATAAATAATTTTATATTAAAGGGTTCTACATGATTTTTTTAAGCGAGAGCATTTTGTAACATTAGGCGGCGCAAAGAGACACATTTTATTTGTATGTAAAACACCTCTGTCACACATTTCGAATACTATGTCACAATGATTTTGTAAAGAGCAAAAACAATAAAAACAGAATTTTAGTATTATTATAATGACTTTTTTGTCCAAAAAAAGCTTGTCAAAATAAAATTTGAGAAACTGCAATTTTGGAAGAATACCGATTTTTTTTCCGGGGGGGACACGTCATTGTCGGTAGAAAAGTAGAACGCCCCATATATGGTTCGCTGGTCTACAAATTTTCAAGTTATTTGAAACATTGACATTTTTACAAAAGCCCATTTAAGGTAGTTCACTCGTGAAACGACTTTTCTTAGAAATGTGATCGAATTTGAATATATAGTTTACAAAAGTGTCTTTTATTTAATTAAAAAAAAAAACGAAATTTTTTAACCGTCTATGAGACGAAATATTAACAATTAAAATATGCATAATTAACAAGCTGGTGGTCACTACATATAACAAAATGTCATTACATTTTGGAATATCTGAAAAACTATTTTTACCATATTTTTTATAAACTAATGCAACGTAGATCCAAAAATTATGAATTTTTTAGAAAAAAACCGGAATTTCTTGACCGATTGGTTTAGAAAATACAGATTTTTTAAATAAAAATATTTTGAAAACATCTGACGCCTAGTGGGGTACAGTGATCACAACTTGGCAATGCGTGATAATTCAAACCTAAGTTAGTTAGGTTAGTTCTTCAGAATGTGATATTTTTTAAATATATTTCTCGATATTTTTATTTATTTTCTCAATGTGTTGGAACGTCAACATAACAAACTGTATAGGTATGAGACTCACACTATTTCAACGTTACTATTAACACGTTTACTCTATAGACCATTCAATATAGACATTTGCGGCGCTGCCAGATTTATTATATTAGTTATTACGGTATAAGATTGTGTCTGTATATTGAAAGTAAACGTGTGTTGGGTACAGTCTCGTAGAAAAACAAAATTCTTTAGGCCTGAGAATCTTGAACTTTTGGTACTTACTTAAAGGCTATAATTTTGTCTAGGACTGTCGCGAGTGAATTACCTTAAAGCACGATTTTAGCATTTACGTTCTTGCATAAAATTTTTACCCCAGGATTTCTTGGTAAAAAACCTGGGACAGGTTTTACCCATTCTTCGGAGGAACAAAAAAAAATTTAACAATTTACGAATGATATTGAAAATCTTATATAAAAAAAATTATTTAAAAAAAATGCCATTTACACCCAAAATAATAAATGGATTAAAAACTCCCATAGGAAAAATTAGCGTTCAATTTATAAAAGAAGAATTTTTCTTTTCGAGATCAGAGAGAAAATTCAACTTTAAGGGCGATTTTATGTCCTTAATTTGACAAATTACCACGTAAGAAAAACACGTGTATAATGTTTTTTGATGTACTACAACATACCACAAGTTTATCTCGAATATATGTATCTTTCAGTATGGCACCAAAAATAAATTGAAAAAAATAAATTTACAGTCTCAAAGATGGAAAACATATTTTTTAGTTGCCTTCATAGATCGAAGAAACTCCCGTTATTTTTTAAAAATGTTTTATTTATGAACGTTTCAAATACCACATTTTTAGATAGTATCCGAAATCTTACACTTATCATCAAATTTCATTTTGAATTAATCAGAGTTATAGCAGGTGGATATTTAAGAATTAATTAAAAGATTAAAGTAAGAAAAAACCCTAAGTCGGTTAATAACCGCCACACCTTCCTTAGATAATTCCTTCCACAGAGAAATAATAAATATTTTTAATTTTACGGTTTCAAACCTAGTTCGGGCGCTAGGGGGGGGGGAGTCCTTTTTAGGCCCCCTCAATATTTGCATGTATTTTTAAGAGCGCTTCGATTATTCGGCAACCAAGTATCATAAAAAGCTCTATAAAAGATTAAAATCTTCGTTTTGAAACCTAAAATCGTGTTTTTCATTTCTTAAAGCTATCACTCTGTATTACAATCAGCGAGCGGCAGTAAAAATTGGACAGGAAATATCCGGAGATGTGGAAATACAAAGGGGAGTCAGACAAGGTTGTATATTGTCACCTTTAGTATTTAACGCTTATTCTGAAGAGGTCATATTGGAGAGTCTTGAATCTGAAACAGCAAGGATAAAAGTAAACGGAGTTTTATTCAACAATATTAGGTATGCAGATGACACCGTAATAATAGCTGATAGTTTGAAAGACCTAGAAAAAATAATGAATAAAATATTAAGAGTTAGTGGAGAATATGGACACTCTCTTAACACGAAAAAGATCAAGTTCATGATAATTAGTAAAAACAACACCAATAATAATGAAACCCTAATGGTAGGAGGCCAGCACATAGAAATAGTTAAGAAGTACACTTGCTTGGAAACCCTAATTACAGAAAATAATGACTATACCGTGGAAATAAAAACCAGAATCGAGAAAGCACGTGCTAACTTTATTAGAATGAAAAAGGTTATCTGCAGCAAAGATCTAACGTTAGCCCTGAAAATACGACTGACTAAATGTTACGTATACAGTGTTCTATATTATGGAATGGAAGCATGGACACCGAATCGAGAGGCAATGAGAAGACTTCACTCTTTTGAAATGTGGACCTATAAAAGAATTCAGAGGATTTCGTGGGTGGAGCGAGTTACGAACGCCGAAGTGTTGAGAAGAATGGGGAAAGAAAAGGAAGTCGAGATAACAGTAAAACAGAGAAAACTGCAATATTTCGGACACATTATGCGGGAAGAAAAGTACAGCATCTTACGGCTCATAATCCAAGGCAAAATAAGTGGCAGAAGAGGCGTAGGACGACGACGAATTTCATGGCTAAAAAACCTAAGGGAATGGTTTGGATGCAGTTCAAAACAACTATTTAGAGCAACTGCCTCAAAAATTAAAATAGCTATTATGATTGCCAACCTCAGCAATGGAGAAGGCACTTGAAGAAGAAGAAAGCTATCACTAAAAAAAGGTTATAAACAAATATCTTTATGAATTTTAGGTAAAAATTAGAACTTTAAACTATTGTAACTTTATTATCAATAACAAGAAAAACATTACCAGTTCATTCAAAAGTCACAACAAATTCCTTCAATTGAAGCCTTTTCAGGCCTTTATTAGACTTCTAGAAGCCGAGTTAGGATGTTTTTACTCTAATTTGTGCATAACTTTTTATCCAATTAATATTTTTTAAAAGTTAAAATATGAGGATGTTTCTAATAAAGACTACAATCGATTTGGCGAAGCAAAGCTCCCATAAATCGTCCAGGTAATTGTTTATATACATTTAAACAATGAAATATTGAAATGAAAATATTGAGGGGGCCTAAAAGCGGCTACGAAAACCCCCCCTTAGCGCCCGAACTAACCTCCTAAAATCAATTTTTTGCTGTTTTAACCACTCAAAACATAATAAAATTCATCTATAACCAAAAAAATAATTAATTAAGCATTTTACATAAATTTACTTTTTAATTATCTACAAGATATTACTTGCAAGACAACATACCAGTTATTACTCGGGTTTTTCGGCATCAATTAAAAAATCCTGCGACAGCTTTTAAATCGCTAATAGCTTAATTACTTTACAAAAAAATTACAAGTGACTACCTTTCGTATTCCCAAGTAACACTTGTGACTCATTTTTAATCAGTTTCGTTTTTGTTTTACTCGACTAAAGCAATTAGCAATTACCATGTATTACTATTGAGTCGACAAGAAAATATTTTCGGTTGTCACACATAGAGAGCGTTATTGTTTTGAAGGACGTATGTCAATATTACTGCATCCTCCTTTTGACATTTGATATAAGTCACATTTAGATTACTTTAGAAGCAACTTATGCGTCATTTGTTTGTAGCTGTTAATTTAGAATCAATTTCAACATAAAGTGCAGAAACGACAATTTTCGATATATTTTACTTTTTTATTTACGTAAAAGTAAGAAAGCTGCCAAGGCTCACAACGAGATATGTGAAGTTTATGGTGATGGTTGCATAACAGAAAGCACGTGTCAGATTTGAATTTAAAAATTTCGTTCTGGAGATTTTTCACTCAAAGATGAAAAAAGTTCTGGTCCACCTATTCACAGTAATGATGACCAAATCAAAGAGAATCGTCATATAACTATTTGAAAGATTGCAGGGAGGTTAAATGTATCGCACATAACAATTGAAAATCACTTAAAATGCCTTGGATTCACTAAGAAGCTCGACACTTGAGTTCCGAATGAACTGAAGGAGATTCACTTAAAATAACGAATCAATATCGGCCTTCTGCATCTCACGCGCAATGAAACCGGCCGTTTTTTGAAAAGAATTACTATTAGTGATGAAAAATGGGTCATTTACAGTAATATGAACCGCATCTAAAGCTGAGTTCCATCCAAAACAAAAGTCATGTTGTCAATCCGGTGAGACTACAAAGGTGTTGTATATTTTGAGCTACTTTCAACAAGCCAGACGATCAATTCAGGTAGATAAAGCAATCAGAGAAAACCGGTTTAAATTGGCAAATCGCAAAGGAATTGTGTTCCATCATGATAATGTAAAGCCTCACAATTTTTATGGTTCCATTTTCTGGTGATAAGGACTAAAATTCCTATGAGGTCGGAATCATGAAGCCGCAAGAAAGATAGCAGAAGGTCTTTGAATAAAATGAAAAATATATAATTTATTAAAACTTACTCTTTGAATTAAAAAAAGGGTTGTATTTCACACTATAAAACCGAAATTAGTTTCCTGTTGACCTGATACATTGATACTGAACATATATTCTAGTTTAATTATTTCGAGGATGGTGTGGCAGAAGGTAGTTTTACTTTCTGTCTAAATGATTCCCGAACGCTGGCAAAACTAGACTATTTTCTTATCCTTTTTCCAATTTATGTCTCTAAATATCAATCCTAGAATACAATGTTATACTATCTAGCAAGTTTAGTGAAATTTTGAATTATTCAACTTCGTCAGCTCCCCTACGGACTTAACTTGGCTCCCTGCAACTTCTGGCTGTTCCCCAAATAAAAAATCCTCCCAAAGAAAAGTGGTAGATAAAATAAATAGGAATGTGATGAAGCAGCTATTGGTCGAAATCGATACCTCATAGCAAGGT
This sequence comes from Diaprepes abbreviatus, assembly GCA_034092305.1. Classification (NCBI taxonomy): domain Eukaryota; kingdom Metazoa; phylum Arthropoda; class Insecta; order Coleoptera; family Curculionidae; genus Diaprepes; species Diaprepes abbreviatus. Next base: position 2,289,257 of record JASJET010000037.1, on the reverse strand, counting down.
CGCATACTTCTCGGACAGATCTGGTATGTCTAAAATATATCAATTCATCGTCTCTTTACAGTTACAGATATAAATTTGGCGATATCGTTGGCACTCCTTAGTGTTGCGATTTCGATGCCATAATTGGTTCTTTTGTAAACCCCTAATCAATCAACCGTAAAAGTATAAGCATGTTCAGTTGTCACCAGTTCAGTCATCAGGTCTTTGCAGTACTTCTGGGCCTAACTGAAAAGATCTCTTGTTTTAAGAAATCTCTTGTTGGCAGAAAGCTGTAAGCTTGCTTGTTTGGCTTCTCTTTTAATATTCGGATCTATTATCAAGTGCAGTTGCAAAAAAAGTGTCAAGAGTAACAGAATGATTTTTTATAGGTGTGTAATTGCTTTTGAGATAATTTATTATAAGTTCTTGAAATCGATAAACTCACATCCAACCGTGATTAATACTGATAGTTATTAAAGACATAAATTTATAGAATAAATATTTAAACTCTTCGCTGTTTTAAAAGCATTATTAAATTTGGAAGAAAAGTTTTCAATAACTGTATTGGTTTGGTCTTTTCGACCAGTAATCTGTTTAGCAGTAGCCCAAGCAACTTACAACTGTACTCGTATATCAATTTATTGACTCTTTATAGCTACAAATTACAAATTTGGCGATATCCTTAGTGTTGCAATCTCGATGTCATAATCGGTTGTTTTGTAAACCCCTAATCAATAAACCATAAAAGTATAACATGTTCGGTTGTCACCAGTTCTTTGCAGTACTTCTGGGCCTAACTGGAAGATTCACTTGCTTTAAGAAATCTCTTGGTGGCTGAAAGCTGTGAGCTTGTTCGTTTTGTTTTTCTTTTAATATATGCATCTTTTACCACGTGCAGTTGCAAAAAAGTGTCATTGGCTGTGACATTGAAATCTATTTTGTGGAATAGGACATTACTTAGTGTTAACCTGCTTCAACAGTAACAGAATGATTTTTTATATCTGTAATTGCTTTTCAGATAATTTATTATAAGTTCTCGAAATCGATAAACTCACACCCAACCGTGATTAATATTGACAGTTAGTAAAGACATAAATTTACAAAATAATTATTTAAACTTTGCGATGGATGGAAAGTTTTCAATAATTGTATTGGCTTTGGTTTTTTCGATCATTTTATAACCTGTATCGATGTAAACAATCCTCAGCTTTCAATCTAACCTATCGAAAAAATATTAAAAATACTCATTTTGAGATGATACGTTTTGTGTTTTTTCAAGATCAAAATGCCAAAATTTCAAAAATCTAACTACACCAATAGAAAGCTGACAAAAAGTATATCGAAAACGCATATTGGAAAAGATAAAGATTAATTTCAGTACCAAAAACACTTTTTCAATATCCTCTAATTTTGCTTTCATGTGTCATGCTGGGACGTTCAGGCGAAATACCCCCTATATAAAAAACCCAATAAAAAATATATTTTTGGATCAATTTTAAAGATTGATTGATTATTATTAACATCAATAAATAAAGTACCGGACAAATTCACAAGGGATTAAAACAGTCTGTTTGATTTCATTAAGCTTATTAATACCTTTTAATATTTTGTTTCCGAATAACATTCATTAACAACATAAGATATGCTTTATGTGGAGAATATTTATATTGTAAATAAAATGATTTAGTAATTAAAACCAAAATATTTACGACTCTAGCTATTAAAAAAATGGTAAATATGTTTTTGCAAACTACTTTTTTCTATTAATGTTTAAAGCTGCCAGAAATTCTTTGATGAAATCCTATTCTAAGATCAAAGTTTAAGCAAAAATTAATAAAACCAAGCGAATTGCGCAAACATTTACCAACCTTGAAGGTATGTGTATGTTTATTTTTCAAAAAATTTATTACCACTCTACTACATAAACTTAACTTTACCAACCTGTCAGAATGTATTTGTTTTACCTAAAAATTTAAAATTTAAGTAAATATTTTCTGTAAAAGGCCTCCCGAAAGTAACTTACTTTTTGATGTTACCAACTGCTGTGTGAATTACTTTCACTATGTTGATAGACGAATCCTTAAATTTCTAAATACAAATATTTAGTCCCTTAAAATCAGTAATCGCTCCGATAAATAAGAAATTATAATATCATTGTTTACTTTTTGAGATCAAGCAATACCTGAAACCCAGTTACGTCATGAAATAATGTTGCCTATGACAGTCCAATTAATCTTTATTTCAACTAATTCATACCCTATTGGACAAATGTAGGATAAGCAAATTTTATACTTTTGAAACTCATATAATATATATATATATATATATATATATATATATATATATATATATATATATATGTGAGAAAGGTTTGAGAGTAGACGGTTCTTATCTTAGTCATCTTCGTTTCGCCGACGATGTTGTTGTCATGTCCAACAACCCAGAAGAGCTAAAACAAATGCTTCAAGATTTCAATGAAGAGGCGAAAAAAGTGGGACTTAAGATGAACTTGGGGAAAACTAAGTTAATGAGCCCTGACGCAAATGTACAAATAGAGATTCAAAATGAAATCATAGAGAATGTCCAAGAGTACATCTATTTAGGCCACGTCATGAAACTGGGCAAAGAAAATCAAACGGCGGAAATAACAAGGAGAATAGGGCTGACATGGACTGCCTTTGGAAAGTTGCAGTACGTATTAAGAGACAGAAACACACCAATGAACCTTCAACGGAAAGTGTATAACACGTGTGTCTTGCCTGTTGCTACTCATAGCATGGAAATGATAACACTAACCAAACAAAACGCAAATAGGCTCCGAGTCACTCAACGCTCCATGGAGAGACAAATGTTAGGAATCTTGTTACTGGATAAAATACGAAATCAAGTAATAAGATCAAGAACCAAAGTAGTTGACGTCATTGAACGCATATCACGACTAAAGTGGCAATGGGCGGGGCATATAGCTAGACAACAGCCCGATAGGTGGACGAGTAAATTACTGCAATGACGACCGCGAGAAACGAACCGAAATCGTGGCAGGCCACAACGCAGATGGGTAGATGATATAAGACAGCTTGCTGGAAAAGACTGGATCCAGAAGGCGAGAGACAGACCCCAGTGGAGGATCATCGGAGAGGCTTATGTCCAGGAGTGGACGTCGATGGGCTGAGAAAGAGGAAGAAGAAGAAGAAGAAGAAGAAGAAGAAGAAGAAGAAGAAGATATATATATATATATATATATATATATATATATATATATATATATATATATATATATATAGTGTGTCCCCCGACGAACTGCCGCGATCGATTTCTGGGAAAACAGATTTTGGAAAATTTGGCAGTTTACTAAATTCGATAGAGGCAATAAAATATTTTCAAGATAATGGCATTTTCGATTAAACCCAAAGTTGATGTTTTCTTGCTTACTTTAAATTGACAAAATTATAGACATATTTCATTTATAATGTCCTATATCTAAGTCTGTTTTTGACATATTTTAAATTTTATGTCAAAAATGGCGTTTGCAGGCCTAAACATAACAATCAATTTCTTCTATGTTATTTAATTGTGGTTGGTTTCCTGCAAGAAGGGAATTTACTGTGTTAATATATAACGCTATTATACTTTTAAGTTTTGTTATTAGATGGCCATGACGGCGAAACGCGACGAAAGAAAACAATAGAGAATAGAGCATTACAGAGATGTCACTATTTCTTGCCATTTGACAATTATTAATAAAAAATCATGTCGGGGCGATTAACTTATGTTTTATCAAGAACATGCCAAACATCTGCTGATAGATATACAGATAAACAGAAACCGTCACGAAACAGTATTGAGCGAATACTGCAAAATTTCAAAAATTTTAGCACCGTTAAGGCAACAATGTATAAAATGAAACCCATTCTCAATGCAAAAATATCGAAATTGCAACTTTGAGATATTTTGCGGCATATCTTTTGACATGGTTAAGACAACTGGCTCTACAAACAGGAATTTCGAAGAGTTCAATACATAGAATTCTGCTGAAATATAACTTCCATCCTTATTTAATATCTTTGTTTCAACACTTAAGAGATACTAACTGACTTTCAACGATTTTTTCAAGTTAATATTTATTGATTGATTACCCTGTATTTATTTATTATCAAAATATCAACACAGTCCACTGAAGTAAACCCCCTAACCTCCAATTAAATAACAAAGGATTTCATATAGGAGAAATTGATAGTTATGTTTAGGTCTGCAAAAGCCATTTTTGACATAAAATTTAAAATATGTCGAAAACAGTTAGATCTAGATATTATACATGAAATATGTCTATAATTTTGTGTAGAATTTAAAAAAGAAATAACAAATAGGGTGTTCCATTTAAAATAAGCAAGAAGACATCAACTTCAGATATAACCAGAAGTGCCACCATCTTGAAAATATTTTAGATGAACTGCCCCCATCATCGACTTTAATAGTGGCCAAATTTTAAAATTTTTCCAAAGATTATTTTCTGAGAAATCGATCATCGCGACACTTCGTCGTGGGACACATTGTATATAAACTTGTTGATGGAAAATTATCCTCAAAATCTTAGCCCTATTTCACAACATCTACGTAAACTTAAAAACAAAATTTTGGTTGACAAATATTTATAATTATAACAATCGGCGAAAACAAGTACGATAAAAATAAACAACAACTGAATTCAACAACAACGTATTACAACAAAAACATTAAACACATTTTTGAATTAGGAAAAACCTAGAAGTAGTTGAAAGAATTTCCATTATTATTTTTTACGACCGCATCGTGGTACTGATGCAATAAAATGTTAAACAATATTTTTGGGAAGATTTGTCCAAAATTCATTAATTTTATTAACCAACATTTGTATACGATGTTTTACTTCACATCAGATTTTCAATGGAAACTGTGCAAAACCCGAATGTTGCTTCCTGAAATCACTCTTCAACATATCGTGCACAGTATTTTTATCTGTTATCCTATTAGAAAATTAAAATTCATGGCATTGCCGACTCTGCATTAGGTAGGTGCATTTTGTATTATATTCCTATAGATAAATCGATCGATGAAGTCATTAATGAAGAATGAAGTTCAAGGGGTCCACCCCACTCTATTAAAAACAACGAAACAGAATAGGGTTACATTTACCATGTTTACTATGGATGTAACATATTTGGAATTAAACCAGATTAGATCAGAATTGCAAATCTTGTAAGGCGTTTTATAGCTAAATAGAGCTTTTTTCCATTCTTCCATTGTCCAGCTTAAATGTCGATATGCAAGTCTTTCGATTCTATTTCCTTTTTAAGTAACATTACAATCTACACAGTGGAAAACACATCTCTCTCGAATGTTATGGAAATTGGTTCATGATTACATTATCTTTCTTGCTACTGAGCCGTTTTTTGATTGGATGTAAACTTTTTTAATAAACAATTTTTTGACTAAAATGTGGTTGTCGGATTTGCATTGTCTTTGTTTGCTAAAAACAAACAAAAATAAAGACAATGCAAGGCCGACAACCACATTTTAGTCAATCTTCAACATTGTCTATAACCTTCAAACAAACAATTTTTTGTTTTATTTTTGATCGAAAATCAAAAATACGCCATTTCTACAAAATTTGATTAAAAAAAACCCTATGTCATTGGGGAGTTAAATTGTTTTTATTTTTTGTTCCTGGTCTCATAGTTCACGCAAAATGTCTTCGCCCGTTTTTCAATTTTTAAAAAAGGTGATTCGAAGATTGGCTCTGTCACCGCCATTTTGTATCAAAATAATCAAAAAAATTGTCAAAATTACCCTTATTTTTCGACCGTTACAATAGTGTTACCCCTTAAAGAAAGAAAAATGTAATTTTTTGAGAAAAAAAAATATATCTTGATAACTAGTGGCGCCATAAATTTATATATATATATATATATATATATATATATATATATATATATATATATATATATATATATATATATATATATACATTTTCAAAATTTTTGGTTTATTTCCTTGACACTCTATTAATAATGAATTTCCATTTTGTTCCCACAGGATTGCCTTATGTTAACAGCGAGGTATGTTATTTAGGATGCCGAAATATACACTTTCCAATAATAAACTCCAGGTTACATTTTTTCGCGACAAAAGTCTAATTTCCATTGAGTAAAGTGTTACTTCGATAGAGTAAGTGATCAATGTTCGTCTGACTCAAATTTCCGAAAGCGTAGTAGTAATGACAGATTTCCAAGTTTAATTCCGACTAAAGTCACTTATTAGTTTAATTACTATTCAATAGATGGCCCCACGATAGGTCCCTATTATCTAACATAGTTAATTATAACTATTTTCTAGAAAATTAGTAAAAAATAAATTAACGATTGTTTTATGTTGAGATTAATTTAATAATCGTAAATTTACGAATTATTTAGCACTTTTTTTAAGACGGCGCCGCAGTGGTTGGACTGGTTATTTTTAAAAATTAATTCTAGGTGAACTGGTATATTTCCCAAATCATTGTTTACATAGTTTAGTTTGTATTCTATTTCTTTATTCTATAGTTAAGAGTGTCTCTGTTTTAAATTTATCGCAGACTTAAAAAATATCAATATATCAATATTAAACAAAAAGTCCAGTATGAAACAGTTTATTTATTTAGTATTTTTAGCGCTATTTTTTTTGAACTAGGTTTGGTTTCAATCGAATAATAATAGGTCTCTCGAATAATAATGTTGATTTTACTAACAAGGAAGGTATCTCAACTCAATGCCTCCAATATCAATAAGTTTTTTATTTGTTGTAGGCGACGAGAAAATAACAGACAAATGGTTTTTTTTATTTGAGAAAAAACACTTAATGGGGTGAAATCTGCCCACAAAGTTCCCCTCGAAAATGGATTTTCAAATATATTTATTTTGATTTTAATGTGAAATTAACTGATGCAGTTTCGACCATAATTTTTACTTTGAAAAATCTGGAAGGTATCCCAACTGGCAGTTTCCGATTTTGATAATTTGTTGATATGTTGTAGGTCACAATGAAGTTAAAGGCAAGGGACTTTTTTATCTGCGGAAAAACCGCTGTAAAGGGGTAATAAAATCTGCCTCCAAAGTTCACCCTTGAAAATGGATTTTCCAATAAAATTCAGGTTATAATTGGAACTTTGTAATTAAATCAATTGCGTATTACTTCTGAGGTTAATGTGGAACTAACTGTATCAGTTATTTCACTGTGGCCTACAATATATCAAAAAATTATGGAAATCTGAGGCGTCGAGTTGGGACACCTTCAGACTTTTCCATGTAATAAATAGGGATTGCAACCCTTATGGTCGAAAGTATCACGCAATTTGTTTTGTTGCAAAATTCCAATTAAAACCTGAAATATATTGGAAAAACCATTTTCGAGGAAAAATTTTGGGGGCAGATTTCATCCTTTTAAAGTGTTTTTCCGCAGATAAAAAAAATACCTCGTCTCTTATTTTATTGTGTTCCGACTTTTCACTGTAAAAAATAAGGATTGCAAACCTTATAGTCGAAACTGCATCAGTTAGTTGCACATTATCCTCAGAAGTATTACGCAATTTGTTTTATTGCAAAATTCCAATTACAACCTGAGATATATTGGAAAAACGATTTTCGTGAGTTAACTTTAGAGACATATTTCACTCCCCTAAAGTGTTTTCCCGCAGATAAAAAAAAATCCCTTGTCTCTTATTTCATCGTGGCCTACAACATATCAAAAAATTATTGAAATCGGAGGGGTCAAGTTGGGATACCTTCCTTGTAAGAGATAGCATCTCTAATACATTTGTTGGTATACATATATCAATGACATCTATGGCGTTTCGAAAGGCAAACATACGCCATTAAAAGCCAGTTTGCTATCAATTGTTATTGTCCAAGAACATAATTTTACGACATTATTTCTTGATCTAACTGGATCATTTATTGGTCTGGCTTAGGGACTCTAGCCACTTACTTTATAACACTTATTAAATACTGCTGAAATTTCAAAAATTTTATATTTCCAAAAAAAATTATTGGTTTCCCAAAATATAGATTTAATAATAAAAAAGTTGGCGCAGGAATTAATTTATTTGTATATCAAGCTACCTAACTGGTAACCAATATGTGTATAAACTCACTTGGAATTTTAATAAATCATAAACTCCTTATACAAGTAACAAACACAACATTCACTGTAGGTACTCGAATATTTTAATTTTCTTTAAGGTGCATCGAGTAATTAATATTTTGTATATATAGCTAAGCTATTGACAACATTATTTTTATTTATTGTTTCTTTGTTTGATGCATTGTTTTTCGTTTTAAATAAATATTCTTATTATTACGTTGTCTGCTAAAGAGCAAAATTTACTAATTGCTTATTTTAAAAATGATCTTAATCAAAGAAATAATGCCAAAATGTTTTAATAAATATGCATCTACTGTAAAACCTATCACTGGTAATAGAATCTCTAAACCAAATTAAACCAAACCATTTAATTTACTGGGATACTTATTAGATTTATTATTTTTGTTTTGACTGGAAAATGCTAATAATTAACGAACTGGCTCAACTAACAAATGCATTTTAGCTGACTGCTGTTGCCCGGTATCTTTCTTTTTGAGTTGTCATTTCTTTTACACGTGGTAATTGAACGCGCCTAACGGAAGTCGATTAGTGCGCACGCAGGGCCATGGGTATAAATGGTTTGATTCGGCTGAAGCAGCTGCAGACTTCCATCTCAATTTTTAGTTGCCAAATTTTTGGCATTCTGAGATGGAAAGTCGAAAATTATTCCGGTAATTTTGTTGAGTTTTGGTGTATCGTATCTTTGGTCAGTTATATTTTTTTTTATCGGGATAAACCTGGAGACAGAGATTTTGAGCAGTTTGCACAGGTCAACGAAGGAACCAGTCTGACCCCAGAAGATCGGGGTCCACACATCAACGATAGAAACAAATCCACCCTTAGAAATACAAACACCAATCCACCCTTTGGGTACAGAAAAGTCCAGTAGCACTTTCCGGGTATTGGATACATCAAGAAGTATATTGATTCATCAAGAAAGAATCCTTCAATGACTATCGTTTTTTTATGAATAAAGAGGATTAGTATTAAACCTTTACGACTTTCATTTGACCCGTTATTTTCAGTGTGCTAACTATCTGTTATTGATATTTTGTGTGTTATTGTTTACCCGACCGAAATTCAGTAGCGCCCTTTTTAAATACCCACCCCTACTCTACGGCATAGGGGATAGCTTGGCACTTTGCTTGCTGGTGCCGCCTCTAGCTTTCAGTTCTTCTCTGCTCTTACGAGTTATACTTTACTAGTGCCTTTTTCACTAAATACCAGTGTAGCAAAGGCCATTTTTTGACGTAGATTTAGTTTTCTTGAAAGAAATAATTTGTCATCTTTGAATTGATAAAATTAAAAATATTTTCCACTAGACTATTTTTAAAACAATGGAATTATAATTATCGTATCACCAAAAGCATTTTATTAAAAAAACTAAACACTTAACTTTACTATTTATATAGGTCAATTTTGATTGCTTTTTCTAGAGGTGTCAATAACTTACAACCATGGTTTTCAATTAATTACGATATTTTTAATTGATGTACATATGTTTCGTTTAATTTTTTGCTTTCGTTCTATTAATGATACTTTATAAAATGTACGATTATACAGTGTCGGTACAAATTTCAGTGGTACTAATGACCTACTAACAAAGGTTACTAGTGAAAAGATATTTCTCTAATGATCCTACATACATGGAGGTTGGAAAGTCTACAAAATTTTTGTAACAGATAGAAAATAAATGTCATAAATTAATATAAACCGACAATATGGATAGAGGGCACTAAGAAGTTTAGTAGTAAATTGCATGTAGGTCTGCAATACGGCAAGAACAAAACTAGAGTAGGTTTTTTGAATACGTTACCGTCGCCTTTAGTTCATTATCATTGACTGTGTCACAGTTTTCTCCGTAGAAGAGTCTCATTGGTTGTTCATACAACATACAGGTTCCTAAATATTTCAAATTCGATATGTGTTCGATCGTTTCAATATTCACAGGTGCATTAGCATCTAGATTTGCATTTGTATCGATAACAGTTGTCTTTTTTCTCTTGTCAACTGAGTTTGTAGATTGTAGATTTCGGCAGCCCGATGGCAGAAATGGCAAAAATCACTCTCAACTTTGCCCATTTCCTTGAGATGGTACCTCAGAGGGCAGATTCCTTTGAAGATAATTGTTATTACTCGAATATTCCTTTTTGGGACTAAGCGTCGTATTCCACCTTAATTTTATCTGACCTTCTTCCCAGCTCCGGAGCTCCTCTTTTATGTGGCTTTTTGATAGTCCACATAAAGGTTCCTGGCTAAGAAAAGGAATTTTACCTCTTCTTTTGCGAAGCTGTCCGCTTCCTCATTTCTCTTGATTCCTTTGTGCCCTGGTGCCCTGACACCCTCTTGCTTACAGTTCCAAGTCAATTTAGACTCGTAGGTATTTGAATCTGAGAGCTTTTAGCATTGCTGAAAATATCTATATTTTGGCCTCCTTAGTATTTCTATAAAGACACTCGTCAGCGTAGATTTCCATTGCATGCATTTCTGCTTGAAAGATGACGGACGTGTCTCCTAGGGATGTGGCAAGCCCAAAAGTTGGGTCTGATACTCCAACCCTTTCTCTTATCTTGGATCTATCACTAACCATACCATTAAATTATTTTCTAGTCGAGGTATTTCTCTTCCGTTCCCTTGGCAGCAGTCAATTCACACCACTTCACAGTTCATGTTAAAATCGTGCCTAATCGACATGATAGATGTTGGTTTCGATATGGATTATGTTAGAATTGTATCCAGAATCTTCATATGTCCAATAAAGTTTCCAGGTTTGAGGCCAGAGAGAATTTGTTGCCGCCGCCCTCGTCACAGCTATATGCAGTGGAGGGAGGTGCAGCATTGCCTCTATTGCTGTGGTGGAGCAACTGAGTTTGGTAATGGTGTAAGTTCTCTACGTTTGTTGTCAGAAAAACAGTATCGTCTGCGTAACATAAGTTATTTATTATTCCTCCATTTAAAACCATCCTTGGTTGTTTGCCATTAAGGCTCAGAGTATAGATTGAAGAGTATTAGTAATAGAGCATACCCCAGTCTAACATATAGTTTGATTGCAATATGTTCTGTCACGTATTCATCAATATTTACTGACTATGTTTGTCTCTACTATAGATTGGCTATTATACCAATATTGCAGATCTTTAATCTAATCTCTTGTATACTTTTATCATATTATTACGACTGACACAATTGAAGACATAACTACAAAATATGTGTACACGTTTTGAGGATTCATCGGAAGTTATTGCAAGGTACAGTAGAACTCCGCTAATCCGCCCTCGGCTTGTCGGACCCCTCTGGTTGGTCCGATCGCAGCATAAAAACATACATGCACCGACTTGAACCCTGGTCAGCCATTACGTGCTACTGTTTAACAGTCAATTGTTTTGATGTTTCTGGAACCGGAATCTAGCATCTAGTCCGTGGTAATTACTAGAGTAGCGTATGAATGTTGTACATAGTTTTGTATTTATGTACACACAGTATGTCAGGAGTAAAGGGCAAACACGTTTCTGTTCCTTTAAGTGAAAAATTAAAAGTGCTACAAAGACTGGACAAGGGGAAATCACTCCAAAAAATGGCTAAGAAACTAAATTTAAGAATTATTTCAATAAAGGACTGGAGCAAAAATATAAAATATATTGAATCTTTTACGGTATTGGAGATGGCGAGAAAGCACTAAATATCGCAAAATATTAAAAACGCCAAAGCTGAAACTGATCGATAACGCGTTATGGATATTGTTTGGTCAAGAAAGGAGGAAAGGAACCCCGCTATCTGGGCCTATTATCAAAAAGAAGGCGCTAATTCTGCACAAGAAATTGAAAGTTGAAGATGAGTTCACAGCTAGTGAAGGTCGGTTATATCGATGGAAAACCCGTCATAACGTTAGATATCTAGCCATATTAAGTCGAAAACTATCAGCTGATGATGAAGTATCAAAATAATCGACACTGCATATGAATTTTCGGGCCCTCCAGATCCGAAAATACTGCTCGTTGACGAAGCCATACATGTGAAAGTGATTTGATTTTAGACTGCATTGTAAACTTGTAGTTATTCAAAGATCCAATTGGTAAAGTTTCGGCGCTCTCCAGGTCAATAGGCTAGAGTTCTAGAATCATCTGGACCTTGTAAGTATGAAGGTACAAATTCTCTGTTAAGATTAGTTGAAGGATACCCAGGTGGAGGCCTAATTCCTAGAAGCAATATGTCGGACGGAGGTGTTTGGTCGTACCGTACAGTCGTAATATTTTCAGCCGATTTTTTACAGCAGTTTCGGGTCAGGTTGCTCTGATCTTTCAGTGAACACGTCCGTTCAAAATTCTCGATTAAATTTTTAACAGCGAGCCTCACAACTTGTGAATCGTAACTGCAAAATTTTCTGAATTTTTGGGTTTTAACTATTAATAAATTGTAATGCAGCATTTTGATAAATGCCTATGTTTCAATAAAACAACCACAAAATATGGCCGACTTAACAATCGATATATGAAAATGCCGTGTGGTTCGAAATTCAACTTTTTGTTGAAATAATCTTTAGTAATTGATAGAATAGAAATAAAAATTTATCAAACAATGTCCAATACTATTTATAGAAATAATTATTGCACAAACATATTAGTTCTAATATTTTTCTTGTATAAACTTTAAAGCTTGTTCCTGTCAGCTAAAAGATTTTTTGCACGAATTAATTACAGGTATGCAAAACAAATTGCTTTGACATTTTTAACTTATATAAAGATAATATTTTACGGTTACCTTAAAATTAATTAAATCAAAATGTTTTCTAGGTTTTGGATTAATTTTAATTAATATATACTTAATTATTTGATATAAATACGGAAATAGTTTAATCAGGTCGGCAAGAAAGTGATTTCGATTTTGTGGTGTGAAATAAAAAAAAATTTTTATACAAAAAATGAATTTTCAAGCAGCAATTGTGTAAAAACTAATGAACCGACAATGCCTCGTTTTGGCGCCCATAAAGTGACATAAATTATTAATATTTCGCGAAGGGCTAGCGCTACAATTTGAAAATGATGGAGATATGAATTTTTTAAAAAAGACGTTGAATTTTCCAGGATTTCTTGTTTTAGTTGTTTGTAGCGAATTAGTGGGCCATAAAGAATGGAAAATATAACAAAATATCCCTATGGATTGTTTTTAGTATGATGGCACAGTCGGTGTAACGATAGTATTTTTGTCACGAAAAAATCTGTTTTGATTGGCCTAATACGAATATTTATAGTCAATAAACTGCAAGTTTCAGAGAATCCTAAACTTGAAAACTAACTTTGATTAAAAGTTTGTGTCGTGATGTTTGTCTGTCTGTTTGTAGATATTTAAATGATTTTCAAAGAAGGATGTGGGCAGAAAACCTTTATTACGCAATATCACACTCCCTCTTGATCTATTTACCTTTTATTGCCTTGCTTGCTTTGTTCTTTAAAATTTTAAAACATAAATTATTTAAAAACAAACGCAAAGAAAGAACAAATAACGTCACCAAATATTATTTTTGATAAATACTATCTAAATTTATTTTAACTATCAGGATGCATTGAACTCTATGTTGATTTTTTTAGAACGAAAACGCAGAAAAGTTTCATATCGGATTATAATTATAATTAAAAATAATATAAACATCTAAACAATGTGATAGTAACTGTTAAATCATAATTATATTAATACTAAAATTATGATAAAAATTTTTTTGTAATGGCAAACTAACAGATATATTATTTATATTTAAATTAGCTTTACTTTCTTATGTAATCTAAAGTCAAGATAGAGAAAAGAAAAAAGTTAAGACAACGAAATAAAAACTTGATAAAAGAGAGACGTAATACAGACAAGGATTCAGCTGTATGTGTAGAAATCAATAAAAATGTACGTAGAGGGGCCGCAAAGATTTTATAACGCAGAACAAATAAAGAGAATTATATAAGAAAACAGTAATATGATAATCATGCAAGCAAATCTGTAACCAGGAAAAGAAAAAATAACTAAAATGAGATATTCCCAAGATCTTCCCGTTCCGGAGACAAAGCAAATAATATAAATTGTCGAAAAATTTTATACACACCAATAAACTCGAGGAAAACAGTAACAAATATAGGATCAGAAAAAATGCCTGAAATCTCATCCTTCGAGATTCGAACAGCTCTAAAACAAATGAAAAATCGAAAATTAGCAGGAATGAATGATACATTCAACTCCACTTAGCATTTGTTGACTTTCATAAGACCATCTATATCACAGAAACAGGGGCATTTTTGAAAACAATGGATAATACGAAGATACTACAGATCAGGCCAAAATATACGAGGTTTGTCCCAAAAGTATCGAGCCTGCATTCATATCTCCGCGTCAAAACTTCCAAGCGACCTCTGTGGGGCATGAGCGTCACCGTAAGTCTTCACGAACTCGTTGGTGTGCACAGTTACCGACTGGACGTGTTAGTTCGTGAACGGTGTGCGTTTGTTTACAGTATCTTTTTTTCGTTCGTCGCATTTTGTTATTATAATAAATGACGGAAAAATTAGATCAACGAATTTGCATCAAGTTTTGCTTTAATCTTGGAAAAACTTGTTAGGAAACAATTAATATGATGAATAAGGCATTTATAGAAACAAAGAGACAGTCTTCACAGTGGAAGCATTCTGAATCGCCAACACCAAAAAAAGTACGTCAAAGTTGGAGCAAAGTGAAGACAATGTTGACTGTTTTTTTGATTATGAAGGTGTTGTGCACTACGAATATGCTCCGAGAGATCACACGATCACTAAAGAATACTACGTTGAAGTATTGAAAAGATGGCCACAGCTTTGCACAAGCCGTGATTGGCTGCTTCACCACGAACATGCGCCAGCGCATTCATCGAATCTTGTGCAGCAATATTTAACAAAACACCAAGTCATACAGCTTCGCCAGCCTCCGTACAGTCCCGACGTGGCTCCCTGCGAGTTTTGGCTCTTTCCCAGATTAAAAATGCCGCTCAAAGAACACCGGTTCGATGACAAAGAGGCGGTTGAAACTAATGCGACGAATGCAATTCCGAAAACTGACTTCCAGGACTGCTTCAGGAAGTGAAAAGATCGCTGGGAACGTGTTATTCAATTAAATGGGGACTACTTTGAAGGATGCCACTCACCGGATGATAAAGAATAACACCAATGCAGAGATATGAATGCAAGCTCGATACCTTTGGGACAAACCTGGTATACGAAAGTGCCTCTTACCATGTTAAGAATGACGAAAATATTATCACTGGCAAAATTTTTATTGAGGTGGTGTCCGCCAAGGAGACAGGATTTCTCCGAAGTTATTTATTTTAGCATTAGAAGTTGTTTTTACATAAATAGAATAGAAATATATACAAGAAATAATAAATGAAATAATCAGGTTGTCAGGAGTGATTCACTTTCCTGAAAACTTTAGAAAATATAGGAACAAAGAAGCGGGTCTGTAATTATCAAAATCCTGCATGTCCTCTTTTTCAAAACGAGAGCAATTTTAATTAATTTAACTTTTAAAAAAATCTATATTCAATATTTATTTTATCCTAAAAATAACGAACAACTAAAAAAGTTGAATTGAAAAAAAAATCATCAAAATATATGTTGGGTTCGCAACCTTGAGTTTAATTTAAATCCTCACCCAAAAAAGATTTAAGTAATTTAATGATGAACGAAAATAAAAAACAATCTCAAAGTACATTATCAGATGAAATAAAAGTAATCCTAGATAGTTCAAGATAATCCTTGTTAATTCAGAAAGAATTCGGTACCTATGGTAACCTGATGTGCAAATTTTGCTTAGTGTAGATATATATATTTAGTATTGTGTACATACAGGGTGAGTCAACGATTGGATGAAGTAGGTTTGTGCCTTTTCGGTGAAATTAACAAAGAAACTATATTTATTGTTTGATACAGTTTATTTTTACGCAGATTTTAAAAATATTTAGGACTCTACAGGGTGAGCCAAAAAACTAGGACAGCATAAAGTTGTATTTTTTTAAATAGAACACCCTATATACGAATCGTATTTTAGACTTAGCTTATAATTTTAAATCTTTTTTATTAAGGGTTTACTATAACAAAACTTTATAGTTTCTGAGATAATTAAGTTTAAAGAAAAAAAGTCACTTTTTCAAGCATCAATTCAATCCTAAATAAAGTTTTCAATTTTGTGATAAATATATTCAAATTTGGAATTTAGCAAGGCCAAGGACAAGTTAACATAATTTTTACCTAATATTTGCAATAAAAGCTACAGGGTGTTGAACACATCGGCTCAAATTTGAACAAGTTTAAATGAATAAATATCTTTTTTTTTTAAATGGTACACCCTGTATATTTTTATGTTATTTAATAGAGTAATAAAAACCCTAAAAGGTTCGTTCAATATATCCTATACCTATTTATAATAGTTTTTGAGATATTTCAGTTTTTCTTATTTTCCATACTTAACACAACAATAACGACAAGGCAAATGCATATTTACTTTTATACTAAATTGAAACAAAAAAATTACCTATTAAATACTGAGATTAATTATTTCTTTTTAATAAGTGGTCGAATAAACGACCCTCTTGTGCAATGCACAAATTTAGTCTTTTTTGCAGATTTTCTCGGACCCTGGACAAAATTAGTGGCGTTATTGTTCTACAGGTATCCCTAATCCTGTTTCGCATATCTTCCACTGTTACTGGTGGATTAACATACACCTTATTTTTAATATAACCCCATAGGAAGAAATCTAATGGGGTGATGTCGCAAGACCTTGGTGGCCACTCAATGAAACCCCCACGTCCAATCCATTTTTGCGGATATCGTTGGTCCAAAAACGCACGAACTTCACGATGGTTATGCGGAGGCGCACCATTGTGCTGGAACCACATACTGTTGAGCTCATCCCTATCGAGACCTTGAAGCAGTTGGGGTAGTTCTTCTTGTAGAAAGTTCAGGTAACTATGGCCATTTAGTGGTTCATTAAAAAAGTGGGGTCCAATAATTCGATTATGATGAATACCACACCAAACATTTAATGACCAGTGGTTTTGATGTTGCACCTCTCTAATCCAAAATGGGTTTTCTGTGGCATAATAATGCATGTTGCGCCTATTTACGGCACCGTTACTTCTAAAAGTAGCTTCATCACTAAACATTACCTTGCATAATAAATTTGGATTTAATTGAATCTCCGCATTTATTGTACGACAAAAGTTTACACGACTTTCAAAATCCTGTCCATGCAATTCTTGGTGTAATTCCATGTGATATGGATGATACCTATATTTCTTGGTAGTACGATTAGCGGTGGATTGTGATGTTTTACATA
This sequence comes from Diaprepes abbreviatus, assembly GCA_034092305.1. Taxonomy (NCBI): domain Eukaryota; kingdom Metazoa; phylum Arthropoda; class Insecta; order Coleoptera; family Curculionidae; genus Diaprepes; species Diaprepes abbreviatus. The sequence goes on along the minus strand of JASJET010000037.1, from coordinate 2,271,779 downwards.
ATGCTGCTAACTGACGGCTACCAATATAAGGATTTTCCTGAATATTTAACAATACTTGTAGTTCTTTTTCTTCATTAGTTACTGGTTTGTTGACCACTTTACGTTTTGGATAATCAACAGTACCAGAAGAATCAAATCTTTGCATTAAGTTTTGAAAAGTATGGGTATTAGGCTGGCGTCGATCAGGATACTTCATTTTGTAAATTCTTTGAGCAAGAAGGCAATTTCTTTGAGCCTCTCCTATTGTATAAATCATATCTATTAACTCATTCTTTGGAAAATTCATTTTACAATATAAGATGAATGCAAAAAAAACCAAACTACACTACATAAAAACCAAAAGAAGCGATTGCGGTTATAAATTTGACACACAGAAAAATGTTCTTTTACATTGTTTTTGCCATGGCTACTATGATAATGAAGACTATTTCTGTAAAAAAGTATGGAAAATAAGAAAAACTGAAATATCTCAAAAACTATTATAAATAGGTATAGGATATATTGAACAAAACTTTTAGGGTTTTTATTACGCTATTAAATAACATGAAAATATACAGGGTGTACCATTTAAAAAAAGATATTTATTCATTTAAACTTGTTCAAATTTGAGCCGATGTGTTCAACACCCTGTAGCTTTTATTGCAAATATTAGGAAAAAATTATGTTAACTTGTCCTTGGCCTTGCTAAATTCCAAATTTGAATATATTTGTCACGAAATTGAAAACGTTATTTAGGATTGAATTGATGCTTGAAAAAGTGACTTTTTTTCTTTAAACTTAATTATCTCAGAAACTATAAAGTTTTGTTATAGTAAACCCTTAATAAAAAAGATTTAAAATTATAAGCTAAATCGAAAATACGATTCGTATATAGGGTGTTCTATTTAAAAAAATACAACTTTATGCTGTCCTAGTTTTTTGGCTCACCCTGTAGAGTCCTAAATATTTTTAAAATCTGCGTAAAAATAAACTGTATCAAACAATAAATATAGTTTCTTTGTTAATTTCACCGAAAAGGCACAAACCTACTTCATAAAATCGTTGACTCACCCTGTACATAGGAGCCCAACAGAATCTGTTGGAGTTTAACCTCTACAAAAAGTTGTCTACGTAATGTTCAATTTATTTTTTAATTACAAGACGATTTTTTGTATGTCATAATCTTCTAAACTGCGAAATCCTATAAAGGAATTTATAAATTAGGAAAATCTTTTATTTTTTTGCTACAAACATGTATATCGCACAATATATTCAATTAATAATGAATGTATTTATTTACCTTCAGAGTTATCTTTGATCAATGAATATCATTAATTTCATTTATTAATTACACAAGCACGTCGACCAAAACGGAAGGAACCTATCTTTTTTATGAAAGAAGTAATTGGAAAAGTCATATATTAATTTGATTAAATGTCACAAACAGAAGCAGAAGGGGTGACATTAAATATGTTTAAACTCTCATAAAAGAAATGACAAATAATATATTGAATTGAAGAGCTTTAAAAGACGTGCGACGGCTCAAAATATTTTTATTGATACACATTTTTACAGGCAATGTGACATTGAGAAAACTTTCCAAATAGAGGTTAGAGAAATAGCAGTATCATCAGCCAAATTTGGCTGGTAACAAAAATTATTGGTCTGAAAACATATGTGATGGGGCTTGAAATGTTGGCATACTGCAATCGCGGTTCGGAGCAACAGAGATAGCATGATCTCCAAATTAACACTCTCACTCTTTCTCTTTACCGTGTAACGCATGCAAACCATCGATGTCCCTAATAGTGTGGGCTCGAAGTGTTTATTTCGCGCCAAATATCTTAAAAATTTATAGACGTTGCTCTTCTATGATGTCAAAACAGTGCTTGTTTTTAGTGTCCTAGTGCACTCGTTTGATTTGCTGAATGGACCTAGTTTTCGAGTTTCCCTAGAATGAATTTTACTCGTTCCTGGTATAATGTATGTATGCCTTTCCCTCCATCCTCAACCATTTGGGTTTTGTGTGTTCCCTATTTTCCTTCTTTAGCCTAATATTTTCTTTTCCACCCGCTAATATATTGCCATGTTTAACTTCTATGCTTTTTTCGTCGTATCGTTTATCTCTTGTTCTTTCTATTCTAATTTCATCTAAACTTAATTATGTATTTCCAAGTCAACTAGGTATTATTTTCTGTAGGTTTTCACAAGAATCACTATCGTTGTCTAACTCACTTTCAATCTCTAGTTGGTAATCATTATTATCTACACAGAATTGATTGCATGCGATGGGATAATCGCAGCTTAGAATGTGAATAATAAGTTTAACAAAAAGTAATTCATCATTGTTTTCCAATACAACTGAAGTAATTTGGTCTGTTGTTTCCAAAACTCTCCCAAATATTAATTAGATTATCTAATTAAGTATTGTCTTGTACTGGATACAAGGTATTTCTTCGAAACTTTTGTGTGTAGGATATGACGTATTAAAGCTGAGTTAATTTGTGGGTTAGCAGATATTGTTTGGAAATTATATAGGTGGTATTAGAAAACGAGAATATTGGAAGTCATGATTTTTTGGTGACCCTGATAGATATAAGAATATAGTTTAGCCGTACTTACAATATTTAAGGAGAACAAAAACGTATTTTGGATTTCTGTAATTATAAGGTATTAGAAGTTCCTAAGCAATATGACACGTCACTTGAAGTATTAAATACTACTTGAAGTATAGTATTTTAAATTTAGATTAAAATTTGTAATGATGACATGGCTCCAACTATCTGTTTATACATATTTTCACCTGATTACGAATATCGAGTGTGGATTCTCAATAAATTTCCTGTAGCAAAGTGAAAATTAAATCAAAGAAATAAATGGATAAGGTTAAGAACGTGTTAGAAATTCTAATGTAAAATCGGATTCTAAGTAATAGATACATAGTTCAATAGTTCCTTGTTTTAATGGCCATCCAGGGTAAGTACACAGCAATATATAATAATTTTTATTTTACGTTATTATTTAATGGTAGTTTTTTTTTGTGTTGACATTATTTAACCTAAATTTTAAGTTATGATTATTTCTTTATTGATTATTCTTACTTTTTTTGGCTCAAGTAGTAAAAATATATAATAATAATAATAAACTAATTTAATTAATTAAATCCAGTACATAACTGGAGGATGCCAAGCGTTTGCAGCAACCAAGTATAAGGAAAGACACGACTCAGCCGCTAAGGAATCCACGCAGAATATTCGTAATCAGGGGTCGAAACACGTATAAAAACTTTGGCGGAGATATGCCTCTTCATTGGCCCAGTGGGCACTGGGCTCCCGGACTAATAATAATATTACGTGTCTGATATAACTTTGCAGTAATTAGTCGGAAGAGTGGAAGCACCTTTTTGTTATTTTGGGGATTCAGAACACAAATCGTATGTCTATTTAGATAGGATTCCGCTCGGTAGCCTCGTTACTCCCACTACCCTTCTACTTTCATGCGCTCGGGTCATTTTTGCTAGTATTTTTCACCTATTTCACAGAATTTTTGCCGCAAAATCAAAATGGAGTCTCGCAGAATAACACTTCTTTCAAAATACTTTACAAAATTAAAATCGGACGATTCATGACGAATCGACGCATACAAAAAGTTTCAAGTGGCAATTGTACAACACTAATTAACCGATAACGTCTGCTTTTGATAAGCATAAAGTACATATAAATTTCTATTATTTCGCGAAGGGCAAGGGCTACAACTTATGACAAAATGATAGAGACTAGGCGTCTTGAAAAACCTGGATTTTCAGTTTTTCCCGTTTTCTCCGTTACTAATGATCCGATTGAGTCGATTCAGAGCTTATTTTATTGGCATTCTTATTCTTTACAATTCATCTATTTACACCATCGAGATCGCTTCATTATTTTTTATTTTATAAGCAAAAAACGAAAATAAAAAACGTAATTTTTTGGTTTTAATTGTTTATAACAAATTAATGGATCATAATATAGATTTGGAAACATAACAAAATATCACTGCGGGCTGTTTTAGCGTGATGTTATAGTCGGTATCCTGTATTTAGTTTTTTTATCATAGAACCACCCATTTTTTCTTTATTGATTGGCCTAACTCCAAAATAACGAAAAATTCCACTATCCCAATAATTATCTAACTTTGTTATTAAATACCTTTTTTAATCGCATATTTTCTTTACATTTCTAATATTTATTTGACCTGTATAGGTCATACTATTTTAATTTCTATTTTCCATAATTAATAATATAATTAGCCAGTTCGGGACATCTTACGCGTACCATATCCTGAGTACATTATCAAAAACGACTCCACATGACAATTAACAGTACGTAAACAAATTATTTTTATTTGAAATGATAGTAACATCGAATTTTGTATAACTTCTACAATTTAATAATTCAGTAATATTAAATTCTTTTATCAAAGAAGAGGTTGTTTTTAAAAATGACAATTTCCACGCAAATAGTGTAAACACAAAATATACCAATATACAAACTAAAAGAGAACACTAAAGTTGCCAGGGTCATACACTCTAACACAAATTTTTTAAAGTTTCCAAAATATTTCGTATACTTTTACTAACTAAATCTTTGAGCTATATCTATAAAATTTTCCGAAAATTTCGTCTCAGCTATGCTTGCTCCATATCTGGGGCTCGCGCGCGGGACCGTTTTATAACTAAATTAAAATTTGTTGTAAACATCGTGGCCGGCAAATTTGTTATCTCGCTCTGTCGCGTATTATTTTTCTATACTGCCGGTTCGTTACGTCAGATTAAAACAGCTGATTGTCTAAAGATTTTTTTAAAGGACACTGGCTATAAGCCGCCGATTGTGGAGAATTTTGTATACAAATATGATGCCAAAAAATTATTAAGATTGTTTAATATGAACTTTTATTTGCATTTGTTGGCTGTATTTACATATTAAGTGGAACATTACGATAATTTATGCTCTACGATATTTTTAAAAAATTTAAATACAATCGATAAAAAAAATATTTTTAACTTTGGAATTTTTAGAATAGCTGGCACATTTAATAGTTATATTTTGTTTTTTCATCGTTAGGTTCGATATATAGAACGTTTCCTGATGAACTTTGCAGCTAAACAAAAACACCAAAAATTTAATTTTTAGAGAAAAGCTTATTCTTTAATATAATTTTATACAAATTTAACTAAAGATATGAATCACCTCAAATTAAAATTACAAGGAAAAAACCAGTTTCTACTTAATTTAAACACGCATTAAGTCCTTTCGACAAAAAATTGTTTTAAATAATTGCTAATATATATGTAGTCTCCTTTCAAGCAGATAAAGAAAGAATATATATAAACAGTTTATTTCCTGCAAATACAACTCTGGTCCTCTCTCCATACACATATCGACCGCCTTATGGTCTTGTCAGTGGAGCTGTATAGAACCGGAAGCAACATTCACAGGAAATAATTGTCTATATAAAATATAAATTCCGAGACATATCGGTGAAATATTAAAAGCTGCCTACTTCTCGATGTCAGACTAAAAAATATCACCAGTCGAACGACATCTATACATTGTCCATTGTCATTAGAAATGGTATATGCGCAGTTTTTGCTAATGATAATACCATTCTTTGGCATTATAAAGACTTGTCAGATCGTAACGATTTTATAAACATTGATTTGGCTCATATTAAGGAATGGTGCGATTGTAATCTATTGTCCTTTAATATTTCAAAAAGAAATGTTTTGAGTTTAAAATGTAACTTTGGTGATGTTTCTCTTGACAGTAAGAAAATGGAAAGCTTGGCACACTGCAGGCTCCTAGAGAATGGAATGAGTATGCTGGTCCTGTCTGCCTTTTTATAGTTTGGCGTAGGTTATACCTTGGTTCTGTTTGGTTGGTTTCCTTGTTTCCCTGGGTCTGGGCCTTCTCTCTGCTCGCTGTCCTATTTTTCTGGCGTGTTATTTTGGTTGGGATTTCATTAGAGTTTTTCACGTATTTGAGATTTTTTGTGCATTAACTCTCTCGTTAAGGTTTTTAGTGTTTTCTATTTCGAGAGCTTTTCTGATGATGCGCGTTCTATAGTGCTCTATGAGTGCGATCTGGTTGGTTTCCAGAGGCAGATAGAGAACCAGCACGCTCATTCCAAGTCGATCAGACGTCAAGGAAGCATGACGTGAACACTTGAAAATGTCAGCTGAGATGTTGGTGAAACTACCGAAAAACGGATTGAAAACCGGAAAAACAACAGTGTTCATTCCACCATCCAAGAAAACCTACGTTACAACATTTTATATATATATATATATATATATATATATATATATATATATATATATATATATATATTCCAAACTAGGGTTATTGGGTATGCAGTGTGTTTAAATTTGTAGGCCTTGATTTGGTCAAACTTTCGAGAATTTATTTATCTCTTCTTCAGGACATCTCTACAATTATTAATTAAAAAGTATTAACCTAACTTATAATTATTAAGTAACTCACAAATGTGGTTTGAATATTAAACAAGTACACGTTTGAAAAACAGAGGAAAAAACCCAACATTAGCCCTTTTTAACTGTATTTAAAGGCATACTTCACGTCCTACATAGTTTATAAGATTCCCTGTTCCAACTGTCAATTAGTTTATATAGGCCAGACTTCCAGAAGCCTCAATGGCAGACTCACTTCCCATCCTAGTGAGATTAATAGAGGTTTACCCTCTTGTGCTCTGGCTGAACGTGTTTTTCATCAAGACCACAATATGAACTGGGATGGCACTGAGATTCTGGAAAGAGTTCATGCTTATCACAAAATGCTCTTCCCTGAATTGGTGCACATTAACCAAGAAAGTAACATCATAAATATAAAAAAGTGACACCGACAGTCTGAGTGCCATTTACAGTTATATTTTAAAGTGCGAAAAAGAAAAGTATTTGAGCCTCCTGGACAGTCCATCTCCACATGAATAGGTTTTCCATTAAATTCTCTTATATTATGTAAAAAAATATCAAACAAGTAATTTCTTATCTTTATTTTTCTATTTTTGCTAAATATCTTGCTTGACTACGCCACTGTTTACGGATCCGTACTTTCCCCCACTACTTACACCACCCACTACACTTCCCGACTGACACATGACTGGTGTCACTATAACATGGTGGAATAGTAGGACGTTTGGCTACTTTCGAACTTTCTAGAATTTTAATGAATCTTTACAATTCCATCAAAATATACCTCCAAATACAGTTAAAAAATGTACACGTTGGGTTTTTTTCCCCTGTTTTTCAAACGTGTACTTGTTTAATATTCAAACCACATTGGTAATAATTGTAAGTGTTAATACTCTAACCTTTTAGTCAATAATTGTTTTGATGTCCTGAAGAAGAGATAAACAAATTCTTGAAAGCTTGACAGAATTAAAAAAGGATTTTATATTTATATATATATATATATATATATATATATATATATATATATATATATATATATATATATATATATATATATATAGCTGCTTAACAGTCCTGAGAGGGACTCAGCACATACACGAGATGCCCGAAAAATCTTCGATTACATATATATATATATATATATATATATATATATATATATATATATATATATTTAATTGTACCTTTCTTAGCAGCTTTGTTAATAATAGTTTTTGTTTTTCAACAATAAAGCATATATGAGTAGAAAATAAAATTTAATTTAGACTTTGGAATAATATCGTTTTCCAAAAATAAAATTAAATATAAATAATCAAAACTTTTTCTATAGTGTATGTTCCAAACGCCCATCCATTGTTTTTGATACCAGGACGTGCCAAAATGTGAGTTGATTATTTTCTTCAAGTTCAAAAGCAATGTCATCTACGTAGCGACACCAGAGGTTGGTTAAGGTGAAATTTTTGGAAGGTTTTGGTCTTAAAATAGATTATGAAAAGATTTGCAACTATCGGAGATGAAGAAGAGCCTTTCACAGCTCCATCCATCTATTTGTATATCTGTTTATCGAATATATTATTATCACACAAAAACTAATCCGTCTTAAAAAATGCACTTAATAGTAACTGTTTTAAATTGCAATCAATTAAATAATTAGACTTATTTACTTTTGATAGAAAATACTTCCAAACTACACTAATACACTCTTAACTGACGCAAAAAGAAACAGAATACACACAGATCGAACGCTATGTAAACTTAAAATAAAATTATATTCATTAGTACATATACTTAATTGGTATATGGAGACTTTGGTGACTGTTGCTGGTTTTACCCAGTAACGAAAAATAGAAGAAACCTATTAAGTTTGGTAAATGTATATTTCTTGCATAAAAGCAGATGCTATTTTTAAGAACTTGAATAAAATTATCCTTACTGACGTTCAATGACACATTATTTTTTATGATGGACAATATTACTCTATTACGTCTCATAATTTAGAGCAACTGAATTAAAAAAATAATTATTGCTTAATATTTACGTTTAATTAGTTTGAAATGACATGTGAATGCTATTAACACAATTTGATATTTAATTACGTAAAAATTCCAATTATATTAAAATAATGTTTGAAAAAACAACTCATAAATATTCTTTAAACTTTTTTGCACAAATTTTCCCCGCGTAAAAGATTTTTAATTGATAAACAATTTTAAACAATTAGTAACATATCGACTTTTTTCTAATTACGTTATTAAAAGTTAACTTTACGCATTTTAAATGAAAACAGGATTCTGTCATGCTCTTTTAGTAGGGGAGCCCAGTGTGTTTTCGTAGCCGATAAAGAGATATGGCTGCACCAAAATTCTTTATATGTATTTTGGCCTCTTGGTTGCTAATATCGAAGGTAGATTAACGAAAAATAATCAGGTAATTTGTTATAAACAAAAAAATCGCTAATAATTAAAAAATTGTTTTTTTTGCAAAATAAAAAAAAAATAGTATTCCTCAGCCGTATTAAAATGTGTTTAAAATATTAAAGCAACGATCAGCCACAGATATAACAGATTATGTGTACTAGGTGAGCGCCTGTAATTAGACTCCAACTTTTCTGTACACACGGCAGCGCGTACGTTATAACTAATGAAACGCTGTTTGTTTATACCATTAAAAAGCAATAAAAATATTACATTTTCACCTTAAAGTTAGTCCCAACTCGTAGTTTCTCACTTGAACTATTCAATTGCTGGGCGCAGAATTTGAAAATACACTCCTGGACAAAATTAATGCAACAACATATAAAATCATACAAATCGCTATAATTAATTTTAATAATTTTTTATGGGCACTGGATACTTTAAAAGTGAATTTACTACAATGTCTGTTGAGATTTGAATTAAAATTGTTCTTAAGACCTAATAAGAAAATCGTTGACATTATCAATTAATGAAAGAAATAAATGAACAGTTTACCTGGGATACTAATAGCGTGAATTGCCCCCTTTACTTCGGATTACAGCATTTATGCATCTAGACATGCTTCTAATTAAATTTTGGATAAAATTTTGAGTAATTTGTTCCCATTCGGTGATAGCTGCACTTTCAATTTCCCTCAGCTTTTAGGTCCGAGTATATGAAGTTTCACATTTCTTTTAAAGTAATCCCATACATGTTCGATCGGATTGAGATCCGGAGTATACCAACTTGATTATGACAATCGAGTACCTCTCTAACCACATGAGGTCAAGCGCTGTCTTGCATAAACAAGAAATTATGTCCCACAAAATGGCCAAAAAGCATCACACGTTTTACTAAAATATTCTCAAGATAGTAATCGGCATTCATAGATCTCATACGGACAGGAACTAATTCTGTGCGAGTGTCAAAGGAGACGCCACCCCAGAACATAACAGAGCCACCACCAAATGGAATTCTTGTAAAAACAAGCAAACCTCTCTCTTGGTCTTCGCCAGACTCGGTCACGACTATCTGGATGTTTTAAGCTAACCCTACTTTCAGCTGTGAAGAAAACTTGTTTCCGATCATCCACAAACCAATTTTGATGATTTCGAGCAAAATGTAACTTGCAACTCTGTTCCCTTTAGTAAGCACTAGTCTCCCACGGTCTAATCCAGCTTTATTTAGCCGTCTTCTAACTGTTCTCGAAGAAATTGCGGTATTGCAGGTAATTTCGAGTTCGCTTCTCGTCATAGAACTAGTAGCAGTCCTGTTTCTTAAAGCATATTGTTCATCTCAGTCATTAGTGCATCGTTTTCGCCCTTGCCCTAAACTTCTAGAATAAGTTTCTACTTCAGTGAAACGTCTTACCATACGGCTTATTGTGGAACAATATTTGCCTAACAAATTGGCAATATAACTGGCAATATCCCTCATCCGATAAAACTGATGCTCGCACTACCCCCTGTTCAGTTAAATTCTTTTTTCGATCCATTTTTCCAATTTTTCGGAGTTACAAATAAAACAATCTACCATTAAAACGTATTACTTTCCAAAAAGTAAACACATTATAAGCTTAACTTTAAAGAAAATCTGTAGCAAGAATTCCACAAAATTGTTTATCTTCGAAACTAAACGAATTGTTTTGATTGCTGTCATTAACAACGAAACAAAATATTCATAGCCTACTACTCAAATACCCGATAAACTTCAAAAGTGGCATAAGAAAAAGATAAATTTAATTTTTAGATAATTTCATATTGTTGCGTTAATTTGTCCAGGAGTTTATTTATTGAATGAAAAGTTATTCGTGTGAAAATAGGCAAAAAATGCTAGAACTTTTTGGGTAACAACTAAAGTGCTGATTATGTCGCTCATGTCGACGAATTATTGTCAGTGTACAAGGCCATGGAGTGTAACATGACTCAAAGTACATTTCCTGCCCTACTTCTCTGAAAACTTATGAAACATCACTACGTTCGAGGGGAAAATTTCAGGGAAGTGGAATGCGAGCATGTTGGCAGACTATTGTTGGGGACAGGTGCAGGTACTTTTCTTCCTTTTAACTTTTAAATTTAACAGCTAAAATAATTCTTTTATCCTTTCAAATCAAATTCATGGCCATAAAATTATTATCGAAGTGATAGAGGCGGGGACTCGTCCGAAAAGGCTGGTGATGGAGGAAACGGGTGTGATATTCGGATTCAGGAGGACATTTTACATAACAATCAGCTGGAATGATGTCATGGCTCGGAAAAAAATTATTTTTGCAGACCAGTGTAATGAATATATTAAATACTTTTTGTGCTCATTGTATTATATGATTTATTGTCATTGGTAGCTGTTTCCGCCCAGTCTTTGGTAGGTTTTTTACATTATCTATATGTCCAAAATTATAGAAAACCTAATTGCAGTTGATTTGGGCTTTCGTTCTGGGAATAGCGAAAATTAACTGGGATCGTCTACGTGCCCTCTTTGGTTTCGTGGTTTTACTTTGAGCGGTGAGGCAAAGTTTAAATGTGTAAGTGTTCTAGCTTTAAACACAAGATCTTGCGCGAACGCCACTACACGAAGCAATGCTAATTTTAGGAAATAAATTGTAATTTAGCGTAAATACATCAATATGAAAATGTTAATTTCCACGACAACTGAATATCTATTTTGCGTGACTAAATTACCACATTTTGTCTTCCAGGTGTACCACTGCAAAAGAGACTTTAAAAATTCAAAATTTATCTATTATAATTGCAAAACAAAATTGTGTGTATAGATACTTAAAATTTTATCGTTTAGAAACAATGGGAAAAACAAATAAAAGAGAATTGGTGTAAAGTGAAAAAACAGAAATTAATTTTTTTTAGCCATAAAAGTCTGTGAAAAATTATTTGTAAATACAAAATATTCATGTCACGTTTATGAGTTTAAGAAATTATGTAAGTAGTATTATCCATAACTAATATTGAATATAAAGTTGTAATCATAACTGATAAGGATTTAAAATAAATATTTTATTTTCTATATTTTGCGCACTAAAGAAAAGGTTATTTTGATTTTGAAAGTTCATAATGAATTATATTCCAAATTGTTAAAGCCACATATAAAATACCTCACAGAAAACTCACTATTCTTGTCAAAATTTCCAGAATTCTGTCTAGGTATTTAGTTACAATAATACACATGTGGAGTCCAATTTCACATATGTCAACAAAAAATGGGGTCATGATTATTTTTGGGCAGATAGGGGTCATGCCATTTGCCGCATGAAATCCAAATCTGAACTCAAAATTGGCCCATCATGGCTGGGTTTTGAGATATTTAAGGTTATGTACTCGAAAAAAATTTTTTGGTTACTTTTGAGGTTATGTGCAGGATGCACAACATTTTTAGTCTTCTTTTCTAGTTGTAGTATTTAATACTACTCTTACCCTTCAAAATAAGGTCGGCTACGATTTTTTCTTGCAAAGTTACAGCCATTTTAAGTACAGATTAGTAGGTTTTTAGAAACCAATATCGCTTTTTGCAAATTTCGATCTGCCATTTTAAATCCACCATCTTAAAAATAAATATTTCTATTTTCTTGGTAATTAGCGACTCCGAAAAATGACGTGAAATTTTTTAGATACCAATATTATTTTTTTACCCCAAAAACCCCAAAGTACAAATTTTCGAGAGAAATATATACAGTAGAAAAATATATGCCTCAAAGAGTTAACGTGGATGTTCAGGTCGTTGTTGGAATATATTTCTTAACTTAAAGTAGCTTATTTTGATGGATAAAAGTAGTATTCAAAGATAAAGCTAGAAAAAAAGACAAAAAAAAATTGTGCATAATGTACATAACTTCAAAAGTATCAAAAAATCCATCTTTCGAGTACATAACCACAAATATTTCAAAATCCTAACGTGATGGGCCAATTCTGACCTCAGATTAGAATTCTGTGCAACAAATTATATCAGAAATAACCATCAGCTGCCCAAGGACAGAATCTTGCAGATCTGTGTTATAGGATCGACTCCTCTGTGAGCTGGCTGACCTCGGCGTGATTATAATCGCGAAAGGCTAGGTTCGAGAATATTCTTGGGACATAGTCCAAAGAAAACTTGACTTGAACTAAAGGGTGGTGTCAGTTGATAGGACTCAATGTGAACCCCACCAAAACCACCTCTATAGCTTTTACAAGGAAAAGAAACCTTAACTTTAAAGTCATCAAAACAAATGAGAACATAATTGAGTGGAAGTTAAATAAATATCACCCTGGATAATAAACTTCTTCGGAATCAGCACGAAAGGGAAGTAAACGGCAAAGCTACAAAAGCTCTGATAGTTTGAAAGAACTTCGCAGAGGAAAATTTGGGCATTATATTCCGCAGTGGAAGTACTCTGCAACAGTGACACCAATCATCACATGTGCAACAGTAATCTGAAGCAAAGAACCAGTCTTGCCATCATGAGAGTCAATCTCTAGAAAGTTCAAAGACTAACTTGTGCATACATACTGGAGCAATGAAAACGTGAACAATGGCCGCTATGAAATTAATTCTAAACCTTACACCTCTGCATATAATGATAAGGGATTAAACGAAGGCTTCATCTCTAAATTAGAAATTAACAAACCTGGAACATGCTCCAAGATGAAATGAAAAAGAAGTTTAACTTTGTGAAATATTTTAACACAAGTTTGTGGTAAAAATGAATGAAATAGAGATACCTTTGAGAAAGTTCACAGAAACTCCATAAAATGGTATACAGACGATTCTAAAACAATGTAGGGAACTAGAATAGGACTGTACGAACCAAAAACAAGACACTTCGAAATATTGGGCAAATCACCAAAATTCTTCTAAACAGAAATGTGTGCTATTAAGAAATGTGTCGAGTTCGATATAGAAAAAACTATCGCAGACAAGAGATCACGCTGTTAGATAATCAAGTAGCTATCAATGCGTTGAATTTTCATGTAATCAGCTCTAATATGGTCAGGGAATGCTTAGAGGAATTAAGCCCACTGAATCGGCTCGGCTCCGTCCGTTCCGTCCGCTTCAGTCAGAACGCCGATGGCCCCCGCTCACTGGCTCCGCACAATTCAGACTAAACAGTGATTAAAACTGCTTTAACCATTAGAGTTTCTGGAGCTGTTATTTTTGATGAAAAGTGAATCATTTATTTCCAGAGTTGATGACCGACAATGAAAAGTTCTTCAAATATTTTAGAATATCTAGTATAAAATTTTATGAAATTTTAAATATGTTGCCGCTCAGGAAACAAAACACTAACCTTCGAAAATCGATTCCACCAGAGGAACGTTTAGCAGTTACTTTAAAGTAAGTGTATTATATAATCGAATTAATTAAATTTGACGTTTACATCACAGATTTTTGTGACATAACAAATGTTTTTTGACTGTGACATGAACGCCTAGACAATGTACTTCAAGTTTATTAGGCAACAACTATGTATAGAGAATATTATTATTATTATATATTCTGTATGCTCTCACGTCTTCTGTCAATTCTTCGTCCGACATAATAACAATACAAACACTACGTCTCTACCACAGTTTATACTACCTCTTTCTATTTTTAAAATAGTCGAAGGCTTTTAGACCTTTCGGCAATTTTTGCCCTCTTGAGAATAGTCGAAGACGCCGATACTGAAAGCGCGGAAGCGTTCTGGCCGGTCAGAACCAGTGAGCGGGTTCTCATTTATTTACATGTAAACCAAAACGGGCCGATTGCGCGGAGCCGAGTGGTCTGAACCGAGCCGAACCAGTGGGCGCGCTGCTTTAAATGAACTAGGCAAGGACAACATGGTTGCCCTCTTATGAGTGCCGTACCACACTTGAGTAGAAGGAAATGAAATAATAAACAAACTCGCACTGCCACCAGAGGGGACACCTTAAGAAATTGGGACTAACAGAGAAAGAATACAGATTTTGCGAGAAAGAGGATGAAACCTCTAGCCATATTCTTTTAGAATGCCTTGCAAAATTCTAGGATGCAATACTTAGCAGCATATCGAAGGAGGGCTACCCAATCTGCTCTAATCGGCGAGGTGTCCATGTCCTAAAAAATTTAGCAACAGAAGGGGGCTCAATAGATCTTTTAGGTTGGGTTGCACATATCTTTCATTTTCACATACATATATACAGTAATATCATCTTATTTTTTTTTATATAATTTTCGACACTTTTGCAAGGTATCTCTATTATTACTAACGGTAAAGACTCGTGATTTTCGCGAACCTATGCTACTCTTTTGTTAAAAGATGCAACACACAAAATTTTCCTAACCCCTTGTGTTTTTAAAATACAAGACGAAATTGAAAATTTCCCATTTACAAGTTCCGCTCGTATCTTGGTTAATATGTAAGGACGATAAGAGATCTCATCCAGAAATCAACAACTCTGGGAGATGCTCTAAGGTGAAATAAAAAAGACGTCAAACTTTGTGAAAAACTTCAATACAAAGTTGCGTCGCAAAAGTAAATGGGACAGAAAGACCATAGAAAAACTTAACAAAAATTCCAATAAATGGTATACAGATGGCTCCAAAATAACGTAGAGGACTGGAATAGGAGTATATAGACCCAGAACCAGATACCATTAATGCTTGGGTAAATCATCAAGCATCTTCCAGGCGGAAATACAAGCAATAAGGAAATGTATTCAATTCAGCAAAGAGAAAAACTATCGCGAACAAGGGATTATCATCATGTCGGATAGTCAAGCAGCCATCAGTGCGCTGAGTTCTCAAGTAATCAGCTCCGAGATGATCTGGGAATGCCTAGAGGAACTAAACGAATAAGGTAAGAATCATAAGGTCATCCTCCTGTGGGTACTGGGACACACCAGGGTAGAAGGGAATAAAATAGTAGACAAACTCACGAGAAATGGGTCTGGGACACCTTTGCTGAGGAATCAGTAGCAGTGTAATGCTGGAAGGAATGAGTTAAGCAAAGATACTTCGTGGGAACTAAAACCACAAGAAATTCAAGGAATGCTTAATCCTAAGCAAAAACCAATTTAAGAGTTCTGACAGGAATCCTAACAAGGCATTGCCACCTGGAGGGACACCTCAAGAAACTCGGATTGGCAGAAAGAGAAGAGTGCAGATTCTGCGAGGAAGAGGACCAAACCTCGTACTGTACTGATTCCCATTTCCACACACATGCATACAAATTAATAAAAAGAAAGGCGGATTATGGTAGAGTTTTTTACCCAAAATAATACACTCTGTATGATATTTGACAGCTCGATTTCAATTTCAATTTACCAACGGTTGATATTTGATTTCAGTCTTAAATTGGAAGTAGGCAATGAATATTGAATACATATCTCATTAGTAATAACACTTTTGGAACAACATCTTGAATATCATTGAGAACTTTAGTTACAAAGTTTCTGAGATCCTCTAATTATATTATGGTTTATTACTGCTGTAAATCTGGAATACTAGATATAGAACAGCCCAAAAAGTGCAAGTAGTATTGTAAAGAGATTTTTTAATGCACTACCTAAGTCTGACGTCTCGAGCCTTTTAACTTTCCAAACAAATCAAGAATAGTCATAGAAATAAAATAAAATATAAATATATAATTTGCGGATCCTATAGAAGCAGATTAGCTCACGCTTGGAAAGAGAGTGTTTTCGATGAATAGTATCTCTTTTTCTAATGGCGGTCAGAAGACAAGGGCATCCAATGACGTCTAAAGTATCATGCTTAGCAAAGCCATTAGAAGCGGAAGCACTATTAATCGAACACGCTCTGTCTCTTTTTAAGCGTAAACCAACTTTCTTCTATAAGATTCGCAGTCTCTATACTCAACTTTTAACTTTAATGTCTATGCAGAAAATTAAAACATAACCTCAATATATTTCAAATATATGATTACAAGTAAAAAATTACCTTTTGACAATATTTTGTGAAAAATGTAAGAACTCTACAAATTTTTTACATTAATCACCCTTATTTGCAATGAAATTAACAATAAACAAGAAATCCGTTATGGGTCTACCTGCCAGTACCGATTTGTTTGGAAAGGTTAAATGCCCCCTGACGTTAAGACTTAGGCAGTCCATTGAGAACGGCCTTTAAATTTGACCTTCAAATGACCTCCAGATGACACCCATGACCCATATTACTCATATATATATATATATATATATATATATATATATATATATATATATATATATATATATATATATATATATATATATATATATATTTCCATTTAAAAAATAGGTTCGGATTTGAAATAACTCTCAAGGCTAAATCTAAGGTCACTGCTAAATGGCCCCCTTCAAACCCTACAACTTTTGTATGAAACATTTTTTTGGCGAGATATCTGAGTGGATCAATTCAAATGAACTACATCCTCAACATGACCTAGCCATTCCCACAAGCCAACAGGTGTATCAGACCAGAGCATCAGAAGACACAAACACAGAGCTAAACACAACAATCCAGAAGATAAAAAAAATGAAGTGAAAAATTTGGCTATCGTTTCTAAAATAGTTATTTTTTATATTTGTATAAACGTATAACCCTTAAAAAGAGCGCTTTCTCAAATAAATTTTGAAATTTCGTTAATAAAATGAAATTAATTCCAAACGACGATAAAAAACAAACGCAACAACTTGCGAAATTAAATTCAAGTCAAAATAATTCCTAAGCTTTATTCGTTATTTACTACCAAATGACGCAAGTTATTGATACAAAAAATAGGCAGAGAACCTTGGTTTCCAATTCTGCCAGAACAGATAATATTATACATTAAGTTAAAAATTATCAGAATAAACAAAATAAGTTTTTTTTTTATTTTTTGGACTTCAAAATTACGACCGTTTTGAGTCAATTTTTCGCAGAAAATTTAATCCTAAACACAAGTCCAAAACAAAAAAAATTGTTCAAGCATATAAAAAATTAAGATTTTTTGTCAGGTTTAAATTGTCGCATAAATAAATAATATATATATATATATATATATATATATATATATATATATATATATATATATATATATATATATATATATATATATATATACAGGGTGATTCAAAAATCGATCACGAAACTTAAGGGGGAGATTCTACTTGACAAAATAAGGGTAGAGCTTCATATAATTTTTTTTCAAAATGTCATTCGTTTTCGAGTTACAAGCCGTCCAAGTTCAAGTTTTTATTTTTTGTTTTTTGAATTACTCGCTTACAGGAAAACCGATTTGACTAATATTTGAAAGATAGGCTAAGTCTTCTGCGCTTCATCATTTTAGTAACAATTCACATTGATTGTTTGCCGCTAGAGGGCACTTTACCTACATTGAAAATTGTTTTTTTGTCATAATTTTTTAGTGTTGACAGCTACAGTAGTTTTTGGCATAATTTCTGAAAGACTGATGCCAGGCCTTTAAAAAAGGTGCTCTTTATTTACATCGCTAAACCCAACGGTTTAGACGTAAATCACCCTTAAAAATTAAGTGGTAAATTTACTTTTCTCATTTCATTACCACCAGCTACCAGGTAAATAGCTATCAAAGTATACTAGAGCTGTCAGTTTAACATCAAATAAATTCGCTTTTTAAACTATTTAATTTATAATCTTAAAATAACTAATAATGGCTAATCAGTAAATATTCATATTATGGATTATTGCGATATACATTTAATTGATAAAAATTAATGAAACAGTACTAAACAAACTAAAAAAGATTCTCAAAATGTCCCCCATTTTCTTCCATACATTTCCTAACACTCTTCAAAAAATTTCGCCTAACTCGATGAAAAATTTCTGGTGTTTCTTTAATAATTTGGCACTTTTCGATTATCCTGAAGCGAAGATCCTCGACGTTGATTACTGGAATATCGTACACCAATTGTTTCAAATGACCCCAAAAGAAAAAATCCATAGGATTAAGGTCTGGTGACCTCGCTGCCCATGCCAATGGTCCACTTCGTCCTATCCATCGCTCAGGATACGTTGCATTCAAATACTGTCGGACACGTATACTAAAGTGGGGCGGAGCTCCGTCTTGGAGGATCCACATGTTGGCCCTTACTTCCAATGGCACATCTTCCAGATACAATGGGAGACGATTTTGGATAAAATCTAAGTATACGTCACCAGTTAATGGGCCATTAAAGAAATGAGGACCAATAAGGTAATCTCCTATTATCCCTGCCCACACATTTAGTGAAAATCTACGCTGATGTTTCGTTTCTACCACATTGTTTGGGTTCTCGTAAGCATATGTGTGGATGTTGTGTAGATTTGTTATGCCATCACGAGTGAAACCAGCTTCGTCAGTGAATAATATGACGCCAATTAATCGATTATCGTGTTCATACTTAGCTAGGATCTGATTGCACATTTCCAACCGTCTCGGCCGATCATCGTCATAAAGAGCCTGCACCTTTTTTGAATGAAACGGGTAGAGTTGTTCTTCTCTTAGTATCCTCCATGAACTAGCCTGACAGAGCCGCACTTCATTCCCAATTTTTCTAGTACTAATACCTGGATTATCTTCAATAATTTCAAGCACTTTTTCTTCTTGTTGCACGTTTCTAGCAGTTCTAGGTCTTCCCCTATTTCCATTATAACTTTTAAAGGAACCACATTCCGCAAGCCTCCTGTGCACACTGGAAAATGTTTGAGCATGAGGGATATTTCTTTCCGGATAACTCTCCATATAATATCTTCTTGTCAACTCTGCATTACCATTTGCTTTTCCATAACAAAAATGGATATCACAATATTCGATATTTGAATATTGGTGATTAGCCATTATTAGTTATTTTAAGATTATAAATTAAATAGTTTAAAAAGCGAATTTATTTGATGTTAAACTGACAGCTCTAGTATACTTTGATAGCTATTTACCTGGTAGCTGGTGGTAATGAAATGAGAAAAGTAAATTTACCACTTAATTTTTAAGGGTGATTTACGTCTAAACCGTTGGGTTTAGCGATGTAAATAAAGAGCACCTTTTTTAAAGGCCTGGCATCAGTCTTTCAGAAATTATGCCAAAAACTACTGTAGCTGTCAACACTAAAAAATTATGACAAAAAAACAATTTTCAATGTAGGTAAAGTGCCCTCTAGCGGCAAACAATCAATGTGAATTGTTACTAAAATGATGAAGCGCAGAAGACTTAGCCTATCTTTCAAATATTAGTCAAATCGGTTTTCCTGTAAGCGAGTAATTCAAAAAACAAAAAATAAAAACTTGAACTTGGACGGCTTGTAACTCGAAAACGAATGACATTTTGAAAAAAAATTATTTGAAGCTCTACCCTTATTTTGTCTAGTAGAATCACCCCCTTAAGTTTCGTGATCGATTTTTGAATCACCCTGTATATATATATATATATATATATATATATATATATATATATATATATATATATATATATATATATATATATATACAAATAATGTATATGTATTCTCCTCTCAAGCGGATAAAGGAAAGAATGTATATAAACAGTTTATTTCCTCGCGCGTCTAAACCACCTAATCGTCTGGTTAGTGGAGCAGCCCGAAAAACTTGTAAGATAAAATGTATTACTGCAAATTTTCCATATAAAAATACATACCTACAAATACAACTAAAATTTCTAGATAAATATTTTTTACGCAAAAGATACTAAACCTTTCTTTGCTTCTTTCTGTATATTTTAGAAAATTAGGATTATTAAACTTAAATTTTTCCAAAATTGACGCTAAATCTTTACCCAATTTACTTGTAAGCACGGAAAAAAATCTGTTTTACTATCTCTCAACAACCAAAAATTATCCATGGCATTTATCACACCACTAGTTTTATGGGTTGCCTATTTACCTTTCACATATTTATTTTTTTGCAGCAAGTTGTAATCGTAAAACAGCTGTACAGAAACTAGATCATAGATGGCAGTAACAATACCAAATGTGTAATTATAATTTTTAAGTTACACCGGTCATCAATAAAATTGTAGGAAGAGGTGTGTGTGAGTGTTTATTTACTTTTAAATATGCACTTCTTTTAAATATTACCAAGTAGTAATACTCGATGTGAAATAAAAATGATGACCATTTCCTTTTATGTTTGCATATATTAATGGAAAGCAATTATAAATATTTATTTTAAAATATGAAATAATGTATTATTTAATAGTATGAAATTTATTGCATTCCAACTTGTACAAGGATTTCTTTATTTTCAACAATTTAAATATTGCAACTACAAGCGTGAAGTATACAGTATATCATAGTTATTTAAAGGTCGATTGTTTTTAATACTTCTTCAATTTTGTGAAAACTATGTTGTATTATTTTGTAAATTAGGGTTAATTTTTAACCTTGTAAAGAATTATGTTAATAATTTAAGGTGTATACCATGCATTACACAGGGGATTTTTTATATTACAGTCAACTTCATTAAAAATGTTGGGAGTTTTAAACAGTATATAAATGCCATGAAAGTATTATATTGCATGGCTATACTCTCATGCTCCTTAGCGGCAATGCTGAACGTCCCTCCATTTTATATAGATGGGATGAGGAAAGCAGCAATAAATCCTCAAACATGGAAATTTTGTATGGCATATGAAAAGTCTGGATACAATTCTAAAAGAATCCATATCCAATCCGACAGACCCCACATCTATAAAGTATGACTTTGTTAAACAAAAAATAACAACTCACTGCTACCAAGTAAATGGAGAGGGATTACCGCTATGAATAATATGGTGTACTGATGGATTCAAGATAAAAGAGGAGATTGGAAGTATCAAGCCCAGGCTTCGGGCTTGCTAAATCAACACTCCCACCATTTTCCAAGTAGAAATGCATGCAATTCAAATCTGTGCCAGTGAGTGTCTGAATAGAAACACTAAGAAGACCAAAATATACATGTCAAATAGCTGAACAGCGCTAAAAACTTTCAATTCTATTCTTATCGGAACTGATTCAGATTTTTAGCTAAATAAGTAATATTTACAAATGTTACTGACTTTTTAACCAAATGGGATAATCCCTTCTGAAAAGTAACATATCACAGGAAAGGAGGTCATATGACACCTTGTTTAGAAGGAACTTTAATTCTCTATTTAACACCAATTAATTTTCGAAATATTGATAATTGGTTACTAAATTATAAGCGACTAAAATTGTAAATTAGATTTTAACCGTTCATGACACCCACGCATCGCAAATAAAACTATCGATTCGACTTACCTTCCGTCTTTCCTCAGGAGGCACACTAACATGTGTTCTATTCCTGAAAATATCCATAACTTTGGTCATGGGGCTCCTATTCGAAGAACCTACGGTGACTGTGTGATAATATAAGTTATCGCTGTCCCGTGCTGGATGAGCTGAACCATCTCGAGGACCTTTCGGTCGACCTTGATTAAAGGCTGCATTCTAAAAAAAGGAAACATCGTATTAGTATACTTACCAAATTTGTTGATGATAGGGTGTTTCACATATATAAACAAATTTTTTTACGACCGTTGAATAAGTTTAATAAGCCACCGTTTGTCCATTAAAGGAAAAAATATAGACAGTTTATTTCCTGGGATTCCAAGTCTGATTCTCTCTTCATACGCGTTTTCATCAACTAAGAACCAGAACCAACAACAAATGTCTACTAAAATCTCAATGATTATATCCATTAAAATGACCGGGACACTTTGCTCAACACTGATGACGTTAATATTAGTTTTAAGTTCTTTCTAATGTTTTATATGATGCTTTAGATACGTTAGTTCCTATTAAATGGGTTAAATCCACAAATTTTCTTATCTGGTTTTAAGACAAGCGTCGCAGTTTAGTTGTGTCATTCCACCGATACAAGGAAAATAATTCGAGGCGCGATTATAATGAATTTTCACTACTGTGAGAGAGGTGTAAAGCCCTTCAGATGAATTTCATTGCTAATTATTTAAATCAAATTGAAGAAGATATCAGTAATAACCCAATTCAATTACGGAAACATGTTAATTAATTTCAGCATTCATCTTTGGTTTATTTTTTTAGGGAACCGGTCAGAGGATAATGGCTTGAACGTAGTTAATTTGTTTGATGAACACGGATGACGGACGGTGGACATTTCTTCGAAGAGGGTATCATTGTGTGATGTGTTTGATGACATTAGGGGGCTAAAGACATCTTATTGAATTGGACCTGACGGCATTCCGTATGCTTTTCTGAAAATTATTTCCTATTTACTGGAAAACAAGTATTTTAACTACCATTTTAAAATCTGGTAATAGGCAAAACATTTGGAATTATAGAGGTATTTCTGTACAATCGGTGATTCCTAAACTCTTTGATAAATTAATTTCTGACCAGCTTATCTGGAAATGTAAGAATGTTATTACGGAAAAACAGCATGGTTTTGTTGGGGGTAGGTCCAAGTTGGATCAACCTGCTTGCTTATGAACAGTATTTGTTGGACGCTTTCGAGGGGAAGTTAGGGATAGACAGTATCTATATAGATTTCTCAAAGGCGTTTGATAAAGTAAATCACAAATTGCTTTTGTATAAGTTGCGGGCTTTAATTATTCGATTCTGAAATAAACGTCTGGCTTCTTGATTGGTCGTAGACAATACGTATGTATTAACAATTTAATATCGAACGAAATTTCGGAATATTCGGGGGTGCCACAGGGTTCTTATTGTGGCCCTTTGATTTTTTGATTTATAATATGAGTAAAACCATACTTCATTCTAACTTTCTAATGTTTGCAGATGATTTCAAGCTCTTTATGAGTAGAATCTGAAACAGATATTTTGGGTTTGTAAAGTAACCTTGATGACTTGTTTTTGTGGTCGGTGAGGAACGTTTTGAATCTCAGTGTGAAGAAGTGTTCCTTAGAAAATTTTAGCCGCGTAAATAATGTGGAATTAAATTGATATATTCTGAACGGTATGATTTTAGAATCAGTCTCTGAGATTCGTAACTTGGGAGTAATATTGGATGATCAGGTTTCTTTTAGAAATCGTATTAATAAAATTGTTTAGGAGGGCTTTAAAACATTAGTATTTATTGGCTGATATGGTAAAGATCTTATTGCTGGTTCATTTGGGGTATGCTGTTTTTGGTTCGTTCGGATCTTGAATATGCCTCTATGATTTAGTCGCCGGTTTATCACCGTGATGTTGAATTGATCGAGAGTGTTCAACGTCAGTTTTTGCGCACATAGGCCTTCAAGGGAAACATAAATATTTATAACAATTTTGAATAATTATGAAATTATAATGAGCTTATTTGACTTGAGATCGTTAAAGCAGCGAAGATACTGCATGGACGCGCTATTCATGTGTAAACTTGTAAATGTAATTGTTAACACCTCCTGTTTATTACAATGTATTGATCTTAATACGGTTCATAGAACAAAGAATAGCGCCATGTTCATAGTGCCACTGCATCGGACTAATTATGGCTATAATGGCCTTCTCTCATGTATGGTTCGTTCCCTCAATGACTTTGGTGTGGATCCCTTCAAAATGAGTTTGTTTATTGCTGCACAGCATACAGATTAGTATAGCTTTTGTTAGTATATAGAATTTTATGTATATTGTTTCCCTTTCTTTCATTTTTATGACATGTTGGTTTTATTATTTATATTTATTGCATCAATCTTTCTTACCTTTATTTATATTAACTCAGTTTTTTATTGTAAACTATTGTAAAATGGATTTTCCGTTGAAATGAAATAATAAATAAATAAATTCCAAGGCACAGTGACGCCAGACTGTAAAATGTCAACAGTCAAACGACATCTATCCATAGATCGGAGTAGTGAAAAACTTAAGAATTTCAATTTCAATAAAATATAAAAGAATTTCTATATATCTAACAGAAATTTTAATCAAGTTTCTCACTACTCCGGCGATTGCACAGATATCGCTTGACTATTTTACAGCCTGGCATTTGTGTGTACCGATTTAACATTCTGCTGACATTTTTAAAAATCAAAATTTCAATAAGAAATAAAGAAACCTATCTGCAATATTTAAAAAGTTGTTTGTTTATATATATATATATATATATATATATATATATATATATATATATATATATATATATATATACAGTGTGACCAGTAAAGTCCGCATCATATGGGATTTTTTTATTAATGGCTTGATTCGAAATTTGACCTTGGCATCAATCTCTACTTTCATATGCAAAATTTCAGCTGTATAAGATAATTTAGATTTTTTTCCAATTTTTTGTAAATTGCACCTACATAAAACTTCAACGCAATCTACATAAAACTTCTTAGTTTTGACAATACTTCATCCCATATGTATTTAGTTTAATGTTTATTAAATGTCTTTTTGGCCCTGTTTAAGGTAACTTAATAAAATAACTATTTTTGAAAACGTAGTTTGTATCTAAAAGTAATGCGCATTAATATTAAGAAAATAGTTTAATTGGAAAACTAACATTTTCTAATAAAAAAAATCGTAATATAAAAATTAAATGTATTTAAAATTTATATTCCACATAATGCAGAGTTTACTGAAGACACTGTGTACTTGTTTGTCTTAATATAATGTGTATTACTTTTAGACATAAACTACGTTTTCAAAAATAGTTATTTTATGAAATTATCTTATACAGGGTCCAAAACGAATAAACTTTGTATTACATGTGACCAAATTTTAATAGCCCTATTTGGATTTTTTAGAAAAACAACACATTTAATGTGGCGCTACTTTAAACAAAATATGTCTGGAATGAAGCATTGTCAAAATTAAAAAATTTTATGTAGATTGCGTCGAGTCTTATTTTGCAACAGTGGTGCAATTTACAAAAAATGGGCAAAAAATCTAAATTATCTTATACAGCTGAAAATTTTGCATATGTGCTAAAAATTGCATTTAAAAAAAGTTGTTCTAATAATTTTTTCCGATATTTTGAGATATAACCCCACTTTTGAATTTTTTTTTTTGGACAAAAATAAAAATTTGACAGATAATGCTAATCACGTGTGCTCTCGAATCGATACAGCTCCCCTGGCGAGACTATAAAGTGGTCGAAACGCGTATGGAGAGAGGACCAAAGTTGTATTTGCAGGAAACAAACTGTTTGTATATATTTTTTCCTTTTCTCTACTTGAAAGGATAATATATATATATATATATATATATATATATATATATATATATATATATATATATATATATATATATATATATATATATATATATATATATATATATATATATATATATATATATATAAACAATCCTGCTGACGTGTCTCGGAATTTTTTTTTGTTTTACTCTTGGTTCGTTACAGCTCCACTGACAAGATCATCAGTTGATCGAAATACATATGAACAGAATCAGATTTGGATTCGCAGGGAATAAACAGTGTCTATTTTTTTTCCCTTAAATGAAGAAAAAAATGGTAGCGTATTAAACTTCAATTTTTGTAGTGTCTGAACGAATCTTTGCTTAAACTGTAAATAATCACATTAATTAATCTCTCAGAGTCGATTCACCAATTTAGTCTTAAATAATTTCATACTTTTAAGGAAAGTATGATTTTTTTTCGGACTTTCAAATTTTGCTCGTGAAATATTATTAAATCATTGTTCGGTCGACCGCAAACCCTTCAAATAATTTCAATATAGGTAATTAGGAATTTTTGATACAGCTTATCCTAAAGTCGGAATAAGATTTTGCAAAATTCAAAATGGTGAATTCACAATGGCAAATATGAAAAATCGAAAAAAACAAATTTTAGTATGAGGGTTTTATAATTTAATCTTTGTCTAATCTGATAACTATAAAATATGTGATCATATTAATTCCACTCAACTAATATCAACATGGTGGACATTCTAAATAACTCGAACTCGAAAAGGTTGTAAAAAAATGTTAAAATTTAAAAAAAAAAATAAGGCATCAACATTAATCACCACTTTTACCCAGTCCTATTAAGCATCTACAATCATTCCTACTGTTGATGAGTAAACTAAACAAAATAACTACCCCCTACACCCAACTACATTAGTCTCCAAAAACACCCTAATATTTAATATCAAAAAATGGCTCCACATAATTTTCTCAGAGACTCTGAAATAAAACTTCAGTAATCTTTAAAAAAATATATGTCAAGTCATTTCCTTACTTTCTCCTTCCGCTTCCTTTCTTCCTCCTTTTTTCTTTCCTTTTCTTCTTTCCTTTTTCGATCCTCTTCCCGTTTCTCTTCCTTTCTCTTTTCTTCTTTTCTTTCTTCTCTTCTAATAATGTCTTCCTCAGATTGAAAGGTTGGTTTGTTTCTAAAGTTGAAGCAAATATAAGATTTATAAAGTATCATTAATAGAGGAGTTCTATTTAGATTCATGTTATTTTAAAAAGTAATTAAATCAAAGAAACCAAAAAGCATAAAATAAGAAAAAAAATGTTTTTAAGACCTATGGAGACATACAATTGCTTTTCGAAAGCATTATGCACGTTTGAAACCTCCAAAGGTCATTTTCCACTATCAATTTTGTCCTTATATTCAAGATGGAGTAAAAACTATTAATTATAGTAAAAAATATGAACTAAATAGTTGAAAAATCAAACTATACCATACCTGAATATATCCATAACCTTTGTCATGGCGCCTCGATTAGTGGGAGCAGTAACGGTATGATAATATCGGGTATCGGAACTATCTGGGGCTGAAACAGGATGAGCAGATCCATCTTTGGGAGCTTTCTGTTTGACGTGGATAAGGCCGGTATGCTTGGAAGAAAGAATTATGGTATATGTATAATAATAAATACAAGTGACAGTCCTCAGACTTTTATGTAGATCTAAAGTTTTACAATTTAACCATTTTAGGCAGAATGATATGCTTGCTGTATGTTAGTATTCAAGTATGAAAAACTCAGGTGTAATATTTTTTGTTTCCAGAGCGAAATAGGGAATGTGCTGTTCTCAGTTTCGTTTAGTATTCACTCTTCTCCCAACTCTCCGACTTAACCACAGCCGAAACGATATCCAGCAAAAAGTTTGTTTTAATTTCATACAATGAGTTTTTATTTTGCTGCGAGAGTTATAAAAATTAGATAACTTCAAAATCATGGTTACATATTTAATTTAAAAGTATTAGTGAACGGTAAATTAAGGAAAATGAAAAGACTCATTGAACAAGCACGTGAAAAAGACGTGATAAAAAACGTGAAATAGTACGATAAATTCCTCGCCAACATTTGAGAATTACTAAAAAGCAGGTAGCAGAGCCATGATACAAAGGCAACACCCGATGGGAGTGCCAGTCTGCTAGATGATCTTACTGTTCTACTCTTTCTTGCAGTTGCATGGACGTTGGCGACATCGATGACCCCATGTCTTTTTATTGGGTTCTTGCTGTTTGATTGATTGATTGAGGATATCGCAGGCTAGAGAAGCCCGTACACTGCAGCCTAGTGATTTATTGTGCAGCCTATTATATCTGTTGTGTGTGAACAGGTTGGCTGCCTTAATCAGGTGTACCAGTCTGTTAATAATTTTTCCTCTGAAGTATAGACCTTCTGGATTGATTGATTGATTCCTGAAGGTGTCTCTAGTAGATTAAAGCTTCGCATTCGAAGATAATGCGTGAGGCTGTTTCATCCTCCTCGTCACATAGTCTATGTACATGTTGGTTTTTCATTATCAATACCCATTGTGTGTACATGTTTCCTTAAGTTGTCGTGCTAGGTTATTAGTCCTGTCACCAGCCAAACCTATTCTCTGCTTAAACGTAGGACCTTGCGGCTTAATTTACCGGATGGTTTGACGTTCCTGTGGCCCGCAATGTGGTTTCAGTGGGTCTGGTGTTGATGGTTTATCCACCAAGATAACCACCTATGGATAGCAACCTTAGTAATGTGAAATACTGGACCCGGTCCACTAAATGTGGTAGCAGACTCTTGCTTAGCAAGTTGGTCTGCTTTTTTATTGCCCTTGTGTCCTGGTACCCACGCAAGAGAAAACTTGTTCTGGTTTGCTGAGAGGGAAGATTTTGAAGGCCAGACCTATTTTGATGTTATCTGATGACATGCGGACGCTTTCTTTCAGCGTCGCCTGACTGTAGAAGAAAATAAGAACGGTCCTGGCCCTGACATCCCTCTACAAATTCTCTAAAAGACAGATCTCCATACTATGGATTTCTGCCTGAAATATCGTGGTGAGCTCACTTATATTGAATCTGGATGTAGCTCCGTGTATTCTGGCTCCTGTACCATGATCAGTTTAGGACCTGTCTATAAACCAAAGGAGGTAGACTTAGTGATCAGTCAGATCTGGCCCATCAGTCAGTATGAATGATGTAGGGTCTGTCAAAGTTATAGGCCCTTGACATGGTGTCACTGTTCATCTCCAACAATGAGTTCGTCACCATGCCTTTGAGGCTGGTGTGGTAGAGAGCAAGTCCAGTCTATCAGACCTTGATTTGTTCCTGCTTAAATGCTCCTCTTGACTGCAACCTTGATTATTATATCAAAGGAAGGAGGTTTAGTAGTTTCCATGTCTGCTGCCGGGGTGTTCTTCATGGTCCTCGTAATGCATAGACGGACCAGTCTCTGAAGTTTGAGGAGCTCCAGAGAAGCTCGCCTACGAATAATTTTTGTCCACCATATAACTGAGCCATAAGTTATCGTGAATTTTACCACTACAGTGTATAACCAGTGTATAACGTATGGTTTTAACCCCGTTTTGTTCAGGACCCTTTTTCCTGACATTATGGCCATATTACTTTTGGTAGTAACTTTCTGCAAGTGCGAGATCCAAGAAAGCTTTGCATCTGGTATTAGACTTAAGTACTTAACCTTTTGAGTCATCGACACTTGTGTATAAAAGATAGTTAGTAGATTTAATTCGCCAGAATTTCCTTCTTTTAATGAGTGTGAGTATGGTCTTTCCAGGATATATCCTAAAATGCTCCTTAATGCACCACTTCTCCACTACAGTCAGAGCTCCTCACCTGAGTTCCGATAATGTTTCGCAATGCTTCTCTACGATGAGTATGATTAGATCGTCAGCATACTCCTAAGTATAATATGCTTGATCGCTGAGGTTTACCAGAAGTTCGTCGACCACTAGATTCTACAGGAATGCGGGTAGATCTCCTCCTTGTAGGCAACCTTTGGCTACCAATACCTCCATTGTTTCCTCCAACAGATTTGATTGTATTTATTTGTCTTGAAGCATGTTTTGTATCCACCTGCATAAATGAAGGAGGTATGATCAAATGTGTCTTCAATATCAAAGAAGGCTGTCAGCGCTATTTCCTTCTTATTTAAGGCAAACTCTAAGTGACGTAGAGCTAACTCACACGATTTTCCTAATTGGTAGGCACGATTGAACTGTATGGTCCCTCTTTTTGTTGCTGTTGCTTCGCTGTTACGTATGGTGATATTTTTGTTCTTATAGGATGGAAATTATGAATACCAAAAAAAATATTAAGAACGAATAGCCAGACAGACATTGTGTGACATATAGTGATAATAATCATTTGGCATGAAGCCTCACTGTACTGTCTTCTAAGCCTTGCTGGATGTTTAGCCGAATTTACCATAAAAATATACCAATGGCAGACAGCAATTTGGTTTCAGATAGACTGTGTCACGTATATTCTAAGCCGGTGATTCTAATCGAATTAGACTTGATTTAATTAAATTTTCCAAACTATTTTATTTATTTATTTAAATAAATTGTTCATAAATCAATACATAAAATCGTTTATTAGATATTTAGACGGGATTATTTTCGATCTTTCACGATTTATAAACCGGCATCCAAATTGTGATCGATAAGATCAGTCGGCTGATCTTTACCATAAATCAAGTGGTTAATAAATATAGAACATCAATCAGACAACTGTGCATTGTTTTTGTTATCTTATCACGCTGGGAATTTTGTGATTTTTTATATCTGGAGAAATTCCAGAGATTTTAAAAAATCAGCCGAATCACGATTAAAAACAAATATTTACTTTTTTTTGTCTCTGGGTAACAATACAATGAGTTAATAGTTAAAATTTTAATTTTGGGACCGTCGCCGGTAACCAAAAGGCATTTCGACCCAAAGGAATTTAAAATTTTATTTCATATGCTCTTTAAGTGAATAAAGACGCTCTAGTAAATAAATTACTTTTTAATGAATTGCAGTGAATGTCGTCAATTATTTGTGTAAAAGAGAGTTAATTTTACAAATTAACAAGATAATTAAGAATCATTTAGTTCTTTTTATGATTATACAAAATTGTAACACATGGTTCTTTAAATAAATACATTGTATATGTATTTAATTAACGACTTTAATAACGAAAGATAAATTGAAAATAAAAGTCATATAAACACAAGTCTGTCTATTTTAGGAGTCTGGTCTGTAACTAGGCCAATCAATAGAAAAAAAAATAAGCGATTCTGTGACAAACATACTATCAGGATACCAACTGTGCTATCACACTTCTGTAAATCCATAGTGATGTTTCGTTATGTTTTCCACTTTCCACTATGATCCATTAATTTATTATAAACAATTAAAACCGAAAAATTACGCTGTTTTTTCGTTTTTTTTTTTGGTTACAACATCAAAACTAAAAAGCAATCTCGATGGTGTAAAGAGATTAATTGTAGAGAAAAAAATACCAATAGAATGAGCCCTGGATCGACTCAATCGGATCATTAGTAACGGAGAAAAACAGGAAAAACCGGAATATTCAGCATTTTTTCAAAAATTCATATCTCTATCATTTTTCAAGTTGTAAAGCTGGTCGTTAGCGAAATAATAATAATTTATATGAAAACTTTATTATGTGCCAAAAACAGGCGATGTCGGTTTATTAGTTTTTTGTACATATGCCATCTGACATTTTTAGTGCATGTTTCAGCGCGCCTAGATTTTGAGAGTAGAAATATTATTCTACAAGCATATATTTTCATTCTGCATCAAAAAGTCTGTGAAATACGTGAAAAATGCTAGCAAGCGTAACCGAAAACGGCTGAATGCGTGAAAGCAGAAGAATAGAGGGGGCTGCCGAACTGAGTCGTATGTACATAGTTCATATATAAGTACTTAAACCGCAGTAAAATTATGTATATAGTAAGGACATATCCGCGGCAAAGCTGAAAATGAGACACACAGATCCCTCTCCGAGTGCATGTAAATAAGCTACAATGTCAATTTACTTTAAGTCCAACTCTCTCTCTCTCTAGCAGCCCAATCCGGTCCACTCCTGGACATAGTCTTCCGATAATTCTTTTAGACGACCTAGGTCTCCATTGCAATAAATGTTTTGTCCATCTTGTATAGTCTTGCCTAGCAACATGTCCTACCCAGGTTCATTTCAAAGTAGCAATACGTTTTATCACATCCAACCCTTTCGTGCGTCTTCTTACTTATTCGTTCCTTATTCGGTCACGTAGTGATATTCCCAGCATGATTCTCTCTATTGCTCGCTGTGTAGTACGCAGTTTATTGGCTGATTTAACTGTTAGTGTGGTTGTTTCCATTCCATAGGTCATTACTGGGAGAACACACGAGTCAAATTAATGGGCAAATCAGGGTTTTTAAGAACGTATTCCAATCTTCTAACGGCTGCTCATGACATTCTAATTCTCCTATTTATTTCCGCTTGTTGGTTCTCTTTCCAAAGTCTAATTAGATAGCCCAAATACACATATTCCTCAACTCCTTGTATTTCGTCGTTTCCTACATAAAGTGGCGTGTCTTCTGGAGACATTATTTTGGTTTTTGCCAGGTTGATGATCAATTCAACTTTCTATAAAGCATTTTTCAATTCAGAGAGCATTTTCTATAAGTTGTCTAGATCTTTACTTATTAATACCACGTCATCCGCAAAACATAAATGGTTGAGATATCTACCATCGATGTTAATGCCCTTACGTTCTCAGTTTAGTTGTTTAAAGACATCTTCCAGTGTCAAGGTAAAGAGTTTAGGGGAAATCGTATCTCCTCTCCCTCAATCAATATTTATCTTCTGTGTCTTTAGGTCCTCTATTATCTTTACTTGTAGTGTGGCCTTCTTGTAAATATATTTCAGAAGATTTCTCTATCTGGAGTCAATCCTTGCATTGTCCATTGCATGAAATATCATCGTCCATAGCTCGACAGAGTCGAAAGCCTTGCTATAATCAACAAATGCTACATGGATTTGAATATTATATTCTGTGCATTTTTCGATTAGTATTTTGATGTTCTGTATCTACTCTGTTGTACTAAAGCCCCTTCGAAACCCAGCTTGTTCTAGAAGTTGATAGGAGTCAAATTTGTTTGTTAGTCTATTAGTTATAATCTTTGTAAGCAATTTGTATGGATGTGGCAAGGGATTTATGAGGCGATAATTTTCGATGTCTAATTTGTCGCCTTTTTTGTATAGGAGTCGGGCGTTCTGCCAGTTATCAGGGATTTGGCCGTTTTGAAGACATTTATTCAAAAGAATATTCATTGAATGTTGCAACGACCCTCCAAGCTCCAACGTTTCTTTACATATACCATCTTCACCTGGGGCACGATCAGATTTTATTTGTGACAAAGCATGTTTCAACTCATCGATTGTGATGTCAGGTATTTCTTCTGAACCAACATTTGTAATATTGGGCTTTTGGGTTAACTGAAGTGTACAAATTTGAATAGAACTCTTCTACGATGTTAGCCACTTCGTTTCTTCCATTTCTGATTTCCCCTTCTTTATCTTTAAGTTCGTTTATATTGCGTTTACCAATTGAAATTATGGATTTTAATACCTTCATATTTTTGTTGTTTTCTATGATCGTTTTAATTCTTTCCGTGTTATGTTTCTTGATTTCGTATCTAATATTTTTTCTGATTTGTTTATTTAGTTGTATATAGTCTGCTGTATCTTTTTCCGTGTTTCTTCGTCTGGTCTTTGGTCTGTTGTGATAATATACTGTTTGTCTTCTAACAGTGCAGATTTTCTTTACTGCAGTTTGAATATCTTTTTGGATTTTATTTTCCAGTTCGTTTAATGTCAATGTGTTAAGTTTATCCAATGGTGTAAATTTTTCTTGATATACTCTAAAGCCCAACATCAGGCTGCAACTTAGAGTGTTTTTCCACCGATCTGGCAGTTGTTGCTGGTTGTCGAATGTACCAATTAAGATAATAGGTACTGTACTTGTTGGAATAAGAACTCTTCAAAAGTAGTAAATAAATCAGAGATAATGGCAAATATCATAATTGGAAACCCTCAGTTACCAATGGAACAATTATCAAGTTATATATCTGGGACATAAGATTCTCTGGGTCAAGAAAACTATACGGTTGCTAGGACCGTTTTTGGCTAACAATATACCAAATTTTAAAGCCAAATATCAAATAGGTATTCTAAAAATTAAGGTTTTCGATCAATATATCCCGTGAGTATTATTCACACATGAAACATCAACTCTAACAAACGAACAGATAGAGATGGGTGGGACGCGTTGCTTGTACAGAAAATAATATTAAGTAGACAAAAGTGCAGACACCACAAGACGGGTGGACAATATACGGCGATTTACCGCCGGTGTAGGGATAAAGAACAGCATAGGACACACATATAATAATACGTATGAATGCGGCCTAGATACTATAGTGCACCGAAATGATGATGATGATGATGACGATGATGATAATAACCTAGTAATTATAAGTATTACCACATCACGTTTAAATAAAATTGCGTTTTTCTAGATAACATTATATTAACCAAAACCGATTACTGTTGAGAATCAGTACTGTAAAAATATAATAATCACACCGAAGTGAGGATAGGCGGAAAATGTGATGATAAGAAAAGAAGATGTGATAAACGAAGAAAGATCGCTCACACGATGGACTGACGTCGTTAAACGAATGTGCAAAAACTAGATGGCAGATGCTAGCGATAGACAATACTGCAATGTCTAGAACAACCAACAGGGGATGAAATCTGGGCTGAATGATGAGGATGATAAAGTCAAATAGAATAAATTAAATTTATACACATCAGATCAGGTGACCCATCCTATCAAAAGAAAATTAATAATGACAACCAAAAGAAAGTAAAAGAAGACCCAAGAAAAAATGGCGTGATGATATTAAAAAGACTATAGGGAAGAACTGGATGCAAACAACCTTAAACAGAAATATATGCGGATATTTCGAAATGGAGTTTTAGGAGTGGATAGGTACAGACTGAAAAATTATAAGATCTAGGGGTGTAACGGTAAATAGTATTAATCTAATGTATATAAATACCACATAAAATATAAAAGCCATTACTGAATATCATGCATTATAAATACTGTAATTTTCGCTCCTATGTACATACAAAAAGTCATATGACAAATTATTAAACATTTACTACACAAAATTAAAGCGAGCTTAATTAATCATTTCTACGAAGTCGTTTTAGCAATAATGAGACTATATACACAAATTCCCATAAAAAATACAACTTTAAATATACCTCTAATATCAAATGAATGCAATTATTCATAAACCTTCTTAGTTTTGTTTGATTTATTAACATTCTAACCGCAAATACACTTTTATAGGTTAGTTTATTTTCCTTTATGAAGTAATCAGTTCTAACTAATGTTTACAAACAACTATCTACTAATCCATCCTCGACATTTTAGTATTAATATAAATTACTAAATCCCAACTTCACCAAAATTGTCTACGAGTTTTAAAACAACATCTATCTACCTACTCCCAACGTTTTATCTTTACCCATGAAATGTATCGATGTTATTATGAATAGAATTTACAAATAAATTGTTTAATATTTGCTGGAAATATTTTATAAAAAAGTAAATTGTATATAATTTAATTAATACTAAAAAACATGCCTGTGTGTTAAAAATAACTCCAAATAAATGTGGAAAACATCACTGCCTCGTTAATATTATACTTAAATGGGAGCGGTGTGAAGATCTGCACTACAGTACATATACCAAAAAACTATGCATACACCGTTCAAAAATTATATTTTGATGAAATATATATTAATTACGAAATAGAAAGAAAACAACGTGTAGAATTGGTTCTATAAAAATGCCTTCTTGGGTATTTGAATACCCTATTTGTTTAGGCCTGTTTACTTGTTCATAATACTCTAGTTTGTTTAAAAAGAAGGCGAAAAAATTTATTGGAGAGATCTGAAGGTGTTATTATAATCATAGGGAGGGCCTAGTAAATGATAAATACGTGAAGAGGTACTGACAGATCGGCTCAATTTTTTACAAATAAGTCAAAATGGGAAAATTCAATTTTCTGCTGGTAGAATTTTCTGATGACATTTTAGAGAAAAGTTGTATTGGTGAAAGTTGTAGGTATTAAAAAGACCCTTTAATGTCATGTTTTATACATCAAAATCGATAAATAATTTATCGAGATAATGGCGAAAAACCCTCTTTTTTTGCACTATTTTATAAATGTTAATAACTTTTAGACTAATGGCCGAAAGTGACATATAACACCTTGATAATGAATCTTCATAATAGTTTATGAGCAATGCCAATTGTTTATTAAACAATTGTTGCTCAGAGACATTTTTAAAAGTGAAATGGATTCTTGAAAGGTACAACTACAACGAAAATTGAAAAAATAAAATATTTATTCCAAAATTGTTGTTAAAAAAGTGGGTAAAAGAAGAGGTGTCTTTTTTTGCTTATAAACAATTATAATAACTTTGTTATTAGGTAGACTGTAAAGATGGTTAAAAATACTGGATTTCAGAAAAAAAACTGTTCTACCACCAATTAGCCAAACCACAGACCGTAAAGTAAATAATATATATTAATTAATTATAAGGAAAATCAGTCTAATGGTCAATGAGGAGAAAACCAAATACATGTGTATAAACAGACAAAAGAATCGATATAGAACAGGACGAAATGTAACAATAGACACATATAACTTTGAAAGAGTGGAGCGTTTTAAATATCTCGGAGCGACAATCACCGCAGATAACGATATTACAGAGGAGATAAAAGGAATAATTCAGGCAGCAAACAGATGTATGTATAGTCTCAACAACACCATCAAATTTAAGAACCTAACACGAACCTCAAAAATCAGGATATATAGAACAGTGATTAGACCAGTGCTCATATATGGCTGTGAGATGTGGGCGCTGACAAAAGCAATGGAAATGAAACTTAGATGTTTTGAGAGGAAAATCCTTAGAAGGATTTTCGGACCCTATCACGACCCCAATACTAATCAATACCGAATAAGAACAAATGCCGAGGTCAAACAGATATATAACGCTAGCGACATCGTACAAGAAATTAAATCCCAACGCCTAAGATGGGCTGGCCGTGTCCATAGGCTCCCTAATAACCGCCTTGCCAAGTTAATTTGGGAGGAGGCCCCGACAGGGAAAAGACCCTTAGGACGCTCAAGAATGCGATGGAGAGATAACATATGGTCAGATTTAAGAACAATGGGGTTACCCACTGACCCAACAGCATGGACGACCGTGTGAGATGGAAGCAAGTTGTGCAGTCAGCCAAGACCCACCCCGGGTTGTAGGGCTACTAAAGAAGAAGAAGAAGAATTAATTATAAGTCTAAGTTCGCTCAGAAATTTTCAAGAGAGCCCAACTCAGTCTAGCATACTTTTTTGGTATACTGTATGAAATGTTTTATTTACTCAATCTTAATATCGATAATGTCAACCACATTGAAACGGTGTTAATTAACACCAAAATGGATGAGTTTAAAAAGAAAAATCACACGTGGGGAAAAATAAAACGTTACTAGTTCTACCTTAACTGTAAACTGATTTTGACACTTACCAACATAGCAGCTTTCATCGACGCCATGAAGGCACTTCCTTTTCTTTTACTGGCATCCGAATTTGATCTGCTTCTGGAACCTTCTTTTTTCGGACTCGCATCCTCTGACTTCCTTCTTTCCGCAGAATTAGATCTAGTTGACAAAATATAGTTATTACCAAAAATGTTAAATATATAATACTGTTGAATGACACCTTTATAAAATAATTTGCTTTTGAATTAGTAGAAATAGTTGTGTATGCGGGCTCCTCCTAAACAGTCAGCGTATAAGTTTTAAATTACCTGTAAATTTCACATCGATATTCAATAATTAAGAGTTGCCTGAATTAGTTCATTTCAGAAAAAATGAATTCCACAGTAGGAAAAATTGCCCTAGGGCCGGACAGCACCTAGTACGGGACAACATACATCCTAACCTGATAGAGCGGGCTCTTTGGTGTTCGTGTAGAAAGACGTACTCAACCGAAAAAAAAACCGCATGGACCGGAAGACCCCAATCTTGTGCAATATGGGCTACAGGTGACATGTTAGACGTTTTGCGCGAAAATTCATTGCATCATCTAACATTGGTACTGTCATAAATCAGAGAGAATTATTACTTTAAAAAAAGTTAAATTAGTAGACTCATAGTGGTAGTCACCACTACGAGTCTACTAATACACGCTAGTAACCATAATAATAAATTACAATTTGTTGTTCTCTATTATCGATAAAAACTGGTACTTGTGCATCAATGTTTCGAACTAATGCCAAAGTTGTAAATTCGACCATGTTTAGATACCTTCCTTACATCACAGACTACTAATTATGGAGAAAAAACCATTAAATGCTTAAATTTCGAGTGTTAATTATTACAGTTTCTCACAGACGTGATTATTTTGGGCAAGAATATTCAGTTCTTTGTTAAAAGATGCTAATTAACTTGCAACTCGGAATTTGACAAGGTGACCGGGGAAAAGTCCATTTTTCTGTCCAAAATTTTATTGTGTGACCACCTATGTACCTTTATTATCCGTGATATGTGAAGATACTTTGTTTTATTTATGGATAAATTGGTAAATTAACATATCTATACAGTACGTTACAAATCGACTCAACCTTCTGTTCGGAAATAAATGTTACTTTTGAGTTTAGATTGTGCGCGTATGCACAATCCCATGGGACAAATTTTTAGCAGTTGGGCGTATAAATACATATATATTAGAGAAACTATTTTAGTTCTCAATCAACTGAAAAAACCATATATTAAAAGGGGCAGGTCTAGCCTCTTTTGACACTGTTAGAGACAGCACTATCTCAAATTGCCAGGGAATACCACAGAAGGATGAAAGTCGTCATTAAACGGTAGGCAAACGCACCTAAACATCGGAAAAGCGAAGTCTTTAAGCAACTTATATCAGACAAAATATAAAGTGCCACACAAGCAACGCCATCTTCCAGCATACCATGCAATCTGAATATTTAATCTCATAGATCTATGTACCAAAAGGTATAGCTACAGAGTACGCCTGCCCTTATTGTATAAAGTTTTTTCAGTTGGTTGAGAACTAATAGTTTCTCTAATATAAATCTACTTATACACACAACTGCAAGTATATTGTACCCATTGTTTGTATATGGATCTTTGAGATTAAATATTAAAATTGCATGGAATGCTGGGAGATGGCGCTGCTTGTATTAAATATTATATTTTGTCTGATATAAGTGGCAGGAAGGATTTTTATTACTTACGTTATCAAAAACTAAAATTTTGTCGAAGATTTTCATAGTTTAGTATTCAGTTAAAGCTAGGACATATATTATTTGCGGGTGAAGCTGAGATGGGTAAATGCTGGTTTTTCATAGAGTTATAAACACTCTTAAAAGTAACAAATTTTGATTGATTTATCCTTTTCTAATTGTATTATCTTGAAAATGATAACAAGCTAACTATTGGACTTTATCCTTTTGTCATATGTTTTTTATTTGTTTTTAAGGTAAGATTATTATTCTTAAAGTTGAAATACTTTCCGTGAGAATCTAATTCTGACGTTCGATTTTTATTTAAGGGGAATAATATATTTGAAAGTTTGTTAGCTAAAATTAAAGTTGATTATTTTGAAATTTCACAAAAACAATATGACAAATTGTAGTCATAGATCTGGCAACATTGTATGTGGCTTAAAATCAAAAATGAAAGCATATTTTGATTCCTTTACTTGTTCTTTACATTCACCTTTTCAAACATTTTGGGTGGTAGACCTAAATATACTTAATATCTTTCGTTCTTGTTCAATAATGCAGAAACCATATGAATCTTACTTTTGTACGTCAAACTTTTGTTCACCCGGCGATTGGAAAGAAATAATAGATCAAGAGAAATAGACCAAATGAAAGTCCTATTTTTTGAACCAAAGAAAATAAGGTTAACGGATTGGGCTCTGTTCATCGCGAATTGTTTGTGAAAATCTGAACAAAATTCATTCAATAGGTTTAGCTTTTTCCTGGACATACAGACAGATGCAGCTAGTGATTTTCTATTATACTATGTAGTGATTATAAGTATTCAAAACAATATTTCTAAAATCTGTTGTTGTTCATGGAATCGATTTCTTTAATATACAACAAACATAATTTACTACTCAATATAGGTGAGCGACCTCATTTGAAAATGATTTTGAACCTATGCTAGAAGCCAAGAACATGTCACTGATAGAAATTGATGAAATTTTTAAATGTGAAACTACGTATAATTTTAGGAAGTTTGTGCTCATTGGAAGTTTATTGAGTATAATAATCCCTACAATAATGAACGTATAAATCTTTAAAAATCAAATGTGCTGGAAATTATATAAATTAAGCCCGATTACTTCGTATGAAAAACTAAAATACCATGTCCATACCTTGACGTGGATCCGCTCCGACTTCCGCTTTGTACTTGTTTCTCTTTTTTCTTTGCATCTTTACTTTTATGTTTCTCGTGCTTTTCTTTTTTCGTGTCTTTAGCACCCCACGTTCCGGATCTAGGCCTGGGTAAAGATTCGACCTCATCGGCTGCGACGGATGGTAAAGGTTGAGAGCCTAATTCCTGCAAGGAAGATTTGAAAATATTTAGAACTGTTATACACACATCCATATATAAATACACCTTTAAGCTTTAGAAAAAAAAATGTTTATTTTAAATTACTCTCAATTATACTTTTTTACAAATTAAATTTATTACCATGACAACAATGTCAAAAATGAATTTCTTGTTAGGTGGTAAATCTTTTCAGATAAGAAACGCTACTGATGGATGCACTGTAAATTTCTCTTTGAAAGGAAATTAACAATTGATGTAATCTACATTCACCATTCAATTATAATAGGAATAAATATAGACTTAATTTTTTTGTTAGAACTGAATCCGCACGTGTCATGAAGTCATTGTGGTCGAGCTTCTGTATTATATACGCTAAGTAAAAAATATTAGGCCACACCTCGTCGATTTGTTTTTCGAATCGACACAGCACAGATGTTGCTTTTTTTCCAGGAAAAGTCAGGAATGTTTTCGACATATGTATGATGTGTTTACTTGTATGAAAGGAACCAATAATTTAAATTTTTGTTAATTCGAATTCGAACGAGCAGTAGTACAATCGTTTATGATTCGGAATATTGAAATACTGGATTACTTGCAAATTTTTTACATACCCCTATTTTTGTTTGGGTCGTATAACACAAATCTGAATAAAAAATTTTCACTATTACACATATTCTAGTAATATATATGTAGAGGACACAATATTTAATTTTTTTCCTGCACAGTAAGTAAGAAAGAACATAAATTTTCAATAAATACTGTAAAAAATTATTTCTCCTAATTTTATACTTATCTCTCTTTTAGGTAAACTATAGATAGATGCATTTGAGCATAAAGTGTTCACAGTTTATTTATTGTTTAAATTTAGTAAATTGTGCAATGTGCTGTTGCCACGTTTACATTTAGTAGTTAAAATCTAATTTTATTCTTTACTATACTGCATTATAAAATATACAAATAACGTTTCATAAAGGCAAACGACCCAACTTGGCCAAAATAGTTTCTAATAATTTATTAATGCACTCCCGCTATTTCAGTAAATTCTATTTTATGGTATTGTTACGATTTTATCTTTTTAAAATCACTCATTGAGTCAGCATAATGAGAATACAATACTTTTCACTAATAAATAACTCATTAATACCTATTTAACTTCATTACATTCAAATATAAACTAAAACTAACTACGCTTATCCTATCTCTATGTTCCTGTGTCCGGTAAGTACCTCCCCATTTTTCCGGAGCATACAGGGGAGGTCAAAATAACCCATACTTCCGAACACATAGCGTGTACTTTTTCAACGTGGAACGGGTGAAGTAACTGTTCTGTTAGAGTTTCATGTACCATCCATTTTGTAATAATTATTTTCTAATCATCTTTTACCGGTTTCCCTTCGAAAAGGTTTTTGAAGTTGGAAATGTACAAACTGGAAATCTTTCAGCATAAAGTCTTTTAGTATTCGAAGAATTTGACAGCGTTTCACTATAAATTAAATGTATATCAGCAAACTCTGTGGAAGAACATTCTTCCACTTTTTAAAATTATTTTTACCTGACGGCGGTTTTGACAAGTTCCGTCAATAATAATTCACTGTGTAGGTATTAACAATAACAACCAGATTTTTACTGTTTGTGTTTAGCATTAGTAACTTTTGAGTTTTTCGCATAAAAATCGATTTATCTCGAAAACCGCCAGTTTTATCGAAATAAATTAAGAGTACCCTTTTTGAAGAGGAATGAGCAAAGTATTTAAAAAATCAGTTGTCAATTATGTAAAATGACACCTGTCAAAAATTAGGCCCAACGAGTGTGGCTACAAGTCCGTTCCTGACTTCTCTGATGATCGAAAACATCTACTGTAGTATGCTTTAATGAGTCTTTATGGTCTCTATAAAATATTAAAATTTCAATAAATTATACAAGTTGGTTTAAAACTTAGAGTCGATAAGGTAAATCGCTGAGTACCCCTTTAGGTCTTTGTATCTCCGTTTGGGAATTTTTTTTTCTACGACAAATTTTCTATGACAAAGGATTATTTTGACATCCCCTGTACGCTCCTGAGAAATTTGAAGATAGAACATGTGAAAATACAAGTCCAGAATTCTACTACAAATATAACAACTTATGAAGACTCATCGA
This sequence comes from Diaprepes abbreviatus, assembly GCA_034092305.1. Lineage (NCBI taxonomy): Eukaryota > Metazoa > Arthropoda > Insecta > Coleoptera > Curculionidae > Diaprepes > Diaprepes abbreviatus. The sequence continues at coordinate 2,228,896 of JASJET010000037.1, read as the reverse complement.
TATATTTTTTTCGTTACGTTATAATAACGATGATTCATCGCTATAATATTTCTGCAAGAACGTAGCAAAATAATATTTCTACAAGGGCGCATCAAAAAATTCTCCTAGTCCTTCGTTACAGATTTATATAACAATATTTCTATATTTTTATAGTAGTATGTGTTTTGCTGAATTAATGAAAAATAATGCGATATAGCGGAAATCATGGGATAAATGAACACCCTCTGCCAAGAAAAGGTTGTACAAAATATTGTAATGATTAGTTTTATGTTTTTACTTTTTACAAGCTATTTCTACATATTTTATAAACCTGAACTAACCAGCTTTAAACTCATTATGGCTAAGTGAAAAAATACTTGCAACATGTAGTAAAGATTATCCCTCCTAAGAAAATATTAACTAGGGAAATGCAAAATTTCAGAACATTTTCACCAAATTTCAATCTAATGCACTCTTCTATGATGTCACTAATATGGTAATTATGTTAATCTTTTACCAAAAATCATTACGTTCTTCATCTAAGACACGATTTTAAGACAAAAAGAATAAAAAGATTGAAGTACTGAATTGATATTAGAACAAATGCAATCTTATGATCGTATAACATTCGGCAACAATGCATTAATTTTCCTCACTTCGCCAGAATTTATTTATTTATTTTTTTCATTTCAATTTTTAGGGTTTCCTGCTATATTTAACTAAAATATTGTATTGAGTTTTATGGAAAATGTATTTATAATTCAAAACGTGCAAATAAACAGGTACAAGTCGAAAAATATGGCGGATGTTTTGAAATATGAAGGACTCACTTCCAAAAAAAGCTTAGAAATCAAAAAACCTGGTGATCGTTAGTTAGCCTTTGTTAAAACCGGCAATATTCCCCCCCTTCAGGAGGTTGAATACTTCATTCATTTCTCTGTTTCTTGAAGTATCAAAAGTAGTTTTTTGTGTGCGTATTTTGTGCGCGGTCTATTGAATATCTAGAGAATTTTTCAACACCTCTCCAACCCCTTATGAAAATCACCCTCTGGAAGAATGAATATTTGAAAAATCCGTATCTTCGTTATTTTGAAGTACACTCAACTAGTCTTTTCAATAAAAATGAGTTACAAGTAATTTTATTCCATTATTGGTTATCTCTGTTTGTTTGCAATAGTGAAAAATTTAAAGGATTTGTAGATAAGTAAAAAACGCGCATAAAATTTGTTTTATCTTACATCTAGATTACTAGGTGTGAACATAACTAAATTGTACACGTCAGAAAATCACATCAAGTCGTTAATATAATCGTAATACTTCCAAGTAACCCGCTTTTAAACATACATTTTTTTAACATAGATATTCTATATTTAAAAATACTCATGTTTATTTTTATTCATAAAATAAACTAATTTTTCGAAAGCGTAAAGGATTAGTTGATAATGAGTTTTATTTAGCGTGTGGCAGAAAAAAATCAAAACAATGTCATTATTAGGTAGATAAAAAGTAGCTTATCATTTATACGATTTATTAAAGTTTAAACCTTCGCTACTATATATTGTTTATTCGATTTTAAAAATGGGGCCCCATTTTTGATGGTAACATGAAAATTGACATTGTTGACAGTTGTCAAATTTTCTGTTATATTATCTAAGGCTGGAAAACAGAATATAAATTAAGATATTAATTTGCAAGATGCGCTAATAATATTAGAAGTCTTAGTACCATTGATCACTATGTTGTTTTTATATTTTCGACACAGTAAGACTAAAATACGCAGTAGGTAAACTTGACTGCACCAGTTCTCTTTCTGTGACCTCTAAGGCTGGATTTTCACTATAGTGCCGCTCTCGATACGTTCTCGGTTCGATCCAATATTTTTAAATAAAAAGGAGTTTACGATATAGAAATCTCCGCGAAACCGATAGTGTGAATAGGTTCATGGTTTCTCCTATAAGAATATTTTACTGGACCAAGAGCGTATCGAGAGCGGTCCTAAAACGCATAATTTTTTTTTCAAAATACTCGTTCTGCGTAAAAAGTAATAGGAACTTATTATTTGTAAAACGTACGTAAAATATATCGCAACATTTTTTTTCTAAATACTGGATTGAGGAGTCCATAACTTTGTGAGTAATCAATGATAAACTTTCTTATTATTTTTTATTTATTTTGTTTTCTACTTTCATTTTATTTTTTACACAGTGACTGCAGTTTCATAGCTTTTTTTACATTTCCAAACCGAATAATTTAAAAAGTACGGTTACAGAGGTTGAAATAGAAATTAGGGTGGGTGTTGACCACAGGTAATTACAGAGGTTATAAGGGCAATATGGTGACAATAATATTACAATAGAGAAAACAGTGGAGTCTTTATTACGTATATAAATTTCAATACATTCTAAAATGTCCAGTTTTTTACTTTTTGATACTGAGTGTTTAAATTATTAATGTCTAAAAATATATGCCCTGTTTCTAAAAAATGATTAGCAAAATTTGATTTTGTTTATTCTGAAAGAAAGATGATCTGTGTTCTTAAAATCTGGTATTGAAGCTTTTGCCAGTCTGGCCTAAATATTGGCAATTACATTCAATACAATTTAGTTCATAAACTTCTGATTTTTTAAACGGTTGCTTTCTCTTTAGCATTAAAAAATAACTGAAACTTTCTGGGATGATCTGAAAGCTATTTTTATATCATTTTTAGAAAGTATATGTGCTATTTTATCCGAAACGGGACCAAAATATGTTACAGTGAGATAAGCTTTGTTGTCTCTTGTTTTAATGTGAGGATACATTTTAGACATGATTATTTGTTTCTGTTTTTATTTATTTATAAGAGAGCTGATAGTATTTTCTTCAAAACCGTTATTCTTTCCTATTTGTTTAATTGTGTTTAATTCTTTATTTAAATTATCTGTACTTAATGGAATTGAGAAGGCTCTATGTATCATGCATCTATAGGCTGCAAGTTGGTGTGAGATTGGATGTGTGGAGTTTTGCGGAATAGTTATATCTGTGAATATAGGTTTTCGATACTTGTTAAAGGTGAATTGACTGTTTACATTGGTAAGAGAAATACCAAGAAAATTAACTGTCTTGTTTATCTCTCTTTCCATAGTAAACTTAATTTTAGGATGTAAACTGTTCAGAGGGTTTAAGTCTTCATTCTCACGCGTGAAACATACTAGGATATCATTCACTGTAAGATGGTACAACTGTACAGTTATCACGCTGAATTAGAGCTTGATTGTTACTCACAAGGAAGGTCCCATCATGATGTCTCCGATTTCAATAATTATTTGATGTTGTAGGCCACGATGAAATAAGAGACACGTGTTTTATGTGTATCTGCGGAAAAAGTTTAAGGGGGTGAAATCTCCCACAATGTTCATCCTTAAAAAGTTTCCAATATATCTCAGATTTTAATTGGAATTTTGCAATAAAACAAATTTCGTATTACTTTTGATGTTGATGTCCAACTAACTGATGCAGTTTCGATCATAAGGGTTGCAATACCCGATTTTTTATATTGAAAAATCTACTTTTTCATCTATCTGGAGGAAAAAAATTCAAAATGAACTAAAAAAATATATTCGTTAATTGAATACAAAAATAAAGTTGGCCACTTTTACATTATTTTCGTAAAGCCACCTTAAAAGAAAAATTACCGCCAGTATGCTTCAGCTTCTGACTGATATTTTGCAAATATTCAAATTGCATGTTACTTTTATCGCAAAACTAAACTATCTGTTCGAATTTCAATCGTAAGGGTAGCAACTCCTAATTTTTATTTTAAAAAATCAAGTTCTTTTCTGTTTATTTCTATAAAAAAAAATTTGAAATGAATAAATGAATACAAAAATTAAATTGACCTTTTCAAGACAACTTTTGTAACCACCCGTGAACGAAAATTTCATTCCCCAAAAATCCCTAATATGTTTCAGGTTCTAATTAATATTTTGCCAATACCAAATAGTACATTACTTTAAATGCGAAAAATAAACTGGTCAATGCCAATTTTGACCGTAAGGGTTGCAACCTTTAATTTTTATTATTAAAATTCCTTTTTGTTTCTGTCTATTTCTAAAGGGTGTTTTTTATAGAGATATAAAACTTTAACTGGCGGCCATTTTGTCAGCTGTCAAGTGATTTATGTTCAGTTTGGTTTGGCATTTCAACATGAATAGACTGACGCCTGAACAACGCTTCCAAATTGTGCAAATTTATTTTGAAAATCATGGTTCTGTTCGAAATACGTATCGCGCACTACGTCCATTTTACGGTCAACATAATCGTCCATCAGAGCAATTAATTCGATTAACTATGGAACGATTTCGCACCACGTTTACTGTAAATGATAATACGCATCCACAGAGGCGTCGTACAGTGCGTACAGAAGAAGTCATTGCTGCTGTAGAGCCTAGCGTAGAGGAAGACCCGAATCAGTCTATCCGTCATAGTGCACAGGAATTGGATATGTGTCCATTCACTTTATGGAAGATTTTGCGGAAAGATCTTGGTTTGCGTGCTTACAAAATCCAACTCGTGCAAGAATTGAAGCCACACGATCACCTAGCAAGGCGTAGATTCGGTGAATGGGCCCAAAACAAGATTGCCGTTGATCCCGATTTTCATAAGCGAATTTTGTTTAGCGATGAAGCTCACTTTTGTTTGAATGGATACGTCACTAAACAAAACTGCCGTATTTGGAGTGATGATAATCCTCAAGTGTATGTTGAGACACCGTTACATCCAGAAAAACTGACTGTTTGGTGTGCTTTATGGGCTGGTGGAATCATTGGTCCGTACTTCTTTAAAAACGATGCTGGTCAGAACGTTACAGTCAATGGTGACCGCTATAGAGCCATGATTACTGACTTTTTCGTTCATCAATTGAACAACCATGATGTGCAGGAGCTGTGGTTTCAACAAGACGGCGCAACATGTCACACAGCTCGTGCCACAATTGATTTATTGAAGGAAACGTTTGGTAACCGCATAGTTTCACGTTTCGGACCCGTGAATTAGCCTCCAAGATCGTGTGACTTAACGCCGCTAGACTATTTTCTGTGGGGATATGTGAAGTCGCTAGTCTACGCCGATAAGCCCGAAACGATTGATCACTTGGAAGACAACATTCGCCGCGTTATTGCCGATATACGGCCAGAAATGTTGGAAAAAGTCATCGAAAATTGGACCTCCAGATTAGACTACGTCCGAGCCAGCCGTGGCGGTCATATGCCAGAAGTCATATTTAAATTATAATGCCACAAGGTTATCTTTCGAATAAAGTAAATTTCATGTCAATTTAAAAAATTCATCTTTGTTTTATTCCATTTAAAAGTTCTATACCTCTATAAAAAACACACTTTATAAGATCATTTCAAAATGCGCTAGTAATATGAATATAAAACCAACGTTGCAACTAAATAAATCTGAGTTTAGAAATTCAACTTTTATGTATAAGGAGAAAATTGTTCTTATTGGTGAACTTTCAATTAAAGGTCATTTATATGAGAAAAGGAAATATTAAAAAACAACAAATTCATCTGCTTACTTAATTAACAAACATATTTGTAAAAAATATTTTTCAGTTCATTTTTTACTTTTTTATGAAAACGGCAAGAAAAAATCGAATTTTGAAAGTAAGGGTAGCAATCCCTATAATCGGAAGTGTATAAAGTAGTATAGTGTTTATACAGTAGCAGTATTATGCAACTTTTTTAATGGCACTTGATATTTATTTCAAAATCTATTTTCAGAAATAGGATTTTCACTGAAGGGTGGTTCGAAAATGTAACCTAAATAAGGTCAATTTTTTTTATTCATTATATTCAAATAATGAGAGTTCATTTTGAAATGTTATTCTAAAAATAGACACAAACAAGAAGGAATTTAAAAAAAAAATAAGGATTGTAACTCTTACGGTCAAAATTGCTTCCGCCAGTTTACTTTTCATTTTTAAAGCAATATACTATGTGGTTATTGGCAAAATATCAATTAGAACCTGAAGCATATTAAAGAACCTTTTTTGAAGGATGTAATTTCCGTTCACGGGTGGTTACAAACGAGTGGTTACAAAAAATTATCTTGAAAAGACTAACTTAATTTTTGTATTTATTCAGTAAAAATACTTGTTTAAATCATTTAGAGTTCATTTTGGATTTTTTATTAAAATAAATACAAAAGAGTTCCAATTTTTAACATAAACATGATGGGTTGCAACCCTTGCGGTTGAAACTGCATTAAATAGTTTAGTTTTGCGTTAAAAGTAACATGCAATTTGATTATTTGCAAAATATCAGTCAGAAGCTGAAACATATTGGGAAAACTTTTTTTAGGTGAAAATTTTTTGTTTAAGGGTGGTTTAGGAAAATAATCTTAAAGTGACCAGTTCTATTTTTGTATTTAATTAACGGATATATTTTTTCTAATTTCTTTAGCTCAATTTTTTATCCAAATAGACAAAAAAGTAAATTTTTCAATGTATAAAATTAGGGTTGCAACCCTTATGGTCCAAACTACATCTGTTAGTTGCACATTGATATCAGAAGTAATACTCAATTTGTTTCATTGCAAAATTCCAATTAAAACTGGAGATATATTGGAAAATCCATTTTCGAGGGTGAACTTTTAGGGAAGATTTCACCCCCCTTAAACTGTATTTTCGCAGATAAGAAAAAACATGTGTCTCTTATTCATCGTGACTTACGGCATATAAAAAGATTGTCAGTGTGTGGTCAGCGGCTGTAACTGAGTGAGTGGTTGCAATTTTTACAATGAAAAAATTAGTTGAACAAAGAGTTTACTTTGAATTTTGTATTTCTAAGAAATTTCATGTGCCTAGTTATTAAAAATATTGCAGAAGGCTATTGAAAAATCATATATCACCTAGTTACTAAAAGTTAATATAAATTTCTTGTATTCAAGATTATTAAATAAATCCTCTTAAAAATGGATATATATATATATACATCTTTCAGTATTTTTCTTGCTGATTCATAACTTATCTGCAGTTCTTGACTAATTTTTCTTAACGAAACTGTTTTATCAACCTCAACCATAGCAAGTACGTTAATCTCAGTCTCTTCTTCTTCTTTCTTCGTTTTGATGGCTTTGCTACAAGGCAATTCGCCAGCTCGTCCCACGGCCCGGTGCTTATCTAGAGCCAGAGCTACCCTTCTGGATAGGTTACACAGAAATCCGGTTTGTGGGCACTAGTGTTGAGGATTCTCGGATAGACGGGTATATACCCCCAAAAACCCCCTAGTTCTATGTTTCAAACATACATAATTAAAGCCAAAATTTTCAAAAGACATTTTTTTGCTGAAATGGGTAGCTGCCTAAGCATCGTATACGATATATCATCCATACCAGTGGCAGTAACCTTTTTATTGTGAAGGGCATTGTCCAATTCAAAAGCTGAGAAAAGAGAAACTTCCTCTTCGATTCTTAGTAACCTAAATTCTGGATTAATTTCTAAGGAGGCCAGTTTGTTAAGAACTTCTATTTTAATTTCGTCTTTAATAATTTCATTTCTAAATTGGTTTTTATGGTTTGAGAATTTCCTTATCTTATTCCAAACATATTTTGGATTTGAGTCTTTATTTAGAGTTTCACAAAATTTTTTAAATTTATCTCTTTTTTTGATTCTCAGATTTTTCCTAATTACGGCTATTATGCGTTTGGTCTTAATAAAGTTATCCATGTTTGGGACTTGTTTGAAATTTTTAATTGTCTCTTTCCTTTTATCAATCCACATTTTGCACTCTTCATCCCACCATGGGTTAGAAATCCCTCTTTTAAGTCCACAGCTTTTTAACGGAATAGACTCATCAGCTGCCTGGTCGATTATATGCAAAAGCTCCTTATATGTAATATCCCTGGTTATATTGGAAGATTCAATCAAAATTTTGTTATAATATACCCCCCAGTCTGCTTTTTTAAAATTTCTCGACTTACATGTGGGAACTATAATATTTGTAAACCCTTCGCATTGTGCGTAATTGAATCTTAATCTAGTAGGAAAATGGTTACTATTACCACAATCTTGCAATACAGACCAATCAGACAATACAATTAAATTATTACTAACAATAGTTAAATCTACTGCACTAATATTTTCATTTGGAGATTTCAATAAAGTTGGGCTACCATCATTTAAAACAGCTAATTCGTTTTCAAAGAGAAAGTTCTCAAGGTTTCTACCTCCCCGATTCATTGGACATGTATCCCACCAAGGGTGGTGAGAATTCATGTCACCCATGATAATACAATTTTTTGGATCCACTCCATGTAACATATCTCTTAATATCTCCAAAGAAATTACACTATTTGAGTTAGAATATATATTTATTATGTAAATGATTCCAATTTTAATAATTATGTATTGAATTTGGTCTGAATTATAATTTTTAATTTTGGAATAGATAATATTTTTTTTTTATGCAAGTTGCTACCCCTCCATATCCATCTCCTCTGTCCTGTCTTATTATATTGTAGTTAAATAATGAAAATGAAAAATCCTGTTTTAACCAGGTTTCATTTAGCAAAATAATATCCGATTTTTCTTTAGAAATCATATCAATTAAATTATCCCTATTAGATTTAATACTTCTAATGTTCCATTGTAAAATACTTAATCCCAGTTTTGGATTCATTTATAATAGCTTAAAGTTATTGATCTGAATCAGAAAAATGCTCCAGATCCACGTAAGACCCTATATTTATTTGGGATAATAAGATATTTTTTAAAATATTTATGTTTTCATTGTTTGTACTCTTAATGTAATCGATGCAATATTTTAACCCGTTATGTGGGTCGAAATTTTCATATTCTTTATTATTTTTAACTGCACTGGCCGACCAGGCTTTTTGTGTATTAGGAAAATTTATATTTGAATCTAAAGAGTTTTGATCTCTTGATGTTGAGGGATTTTCAAAATCTTTATCCGGTCTTGAGTTCGGGAAAAATAAATTTTGATCATGCAAACTTTTATCATACCCTTTGTGTATGATTCTTCTTTTGTTATCATTATTTGATACCACCTGTTGAAAAGTTCTTTTTACAGTACCTGTTTTAAAATTATGCATTCGTCTTTGTGATGGCACAATGTGATTATCTATCTTGTTATTATTATTACTTTGTGAATTTTGGCTTTGTATATGTTTGTTCTTGATGGCTGGAAAATCTTTGGAATTATATATGAATTCATCTCTGTTAATGTATGATTTCGGGATGGCCACACTTGCATCGTAAAAGGTCAAATTTTCATATGACATTACTTCCTTTATGTTTTTTTGTCGTAAGAATTCCGGGCATTTTTTATCTATAGATTTATGCGATTCCTTACAATAAAAACATTTCAATTCACATGCCCTATCCTCCCCTTCATCAGAGTGTTTTAAATCCCCACAAGTTATACATCTCTCTTTCCCTTTACAATTATTTTTCGTATGACCGTATCTTAGACACTTATAACATTGAGTTACTGGAGCTATATACACATTGACTAGTTTTGGCAAACCATAAAAATATACCACTTTAGGTAAAATTACCCCCTTAAAAGTAAATAAGGCCGTACCCGTAGGTTCGTATGTCACTTTATTGTTTATAATTACTTTTCTATTCAGTCTTTTAATACTTAAAATTTCAGTCTCATTTTGTTCAGTCTTACAGCAGCTTAATAGTTCCTCCTCATCAATATCAATATCCAACTGTCTTACAATCCCCTTACATGTGACAAAATTAAAAGGAATATATATTTTATAACCTTTATCTAATAAAGTTTTATTTTTAACAAAAGAATTAGCCGCTTGTGCCTTTAAGAATTCGATAGCAATACGGTTTAACCCCTTACTGTTGATTTTTTTTACATTTTTTAATTGTAAATTAAAAATTTCTCTAGCAATTTTAATACTATTAAATGACCCAACCTTAATATCAGGAATATTTGAAGATTCCAGATAAACAATGTATGGCCCGAAATCGGATTCCGAGTAAAAAATGTCCTTTCGATCTTTTTTTTGTTCGATTTGTGTATCGATTTTATCATTTTCAGTTTTTTGAAGCCAATCATTATCTTTCAGTTTTTTTTTACCGATATTTAGGTTAGGAGGCTCCGAACCCCCTCCCCCCTCATCATCCATTTTGCAGATTACCTTACAAGCTAGTTCAAGATTAATTTAATCAGTTAACTATCAAAATTAAGCTATTACTCAAAATTAAGCAATGCACAAATCAAAGTTGTTAGTATGAATAAGTAATAAAAACCTCTCAGATCTGTTCTCCAACGCAGCTTTTGAAACGAAAGAGCACAAACACTGCTGCATCTACCACGGTATACACAGCACTCTTGTCAGTCTCTTCATTTATGATAAACCTTTGTTCCGCCTCTTGATTTCCTATTTGCCTAAAACGCGTTTCGACATACGGAAAATACTGATGAGCTGGATGTTGCCGATTCGGATATCTATGAGCATACAACTCGACAGCATTCCTTGAATTTCTATGACACTCTCCAAATATTAATAACATATCCACTTTTTCACTTTGAGTATACATTATTTTAACGAAAATTTAAACTAAACTTAACGAAAATTAAGAAACTTTCACGTCTGTTCTTAGAGAAAATGTCACTGTCATTATCTACTTAAGTGAGTGCTTTGTTTTCCAAAGAAGACTTGATAAAAACAGTTGCAAATTATTATGCATCATGGCTGTCCATGGCGCACTTGTCGTATGTAAATAAATTATCCAGTATTTGCTTAATAATATTTAATTTCTGTTCTTATGTCTAATCCAATCGCAAATAAATTAGTACCTTTAGATTCGTCAAAGAATGCTTTTTTCGAAAAGTAGGTATCAAAAAGGGGTCGCCATTTGAAAATTAATAGTAAGAAATGAAAACGTAATTTTGTCAACTTGTCTTATTCCTGTCTTTCATACTAGTAACTAAAACTTTGCGATTGTATTTTTTTGACATCATCTAAGGCCCTTAGATTAGTTTGCGTCCGATCATGGCCACCTAGATGCAATTTTAAAAGTGGCTCTAAAAAAATGAAGTAGACGTAAAAAGTTTTTAAAATGTCACATTCTGATCTAGAATTGTCTCAGAAATCCAAAAATGTCAAAATATACAGGGTGTTCTATTTAAAAATTCAAAACCGGGGCCATTTCCGGTGAAACCGGAAGTGGCCGGAAAGTGGAAAATATGCGAAAACTCTCCCCTTCACATACCATTTACCTGTACCAATTCTCATTTTGATACACATAATACTCTAGAAATTATGACTTGTCTAATAGATTCGCTGACACCCGGTATATGTTTTTAAATCACAGACAAAACATGTTTAGGCCAACGAGAAAAAGAATAAAAATTATTTTCAAGATCAATATTATTCAACTTAGATTTTGCTTTATTTTAAAGCATTTTCAAGGCCCTACAATAGAAAATACAAATATATAAATTTATAGTAATAAAAAACAATATATAAGAAAAAACTACTTGTCATAAAACAACGACACAATTAAAAATCAGAATGAATGAGCCTGCAACTTACCGAGAAAGCAGTTTTCCAGAGTTAAATCAAAATACAAAAAAAAAACAGATACAAGACTTTTCCACGATACCATTCAGCAGACAATGGCACTCGCGAAATAAAAACGGACTGCCTGGTCGCTACGAAAAAAGGTACTGAATATGATTCATTACATTCCATGTTGATAGTATACTTTAGTTATTTTTTTTATTATCCTTGTTTGATTAAAACGACGTATCTTTACATTTATTATTCAACAATTGAAGTTGAATCATATAGAGAAAGAATTATGTAACTGTGGCTTTTAAAAATGAAAACACAATTGGAAAATACTTTTTTTACTAAGCAAAAGACGAAAAGTTCTAAAAATCAACGTAAATCATGTCAAAAACACAAAAAAGGACGAGACGTGGTATGCCGCTTTCTAGTCGATCGAAAATGTCTACCAATGACGAAAACATCGACAAAACGAAGAAGCTGGTATACGAAAATCCTATGGATCTTAGGAATTTGGCTTAAGTGAACATAACTTTTAAGACTGTTCATAATCTTACGACTGATATTTTGTGCATGAAAAGGGTAGAAAGAACTTAAATTTTCTAACATGAGCATCGATAGCAGGTCGTCGAAGACATGATTTCCCAAGCTTCTAAAGATTCCACCATCATAGAACGCCTTGTAACTAGCAACAAAACATGGATTTACAAGTACGACACGCCCATAAGCCAACAACCTTCGAAATGACGTTTCGAAAACGAGCCGAATTCCATAAAACCACATCAAAATCGTTCGAAAATCATCAATATAAATTCAAATATTGTTTCAAATGCATTTTTTTTTATTTTTAATTATTTATCAATAGATTACTGATACTAATTAAATATATCTTTATGGCTGGATTTAAATAATACAGAAAAAGATAAATATCAAAAAGAAATTGTGGTGTACGGAGAGTAAATGTAAAACTTTCTGTAGCAAGAATAATTATTAAAGGATTTTTAAAGAAAAACTCATTTCCAGCTTATAAGCACATAATAACAGAAATCTTACCGAGGTGTAAGCTAAAATGGGAAGCAAATCGATGGTGTTCACGAAGACAATGACGCTGAAACATGCGGCGAAAAAAATAGCGCCTAAAGATTTGCGGTGAAAAAAAAATACATTTATAAAACCACGGTGAAAATTATTACTTCTTCATATATGCGGCAAAAACTAAAATGCCAAATGAAATAACCGCGAAAAAATTACATCTTTAATAAATGCGGCGAAAAAAATTACATCAATAATAAATACGCCGAAAAAAACTACATCAATAATAAATATGGTGAAAAAAATTACATCAATAATAAATACGGCGAAAAAAATTACATCAATAATAAATACGGCGAAAAAAATTACATCAATAATAAATACGGCGAAAACATTACATCTTTAAAATGTGCGGTGACTTATCGAATTATAAAAATTTTTTCGATGTCCTTTTAAAGGTGTCATTTTTCCGCCGTATTTTCAAAATTATAATAGTTTTCGTGGTACTTTTGGATGCATAATTTTTTTTGGCGCATTTTTGGAACAGTAATAATTTTGCAGCGCAATTTTGGAAGCGTAATTATTTTCTTCGAAATTGCAAAAATGTAATTGCTTACATCGAAAATTATAAAATCATAGTTTACGCCCGCACATTTTTTTTTCACCGCATATGGATTAGCTGTCATTGTTTTTGTAGACACCATCGAAATGACATGGCAGCCAAGTAGTAATTAAGCAGTAATCACTCCACCGCCATCTTATTTTAATATGCGCGACCGTATTTGTTTACATATGCTTTAGTGATTCCAGCTGCGGCCTAATTAACACGTCACTTGGCTGTTACTTTAGTGCACGCATTACTTAAAGTAGCAAATTGTGGATTCCTTTAGTCAAAGGACGCACTAAAGCATACGTAAACAAATGCGGTAGCGCTTATTAAACAAGGGTAGCATTGGTATGTTTTGGTGATTACCCCTGATCCTTGATTATAATTATCATATCGCTACCACCTTCATGCTTCACTTTAGTGCGCGTCTTGACTTAAGCAGCTTCCATTCGTGCCTTGATTTACGTTGGTGTTAAACCTTCTTTAGTCAAAAACTTTATTATGGTGAGATGGTAATCAAGCAGCAAAATTCAATATGGCGGATTAAAAATTTTACATCTCTTGATTTTATCTAAAATTGGTATAAGGGGGGTTTTGGAGGTGTAAACTGCTAATTTTAAATTCTTCTTCTTCTTTCTTCTTATATATAAGCAATTTGATTGTTATTCTTCGTCGCTTTGCCTGGTTTCAGTCTATTGTGAAGTTATCACTCCATCGTTTACGGGGTCTTCCGGTGCTCCTACGTCCTATTGGTGATTTGTCCCTCGTGATCTTTAGTATTCTGTTGTCGGTCATGCGGTTGATGTGTTCGTTCCATTCCCTTTTTGTTTGTAATACCCAGTCATTGATGTTATCGACTTTACACACTACTCTTATATCCTCGCTCCTATTCCGATGCATGATTGTCCTGCCAGCTATCCTGCGCACCACTCTTATCTCTGTTGTTTCCAGTATTTGTTTTGTTTTCGAGGTTTCTGGTTTGGTTTCTGCAGTGTATGTTAGTATGGGTCTCATTGCTGTTTTATACATTCTGGATTTAACTTCGATTCCTATATGTTTATTGCTCCATATGGTACTATTAAGACATGCGGCTGTTCTTGCTGCTTTCATGGCTTGTCCCCTCACCTCCGTTTTAACATCCCCGTATCCGGATATTTCTATTCCGAGATACTTGAACTTCGTTTTCATTTTAAATTATTTTTAATAATTCAATATGGAGTATATCTTTAATACCATTGAACCAATCCTAGAAAAAGACGACTTTAACGCAAAACACAGCCTTTGGGGTGCCTGGATCACCAACGCCAAGGGTATCGAACTGGAAAATGAATCTGAAGTAAATCTGCTGGAAGCTTTAGCACTTGACGAGCTTGCTCGTCTAGGTTATGTTGGACTACCTGATATCTTAGACATCTTTGTAGCAAGAAATACTGACAAGTCGTCCAGACCGTCGAAACGGCTCTAGTTTGAAGACATTGATAAACAGGTCAAGATACAAAGAGCTCCTTGAAATGGCTAAACCATGGACGCGTTCGCGTAAGTATCTGTTACAAAGGTGTTTAAGTATTCAAAATACAGGGATATTCAGAGTACTTCATAACCTTACTACCACACTACGGCAGCGCCACCGATTCGCCAGAGACTGGCTTCGTGACAATTAAACTGGGTCACTTTACTTTTTCCAAATTTCTGGTTTAAAAGCCAAAGTCAGATTGCCTTGATCGACAAGAATCTAAGGGCGGTAATGGTAAGATATTTTTTCCTTTACTGCTATCTTAAATCATAATATTCACATCCTGGTACTCAAAATTAACTTCCAAAGATTTAAAATAGACTTGTGTAAATAGAGGTTCGATGTACGAGGGATGGCTGATAAGTCCCGGATCTGATAATGGAAACATTTTTTTAAGAAAGCCTACTACGTTTGTAATATCGTTGCTCTAATTTAGTTATACCATATGCTAGCTTCTCACAATAGTTATTTACAGGACCAACAACTGTCTCGTTGCTCTGAAATCTTCATCTAGCAAGCCATTTTTGAGGTTAGGAAACAGGTGGTAGTCGCTAGATGCTAAATCTGGCGTATGAGATAGATAAGCAAGCAATTTGAACTTTAATTGGTTAATTTTAGTCATTGCAACGACTGACGAATCTACTCGGGTGTTAAAAAACGTGGCATCCACCTTGCACAGAGCTTCCGTATTTCCAAACAATTATTTAAAACAGTACCTGCACGCTATTTTGATATTTTAACAATCCCTACTATCTCGAATAATTTTAATCTGAGGTCTGCCAGCACGATTTTATGGATTTCAGATCTTGTCACCTTCCTGGGGAGCTCGGATCATGGCTCACCTTTACTGCTCGTTCGACTATTTTTCAATTCAAAAACCCACCTTTTCACAGTTGTATATTATGGTGAAGAGTCTTTAAGTCTGTTGTGCATTTCCTTGTAAATAAAAGTATTTTGAAACAATGCGTTTTTCCAAATTTTCAATTTTATATAAAGTCTTAATCAAAATGCTGCGAAATTTTATATGTACACTAGTTAAAAAAATAATACTATAGAATGCCAGCGCAAAATTTCACCTGTTGATGCGATCTACATTTCAGACTCGAAACTTACCATCCCACCCTCACATACATCAGCTTTTCGCAAGAAGCTATCTACGATAAAAATATTTCAATTACCTTATTGGTTTTAATTAATAATCCTATATGATACATATTAAAAAAAATTATCACAATTAAATTTCACAAACATTTCGAACTTAAGCCAAACATCACAATTACACGAACCCAAACACCCACTCAAACTTTAACAAATTGTTGTTTAACATACAAAAAGTTATCGTACTAACTAATGTAAGCAAAAAGTAATTTTCAATAGGTTTATGTTCCAATTCATCATGTTTGCGTTAAAAGTTTACATCTTTTCAGGCAATATAATTTGTTTGTACAGCCAAGCGCATTAAAAAAGTCATTAAGAGCCCAAAAGATTTTATGAGGAAAACTAATATAATCTGCAAACGACTAGCTATGGAATATTTTTGGTCAACCTAATTTATTCTGCAACATAACAAACTGGTAAAATCGATAAAACATTGTGAAGAAACGAGGCTCTAATAGAGTAAGGTATGCTTATTCTCTTTATCTTTAGTAGGTAAAATTTATTGTTTTAATATGAAGGGGTTAAAGTCATAGTGGTGTAAGTCAGATTTTCCTGCGTATTTACTTCAGAGCGTTGGTGCAATCCTGCCAATATGTAAACGCAAAGTTCAGTAAGTTATACCTGAACATACTTGCCAACCGATGGGAGCTTAATGAAACCATGTAAACGAAATAGCTGTATTAAAAAGAAACATTTCAAGAGAAGTTCCCTTTTTCATCGACCAAGGCTTCGGACTTTTCGAGTTTCTTGGAGTTGAAAACCAGGGAAAGAAAAATTATAATTTCTTCTTTGAATATTTCTTTAGAATATTTATGTTTTATTATTAACTTTTAGTAATTAAAAAACAAAAATGGTTGTGTTATAACATTTGTTTGAAGGCTGTGTATGGTAGGTGGGAGAGAGAGAGAGGCTCTTTTGATGTTTGACAGACGTATAAATAATTTTATTTATTTTTACTTCAAATTTTATTGTTTGTAGTGACTCCTTTCAGTGTTTTTTAAGTGTTAAAAATTACTGCAAATGTGAAGTTTGCGGTTATTGTCAATAACAAAAGAATTTAAAAACTTATTTTCATTGGTAAATTTCAGCGCGTTCGTACAATCCTGTAAATATGTAAAAACAAAGTTCAGTAAGTTATACCTGAACATACTTGCCAACCGATGGGAGCTTAATGAAACTATGTAAACGAAATAGATGTATTAAAAAGAAACATTTCAAGAGAAGTTCCCTTTTTCATCGACCAAGACTTAGGATTCGAGTTTCTTGGAGTTGAAAACCAGGGAAAGAAAAATTATAATTTCTTCTTTGAATATTTATTTAGCATATTTATGTCTTATTATTAACTTTTAGTAATTAAAAAACAAAAATGGTTGTGTTATAACATTTGTTTGAAGGCTGTTTATGGTAGGTGGGGGAGAGAGAGAGAGAGAGAGAGAGGCTCTTTTGATGTTTGACAGACGTATAAATAATTTTATTTATTTTTACTTCAAATTTTATTGTTTGTAGTGACTCCTTTCAGTGTTTTTAAGTGTTAAAAATTACTGCAAATGTGAAGTTTGTAGTTACTGTCAATAACAAAACTTATTTTCATTGGTAAACATTGCTAAATATTATTTAAATATTGAAAATAACAAAAATAATTTCAAATTCACACTCCTATGTATTCTAGACTTGACTTACCGATTATCATATTATTCTCGTTTAAATAAAGCTTTTAGGAAAGAATAGCTAAGAATCGATATGGGTGTATCAAGAAATAAAAAGCTACTTTTTATCAACACTTTTCCAAATATGGATAAAAATATGATTACGTAATTCAGCATTTAAACAATTGGGCCCTAGTTTTAACGGAATGTTAATTCTACGGGGGAATGTTCGAAGCACCTAATAGCAATATTCAGGTTAGTTCAGATTAATACATTTTAAGTGATTTTAGAAGCATTAGTGGTAAAACAATCCAAAGACTAAAGTGATTTAAAAAATATGATTCATTAGTTTTGTACGAGATCTGTATTATTACACATCGAACATATACGACTGCCCACGTTATACAGCAGAATGAGAGAGATGGCGCATAGCGCTGTATGTTATGTCTTTAGCTCCTTTGGTTTACCTTTATTCTCCACCTGTAGCATTTTCATATTTCTGCCTACGAATGTTACGATATTTTGTTAATGAAGTATTCATTTTTGTTTTGCAAGTAATAAATACCACTGTCGCCCTTCATCAAAACTGTTCCGCTATGTCAATACTCCGAATAAGTTAGATATGCGAAGTTCAAAAGAATACAACTAAGTAGCAAATGGCATAATTTGGGGAGGAAGAAAGTTGTAAAAATGACATTTAAGATTTTTGGAATTTAATTTGACTTCGACTTTGATGTGACCACAAGACCTTGAGATTTATTATTTTAGAGAAAAGTACCCTTTTAGAGGTGAATTCTTCTTTAAAAACGGGGAACCTTTTTCTTATAACGTCTTTAATTTATTTATGTTTATAGTTTTAAGTTTGGATTTCCATATTTACTCCTTTTTTGCCCAGGTGAGTTTGGCTGGCAGCCAAATTGTTATAGTCTAATTGAAATAAGAGTAAATCTTGGAAACAAATTGTAGTGTATGAAGAGTTTTCGTTGGACTAAGAACCTATAAGAACTGAAATATGTTACGTCCATTGCAAGGAAAGTCTGTAAATAACATAAAAGAGTAGGGACTCGTTCGTTCTCCATTTTCGAATGAGCCGAATTTTAATTTTTTTCCGCAAAAAAATCCCGAGATGTCTTTTGAAGTTAAGGAATAAGCAGTTTTTTGACATATAAACCTAAAAAATTCCATAAGTAAACTCTATATTGAGAATATATAAGCGAATATCTTACTACTTTTCCAAATTCACCCTAATATGGGGAAAAAATCCTTTTCTTGGAAGAATAACCAACTATAGAGCAATTAACAAAAAATAGCTACTAAAATAATAAATATTCTTTTCTTACCAAATTGTAACGATGCACACACGATAATAAATTAAGAAGGGTATACTTTTTAAAATCAAAAGCCATTGTCGACATTTTAACAAATTACTCTCTGTCATTGTCATAATGACATGAATGAAATGAAAAGAAAATCTAAATGCAGTTTCATTTTGCCACAACAGGTACTTAGGTCAATAAATTAGTACCCAATTGTAAAGCTATAAAAAATTGGTATTGAGATCAAAGCAATTCTCATTATTTATAGTGTTATGTGTCCCAACAATCCCAACATCACAATACGTAACAAAATTAGAAAACATTGATAAGTATGTAAATGTGGGCCAGAAGCCCCAAGTTTTGGTTATTTTTTAAAATTTTGATAACTGATGTAGAGTAATATTACTCGAAATCATTGAACTACAGTAACTTACTTACAATTGTCTTAAAATTAATTCTCCGCCACCTTTTAAAATGTATAAACATTGAGTAAAAAAATATAGAAACTAATGCTTAAATCTTTTTTAGGTTATAATAGCATTTATTTTAATAATTCACTTAATAATAAATATAAATTTTTATTTTTCAATATAATAAGGTAATAAAAGGCTTGTCAAGTTCAGTCCCATCCACTGACCGATTGCGCAAGTGCAGTAAAGCCCATTTTAAGCGACTACAGCTTAACATAAATGATTGAATTCATTTCTCCTACCTCTTAACCCCCTAACTTCCTTGTTTCTAGCCGAGGTATACGCAATCGATAGCATCCACGACAATGAGGCTGAAATATGCAGCGAAAAAAATAGCACCTAAGGGTCTGAGGTGAAAAAAAAATACTTTTATAAAACTACGGCGAAAATCATAACTTCTTCGTTTATGCGGCAAAAACTAGAATGCCAATGGCATAACGCCGAGAAAAATTACATTTTTAATAAATGCGCCGAAAAAAATTATTTTTTTAAATTCGGAGAAAAAAATTCATCTTTAAAATGTGCCACGACGAAAATTACATCTTTAAAACATGCGGCGAAAACTATTACAATTTTAAAAATACGACGAGAAAAATTATATGCATATATGCGCCGAAAATAATCTTACGGAAAAGTGCGGTGACAACTATTATAGCTACTAAAGTTCGGTAAAAAAAATTACATTTTAGAACATTGCTTCAAAAAATGCGACGAAAATTATAACAATAAAAGGGTGGTGAAAAAAATTACAGTAAAAATATTGAGACGAAGAAAATGACACTTCAAAAAGTGCAATGAAAACTATTACAGTTATAAAGAGCGGTGAAAAAAAAATACATTTAAAAACTTTATGACGAAAAAAATTATTCTTCAAGAAATGCGACGAAAACTATTCTCCACCATTTAAATTTTCTTCACCATTTTTCATCATTTTCAATTATTTAAAGGTGTGTTGAAAAAAATGACATTTTTAAAGAATAATATGAATTATACATCAAAAAGTGCGAAATTTTTTTTAATACGACGTACCCACGAAAACAATGACGCTGAAAAATGCGGCGAAAAAAATAGTGCCTAAAAATTTGCGGTGAAAAAAAATACATTTATAAAACCACGGCGAAAATCATTACTTCTTTAATAAAGACGGCGAAAAAATTTCATCACTAATAAATACAGCAAAAAAAAATACATCTTTAAAATGGGCAACCATGAAAATTACATCTTTAAAATGTGCGGGGAATAATCTTCACCGTATTTTAAGAATTATATTAGTGTTTGATGCACTTTTCAGGGTATAATTTTTTCGCCGCATTTTCAAAACTACAATAGTTTTCGTCGTACTTTTGGAAATTCAAAATTATAAAAATGTAATTTTTTATACCGAAAATTTTATAAAATCATAGTTTACGCCGCAAGTAATTTTTTTCACCGCATATTCCTTAGCTGTCATTGTTTTCGTAGACACCGTCGATATATGCCGAGGAGTACAATTATATACATTATATCCGCGGATTAATTTAACAAGAGAAAAAACTTATTTATTTTTAAATTTTCGAGAAAGATACATTCTGGATAAAGAATTTCGTTTGAAAAATAAATAAGATTGGCATGGAACATTTTTGCTTCAGATGTACAGGGTAACCAGAAAATGCTATAAGACTAAAGTACATTTATTTCTAATTTTAAGAAAAAACACAAGAAAAAAAATGTTATAAAACCAAGATCTTAAATCTAAAATTTGTTTTTAATACTCGTAGAATTTAGAGAAAAAAAAACAATTTGCAAACTCACTATTTCTGCTAATTCTGGTTGGTCCTAACTAGATTGCGATTTCACTACGGACGAGCCTATTACTGTTAAAGCACTTTTCTTACCTATAAGTATTTTAAAATGATGACAAAAAAAAGTTGACATACTATGCATTTATTACAATATGCTTACTTAAGAAAAAAAAACCGTATTTTTTATTTTCGAAAAATTGTGTTTTATTCACTGTATGTGGATTACAACCACTCTAAATGCTAAATTTTACTTGATTATGAAGCCATTTAATAAAAAATGAGCTTAGTCGCTGAAGATTCTTTTTTCATAAAATAGTGGATTAATTTTGAGCTGTTTTGAAGCACATTCTGCAAAATTTCTATGCAATTAAGCCCACATGTTTGAGTCATATTATCGATATTTTCAACGGTTACGTTTATGAAGTGTTAAATTTTTAACATGACAAACACACGAACATACTACATACAAAATGTTACCTTTCTTTTCGACAAAGCCAAATTTCCACCGACACTTTCGTCTAAATGTTTAATAAACATTTGTCGCAGCATATTCCTCACGTCACCTAATGCACTTGCACAAACAAAATACAAAATGAAAACACCACACGTGTCGTAGGATGCGAAATTATACCAATTTGCTAAAACTAAGACGTGACGTATGAAATTATCTTTATTAAAAAATTTTCTTAACCTAATCGGCAATCTTTAGTAAAATATACTTAAAAAAGGCTAACTATATAAAAACTGCAGCTTAAAAAATGCATAATAAGGAAAAATGATCACAGAATAAAGTTATAGTCAGGGCGAAATTATTTTTGTTTAATACCAATCAAAAAAATATATAACAGCAGCATAAATATTTATGTTTTCTTAATAATTTAGCCTTGTATACTTTGTTTTAAAAAATAAATTACAACAATAATTTAAATAAATATATTTAAGAACATTAATGCGCTATTAAAAATAACGAAAGAAAATAAATAATTTAACTTGTAAATGGAGGAAAATTTAGTCAAAGGGCCCAGAGCCCCCAGACTTACATTATTTTAGTAAAGCTACAATTTGTTCAAAAAATTTAATACGTAATTAAAAACATATCCGTTCTATCCAGTTTGCAGGCTAGCCTTCCTACAGGTAAGAAATACAAAAGGAAAATAAAAATCTCACTCTTTTACGTTCCTCCTAGCAAATTCTACACTCTTCTCTTTCTGCCAATTTCAGTTCCTTCAGGTGTTCTTTCAAGTGGCACTACCTCGTCAGGATTCCTGCCAGAAGTCTAAATTGGTTTTTACTTAGGCTGATTCATTTCTTGAATCTCGTCTGCTTATAGTTCTCAAGAAGTATTTTCGCTTGCTGCTCTCTTTCTCTCTTTTCAATTCTTTCAGCTACACACACTGCTACTGATACTACAGAAAGGCTCGGGCTTCTGAATTAGTGTCTCAACCCATTTTCTCACAAGATGTATACCACTTCATTTCCCCCTATTCCAATGTGTTCCGGTACCCAAACGAGGATAACATTACTTGCTTAATTTGTTTATTTTCTCTAGGCATTCCCAGACCATCTTAGAGCTGATTATGTAGGAACTTGATGAACTGATGGCAGCTTAACTATCCGACTTGAAAATAATCTCTTATACTTACACAACGAGGTTTCACCAAAAATATATAAACTACATAAACCTGGTGTTCCCCCAAGACCGATAGTATTGAGTATACAATCACCATTTTACAAATTATCGAAATATTTTTGCAGCTGTTAATCGAATAAAACAGGAAAAACATTATATAAAATACTCTTTTACTTTCAAAAAATTTATTAATGAAACAAGTATTCCAAACAATTTTAAATTAACCTTACTAAATGTCGTCTCGTTATATACAAATATTCCTAATGACCTATTGACAGATATACTAAAAGCAAAATGGGTTAGCTTAAAAAGCTTTATCACTTTGAACCTAGAAGCTTTCATTGAAGCCATAAATTTGACACTAACCAATAATTACTTTCAATATCAAGATACATACTACCAGCAGCTTGATGGTTGCGCAATGGGCTTACCAATATCATCTACGGTAGCACAGTTGGTCATGGAACAACTAGAAGAAAATGTCTTAGATAAACTTGATATACTGATTTAATTTTTAATAGGAACGTTGATGACTGTCTAGCAGCTGTTCCTCAAAATGAAATTAACACCATACTAAAAGCATTCAACAATTTCCACCAAAAGATACAATTTACATCAGAAGTCGAACAAAATGGAAAAATAAATTTCCTTGACCTCACACTATTTCAAAATTATGAAAATGAAAAGATTGAGACGATGTGGTATACAAAAGATACATGGTCGGGACACTATCTTAACTATCAGTCACATCATCCGAAATCCCAAAAGAACAACGTAATAATAAGTTTGGCTGATAGAGTTTTAATCTTAACTTCTCCGAAATATCGTCAAGAAGCCTTAAAAACGTCAGACAAATCCTAAGTGATAATAATTTCCCCGAAAGACTCACAAACAGAATAATTACACAACGAACTTGCAAACTGTACAATAAGAACGTCCCTACACAAAATAATAATAACAACCCAAGAACATATGTTGCAATATCATACATTAAATTATTGTCAGAAAAAGTTGCACACATTCTCAAACAGCACGATATTATAGTTTGCTACAAAACATACGATTACTTATCACCAATATTTACAAAGTTAAAAAGGAAGGTAACCCACAAAAAGAAATCGAACGTTATCTAGTCCATACCATGTCTAAATTGTCCACAGAAATATATTTGAATGACAACATATTATCTAGAGAGCAGATTGAATGGATATAAATACACAAAAAACGCAACGACAGCATTACACAAACATGGGACACATTTTAAACATGAATTTGATTTTTCGAACACAAGGATTCTAACACATAAAAGAAACTACCATAAACTTCAAATAAAAGAAATGCTATATTTAAAAAAAGAAAAATAAGCAATCAATGACAAACAAGATATTACCAACCCAAGCCAAATATATTTTAACTTAATAAACTAAACCAACTATTGTAGCCCTTATTGTTTTGCAACACACTGTATAGTTGATATTGATAAAATTTATTTGCAAATTAGAAAAAATTAAACAAAAGCGTTCCCAAATAAAAAAATAACGAGATGATAGTAACCATGGGAATTTTAAAATTCTTTTTCACACAGGAGTAAATAGAGGTGCGTACTGTGAATAATTTTTATTTATCCTATTTAATTCATATCGTTTTATCGATTGATATTTTTAATCAATATTGTTATCGTTTAAGTGTTAATTTTAAGTCATGTGAGTGTGCGTTTCTGACCATGTTAGTTGTATTTTCCTTTTTATTTTAGATTATACTTTTGAAAAAGCCCATAACTTTGAGTGAACGTCAAGCACAGAATAGTAGTATTAATCAAAAACCTAACTAAAGTTACTACATATTTATATAGAAAAAAGATTTAAGAAAAATTCAGCAAATTAATATATATATATATATATATATATATATATATATATATATATATATATATATATATATATATATATATATATACATACATATATATGTTACAGTTAAAACCTGTTTTTAGATAGAACGCGTTTTCCCTAGTTAGAACTAGTTTTTACTAAATGCCTTTGTAAAAACTAGAGGTGGGTCGGACTTAACAAACCCGTTCTTTTTACCCGGATCAGTTTACAGTCCGAAAGATCCGGATCACTAAAATTTGAAACATCGGACTCGGACGGTACGAAAGTTCGCCGTCCGACTGGTCATATGTTACATCGGACTTATAATGAGCCGAGATCCGTTGAACCGTTTTAATCGGACGGTGTTCGTTGTGTCTTTTACGGGTCTTTGTATCTTTCGAACATTCGGTTCGGTATAGTACGATGGGTCACTGATGTTTCGGGTCCGCTAGCGAACCTCATTTCGTTCAGTTAATAATTGCGGGAACAGTAAATACGTTAAAGGCAATGGCCGTGGAGTACAAGGATTTAGGATTGCTTTAGTTTAGATTATGTTTTTTTAGGACGTTTGTAGAATATATACTTACGAATCTAGTATTTCGGTAGTTAAAATATGAATTAGGAACGTGATTAAAATTTTTTAAGTGATCGGTCCATATTAGTATCAGGCAAACTGATTTCTAAATTTAGTTGATTTTCTGGTGCTTGCATTACGATACGTTATGTCTTGTGGCTCAAGTAGAGTCACTAATGGATGCTTACTTTTAAGATGTCTAGCGAAATTTTCGGTAGTCACCTAAATTGATTAACACATAATTCACACTTGACCCAATTTTTTCCAATGGCCGTAAAATTATGCCAAACAATATTTTTTTCTATAATTCATATGAGACGGTGAATGCGCAAATATTAACATATGCTGTTAAATGAGAGAGCCGTAATATTACTATTTGTTTAAAAGACAGCTTAAATGTCCCATTTGTCTTTTTATTTTATCTCCTAAATTATAATAGAAGTTAAATTTAAGCTTAAAATATTTTTTTTTTGAAAAAAAAAATTAATGAGGCTTGTAATTGGATTTTATAAAAAAAAGGATCGAAATGTAATTATCTGTGGTGTACTATTTCCTAAAATATATTAAAAATATGAAATGGGAAAGTCGTTCGAACTTTGGAATTCTTGACGGGAAACGGACAATTGAACCGGTTCTTTGACCCGGATCTTTAAAATTAGTGATCCGGACGGTCCGAATCACCAAAAAGTCCGTTTTGCCCACCTCTAGTAAAAACTAGAATTAACTAATGCTCAAAATTGAATATCAGGTAAAACTAGTTCTTACTAGACAAAACGCGTTTTTCCGAAGCAAGTCAGTTAAAGTTCATCGTACCTTATTCTGATTGGTCGCGAGACGTCACCTGATTCGACAAGTGCGGGGGAATTCCTTTCCGAGCGCCATCCGCGCGTTGAGCGTTCAGCCCGTCCATTCCTGCTTTGTTTTTATTCTGATAAGCACGTATAGATTGATTCGAGCGCAATTGTCATGGCAAACTTAAATGATGGAACGCAATGGAAAGAGGAGTTTTTAAACCGGTTATTAGCGATTCGCGATCACGAAAAAAAAGAGGACCACTTTTATATTATGACAAAAGAAACCTATGACAATTTAGTGGACGAAATTGAAGAAGCACAATTAGCTGTTCAGAAATCTCTGAAACAGTACAGGAGACTGAAGCGATTTAAGGTAATTAATATTTGTGGAATACGAAAATTAGGAGCCCATGAAATACTACTTGTATGTAGATGAAATTTTTGATATAATTGAAGCAGCTCATGTGGCCGTTGGTCATGGTGGTTGGGATAGACTTAAAAATGAAACTTCACGAAAATATGCGAACATAATATTAGAAATGATAAATATTTTTCTCTCTATATGCGAAACTTGTCAGCGTAAAAAGAGTATGAAGAAAAAGAGCTTGTTTCAAAACCCATACTACATTCTGAAATGAACAGTCGTTGCCAAGTTGATCTTATCGATATGCAAACTCAAGAAGATCGGGGATTTAGGTTTATAATGGTGTATCAGGACTATTTGACAAAATTTATTTTGTTGCGTGCACTGAAAGCTAAGAGAGCCATGGAGGTGGCGTATCAGTTGACTGATATATTTTTGACATTTGGTGCTCCTTGCATCTTACACTCCGATAACGGTAGAGAATTTGTAAATTCTGTCATAAATGAGCTCGTTTCATTTTGGTCCGAGTGTAAACTGGTCCACACAGTCAAAGTCAAGGATCTGTTGAAAGGGCTAACCAAGACATAGAGAAAATGTTGGCTTCATGGATGCAAGATAATGATACTATAAATTGGTCAAATGGTATTTGTTTATGAAAAATCGGGCACTTCATTCCGGTATTAAACAGTCACCGCGAGTAGGGCTTATGACTTCGACTTTGCCTCTAGATGTTATTGAAGATATACGAGATGAAGATGATCTCGAAAATGCGTTAAATAAAATAAATATGACAGATAATGCAGAAACTGGGCCTGTAGCTAGTTGCAGTGGACAGCATCAGATTATAACCAGAGCCAAACAAAAAGATGCAGAAAGTTCATCCAAAACAAGTGGAAAATCGCCAATCGCAGCAGAAGCCAGTGAATATGACATTGAAACTGAAGCATCTACGACTGTAGAGCCTCTTATAATACCACCAGATGACAAAGATCTCGAGGTTGTAACAAATGTAAATCGACAAATAATGACATCCAAAGAAACAGCACATCAAAACTTAAAAAACAAGCCAAGAGAATGTCATTAGCTTCAGATGCAATACACGTTCCAGTAGAAATCGGTGATAATGTAATTATACAAATCCCTGATATCGACAGAGCAAAAGCAGATCTATGTAATATAGTCGGAGTGGTTCTTCAAAAGGATGATCAGGGTTTTCACAAGATAGGAACGAAATATGGAATACTCGACAAATTATATTGCAGATATGTACCTATGTATTGCTTAATTGTTTTATCCTATAACTATATCGCTATTAGGTAAAAGCTATCTATTTAAATGTGCTTTTCAGGTCAGAATTCGACAAGTGCAAAGAAAAATTTTTGCATGAAGATGTTCCAAATACAAATTTACCTTTGAGAACTGTGGCTAAAGAAGCAGCCATAGGAACAGGCCAAGGATTTATGCGCTGCGTATGCAAGAAAGGATGTATGTCAAAAAGGTGTCTCTGCAAGAAAAATGGTTATCTTTGTAACTCAAAATGCCACGATAGTTTGTCTTGCAATAACAAGTAGATCCTCATCCTTTTTTAATTTTAAGGTTGTTTGATTATTTTTTATTGTATGTTAACAAATGTTCCTTAACAATGTTCCTTTTTTAAATTTTATGGTTGTGTTCTGTTGACTTGTTTGATTATTTTATTTACTTTTAATTAATATTGTCAACTTGGCAACTACTTTATGTCGATGTTCCCTAAAATGTTCCTTTAGTGTAAGATTATTATTTTTACTAGGAACATGACTCTGTGTCCTAGATCTTTTTAATAAATATTTTTAAAAGTATATCTTGTTTTCAATCCCAAATTAGTTTCTCAAGTGCTAGTTTTAACTAAAGCTCGGAGTGACAACTAGTTTTATCTGAAAATCAAATATATCAGTGGTTAATTCTAATTTTAACTAGGTATTTCTAGTTTTAACAAAGGCATTTAGTAAAAACCAGTTCTAACTAGGGAAAACGCGTTCTATCTAAAAACGGGTTTTAACTGTAACATATATATATATATATATATATATATATATATATATATATATATATATATATATATATATATATATATATATATATATATATGTTTATACGGCTTTCACGGATTCCTCCGTGTGAGATGCATTAGTAGTGGTTATATCCACATTATGCTATTGTCGTGCTGAAATCACATTCAGCAAACGTACAACTATATGCAACTCCGTATATAAATGAAGTAAAATGCGAAACACTGAATGCAAACTTCGCTCCATCATATCCTTTCTGTGTTAGAGGTTGCACAGTTAGAATAAATTGTAATAAAACACAATTCATCCTATTCCACCACCATCGAGATGGTGGCCTACCTGTACCACCATACCGAGAAGAAAGTCAAAACTTACCCTCCCCGCCACAGTGATACGGCAGAGATACATGTTTCGTCTCTCACTAGATTCATCAGGGTACCGACATGCACCTGGCTGTGCAAAGGACTGTGTTTTATTACAATTTATTCTAACTGTGCAACCTCTAACACAGAAAGGATATGATGGAGCGAAGTTTGCATTCACTGTTTCGCATTTTACTTCATTTATATACGGAGTTGCATATAGTTGTACGTTTGCTGAATGTGATTTCAGCACGACAATAGCATAATGTGGATATAACCACTGCTAATGCATCTCACACGGAGGAATCCGTGAAAGCCGTATAAACATATATAAGCCATCCGACGAGAGGTCGGCGAAGCCGCGTTCAGTATTGCATACTTCCTTCTGATCTGTCCTTTGCACAGCCAGGTGCATGTCGGTACCCTGATGAGTCTAGTGAGAGACGAAACATGTATCTCTGCCGTATCACTGTGGCGGGGAGGGTAAGTTTTGACTTTCTTCTCGGTATGGTGGTACAGGTAGGCCACCCCATCTCGATGGTGGTGGAATAGGATGAATTGTGTTTTATTACAATTTATTCTAACTGTGCAACCTCTAACACAGAAAGGATATGATGGAGCGAAGTTTGCATTCACTGTTTCGCATTTTACTTCATATATATATATATATATATATATATATATATATATATATATATATATATATATATATAATTATTTGGGTGATTTAGTGGACTATCCTGTTACATATTTATTTCATTCAGCCCAGTCTAAAAGCAAAAAGGTATACAGCATAAAAAGACAATTGAATTATACACTCAAAACGTTTTTATTATTAACATTTTGCTGATGGCAGTGGATGTAAATAAAATAATATCACATTACCGTGGTTTAAAATGTCCTCTTCCGATGGAAATGTCCCTTTAAGGTAAGTTAGTAATTACAGGTTTTGATCCGAATGCTATTTACATAAGAGAAAATAAAATTGAATTTCTATTATACCTGTGAATAGATATTATACAATAATTTTTGATAACCTTTTCATTAATGTATGTTTTTTTATTCCTTATAATTTATTACTGATGAAATAGTCAGGCTAGTACTAATAAAAATGATTTATTGATCAGCACCTTTCGAGCATATAAAAATAATTCTGATAGGGCCGTAAATAAACTCCACAACAGAATATTAATTAATATTGGTCGGCTATTATAGAACACGTCCCGTTTCTTTATGATAGTACAAGCGATAGGTATAGTTTCCTGATAAAGCCACCTACCTTGCTGATTTTTTGCATATGAGCCCCCCCCCCCCTTTTAGTGTCCCGAATGCATACATTTTTTTTTTAGTCGTTGAGGGACGATTTTCTTAGCTCCTATTGAAGTTACGACAGAAGTGATGATGATAACTTTTGTCGTAACTGGAACAGTTATCGATTGGTGGTTCGGAACAAAAATTCTTTTTGCTCATTTGTAACGCGTTTTTATTATTTTAACCATTCTGTCCCTTTATGAAGTTAATAATGGCTATTATTAATTGTTTATATTATGATCACTGTTTAACATTGTCATTGTTGTGCATAATTTTTAATCGCGCATTATTTCAGTAGAAACATATGGTATACGAATTCTAGAACTTTCGAGTATTTTAATCTATCGCAACACACTATCTTGTGACATTACCTGACCACCTAACCTAATTCTCCTTGGGGATTAGGCCAAGTAGATCCCAAACATTCTATGAATGGAAAAGTATCATATTATCCTTTTACACATTCTTTGAACCAATCGTGGCAAATTTGGAAAACCAGGAAACACTTTTATGTCATATTTGCTGTACAAAGTGGTTTGTCTGAGGTGCTATGACAGCTTATACCAAAAGTACGTTGTTTTCCCAAGACATTTTGCTGAGAAAATAACGGCCGTGATCGATGGCAATCCTAACCATTGTACGTTGACCAAATCGCACGAGCACCAATGTAGTAAACCAATGAAAAGTGTCCCAAATTATGAACTGGACGAAATCACAAGTATTCCTCAGAAAATGCAAGAGAAATCCCTTAAAAACGAGGCCAATATGAATAATTTAACACAGCTTCTACGTCGCCAATTAAGAGATGCTGTGGTGATAGCTGAGCATGCCTTTGAAAATGCAGATCTGGTTGACGTACCATTTTAGAAAGCTCCATTTTATGACGCCGCTGAAATAATTGAAGAATCTATTGACTTGCTAATGCTTTTAACAGCATTTAGACAGTTCACGAACAATGCGCATTTTCGAAAACCAAGAAAAAATAACGCTGACGAAACCTTCTACAACCCGAAGCGTTTCAAACACGATAAAATGACTTCAGAATATTCACTGCTCGTACATGCATTTGCTGACGATATGACGTCGTACTCTAATAAGATTGGAAAAAATAAATAAAATCATCAACGTACAGGGGAAAAGGACTAATTTACAAAAACCGTTGAATTGTTCCACTCCGAGAATATTCCGACAAAAATTCATTACTATCGCCGGGGAGATTATTTTCATCGTTTTGTATGGAGATGACGAAAAAGATTCACCACTGCTACACTTCCTCCGATAGCAGCCGCTGCCAGGTAACATAGTTTGCAAACATATTCACAAGTATAATCTGAGAAAAAAATCATTATAATCAAAAAAATGGTACTGGAAAAAAATCGCCACGGACTTTACAACAGACAACAACAATTTTAGGCGCGTCGGTATCTATGACGATTTGGTGCCTTCAGTGTATTTTACCAACTACTTCGCTGTATGTTAACGAAACTATTTATTTTTGTATTTGTAGATAAAATGTTTAATTGTGTTATTTTGTTATAGGATATTTATATATCCTTGTATACAATTATTTCTTTAAGAAATGCTGTTAATTTATTGAGATTTTCTGTATTCAGGAAGAGTGAGCTACCTAAATGTTCCAAATTGATGTTATATTTGCCTCGCATGACAGAAAGTTTTCTGCACCCCATCAGGATATGCTTTACAGTGAGAAAATCGTTACATTTTGGACATTTATGATGCTCCTCATTTTTTAACAACTAAAAATGGGTCAATTTTGTATATCCTATCATGAGAGGGCGGGCTATTACTTGCTCTTTACATGATAAATTTGGAAACATAGGTGTATTGGGTAGTTTTGGAAGAAGGCTCTGAAGCTTTTTATTTCCTTCCAGCATGTCCCAGTCTATCTGGGAAAGATCATACATCGTAGTGTTTATTAGGGGAACTAGATCTTGATGATATAGAATACAGTTTGAATCATTGTGATTTTGTATAGATGATTTGGCTGAATGATCAGCATGTTCATTACAATATATTCCAACATACTTCGGTATCTAAATGTATATTCTCGATTTTACAACGGATAACGAGGTTGTATATGTCTGTTACAGTTGGATGATGAGGTTGATATGTAGACAGGAAGGTAAGTGAGCTCATGGAGTCCGATGCAACCAACCATTTGTTGAGAGGTAAGTCAAGAATGATTTCGGTGGCAGATTTGATGGAGTGGAGTTCAGCGCTCAGAATGCTATTGAGTGGATTTAATTTGTAATAATAACTCAAGTCTGAACAATAGAGTGCTAATCCGGTGTGCTGTTTAGTTTTTGATCCGTCTGTATAGATTATTTTATGACTGGGAAAAACAGAGCTAGTAATATTCTTCAAGTGGTTTTAAAGAATTTTGTGATGAGTGTCTTCCTTTTTGTATTTGGTCAAGTTTGATTACTATCTGCTCCATCCAGGGTGGAAAAGGTTACAAAAGGGGCTGCTCTATGGATGGGAAAGTGGGATCATGGTCCTCTGACATAAGGATAAATTTATAATAGGAGGAATGGTGTGATTATGGTTTGTGTATTAATTGGAAGGGAATTTTGGATTAAACAATTTATCATACAAGAGAAGTGAGGTTTGGGCCATAAATTTAAAGATAATTTTAATAGTAGATGAAGTCTTCTGTGTTACAATGATTCGATGTGGCATAAACATTGAATACTTGAAATGAGACTGGTGTGATACATAGGCTAGAGTTTTGTATTGTATCCAAAGTTTTAATGTAAGATTTACGAGAAGAGACATATATAAAGCTACCATAGTCCATTTTGCTTCTAATGATGGATTTGTATACGTTTAGAAGAGATAGCTATTTGAAACCCCATGGTGTACTAGAGAGATGCTTTATTATGGTGAGGTCCTTTAAGCATTTATACGTAATCAAATATAAAATTAAATATAACTTGCGTAAATAATTTTAATAATAACGCCCTGTTGTTATTGTTAAAACAAACCGTTAGTATTCAAGGTGTATTGCTTTGCGAATTTTTTAGTACACGTATCCTTGTTAACCTTTTAATAATCGACATTTCGTGATCTAAATATCTCCTATTCCCAGGTTAATTAGCTAAAGGCAAACAAAAACTAAAATATTTTTGGCACGCTGTTATCTGAAACAAACAAGTAAAAATTCTAGTAATTTATAACAACGGAAACTTTAGAAAACTATGTAGATATTACTTTAAATATTAGGAATTAAATAAAGTTTTTTAAGAAAGTGTAATTACTGGGAAACAGTTATTTGATAATAGTTTACCATGTCGTAGAAATTTGGCTGACGTATAGTAGATCACAAAAATATTCGGATATTAAACTCCATAAATTCTGTCAGTGACTGATGAAATTCATGGGAATATCAAAATGTTTTTTTAAGTTAAATTTACTTCCTCACATAAAACCCATAAATGTATCTTACGGCTGAGTTATGAACAAGTTTTTGGTGAAATATTCGATATGGAAGTTTAAAGTGTCTCTGATTTAAAATAGATTATTTAAATTCCAAAGGGCTTTTTGGGGTCGGATCTGAAAAATTCAAAATGGCAAATCCAAGATGGAGGACGAAAGAATTAAAATTACACTAATCTGAGCAGAAATTTATGTCAAGGGCTTTTTGGGGTAGTTGATTTCAAATGTGAGGTCGGATTTGAAAAATTCAAAGTGGTCAATCTAAGATGGATTCTTAAAAATTATGTAGTTACGAATTTTAGTACAAATATTAATCTTGGTACAAATTTTTGCTCAGATTCATGTAATTTTTTCGTCCGTCATCTTAGATCGGCCATTATGGATTTTGGAATTTAAATAATATATTTTAAATCAGATATACTTTAAACTCCCATACCGAGCGTTTCACTAAAAACCAGTTCATAACTCAGCCGTGAGACAGGTTTATGTGTCCGCCATATTGAATTAGCCACTTTTTTGTGGTAATGTCTAATGTTGGTGTAGCATCAGAAATCCCAGCGCTTATTTTAAACGTAATTCGAAGTATTAGAAATATGTTGAGATGAAACGTTCTATATATATATATATATATATATATATATATATATATATATATATATATATATATATATATATATATATATATATATATATATAATTTTTCCCTTATTTTGTCTTTTCTTGGGTTTAGGTTCTATATTTAACAAAAAATGAAAAACAATTGACGTTTCGCCCTTTATTTAAGGCATTTTCAAAATTTTTTCTTCCTAAAAATATTTTTATATAATTAACATTCACATATCTACAATTTTAAAAAACAAACAAGACACTTTAAAAACAGTATTTAAATTTTTAAAATTTTTAAAAATATTTAATTTTACCGGTACACACCTTGACATTTTGTTACTCTATTACTAAATAAAATTTAATCTTTACATCGTCTACTGAGGATACATGGAATGCGAATGTGTTTTATTTTTTTATATTTGTTATATTTTACAATGCACAAAAAAACAAAACAAGGTATACGTTTAGTTTTAAGTTTAAGAGGATATTCAATTTTTGATTCTAATTTAACAGGATCGAATACTTAATATTGTTGTTTAAATTAGGCTTGTGTAAATCTGGCTCAAATTTCCCATATCTGTTCTGTCGTTAACAGTGTTTTTATCTTTTTTAATTTCAATCATGTCCTTTATCTGTAATTTTTGGTAATACATATCTTTGTTTTTTATTATGGTACTGTTATAATCCAAAGTATTTTTTCGTCCTGTGTGTGTTTGTTTAACGCTGTTGAGGCGTTTTTCGTATATTTATGGCCATTTAATCTGTTCTTCAGCAATTGGCTCGTCATGCCTATATATTTTTTAGGACAATTTGTGCAAGGGATCGAATATATTATATTTGATTTATTCATGAGAGGAGTTTTACTTTTTAAATTTGTGAACAATGTATTTAATTTATTATGTGACTTGTGGCATACGATAATATCGTGCTTTTTTAAAATGTATTTTATTTTTTTTTGACAGCTCACTAGTGTAAGGTAATGCTACATATTTTTGCTGTTTATGTTCTGTTTTTTGTTTTTACGTTATTATGAAACTTATATGTTCGTTTATCAATTATTTTGGTGATAGTCTTTTTGTTGAAATTATTATTTATAAGTGTCTTTTTACTTTTTGCAGTATTTTTGTCGGAATTCTGGAGACGTTAGGGAGATAGCACGATAAGACAGACCGATTATAACACTATTTTTTTGAGATTTTGAATGATTAGAGAAACAGTTTAGATATCTACCTGACCAAGTTTGTTTGGTGTACCATTCAGTTAAAATTTTGTTTTGTCTTGGAGAATTTCATTTATTTTATAAAATAAATGAAATTCTCCAAGAGTTTAACAGTTTCAACGAAAAATTACAGTTCACGTCCGAAACAGAAAATAATAATAAAATAAATTTTCTAGATATAAACTTTTTCAAAAGGTCATTGTTCCAAGAGATAATTGGCCTAAATAGTGTCCTTTGTTTATGGAGCTTTAGGGATATGCTTTATGGATTTTTTAGTGTTTTGCTGTATCAGGAGAGATGTATATTTTTCTTCTGAAGATGAAATTAACTTGTTTTTTCTTTTTTAATGAATGTGATTGGGATCATTTGTGCGTTCTGTGTTAGCATCGTTCAACAGATGTAGAATATTTTCATCGTGTTGATTTTCGATTATTGTTTTATTTGATTTGTCTACTATTTAAACAAAATCTTAGAGGGGATATTCAATTTAATTAAATAAAAAAAAGCAACGAACACACCTAACATTTACATAAAAAAAATATGATTTTTTCCTTAAAAGATTAATTTTTTCTCGAACAAGAGTCAACAGGTGCGTCCCTTATATAGAGAACTACTCTAGTCGATTAAAAACGAAACGGCACGAAAAAAACGCCTATTAAAAACAAATTAGTGTTCGATCTTATCCGTTACTGACGTCATAGGGTTGTTATTACGCTTTTCTGTTTTCAGCTATTATTCCGAGAACAACGGTTATTTAAACGACTTTTTGCATAATGTTAATGTCACTCGGTTAAATATATGGTTTGAGCTATGTAATAAATGATTTAGTTAAGGTACGAGTATACGTTTTTAGGGTGTGTCATTAAACACAAGAAGATCTATTGAAATATGAGTTGTGAATGAAATTAACACAGAACCCGTACAAGTATATACTTAAAACGCATTCTATATCAGGGGAACTAGAAAAATATTCTATCTAAGAATGACTTCGTTTAAATCGACATTTTTCGAGCCAGCTTCAAACCGAAGCCGCCTCATATCTTACTTGAAATCTAGGCGTTAATTTCACAAACTTAAACATGACTTGACGTTGGCTTCAAGTCATTTTCGCAAAAGCATGATGTCTTGTCTGTACCTAACCTTAAAATAACGCCTTGTTTTGATATTTTTCTTATTTAAAAACCAACTGTTGACTATTGTGAGGGGTAGAATGTTTTATTTTGCATTTAGCCTTCAACTTAGGTGTTCTTAAACATTATAAAATAATTCGAAATAATATACTAACGCCCTTCTGACGCATTACGTAGTCGTTCAGAAATCAACAGCTGATTTCAAGCGCGCTTGAGGTGTTTATTTCGCACCCGTAGCGCGCTTGGGTCAAGTTAATCCTAAATCGTTTCCGGCTTGACTTAACAAATCCAAGCCGGCTTCAAGTATAATCTCGCCCGTTTAATTCGTTATTTCTAAGCCTCTTGTAGAAGGCGCGTGACTTCAAGCGCGCTCGGAACTGTCGATATAAACGTACTGAATGACGAATGAAAATATTATTTTCACCTATAACGTGAATGTAAAAATATTTGAACGTCGGCTTGTTAAATAACAGCATGATAAATATAACGAACTAAATCGCACTGTCAAAAGAAAGGCGAGCTAAAGAGAAATAGGCTCGGAAACAATGTGGCGAAACTGAAAGGCTTCATCAACTCCTTTAACTTACATAGAAAAGTAAAAGAAACAACTGGAGCAAATTCTAGAACTGCATTGCCGTCACTAACAAATAGACAAGGAAGACCTACTTAGGTACCGACGAACTAAAGGAATTTTGGAAGAACAACAAATACCCCTACAAGTAACAATGAAAGTACGAGTGGTTTAAAAATTCTTAAGTCTGAAGTCAGATACGCTATAAACTGTATGAAGAATGGTAAAAGTGCAGGTCACGACCATACATATGCATAACTTTTAAAGCAAGTCGAGATTAAACAACTTACGTATCTCTTTCAAGTGATATATTGACTTTGGACAAATCCCAATGAATTGGTTAAAGCTTACGTTTGTAGCCATTCCAAAGAAAACAAACCCCAAAAACTGCGAAGATTATAGAAGCATAAGCTTGATAAGCTACGCGCTTAAAAGGTTTCTTCGAGTAATTCATTCAAGAATGAGTGGCCACGCACAGCACTATAGTCTGAAAAATCGAAATTAGTAAGAACTACTTGTCCAATCTATCTGAAATTTTGCATATCTGGGTTTTTCATATTACAGATTTCGAATTTGATATGAAATGTTGCAAAATTCTATTTCATTGCAAAAATTTTTGCAAAAACCTGTATTAATTTTCGTTTTGCTGATTGAATCAAGCGTATGTTTTTGGGGTAGCAGATTTCGAATTTAATGTCAAAGGTCGCAAATCATATTTTATTGATAAAATTTTTGCAAGAACCTTTTGCGGATTAAATCAGAGTATTTTATTGCAGTAATGAGTTTTCCGGGTAGCATTTATAACAAAAACCTATATTAATTTTTATGTAACTCATTGAATTAAAGTGTTATTACGTAGTTATAGGTTTTCAGAATTAGCGATTCAGAATTTGATACAAAAAATTGCAAGTTATGTTTTATTGCAAAATTTTTTTGCAGAAACCAGTTTCATTTTCCGCTTTGTTGCTGATTAAATCAAAGTATTTTTTTCGGGATTTGAAGAAATATGTTCTCGTAGACATTATTTTCGAAAATTTTATAACAAATTACATTTTTTTCGATTTAAATGTAAAACTTATTTCGCATAGGAACAAAAATTTAAATTATTAATTCTTCTTTTCGTTCATTTGCCAAATTTTTCATGATGTCATTATCAAATTAAAAATTGTGTGAGAAAGGGCTGATGAAAGTAAAAAAGCTTCAATTTTTCTAATGGTGTATATGTATATATTCTATTTTTAAATTTACCAATGCAATTGCAATACATCGTTAAACCCCACAAAATATATTTTAATTAAATACATCAATTCAAAAACAGAATATCAGAGAATTTGAAGGTTCATGGCACATATTGTTGAAAAATGCATTTTAGAGTATATCGTCCTTATCAATCTCACTTCGATCCTTCTTCTTCGATGCTCGATTTTGTAGTAAGCAACATTTTTCTAATTTCCTCTGATAATGACTACTAATTTCTTAAAAATTCTTCTTTTACTAGAAATAAGATAATCTGAATGATGATGACGATATTAATAGAAATCAAATTGGGATAAAATATGTTGCAAATGATAAGATTTTTTGATACTCAAGAGTTTGTTCTACAAGCTACAGTAGCTTTCAAGGCGGTACACATAGAGCACATATCAAATTTTATGTTGCATATATTGAATTTACCTACCTTCCTCTGCCCGAATTCATTTCACAGAATTAAAATCGGTGAAAAACACTATTCGAAAGTCCACACTTCTTCGAATTAAACTGTCCTTGCGTGCATGACAGAAAAGCCCGTATACTTCGGCGTTATTGGGGGACTTGGCACTAAAGAAGTTCGCTTCCCAATAAATTGTGCAACAATACTACGACCAAAGGAAAGATTTTTCATCTGCTTTATTGACTACCAAAAAGCTTCTGACGCTGTTGGAAAGATTACAGATGATCTTGCCATATCAGTTCACGCACAGCATCGTCCTCAAGCGAACGACGGCCACAACTGAATTCACTAAATCAGCGATATTCAGTAATTTTTGTAAGTACTTCATCACCATATAAATAGTTAAGAAGTTCGATGCAGGCAAAAAGTTGTGAAAAATAATCGTACGAAACTGTTCAGGAGTAAATTACGTTTTTTGGCTGAAATTGTCTAAACTGTGAAACTTTACAATGGATAGTTAGGTCAAATGGCGTTAGCAACATCAGTGTTGCCAGTTTTTGAATATGAATATTATATAAATTAATTTCAAAATACAAAACTTTTCCGCTAATATTTTTAATTTTGCATTTTTCATATGCTACGCAAATATTACGATCGATAAAACACGTAAACAATAATCTTTGCAAGAACCTTGAACCAGATTTTCTTTCATTAACTTTAGAATTGGCGAAGTATATAATTACACCATTATATTTCATTGAGCAATCTTTAGATTGATTCCATAAATTCATTAAAGTTACGACATGATGATTTAAATAAAGTAAATTAGTATAATATAAAAACAAACCGAGTATGTACCTATCTAAATAAAGAATAAACATTCATGTAACAAGTGTAACAACTAATAAAAATAAATGAGAAATTAATAAACAGAACTACTTCCTCATTTATGATAAGCCAAAACGGTGGTTATCTGTTAAACATATTGTCACTTGCAATACGTACTAAAATTCTAATGTCGGTTATCTAGCAGAATTTTCGGAAATACTCCAAATTGATATGTCAGCTATGAGGGTGATTTGATAAGTCCGTGAATTTTCACAAGGTGGCGCTCTAGTCAGAAATTTGAATTCACTGTACACTAGTGCCGAGATCTACCTTGTTTCGATTATGCCAGAAAAACGAATTACTCCCAGAAGGAGCCGCAGCTACTACACTTGGGAGGAAAACTGTTTTAGGGACAACTCTTAAAGATCTTTTCGTAGACTACATTTTGACGATGGAGAGCAAATTTCATAGCTTGACGAGAAATGATGTTCGAAGAATGGCGTACATGTTGGCAAATCCATTTGGTGACACGGGAATAGCTGGAAAAAAATGGCTTAAGCTATTTCTTAAACGCCATAAGGACAAGCTATCAGTGAGAAGACCAACTGGCACATCATTTGCTAGAGCATTTGGATTCAGTAAGGAAAAAGTAGACTCATTCTTTGATCTCCTTGAAGACATCTATGCTCAAGAAAACTATGGGCCAAACCGCATATACAATATGGACGAATCTGGGCTTACCGTAGTACAGAGCAAGATACCCCAAGTGGTTGGTCATAAAGGGAAACAGCGGATAGCTTCGTTTACCTCAGCTGAAAGGGGTTCATTAATGACAATTGTTGTTGCTATGAACGCCACTGGTCATTTTGTGCCTCCCTTTATTATATTCCCTCGCAAGAATATGAGTGATCAGCTAATGAGAGGCAGTCCCCCAGGCGTTGTTGGCATTGCACATCCATCAGGATGGATACAAATGAACATATTCACTGACTGCTTCAAACATTTCATCAAACATACTAACCCTACTCCGGAATCAAATGTATTACTGATCTTAGATGGTCATTTTTCTCACACTCGTCACATCGACGTGATAGAGATTGCTAGAGAAAATAATGTAGACATTGTGTCCTTACCTCCTCATACAACCCACAAGCTCCAGCTACTAGACAAAATGTTTATGGGACCACTCAAAACTTATTACAGTGAAGAAATACGAATGTGGATCAGAGATAATAATAGACCACTAAGCCCTTATGATGTTGTTGAGCTATTTGACAGGGCTTATTTAAAAGTGCAAACAGGTGAGATTGCAGCAAATGGATTTCGTGTAACAGGATTATGGCCGTTGAATAAAAATATATTTACCGCGGTCGAAAATCTTGCTGCGCAACAAGACGCAGTTAAAGATGGTTGCACAGTCAATGTTACACCAATGACATCAAGTCCCCAACCTTTAGGACAATCGATGGCCAATTTTGGAACACCTGATGACTGTGTGCCTTTAACTGAAGCTTCCACACCCAGACAAGATACAAATATTGAACCTATACCCTCAACATCCGGACTTTCTCGCAGTAGTTTAGGATTAGTGTCTCCATATGACATCAGTCCAGTACCAAACAAAAAAAAGGAAACCTTCTAATAGAGGAAGAAAAGCATCTATTGCAGCAGTCATCACATCTTCACCTTACAAGAATGAACTCATAGAAAAAAGCAAGAAGAAAGAAGAAAAATAAAATAAATTGGCAAAGAACAAGAATCAAAAACAGAACGAGAAGAAATCAAAAGGAAAAAAGCCAAAAGAAAAGATTAAGTCTATGTCAGATTCAGATAATGAGGAGATGATGTTGTTTGATACCGACAGTAAACCCGATGCCTTGATAATAAATACAGCTCCAGACTCTGAAAATTCGCAGTGTATCTTCTGTCGCATGCTGTTTTCGAATGATACTCATGGGGAAACAAGGGTCAAGTGCCTCATGTGTGGTCTCTGGACACATAATGATTGCGCAGGACCAGAGTCTGACGCCTGGATTTGTGATTTTTGCAAATAATTTGTGTTCCTTTCTATGTTATACCAAAGTTTCCAAAGAGTCTCATGTAAGTTAAGGATAACTTTTGATGGTTTTTATAGTATTCCATATTTGGGGTACCTATTCCACATTTAGGTACCTTAATCTTTATTTAGTTTTTTTTTTTAATTCTTACTTGAAAGTAATTAATGTAACTAAAACTTGTTACAAAATAAAGCGCAAATATATGATTGTTAATAATTACTACAAAAAGTTTTTTATTTAACACGTTTGGGCAAATTATGCGTAAAAAACAAAATGGTATTCCATATTTGGTTACTCTCCTCTAGTGTGAATACGATATTTTAAGTCAGTGTGTTGCAAGGAAAATTTTTGGCAGCCTCTTTTAGTTGGTGTGGCAGTGTAACTTCAAGATCATGGAAAAACGGGACTTTCATGCGCTTATAGAGCACTACTATGAAACAAATTGAAAAAAAGCTTAAGAAGGATTACGGGGAATGTGCTCCATCGTAAAAATTAAATCACAAATGATCTACTGAATTTTTGTGGCCATACCAGCACATATAATGCTGAACATCCTGGTAGCATTCAAAAAAAATGTTTTTGGGATAAAATCTTCATAATGGCAAAACTGCTTCTCGGATTAGTTCAAACGCAAGTGTATTGATCAGCGTGGAGAATATTTTGAAAAACAATAAAACCAATGTCAATGATAAATATTTGTTTTTTATTCCCGTACACAAATAAAAAAATACTCAGAATTCAAGACCAGAAGAAGCGCACACCTACCGAGAAATCGTGATGTTAAGTGTTTTTAAGTTCGTAATTTTTCACTATTTAGAACATTATCATCAGTACAAAAGATTACGTAGTCAAGCTCGCAAACGAAGTACAACCCACAGAGAATGACCCCTTTATGGTCAAATAGATTGAAAAATCGCATTTTCATAGCTTCTGAATAAAAAAATGAGCCATGAGCAGTTGAGCCAGGGAATTCAAATGGCAATAGACAGTATCAAGAATGTATGGATAGAGAATAGGACTATAGTACGTCCTACTGACGAATCCAGATTTTGTCTAAAGCCAAATGACAGAAGTACAGTGCAACATTGTCAGAATCGTTGCTGTGGTAGAAGACCTTTTCAACTTGTTGATACCATAGATGTAAAAAATACTAATTACACGGCCCCAATATCAGCCATTGCCAAATAGTGAGAGAGGAAAAAGATGGAAGCCGTGTTCTCCTTTTTTTCTAATTTTTTGGCACCAAGCCAACCCAGGATATCAATCAAAAGTATATTTCTGATATGTAAAGCCTGCAATTTGAACAACTATGTTCACTTGGCGATCACGTGGTTTTAGACTCCGTCCGTTACAATAAGAGGAGATTACGGCGTTTATCTTCTTCTCTCGCACTGTGGGTGCAAGTAAAAATTTACAATTATGTTTCTGTGAACATTAATTTAAAGTTATGTATAACTCTCATAACCTAAAATTCACCCACAAGTTATAAAAGCAAAGATTCATCTAAATCGACAAAGATTTGTTTTAGAGACCGATTTTTAGATCAAAAAACTACTCTTTCGCCAATGTGCGTTGATATTAGACAAAAAGAAAGACTGTTTCATATCGAAAAAAGAAAACG
Organism: Diaprepes abbreviatus; assembly: GCA_034092305.1. NCBI lineage: Eukaryota > Metazoa > Arthropoda > Insecta > Coleoptera > Curculionidae > Diaprepes > Diaprepes abbreviatus. Next base: position 2,185,760 of record JASJET010000037.1, on the reverse strand, counting down.
ATCAATCATATCAACTACACTTTTTTTAAAATAATTTACAGATAAAGAATTAATACAATTTACGTTAACTTGGAGATTTTCAATTGCAAAAATTTATAAATAGAATATATTATATAATTTAAGTGGGCATTTCACCTTTGTCCATATTACATTTAGAAAAAATTATTTTATGTAACTGTCCATACAACATCGAGCAGGAAAACAAATTAACTAACCAACCGGTTCAATGATATGTGTTACACTATTAAATTTGTTTGTAATCGTTAATAATGATGCCTTTTAAAAAACTTAAATGAATTGTAGTTTTAAGAACAGATTTGTTTATGATAGATATCTTTACAAAATATAATGTCACCAATATTTTATATCAGTTGTTGCGTTATTAAATAAAGATTATTTTTATGGTAGTAATCTTTATAAAACATCCTATCACATATCACTAAAACGATTACATTACTGATTTATTGCAAAATGTAGCCAATCGATCTAGTCTTGGCCATTATATTTTCTAGTAATATATCGTTTTATCCCAAGATGCATCATTAACATATTAACATTTTGACTAGATTAGGATTGCAATCACAAAAGGCCACCAACCAATTGCTTTTTAATATACAGAAATACAAAATTTTTTATATTCGATAAAAGCAGGATCGAAAGTGGCAATATTCAATATAAAAACAGAGTTGTTATGTATGTATATTTTAGGTGTCATCCTCCATTTAAATGTGTTCTTATCACTCTTTTTAATTGATGCAAAGTGCACGGATTATTTAAACTACAGTAACTTAACAATGACAGACGCCTTAACCACAATAGTAGTTCATTCATTAGTTAATTTATTATATATTATCTAATATATGGAAATCACGTCAAAAGAATCTAAATTAAAATAAAATTGTACAATCCAGGGATGTAAACAGATTTTGGGTATAAAATTTTCCCAGAATTCAAACTTCAGCGTAAAAAAATGACCCAAAAATTTATACGATAGAAAATAGACGAAAAAACGATGAGTGTTTAAATTACTATCTAACAACGAAATTGCACTCCAAAAATAGATCTAAGATAATCATTCTAAATATTAGAACAGATTTTAATTAGCTACTCGTATATTAAAAATGATGAAAATTATAAATTCTTATGTATTGTTCTTGCAGTGCATATAAATTTTATATATATATATATATATATATATATATATATATATATAAACCAAATAATTTCATATTTGTATATAGTGGTTTCAACTAATTTGTAATCTACAAATAATCAAAATATGCCAACTTCGCTTTTTCTCAATGTAACCCGTCAATTATTTTATATCTTGAAAATTTTAAATTTGAAATGTGAAGAAAATCTATTGAAATGGAAATTTATTCCTCTAAAATATTTTATCGAAGCTTCTTTTAATAAGGAATTTGCAATAAGGATTGATTGTTCCGTCCATGAAATGAACAAGTTCATGTAAAAATAAACCGTATTTTATATTTCTATTTTGAAGATGATATCCTATGACAAAACCGGTAAACTCGCACCTACAGTTACTGAAAACTTTCAAATAAGTCTCTAAGATATTCAGAATATCTTGATTAATTTCAGAAAAATTCTATTATCGTTTTTAATACTTTGCTACATCGTGATGTCAGATGTTCTTGAATAGGTACAATGTCTTCGTTGATGTTGTTAGTTCATGGTCTTTAAAATGTTGTAATAATTCATTTGTATTAATTTTAATTTTAAATCTTTGACCTGAGTAATTACAGTCTGATAATCTATAGATTTTTTCTACTTTTTTTATACTCGAACTAGGGTTTTACTACTGAAACATATCTCGAATAATCTTTGGTTCTTCGATTCTTTTCGCTAAGTTGTTATCTTAAATAGATCTTCAGTGACGTCATCTTCTTCACAAGCATTTTTTGCATTCAATTAATTGTATTGATACGAGGGTGGTAATTCTTAAGAAAAAAATATAAATTTTGGGTAGATTTTTTTATTTTTCAACATAATTACCTTTTAACTCGATACATTTTTTCCTGCGTTTTTTCAACTTTTTTAAATCGTCCAAAGAGTAGGATTTAGGAAAATCCTCAAAATAGGCATATGTTTAGATAATGCCTTACTCGTTCGATGTAAATAATTTTTCGCCGATCCATTTTTTCAAGTTCGGAAATAAAAAAGAGTGACTGAGAACCGAATCGGATGGATACGGTGTATGTTACAATAATTCGAAATTTAATAAAATAATTTTCACCATTGAAACTGCGCAGATACGAGGATGATTCAATAAGTTCTCGGCCTGTAACACAGAGAGTGTTAGTAGGATCAAATAACTATAATCTTTTGTAAGTATTAACCTTGAGATGACGCTCTGCAAAGTTTCAGATGTTTGCGTTCAGTTGTTTGTTTGTGGCGATCGAGTGAACACATCAGGTTCGATATTTTGTGAAAAATGGATAAAATTGAAGTTCGAGTGGTTATAAAGTACTTTGTTTTAAAGGGCTTAACTCCTACGGGCATTAAAAATAAGTTAGATTCTATTTTAAAGGATTCTTCTCATTCGGTTTCGACAGTAAAAAAATGGGCTGTTGAATTTAATCGTGGTCGTACATCAATTCAAGATGATGAGAGCTCAGGACGCCCAAAAACCGCTACAATTGACGAAATTGTCACAAAACTTCACAATGTCATCCTTCATGACCGCCGACTGAAAGTACGAGAGCTTGCTGGTATAGCAACCATATCGATAGATCGTGTCCACTACATTTTACATGTTGTTGGCATGAAAAAGCTTTCTGAGCGATGGGTGCGGCGTTTGTTAACAGTCGACCAAAAACGCCTTCGAATGAACACTTCGCAAGAGTGTTTGTGTTTAGACTTATTCAGACGCAATCCTGCTGAGTTCCTTTGACGTTTTATAACTGTAGATGAACTGTAGATGAAAACATGGATTCACCATTACACGCCAGAGACAAAGTAGTAGTCCAAACAGTGGGTGAGGGCAGGTGAAAGTGCGCCAAAAAAGCAAAAACGGTTCCGTCTGCAGGAAAAGTCATGGCAACAGTTTTTTGGAATTCACATGACGTGGTGCTTATAGACTATTTAGAACAAGGCAAGACCATTACCGGGGAGTACTATGCTTCACTATTGGACCGTTTGCAGCATGTGTTAAACGTCCACATCTTGCCAAAAAAAAGTGCTTTTCATCAGGATAACGCGCCTGCACACAAATCTATGGTTGTTGCTGCAAAATTCCATGACCTACGTTTCGAAGTGTTTCCACATGCGCCATATTCGCCAGGTCTGGCTCCCAGCGATTACTTTCTCTTCCTAAAATGGCTCGCTGAACGAAAATTCCCTTCAAATAACCAGGTCAGAGCAGCGACAACCGCTTATTTTCCAGAGTTCGACAAATCGCATTACACTACGGGTATTAAAATGTTAGAACATTGTCGGTCTAAATGTATTGAAGTCCAAGGGGACTATTTTGAAAAATAAATAAAAACATTTCCAAAAATCTTTTGTGTTCTTTATCAGGCCGACAACTTATCGAACCATCCTCGTATGTACCAGCGCGTTATTGTTAGGGAGGAGAATTTTTTCTTTTCCAAATGATTCTTGATTTTTTCACTGAACTGGTGCAAGACGAACGCAAAATACTTTGCATTTATCGTTTGCCCTTTTTCCAAGTAATCGATGTAGATGAATCCACATGTATCCCAGAGAACCGTGGCCGGATAGTCCTTAAGAACCCACTGTTTCACTGTTTCTTTGTCTCTGGAGTGTATTCATGTTTGGCCTACAGTTATATATCGACGCAGAAACAATCAGAAAGGACAATTTTTGCATCCCTGGTATAACCTTTTGCGTAAATACCTAGTTTTATAGGAGTACAGTTTTAGAGCAACCAATTTATTACCCCTTTCATTTACCCCACCAACTTCCTTGGTTAAGATACATTTACTAATTTATGGGATATAAAATTAAATTTAATATAATCTCCAACGTTTCAGTATGTTTTCCCATAAAAATTCCATCCTTTGCAATGAACATTTGCAGGCATCTGCTTTCAATTAACACAAACGCAGACGTAAAGTGAAAATGTGGAAAAACTAAAAGTGTGTACAAACATGAAACAGAAATTAATAATGTAACATCGTAACGCATTACTTCGTATTGTATGACGAAAATTGCTTAAAAAAAAACCTTAACATAATGCATATCACACGCGCTCTTCGTAGTTTTTTTTTTTTCTAATTTGAAAAACAATATAATACTTTTTTTTTTGAAATTGGTGAATTTCTGGGCGTTTTCTATCATCATTTTAAAGCAGTAAACGACAAAGGAAGTAACAATTCAACAAAACTAAATAGTTAAATTTAATGACACATGACACGTGTGGCATATAGCGAACGCTATTTTATTCAAATCAGCCTCATCAGTTATGGTTAATTTCGTAAATGTTATTTATGTTCTTAGACGACTGATGAACACAAAATGTTTGCTACACCTCCAAACTCACATTAGCGAATCTTAAATTGCATGTTGTTTTGTAGTAATAAATTAAAATATATTTTAGCACTCGTTGTGTTGTAGTTATTTTGCTAACTAGTCAGGCGACAGTGACAAAAACAAAGGAAGTATTTTTATCAATTATTCAAACGCTTAATAAATATTACGTAAACATTTGTAAATCTACTTTGCATTATATTATTCTACTACATTGTACGTATTTAAATAATACATACTTTACAATTTACCACATAAATATACAGAGTGCGCCAAACTCGATGGCGTATTTAGAAAATCGCATGAGATAGAATAATAATAACAAAGGTATTTTATTTTTAAATTTACAAATTAAAATACAATATTCTTAACATACTAAGCGAGGTTCATAATAGTCGACCCGAAAAACGGTTGACTGTTTTTACACTTAACCCACAAATAGTCCGTAAATAGCAAACAAAAATATTTTCTAGGCATATGATTACGCATGATGAAAATAAAATTGGAAAAATTAAACTAAATAACTTAACAGTTCCGTAAGAAAACAAACAGAAACTTAAAAAGTAAGTAAATACAAACAAAAATTGCAATAATCCTAAACAACGATATTTCTCTTTCTGCATTTTTACTCCATTAAAATCAGTATCAATCCAACAAGTCCCACGATTGGCTGACAAAAAGGAATTTAAAGAGTAACTTTTGAAATGTATATTTATTACTTTTTTTTTATAGTCAATAGGTACATTGTTCATTGTGTCCGCTCTTTGGTAAGAAAATGATCTTTTAAAAAACGGAAAAACGGCGAAAGGGAGTAAGAGTTTCCTTAAATCTAATATTTAAATAATGCATATCTGCCCTGTATCTGATTTTATGACGTAAATATTCGGGACATTGTGTTTTAATTATAAGAAAAAACTGTGCTGCGCTATGTATTTTTCTTCTATTAGCTACATTCATTCATTTCGACTTTTGAAGGGTGTAACTGAAATGATAAAACCTTCTAATATTATTAACAAAGCGAGACAACAGTTTTGAATTTTTTGAATACGGTTTATATCTGTTAATTTAAGGCATGATCCATAAATGACATCATAATAATTTAGTTGTGATAACACTAGTGATTCACAGAGCATAATTTTAATATGTTTATTTAAAACTGTTCTGTTCTAATATAATTTTAAATTTAAATATATTTTTTGAAGGCATTTACTGGTTGATATGCTTTGCAAATCTTAAATCCGAGTTCATTGTAAAATCGAGGTTTTTGATGTTGTCATAAAATGGAGTAACGTCATTTTCTCTACATACAGACCTTCTGTATCTAATTAAAAATTCAGATCGAGCTGAGCTCCTTCCAAATACGATAGTACCTGACTTACGAGACTTAAGTTTAAGGCAATAATTATCAGAATTAATTTTATAGTTATAGAGTAATTTCTTCTTTTTTAAAAGAAGAAAAGATAACTTGCTATTATCTTAATAAAGAACGGAAGCTTTCACGGCTTTGGTCAAGTTGAAAGTCATGATTCTTGCTATTATCTTATGGTAAGGGGTCTTCTAAGAAGTCAGGAATTGAATGGTGATTCAATCCTCCTGCATCTCCCCATCGGAGTGGAATTTGGGAAAGTGCAGTAAAATCGGTTAAAACTACTTTACTACGTATTGTGGACTGTCAGATTCTCACTTTCGAAGAATTAACAACACTTTTAGCGTAAGTTGAAGCACTGCTTCTACACTCACGCTTCTTGTGTAGTCTCAGTCTAGATCCCAAAAATTTTCCTAGTTTAAATCGTCTTAATCGGTGACAGTTGCTTCAACAGCTGCACAACATTTGTTGAAAAGGTGGAATATTGAATATTTTCATAATTTACAACTGAGAGCGAAGCGGAACCTTCCAGAGACTGCTCTCGCGGTCGAACCATTAGTTGTTATGAAGAAGTCGAATGTTTTACCTTTGCGATGGTTATTGGGTCGCATTGTAAAGATTTATGGAAGTTCTGATCATGTTGCTCGAGTAGCTCAGATTTCTATCACTAATGGAAACTGTGTCCGCTACTAAACAAAATATATTGCCAATATTGTTTAGTCAATAAGTTATACGATATAACTTTTTTGTTTTGGGGTTTACGGGATATTTTTTGAGCAGAAAAAATATTTTATTTTTGGTGGGCGGAATGTTTGGTATTAAAGTGGATAATGTTATGGTTCCGCGTCATAATTTGAATTTAGTTATTTTTATTTTTACAATTCACAATTGGTACTTGTGCACTTCACCCTGAATGCGTACTGTTGTGAACAGAGAGACAGCATGAGACCGTGAAAGAATGAACAAATGGAACAAGTGGTACTATACCTAGCGTCTTGGTGTGTATCTTATGGCCTCAACGGCTTAGAACCATTTTGTACTTGTGCTGTGAACCAGAACCATTGAAAGAGATCCTAGAATGCCAGTCGGCAGAACCTAAACCAGATAAGCCGTGGATAAGTGCAGGATGTATAATCACTGCGAATAACTGTCGATTTTCGTGTGATAAGTTTCCTTATGCATTTACAAAATAAGGCGGTCCTTTGTAGCTATCGAAATACCAACCATTTTATGGTTCTAAACCTTTGAGGCCACAAGAGGCACATTAAAACTACTATGTAAAGCACCGCTTGTTCCACACGTTCACGGTCTCATGCTGTATCTCTGTTCACAGTAGCAAGCATTCAGGGTCAAGTGCACAGGTACCAATTGTGAATTGTGAATATAAAAATAACTTAATTCAAGTTATGACGCGGAATCAAAACATCATACACTTTAATACCAAACAGGTATACTTGAGTGTCTTGCTGCGTGTAGGATAAGGAAAATTATATATATATATATATATATATATATATATATATATATATATATATATATATATATATATATATTATATATATATATATATATATATATATATATATATATATATATATATATATATATATATATATATATATATATGAATAGTTTGGTTATTCCGGGTTTCAATCCGTTCGTTCAAAAAATCGTTTTCACGACGTTTCGCCAAAATCTCATTTGGCATTTTCAAGTGCGGTTCGTCTCGTTACTCGGCTGAGAACTGTAACGAGACGAACCGCACTTGAAAATGCCAAATGAGATTTTGGCGAAACGTCGTGAAAACGATTTTTTGAACGAACGGATTGAAACCCGGAATAACCAAACTATTCATTCTACCATCCGTGAAAACCTACGATATAACATATATATATATATATATATATATATATATATATATATATATATATATATATGTAGGATCGTTTGGTGCGGCACGTAGCTTTGGCTGCTAAAATAAGCGGTAGGCTTGCTTGCCAGTACCGAAAAATGCGACCCCTATCCTTTGGGCAGCGCGTTTCGTGTACTCGATTTTACATATTTCTGTTTTAATTCACCGTCGCGCCACCATATGACGGTTCTTTTACAAACTTTGTTAATCTGTGACCATCGAGATGTCGCCTTTGTCGTCTTGTTTGCTGTTTTTTAATTTTAAATTCAGCTTTATACGATGCAAAGGCGAGATGATGGTTTGTACCAAATGTGGTGGCCTGACGAGTCCCATATTAGGACGAAACAGCGAGGTCAGGTTATTGAGCCTTGTGGGACTTGAGACATTTAAAGGTGTTGAGAGATGATTGTTAAGACTTATTGTTTGTGACCGTGCTCTAAGAAAGTTATTGATCATATCAACCGCCCCACATGACAAACCGATAAAATGTAAGATAGAGCTAAGAAATGAGTGATTTAGTGTATCAAATGCTTTTGTGTAATTTAGTAAAACCACAACTGTTAACTTAACGTTATCTGTGGCAGTTATGGTCACCGATAATTTTAAGCAGCCCAGTTCATTTTCCTGACTTTTTCTCAAAATTTTCGAAAGTGTTAGCAGTATTCTAATAGGTCGAAGATTACACTGAACAACAGCCAAAATGTATCTAAAATAAAGTCGACTAAATCTTACCATTTTTGGTGTGTTAAAGCCGAAAGAAAACTTATCTTTTTAATATTAGTTCAAGTTTTAGAGACACATGTAATGTCTCGCTTGATATTAACAATCTAACAGCAAGAATGCACGTGGTATATTTGTATTGTTATAACAATAGAGAGGTGCGACGTTGCCAAATATACGTTTTCCCCCAAGTTAAAGAAATTTCGCACAAATTAGTAACACCACATGGGGGATCTCAAGGGATGACCCTCCATATACGAAGTCCCAACCCCTCACTGAATTTTGTCTTAAATATTTTCCTGCAGTTTTTAAACATGTTAAGGTAAGTTTAATATAAATTATATAGAATAATATCTAATATTAAACAAAAAAACCCTAATATAGTGCTTCCCTTACTTAATTAATTACTTAACCAAAAATGTCTTATTTTTAAAAATTTTATAATACTAAATGTTTAGTTTTTTAGGTAGAAAATATTTAGGTTACATAGGAGGTATACAATAATACATATTCAATTTTATATTAATTAGATAATATTCTTACCTTGTTCTTGTCTATATCCGTCCTCTTTACCCAAATATCCTCAAGATTTTCGGTATTGTCCACCGCCGGATTGCTCACAGATTGACTTTTCATCGCTATCAATGACGAGTCAAAAAACTTCGAGTCATAATGCGGACTAGTCAACGGACTCGTATTCGAAAATATCGAGTACGCTGCCACTCTATTAGACTGCGAAGGTACAGCTCCGACAGTGTTACTCTGTCTATATTTCTGTCGCGAAGCGAAGATTTTGGCCGCCTCCGACATGTGTTTCTTTTTACTAGCCTCACTTGAAAATGTTCTATTATTATCTGAAGAGGCACTGTTTGTACTATCATCACTTGGTTTGCTTGCTTGATTTGAAAAGGTTGTACTTGTGACTTCAGGGGCTTGTTTAGTCTTAACTATTACAAATTTATGCGTGGGTCCCGTGACGGTATCTATCACAGACGTTTTAGAACTACTTGAAGATTCGGAAAGAGACTTATCACTGCCGCTTATCACTGATGCGTTTGATGAAGGCACTGCGTTCTGCAAAATATGAGATCAGTCGATAATGCGATCAAAGGGAAGGTCAATGTTGTAAGACAAGTTACTGAAATTAAAAACAAAACATATACTTAATGTCCCAAATTGGTGATTCAATATTGGCAACTGTAAGAAATAGAAAAACGGTTAAACGGGGAAAGTTCCATACAATTTTGTTAGTAATTTACTGAAGCTAGCGAAAACGTTCTAAATGTTTGAGTTTTTTTTGATATATTTATATATGTAATAATTGGAATGTTGAAATCATTTTGATTTTTTTGTCTTCTTCTTCTTCTGGGTAGAACCAAGTTCTGTTATCTATACAATGCCTCATCGATCCTCGTTTGAGGTCGAAATCCAGCTGTCTTTCCATCTTTTGGGGGGCCGTCCAGGCGGCCGTTTGGTGTTTGGTTTCTCTCTCATCACGATTTTTGCTAGTCTGTCATCGTCCATTCGTTCCACGTGGTCACTCCACTGCCTACGACGATTTCGAACCCACTTCACAACATCCCCCACTCCGCTGTCCTCGCGTATTTTTGCGTTTATTATCCTATCTCTTAAATTTGTTCCCGTGATCATTCTCAGCGTTTTCATTTCTGTGGTTCTCATAATTTGTTTTGTCTTTGTGGTTTCATTTCTTGTTTCTGCGCCGTAGGTCAGTATCGGTATTACACAGACCTTGTAAATTCTTGCTTTGCTCTCAACCGTCATATGTTTATTGTTCCAGATTATGTCTCTTAGTTGACCTGATATCATGGCCGCTTTGTTGGCCTGTGTGCATACTTCTTCCGTTACTGCCCTGTTACTTGTTATATGTGCTTCTAGGTATTTAAACTTCCCAACCTGTTCGATGTTTGTCATCAACCATTAGTTTGCATCTTACCGGTTCGTTTGCTATTACCATTGCTTTGGTTTTCTCCACAGATATCTTCATATTATACTGTTTGGCTGTTCGATTGAGATGGAAAAGCATTCTTTGTAAGTTGTCCTCGCTATCTGCTTTCAAGGCAACATCGTCTGCAAAGCATATAATCTGAACGGTGTTGTGTCCCATTGGGTACCCAATATTTGTGCTTTTTACCTCATCAATGATTTCGTCCATGATTACATTGAAAAGTGTTGGACTTAGGCTATCACCCCCTCTTATTCCTATGGATAGAGGGATTTCCTCTGTTACAGTGTTATTTGTTTTAATTACCATGGTGTTTTTGGAATTCAGTTCGTATATTGTGCGTATGATTGCTTCGTCTACTTGTTTTCTTCGCAGTAATTCTGTTATGTGTTCCAGTTTGACTCGGTCGAACGCTTGTGTAAAGTCCACAAAACAAATGAACAGCGGTTTATCGTATTCGATAGATTTTTCAACCAGCTGTCTGATAATAAATATACCGTCGATAGTAGAGCGGTTATTCCGGAAGCCCTGCTGTTCTTCGCACGCCCCTAACTTGTCTACGATCCGTTGTGACAGTATTTTGGTTAACAATTTGGCTGAACTATTCAGTAGGCTGATTCCCCTGTAGTTTTCGGGTTGTTTCTTTGATCCTCTTTTGTGGATCGGAATTGTGATGCTTTTCCGCCATTCGTTGGGTACTGACGTTGTGCGGAGCATTTTTTGAAATAGAACAGTGAGCTCTGTGACAAGGCTGGGGCCTCCGTACTTTAGCATCTCATTCGTAATTTGGTCGGTACCAGGTGATTTTCTGTTTTTTAATTTCTAAATTGTCAGGTGCATCTCTGCTTCACTGATGTTAACATCTGTTAGTTCTGTGATTTCTTGTTGGTTTTCGTCTACGTTGTTTTCTGTAGCTGGTGCCTGGTGTAAGTCCTTAAAATGGCTGACCCATTGTTGGCTGTCGATTGGACTTAGTTGAACGTATTTTTTTGTAAATCGGTAAAAACATTATAGTCCGGGTACCAGTGCCAATCCCGTAGTTAAAGGAAGTCTACTAAACTGTTTCCAAGTTATTTTTTGCCACATGTTTAACCGAAATCATTAGAGAATTTGTTATAAATAATTTAATTGATTAAATTACGGTAAATAATAACTTACGGTGGCTATAAACATTTTACTTAAGCAAATTTTAATTATAAATAAAACTTTTTTTGATTCAATAAAAAATATTAATTACGAGGCTGGTTTGAAAAGTCCGTGCAAAGTCGGCACTACTGGCACATATCGAGGTTATCTTCAGTTAGTAGCATATCTTGGAAGAACACACACCAAGTCTCAGCCGGCTCGGTCAATTCTTTGTGCTTGAAATTCGTTTGAATCGAGGATGTCAAGTCATTCTCCAAAAATGGACGAAAAAGAATTTGTGTTGATTAAACATTACTTTATAAAAGGCAAAACGCATCAGGAGAGTAAACAGAAGCATGATAAACATTATGGTGACTGTGCACCCTCGATTAGAACAGTTTATAAGTGGTTTCAAAATTTTCGGAGTGGCCGTATTATCACAACAGGCGCTGAACGTTCTGGACGCCTTGTTAAGGTTACTACTCCAGAAATCATTGACAAAATCCATGATATGGTGATGGATGACAGAAAAGTGAAGGTGCCTGAAATTGCTGGTACGATGGGCATCTCAAATGAACGGGTACATAATATTTTACACCAACATTTGGACATGAAAAAGCTATTAACAAAATGGGTGCCGCGATTGCTCACGAAATCGTGCGAAGTGTTGCAAGAACGGTTTGCAGCTGTTCCAGCGAAATCCTCAGGACTTTAAGCGTCGTTTCGCCACTGTGGATAAAACATGGATATATCACTATACTCCTGTGACCAAAGAACAATCTAAACAATGGGTTGCAAGGGGGAATCTGCATCAAAAAAGGCGAAGACCATTCCTTCGGCCGAGAAGGTTATGGTGACTGTCTTTTAGGATTCGCAAGGAATAATATTCATCGACTATCTGGAAAAGGGTTTGAAAACCGAGCTGAAAAAAAAAACGTCCACGATTGGCCAACAAAAAAGTCCTTTTCCATCACGACAAAGCACCCTCTCACGTCTCAGCAGTTGTGGTCGCAAAATTGATGGAAATAGGGTTCCAACTCGTTTCACATCCTCCCTATTCTCCAGACTTGGCTCCCTCGGACTATTATTTGTTCTCCAATATGAAGAAATGGCTGATGGGAAAAAGATTTCATTCAAACGAGGAGGTGCTTACAGAAACGAATGGCTATTTTACAGACTTGGACAAATCGTATTATTCGGAAGGACTCAACAAACTAGAGCAACGTTGAACGAAGTGCATAAGCCTAGAAGGAGACTGTTGAAAAATAAAAAAGGTTTATCCAAAAAATTAAACAGTTTTAATTTTTGCACGGACTTTTCAAACGACCCTCGTACAATAGAATCGGTGAAATTGCTCTACTAAACAGACAGCTGAGATGGAGATGCTGAAGACAGACCTATTGGCAGCTCTGATCAAATCAGCAAAGACAAAACTAATCCAAGATTACTCGCATCACCTCTTTAAAACACGATGGAATGAAACCATTAACTATGAATTTTCCAGGCATTAAATTATTAACTTACCAGGAGGTGGCATCAAACAAAAGATATCTGGCGATGTTCAGAGCAAAACTGCGATTAGTTACAGGGCACTGCTAGCTAAGAAAACGCTTACATAATATGAAAGTATGCGACATTCCCGTATATTGGGGTTGTGAAACAGAAGATGAGACTGTAGAACACGTTCTATGTGACTATTCCGCTCTTTCAAGAAAAAGGGGATCCATGTTAGGTGAGTATTGATATAGTTTGACTGACATAAAAGCAAAGCCGTTTGGCAACGTCGTCGTTTATTGGGTGACGGTCTGAGCTCGGTTGAGTCTAATTAGGCCTAGGGGTTATGGAGCCTCCTGTCCACCCTCTTTACTTATCAAATCCAAAGATCCAGAGGTAGGTTTGGAAATAAATATAGAAAAAAAAATAGTTTATGGAAATCTTATCCTGAATATATCCATCAAAATTAACAACAGAAACAAAAAACAAATCAGCATATACAAATTTCGACAACATGAGATTATTGTATTGAATAAGATAACGAAGCACATTAATTCAAGCGTAGAATTTGGAAACTAAAATCAGAGCTGTTATCCGATCTTCCAATGTATTTAAAAAGAAGGATTAAATATCATTTTTAAGTCTCCTTCCCGTACCATCGTGTAGAGATAATTACATAAACAAAGAACAGTATTAAGAGAATACAAGGCATGCAACGAAAGATGAAAATATCAATGTTAGGAATTATTTTCCGAGATAAAATCCCTAATAGAATTATTAGGCACAGTACGGGAGTATGAGATCCTGTAGAAACTGTTGTGCATTTAAAATGGAAACGGGCGGGGAATGTCGCTAAAATGACGGTGATGAGGCATTTTAGAATAGGTTCATAGATGCGCCAGTTGCTAACATCACTCTATCTTGATTTGGGATGCATATTTTCATATCAAATGCAGTTATTATTAAATTAATTTCTTTTTCTCCTTCTTTTTCTTCTATCCCTGATCTGTGCCACCCGATACCAATTTAGTCCCGCTGTTCTTTTGATACCGTCATACCACCGTTGTTGTGGTCTACCGGTACCTTCTCATGGTCTTTATCTTGTCATTTGTCCGCTTCAGTTGTTTATGTTTCTGACATTCCTAGCCTTCTTCGTTTGACTGATCTTTGGAGCACTTTCAATTTTTTTGGTCAGACCGCCCTATGTTGTTACTGAGATAATGAATTCCATATATACTTTCGTTTTTGGTTTTAGGGGAAGGTTAGAGTTGAAGACATGTTTCATTTTACCATATGCAGTTCATCCCAAGCATATTCTATGGTTTACTGCGAGCTCTTGGTTGTTCTTCCCGTTGTTACTTAGTTTTTGTGACGTTTATTTCTAGGCCGAACTTCATTGCTTCCAGTTGTATTTTTTAAGCATATCACTTAGTTCCGCACAGTAGGTGACAAAGACAACTACATCGTCTGCGAATCTCAGGTTGCTAAGTCTTCCTTTTGCCATTTTCATTCCTTTATTCTCCCAGTACAGATCTTTTTATATATCCTCCAGGATCAGAATATCCCCTTTTCTAACACCTCTGTGGATTTCTATCTCTTTGGTGTCTTCATGCAGCCTTATCCTCATCTTGGATCGTTCGTTTAACTCCTCACTAATATCAATATATTGCTGGTCTATCCCTGCCCTTCTAATAATGAAATATTATTGAATTCAAATTATGTTAATTATGTGACTTACAAACACATGATTTGATGGAGTTTGCTCCACACATACAATTGTATATAAATTCTTCCGAAAAAGAAAACAAAATATTTCAATGCGCTGATGTGTTGCAATGATCTATTTCTGTCTAGCCACACTGAAGAGCACCAAAGAGATTTAAAATGTTAATTTGTTGAAACATAGCATAAAATGGTAGAAAATGAACGTTTTAACACATAATTTTCCCGTATTCTTCGTAAAAGTTGCTCCAACAATGCTTTTACCGATTTACAAAAATTTTAAAAATCAGACAGTTACAGCAGGCTTTAAAAAATTCAAAACTCCAATGTTTTCAAAATATATCTCAAAAACTCAAACAGCTATAATCCCTCGACAAGCATCATCAAATGACTAACAACATTTTCTGAAACTTTTACCATTTAACAATCTATCTAGTATAGTTTCCGACATCGCTAATTTGGGACACACTGTATACAATAAAATTAACAATAATTCTAACTTTTCCTTTTTTGTCACTTAAAAATGGTGGTATGAAAATAATTTAAAAAATATATTCACGATAATTTTATTTGTTTTTACTTGATTTTGTGTTTAGTTTAAAAAATATAATAAATTTAGATTTAAAAAAGGCAGATATCAAATTTGATCAAATCTAGTAAAACAATGATTTTGGCAAAATAAATGGTGTATGTTACTTTTTACAATAACATTATCATAATTTACTATTTATATCATATTATCAAAAATAATTTCAATGAGGTAATATTAAGTTCTGGGATAGCCGAGGCGTGGAAATTAAAAGGGGATGACATGCAATGGCGCGCATATTTTAAGTATGATTGCATAGCACATATTACATCATTTTTTTATTTATCTATTGTGGTTGTAGTATTGGATTAGTAAAAAGTATGTGAAAGCTCTATTTCCTTAAAAACTGACGGAAACGGAATTTTAGTCCTACAGATGCACATTTAGATAAAAATACCCCAGAGTTTTCTTACGAGCTGAAGTTTTCTTTTTAACAGAATATTATGTATATTATACTACTTTCGAATTCTACTAAGGACACTTTGTATCACAGTCAACACAATAACATGCTGCAGTTGTTGGACTCAGCTATCGCACCCTGTTTTTTTTTTCGGACAAAAAAATGTCCTTTTTTTTGACGCATGATCTTTCATTAGAAATAAAAATTTTAATTTTTGTAATAAAAAAGGGTAACCGCGATAGAACGCGGAAAAACGCTCATCCCATACTCCAAAAATTTCACAGTGTGGCAGACTCATTAAAATGAAGGTGCTAAGACCATTTTTACGACTTTTGTAATAATTTTAAAATAAGGACGATGTACTGGGGACTATCAATACCGTACCTCCAATTTAACAGTGCGACATTAGATTTTACAGTAGACGTTTTATAAATACCACCTTTCTATTACTGTGTATTATAACTAAACATTTACGATATTGAAATTATTTTTGATAATACTATAAGTTTTTTCAAGATGAAAAGATTAAAAGTTATACACAAAAAATGTTTTAATTTTTGTGTTGTTCTTGGTTCCAACATCTTTTGAAACTATCGCATATTATCTTGGTAAATAACCTAGAACATCGAACTTTACAATTTTAATTTTATTAGAATAAATCGTATAATTTACTTTTACTTTATAGTTATTTCCAAAATAATTATATTTTCCCTTAATGCCTTATTTTGGTATCTATTATTATCCCAGGTGACGCTCATATAAAAAAGTAATAATTGTAATTAAAATTAATTAATGAATTAATAATTATAAATATGAACAATGCAAAAGCACCCTTATTGCCAATAACAAACATAAAATGACAAAAGCAAAAGACAAACATAACAATTGGCAAAACTATTTGAAAAATCATATATTTTTATTAAAGATATTTCGAAAACTATATCGAAATCTTACCACAGAAATCGAGTATTCCGGTCAAGAATTGGCGACTTTCGGGTGCACACACTGATCCTGCGTAAAATTTAAAGCTTGGCGTAGATGTCATATGAAAACTTGAACCTCATTTCCTGTTATAGGTGAGACTGGTATTATCTGGGACTCCCAGGATCAGAGCAAACTTTTACAGTTACTCAGGTCATTGAATCATTTAAAAAACACTGACATTTATACCAAGCTTTAGATGAAAAGAAATAAAAAGAGTTAGAGAAGAAGGAAAAGTTAGTTAATTAAACAATCCCCTTTTAATCCCTACCGACTGATCCTTTTTCTCGTCGTCCTCGTCCTCCTCTCGACATTGCGAGAGTCGACGAGAATTGACAGTCATTAATCTAGAAGGCAAACTGTTGCTGTGACTCTGAAAATATCGTTGGAAAAATGACCCGTTAAGGTCCTCCGATTGCATGACTTCTTTTAGAGGCGACTCTTCAACATCGCTGTCATCCGACGACGTTGTTTCGTTGAAGTGATTGGTCAGTTGTTTTTTGGAGGAACCTTCGGAGGCGCTTTTTTTCAAATCGGGTGTTACATCGGTTTCCATCTGTGAAAAACGTGTTCGTGGTTTAAATGGAAGAAACGGGTTAGTGGCTGCTTTGAGTTTATAGAATAGCCTATTATTTATTCTGTAAAATCTTTGATACAATTAAAATGTTTTAGTCAAATCTAAGTATAGGGAAAAAAATATAGTTACGGAATATGGCTTGATTTTGTTCTGTGCATTCAAAATAGGTAGATTTAAATAATTCTGCTAATAATAAATTCAGATTATTATAATAATAAGACGTGTTTGGCAGGTACTGCGAATCAACCTAAACAGTAAAAATCTATTTTAGGCCCGTAATTGGTATGCGTGCTGTGCAATCAGTTACCCTTTCGGAATTGTAAAATGGAGCAGGATGGGCATCGACAGTCTGCAGAGGAAAGTCAGAACACGTCTGAATGGATACCGCTACCAAGATATCACAGAGCAAGAGAATTAGTGGTGTTGATAAGCACCATGAATTGACTTCTTATCACCAACCAGACCAACAGAAGCTTCAAGTCTGGCTACAGAAACCCTTCATGGATGACAAATTAACATTTAAGTAAAGGTTGATGTTAGGGCAAACGCTTTCTGAAACTGAAAGTTGCCTACCAGCTATATAAGATTAGGTCATCCCAACGAGAAGCTATCCGAAATATATCATCAGAGACCCCTCGATCCGGAACGACCAATGCCGAATGCATCAGAGACAATTCAAGGTATAACAGCAGCATTGGCCGCATCGAAGTACAAAAAAGACACGATTCGGTCGCTAAGATCATCTATCAAGAGCTGGTAGAGAAATTCAAATTGTTGCAGGTAGCCTGGACTCTATACTGGAGAACAACCAGTTCAAGCTGTACTGGAATTGAACTGTGCAGTTGCACCTAACAGACCAGACCTTATTTTAATCGATAAAGCATCCAAGCAAACAACACCAATAGAAATTGTCATCTCTAATAACAACAATCTAAGGAACAGGTATAATGAGATGATGAGATGAACGCCAAATACAGAGACCTGGTGATATAATAAATATGGAGAGAGTTAGAAATAAGTAGCGTTTGGATGATCCCATAAATTTATGAACAACCGTCGTTCTACCAAAGAATCGTATGCTTTATATAAAGAAATTGGGCTGTAGCGAACACCTGTATCAGGCTATGCAAACGACAGTGCTACTTGGGACCGCTCGATCTATCCGCAAGTTTATGGGAAATGTAGAAAGCTATAACATAACCTAGGGCATGATAACATGGAAAGAGCCCCTACAGAACTCTATCCATATGATTTCTAAGTGTATTTGGGATGAGTGAATGTTCCCTGGAGGAAGTGCGAAGCTTATTTGGCTAAGTCTATGGATAATAATAATAAAAGTCTTTCGGGTGTTACGAACGAGTCTAAGTAGTAGAAATTTGTTTAAGGCGCTCAACACGTACGCATGTTCTGCGGTTAGCTACTCTTTTTTTAAAATGGAGCAGGACGGACATCGAGAACCTGCAAAGGAAAATAAGAAACCTCTTAAACATACGAACACAAACACCATCCTCGGAGTGCTGTTGAACGTACAATGCTTCCAAGACAACAGGAAGGAAGAGGACTGGTCGATATTGCTAAGCAGCTCGATCAACAAATAATAAACTTACGTTCTTATTTCCACAGGTTAGCGGACTCTTCCACACTACATCGAGCAGTATGCGAGGCAGACGAGTTAACGCCGCTACCGCTGAGAGAACGGGATATTTCTATTCACCACCGAACAAACCAAGAGAAGTTACAAGCCTGGCTACAGACACCACTTCATGGACGGCATCCAAATGAGGTCATCCAGGGCAACGTTGACAACTCAACGTCGAACTACTGGTTGATTTCAGGACAGATGTTCCCAGAAACGGAGGGCTTCTTGTTAGCTATCCAAGACTAGGTTATTCCGACGAAGAACTATCGGAAGTTTATCATCAGAGATCCCTCAATAGAAAACGACCAATGTGAATATAGCTGTCGAGCATCAGAAACAATCCAGCACATAACTGGAGGATGTCAAGCGTTTGCCGCAACCGAGTATAAGGAAAGACACGACTCAGCCGCTAAGACACTCCACCAAGAGTTAGAAGATAAGTTAAAACTATTGCAGGTAGGAAAACTGCCTTACTACAAATACAATCCGGAGCGTATTCTTGAAAACAACGAATACAAATTATATGGGGACCGAACGGTTCTAACAGATCAAACAGTTGCTCATAATAGGTCGGACATTATACTAACAGATAAAATTTCTAGGCGAACTACACTGATTGACATTGCTGTACCTAATAACAACAACCTAAGACCAAAATACAATGAAAAAATCGCCAAATACAGAAATCTGGAGGATCGCAGACAGTAGGTAATAAACAGCATCCACACGATTCCCATAATACTATCAACAACTGGAGTGATACCAAAGAACCTCCTGCAGAACCTCAAGGGACTGGGCCTTAGTGAGCATCTGTATAAACCGATGCAGAAGGCAGTTCTCCTTGCAACCGCGCGAACCGTCCGAAAGTTCGTAGGAAGTGCAGAAGATTACGCCACTTAGGACCCGATAACATGGAAAGGGTCCCCACAGAGCTTCATACTTGATGTCGTTGTATACCTGTATGAATTTATAATCCCTGGAGGAAGTGCGAAGCCTTTTGGCTTGTAAATCTAAATAAATGTCTATATTGTCTAACAGAAATACATTCATATAGAATAACATACGTATTCATTTAATTTCATGTATGGTTAGTTGAGTAGGAGAAAGTTTATAAATATTAATGTCCCCACAGATTGTATTGAGCAAACTTATGGTCATACAGATCCGGGTCTTTAATAGAAACTTAGGTAGAAGGAGTAAGCAAATAGAAATCTAGTGGCAATTTGGTAATAAGATACCTTACTCAGAAATTACGCCACCAGATAGTTCCTAAGATTAATCAATGATAGCTAATTAAACCTTCTCATAGAAGCGCTCCTGGTGAGTACCTTTGGAATGAAACTATTTATCATTACTAAATACTAGAAGTCAAAAAAAACCTCTGTCCATTTTCAAGGTGAACAATACAATGATTAAAGATCGAGAGCCAAATAATTGCACCATATTCAAGTCTTGATCTAACAGAATCTACGTAAAGGCACTGTAGTGCCTGTAAGTCTGAGAAACACTCGGCGTTGCGTACAATAAAACTCAGGATTAGTTGCACACACATACAAATCGCAGCGATCTGAGAGGATTTTATATGATTCCAAGAACCTCAAATGATCTACATGTGTTAATTATGGCATCACCCATATCACAAGCAATGATAACACTTTTCGTTCTGTTTGAAACGACAATCGGACAAGTTCCGCACATCTCAGTAAGGCTTCAGATCGTCTTAGTACTTTACTGGTAACATTTTGAATATCATTTGATATCCAAAAAGTGAAAGTATTGCAAAATTGCTGCCTTGGGGTGTACCCCTCGTAGCATAAAATATGAATAATTGATACCTTTAAGATATAAAGCAACCTAGCACAATTGAAACTCTATCCTCTTGGAATGATGTCAATAATTTAGCCAATGTGTATGTGTAGATGGAGAGCTTTATTCAAAATGAAGAATTGTAAACAAAACATTAGTGTTTGTGTTACACCTTAAACAAGGATTTAAGTATAAAAACGGTTCTTCATACGACGACAGTTGTTTATATTTCGGGACTGGTTACACTGGTGTTGCTAGGTTTCATCTGACATCCACTGTAAAGTTTGACATTTTGTTTTTGTTTATTATTCCTAAATTATAAATGGTTACCCTCGCATACCTGCCTTAGTTTGGAATGCTTATGTGTTCGCCTTTCAAGCAGAAAAAAAGGAATGAATAGATAGAAACAGTTTATTTCCTGTAAATACAACTATAGTCCTCTCCCCATACGACCACTTCATTCGCAGGAAACCACTGCTGCTTAAAATATAAATTCCGAAATATGTCGGCAGGATATTAAAAACTTGCCGGCTTCGTTGTCTGAAAAATTCACCGGAGTAGTGCGAAATTTTAGAAATCAAAATTTCAGTAAGAGAAAATAAATCTATCTGCCGTGTATAAAGAGTTGCCTATATATATATATATATATATATATATATATATATATATATATATATTCTCCTTTTAAGCAGAAAAAGAGGAAATAACATATAGAGACAGTCTGTTTCCTTTTTCTCTGCGTGAAAGGAGAACACACATAGGCAACTATTTCTTCTTTCTTAGTGAAATTTTGATTTCTAGAATTTCGCACTATTCCGGTGAATGTATAGATGTCGTTCGACTTGCGATATTTTTCAGTCTGACATCGAAGCCGGCAAGTTTTTAATATCGTGCGGACATATCTCGGAATTTATATTTTATATAAAGCAGTTGTCCCCTGCGAATGTTGCGGTCGGTTCGATATAGCTCCACTGACGAGACCAGTAGGTGACCGAAACGCATATAGGACCAGAATTGTATTTGCAGGAAGTAAACTGTTTCTCTATATTATTTCCTTTTTCTCTGCTTGAAAGGAGAATACATAAAGGCAATTATTTAAACAAGGTAGATAGACTTATTTTATTTCTTACTGAAATTTTGATTTTTAAAGAACTCTAATTATTTAAATACTTTGAAATTCATTTACTTTATCCTTTTTTTTTGATTAGTAAGTAACACAAATGAAACAATATCATAATCAAAACTAAATTGACCAGATAGAAGATATAACTTCGGTAGCAGCTAAATGCGGTCTAAAATTAAAACCTTTTTAATAAATATGGCTGTTAACCTTTACCCCCTAATTCACTAATATGGTCCAAATTTAAAATTGATCTTAGTTGAAAATAAACGGTTTAAATTGATAAGTGCAACAATAAGTCGATCAAGTAATGAACCCTAAAAATACAAAAATAAAAAATACAACATTTTGTTGTTTATTATCGGGAGACAACTGTTCTAATCGATTTCAAGGTTCTATGATGCTCTATGTACAGATTTTTATCATAAACTTGACCCTTTGAAGGTTTGCTTGTTGATAATATAAGACAAAGTATCACAATATGATAAGCAAAACAAAACTGACCAACCAGAAGATCCAACTTCCATAAAAACTAGATCGAGTCTAGACATTTTTAGTGAATCATTTTACAGGAAAAAACAACTTAAATTTCATTCATATTTACATTAGATAAAAAACATTATTTACATTATTCTAAGTACCTAACAAGATGACTGTTGATAACAAACTTATTGTAGTATGCAAGTATAAATTATATTCATGTAATGAAGAGCGAAAACATGATATTTTGTTAACGAGGTCCTTCCCGATTTTTTGACTCATGATATCGCAAGATTCTGATAATATATTTATAAGAAAGGCAATAAAAAACTTGTCTCTAACAATTAACAAGAGATGCACTTGCGCCAACTATTCTACAACGACTTTATTACATCTGAAGAAAATTATTCCAGTCGGCCTTCAAAATATGCATCGATACCCTCTTTTACCGGGTTACCGCCTGCAAAATGACGTCCTCTAAGGTACTTTTTAAATTATTGAAATCTGAAATATACGGCGGATGGGCGGATTAAACTTTGGGTGCTTTGTGAACTCACGTATTGTTGCGAAGAAGGACATTCTTGTGACAAAAAGCAGGACTTTGGATATCAACTTTCTTCTTATTTTCTTTCCCAATCAACATTTGTCCACTCTTGGACGCCTACTGTCCTGTGCTAAACCCATCTATTGTCCACCCGTTATTCGTTTGATATCATCCACTCGTCGCTTTTGTGGTCGTATTGCAATTCTTTTTTGTCTGTCTACATGTTCTGCCCTTCTCCACACCAGCCTCTTTTCTTCTTCCATTATGTCTATAATTTTTGTTTTCCCCTGATTTTTTCATTTCGTATTCTATCCCGAAACAAAATATTATTCCATAGCCCTCTGTGATATCCTAAGCTTTTGGGCAAATGCTTTTGTGAGACCTATTGTCTTTCATCTGTAAGTCCAGACTGGCAGGACGCAGGTGTGTTATGTGTGCGAAATTGGGGAACAGTACACTGCGACCTAATAGATCTATTGTATTCCCCTTCTGCTGCCAAGTCGTTACGGATACCTTGCCGACAAGAACAGGTCCTTCAGTCCTATCTCCCTTAGCAATCTTATGATGCTGAACGGCTGTAAAGTGGGTATTCTTCTTCTCCTTCTATTTGGTGTGTTCCCAAGAACCACATTCTAGGGTGTTCTAAAGAGCTGCACTCTGAAAGAATTTGAATAGAGGTTTCTTGAGGTGGCAATGCCCCGTCAGAATTTCTGTCAGAACTCTAAGTTGGTTCCTTGAATATCTTCTGATCCTAGTTTTCCATTCCTTGCAGATCCGTCCAGTAATTGTATCAGCTGTTTTCTTCATCTTTTTTTAATTATTTCAGCATTACACTGCTATTGATTTCATAGAACTGCTTGGGCCCCAGAAATGGTGTTTCTCGCGAGCTTGTCTACTATTTTATTTCCTTCTACCCAGGACGCGGGTATTATAAACTCAAGTTTTTACGTTGATTGGGATTAAGTTGTTTTGAGAATGTACCCCAGTTTCCAAACGGTGCCCAAGACAATAATTTCAAACCTATCTTTATGGACGCTTCCTTCAACTAATATTAGATATCATTTAGTTAGCTGACGTCATTGGCTATTATAGCAATGTTAATGCCCATGTTTCTCATCCCAATTTTCTAAAAAGATCTTCAAGAAACATGAAAAATTTTGCCGACAGTAGTTGCTTCGTCCATTGTAATATTTATTGTTGCCTCTATATTGTAAATGACATGGACCTCGAAACTGACCAAATTTCAACGAAATCGAAAGCTTTGTAAAAGTCAATAAGGGCTAAATGCATCGTTAAGTTATATTCCTCTCTTTTTTTTATCAATGTACGCATAATATACAAGTGATCAATGGTACTAAATCCCTTTTTAGAGCCCGTCTGTTCAACAAGTTTGCGGTTAGTCCAATTGTTATTATTTTTGTGAACAGTTTATATAAATGTGATAGAAGAGATAATGGTCGATAATTTTCAATATTTGTATTATTGTTTCTTTGAAGAGTAATATAACCTTCGAGTTGCACTATTTCACTGAAATCTTTCCGTTGTCGAGGGACTTTTCTGATAAAAAGTTGATGCTGGTAGCCGTTACTATGTGGTAGTTAATCATCTTCGGGAAATGTTTAAAAAGGAACTACTATGTTTTATACCACTAAATTTATTAAGAAAACAGTGACTGCAGTTTCAACTCACAGAATCATTTTCAAACTGAATTACAAAAGTTAGACCAAGTATTCAATACAGAAACATTTTTAAATTTTTAGAAAACCAACGTTTACAGGTAATACTATATGTAATGACTCTTTTCACCCCTTACAACACAAAATGGCTGCATACAATTCAATGATACATAGAGCATTCTCTTTGCCTCTCTCTGAAGAAGATCTTCAAGAAGAACTAAATATCATTGAAAGGATTGCAATATCAAACGATTTCTCCCAACAAACCATAAAGAAATTAATAACTAAAAAACAAAAACAACTAGCTTTTAATTCAATATATCCCAAAATAAAAAATGATAAAGATAGTTCATCTTATATATCTTCATCTTATACTGTGGTACCCTATCAGAAAACATAGCTAATACTCTTTCCAAACATAACGTAAAAGTAGCCTTTAAATCTGAACACAATCTGTACACTATCCTTTACAATGCTAAAGATAAAATTAATAAATTTGATAAATCAGGAGTTTATAAGTTAAAATTTTCTGAGTGTGATAGCTTGTATATTGGACAAAGTGGTAGAAGCTTTAAAACTCGCTTTTCAGAACACCACCGATCATATAGACTACAAAAAACAGACTCGAGCTTTGCCAACCATTTCTTAGAACACAGCCACAGTTTTCCTAATTTAAGCAACATTGACATATTACATTATTCAACAAAGGGCCAAAAGTTAAATATTCTTGAATCTTTAGAAATATATAAACAGAGTAAAAATAAAAATGTAAATTTGCTTAATAACCAGACAGAACTTGGGGTTTCCCCGTTATTTGTTGTGGCCAAATAATAATTAGTTCCCAAAATTTAGTACCTCCCTTTGTAATAATGTAATTTCTCAGGTAGATTTTATTTATTGTTAAATTTTCTCATGTTTCTGTATTGAATACTCAGTCTACCTTTGTAATTCAGTTTGAAAATGACTCTGTGAATTGAAACTGCAGTCACTGTTTTCTTAATAAATTTAGTGGTATAAAACATAGTAGTTCCTTTTTAAACATTTCCCGACGACTTTTCTGATATTTTATTCAAGTTCGTCATGTAGAATTATCAAAACACCTGGCGCAGATAGAGGTATTAGATTAATTAATTATATGGTATTACGTTTTAAATTATTACAAGTATAATTTCAAATTTTAGCTTTAACTATTAAAACAGTTACACCGTTGCAAAGATTCAAAAATACGATTCCTTCAAATATTTCTTTAATTTTTCAGCAAAGCAACACAGCAGGTTACTCTCCAACAAGGTTATACAAGCACTTATCGCGCGTTTTATTGACGATTATTATTAAACTTTCAGTGTAAACAAATTCCGCATGCTGAATTCTGAATTAACAACAAGACATGTAAACGAGCAAACATATCGATATTATCTATTGGGGTCAAACTTTAAACGGGTTACAGAAGGCCGAATTTGGTTGAACGATTTGGTTTCATCGGGAATGGGGTCATCATTTTTATAATTGGGAACAGTGCGTTAAAAAGCAATATTGAATAAATTACTAATTGGGAATTTAAAAACACAGAATATTATCTGGATGTTCGAGGTTTGCGCTTCTTGATAGAAAGTTGCTATGATACAGCCAATTACGATCGCCACCGTTCTACAAAGCAGGGGTGCCTTAACCGAGAACTTTAAGGATTGTATTCTAAAAAATTATCGTAGGTATCTTGGTACAGCATTCAACAGGTTGATGGTCTTCTTCTTGAGTCCACTTCTAACAAAGGAAATTTGGCAGAAGCTGATGAACTGAGCTTTTTTATTTTCGATATAGCTGTTCGAAAGAATTCCGCTCAGGAGGTCAAACTAATCTCGCAGATCGCGTTTGCAAACAATTCTGCGCCTACAGACGCTTCTTTTTCTGATGACACAACTTTTTTCAATTCATATAAAGACTTAGAACAAGCTCAAAGAAAAAATTCAGAATTAAGCATAATTTGAAAACTCAAAATAATCAATTCACTTTAAAAAACAAAACACCACATGTCGTGAAATTTGTACATTGAATAAGAATAGTCATTTCTTGTAGATTTTAGATCGCTGAATTCGAATCCAGACCATTGACAGAGAATAGGCATGATGACTAATTTTGGAAAAATACTCCACGATGTTTTTACGCACCTGCTTTATACAAAATAAATCTTATTACCGCAAAAAATTAATGTTTTGAATGAAAAATTGACCTTTTTAAAATACAATTTAAATTTCGCACCAAAACGCTAGAATAGTAATGGCGTCCGTCTGTGACGTCACCCTTTCGTAAACACTTGACAAGTTTTATCTTATTGCTTGTTTTGATTCATATTTTCCATTATTTTGTGCGATAATCATGAATTCTAATGTGTATCGATAGTGTGTAGTTCGTCCATGTAATAATACATCGATAAAAACTCCCAATAAGTTATTTATTAACGTGCCAATGAAGAAAAATATCAGAAATACGTGGCTAAATCTTGCAAGGCGAGTGTATCTGTTAATTCAGTGATTTATTCCTGCGAAGATCGTATTGATGTAAGTATTTATTTTATATAAATAAATGCCGAAGCTCGCAAACAAAATATATGTAAGGTAAATATTTGTCAATAACATTGTCGGTCCCGTTTGAGGTTAGGTTTCATTTCTTTATTACTGTATTATTTTTAAAGTTCCTAATTAAAATTTTTTTCTTTTTCCAGTTACCAAATGATATGGAAAATTATATACAGTACCATGTAATGGGTTCAGTTTTACAAGTGCGCATAAAGTCAGGGTGTATACCCACAAAATTTGAACGCTAACCAGGCAGAAGCAAACGAACTTCTGACACCGCTGAGCATCCCTATGTTCTCAAAAAACAAAGAAGGTGTCTAATTGAAGAAAGTGACAAAGATGTAACACAAACAAAACCACCTACAGGACATTTAGAACTCACAGGCACTTCATCAGAAAGTTCAGGTGCGTACCCATTGCTTTTTTATACTGGTAACCTGTGTTTTAATGAATTCAAGTGTATATCTTTTCTGTTAGCCGGTTTAATCATAACATTATAGACATTATAGGTAGTTATGATTTCAAACAATCTTTGTGGTAGCTATTATTATTATAATATTTATTATAGTCTGTTCTGTTATAATATATATATATATATATATATATATATATATATATATATATATATATATATATATTATACAAATTCAGAAGTAAAGCTGTCCAGACTGAAAAAAGAGTGCACCAGTTAACCTCTTGGCAAATTTGAGCTATTGGCCTTGACAAATCCTTATTCCATGACGTTTTTGTATTTTTGGAAGCACGAAACTGACACACTCGATAGTTTTATCCACAAAATATCTGATTAACGATGCAAATAAAGACAAATTCGAACGATAAAGGCGATAAACAATTACGACTGATGTGATGTTTATGAAAGCGTGACGTCACGCGCTTCTGATTGGTGTTCGATATAATATGGCCGATTTCCATATTTTGTGTTTTTATTTTTACTAAAATAAAAATAATCTCACTTGTAATCTAAAAATAAATGTGTTTTTTAGAATCTGTCTATCCTATATAATTACTTCTAGTCATAATTTTAGTGATTCTTCGTTACAGTCATCATGCCTATAGCGCGATCGCATCAAATTTTTTAAACATCCCAAGCGAAAAAAACAAAAAAAAAGTGATTTTGGCCTCTATTTGAGGTTATGTATCATCACGACATTTTTCTTTCTCAAAAAGCTATACATTATATCTTAAAGTATAAGTCTTACTCTTTTAAATGCCATTGAGTTTGTATAAATATCTTTTTTTTTTCTTCGAAATACTTAATTTTGAAAATTTCAAATTGAATAAATTTTACAAGTTTTAAGAACCTTCACGTTTCTTAACGGATAAGTTGTTAAACCACAATTCTGATAAACCATGGATGATTTAAAGCTATCAAAGCACCCCTCAATTCAAATTTATCATTAGTTTTGCAAAATAAATTTGTTGAAACAAATTATTGCAAAATTCGTTATTTTTTAAATAAATGCTCCCATCGCATTTTACAAAAATAAATACGTTTAAAGGAGTCGGTATCGGTAAGTCTCTATCTTTAATAATAATAGAGATACCCCCCAAAAGTTTCAAAAATTTTACATCCTGTATATACCCCTACCAGATGTCCTTTTAATCATTGAATTTGTTTGATAAATTGTTATCAATTTTTACTTATGCAGCTTAGCTCCAGTAGAGATTGTATATTATATCAATATCTTGATAGCCGATGTTGATCTTCTGTAATATATCTAGTAGTTTTTCATACTTTACATTGTCAAATGTTTTGCGGTAATCTATAAAACAGGTGTAATACGTCCTAGCTTACATCTAGGAATCTCTATGAGAGAACGTTCGGAGAGCTGAAATTTAAATTGACGTTCGAGGTTTCAGCTTCGCACTTTTTATAAATTATAGTGGGTACAATTCTTGAGAATGTTGTTAAAACAGCTCATGAGATTTATGAGTCGATAACCATTGCATCTGGAAGTTCGCACTTTCCTTGGGAGAGGAACAAAAGTGAAAATAAGTCATTCGTGTGGAATTATCTCAGTTTCATACGAAGTGTGGCTATAAAATAACGAGACCATGGTTGTAAAACATTTTATTTTAGATTTATACATATTTAGTGATTATCACCTTCAATATACATGTCTCCTCTCTCCCTACAATGCTTCATACGAATTTTCCATTGTTCGAAACAGTGCTGGACGTTTCTAAAAGTCACATGGTGCAAGGTCAGGTGAGTAAGACGGATAGTATAACACTGGGATATTGTATTTAGCTAGAAAACTCTTGACAGATAATCCAGAATGAGTTGGCACGTTATCTTGGAGAACCCATGATGTGTTCTTTCACAATTCGGGTCGTTTTTTTCTTATTCTTTCACGGAGTTGAGCAAGAACCTCAAGGTAGTAATGTTAGTTAATATCTAACCTCCAGGAAACCAGTGAAGGTACACAATTCCATGAATTTGTCCACTCGAGATTTTTTAGCTTTCGGTGAAATTGAGCCATTCCAATGCAGAACTGCACGCTTGGTTTCAGAATCAGTGAAATATCAAAATTCGTCTCTTTCCAATAAGTTCGGGTCATTTTCAATGGCATTCTTCGACAATTCCTAGTTTCAGCAATCGCACGAACAGTTAACCGAGGATCATATCGAATCAGATTATCGACTTTTTCAATATTTTTTTACGAGAAAGGGCGATCCGGGCAAGAATCATCTTCAACGTCTTCTTGATCATCTTGGAAATGCTTAAATCACTCAAAAATTCACACACTTGATA
Organism: Diaprepes abbreviatus; assembly: GCA_034092305.1. Lineage (NCBI taxonomy): Eukaryota > Metazoa > Arthropoda > Insecta > Coleoptera > Curculionidae > Diaprepes > Diaprepes abbreviatus. The sequence goes on along the minus strand of JASJET010000037.1, from coordinate 2,155,785 downwards.
AACATTCATTGCAATACACTTCTTTTAATAAAAGATAAGGTTCAGTAACGGTTTTCCTCAGTTTCATGTAAAATGCGTACTTCCTCTGTAGAAGTATGAGTCTCGTTATTTTATAGCCACATCTCGTATATGTCATTAGATAAATCTAATAAGAGCCGAAGGTCTGTCTTACAGTTGTAGACCTACCGCTTTGTCACATTATGCACTTTTGATAGCATGTTCAACCTCGCTGCGTGTTATACCCATCAACAATTAGGTTTATAAATTTTGCCGCTTCTAAAGGGTGTTTTTTATAGAGGTATAGAACTTTTAAATGGAATAAAACAAAGATGAATTTTTTAAATTGACTTGAAATTTACTTTATTCGAAAGATAACCTTCTGGCATTATAATTTAAATATGACTTCTGACATATGACCGCCACGGCTGGCTCGGACGTAGTCTAATCTGGAGGTCCAATTTTCGATGACTTTTTCCAACATTTGTGGCCGTATATCGGCAATAACGCGGCGAATGTTGTCCTCCAAGTGATCAATCGTTTCGGGCTTATCGGCGTAGACTAGCGACTTCACATATCCCCACAGAAAACAGTCTAGCGGCGTTAAGTCGCACGATCTTGGAGGCCAATTCGCGGGTCCGAAACGTGAAACTATGCGGTTACCAAACGTTTCCTTCAATAAATCAATTGTGGCACGAGCTGTGTGACATGTTGCGCCGCCTTGTTGAAACCACAGCTCCTGCACATCATGGTTGTTCAATTCATGAACGAAAAAGTCAGTAATAATGGCTCTATAGCGGTCACCATTGACTGTAACGTTCTGACCAGCATCGTTTTTAAAGAAGTACGGACCAATGATTCCACCAGCCCATAAAGCACACCAAACAGTCAGTTTTTCTGGATGTAACAGTGTCTCAACATACACTTGAGGATTATCATCACTCCAAATATGGCAGTTTTGTTTACTGACGTATCCATTCAAACAAAAGTGAGCTTCATCGCTAAGCAAAATTCGCTTATGAAAATCGGGATCAACGGCAATCTTGATTTGGGCCCATTCACCGAATCTACGCCTTGCTAGGTGATCGTGTGGCTTCAATTCTTGCACGAGTTGGATTTTGTAAGCACGCAAACCAAGATCTTTCCGCAAAATCTTCCATAAAGTGAATGGACACATATCCAATTCCTGTGCACGATGGCGGATAGACTGATTCGGGTCTTCCTCTACGCTACGCTCTACAGCAGCAATGACTTCTTCTGTACGCCCTGTACGACGTCTCTGTGGATGCGTATTATCTTTTAGAGTAAACGTGGTGCGAAAACGTTCCATAGTTAATCGAATTAATTGCTCTGATGGACGATTATGTTGACCGTAAAATGGACGTAGTGCGCGATACGTATTTCGAACAGAACCATGATTTTCAAAAAAATTTGCACAATTTCGAAGCGTTGTTCAGGCGTCAGTCTATTCATGTTGAAATGCCAAACCAAACTAAACATAAATCATTTGACAGCTGACAAAATGGCCGCCAGTTAAAAAAGTGTTGCCAACTTAAAGTTCTATACCTCTATAAAAAGCACCCTTTATTTAAACTAATGCGAAAAATGTGGAAAATAGATGGACCAAATAGCTAAAAGAAATGTTATTTATTCGGCCGTATTTCTTCTGCCTCTTATTACAGTTTATGTAAAATTTTAAATCATGTAAAATTTTTACATTTACGAATGTGAGTTTTAAACCTGGTCTAGTTGCCATTGAAGTTACCCTTTTTAGCTGCAGCTTTATTTTGTATTATGTCAACTAACCAACCTTTATAAAGAAAAATTAAAGATACAAAGCTACAAACCAAGCTTTGGAATTAGTAAAAGGAATATATGTCTCTCGAAATTAAAAGACACATTTTCCATTTTTGCCGGTAAACATACAATTATTCTTATCAATTTAAACCTTTTAGTGTCAAAAGACTAATTTTAAAGTTAGATCACGTTAGACCATGTTAGTTAAAGATTTTTAATTATGTATCGATCCTTTACCTCATCATTATTACCCATTTACGTATTAATTTGCTTGTGCTTGTTGAGCAGCATGAAAAATGTGGATCGGATAGTTTCCCGGAAGCGATAACCCGCAGGCATATTTGTACTAAATTGTTATCGATTAGTGCGATTAATTTTGAATTAGGTCGTTATACTTTTGGTATTTTTTTTGGAGGATCAATGTATTAAAAATAGCTTAACATAAAAAATTACTTAGAAAAATTTTTTTTAAAAAGTAAGATATGACACAGTTTAAAACTTGCCGATCAAAGGAAAAGCTTTTGAAATATTCGTCCAATTGAAACTGTTCCGAGAACTATTCACGCTTATATCTCTATGGACTTCCCCTAATATTATTAAGGTGTTTTGCAAAACTCCATTATGATATTAAATAATCTTGCACCTACAGAACACCAGTCGCCTGTATGTCTAGCTAGGCTTCTCGCCAGGCTAAATAAATAGATTTGTAAAAATATTACGCATTATATTAAGAAGAGTGATGCCTGCCTAGTTATTATTATAAAGGTAAACTAACAAATTCGCGGACACACCAAAATGGATTTTGGACTGGGTGTCACGTGTTATGTTCGTTAATAAAACAGTCTTCGCTATTTATAAACACAATCAATTATGCGGTATTAACTATATTGGTTAACCGTGAAAACAGCAATAATATACTAACAACATATGTGTTTTTAAGAGATCATATCCAACGCCGGTCCCAGTATTTTCCCCACTATAAGAACCTTTCGGAGAAGCGGCTAAAGATGTAGTAGGGGAGACCTGGGTTAATATGACCGTTGGGGTGGGGATATCAGACAAGAATTTTCCTGACATATCCGTAATTTTGGCCCTGTGTCAGGAACAAGAAAAACTGTAATTGACAGAATTTTTTTGAAATTAAGGGGAAAATATAAGTTATAAAAACATATATATTTGTTAATCATTCTGATAACAAAAAATAAAATAATGAAACCTTTAACAAAATGAGTGAATTACTAGCCAAGTATATTAATTTATTCATTCAATTAGTTTCGTACTCTTTATTGCTTGATATTTCTTTTAAAAGCTGCTGGTTTCTTATAACCATTGTATGAAATTAAACTGTGTCAAGAGTATAGCCTTAACAGACAGTCTATTTTTGAGCTACGAGGTTTGTCCCAAAAGTATCGAGCCTGCCTTCATATCTCCGCATTGATGTTATCCTTTAACATCCGGTGAGTGACATCCTTCAAAGTAGTCCCCATTTAATTGAACAACACGTTCCCAGCGGTGTTTCCACTTCCTGAAGTAGTCCTGGAAATCAATTTTTGGAATTGCCTTCAGTGCATTCGTCGCATTAGTTTCAACCATCCCTTTGTCATCGAACCGGTGTCCTTTAAGCGGCATTTTTAATCGGGAAATAAGCCAAAAGTCCCAGGGAGCTACGTTGGGTCTGTACGGAGGCTGGCGAAGCTGTACGACTTGGTGCTTTGTTAAATTTTGCTGCACAAGGTTCGAGGAATGCGCTGACGCACTGTCGTGGTGAAGCAGCCAATCACGGCTTGTCCAAAGCTGTGGCCGTTTTCTTCTGACTGCGTCACGTAATCTTGTCAATACTTCAACGTAGTATTCTTTAGTGATCGTGAGACCTCTCGGAGCTTATTCCTTGTGCAAAACACCTTCATAATCAAAGAAAACAATCAACATTATCTTCACTTTGCTCTCCTTTTAGTAAGAAATAAAGAAATCTTTCTTTTAGTAAGAAATAAAGAAAGATTTCTTTATTTCTTACTAAAATTTTAATTTCTTAAAAATTTCACACTATTCCGGTGATTCACAGATGTCGTTCGACTGGCGATTTTTTTCAGTTTGATATCGAGGTCAGTAGATGGCAGGTGCAATATCCTGCCGACATACCTTGAAACTTATATTTCATATATCAGTTATTTCCTGCTAATGTTGCTCTCGGTCCGATACAGCTCCACTGACGAGATCATGAGGTGATCAAAACGCGTATGGAGAGAAGACCAGAGCGATATTTGCAGAAAATAAACTGTTTGTACAGGGTGAGTCAACGATTGGATGAAGTAGGTTTGTGCCTTTTCGGTGAAATTAACAAAGAAACTATATTTATTGTTTGATACAGTTTATTTTTACGCAGATTTTAAAAATATTTAGAACTCTACAGGGTGAGCCAAAAAACTAGGACAGCATAAAGTTGTATTTTTTTAAATAGAACACCCTATATACTATATATGTATTTTCGATTTAGCTTATAATTTTAAATCTTTTTTATTAAGGGTTTACTATAACAAAACTTTATAGTTTCTGAGATAATTAAGTTTAAAGAAAAAAAGTCACATTTTTTAGCATCAATTCAATCCTAAATAAAGTTTTCAATTTTGTGACAAATATATTCAAATTTGGAATTTAGCAAGGCCAAGGACAAGTTAACATAATTTTTACCTAATATTTGCAATAAAAGCTACAGGGTGTTGAACACATCGGCTCAAATTTGAACAAGTTTAAATGAATAAATATCTTTTTTTTTAAATGGTACATCCTGTATATTTTCATGTTATTTAATAGAGTATTAAAAACCCTAAAAGTTTTGTTCAATATGTCCTATACCTATTTATAATAGTTTTTGAGATATTTCAGTTTTTCTTATTTTTCATACTTTTTTACAGAAATAGTCTTCATTATCATAGTAGCCATGTAAAATAATAAAAAGAAACTACAGAAACAAACAGAATGTGGTTAAATATGATGAAATACATTATTCGTTATATTACAACGGCAATAGTTTAATTAAACATAATGTGAAAAAATTAACACAACAATAACGACAAGGCAAATACATATTTACTTTTATACTAAATTGAAACAAAAAAATTACCTACTAAATACTGAGATTAATTATTTCTTTTTAATAAGTGTTCGAATAAACGACCCTCTTGTGCAATGCACAAATTTAGTCTTTTTTGCAGATTTTCTCGGACCCTGGACAAAATTAGTGGCGTTATTGTTCTACAGGTATCCCTAATCCTGTTTCGCATATCTTCCACTGTTGTTGGTGGATTAACATACACCTTATTTTTAATATAACCCCACAGGAAGAAATCTAATGGGGTGATATTGCAAGATCTTGGTGGCCACTCAATGAAACCCTCACGTCCAATCCATTTTTGCGGATATCGTTGGTCCAAAAACGCACGAACTTCACGATGGTAATGCGGAGGCGCACCATCGTGCTGGAACCACATACTGTCGAGCTCATCCCTATCGAGACCTTGAAGCAGTTGGGGTAGTTCTTCTTGTAGAAAGTTCAGGTAACTATGGCCATTTAGTGGTTCATTAAAAAAGTGGGGTCCAATAATTCGATTATGATGAATACCACACCAAACATTTAATGACCAGTGGTTTTGATGTTGCACCTCTCTAATCCAAAATGGGTTTTCTGTGGCATAATAATGCATGTTGCGTCTATTTACGGCACCGTTACTTCTAAAAGTAACTTCATCACAAACATTACCTTGCATAATAAATTTGGATTTAATTGAATCTCCGCATTTATTGTACGACAAAAGTTTACACGACTTTCAAAATCCTGTCCATGCAATTCTTGGTGTAATTCCATGTGATATGGATGATACCTATATTTCTTGGTAGTACGATTATCGGTGGATTGTGATGTTTCACATAATGCTGCTAACTGACGGCTACCAATATAAGGAACTAACCTGAACATTTAACAATACTTGTAGTTTCTTTTCTTCATTAGTTACTGGTTTGTTGACCACTTTATGTTTTGGATAATCAACAGTACCAGAAGAATCAAATCCTTGCATTAAGTTTTGAAAAGTATGGGTATTAGGCTGGCGTCGATCAGGATACTTCATTTTGTAAATTCTTTGAGCAAGAAGGCAATTTTTTTGAGCCTCTCCTATTGTATAAATCATATCTATTAACTCATTCTTTGGAAAATTCATTTTACAATATAAGATGAATGCAAAAAAACCAAACTACACTACATAAAAACCAAAAGAATCGATTGCCCCACCTGGATTATAGTGGAGAACCCCGTAAACCTATAGGTTTTTGGGGCAATCTAAGAGAGACCTTTTACGCCACTCTTACTGTTGTGTGATACGGCACTGAGAACAAGGGATTTTTTCGCCGCAATTTTAATGACGGGATTAAGCAATTATAACAAAGGTATTTTCTTCACCGCACTTATCGTTGCACGCATTTTCATGAAGAAATTTTTTTCAGCGCACATAATTTTCTTCGTAGCCACCATTGATATTATTCCTACAAAGTAGCACTATTCATTATCCCATAAAAAATCAAAGAAAAGCCCTAAAAGCACCTGAGTGTCATTTTCTTCCGGCTAAAAGTAATTTACTATATCGCAATCATGCATATTTTGGTAAAATAAAAAACTGTTATTCGTTTCAACAATATTAAAATAAAAAGTGATGCTATAAATATTTAAACTTCAAAAACAAATTTATAAATCAAAACAAATGATTAAATATTTAAATGATCCAAATGTTAAAAGTCAAATGGGTTTATAAACTTACATTTGAATATAGGTTTGACGTTTTTAAACTGATTTAAGGACTATTCTAAGCATGAACTATAGGGTTCCAATTTTATAGATTAAAGTCATGTTTCCAAAAAGGTCTTTTTGAAATTGAAGTCAACCACAATTAGTGATTGATTCCTGGGTGGCTACACAAAGATTATAAAGTAATGCGCAACAGCAAATACTTACTATTGCAGCTCATAATCCACCGAGAAACTGAGGAAAAGCGAGGACTCGGACGTTGAAAATATCATGGTTAAAAAACCTACGACAGCGCTATGAGCAGAGTAGATGAACGCTATTCAGGCAGGTTGTAGATTATGCTACTGATTGCCAACATTCTAGGGGGATATGCTCCTTGAAGAAAAAGCAGAAGAAGTTGTAGTGAGAGTATGCTTCAGGCGACATCTTAAGGTGCAAAAACTTTAACTTGATCTCTTTCAACACCTTTCCCGTTGACTATCCGATTTGCAAGCAACCTTAACCATGTAACAACTTGGGTAACACCATGTTAAATTATTTCTGTCCTTTCATATTTTGAATTTTAATTTTACTTTTATACGTCACGTTATATAATTAATATCCTGTTTTAGTTTAATTATATTATAGCATATTAAATATATTTAAATTTTAATTCTGTTTCCTATTATTGAATTATTGAATATATATATATATACATGAATTTCCTGCAAGTGGGTTTAACTTAAGCTATATGTGTGTTTATCTGGCGTTTCCATTAACCTTAATCTACAGTATGATAAAGTAAAAAAGTTACATTTGAAATGCAATGAAAAAGCAGTCAAAATTGTAAGACTCGGGTTTCCTACCGCATAAGGTAACTTAACCAGTAATGGACAGTGTTGCTATTTTTGAGCCCTAAAATAAGCATATGATTAAATATGAATATAGCGGTGTCATCTTTAAGTTCATGTAGGTAACGGATGCGCCATGTTTTATGTCGGTATGTAAACACTGAATTGCTTATACGTGTTTTTGAAACGACAATTCAGTACAAATTTAACCATGAATCGCTTTACACCGAAACAACGTGCCGAAATAGTGACAATGTACATTAAAAATAGTCGTTCCGTTGTGTTAACTCAACATGCATATCGTCGAAAATATCGTGGCCATCAGGCACCGACTGACAACACTATCCGTCGTTTGGTTTCGACTTTTGTTGAGTACGGGACAATGGGAGATCGTCAACATATCGTTCATTAACGACCAAGACGTTCCAACAAAACTGGTTGAAGCGGTCAGAGAGAGCGTTGCCAAGAACCCAAAAGTGTGGTATCATCACTGCGCTCAGTATTTTGGCGTCAGTGGAACCACTTTGCGGAGCATTTTGAAGGATGATTTGCATTTGCTTCTGTATAAAGTGCAGTTAATACAAAGAATATTGCCGACAGACCGTCCACGTCGCTTGAAATACGGCCAAACAGTCGCTCGAATGGTTGACACTGAATCTAATTTTTGGAAGCAAATTTTGATGACCGACGAGGCCCACTTCACACTCTCTGGCGGCGTTAATAAGCAAAATTGCCGCATTTGGGGGACGGAGAATCTATACGAGATCCACGAAACGCCATTGCATGACCGAAAAGTGACTGTTTGGGCAGGCGTTTGCGCCAAAACCATCACTGGGCCATTTTTTTCCAAAGAAAACGAAACAGTCGATGGAAATCGATATCGGTGGATGTTGGCTCATTATGTCTGCCCACTGCAAATCAAACAATCCAGTTTCTGCAACGGAAATTCCCTGGACGTCTGATGTCAAAAAGAGGCGACAATGATTGGCCACCCAGATGTCCAGATTTGACCGCTCCGGACATCCTTTTGTGGGGTTATTTAAAAAGCAAAGTGTACGCCAGAAAGCCTCAGACTATTGAAGAGCTCAAGGCAAACATTCGTGCCGAAATCACCGGTATACCACCCGAGATACTCGAAAAGGTAATGGAAGACACAGCAAAAACGTCACATTTTGCTTTGGCTAATAAAGGTGGCCATTTGATCCATGTAGTATTCCAAAACTAGTCCCAATAAATTGTAAAGGACCAAATTTAATAAAAATACCTCATATATAGAAATCAGTTTTTTTTTTCAAAGTTATTCAATGTTAACATACCGACATAAAAGATGGCGCACCCTGTATTAGGTGCCAATTTTTAAATTAATCACATAATTGCAGCCCTCACCACCGAATATGTGAAATTAGAAACCAATTTACTTCATGATTGCTTTGATTTGTGCAGGAATCTTACTACTGTATTTAAGAAAAGAAAGCAATTTTTTTAAATAAATTTATGTAAAATTAAATGTGCTACGCATACAGATAATAACTAGAAGTACTATTTTTTTCTTCTGTGTATTTGTAGAGTTAATTTTTCTCTTACTAGGAAATGTATGTGGGAGTGTTAACTACTGGACCAAAAATTTTTTTCTTTCTAATAATTGACATTAGTGTCAATTACTAGTTATTTTTCATAAACAGGTTTACACTCACTTTTTTAATACCTACCTGATCTATTTAATCTGAATTACATCTCACATTAATATGGAGAACACAATTTATCCAGTAAATGACATGCCTAATGTGTAGTGTCAATTACTGGTATTAATCAGTGTCAATTTCTAGTGTAAGTTTAAAACGTCAAGGAAAAGGATAAAAACCCTTTCTTACATATTCCAAATAAAGTATGACAGCTGCTGTCAGAACTGGCCAGAGAGAGGGAAAAAGAAAATTGGAGGCAGAAGAAAAAATAAACTAAATAGTCAAAAAATTACCAACAAAAATCCAAAAAAAAAGAAGAAAATGAAGATGAAAGTGATAAATCAATTATACTTATTGATACCTCTCAATCAGATTTTGAGGATTTTTCAGATTTAACATCAAATAGTGCAGTAGACAAAGATCTTTCTGTTTTACACCAATTTAATAAATTAAATCTTCGTAATACACCACTATGCAGTTTATTATGACGGGCAGCTGTTTATAAGAATCCTGTAAGTTGATTTTGAAATAAAAATAATCAAATTTTAAAAGAAAATTACAGAAAACTCTTTTATATGGCCACAAAAAAATATTGATACATTCTATTTCAATAAATTTGAATGATAACAATCCATTTTTAATAAATAATAATATATTAAAGACAATTCTATGCCTGGGATCTTCAAATCAAAAAAGTAATTTTAATTTTACCCCATATTAGTGAATATTTATATGTTTCTTCATACATACATACATATATATATATAAATATATATATATATATATATATATATATATATATATATATATATATATATATATATATATATATATATGATTTTCATATTTGAACAAACATTTTTAAACAATTTTACACATATCTATAGTTGATCAGGAGCCTAAAAAGATATTCATGTACTACTTTAAAATGGTAAGTACTTAGATAAGTATTTTTCAATTTATTTTTAACTGTTTTCTAGAAATGAGTGACAAGCAGTCTACTTGATCTTCTCTCGAAAGTAAAGCCATGCTGTCTGCCAAAAATATTATTATACTGTTTTTTTCCTCTATCTCTGCCAAAATTATACGGTCAAAAATAATTAATGAATAAGCAAGCATATTAAAAGTCAAACATCGAGAAAATATTTAGTTAGAGAGGGTTACTTAAATAATAAAACTAGGAGAATTGAAAAATAAATGATATGCCATTGTGTTCAGTCTTCCAAGCTTGAATTTTCTACTGGAAAATATTAATAATATAATTTTATAGAATCCATAACATATTGCTATAGAAAATTTGAATAAAAATGTTAAAGCTAACCTGAACAATAAGCTTAGGAATTCCTAGATATTCCAAAGAGAAAACTTGAAATAATGGAGAAGTAAATTGGTTGACACGTATACAACTATTATTTTCGACAGACTCATTCTTTTAATGCATACTCATTAACCGCAGTACCTTGGTAAATCTTATTAAAAAATTCTAGGAATAATACTGGAGGTGTCTTCGGACCTTCATGTTTTTACTTGTAACACATGTTTAAAAATTCAATGGATACCTCATAGTATCACACAAATAATAATTTTCTTCTGACAGTTTATTATTTCCATTGAATCTTGTCTTGCAAAATTTTTGGATGTCAGAATTTAGTATATATTGCAAAAAAATGTGATGACGAAAAGTGGATAAATTGTTCTTTCATTGTATCTTTTTTAGTTCTTAATTTATTAAAGGGCATTCGGAAAAAAAACTGATTTTAAATTGAAACTAATAAAAAAATGCTTTTTTATATAAATTAAATATGCAATCTAAGCTAAAAGCCAGATGCACTAAGAAGGTTTAAGATTTAAACTTGATAATTGCCATGGACGTTAGATTTCCTGGTTGACCAGTTTTATATTGCTTATGATACTGTTATAATTTGTATTATATTTGTCTTACATCTGTCAACAAATAAGCGCCTATGTAGGAAACTTATGATAAAAACCTAGAGATAAAGCCTTGGAATCGGTAAGATAAATAGTTTTGTGTTAATAATAAACAAAATTTTCCATTTTTGACACTTTGTTAATAAATATAAATGATTTTTATTATTATATTTTTAAAATTCACAACTTGTTTGACTTATTGTTTACTTGTTAATTTAAACCCTCTACTATTGTCAACTCTGACTAGTTTTTAAGTTAGATCATGTTAGTGAATTAGGGGCTTAAGCTTTTAACAAGAAATGATAATTTAATTATTGAAATGATAAACACTCAAATAAGACTATTTTGAAATTGTTTCAAATGATGTCAATTTTTATGCCTGCTAAAAAAAGTTTTCTTTTACATGCACAATGTTAAGTGAAGTTATTTATTTACCATAAAGATTCAAAAACAAAGTTGCTTTATGTTTTACACCAGATTTCATTGCTATGGAGTCAGATGCTCTAGTTGGCCAGTCTTGTTGAACTTATCATATTGTTTAATTTGTATCAAATGACACTGAATAAACGTTATATGAGTAAATTAAGGATAAAAATCCATAGAAATAGCCTTTCAACTAGTCAGTTTTGCCAATTTGGTTCAAAACTTGATCGAAATACTAGCCATATTCTTTTGAATCATTATCACTTTGAAGCTTGGATCATACACTACAGGAGTAAGCATAGAATGCACTGCACACGTGTAACTCGCGTGGAGCATTGTATGCTGCCTCTAGTACTGTATACTTGAAGTTTGGTAGTAATCATAATCACTTCAACAAAATAGCAGCTAAATATAAGTTCAATAGAAAATGAAATTATCAGTTCCTCTTCCATCACTTTAATTACAGATAACTGACTGATAATATGGCTATTGTTGTAATTATCAATTTGAAATCCTTTATTGTCACCGTAGACCACTCATATTACTATTATTTCCACTATAAAATAAATTAGAAGAGCAGATAAAATAATTAAATTATTATTAACTAAAAAGGTAGATCATTATATGTTAGTAATATAGAATAAGTAGTAGAATGTAAAATATCAACAGAAGAGTCAATATTGTTAGAAATCATATGCTTACAAAATTTTAGTTTTTGTAAACTTGGAAATATCAAGGAAATTGGAAATAAACCTACTAAAGATTAAAAAGTTGATAAGAAAGACATTTTTAAAAAATTTCCATTAAAAAATACTTCAAAATTATTGTATTTAAATATTTTTAAAAGAAGATTAACCCATTATATACATTTAAGAAAAAGAAGTTTTAAAAATTGTAATATTAGCAAAAGATAGAAATAACTGAATTAAAATAAAAATTAATTATTTTTTATATTTCTTTTGTCTTTATCTTGGTCTCTGAATCAAAGTTAAAGCATTAATAATAAAATTTTTTTTACAGGAAAAAACCATAGGAATAATTTTGGCTAACAAACTTGAAAAAAACTGCACAAATATAATTTACAGAGCATATACCTATACCTACATATTTTGGGCCCAAATAATGTATTAATGTCCTCAAAGATAAGCTAGTTCCCTACCCTTTTTAGATTCTGAAGTTTATCATGTAATAGTTCATATATTCAGTAATTTATGGTAATTAGTAATAAGAAACTCTGAGCAATAATACCAAATAGTTGAGAAGATGTTTTTATTTTCTAAGAACTATGTAGATAATATGTAGATAATAATTAAGTAACATAAAGAATTGAATGAAAACTGAGACCAATTTTGGGAGAAATGCTTCCTTATTTAAGTTGATACAGCAGTAACCTATATAGAGATATAATTATGTAAACTGGATCATTTTTATCACCATAAGTAAACAAACTAGAGAATTGTAATTTATTGTGCTCTTTATTAAATTCCCTGTTTCTAATAATGAATTGTTGCCTCCAGTAGGCCGTCTAAATGCCTTTTTCATATAGGTAAGCAAAATTAATCCCTTTTAAGCTCAAGATTAAAATCAAGCCTTAAAAAAACACCATAAGGTGTATGTACGGTATGCAAACATAAGTAAACAATTTTTTTTAAATGCTTTAATAGTTTGACCTTTTAAACCATTCTATAAACTCATATTCAGCAAGCCAGAATTTTTTTTCTATAACGTGAAAGTCAAAATACAATTTGAGGTTACCTTGGTAAACAGCTGAGCAAGTTCCGTTTCACCAAAAAACAAACGAATATCGCATAGCCAGCCTTCTTGATATTTAAACAAACACTTTTTTCACCACTTCTAAAAATTATTTGGTGAACATAAATGCAACGAAGTATGGTAATGTTGCTTCTGAAGTTTTTATGGCTAACAAAACAAACACTGTACACTAAAAATTCGTCGTTTTAAATTAAAACACTCCCGTAAAACGAAAAAATAAATACAAAATACACGTCGCGCACGCAATTAAAAAGAACAGTAAGAACAGCACATTAAAAAACAAGGAGTAATTAGCAATATTAATTTTTTAACTATCACTGTATGGTTCTATTAAAATTTCTAGGAAAATGAGAATCATTTTTAATGTAGGCTTTTTCCGCGATTGGCGCGAATGTCGCTTAACAGCTGATTTTGATTCAGCGCGTGGCCAACTCAACGGTACAAAAAAGTTTTTTAATGAGTACGTTCAAGAATATTAGTATGGTTTTCTTTACATATGGCATAAATCTCCCTTTTTATACATGTGGCAATGGCAAACAATTTAATTGGTTGCCTGAATAAAAATGCAACGGGTATGTTAACATATAATATTGATAAAAATCGCACAATGGTAAAAATATATTTTCTTGCGCATTCGCCATTTTTGAATCCTAAATTTTGGAATTTTTGTCAGTGATTGGGTCACAATAGAGTAAACTAGTACACTAAAAAGCGCGACAAGACAACATCTGAAAAAGCATTTTGTTAAGTACCCCAGACCTATAACCTTATTAATTAAAACTAAAACTTACAGAATCACTATCATCTTGACTAAAATCCCAGGAAGGTGATGGAGAAGCTCCTCTACTACTTTCATCTCTACTATTTTCTAAGGGGGCTGAAGGGGGGTCATCCAAGGCATGGTCTTCTGGGATACTGGCAAATGGTTGTCCTCGGTGTCGTGGTACTGGAGATACACACGTTTGGGGCGGTAGATCAGTCGAACCTCCATTACCGCCCCCCGATTGGACAACTGTAACATTGAATCGGCGGCCTGGGGTTGAACCACTACCTAAAAAGGAAAAGCATAAGATAAGGTAAGAAAATGAGTAAGTAATAACACAGTAAAACTAAAATAACCAGTAGGTTCACTCGGCTTCGTGCCAGTCGAAATTTTGGGCCTCTAACAGATCTATTAAGCGCTATTTTAAAATGATGGGTTTGTGCTTTGCATGGCGATCATATTGTGAGTTATGTTCTTTTAATCAATTTTCCTTCTCAAATTGAGAAAGAGAACAAGCACAATTTATGACAGATTCGTTAAAATTTGTTTTAACTATATTTTACATGAAATGATGGCAATTATTTTCTCAGAATAGATGTATTATATGGCGAATATTGCGATCATGAAAGCAAAATTTAATTCTGCAAAAAATCCCTTCTTTACTATTATATTTATTTAGTTGCTATGGACGTTAAATCTTCTAGTTGGTCAGTTTTGTTTTGCTTATGAAATTTTTAAAATTTGTTTTAAATGTGAAGATATGAAAGCTTACATAAGAAAATTAGGGATACAAATCTAGAGATAAAGTCTTGACATAGGTTCTCTCTTGAAAACAAACAGAACTTACAATTTTTGACGGTACGGTGATATACAGAAACGATTTGTTATTATCCTATTTTAAGATTCAAAACTTGTTTGACTTACTGTTGTACTTGTCAATTTAGACCTTCCATTGTCAGTTTAGAGCAGTGTTAAAGTGAAACTATGTTAGTGAATTAAGGAGAAAGGGTTAAAATTGAGAATTGCAATAATAAGTCATTGAAACTTTGAACCTTAAAAACATCAGATTAAAAAACATTTTCTATTGTTATTAAACCAGTAAAACTTAAAAAATTTATTTACTTTCTATAGGCAACTATTCTTCTTATCCATTCCAAGGCTTTATCTCTAGGTTTAGATCCTTAATTTTAATACACAAAGGTTTATTTGTGGGCACATATAATACAAATTATCACAATATCATGAGCAAAACAAAATTGGTCAACTGGAAGATCACGGTAGCTAGATTGGGTTAGTTTTAGAAATAATAATGGCAGAAAATTCGCAGTAAATTTCTTAAATCTTTGCACCCTGATGCACTAAGAAGGTTAAAGACTTAAACCTGGTCTAGTTGTAAGGGAAGTTCGATTTTCTAATTGGCCAGTTTTGTTTTGTATATGATCAACGAATTTCCCCGTCGAATTAAATATCATCAGAACTAAGGCCCATTGTATGATTAATGAATAACATGATTATATTTTTATTGAAACTGGGAAAAATGTTGACAAATAGTGCAAGTTCTTTTATTTTTTGCTAACCACACGAATTATATTCTATTCTTTTCTAATGACTTTATTTAAACTAGCATAACATGCTAATCGGTATGTCACTTGTAAATAAAAGTATGAATTTCTGGTTGCCTAAATTATTATTTTTAAAACGTAAATGACATCTAAAAATATTTATCCATTAAAAAAGGTTTTTAAATCCTCTTTTTGTTGATGTTAATCATAAACTTCGCTTTGTAGTAATTTTTAACACTTAAAAATACTCAAAGGATTTACGACGAGCAAAAAAAAACAAAAATAAAATTTAAGATAAATATTCGTATCTGTCAAACACCAAAAAAGTCCCTCCTCGCCACTCACGGACAACGTTTAAACAAATTTATTGTTTAAGATATACTGGTATAATTGAAATATATGATAATGTAATAATTTATTTTACTTATGTCAACAAATAATGCTTAATAAATGACACTTGGGGATAGATAAAGCCTTGAAATTTGTAAGAGAAATAGTTGTCTTTCGAAAAGAAAAAATATCTGTTTTTGCTGGTTTAAT
Source organism: Diaprepes abbreviatus (assembly GCA_034092305.1). NCBI lineage: Eukaryota > Metazoa > Arthropoda > Insecta > Coleoptera > Curculionidae > Diaprepes > Diaprepes abbreviatus. The sequence continues at coordinate 2,139,694 of JASJET010000037.1, read as the reverse complement.
AAAAAAAAATATGATAAACCCTTCGCTGTGATCTTAAATCAGTTTTAAAAGTTAGATCATGTTATAATGAAAAGGTTCGATAAGTTTGAATTTGATGCTTACTTAGGTTATATTCAGTGACAGCGGCTATTCAAACCATGCTATTATATATACTGGGAATCCATTACCAGAAGATTACAAGTTCTTTTGAAATAAAATCGACATCAGTTCAAACACCTTTGCTTCAATAAGCAACGTTTTAGATCGATACCACATTTGTTAAATGAGCTTCCGAAATTTGGTCAAATTAATGCTGACAAGGTTTGATAATGAGCGCAGTAAAAATATGTTAGTATCGTAATAGGCAGAGCAACCCTTAACGGGGGGGGGGGGTAAAATGATGCACGACATGTTAATTAAAGCGCAGCCAATTGTTCATCAAGCGAAGTAAAGAAATTAACTGAATGTAACAAAATGTTTACTTAAATAATACGGTACCTGACAAAGTCTTCATTATAATCCGCCTGTTCACATATAGTAGGCTTAGCCTTCCGCATGAGGAACAAACAGCGCATTCAGTCCTTAGATTTAGAATGTAATAGATTAAGCGTTCTCAATGCCGACCGTTCGCATAGTGCGAGAGAGGAAGAAAGAATGAAAGCCGTATTTCTCTCTTTTTAATTGGCCGCGCATAGAACCACGCGACTCCAAAGGCTATTTCTGGTTCTATCCACCGCCCATTAGGAAAAGAGGAGAATCTGGCTTTCATCTTCTTCCTCTCTTGCACTATGGGAACGGCAGGCATTCTTCATTTTGTTAAATTTCAAAGAATGTACAATACCAATGTAGAGACCTTCAATCATACCCCTAGATTTAAACAACAATAGGTTTGTTTAAAGGCTATTTATGGTGGGTGGGGAAAAGGCTTTTTTGATGTCCGATAGACATAAATATATTTACATATCTTTTCTTTCAGTTTAATTGCTTGTCCGTGACTCATTTCAGTGTTTTTAAGTGTTAGAAATTACTATAAATGCGAAGTTTGCGATTAATATTAACAAAAAGAGGATTTAAAACTTATTTTTATTGGTAAATATTGTTAGATATTCTTTACATATTGAAAATAACAAAAATAATAATTCAGGCAACCATAAATTCATACTTTCATGTATTCTAGAATTGACGTACTGATTATTATATGATACTCGTTTAAAAAATGAAATTAGAAAAGGTTAGCATAAAATCGGTATGTGTGTACCAAGAAATGAAATGTCTATTATTTATCAACACTTTTTCAAATATAAATAAAAATAATATTATGTTATTCAGCGTTGAAACAATCGGGCCCTAGTTCTGACATTATGTTAATTTTACAGGGGTATGTTCGAAGATAGAGATGATTTTCCCGAGTGTTTGATAGCACATCTCATAGGTGTATAAAATATATCAATTTAATAAGTTAAATCGTAAGGTTAGTAAAAAAGGTGATTACTTTTAAAAGTCTTTGGTGATTATTTTCTGTTTGCACCTGGGCAGCCAAGGGTCTAGAACCGTACCTGGTAATAGGTAAACATGGTTTTATCTAAATTATATAACTCCAAAATCTAAATTTAAATCCGAAAGTAGAGAAGTAAGACAAAATAATAGAGAAACGGCAAAAACAAATGATAAAACGTAATCTTAAAGAAATAGCAAGTGAAAATATTTTCACACATGTCCGTAAATACCAGGTGGTTCGAGACTGGCACATAGATGGCGACTTTAATTACATATCTATACCAGATCCGCGTAGATATAAACTATTTTTTTTATGTTTTAATAGCAGCTGTTATATATATATATATATATATATATATATATATATATATATATATATATATATATATATATATATAATTAAATTGTCGATTTTTATACGAACCAAGGATGCAGAGTTTAAAAAAGTCGTAATCGTTGAAGGACTCTAGGGAGTCTTGTCTATTGTCGACCAGACTTGCATCACATTTAATTTAAAAAAATATATAACAATGTTATATATAAAAAAGTATAATTACTAAAATAACTGACTTACCTGAACGTGGCTGTCTCCGCCACTTATTCTTCTGGGACGACGTTTTGGCGGTGTTAGGCCATCATCAAAACCGAAAATCGTTTTCACTACAGAACACTCGATTTATTTGATACGAATTTTGTATTATGTCTATCATCACTGTTATTTTTTTGTTAATCTAATAACAAAAATAGTAAATAATGTAGAATGTTTGCACTGTTTTTAAAATAGGATTATATCTAGCCACAAGTTTAAGGAAGACATCTAAAAATATTGTCTACTAAAAATAGGATTTTACCACTACTTAGAATATCGTAAATAGACACATACGCTGATATATGTATTATGCTTTGAAGCAGTCGTTAAAAGCGTTAATATTTTAATTAGATTTCAAACTTTTTCGATTTTTTAGTTTTAATTACTAAAGCTGAAACACAATAAAATTAAATTTCGAATTTATTGCACTGTTAAAAGTTAGTTTATATTGTATGGTGTAATTTAAAAAAAATATATGGTAGGTTGATAAAGGTAATCAAAAGATAAAATTGTTATCAATGACCAAACTTTATCATGATGATATCAAAATTTACATTTATAAAAAAAATGATGTACTATACAAGGTTAGTCATAATTTTAATGTTTGGTACTGAGAACCTGGAATTTAAGTGAGTTTTTCTACAGGTTATACCAGTGGCACCTCGTAGGATAGTATAATAGTATTACATAATGTTTTTTAAAAACATATTTCTTATTATTCTTACTTTAAAATTTTCAAAATACTTTTTCCTACTCTAACTTATACGTCTGGCAACAGAGTAACAGCTTAAATTGGGCGATCAGAAATATATATATATATATATATATATATATATATATATATATATATATATATATATATATATATATATATATATATTTGATAATGTCCTGTTATTCAGCTCTCCTTGTTCCCTATGACTCAGAGGTAAACCATTGGAGTAATTTTGGTGAACAAAATTGCACATATATATATATATATATATATATATATATATATATATATATATATATATATATATATATATATATATATATATATATATAAATGCGAACAGTAAATGCAAACTTCGTTCCATCATATCCTTTTGTGTTAGAGATTGCACAGTTTGAATAAATCGCTACAGAACACAATTTATCCGATTCCACCACCATCGAGATGATGGCCTACCTATACCACCATATCGAGAAGAAAGTCGAAACTTACCCTCCCCGCTACAGTGATACGGCAGAGGTACATGTTTCGTCTCTACTAGACTCACCAGGATACCGACATGTACCTGTTTGTGCAAAGGACAGATCGGAAGAAAGTATGCAATACTGAACGCGGCTTCGCCGACCTCTCTCCGGGTGGCGTATACGTGTGTATACGGCTTTCACGGATTCCTCCGTGTGTAGTTGCTGAACTCACTCGATCTCGTTGGTAGTGGAATAGGATAAATTGTGTTCTGTAGCGATGTATTCAAACTATGCCATCTCTAACACGGAAAGGATATGATGGAACGAAGTTAGCATTTACTGTTCGCATTTTACTTCACTCATACACGAAGTTGCATATAACTGTACGTTTGCTGAATGTGATTTCAGCACTACAACGGCATAATGTGGATATATCCACTGCTATTACATCTTACACGGAGGAATGCGTGAAAGCCGCATGTGTACGTCATCTGGCGGGAGGTAGCGAATCCGCGTTCAGTGTTGCATACTTCCTTCTGATCTGTCCTTTGCACAAACAGGCACCCTGATGAGTCTAGTAGAGACGAAACATGTACCTCTGCCATATCACTGTAGCGGGGAGGGTAAGTTTTAACTTTCTTCTCGATATGGTGGTACAGGTAGGCCATCATCTCGATGGTGGTGGAACAGGATAAATTGTGTTCTGTAGCAATTTATTCAAACTGGGCAACCTCTAACACGGAAAGGATATGATGGAACTAAGTTTGCATTTTACTTCATTCATACTCAGAGTTGCATATAGTTGTACCTTTGCTCAGTGTGATTTCAGCACTACAACGGCATAATGTGAATATATCCACTGCTATTGCATCTGACACGGAGGAATCCGTGAAAGCCGCATATATATATATATATATATATATATATATATATATATATATATATATATATATATATATATATATATATATATCGAAGGTTTTCGGGTATCCCGTGTATGTGCTGAGCCCCTTTTAGAACTGTAAGGCAGCTGACGTTTCAGTGAAATTTCATTCACCATTTTCAAAGCTCACTGTACGGCGCGAAGGCAGCTGACGTACTTTGAAAATGGTAAATGAGATTTCACCGAAACGTCAGCTGCCTTACAGTCCTAAGAGGGACTCAGCACATACACGGGATACCCGAAAACCTTCGATTACATATATATATATATATATATATATATATATATATATATATATATATATATATATATATATATATATATGTTACTCTTTTTCAAATCAGCCACTCCATCTGCCCATTTCATTTTTACACTTTGCTGGATATCGAAATTTTCGTTTTGAACTCTAGTTTTTCATGCCGTCTAATGTTTTGCAAAAACGGTCAAACATAACCTCAAAATGGTGATTCTATCAAGGCACCTCACAAAAAAAAGTTGTTTTCATAAAAAACGATTAAAAAAAAAGAAAAAATATTGTTTTGAGTAGAACAACATAACCTGTGGATTTCGATTCGCTGAATCCAAATTAAGATAGCGAGATTCATTCTTTTCTAACCTTAAAAGAAACCTTTAAAAACTGAAGAGTCTCAAAAAATGCATAAAATTAAGCAGTTTAAGCAAGTTTTGTACATGAGGGTTTTCGAGGTCGAATTTGAAGTCATATTTGCAAAATTCAAAATTGTGAGTCCAATATGGCGGACGAAATTTTGGAATAATCATTATATTAATGCCAAATTTGGTACACAGGGATTTTTCGGGGTGCTGATTAAGATTTTCTACTCTAAGGTGAGTTATTGGAATATCGGTAATTGAAGATTCCTTGCATTGGCTAGTTTTAGTTCGCCCCGAGGGCTTAATTCTTTAGCACCTCTTTTTTGGAGGCGTGCCCCTATCTATCACCTGAGGAGGCGCTTGATGCAGGACTAGTAAACCCGTCATTTTCATAAAAAAAATGCTTTAAAAAATACTGAATATACATCCGTTCTAAAAGTCGGACAAACTAATTGTTTTATTCTTAAAATAATTAAGAATTTTAGTACACGAAAAGAAATTTTTAGTAAGAATTATAGTGCCTGCGAGAGGAAAATTAACGTAATACAATTTAAACATGAACCATTCCCGATGCTATGTGAAAATATATTGTGGCTACATACATTTTATCGTAGTCTTATAAGAATCGCGGAAATCGTGTTTCGTTGAAAAACAAATAAGCATTTTCAATTAAATCAACAAATTATTTGCCCTGTCCGTAAAAAGTTTTTAAAGTATGTGTTTAACCAAAAAAAAAATAACCAACCGTCACGAGACAGCTATTAGAAGTGAAACTTCTGTGACAATAAAAATTAAAAAAAGAACATTATATCAAAAAATAAATAAATAAAAGAAGTTGCATTTGAAAAAGAAAAAAATATTCTTTTTTTTCAGTTGTAATTGTAAGTCTTTATTCTAGTGCTTCACACGAAATAAAAGATCGTTCTCAAAGAAAAAGAAATTTAGAACAAATGTTGGATGGGCTGAAAAGTAAATTGTCAAGTTTAAATAATAGTGATCCTTTGAAACTTAAAATTCTTTCTGTAGCTCCTTCATCTTGGAGTGCAAGTAAAATTGCTAAGGTATTTGACTTGAAAAACTAGTCCCGCATCGAGTGTCTCCCCAGATGGTGATAATGGTACGCCTCCAAAAAAGGATATTCCAATAACTTGCCTTATTGGATTCGTCATTTTGAATTCTGCAAATTTGACTTCATAAACTGATTTTTTTTTTAAATAATTTTAGATTCGTTATATAATACCTCTTAAACTCTCCCATACCAATTTTTTGTCTCTCATATAATCAGCGTTATCTTAAATTTTTCTGAACCAGCTTCAACCAAAATAATATGGGACTACTGCAGCAACTTCCCGAACATAATGAAAAAAAAGCCGTTCCGGAGTAATCGGTGTACATACATAAAAAAAAAACCTTATGGTCGAATTGAAAACCTTCATGTTCATGCTTCTAAAAATCGGTTGAAAATGAAATGCCATGTTTTGTAAGATAACTTTTGCAAAAAATATAACAAAAAATGTACCTCACTAGCAGTTACGCGTCGCGGCTTCGCCCGCAATCAAGACCCCCAGGAATATTAAGAAAGAAGGCCAATGAAATTTTATTGAATCCCATTTTTATGTGCCTTTTCGTGCATACGTTCCAGTTAAACACTCTTACTTTAATAGCCTCAGGGCAAATAGATCAGATATAGTTAATTACACCATGCAATTAAATCAAAGAAATAATATAAATATTTCAAAGAGCTTGTTGTGGTAAGAACATCCCACCGTTGTTCTCCGACAAATTTTGCTTAAGTAGGAGTTTTAACTTGTGGAAAGCATGACAAGGATGTCTGAGAAAGGCATCGGTGGATACCACTGATGAGTCCACCACCGATGCCGGGACGAAACATCTTAACATTTTGACGATGGTCGAAATAGTTCATTAGTTGTATGTCCTTAACATCAGGAGCATTACTACGACATGGCCCCGATCAAGAACGGCTGAAGACCAGGGTCTAAACCGCCGTTGGCTTTGATTAAGCCTGACCCGATACTTGGAAGACCACCTAGGATGTCCGTTCCACATTTCTCTTATCAGGCCTGTGCTTTTACAGCTTGGACTTTTTACGATAGTCAAAGTCGGACAAGCAAATGCCTTAGGGAGGGCATATTATGATAAGAACATCCCACCGTTATTCTCCGACAAATTTGGCTTAAGTAGGAGTTCTAAGTTGTAGAAAGAATGACAAGGATGTTTGGGAAAGGCATCGGTGAATCTCACTGATGAGTCCATCACCAATGCCGAGACGAAACGTCCTAACATTTTGACGGTGGTCGAAATAGTTCCTTAGTTATATGCCCTTAACATCAGGGGCATTACTACGACAAGCCCTAATTAATGAAAATAAGGCATCTTGAATTATGAAAATCGAATCATTCTAGTATGGTTACGAATTTATTAAGAAAATTTTTATAAAAAAATTGAACCGACTTCTAAAAGTGCGCTAAAAAGTAAAAAATAACTATCATTTTTTATATGAAATTGTAATTTTTAAAGTCGGCGCTAAACTAATACCTGACAAAATGTGATTCGCATAAACAGATTAAAAATACTTTATTTATAATTGCTTTCTTACCATAATTTGTATATATTAGTATTTATTTATTTCATTTAGAAATAATTTGGCGCCGACTTCAAAAATTTCAATTTCATATAAAAATTTCTAGTTATTTTTCACTTTTTAGCGCAATTTTAGAAGTCGGTTCAATTTTTTTATAAAAATTTTATTTTCCGATTTTTAGTTGAATTGTTTATGATATTCATAAATTATTTGAACTAAGTGCTAATCAATGTACCTCGCAGTGACTCCAAGGTGGCAAAAAAGTACCCATTTAATCCAGAATTGTAAATCACCCTAAAATGAACCACTAAAAATTCTTTGATTCTTAGAGTTCTCCAAATACCAATGAAATTGTGTCAAACAAATATCTAGTCTATCATAGTAAATAATAAACCAATTTTAAATTTCAAATTAATTTTAGATTGGTAATATTGGCCCAAAACCTTTCAATATCGATATTTAAAGATTTTGAGGCGTAAATTTCTTAGGCCGATATATTTTATACTGCATATTGAATTTGTACATGCCCCAAGAACCCCGCAATATCAATTCTAGATAAAACCGGAAAATGTAAAATTTTTAGTCCTTCGTATTGTATCTTATCAACCTAATAGTTGTAAAAAATTAACTTCATATTCGTAATACACCACCCCCTAACGCTCTAATACCAAATTTGAAAAAATGTGAATAAGGTAAAATTTTCAACTCACCATATTGGATCCGCCATATTGAATTTCAAAAAAATAATTTTAACGTCTTAATCTAATCTAAATCTAAACCCTTCGAAGCCCCCTAGTATCAATTTTAGATGAAATCCAGAAATTTAAAATTTCTAAACTGTCATGTTGCATCTGACGTATTAGATTTTCTTAAAATAATTTTATATTCGCTATTTACATCCTCAAAAACGATTCAGTTCCACATTTGAACAAAATCGAAAAATGTAATTTTTAGTCCGCTGTCTTGCATTCGCCATATTGAATCCTGAAAAAATACTATTAAATTCATAATTTATACCCCCAAGAACCCTCTATATCAGTTTTGGAGAAAGTCGAAAGTTGTAAAATTTTTAGAACACCATATTCAATCCGCCAGATTGAGTTTTTCAAAAAATATTTTAATTTCGCCATTAACACTAACAAAAATCCTTCCATACTGACTTTCGACAAAATCCAGAGATGTAGAATCTTTAATCCTCCATCTTAGATCAGTCATATTTAATTTTTTTTAAATAATATCAGATTCATAATGTGCTATCCCAAAAACTCCCTTATATCAATTTTGAAAAAAATCGAACAAAATTAATTTTTTATCCACCATATTGGATATTGGAGACGCCATATTGAATTTTTTAAAAATAATTTCAGACTGGTTATGTGAGACCCCGAAAACTCCCCCGTACCAATTTTGGAGAAAATCGGACAAAATCGATTTGGATCCGCCATATTGAATTTTTTAAAAATGTTTTGAATTTGTAATATGCGACCTTGAGAACTCCCCCATACCAATTTTGGAGAAAATCGGTCAAAATTTAATTTTTTGTCCGCCATATTAGATCCGCCATTTTGAATTTTTTAAAAATAATTTCAGATTCTTTGGGTACGACCCCGAAACTTCCCCCATACCAATTTTGGAGAAAATCGGACAATATTAATTTTTTTGGCCGCCATATTGTAAGCGCCATCTTGGATATTACTGCATCAATTTTGTCCAAAAAAATATGGGACTACCGCAGCAACTTCCTGAACATAACGTAAAAATTTCATTCAAATCGGTGAAGCCGTTCCGGGGTAATCGGTGTACATACATAAATATATATATATATATATATATATATATATATATATATATATATATATATATATATATATATATATATATATATATATATATATATATATATACGCGACGAATTGAAGTCGGTTAAAAATATGATAATATAGTTTTTACGATTATTTTTGTTAATTAATGCGCTTTTCAAATACACGCATTATAATGAATTATGTTGGTATTGTATTAAAATATTTATAATCATATAATGATAATAATTTATGTCGTATATTTCTACTGAACCCTTCAGGATTTCAAGAGAATTTCATTCGACGCAGTTAGCATGTTTCTTTGAATATCAAAAAAACGTAAATCAACAAGCAATTACGCAAAAATAATCTGATTAGCGTCATTCGGAATTAGTCATAATCGTTAATTAATTTACTTTTAAAATATTCACGTTATGATACATTAATATATTTTGTCAGATTATTGAAAAATCGTACAAATAATGAACTACATCAGGTCAGTAAAAGTAATTAGTCCTTAAGTTCCCCGGGAGTGCATGAACGTGTCTTTACGCCATTTACCCTGTGTGCACGAAATAGCTGACATTTTTGTGTCTAGCTACCTAAGGAAGGAGAAATGAGGTCATAAAACGAAGGTTCAATCTCTCATCCAGAAATCAACAAATCTGGGACATGCCCCAAGATGAAATGAAAAAGAAATTCAACTTTGTGAGAAACTTCAGCATAAAGTTGAGTCGCAAGAGCGAATGGGACAGAAACACTATTGAAAAACTCAGCAAGAAATCCATTATATGGTATACAGAAGGCTCCAAAACAATGTAGGGAACTGGAGTAGGACTGTATGGAGCCGGCGCCAGAGACTATGAAAGCTTGGGTAAGTCACTAAGCATTTTCCAGGTGAAATACATGTCATTAGGATATGTATTCAATTTAACAAGGATAAAAACTATCATGGCCAAAAGATTATCATCTTGTCGGATAGTCAACCAGCCATCAGTGCGTTGAGCTCTCAAGTTATCAGTTCCAAAATGGTTTGGGAATGCTTAGAGGAACTAAATTATCTGAGTAAGAATAATAAAGTCACACTCACGTGGGTACCGGAACATACCGGGAGAGAGGGAAATGAAATAGTAGGCAGGCTCGCGAGGAAAGGGGCTGAGATATCATTTGTGGGGCCAGAGCCTTTCTGTGGAATCGGTAGCAGCGTAACTCTGGAAAACCTAAAGATAGAAGAAGAAAGCAGGAGATCCAATTATTGGACGGAGCTGCGAGTATTGAGACAAGCGAAGATATTTCTCGGGAACTACGACCAGAAGAGATTCAAAGAGTGCATAAGCTTGAGTAAAAACCAGCTCAGAGTTCTGACAGGTGTCCAGAGGGGACACTCTCTCCTGAAAGGACACCGCAAGAAACTCGGATTGGTAGAACTAGAAGAGTGTAGATTATATGAGGAGGAGGACGAAACTTCTATTCATATCCTTTCAGAGTGCAGGGCTCTAGAACATCCTAGGATGCGGTTCTTGGGAACACACCAGGGTAGCTATTCTCGTTCTTGAGAGAACGATCACTTGATGGAAAGTGGGCGTGGTTCTCACGAAAAAGTATGAAACCGTATTCTGGGTAGCATTTCTCGTTTTCGAGAGAACGATCATCTTGATGGAAAGTGGCCGTGGTTCTCACGAAAAAGTAAGAAACCGTATTCTGAATACGTTTTCGTACTTTTTCGTGAGAACCACGCCCACTTTCCATCAAGATGATTGTTCTCTCAAGAACGAGAATACGTACTCAGATCGAAGAAGGGGAGCTACCCACCTTGAAGCCGTCCAACATCCTAAGATTCCTGAGGGAAATTGGACTGGAGGACCTGCCCTAGCCGACAAGGTAACTCTTACAACGGGGCAGCAGTAGGGGGCACAATAGATCTACCAGGTCGCAGTGTACAGACCCCCAACTTTACGCACATACATACATACATACATACATACCTAAGAAAAGAGAAAGGGAGCGGAGAGGGGGTAGTGAGGAACGGTTCTGCGAACCTAAACCACGCCGCAATCATTAATTTACTTTTTTTGATAACACAGGCCTTAAACGGTCAAGTAACAGATACTCTAGTATACTTTCCCGAAGGATTTTGGTGGCTTCAAAATGGCTCCATCACGTCAGGTTTTTGAGATACCCTAACCTAAAAGTGCAAAAAACACTGTTTGTCGCCATCTTTGAGTTTATGTAAAGGTAATTGTGTATCTGAAAGTATGATACTTTGTCTTTAAAATCAGTTTTGAACTCTCTAGATATCTTTCTTTTTTCACAAAGATATACAAATTCGAAATTTGCGTCTCACCGACCTACTCGAAGGCCAGCCAGAAACAGAGTACAAGATACCTCTTTGAGTGTATTTTTCTAAATTTTGTTATTCTAATGAAAATTACCATATAACTATTTTAGGGGTTGCTGATTACAAATCCACCGTCAGATGTTGAAAATTCAAAATGGTGGATCTAATATGGCGGATAAAAATTTCAAAATGTTTTAACATTTAAAGAAAATTTACGGATAGGTTTCTGCAAGTTGCTGATTACGAACCCAAGGTCAGATTTTAAAAAATATCAGTCAATGGTGACGTTAATTTTAACCTGGCAATGACCTTTATAGTTAAATCAAGATCCTCGCTTTATTTTTAATAAAAACCTTTTATATTTGACGTCCATAGAGCAGAAAATTTTAAAAGACTGAAACAACAAATCCAATATAACTGATAAATTTCTCAGCTGTTTATATTTTAAAAATCTGCAGCAATCTCGAGAATAACTATTCACACAAATTTTCACTAAAATTAAAAACTTTTTGAAATTTTCGACCGCCATATTGGATTCGCCATTTTGAATTTTTAAAATTCGATACTGGATTTGTAATCAGTGACCCTCAGAATGTTTACACCTGTCCTAGCTAGACTACACCTGCCGCAGCTAAACTTCACAAAGTCATGACGAAGGGTAGGGTCGATATAGCAATGTCACTAAGAAAGCCAGAGGGCAGCTTCATGGAGACCCAGGAGGAAAAAGCATTACTCTTACTCAACACCGGGAAGCAAGCCTAGTAACGCGAACGATGTGGTGGAACATCGCGATAGGCCCACCAGAGAAGCTACAGCAATTGCCAGACACATATACAGTAGCGGTTGTTTAAAAAGGGCAATGATCACCTTTCAACCATTTAAAACCCCAGGAGTTGATGGAATAATCCCGGCTCTGCTCCAACGAAGGCAGGAAGAGATTTTACCACACATAGTACGTATCAGTCAAAGCAGTCTGAAACTGGGCTATATACCAGAAATATGGAGAAGGGTATTTAATTTAACAAGGAGAAAAACTATCAAGGCCAAGAGATTACCATCATGGCGGATAGTCAAGAAGCCATCAGTGCGCTGAGCTCTCAAGTTATCAGTTTCAAGATGGTCTGGGAATACCGAGGGGAACTGAATGATTTGAGTAAGAATAATAAAGTCACCCTCATGTAGGTACCGGGACATACCGGGATAGAGGGGAATGAAATAGTAGACAAGCTCGCGAGGAACGGGGCTGAGATACCTTTTCTGGGGCCAGAGCCTTTCTGTGGAATCAGTAGCAGTGTAATGCTGGAAGAACTAAAGATAGAAGAAGAAAGCAGAATATCCAATTATTGGACGGAGCTGCAAGAATTGAGACAAGCGAAGATATTTTTGGGGAACTAACCTGAACTACGACCAGAAGAGATTCAAAGAATGCATAAGCTTGATTAAATACCAGCTCACAATTCTGACAGAGGTCCTGACGGGGCATTGCCACCTGAAGAGACACCTCAAGAAACTCGGACTGGTAGAAAGAGAAGAGTGCAGATTCCGTGAGGAGGAGGACGAAACATTGATTCATATCCTTGTAGAATGCAGTGCTCTGGAAAACTCTAGAATGCGATTCTTGGGAGCACACCAAATCGAAGAAGGGGAGCTACCCACTTTGAAGCCGTTCAATATCCTGAGATTCCTGAGGGAAATAGGACTGGAGGACCTGCTCTAGACGATAAGGTAACTCCTACGACTGGGCAGCAGTATGGGGGCACAATAAATCTACCAGGTTACAGTGTACAGACCCCCAATTCTACGCACTTACATACATACGTGCTTATACAGTTATTTTGATAAAAAAAAGTACACTCAAAGAGGTAGCTAGGTGCGGATCCAGCCTCTCTCTTTGGGGGGGGGGGGTGATATCACAATAGTACAGTATGGCAAGCGAGAGCGAGTTGTCAACGAGAGGGAAGTGCCAGCGACATTCACGTTCCTAATGCAGCAGAGTCGAGTCTATTTTTCTAAATTCGAAGCTCGTGGAAGGGGGGGGGGGGGCGATTGCACAGTATGGCAAGCAAAAGCGAGTTGTCGACGAGGGGGTGGATGTCAGCGACATTCACCATTTCTAATGCAGCAGGTAGGAGCAAGTCCCCCCCCCCCCTTGAATCTGAGCCTGTGGGTAGCTTTTACTATGTTTTTGGCTTACATTCAACTAGATTGGTGAGCCACAAAATTCAAATTAGCATTTCTCGATGAAAAAAAAAGGTATCTGGCCATTGTAAAATTGATTTTAAATAGAAAGTCTCATACTTTCTGGTGCTCCTAGTAGTTTTGTAAAAAAAAATTACCAATGTATTTTACAGTGGTAATATTCGGAACCTGAGGAAAAATGCACAACAAAAACAAGATTTCCTTACGCTATTTATATTTAAAGGTATCCATCACATCTGCAAAAAATTTTTAATGCCGTCTGTCCTCATAATTAAAAGGAAAATGGTCAGCACGTGTGTTTTAACTTCTGGCAAAATGTTGTGAAATCCTTGGTTTTGGCTTATTATTATTATTAATTGCCGATCATAAAGAATATTAAATTCATTTTGTTTTCACAACTTAGCTAATAGTTTCCAGGAATAATATTTTAAATCACTTTTTAAAAAAATCGAATGGAACTATTCACAGTTTCTTAAAAAATACACAAAAGGAAATAATAAATATGCCTTTTGGGATTGTACTACTTTTTTTTAATACTTTAAAAATAATACATAGGTATAATCTGTGGTTAAATCATAGCAGAACTCCAATTGCTCCGCTATTTAATTTATGTCATCCAGAAACATGCTCAATAACAAATTGTCAGGGAGTGAAAACTTTCCAGAGCTAATAAAAATTGGGGAAATACATTCATAGATCCGAAACGGAGGCAAGGCTGCATGAAATCATTAAAGAGATAAAAATCCACAGAGGCGTTAGACAAAGGGATATGATATTATATCATCTAAATTATTTACTCTGGTCGTGGAGGATATATTTAAATATTTGCACTGGGAGAAGAAAGGAATAAATATAATAGGAGAAAGATTTAGCAACCACGGGTTCGCAGGCGATGTAGTCGTCTTTGCCATAGACTGTGCGAAAATATGTGACACGCTTAAAGAAATACAACTAGAAGCAAGAAGATTCGGTCCAGAAATGAAACGTCAGAAAGACCTAATTTATGATAAACCAACAGTTAAACATAGAAAGACATAGACGGACGCCAGTGTTTATCCAGGTCAAGAAATATCACTGGTAAAGAACAATTATGAGCTCGAAAAAAACCAAAGAATATGCTTGGGATGGGCTGCATACGTTCAAATACAACACATATTGAACTCCAACCTTCCTATAAAACAAAAAACAAAACAATACATGGAATGCATTCTCCTAGTGACAATATATGGCAACGAAAGATGGGTTCTGACAAAAAAAAATAATAAACAAATGCTGAAAATAACACTAAAGACCATATAACCAATAAGTGGATAAGAAATAAAACTAACGTTGAGGACATAGCAAGACGAATATGCACTCTAAAATGGAACTAGGCTAGGATATTACCAGGAATACACACAACTGGATCAAAAAAATTACAATATTGAGATCATCGGAATGTAAGAGAAGCACTGGGAGAATTCTAGAGAGTCCTATATCCAAAGGATAGAGAATCGCAAGGAGGAAGAAGAAGAACCATAGATTAATGCAAGAAATTTAGAATTACAAGACTATGTTAGATGAGTGGAACAGCGAAATCATCTATATAATATATAAGAAACGGGATATATTTGAGTGCACAAACTACAGAGCAATCACTTTTCTAAACATGGAATATAAAGTATTCTCCAAAACACACTCACAAATATCATCCCTCAGACAACTCTTAGAAAAGACGCTAGAACCTGGCATAACAACGTACCATATCTTTGCTGATGTGCTATATTGTAGAGTTCGAATATGTGGACCCATGTTGGAAATTGAGGCTTTTAATGGTTGTGCATCCTTTTCAACCTGGTACTGGAAAAACTCGAGAGATGTGACCACAAATAGTACAATATTCAACAAATCGTGCCAAATCCTTTTCTATGCCGATGATATTGATATAATTAGTAAATCTGAAAGAGAAACCACAGAAGCATTCATACCACTAAAAATTAAATAAAAAGACTGGGAATTTCAGTAAACATAGATCGAAATAGATAAAAGCCTCTGAAAACTGGGGATAAGGAATTTGTCGACTAATTTATCTATCTTGGATCCCCGGTAAATAACGTCTACTTTCTACGTTCATAGACATATGCAGAAGAATTCTCAACGCCAGCAGATGCTACTTTAGTCCAATGCCCCAACTAAAATCTCAAGATATCATTAGAACACCAAGGTGAAAGCTTTATAAAACATTAATTGAACCAATGCTGATATATATTGTAGTTTTGAAACATGGACCATTATAAAGAAGAACGAAGGGGGTGTTTCGAGAGATAGGTTCTGTGAAGCATCTTTATAGGCATTAACGGGAAATCAGTAGAAAAACGTAGATGATGACGACCAAATATCAGATACTTGGATAATATTGTGGGAAAGCAGAGAACATTGCAGTTAGGCGGTGGCACAGAAAAGGCGGTGGCACAGAAAGACGTATGGCAAAGACCAGTAGAAACAAATTCTATGGCAGACTAAAGCTTATTCAGAGCTTTAATGCCACAATGACGATGAAGTAATTAAAGTTAAGTTCTTTACATTTAATTTCAATTGTTTTAATTCACAATCACTGTTGGTGAAATTTGATAACGATGAATTCGAATTTAAATTAAATGGCGTGAGAAAGAATTCTGCCACGAACAAAGAACCATACATTTTTGTATAAAGACAATAATTCCATAAAAATTATTGTAATTATTTTATGTTCCTAAATAAAAAAAGGATAATTTTTATGATTTTATCAATGGAACAATCTGACAATAAAGAAAGTAAAATGATAAATAAAGCATTGGCAACCTAACCTAGTTTAATTTCAATAAGAAATATCTCCTAAATCCTAAAATACATCTATTTGGAAAAAACGGTAAATTGTGACGCCATATAGTATAACTAAATTATTACCAAAACTGGTAAATAAATATTGTTTTCAAATGAAATAAAGTCATCAGAAATCAGATAATTATGTTAATATCATTCAACAGGGCCTAATAATTCGCCAATGACGTAGTAGTAATTTTCATTGAAGTGAATTCATAATAGCGCCAGTCAAGTCTAGGGAATTTATGAATGCTTTTTTTTTAGAAACAACCTACAAAGAAAAATCTATTATTTGTACAATTAGTATAATCAAAGTACTGAGAGAACTCATCGATTTGACAGACAAATGGCGTAAAAATGAAATCATACATGGAGTTTGAAATTTCCTTAGATTAGTAAACTCTGATTGTGTGCCGCATTAGCTCAAAATCATTAGAAGGCTTTGAACTCGATAATAATTGTGTGTGTAAATAAATCCAAATAAGGCTAATATTATTATTCTTTAATCTATTAGAAATTTAAACTGACCTTGAACGTATATTTCAAGGTCATTTCACAGTCAACTTCCCTTTCGATTATCCAGTCAGGCTGAAAATTGGTACATATATATATATATATATATATATATATATATATATATATATATATATATATATATATATATATATATATATGAAGTCAAATGCGAACAGTACGGAGCTGCATATAGTTGTACGTTTGCTGAATGTGATTTCAGAACTACAACGGCATAATGTGGATATATCCACTGCTATTGCATCTCACACGGAGGAATCCGTGAAGGCCGCATAAACACACACACACACACACACACACACACACATATATATATATATATATATATATATATATATATATATATATATATATATATATATATATATATATATATATATAAACTCGATGACAATGCAACATTATAACTTCGAAACTGATCGTGAAGCCATATTTTAAGGTCAACTTTACTTCCGATTATGCAGTCAAGATGAAATTTGGAACACATATATAAACCCGATGACAATGCAATATTATGACCTTGAGTGTATATTTTAAGGTCATTTCAAGTCAACTTTGTTTTTTACCACGTTTTTATTAACGCGCTTGCTTGCCTGTCTGTTTTTTCGGACTTCGGACTTAAACATAGCTCAGAATTGGATGACAATGCAATATTAACTTACTTTTTTGTCTGTCTGATTGTTTTTTTGTCTGTTCGGTAGAATGTTTGCAATCGATTTTTGTCTGTTAGGAACAAATTTTGTAATCAATTTTAAACTAAAGACTAAAAAGTAGAAAATAATCATCCAAATAATTCTTTTTCAAATTTGTTGCGTTTTTAAAACGTCCTGAAAATTAGTGATTATGAATTTTTAATAACTATGAAAATACTGGTAAGATTTAAAATGAAAAACTTAGGGTGAAAATAATTCGCTAAGACATTACAGTCTTAATGTAAAATTATATATTTATATTAATAAGACCAATTATTGATACTTTACATTGTGATAGTAATTTATTTGTGGGCTTTCAGAGATCTAGAATGGAGAATTAGGATTTCTCTTTGTTTCTGTCTCGATGGTCTTGAGGATAAATAAATTAATATGAGAAATTCAAATTTATTTTCTATACAATATTTCTGGAATTGCAATATGAAATTATTATAGTGTATCCATAAGTAAGGATCAATATCTGATAATTCTTGTTGATGCCATTTTCAGTTTAGTTATATTTGGTGTAATTTTTGCTCTACTAGGTATACATATCTATTTTTAGAACAAACTGTTTTAAAGCTCTTAAGAACCATTTGTCTTGGTTTCTTTGTTACGATTATCCTTAATTTTGTTAAAATCGTAAGTAATAATTCTACGGCAGGTTTAAAGTTTCAAACAAGAATAGCCCAATTGTTATTAAACCCCGCTATATCCTGCTAATTTGGATAATGACGTGATCGCAGTTAAGTTAAAAACTGACATACTTCCTTATTAAAATTTAAAAATAGGTATGTTTTTTTTAATATAATATAAAAAGAATGCAGAATTTTTAATTCTTGGAAGAATATCTATATATATTATAAAATATTCCTCCGTTTAACGCAAATATAAAAAATGTTTTTGTCTATTCCAAAAATAATCTTACAAATGTTAAGACACCAAGGTAATCTAGTTCGAAAACATGTTGTCTAGGTTAAAAAAATGCGCGTATATGAACCGTAACGAACAAAAAAATTAAATAATTGAATAACTTTAAAAATAGGAAAGCAACTGAACAACAAGGAATCAAAATCTGTTATATTATTATTTAGTTTAAGCTGCATATTGACGTAAAACGCAAAAATCTCGTTACTTTGTGGCTCCGCCAACACAATGTATGATTTATTTAAAGGAGTTGTGTTGACCATTTAAATTAATGAACCAAATGAAGATATTGAGTGTTGTGGGTGTCAGTTTTGAGATGTCAATGTTTGAAGACGTTAAAAAAAAGCAAAACTTGTTTATTTTAGAATAAACCAAAAAAAAAATATTAATAGATGTAAGCTCGACATTCGCACGTTATTCTAAATTTAGTCGACACTATTTATTATTCATTATTTTTGACTTTAAACTTGTGACACAACATATATATTTTAAATTACACAATTTTCAGGTTTTCTCGGTCAAACCTACGAGTAAATTTTCAGGTTATATCTGGGTCAAATTCGGAAAACAACGAAAATTATTGCGACAATGATGAAAATAAGGATAAAAGTCACTTGCCAATTTACTAATCTCACTATTTTGGGGTTGTTCGACCGTTTTGACCAACCGGTTTGGAAAACTACCGATTATTTTGCATTTGGATTTTCGTAACTGGGAAATTGATGTTGCCAGATTTCTTAGCAAATTTACGAACGGTTGAATTTAGTCAATTTGCGGATTTATTAAGTCACTAGTTATTTACGTAAACTTATTTGCGTTCATCATTCTCCGTATAGAATAGACATACACCGACTGAAAGTTGTCTATCACAATTGAAACTATAAGAAGGAAACCGAGGCGACTGAGTTGTAGCTACCCAATCGACATAGATATTGAAGGAATGCTCCCACCCTCTGATATATCCGTAATATGATGACAACTAGATAACCGATTAGTTGTCCTAATAATGTCCGTAAACGTAATGGTCGGTCAAATTAGTTGACCTTTGCAATCCGAGTTTAAGTTACTTAAATTTTAAAGTCAGAGTATAATTAAAATTCATAAAATCTCTAAATTTCTGTGATCCTACTAGACGTGCGTCCTTTTTAAGGCGTTGCTGAAAATATTAACTATTCATTCTATATATATATATATATATATATATATATATATATATATATATATATATATATATATATATATATATATATTTATATATATATTCGTCCGTGTGATTTTAAAATAAAATAGAAAATTCTCGGCTGTGCGGACATAAGACTGTTGATATACATTACTCTCCTGTTAAAAAGTGCGGAGAACTCCAAGAAAATGACGACAGCGCTGTTTCATCCTCATATGGGACTCGTCAGGTCATTGCATCCGGTAACCATCTCGCAATTATGTCGGTACCGAATGATGCGACCTCTATTTTTTGGGTAGCATGTTTCGTATATCAAGTTTTGATATATTTCTTTTTTAATTTACCGTCGCGCCGTCACCTGGTGGTTTTATACAACGTTGTTGGTTTGCGTTATTGAGTAATCCGTCGAGATGTCGCTAATTGTGTCTTATTTGCTGTTTTTTCATTTAAAAATAATTTATAGGGTACAATTGCGAGGTGATGGATGGTACCAGATGCAATGATGCACATCCCTTTTCATGAACACAAAAAATAATCCATTACTAATAATTAATTTTTTCTATAGAAACAAAGAAATTAAATTAACGTATTTGTTATATGTTAAATCCTTAAACTGAGACTGAGTATTATCCCGTAAATTATTTTATTATATAATTCACGTATTTCCTTGTTAAAGAAATATCCGTAATTTAACAAAATGTCTACAACAACGGCAACATCTTACTGAAAATTCACTTCAGTCGCCCCCTGGCACAGGTCATGAAACTAATGTGCGGTGCCTGAAAGACTGAAAAGCAGAAACATCAGCTGAAACTTCGGAAAATTGATTGAACAGCGGTAAGCTGCGTTCTAACATATTTTTCTGCGCTTTTTTCGATTTCTTGCCTGAGAATTTGGGAGTTAAAACATCGCGTAAAGACAAATAGAGGAAATATGGAACACATTCACTGGGAAATTTGCAAGACTTATTTTGTTTCCTGTTTCGCGTGATTCATCATGTTTTTGGTGCAACTATGCAATATAAATATTAAATTATTTTTTTAAGAATCTGCAAAAATGGAGATATTGTATTTATATCGCAATTGTATGCAGTTTCTATATTATGTAGGTTTTGAATGAAATAAAAATATTTAATTTTAAAAAATTCATATAAAACTGCAAAAACTTCTAAAAATTTATTTTTTGAAAGAGGTTTCTACAGCTCAATAATTTACTTTTAATTATATATGTTATAGACTTTTGACGGGCGTAAATTAACGGTAGTATTTTCCATTTTCCACATTCCATATTACAAGTCGAATCATCAGGCTATGCAAGCGTGCAACCCCTTAAATACGTTTCTTAACAGTTCTATTAGAATTACTGTTAACAGTTCTTAAATTGTTTAAACCCAAGAGTTCTTATCAAGTTTTCTATTTTGTTAATATTTAGCCCTACAGATTTCCTGCGGAATGCGAATTCAAGCGAATTTAGACATTTGTTTCAGTTTCAAAGATAAATAAAAAGAACAGAAAAATATTTAACAAAAAAAGATAAAAGATTATTAAATGGAAAATTAAGTTCCATTTCTTTCGTTGAAGTGACAACACGTGCGTGAGAGTCATCTTAACAAAAGTGAGAGAAAACTTGGGGGACTTTTGAGGGCGAAAGCGGGACTCCTGGCTTAATGTGTGGTATAAGGGGGTATGCTTATCGTAGTTTAAGTCCTATTGTGCACAGAGTCAAACAAGTTTTGAGCCTTCAAAATAGATGGATAAAAAAATGATAAACCTGCAAAAATGGAAAATTTTATTTAGTTTCTGGATATAACTATTCCCCTTACCAGCTACAAGGCATTATCTCTAGGATTTTATTTTTAATATCCTTATATTTGCGTTAATTTGTTGAAATTAATATAATGCAAATTACAACAATTTCATAACCAAAGCAAAACTGAATAACTAGAAGATCTAACTTCCCTAGCAACTAGATCGGGTCTGAGTCTTAAAGTTTCTTTGTGAATCTGGCTATAACAGCCAGATTCACTAAAAATGTTTAAGGCTTAGACACTAATTAATGGACATTAACAGCCGGATTCACTAACATGATTTAATTTAAAACCGCCCTAAATTGACAGCTGAGGTCTTAAATTGACAAACGCAACAGTAAGTCAAGTAAACTTTAAACCCTGAAAATAAAAACATAAAAAATCATTTTGTTTTATTACTGAACCGGCAAAAATGGAAAATTTTATTTGTTCTCGGGATACAACTATTTCTCCTAAATATTTAAGGGCTATATGGCAAGGTTCATATCCTTAATATCCTTGTTATAAGCCCGGAATAAAAAAGGTTAGGTTATAAGTGTATATTTGTTGACATATCTATAAAAATTATGACAATATCATACGCAAAACAAAACTAGCCGACTATAAGATTTAAATTTCATGGCAACTAGATCGGGTTTAAATCTTAAATCTTCTTGTGAATCTGTTGGTTTTTAATATGTATGTAAATAGTTTTCAACTTTCTTGGTGAATCCGACCATAAAAAATTCGACTGGTTTTTATATTTGGTACCTAATACAGATTGCCAATACGTTAGGCAAAACACAGTGCATCCTCATTTCGAACGTTCTTGAACATACTCTCCAACATCTGATGTTGACATGTTGACGTTTATACCTAACCTAACAAAGTTTTTTAAATTCTCATCAAAATTCTTGTAAAATGTAGAATCTTTAAAAATAAGGGTTTAAAGTAATAAAAAATGGTTAGCATTAATAAATCCTTTTTGTATGGAATAGGTTTTGCCTCTCTAACATGGATAATCTCACTTTATTTGTATATACAACTTACAAAAACTGTTACAAACACTACTCTTAAAGAATTTTCACCTTCCTCTTCAAAGTTAAAAAATGAATTTGTTGACAATGAAACTTTTAAATACAAAAAAAAGCATGGTGATAAAAGCTATTACAGTAAAAGTCAGGGTAAAGCGTTTAATAGTAAGGATTTAATAGATAAACTTCAGCCAGTTCAAAAGAATGTAGTAAAATCTAACAATCAGTTTGAAGATGGTGAGTATTAATTTTAGAGTATGATAATTTTGCATTAGTTGTTTCACATTTCTTTTATGAAACGAAATTTTTACTAATAACAATAAATTTACATTTTTAGTAAACTTCTAGCCTTATTTAATGCATTTTGATAAAATAATTTGAAAGAAAATAGTTATTGGGAGCATTAACTACATAATTTTATTTGTTGCAGAACTTATTGAATTAGGTTTAGTTAAGAATACTGAAGAACAGGATATAAAAGATGAAGGATACAAAATTCATGCTTATAATGTTCTCATAAGCAATAAACTTAGTTATCATCGAGATATACCAGATACCAGGAATGCATTGTGAGTTAAAATAAAATCAGTAAACAAAGATTTATAAGAAAAATATTGGCCACTAAATATGGGTATATTCATATAATTATTTTTTTTTAGATGTAAGGAAATAATGTACCAAGATCACCTACCTCATGCTAGTATAGTAATATGTTTCTATAATGAACATTATCAAACTCTTTTACGAACAGTTCATTCTATCTTAGATAGAACACCTGGGAATCTCTTATATGAAATTATTTTAGTGGATGATCTTAGTGATATAAAAAATTTACATGGTGACGTAGAACTATATTTAAAAAGTAATAAGCTAGAAAATAAAGTTAAATTATATAAAACAGAGAAAAGAGAAGGACTGATTAGGGCTCGAATATTTGGAGCTCAACAAGCTAAAGGAAAAGTAAGTAAATTGGGACATTCTTGAATAAAAATACATACAAAATTCTGATTCTTTTATGGTTTTATTACAGTGTTTTTTCTATATATGCCTTTTTTAGGTCCTTGTATTTTTAGATAGCCATGTTGAAGTGAACAAAGGATGGCTTGAACCACTTCTAGATAAGATTAAGCAGAAGAAGTCAAATGTAGTTATGCCTATTATTGATATTATTAATCCAGATACATTTGTTTATACCTCAAGTCCAATAGTTAGAGGTGGATTTAATTGGGGACTGCATTTTAAGTGGGAGAACTTACCTAAAGGTTAAACAATTATTAAAACTGTCTTTTTCAGCTTTAAAATGGATATTTTTCAGCCTAAGTTTTAAGAGTTAGTTTACATTAATTCATTATTAATTTTTTTCATGGGCCAACCTATATAAAGTGATAGCTATTTTTCAAGTTTACATTTAAGCTTTAATAGATTATATATTTATTAAATTTTTTTTTCAAATTTGAAACATATACTATCTTTACTAATGTTACTTCAAAACCCTAAATCAATTGTTTTATACTAAGATTTCTTCATACATTAATTTTACTTTTGTAAATAGTGTTAAACTATCACATTCACCCTTATATGGGGTTAATATTTTATGTGGATTTACTATTTTATTTCGAAAAACAAAACATAGGTTAATTAAATAAATGATTATAATAATTCCTAGAATGATAGTTTCAAAATATAACTGTAAACCTAACATTTAATAACATTCTAAGATGTCAACTTTTTTTTGAAAATGTGACTCCGACTCTAAGACTCTAACAAACACTTTTTATTAAGGTAAAATACTCAGCATTATATAATAATTGACACAGAATACATGGAGTTCTGATTGAGATAAAACACTTTTTGAACTCTTTCTATAATACTTCTTCTGCCATCCAACCCTTATCACTGGCAAAATAGAACATATTGGTGAAAAAATTCACCCACTGAAGGTCTCAAAAATCTTTCTTTATGAAAAATTGATTTCCGCTTTGCTGATATTCCTTGTTTCCACACAGTTTTGATACTCCCTGGATCATTGTAATTTTTAGAGTCTTCTGCATTCCAGATACAATCTAGACTGTTTACTATCCCATTTTCAATGCATACTTATAGATTTTTTTAACAAATACTGTATGGTGGGCTCTGAACCTTCCAATCTCTAGTTTATGGAGTTTTTTTAAAGCTGCTGCGCCCATCATCCCCAGGTCTATTATTCTTGAAATGTGTTTTAGTGTTACTGAGTATCACGAACTCTTGAACCAATTCTTTGATTTCATTCTTTGGCCATCTAACTCTTCAGGTAACATTCTGAATCTTCAGTAAGTACTTTTCATAATGGAGACTCAGTGTTGTTTAATATTTGGTACTTCCCAATTTAGGTGGTTTTTAAGGGTTTTTTACTTTTTAATAATATCTATGTAGAGTTTTTTTTGAGTATTTTCATTATCACATTCATTCAATAGGGCATTATATCACTTTTACACCATGGTTAGAAAAATGTAGTGGTAAATGTAATGACCGCTTTTTACATATTAAAAAAACCTTTAACTTAGTTTACCTTAAGATTTTCGCACAATAACTGTTCTAAGTAATGAACTTTACACTCCTGAGTGTATAAAATTTCTTTTTTGTTTAAAAGTACCACAAATCCAGCAGATTAATTCTTAAACACAATCTTTAAAGGTTACAAATACACACTCAGTATAGATCTATTGACAAATATTTGATATGTTTGTAACAGAAATATATTCAAAGCATAAAATTTTGGCCTCTGGCTTTTGTTTTTACCTTCCATATCAAATTAAAATGTCTAAAATATTAATTGGAAATTGTAGCAAATGGACATTTTTTCTGTTACCTATTTTACCTAAATGAGATTATTGAAATTTAACTTCTGTGCATTACTGAATCAAATCTTGCAACAATTTTGTGGTTGTGCTGCATGTACTTTTGGAAAATAAACCTATAATTAACTCGAAAAGTTTCAGAGTAATCTTTTTTAGGTACCTTGTCAAAACCTGAGGATTTTATTAAACCTATAAAATCCCCCACCATGGCAGGAGGACTGTTTGCAATAGATAGAAAATATTTTATTGATATTGGAGAATACGATGCTGGAATGAATATATGGGGTGGAGAAAATTTAGAGATATCATTCAGGGTAAATAATATACATTATTTATGTGAATGAGATTTCTAAATGATTGTGTCAATGTGATACATATTTTAAAAATACATTTTTAATTTTCATTTAATATTTTTTTAGATATGGATGTGTGGTGGATCACTAGAACTCATTCCATGCAGTAGAGTTGGTCACATTTTTAGGCACAGGAGACCTTATGCATCTCCAGATGGTCAAGATACAATGTTATATAATTCTTTGAGAGTAGCTAATGTTTGGATGGATGATTATAAAGTAAGGATAATAGTGCATAGGGGTATTTTCACACTATATTAAATATACATGGATGTTTTCCAAAGATATATCTAAAAAAGGTATACGTGAACTTTTTAAAACAATAAATAAACACCAGAATTGCAAAAATTTTTTGATCGTTTATTTATATTAGATAGAATGTTCTGTATACCATTTTTTTTTCACTAGATTGACTAGAAAATCAAAAGCTATGGTTCACTAGATTTGTTGCTAATGGTTTTTTAAAATTTATTTATTTATTTATTCATCCTGTTGTAAACGTTTAAATTGTACATTGACATTGTCAATTATGATACAGTAAGGACATATGTCACTATGCTACAGTTGATTAACAAAACCAATAATAATGCAATAGATCAAGCAAAACTAATATAGCTTAAAATTAGAAATTTAAAGTGATATATACCGATTTGTTGCTGAACTTTGTTTAATGTTTACTTTTGTCATTGTCATTATTTGAAATCGGGAATCAAACTTTTTAGCCTAAAGGCCACATTGACTTCTCTGTTAAGTCTCAAGGATCAAGATCTAGCTAGCTTATCATACCAACATACTGTAGTTTTGAGTTACGCGCAAATTTAAATACTGGGTTTAGTCGGAGAGTAAAATTTGGTGCGGGAGTGGACTCTGCTCCGTTTGCAATTTCAATTGGTTCTTATGGCAACTGTCAAGGACATTTCATTGCGGCCGATGGGTCTGATGTGCATTACTAGAGACTACTTTCGGCCATACTAAATGCATAGTAAATATAGATCCAGATTTACTGATAAGCATTTGAGGTCGCTGCTGATAATTTCTTGGTTCAAACTGCAAATTGTCAGTAGAAAATAACAGATTTATAAATTTCATTAATCATAATTGTAATATTTAATTTCATTATGTGAATTACATACCTAGGTCACTTATTGTAAGTTTTTAGGATAAATCTCTTGTTATTAATTACAATTAAAATGTCCAGTTTCTTTATGTACGTCAGTTATTGTGTTTCTTAATTGGTCGTTAAATAAAAACATCTATAATATTGTATGATTTACTTACGTTGTACATTTGACATTGCAATCAAAATGAACTAGAGTGGACCAAATTGATGGTGTTAGTCCGCTTGCCTCTGCTCTAAATGACATTAGATTGGTTTTAAATTGCTGTACCTAGCGAATTAAACCTTAATGTGCGTATAAATATGACGAGCGCGCCCGTGATGAGCTATCTTTGAATTGTGCAGATTTTGGTTGCCGGCGCTAAGGAAATAATAAAAGCGTCATCATATTTCTATTGTTCGCGAGCAGCGCGATCGAGGCTCGCAGTGATCAATTTTTTGTCGGTTTTTGGTGTGAACGCAAATGAATTTTTTTAACTCGTTGGTTTGCTTCATGGCACGCTCTTTCGAAAAAAATTACTTTGCAACGAGACTGACGACACTATAAATATGATGAAATTAGTTTGTTGTATCACAGATGCTTTTATTACCTCCTTTGACGCCGGCCGCCGAAGGCACATCAATCGAAGTGGGCAAAATTCAAAGGAGGCTCGTCACAGGCGCGACTTGCTGTATTTGTGCATACCTTTAGATTTTTTTTTCTAAAAGATTGTCTAATTTATTTAAGGATTATTACCTAAATCAAAATAAATACGCCAAGAATATGGATTTCGGAGATATAACATCAAGAACTCAACTTAGAAGAGAATTAAAATGTCACGATTTTGACTGGTATCTTAAAAATGTCTACCCGGAGTTAGCGCTGCCCACTGATGATCAAGAAAGGCTCAAGAAGAAATGGTCTGCTTTAGATCAGGATAAGTTTCAACCCTGGCATTCTAGAAAGCGAAATTATGTTGATCAGTTCCAAATAAGGTAAAATGCATTTTTACAATAATCATTTGTCAAGGGTTGCAAGATGAGAGGATTATGCGTCAAATAAATCTTTTAAAAAAAGTAAAGCCCACTCAATAGAATTTCTTCATGACAAACATTCACCAAATAATTTTTAATATTAAATTATAAAAGCGACGTGGAACTTCTGTGAATTTAGCAGTACCCCGGTAGTATCTAATGCTTTCTATCAAGCAAAAAATGTTTTTTTCTCTCAAAAATGGCATTTTTTCTATTCATTGATTGAGTTTTGGCATCTTTTTCACAAAAATGCCGTTGTGTGAGGAGTCTAAAGCACTTTTATATTAACCCCCTGTGAACTATAAAATTTTTTATTGCTTTTTTTTGATTTTTAGACTTACAAACAGCTCTCTATGCATGCAAAGTGCAAAAGACGTTAAGACTAAAGGCAGCTCTCTAGTTTTAAGGCCTTGTGTCAAAAATAAGAATCAAATGTGGTATGAAACAGACAAGAATGAGCTTGTATTGGCTCAACTTTTATGTCTTCAAGCTTCGAAACCAAATCCGATCCTGTATAAATGTCATGAGTTGGGTGCCGATCAGGAATGGAAACACAAAGGAGGGGTGAGTTAAATTTATTTTATTAGAGCTTAATTTATTGCCCATGCGTCTTTATAGCCAATCTATTTTTATTGAAATTGGGTTATTTAGTTTTAAATTTAATTTTTTCCTTCAAAACGATGTAAACTCCAGTTTGTTTTATTTGAAAAACGCAGACACGTCAATTTTAGTTTATTTTTGTGAATAAATGTCAACCTTTGATTTGAACTTCATAACTCTAATGTATGATGAGAGATTTATTAAATAAGTTTTTCCCACTATAGTGATTACTTATTATTTTATCAAAGTGCAACTTATGAAGTTATAAATTATTTTGGAAAAAAAAACACCATTTAAAAAAAAGTCACATATGAAAAGGTAAAATGGTCGATAGAAACCTTTACCCTCGTCAGGTCACTTGGTAAGGATGGCAAATTTCGAGCCTTATATCAAAATTCCTCTGATATTATAATAACCTATCCGGTAAAATTTTTCCGTTCGTGTTGGAGCTTGGGGTACATGCCGATGACATGGAAGGCAAGATAAGAACATACTACGCAGTCTTTCCGTCCAATCAGTCTGACAAGTTTCTTATTACAGACATTTAACAACAATTTACGTTTCAAGCAGGAAAGTCCACATACACGGCGCTACATTGATTCGCTACAAAAATCGAAAACGTGATCGATCCGCCTTAGGTATCTTCACAGATATCAAGCGGGCGTTTGACAACACATTCCAAGATTCGATATCCAATGTTTTGTAAAGACGAAGCTCTGAACCGATAGTAGTCGCATGGATCAAAGCCATGTTAACTCAGAAACTAATATATGTTGGGCTTACCAATATAACTATTAAAGCACTGTCAAACAGGGGCTGTCTACGGAAAGGAGCCCTTTACCTTTGTTATGAAGCCTTGTAGCGGGTAGCCTGTTGAGTGATCTAAGCGAGGCTGGTTTATATACACAGGCCTATGACGAAGAACTGGTTTTTCTATGCCCTAGTCATGACATCCGGGATCTGGAGGTATCAATAATGCGGGCTTTCCGGTACGCGAAACAGTGGTGCTTTTAGGAAGGGCCCGGATTACACCCGGGCAAGATCGAGATGGCACTCTTTACATAAGAGGAAAATGAGGAGATTTTCAACGATTGATTGGGAAGGACCTTTCAATACAAAGAAACAGTTAAATTGGATAAAATCGGTGACTCTCTGTACCATTCGAGTCGGTACACATGTGATTCATAGTGGAGGTTCCAAACACAAGAAGCGTACTCAAGATGTGTTCGAACCAATGAGCAATAGAGTATTTTAAGGGACTTCACAGTGAAAAGCTCTTTAGCATGACGTTTAATAAAACCTAACATCCTGAGAGACTTATTAACAATGTCAGCGATGTGAGGAACGAATAAAAGGCTGGAATCAAAAAGGACTCCTAGGTCCCGTACTGAATTAACGGAGGTCAGCGGCCTAGTATCCAAGTGATAGGGAAAGTCCAGTGAATAACGCAATTTAGAATCCTTAATAAATTTACACTCTCAAACTCATTCCATTCACTCCCCACCAGGAAACAAATCTATCAAGGTCCCCCTGAAGCTGCAAGAGTCACTGTAACTATCGATGACTTTATACACTTTCATGTCATTCGCAAAGAATAAGAACTTGCTTGACTTAAAGCAGATGGATATATTATTAATGAATAAGTTGAACAATAATGGACCAATGTGGGATCCCTGAAAACATTGATATCTCAAAAGATACAAAATCATTCACCTGCACTACCTGACGACGATCACTCAGATAGGTCTCAATCCAACCAAACAGTGGACCAGAGACACCCAGTCCCCGCAGCTTATTCAGCTTCGAGAAGTCGGTATACAGTTAAATATCAAAAAAAAACCTTCCCCACTAACGATTAATAACGTTTAGACAAATGTATTATTGTTTGGTATGATCGAAGATACAAGTCATCTAAAAGTTCGCAATGTTACCAGGTCGCCTTCAGTGATGTCAGTCTCATTCCTCAGACCTCGTAATCCGTTTATTAAATATTTTAACAAGAAAGTGATTCATTACTTTTCTTTAAAGAAGAACATAAAGTTCAATAATAAGTTTTTTGATTGGCAATAAGAGACTGTGATGGACAAATCTCACTTTATTTTTTTATTATCAATTTATTGAGCGGAGTGTGTTGAAGGCACGGTTGAGAGTTGAACAATGATTCTGAGCTAACAGGATTGCGACGAAGCCCAGGAAATGGTTTTCGGCCTTGCGGATCTGGGGGGCAGAGATCAGGGGTCTGTCAGGTTTTTGGAAATAAATTTTAATCCGCTCCTTCAGTGGTCGGCTGATATAGGGACCATTTCTGGGAGTGTGGAGTAGTTTTTCTGCCCCGGGGTCTTTATCTGAGGAGGTACTGGTGTCTGTGTACTATGCTTTATTTCAGTGTGTGATGATCTATGGAATTTTTGAACTCCAGTGGAGAACTGTTAGGCTATTGGCCTGTCTTTTCGGGAGAATTGCAGGAATGCCTTTGTCGAGCTGGGTATTTTGACCTTTCCAACTGCAGTTTACTCTCCAGAGTGATGTACATGAATATGAAACAAGGGGTAAGGGTATATTTAACGAGTCTTCTGCCGCAAAGAAGTGTCAGGGCCGACCAGATTGTTTGAGTGTGAAATTGTTTATTAAACTTCCTCAACAAGCCAAAAACCTGAATTTTGTTAAATATAAATAATACGTAAAAAATATCTGCTGGAACTTGCTACCTACAGCACGTCTGAAATTTTAAATGGAAGCTTGTAAATTTTATTGTACTTGAGGTTTGTGTGTGTGCGTGCAACTATGTGTTAAAAATATCAGTGTGATTTAATTGAAAATAATGTGTTCATGCATACTATACTGTAAAAATGTAAATTATTTTAATCTATTTTATTGCTAACTGCCAGGATTTTATTCAATTCTAACGATTGATTTTAATCAGTTTGAATGACTAATTTTCATCAATTTTAATTTCTAATTACAACCATATAAGAGAAACTTAGCTCTCAACCAACTGAATTAACCTTATACTATCAGGACAAACGCATTCTGTTCTAACGCAGAGACAAAGCACTATCTCAGATTGCAAGAATACCAGGAAAGGGTGGAAGTCTTTCCCGTGGTGGTGCATCGCCATCTGTAGACCAGTTTCAAACTTGTTGGTTCTCGTCAGTACAGAATAGGCCAGCGCACCTCAGCTAAGCTGAGTGAGTGCTTTATCTCTGTGTTAGAACAGAGTACGTTTGTCCTTGTAGTATGAGGTTTTTTTCAGATGGTTGAGAACTTAAGTTTTTCTTATATAGTTGTACTTTATACACCCAACTTGGTGTTCACCGCATTGTATGGCTATACACAATATCTTAAATTGATTATAATATAATGCTTTTTTTACAGAAAAATTCACCAATTTACAATTTGGGCGCGGGAACTTGCTTAGGTGCAAGAAAAAAGAAAGTTAATGCTACTATAGAAATGAAATTGTGCACTGATCCTGAGTTAAACACATGGGATTTGGTCGATGAATAACTCAACAGAAGTTGTCAGTTACAAATTGAACTTCTGATTGGCGGGTTGATTGTAACAGAAGGTTCAACTATAATGTATTGCTTCCCTTAAACAAAAACAAGGGCTGTAAATAAGCTCTCTTTTTTATTGTATATAATATCAAGAATTTCACATGTTAACTCAAAAAAATTCGCGCTAAATGCCACTAGCGGATAACTATTTTTCCTCGCATTTTATTTACTCTGGCAGTCGTCCAGTAGGGTGTCATTGACGTGTGAAATTATTTAAAATATTGGTGGACTGTGATAGGTTATATAGGTTATGTAAAATACTGTAGGAACAATTTCCAATAGGCTCGAAAATCTATTTTAAAAATGTTTTTAGGTTGTAGAACAATTTATATTTTTATATTTACTCATTATTGTTACAATTTACATTACAAAAAATTTGAGTTGTGGATAAATTCTTTGGTGCAAAGAGGTGTTAACTTATTTTTTATATAGACCCATCGAGACTTAGATCAGCGTAGAAGGAATTACTGATTTCCATAGATTTTGTCCAGGTTTCTTTAAGAATTAGCTTAAAAACACTGTATATATATAGCATTGTTTCTCGAATTGTTCTTTAAATTGCCATTATTTATAAAATGGTGTAGGAATATTATCTGTTCGCTTTCGTGAATGGTTTATGGTTTTATTTTAAGATGTTATAATAGAGACAAAATAATGTTATAGACTGCACTACGCGGGGGCTTCCATCGTTTTATATTATCCAGTTTCCTGATATTGTTTTTCGACACCCTGTATACAGAGCAACAGCATATCTGTTACGTAAAAGTATTATGATATAGCTAAACGTAGCTTAATTTTAAAATTAATAGTAACTAAGGTACAGGGGATATAATTTTTTTTAGTGTTAGTATTACAAGTAGTCTGGTATTGATAAATTTTTTGACTAGTTTTTTTCTTTAAAATATTTTTTAATAACTTATGCATAAGGTCTTGTACACATCGAGACATTTGTTTTAATATTTTCAATGGTTTGACTCAAAATGAATTCAAGTGATCCTTCAAAAGTAATAAATCTCAAAACATTATTTTGTCTAGAATTATGTTATTTTATTAAAATTAAGTTTTATTTTTTAAGTCAATTGTTATGGGTTTAAGTGGTAATTTTTTTTTCTAGGATAATTTTTTAAAAAATACTCAGTTGTTATACTTGACAAAAATTTTCATAAATCCTGTAAAATTCTATCCTGAGATATAAAAATATATTTGTTGGAAAATTAAATGTTGTGTGTTAACTTATTCAAAAAGTATTATCAATTTGTTCTCGGAATTTAATTTATTTTTATCAATTTTTAAATGATAAATCCATTTAATGTTGGCCATCCTGAAAATATGGTAAAGGTATTTCTTTGAGAGGTATACAGTTTTAAAATGACATAAAAACCTATAAATAATGTTAATATCTATGGTTTTGGCTTTATTTAAAAGATAATTGTATGTTATTACTGTTTAAATAGGATTTCGGACATATGAGCTCCACGGCTGGCTCGAATAAGGCGCTATCGGGAAGTCTAATTTTCGACCACTTTGTAGGAACTTAGGTTGTATATCAGCAATTACGCGACGAATGTTGACTTTGAAGTGGTTGCGCCATCTTGTTGGAACTACATCTCTTTCAGATCAATACCATTCAACTGAGGAACGAAGAAGTCAGCAATCATGGCTTTATAGCGCTCTCCATTTACGGTAGGATTCTGGCCTGCCCATAAAGCACACCAAACAATGACTTTTGATGGCTGTAAAGGCGTCTTAATAAATGCTTCTGGATTTTCTCCTCTCCAAATTCGGCATACCTGTTTTTTTTAAGTAGACATTCAATCAAAAATGAGCCTCATCGCTGAACAAAATTTTGCGTTGAGAAAGAGGATTAAACTGAATGTTTTCGGCTCATTTACCGAATGTACGACGTGCATGATGGTCACGCGGTTTCAACTTTTGCATAAGCTGGATGTTGTAAGCTCGTAATCCAATATATTTCCATTGAATCAAAGTGGATGGGCACAGCTCCAATTGTTGTGCACGATGGTGAATCGTCCCATTTGGGTCCTCCTCAACACTACGTTCCACAGCACCTATAACTTTTTCTGTGCGCACTATATGGCTTCTTTGTGTATGCGTATTATCAACCAGAGTGTACGTAGTTGGAAAACGATCCATGGTTTGCAGAATAACTTGCTCGGGTGAACGAGTATGTCGACCGGAAAATGGACGTAACGCATGGTAAGTTTGGCAAACAGAACCATGATTCTCAAAATAAATTTGCACAATTTGCAAGCGTTGTTTTGGCATAAGTCTATTCATGGTGAAATAGCAAAACGTACTGACTACAAATCAACTGTCAAATTTACAGTCATTAGAAATAGTGTTGTCCATTTAAAAACCAAGCCTCTAAAAAACATCCTTTATTATTATTTGTAGAATTCTTTGAGATATACGTTTTCACCATACTGGTAAGTAAGTCAGGGTAAGCTAAGAAAGCGTCCAGACCTGACGTAATTTTAACCATCGTCAGTGCTCGGTTACTTCACAATATATATCGATGTATTGTAACGAAAATTTTCCTCAGGAAGCGGTATAACCAATGCTAAAAAAATCAAAATTCATTCCGTAGTTTCTGAAAATAGCCCGACCATGCAGAGAGACGCGAGCGGGGAACTTTCAGGTCATGCTATCAATAATGCGTTTTTTTGCTGATTAATAAACATATGCTTGCAAGTGTAATAAGCTTTATGCACTTTAAATGTGTATACATCAAAGTAAAAATGCATTTGTGATAATGTAGAAATACTTTATTTGGCTTATTATACGAATTTAATAAGGGTCACTATGTGACAAGAACCTGAACTAACAATTTATTCGAATGCGATGTGTTGCCATCTATGATTGGAAGTTTAACACAACCAAGGGGTTTACGGTGAAGATCTCACCAAACCTCCCGACTATGTTGGAATTCATAACTGTACCTTTCTTGCGCTCACCAGAGAAGAGAAGGATTGAAGTGAAACTCTGAATTCAAGATAAAGAATTATTAAGTTTTATTTCAAAAAATTATTTTCACTACGCAACTGGGAATTAAGTTGAATTCTCAATGGGCATTCCTGTTTTAACTTTACTGCAGTTACAAACGCCTAAGCATGTTTACTATTCGAAATTCTTTTCGCAATTTAAATTTATTTTTATTTCCGAGTTTATCCTAGAACTTCTATTCTTTTTTACAGGAATTTAGAAGAACGTTTGGTCTGGATTTTTAGTATTTCCTTGAACTTGCTAGAACTTAGGTTCGTTTGACAGAGTCCAAGCGAGACGTCGGACTTGCATTGTCTTTATTTTTATTTATTTTTACGACGTTTCGATTAGGTTGTATCTCTAATCGTTATCAAGTATAAATTGAATGTTTTGTCTTAAGTCTACGAGCTTATATAGGGACTGTGTGCGCAAACTTTCGCTTCACTGTACACACCTCAATGATTTGATGTTACAAAGTAGTGGTTGTCAAAGATTAGGTATCTCAACACTCTGTTTACTGAAGATTTCATTATTGTTTTTAATGTATGCTGCTTCTATAAATTTTCTTTTTTTTCATATTGGGTTCCATATATATTGCCGCAGCCTCAGACTATTTTATATGGTGTTGCTTATCCCAGGAGTGTTCTGCAATACCTGATCTCGACGTTTCCCCTTTTTGTGTATGAGTTTTATGTTCCTTAATTCTAACTTCTAGTGGTCGTTCGGTTTTACTGTTGCCGTTTCTATGGCATGAGTTTCGAACCATTCCATATATATATATATATATATATATATATATATATATATATATATATATATATATATATATATATATATATATATATATATATATATATATATATATATATAACAACGAACACTGGACAGCAAGAAACGCATTCCTTCTTCACAATTCTGTACATCAAGGGAACGTCGGAGAAAATAAGACGAATTCCCAGTAG
This sequence comes from Diaprepes abbreviatus, assembly GCA_034092305.1. Lineage (NCBI taxonomy): Eukaryota > Metazoa > Arthropoda > Insecta > Coleoptera > Curculionidae > Diaprepes > Diaprepes abbreviatus. Next base: position 2,103,523 of record JASJET010000037.1, on the reverse strand, counting down.
TTATAAAAACAGCTTTTAAATCAGGAAATACACTTAGAGCTCATTTAACAAAAACAAAACCTAAAACTACCGATAAAAAAGAATGTGTTTACAAAGTTCCATGTGAGTGTGGTGAAATGTATATTGGAGAAACCAAACGGCCATTAGAAGTTAGAATTAAGGAACATAAAACTCATACACAAAAAGGGGAAACGTCGAGATCAGGTATTGCAGAACACTCCTGGGATAAACAACACCATATAAAATAGTCTGAGGCTGCGGCAATATACAGGGTGATTCAAAAATCGATCACGAAACTTAAGGGGGTGATTCTACTTGACAAAATAAGGGTAGAGCTTCATATAATTTTTTTTCAAAATGTCATTCGTTTTCGAGTTACAAGCCGTTCAAGTTCAAGTTTTTATTTTTTGTTTTTTGAATTACTCGCTTACAGGAAAACCGATTTGACTAATATTTGAAAGATAGGCTAAGTCTTCTGCGCTTCATCATTTTAGTAACAATTCACATTGATTGTTTGCCGCTAGAGGGCACTTTACCTACATTGAAAATTGTTTTTTTGTCATAATTTTTTAGTGTTGACAGCTACAGTAGTTTTTGGCATAATTTCTGAAAGACTGATGCCAGGCCTTTAAAAAAGGTGCTCTTTATTTACATCGCTAAACCCAACGGTTTAGACGTAAATCACCCTTAAAAATTAAGTGGTAAATTTACTTTTCTCATTTCATTACCACCAGCTACCAGGTAAATAGCTATCAAAGTATACTAGAGCTGTCAGTTTAACATCAAATAAATTCGCTTTTTAAACTATTTAATTTATAATCTTAAAATACCTAATAATGGCTAATCAGTAAATATTCATATTATGGATTATTGCGATATACATTGAATTGATAAAAATTAATGAAACAGTACTAAACAAACTAAAAAAGATTCTCAAAATGTCCCCCATTTTCTTCCATACATTTCCTAACACTCTTCAAAAAATGTCGCCTAACTCGATGAAAAATTTGTGGTGTTTCTTTAATAATTTGGCACTTTTCGATTATCCTGAAGCGAAGATCCTCGACGTTGATTACTGGAATATCGTACACCAATTGTTTCAAATGACCCCAAAAGAAAAAATCCATAGGATTAAGGTCTGGTGACCTCGCTGCCCATGCCAATGGTCCACTTCGTCCTATCCATCGCTCAGGATACGTTGCATTCAAATACTGTCGGACACGTATACTAAAGTGGGGCGGAGCTCCGTCTTGGAGGATCCACATGTTGGCCCTTACTTCCAATGGCACATCTTCCAGATACAATGGGAGACGATTTTGGATAAAATCTAAGTATACGTCACCAGTTAATGGGCCATCAAAGAAATGAGGACCAATAAGGTAATCTCCTATTATCCCTGCCCACACATTTAGTGAAAATCTACGCTGATGTTTCGTTTCTACCACATTGTTTGGGTTCTCGTAAGCATATGTGTGGATGTTGTGTAGATTTGTTATGCCATCACGAGTGAAACCAGCTTCGTCAGTGAATAATATGACGCCAATTAATCGATTATCGTGTTCATACTTAGCTAGGATCTGATTGCACATTTCCAACCGTCTCGGCCGATCATCGTCATAAAGAGCCTGCACCTTTTTTGAATGAAACGGGTAGAGTTGTTCTTCTCTTAGTATCCTCCATGAACTAGCCTGACAGAGCCGCACTTCATTCCCAATTTTTCTAGTACTAATACCTAGATTATCTTCAATAATTTCAAGCACTCTTTCTTCTTGTTGCACGTTTCTAGCAGTTCTAGGTCTTCCCCTATTTCCATTATAACTTTTAAAGGAACCACATTCCGCAAGCCTCCTGTGCACACTGGAAAATGTTTGAGCATGAGGGATATTTCTTTCCGGATAACTCTCCATATAATATCGGCTTGCCAACTCTGCATTACCATTTGCTTTTCCATAACAAAAATGGATATCACAATATTCGATATTTGAATATTGGTGATTAGCCATTATTAGTTATTTTAAGATTATAAATTAAATAGTTTAAAAAGCGAATTTATTTGATGTTAAACTGACAGCTCTAGTATACTTTGATAGCTATTTACCTGGTAGCTGGTGGTAATGAAATGAGAAAAGTAAATTTACCACTTAATTTTTAAGGGTGATTTACGTCTAAACCGTTGGGTTTAGCGATGTAAATAAAGAGCACCTTTTTTAAAGGCCTGGCATCAGTCTTTCAGAAATTATGCCAAAAACTACTGTAGCTGTCAACACTAAAAAATTATGACAAAAAAACAATTTTCAATGTAGGTAAAGTGCCCTCTAGCGGCAAACAATCAATGTGAATTGTTACTAAAATGATGAAGCGCAGAAGACTTAGCCTATCTTTCAAATATTAGTCAAATCGGTTTTCCTGTAAGCGAGTAATTCAAAAAACAAAAAATAAAAACTTGAACTTGGACGGCTTGTAACTCGAAAACGAATGACATTTTGAAAAAAAAATATATGAAGCTCTACCCTTATTTTGTCAAGTAGAATCACCCCCTTAAGTTTCGTGATCGATTTTTGAATCACCCTGTATATGGAACCCAATATGAAAAAAATAAAATTTATAGAAGCAGCACACATTAAAAACAATAATGGAATCTTCAGTAAACCGAGTGTTGAGATACCTAATCTTTGGCAACCACTACTTTGCAACATCAAGTCATTGAAGTGTGTACAGTGAAGCGAACAGCCCCTATATAAGCTCGTAGTCTTAAGACAAAACATTCAGTTTATACTTGATGACGATTAGAGATACAACCTAATCAAAACGTCGTAAAAATAAAAATAAAGACAATGCAAGTCCGACCACATTTTAGTCAAACTCCAACATTGTCTACAACCTTCAAACAAACTTTCCAATATTGTTGATAAACTTGGATTTTATTGAAAATTCAAATTTTGCAAGTATACTATATTAATGTTATTTGAATATCTATAAATATAAAGCAAATCACCTTCAATACATAAATACAAATTACATAACTGGAAAATTAATCGGTTGGTAGTTTGATGGCATTTTCATAAAGAGCCTTGTATTCCCTTTGGTATTGAATTTTGTTTCCTGATGCTGTACTGGCCGAAGGGGCTCTTCCGATATATCTAAAAAATTAAGAAAAACAAATTATTTGTTCATGAGTTTAAAAAAAAATATTCATTTTATTCATTAATGCGACAAGCTTTAGTTACATTTAGTGTTGTCAAGAATTTGATCCTTGACGATGAAAGTGAGAATGGTCATTGCAAATACATTCAATTTTGAGGAAAATTTAACATCTTCCAACAGATTAAACTTAAGGGCTGTATACATTTTATTCATCCTCGATCATTTTACTCGTCGAGTAAAATTGTGGAGCGATGAACGATGGACTGACGACCCCATATACTGTACGATGAAGAAATATAACATTTAAAGGCTGTGGTGACAGCTTTTGTGACGTAGCCTGACTTTATTTTATAACGAATCATCATCATCAATCCGGGTTGGGTTGATTTTAATCAAATTATTTAAATCATGACTAAAATCACGATTTAAACCACTTGATTTTCTCAATATAAATCATGATTTAAAAAAATATTTGTTACAATATTTCAAACGACTTAAGAAAAAACGATCACAAACGATTTAATAGCCTACAATGCCATGCCTAAGAACATAAAAAAGACAATATTTACCTTAAATTTCTTTAAATAATATAAACATTAGTTTATAAAATATTTAGAACTTACAGCAGCTAAAAAATATAGATATAAAAGACAACTTGAAATCAAACTTACCTTATCATGATTTGTATTTTCATAATGTCAGTACTTTTACAACCTTAAAATTCATTTAACGTAAGTTTTACTTCCAATATTCTAGTGAATCTGGTATCTATATACTTAATAAAGGAACTGTCAATCTAACCTTAATTTTATACTTAAAAAAATTTACATGAGCGCTACGTAACTTATAGCCAAGATGTAGGCCTTCTGTTTGCTGGCTACAAATTTTCCAAAGTTTCAATATACCTCTAATCAATAATGTTTTCATTTCCATCTAAAGGGTGTTTTTTATAGAGGTATGGAACTTTAAGTTGGCAACACTTTTTTAACTGGCGGCTATTTTGTCAGCTGTCAAGTGATTTATGTTTAGTTTGGTTTGGCATTTCAACATGAATAGACTGACGCCTGAACAACGCTTCCAAATTGTGCAAATTTATTTTGAAAATCATGGTTCTGTTCGAAATACGTATCCCGCACTACGTCCATTTTACGGTCAACATAATCGTCCATCAGAGCAATTAATTCGATTAACTATGGAACGTTTTCGCACCACGTTTACTGTAAATGATAATACGCATCCACAGAGACGTCGTACAGTGCGTACAGAAGAAGACATTGCTGCTGTAGAGCGTAGCGTAGTGGAAGACCCGAATCAGTCTGTTCGCGCCATCGTGCACAGGAATTGGATATGTGTCCATGCACTTTATGGAAGATTTTGCGGAAAGATCTTGGTTTGCGTGCTTACAAAATCCAACTCGTGCAAGAATTGAAGCCACACGATCACCCAGCAAGGCGTAGATTCGGTGAATGGGCCCAAAACAAGTTTGCCGTTGATCCCGATTTTCATAAGCGAATTTTGTTTAGCAATGAAGCTCACTTTTGTTTGAATGGATACGTCAATAAACAAAACTGCCGTATTTGAAGTGATGATAATCCTCAAGTGTATGTTGAGACACCGTTACATCCAGAAAAACTGACTGTTTGGTGTGTTTTATGGGCTGGTGGAATCATTGGTCCGTACTTCTTTAAAAACGATGCTGGTCAGAACGTTACAGTCAATGGTGACCGCTATAGAGCCATGATTACTGACTTTTTCGTTCATCAATTGAACAACCATGATGTGCAGGAGCCGTGGTTTTAACAAGACGGCGCAACAAGTCACACAGTTCGTGCCACAATTGATTTATTGAAGGAAACGTTTGGTAATCGCATAGTTTCACGTTTCGGACCCGTGAATTGGCCTCCAAGATCGTGCGACTTAACGCCGCTAGACTATTTTCTGTGGGGATATGTGAAGTCGCTAGTCTACGCCGATAAGCCCGAAACGATTGATCACTTGGAGGACAACATTCGCCGCGTTATTGCCGATATACGGCTACAAATGTTGGAAAAAGTCATCGAAAATTGGACCTCCAGATTAGACTACGTCCGAGCCAGCCGTGGCGGTCATATGCCAGAAGTCATATTTAAATTTTAATGCCAGAAGGTTATCTTTCGGATAAAGTAAATTTCATGTCAATTTAAAAAATTCATCTTTGTTTTATTCCATTTAAAAGTTCTATACCTCTATAAAAAACACCTTTTAGAAGTACCTTATTCTCCCTAAATGTATTCCTCATTAACTTTATCATATGACAAGGATCAAAAAATAATTTTTATTCATCGTTATTTCCAAATGGACTACTAAAGACTAACACACAATATAATATATTAAAACGTAAATTTATAGAAAATTTTTTTTTTTTTTTGGTAATTCAGGAAAAGTGGTATAGCTCCAGTGATCAAATTGACTCTTGTTTGGGTGTCGATTTTATAAAAGTAGCATTCTTGAAAATGTTTACAATAAAGTCTAGAGTTTTTTGATGGCTCCTTATCTTCAACTTTTATATTAGCAATGCACGTTTTAAAGTTTTCTAAATCTTTAGGAAAACTAAAAAAGACAAATTCTGTATTTTAAATATTTATTAAAAGTAAATAAAATGATGTCAACAACAAATACAAAATAGGGATGTTGCCTATTTTTGGAAAAGTATTTAAAACCATGCATAACCTAATATAGCCCAAAATTTTAAATTCCGTTTCAAATATCGCCCCAAAAAACCAACACGTGACGTCACTTCATAGCTGTGATGTTACGTGTTGCCAAAGACTTGTAAACTGACAAGGAGATATAAAGTTTTTCCGTAATTTTTGTAATAAAAGATGAGTTTAAGTTTTATAAGTGTCGTGCGATGCCTCTGTGTACAAGTACTACAATTAAAACACCTGAAAGTTATTTATTCACGTTCCACGTTCGGAAAATAATAAACAAATGTGGCTTTATAATCTAAAATGTATTTTTGTTGTAGGTTTTGCAAATATTTGTTTATTTTTCTTATATTAAACGTTATTATTTTTCAAGTTTTCAAAAATGAAAATTGGAATTTTGAGGTTAGAAATAAAGTAATCAAAGTTGGTAACAATGTTTTGTACTTATTTTATTTTAGTTTGGAGTTTATAAATACCTATGATTACTATAATGTATTCAATACTGGCGACGAAACCAACAGTTCTTGGTATATTACTTACATGGAGATCTTCACATTTCTAAATTCAGCAGAGTTGAAGTTACTTTTTGTTGCAAAGACAATCAATTCTCGGCAAATCCGAAATATTTGCCTTAATAAATCCACTTTCCGTTATGGGAAAATTTCTTAGTATTGTTTTTAACTGGAGTAGTAAGCAAATTTCGAAGAAATTGCACAGAAATCACTATAAAATAATGTTAATCAAACAACGCAGCCTTTGAAATAGATGATGTTTTTACTAACAAATGATTGGTGTTCGTTGTCACGTAACTTGAGAGTCATTTAATCACATTTTGATAATAAAAATTAAATTTCTTAAAAATAAAAAAAAAATTGTTTTTTAAGATTTCTTTTATGGAAATTGCCGTTTTGCGGCAAAATTATATTTCTATTTGAATACAGTCAGCATCCCTATTGAATGAAATATTTTCTCTAAAAAAATAATTTGCAAAAATTAAAAAACGTTGTACGCCTCTGGAAATATGCAAATTCTGAATGAAAAATGACCTCTAAATAGCATATTATAATTAGCAACAACATACTAAAACACTTGTATCCAAGTACTAAAAAAATGTATATAAAATAAACGCATCCTAAAATGCCATCACCATTTTTACCTGTGAAAAGTAACTCCGCAGTCCTTTTTTCGCTACGGCTTTTGAAGCCATTTGCTGAACAATTCACCATGATAATGTTTTTTTTTGTTTTAATCACTGCCAATTTTCACTTATAAAAACACTAAAAATCATTTATAAGCCTTTCGTTTGTTTGCCACATATAAAATGGCGACCCCTTAAAACGAGTCACAAACACCGAACATTAGTGAGACACCAACTAGACCAAATTTCTCACAATAGATTTCTTTGTATTTTTTCTGTGAACTGTTTTATTGGTTGGATTTTAATGTGGTTTTCTTTATATCCCGAACTAATTTATTTCGATCATACCTACCCTGAACTAACCTGAACTAATTTATTTCGATCATAACTACAACTTTTTTGGAAGTGTTTTTTCACAAATATTGATTCGTCCGTATTACAACCTAATATTTTCAATATTATAAGGGTAAAAGAGTGTGTTATTTACCGTATGTGTCTTTCCCCTTTTAACGCTGTTTTAAATCTTGGTTGCACGTACGTCCAAGCACCAGAATTTTTGTGTTCTTCTTGGCCCCAAAAAATCGGCGCATTTTTATACTTTTCACACTCTTCCATTACTAGGTCATATGGAAATGGACACAACTGAAATAAATATATTTTCTTGTAGTTTATAGAAAATATCTTATAGAAAGTATCCCTTCAAATACATATCCGTAAAAAAATGAGTGTAGTCTGGTAGTCGTTCACCTTCTAATTATTAAACGGTTGATTTAAAATCTGAAGAAATTTGTCATAATACACTCGGACAGGAGAAATACTTACGGAAGATTTACAAATCCGAAATAAAGTAAGTATACTAAATGCGTGATGTAATACCAAAGTAGGCTGCTGCTGTTATCGACAATAACTGGTCCAACTATCAGAACAAATAAATTACTATTTGTTAGGAAACGCCTAAGTACGAAAGACCAAAAGACCCAAGAAGAAGAAGAAGACAGAGAAAGATAATAGAGTGAGAAGTTATGAGCGTTTAGTACGGACAGTTTTTGGGACAGTAGTAAAGCTTATTATAGCTAACGCTATATATATCCCACGCCGTGTTAAATTTTTTATAACTCTGTGGAGCCAGACGATTTAGACCGAGGCTCCAGGGGGCAGAACGTAGCCTAACTGAGCTCCCACGCGATCGAAGGTAACACGTTGTTGCCAATTTGAGTCTCGCTATTTCGATGTCGCTAGGAGCCTGTCTCAGCGGTGGATCTATAAAAAATATAATTGATTTGCATTCTGAATGTAGAATTTTATTGTTATTTGCCCTGATATTTATTTCATTTTATTTCAACTAGGTTTCCGAAATTGAAAGAATGAATAAGCTTCGCAATGGATATTTCGATGTAAAATAATTTTATTGCCTTTAATAGTATAGAAAGGTAAAATTTTGAGGTTAAGTCCAGATTTAAAGTTCCCTTGAAGGAAAGCTTGAATCTTCTGCTCATCTTCTGTAAAAAGATATAAGTGTTCAAAAGCACGCTGGTTGATTCTAGTACTGGGTGATGTTCAACTTTGACAGATTTTATTTTTTGCATTTTTCGCTTACAATGATGAATATAAGGGTGATGTTTGATTTAAATCAAGTGGTAAGTATTGACCCGTTCCAATAACTAATTAGCAAATAACTCTTACTTGTTCTACACGTGTAACGGCTATTTGATCTTCCAATTTTTCTGCTTTAATATGTTTCTGTAATTCAAAGTAAACTTTTCCACTGCAAAATATCAGTTTTTTAACGGAATCTGGATTATCTGCAGCTGGTCCTGTAGCAGGTATCATTCGTCGAAATTCTGTTCCTGTAAATTGAAATCGGGTTAGAGTAATAAACTACGCAAGATGAATTAGGGATCATTATAGGATCAACTATAAAATAACCATGGCGGTAAACTTATTTAAAACTGAAATACGTCAGTAGCCGTTTATGTTTCGGGAGCTGGCTTCACATCCATTATAATAGGGGTGTTGATTATTTTTGGAAAAGTGTTTACAACCATGCATAAGTACCTAATGTAGCCCAAAATATTTAATATTATATTTTTAATACAACTAATACTTTAAAGATGATGCATTTTAAATTCCGTTTCAAATTTTGCTCCGAAAAGCCAATACTTGATACTTGACCGCTGTGACGTCACATGTTGCCAAAGACTGGTAAACTGACATGGAGATATAAAGGTTTTTCGTAATTTTGGTAATAAAAGATGAGTTCTAAGTTTTATAAGTGTGCGGTGGTGTCTATTAGTTCTACAGTTAAAACACTTGAAAAGTTATTTATTATTTATTCACGTTTCACGTTCGGAAAATAACAGCAAAATGTGGCTTCAGCTAGCCCGCAGGGATTTAGTACTTGTGTCTACACAATCTAAAATGTATTTTTGTGAAAATCATTTTGATGGAAGTTTATTTTTCTTATATAAAAATTATTATTTTTTCAAGTTTTCAGTTATGACAATTGGATAACAATGTTTTGTACTTGTTTTATTTTAGTTTTGAGCTTATAAATATCTATGATACAGTTATGTTATCATTTGCGGAAATAACAATTCTTGGTATATATATATATATATATATATATATATATATATATATATATATATATATATATATATACATATATATATATATATATATATATATATATATATATATATATATATATATATACACATATATATATATATATATATATATATATATATATATATATATATATATATATATATATATATATATATAATTATTTGAATTATATACCTTCTAGCATATCATCAAAACTGCTTCTTGCTTCTGGAAGTCTCAGTAAACTTTTGGGAGTCATTAACATAAGTGGCTTTCTGAAAAATGAAATAATGCGTTTTCTATTTTCCTTCTGGTACGTATATATGTATATATAAATGTCATTTGTTTTTAAAACGGTATAAAACATTTTAATAGTTTATTGATGATAAATTGTTTTACACATGAACTTTTCTAATGAGAAAATTCGCTTACTTTAAACAGTGGCAGCTCGTGCCACAGTACACTACTGTTTTCTAAAAACCTTTTTTTAATTATTACTTTAAATTTTTCCTTTGTCGTATTAACGGATGATGAGTGTGTTTTTATTTTGTCAATTTAAATTTACCGAATTTTAGATAATTTTTTCCAAGGGTCTCTTTCAACTACCTTTCGCGATTTTTACCATTTTTCAATTCTAACGAGACGTCACTGCATCTCGCCATTATTCGATATTTTTTGATCCATCTCCGAGAATATGGACCTATTTACCGGGTTTATTAGATTAATTTTATCCTTCAAGAAACGTGGAAGTTCGTCTCCGTTGGGATTAATTTATTTTAAGAATTTTTTTTTTCAATTATTTGTGTAAAACCGAAGTTTTAACACAAATCAGGGGTTGTTGGTGAAGTCCCGCCAAACCTCCCGACTAGAATGAAAACTCTAGCCGCCTCACCTTTCTTCTCGCTCACCGGGATAGAAAAGGAATGAGTGAAGCTCAAGAGATAATGAAAATTAATTAAATTTTATTTTTTCAAGGGAACACTTCTAAGGAATGAGCCAATTAGGAAGAGGTTATCAAGTAATACTCGTCCTTGACTCTTAGTTAACTTTTTATTCACTGTTTTCTTTTTTTTTTTTAAATCAGTACTGTTTTCCGCAAGTCAAGTTCGGGATTATTTCACTCTCCACTGTCACGTTCGGGTTTTGTCAAGATCGGTATTCATAACTTTATAGCCAACACAAAGTTGACTATTAGTCGCAGTGTCAATATCAGGTTCTCTCCACTTTGTCACGTTCTGGTAATAATGTTTAAAAGTCAGGACGCGTCGGTTCAGTAACTCGTACGCGCCACTGACCTCGTCTTTTTATCGACGGTGTCAATATCAGGAATAAGATACGTGCACGATCTATATTGTCTGTAGAATTTTATGTTGTCAAAGACAACCCACTTTAAGAACCACGAGCTGCCTAAAAAATAGAACAGTCAACGTGGCCCCCGAGAGCTAAGCTCGATCAGAAAAAGGACAAGTTTACTCGAAAAGAGCAACTCGTAATGTCCTTAATTACGCCGCTGGCTTCTATCGGGCACGGGACGGCCCTCTTATTTCGGTCTCGACTAATTCGTCCTGGTTTAGCACATTTGCAATACTGCCATGGCTATTAACGAATTGTTCTGGGCCAAAATAACCTGTCTCGCTTAGTGTTCGGTAATGGAACTCAGACGGCGTGATAGGCTGAGAGTCATCCGAACTCGGTGTGGAATGCAGGTACAATGGAATATTTTCGGGGTTAAAACGTCCTGTAGGCGCATCGCGTCGAATCTCTTGGTCCAAAGGTCGTGAACCAGGGATTGTCGCTATGGGGATGTTAGGCATTGAAGAAAACACGGGAAGAATCGTGGTCGAAACGTCGTAACGTGTCGCGTTTTCGATTTCGACGAAGTCTACGTTTGGTCTGCTGCTGGACCGAACGTCATGTGTCGCAGGGTAACTGAAGAAGATGCGATTTGGATCATCTAGATTCATCAAATCGTTTTCATTCATTTGTGAATAAGAAGAAGGGGCACCAGCAGGTGGTGCCGGAGAGGACCCACCATAACCTCCCGACCCGGCTGAAGGCCAAGCCGCCTCACCTTTCTTGCTGTTTAATAAGGGCACTTTGTTTTGAGACATGCTCTTAAATTTTGAAAAAAGATGAAATTGTTTGTTTTGCCAAAATTAAAATTGGGACAAATTAAAACAAAGGACGCGTTAGGAAATGAGCTGAGATGCTCAACGTGTCTTTGTATCAAAAAGAAATGGGGGTTGCTAATTATCAATGGAAATTTAATTAGCTTTTTTGTTGCAACCTTTCGAAAATTTTTTGAGATTTTTTGTCGGGTAGTGTATCCGAAAGTCTATCAAAAATTGTCGATTTGTCAGTAACTTGTTGATCGGAAAAGAGACGCAAATTTGGTAATCGTTTTCGATACGTTTCCGAAATTTTTGTCTTTTCCGTTTCGCGGATTTTTGTTGCCGTGAGAGAGGGACGGGGAAATGTCTTTTTTGGGAGGAAATATTTATTTTTCTCACGCTTTTGTAAGCCAAAAAAACGATGTTTTCTGTTTCTTAATTTGGAAGAAAAAATCGAGCGTGACCCGTCCTAGAAAAAGAATTTTTTATATAGGACTGTGGTCGATTTTTCTTTTTTCAAGGCTTTCCAGAAGCCTCTAGTTTAATACCAGGGAGTAATGGAAAAACTCCAATCAAATAAGAAACGATTTCGCGGAATTTATGTCGGTGATCCGTAATTGCAACCCCAGTTCGTGTATACAATTACGAATAACACCCGACTTTCGAACTGTAGTGTCTGAGGGCCTGGTAGTTTTGAAACTTACCTCAGGTGTTCGTAAGCAGATACTACCTGTCCTTATTTCACTCTAGTTTATACCTAGGGAAACCTCAGACACCGCATTTACTCCGGAAATTTGCTTTCGCTTTAAGGCTTCTTGAATTTTTGGCTTTTCACTATCTTTGTGCACGTGATAGCTACTAAACGCCCAAAAATTCCGTATATAATATTTTAAGTTTATTGATTCTTCTACGAAGGTCTGGAAGTTCTATGCTGCCTTCGAAAAGATCGTCGCGGTTGCGGGGATGGTCTGGTCTTGAAAATTCTGTGCAAAATCTGCGAGGAATTGTCCTAAATCCAGCAGAATTTTCGGAAATCTTGATAGGAAATCGCAGAAAAAGTGTTCTGCCGTAAAAACAGCAGCTTTTAATGCGAATTTCCACGTTTCTTTCTTCTTTCTTCACAACTGATGTCTTCAGTCTTCTTTTTCTTCTTCCTAATTGTCTTCTTCCTAGCCAAGTCGAATACTGAACTCTGACTCGATTTTGTCCTCCTTTTGTACTTTCGCTAACTTCGTTAGTAAGCGCCTCCTCTTTTTTCCTAGTGTTCAGAATAACCAATCAGCGTTTAGTCAAAATTTCTGTGAAATTAGACCACGCCTCCCAATGCTTTTCTTATGGGAAATTTTGTTTTTTCGAATTCCAGAGGTTTTACTCGCTCGATTGACGAGATTTTTTCTGGAATCGGTAGGGACGAGTTTACTGAATCATCCTACCGCATTGGGAATATAAAACTCTTTCTTATATTCACAATACTTCTCGCTTTTATAGCAGTGGTGACGTCGCATTCGGAATTAGGGGAAGCACCGAATCAAACCGCCGCCATGCCGTTTATTCTCTGGGTTTCCCCGTCTCGCCAGAATTGTAGTTTTAGCACTGTCTGTCGTATTAATCAGATTATTTTGTTTAGGGAGTTTTGGGGCAATATTAAATCTGATATTTAATATTTTGTTGTAAAATAAGCGTGTATTCACAACACCTTCTACGTATTAATAATTTGGACACTTGACACAAGAGCAACAGCGTAAAATGCCTGGATTTTCTAAAATTGGGAACTTAAAATTGTGCCATTTATTATTAATACGACACAGTGAGAAGACCAAGTTCTAATGGGGATTATATATGAACGAGAAAGATGGAATTATGTATTAATATTTTCTATATATGTACAGCTATGGCGATATTTGTGCTAGACGCTAAATAATTGGAATGATATTAAATCGAATAAAGAATACACTTGTTACCGATTGAGAATACTGGAAACACTGAACTTTTCGCTGTTTTTTTGCAAACCCTCTATTTTAGGATCGTAGAACAGGATCGTATTTCCTGAACTAATCCTTTAAATTTTGCCCCATTCACTAAAACACATTTTAGAATATAGCACATTTCGGAAAAAATGTACAGGGTATATTCTCTGCCAGAATATTTTGTAAGTAGTATTGGACACTACTTGTTTCTTTATTAGTGCTACGTACATATTTATTTAAATTTATTGTGAACCTGAGTTTGAGACTTCTTTATTAGATATAAAGTGTTTTGGACCGCAATTTTCAAACATTTTTCATTTCTATTTACGTTAGCTAATATTATTTCCGCCGAAAATGTTATTAATAATAGTGCACCAAAGTGACAAAATGTTTATTGAAAATGATTATAAAGTTTAGTCGAGAAAATGCATTTAATTGTAGTGATTTTTTCCTTAAAGTGATTAATTTATAAATAATTTACTTACCTGAAAGGCAACTTAATCTGTCTTCTCACAATATGAAAATAATTAGCTGGAATACTACAGTTTGCTACAATCCAGTTAATATCTTTCAGTTGCTTCATCGCAAAATCCGGCGATTCTGGAGGAAGATAATCAGGATCATCAGCACATAGTTCTAAATATCGTTCAACTCGGGCACTAGAATGGTCTGGACCTTGAGCTTTAAATTATATCAAATAGTAAGGTTAGGGTTATCATCTCATGGATTCGTCAAAAGTTTTCTTATAGTACAATCAGAAAATAATTGACGCAATGTATTCAAGACATTTTTGGGTAAGAGGTAACCGACTATGGAAGGTTGCAAAGGAGGCAAATGCATGATAGTTGGTTACGTTCAATAATTAACTAAGACATGAATAAAAGACAAATATTTGTCAAATTTCTACTATATTTAACTAAAAAACTTGATGCTTTTCGCTGTAGCTTCTTTAGAAGTTCTATTGTAAATGACACACAGTGGTTATATGAAAAATTCTTATACATTTATAATAATGCACAAATGCAATATCCTTAATTTTCACTTTATTACATATTATTTAAATGACTGAGAAATTCACACTGGTTTTTGTTAAAATATATTTAACAAGGGTGAGGTGTTGATATCTATTTGATCGTTTAACAGATTACTTGTGTTTTTTAATCGATATATTTATAATGCTTCTAAGAAAGACAGTTTATAACCTTCCACTTCTACACGGAAAATTTCCAAATTATCTTTTAATTGATGATTTTCTTCTATTAAATGATTTGAGTATGGAGAATTGAATTTATGTTGTTGTGGGTGATATGAAGTTTTATGGTTGTATCCGTGTGTGTTGATTTGTGAAAAATTCCAAAAGAGTTTTATTTGTAACATTAGTAATGACTAGATCGAGAAAATGTATTGAGTTGTTTTCTTCTTTTTCCATATTGAATTGAATATTTTGGTGGATTGAATTAATAAATTCTAAATATTTAATAAGTTATCGATCTGTGTGTGTGAAGCACACTAATATGTCATCCACATATCTGTACCTGTATAAAAAATATTTGCCTATGCTGATGCATTCATGTATCATACCACTGGTCTTATTGGGTGATCTACTTTATGTATTTTGATTAGAGAGTACAACTGAGGTATTTGAGTAGTTTAAATTTGTGTTTTTGTGATACAATACTGAGTGCTTGGTTAATTTGCTGTTTAATTTACATTTGAAATTTTTTTATAGGGTCTTTATTTAGAATTTCGTATTTTCCTGACTGGATAAAATTAGACCAGTGGTATCTTGCATGTCTGCACCAGCACATAATGTGTCCTCATTCCTAATAGATAAAATGAAATACTTTTGCAACTTTACACCAACATATAACATAAAAAATTCAATGAAGCTTGTCAATAAAATAAAAAACTTAATTTTGTCAGATAATGCTAAACTAATGTCTTTTGAGGTAAAAAAACTTATTTCTAAGTACTTCACAGAAAGAAACGCTTTCTTTAGTAGAAAATCTGTTGAATAAGAAGAAAGTAAATTTGAATATAAAAAATGATTTTTTAAATGTATTAAAGATTTGCCTTTCCTAAAACTATATATATATATATATATATATATATATATATATATATATATATATATATATATATATATATATATATATATATATATATATATATATATATGTACTGGTGTTTTTCCGGTTTTTAATCCGTTCGTGATAGAAATATCTTCACGACGTTTTGCCAACATCTCAGCTAGCATTTTCAAGTGATGCTTCCTCGACGGCTGCTCGACTTAGAATGAGCGTGCTGGTCCTCTGACGGCCTTTTTATACTTTGGCGGTTGCGCAGGTTATACCTTGGTTCTGTCTGGTTGGTTTCTTCGCTTCTCTGGGTTTGTGCTTCTTCTCGGCCCTCTGTCCTGTTTCTCTGGTGTGTTGTTTTTGGTTTGGTTTTGAGTAGAGTTTTCCAAATATTTGAAATATTTTGCGCATCATCTCTCTTGTTAAAGTTTTTAGTGCTTTCTATTTCGAGAGCTTCTCTGATGATGCGCGTTCTATAGTGTTTTATGGGTGCGATCTGTTTGGTTTCCTGGAAATTTATAGTGTGTCCTGTCTCCTGATGATGTTAGAATAAAGCTGATGTCGTTTGCTTATTCTTTATGTTATTTTTATGTTCTTGGACCCTTGTAGAGATTGTTCTGTTTGTTTGGCCAATGTATTCTTTTTCACAGTCACTACATGGGATGCTGTACACTCCCTGGTTTTCTAATGGTATTTTGTCTTTAGGATTGCCCAATAATTTGTATATTGTTGTTTGCGGCTTGTAAATTGGGCATATGTCATGTTTCCTCAGAATTCTTCCAATTACGTCTGTTACACCTTTTATGTATGGCAGTGTGGTTTTTGGTTTGCATTTGTCATCTTCTTTTTTCTCTGCTACTGCTTTCGTGTTCTGTTTTATGGTTTTTTTTTTGATAATGTGTTCTTTGTAGTTGTTTTGTTTTAGAGCTGTTGTGATATCGTTGAGTTCTTCTTGGCGGTTCGTAGGTTTGGTTAGTCGCAAGGATCTGGAAATCAATGTGTTGGCGACCGATTGCAATTGTGATGGATGGTGGTGTGATTCGGCGTTCAGGTATCTGTTTGTATGTGTGGTTTTCTGTAGACCGTATAATCGATGCTTAGGTCGTCGTTTCTGGTGACTAGAAGGTCAAGGAAAGGTAGCTGCTTGTTAACTTCGACCTCCAATGTGAACTGAATGCGGTGATGAATGCTGTTTAGTTCCTCTAAGGATATGTCTAAGTTGGATCTTCCGTGTGGCCATATGATGAAGATGTCATCCACGTAACTTTTCCAGAGGGATGGTTTTGTTGTGGTTTTTCTTAAAGCTTCTGTTTCAAAATATTTCATAAAAAGGTTTGCGATGACTGGTGATGGCGAAGATCTCATAGGAGCACCATCTGTCTGTCGGTAGAAATTATTTTCATAGGAAAAGTATGTGTTTTTGAGACAGTGTTCTGAGAGGTCGATGAAGTGATGTGGGAACTCCTCGTTCATAGCAATCTGATCTAGAGCTTCGTCAAATGGTATGCTTGGATACAGGGATTTGATGTCCAGGCTAGCAAGAATGTCATCTTTTAGCAGTTTAGGGTTTAGGGTTTAAGGCACTTTTGTGGGGCTGCAGTCAAAAAGATGGTTGACCAGAAAAGAAAACTCTTTTTTGTTAGTCTAGCTTTCGAGAAATTTTATTCCCTCCCTCAGGACTTCTACAAAAGAGAAAATAACCTTCCTTAATTCTATTCTTATGAAATAAAAATAAAGATAAAGATCTACCAAAGTGAGTAGGTATGAAATGCCAGGTTTTGTTCAACAGATACAGTCATCATCACTTAACAACTTATGTGATCTTAGCATTAATCCGGGAATACTTCCTTTCGTTCGTTTGGTTTCTTATAGAAGTTTGCTAACGTTTCGCCAAAATCTCATTTCGCACTTCTGTGCTTACTGGTTGTAGTTGATTTACAACCAGCAAACACAGAAGATGACAAATGAGATTTTTGCGAAACGTCGACAAATTTCTACAAGAAACCAAACAAATCGCGTTTTACTTAAAAACCCTTATATTTTCAAAAATTTTATTGGCGCGTCGATTTTTTTATAAAAAACATGCTGCTTTTAATGTTAATAAAATTGTAATATTTTCCTTATAAACAAATTGAAGTATAGCTTCAACTATTGCTTGTGTGACATTCTAGTTCAGATATTTCGAAGGCTGGAGATTTTCCGCAGACCTCAAAACAAATTTTAATTTTCTATGATCAGTAGGAAAAGACTTGCTGATTTTTTTTTTCAAAAAATCATTATGGCTTCATTTATAATAATTAAGAAACCATTCCGCCGTCTTTGAATAGTTAAACAATTATATTTTTCGGTGCTTTGATAATTGCGTAAAACAGTTATTTAAAAATAATAAAACCCAAATGTTAAAATAGCTTATTTTGAAGAGTAAAAGTAGCATTAAACGATGCGAAAAAAAGACCAACAAATTTTGTGCATCCTGCACATAACTTCAAAAGTAACCAAAAAATCCATTTCTCGAACACATCACCTCAAATATCTCAAAATCTTTACGTGATGCCAACTATCATGGTTAGTATTTACCAACTTTACAATCTCTAATCTCCAGAAATGTCTGAAAGTTTTTTTACTGACTGCTGTACTAGAAAAGGGGAAAATGTATTGTTAAGTCGTGTTATTCTTGTGTTAGTGGGGAAAATAAGAAGGGATGTGGTAAGCGTCACTTCCGAATTCAGATTTGTCCAATTCACTTGCCCCCCATGAATAAGTTAATGACCATGGTATTGCCTCACGACAGCTTTTTTTTTCTGATTGGCTAATAACTCATGGACTTACGCCTCTACATTATCTCTTAAGATATATCTTACCTTCTAAACCATGGGGCAACAAGACGACCATTCCACACTGTCTCATCCATTTGCTTTGGCCGCTAGCAATCATCGTGTCAAACATAGCTTGCCCATTATTCGCGAAATCACCGAACTGGGCTTCCCAAAGGACAAGAGAGTTTGGGTTTGCCATCGAATATCCATGCTCGAATCCTAAGACTCCATATTCAGAAATTGGGCTATTGCATAGTGAGTAATGTGCTTGGTCTGGATAAAGATCTTTTAAAAATCTGAAATACAAATTTTTTTACTATTATGTTACAAATTCCGTGGAGGGACACTTTTGGAATGTAATATTAAATTCAAGAAGCAGTAGGTGTGCATTTCAGAAAGATAGAACTTACTGAAATTTTGTTTTGTCTTTCGTTTGATGATGGATAACATGATGTCTGTGGGAAAAGGTTCCTCTTTCTACATCTTCTCCTGAAATTCTCACATGGATTCCTTCCTTTAGCAAACTGCCAAAGGCTAATGCTTCTCCTATAGCCCAATCTGCTGTTCTGTTTTTTACCATTTCTTGTCGCATGGCGAAAACACGTTCCAAAGCTTAAAAAGTAAAATATAAAATTAGGTTAACAAGGAAAGAGTATGTGTTTAAGTTTATCTAAGCAGGCACTGATATATTTTAACCCTTTTTATTTTAGGCTGATTCTCGGCAGGTTTTTGATCGGTCACTTCTATACCTCGTTCCAATAGAAGATCTTAAGTAAAAACAAGTCGGTGTTGCATCAAAAGGTGGCGATATTTGATCATCGATGCCTAGGCCTCATTGGGCCCGTTACATCTCACCATAGCTGCAGGTCGTTCGAGGCCGTCCGCCTTTGCAAATCCAAACAGCCTCCGTGATTGAATATGCCTAATGGCTTGCGGTAACAAAACGTATCTTCGATATATCTCAGTCCATTAAGTGCGGGGCATTCTCTGAGGACAAGGTCAAAAGTTTCATCCTCCTCCAGACATCATCTGCACGTCGGGTCATTTATGACACCAATCCAAAGAAGATGACAATGTCCTGTCAACAGTCCCACCAAAATTCTCAACTCCTTCATTCGTCAGAAGAGACATTTCTTTGTAACCCTTGTGCTAGGTTCGGTTATGTGTTCAAAAACAATTGCCTTTTACCAAGAGCAAATGGGACAGGTAGAATTGATTGGGGTACGCTTCCTCATTTCCGTTTTTCCGAGTGACCCAGGACCCACACGTGTCTGATTGTGCAGCCGTTCCTTGTCAGACTGTTCAGTACATTTCTGCACTCTGACACTAGTTGCAAAGTTACGATATTAGACTTGTGCCATCATCGCAGCCTTACTTTCTGAGCATATGTTTATTATCGCATTCCTGCTTAAGTCTGTCTCACAGAAATGACCACACTGCATAATAGCATAAATTTATGCTGTAACGATTATCGCACATTGTCCGAGAGAGTAGAACTCTCTCCCTCTCGTGCTCTTATCGAACACTCCGGCTCCAGCTCTTTCATCTTATTGACATCTATCTGCAAACCACCAGGATTCATGTGCACTCAAAGGCTTTTTTACAAGCCCATAAACCAGATATGGCCTTTTTGGTTCGAGCCTCAATATGATCATTGCAGCTCAGTCGTAAGTCCAGAATTACTCTGAAGCACTTAACTGTTCCCTAGTGTTGAAGGGTTCTTTCCGTCAATGTAAATGTGGGAAGACTTTTTCCTTTTTGTAAAGAGTACCACCCCGCCATTGTTCGGATTCATTCCGAGCCCTACCCTGGGGCATCATCGCTCCGCGATCCAGAAGGCCCTCCAGGGCACAAAATAACCAGGTCGTCGGCATACGCGTGTGTAAGTTGGTGTTATTAGAATATAATTAGGAATATATTTTCAGTTAGATTCTTAGCGAAAAGAAAATCGTCTATGAATCTGTTTTTTTTCCTGGTATATTTAGAACCTCGCATCATTAGAGTTTTATCTATTTGGGCGTAATTTATAGTTTAGGAGAAGGGCCCTGGAGAATAAGTAGCGTAGTTGACTATTTTCCTCCAATCTTTAACAAAAGAGACACAATTTCTTGTATTTTGACATTGGAATATTTAAAAATTTTAAAACTTCTCTTCGACGTGAAACAAAGCTATGTATGAAAATTTTTCTCAATCAAATCCGATCTCCTGGTTATCTGTTAAAATGATGAATAATTGATATAAATTATTAGGAATATTCAAAACATTTAATTTATCCTATTACTACTAACCTTTGTGGAGAACAAAATTTGTCGGAGGTGTGGAAAATTTGGTACCAATATGAACCAGAACTTCCTCATTAACCCCAGTCGGTTCACATTTTAATGGATCCTTATTTTTAAAAAAGGAAGGCCACGGGCTGTCAATCCAATCACTAAACCGAATGCTTTTTTCTTTTTCTGCTTTCGCGAAATCTTCTTCCAGTGTTTTTTCATATTGTTCCTTGAATTCTTTAATTTCTGTCTCAGTTGTTACTCCTGCATAAAAAAAAACAATAAATTGATATGCACAGGCTGGGAAATAAGTGCGAAAGACACCAATCTAAATAATACTGTTGATAAATTAGGTGGGACAATTTTGTGTCTTGGCTTTCCCAATTTAACAAATGACTTCGTACTTGTCTTTTAAAAAACTATTCCAGATTCTTAATGAACGTAAATGAAAAGTTTGAGCTAGTTTAAAAATTAAAAATTGCTAGTAAATATTTATGTACATATTTATTTAAAAAATGATTATAATAATGTAAGAATTCCATTCTCAAATTTATAATTTTTTTATATTTAAAGCATCTGTTTTGTTTAGATAGATGAGCTATTAAACATAGAGTGACTGCATTAACACTTTCATTATCCACTTTGGAGTTGAAGTTTTTTCTTTAATAAAAATTATTATTTCGAATATAGTACTATTTTACTTCTTTTAAATCAAAGTTACGTTATTATAAAGGAAATGTCAACATATCGCAATTATTATTATGAATATTGTTAACTGTACATAAATACCTCAGAAGTATCGAGGATAAAATAATTTTAGCGAAGACCTAATTGAAGCCCTTTTTAAAGGATGAAACTCTATTACTAATTTTTAATGTAAACTTTTTGAAAATATATGCCTTAAGACTTTTTTTTATTAATTACACTCTACGTCCAAAGAGAGGATACCCACTGCTTTCCACGATCTTTTTCAAATGTTTAAAAAATAAAATAATACAGTATAAACAATATAGCTATTTTGCTATTATTGTCAAAGATAAAATATATAAACTCCAAATTGGTACAAGGAAGTTTTCAGGGTCGTACATAACGAATCTGGAATTATTTTTAAAAAATTCAATATGGCGGATCAAATATGGCGGACAAAAAAATTTAATTTTGTTTGATTTTATCCAAAATTGGTGTGGGGGAGTTTTCGGGGTCGCACATAAGGGATCCAAAATATTTAAAAAAAATTCAATATGGCCGACGAAAAAATCAATTTTGTTCGATTTTCTTCAAAATTGGTGCGGGGGAGTTTTCGCGGTCACACATAACGAATCTGGAATTATTTAAAAAAAATTCAATATAGCGGATCCAAGATGGCGGATTAACGATTCTACATCTCCCGATTTTGTCTAAAATCAGTATTGGGGTATTTTTGTTAGTGTTAATTATGAATTTAAAATATTTTTTGAAAAACTCAATCTGGCAGATTCAATATGGTGCCCTAAAAATTTTACATTTTTCGATTTTCTTCCAAACTGATATAGGGGGTTCTTGAGGGTGTAAATTATGAAAGTATTTTTTTCAGGATTCAATATGACAAATCCAAGATAGCGGACTACATTTTTCGATTTTGTTCAAAGGTGAGGCTGAATCGTTTTTCAGGATGTAAATAGCGAATATAAGTTTAGAAATTTAAAATTTTTGGATTTCATCGAAAATTGGTACTAGGAGGCTTGGAAAGGTTTTGATTTAGAATAGATTAAGATTTAAAATAATTTTTTTGAAATTCAATATAGCGAATGCAATATTACCGTATACGCATTTTATTAGATTTGGTATTAGAGGGATTTCGGGGTCGTGTATTACGAATATGACGTTAATTTTTTACAACTATTAGGTTAATAAGATACAATATGAAGGGCAGAAAATTTTACATATTCCAATTTTGTCTAAAATTGATATGGTGGGGTTCTTGAGGCGTATACAAACTCATTATGCAGTATAAAATATATCGAGCTAAGAAATTTACATTTCAGGTTCTTTAAATATTGAAAATTGATATTGTGGGGTTCTTGAGGCGTATACAAACTCAATATGCAGTATAAAATATACCGAGCTAAGAAATTTACATCTCAGGTTCTTTAAACTTCGATATTGGAAGGTTTTGGGGCCTATATTACCAATTTAAAATTAATTTGAAATTGAAGATAGTGAATTTACTATGACACAATTTTACTGGTATTTGGAAAACTCTAAGACACAAGGAATTTTTAGTGATTTCTTTTTACGGTTATTTACAACTTTGGATAAAATGGGTATTTTTTTGCCACCTTGGAGTCATTGCGAGGTACACTAATCTCGATTAGTACTTAGTTCAAATAATTTATGGACATCATAATGAATTCTAAAACTAAAAATAGAAAAATAAAATTTTTATAAAAAAAATTCAACCGACTTCTAAAAGTGCGCTAAAAAGTGAAAAATAACTATAAATTTTTATATGAAATTGAACTTTTTGAAGTAGACGCCAAATTATTTGTAAATGATATAAATAACTACTAATATATACAAATTATAGTAAGAACGCAATTACAAATAAAGTATTTTTAATCTGTTCATGCAAATCACATTTTGTCAGGTATTAGTTTGGCACCGACTTCAAAAATTTCAATTTCATATAAAAATTTATAGTTATTTTTCACTTTTTAGCGCTCTTTTAGAAGTCGGTTCAATTTTTTTTATAAAAATTTTTTTTTAGATATATTGTTGGATAAGATAGTTATGGTTTAAATTTATTATTTAGAATAATAGAACTGACATTTATACACGATACATTCACGCCAATATAAGCAACTAGCAGGGAAATCAATGCTGCCATAAAAATATTTGCACGGAAGAGCGATCAGTAAGAGGAGTCAAAAATTATTTACACGATAGTTCAGTTTTATATGCTAAGTTTGTGCTCGTAAGTCATAAAATTATTTTTAAATTAAATGAAGATGTTCATAAAAACCTTGCTTTAAGGCGGCTGCACAGTATTTCTCGAACGAATTCTTCATTTGCTTAATATGTGTATACATTATAGGTTGCGTAAACATAGGTTCGTCCACTTCGCTGTGACCATATTTTCTATAGCACACAAGGTCAATCACAACATCTTTGTGAAATGTATTTCTCCATTCTGCTGCAACTTTGCTTACGTGAACGACGGCCTCCGAATCATCGGAATTAACATGGAATATTGGAGCATTTACTACTCTTCCTACATCTAAAATATAGCAACGTGGGGTTAATAGTCGTTAATTTTGAAAATTTTCATAGGTGGTAAAATCAGTTTACTGAATTTTAAGTAAGGGGGTATTCTGTAGTAACGGTTTGCAAATGGGCTTTTAAAAATGTCTGTCTGCAAAAGTATCTTATAAACGCACGTCGTACACTGCTACGCTCATCAGTTTAATTTGCTAATGTCAAAAACTGCTTCTGAAGGTTCACAAGTTCGACTTCTTTTTAGAAATTTGCAAGAAATCCCTGCTTTTTTAACAATTTGCCTCGACGTGTAGCAGTGTTAAATAAAACGGTTGAAAAACGTGTTCCCCATGGTGCTCTAACTCGTTGGAATTTTAACATTAGTAGTTTTCGAACACCGTGAACCTTTTGTTGAATACATGGAAGAAAAACAAAGATATTTTTATTAATCAAACAGCTTGTAGTACCGCGTCTTCCATTAGAAGAATACTTGTAGATGCAAATTTAATTTTTTGGTTAACACTTTTTCATAAAGTGATGCCCCATGTTGACATGGGGGGTTGACGATAATGAATTTTTGATTAGTGTTAATAATAACAACATACATAAAAATGTTATTTGTTTGTAAATATATAGAAACCTTATTATCAAACATTTTTTTACATAGACACGTGAGCAGTGCAGTGTACAAAGTGCTCCACTTTTTAAATGTGAATTTTTAACACAAATATGTAAGTTTTTTTTTGCCTCCATAAAGTTTAAATGTAGTGCAGAAACCAATAATTTTACTGGTCACTAGCCGCCACTGAATCAGATGGTGTCAAGTCAGAGCTGTATAGGGGATGCAATATCACTTCTCAAACAAAATCCAATGATTTCCCACGAGTTCCTAAACATAAGTGAGGCTTGGTACTATCATGATGGAATAAAATTCCTTTGGTACTTGCCCATTCTGATTGGTTCATTCGGTTTTATTAGTTGTTCAACATCTCAATTAATAGTCCGGCTTCCTGGATGCAGTTCAAAATACACAACACCTTTCTAGTCCCACCAAATTATTGGTTCATCACGCTTGGATCATGAACATTATATTGATTAGTTGATTTAGTTTAGACTAATATTATTCAAGTCACAATTTGTTAAAAATTATAGTCAACAGTTCTTTTAGTACTAACCTGTAGAGTAGGTTGAAGATCTCGAATATCTAGGCTCAGTGGTAAATCCAATTTGATTATTAACTACCACATGTATTGTACCACCTGTATTAAAACATTCTAGACCAGAAAGATGTATAGTCTCATAAACAACACCTTCTCCGCAAAATGAAGCGTCACCATGCATTAAAATGGGAAGTATCTATAAGCATAATTAAAACAACCAAAAAATATTTGATATATACCCAATAAGGACAAAATGTCTCGAATAAATTCATAATTTAAAAAACGCTAAAAGATAGAACGAAAGATATACTATACAAAATCATTAATTACTATACTCATCACATAATTGGAAATAATAATAAAATAAAATAGATAATAATTAGGATTTGAGACTACTGGATGATATTACTTGTATGGTTTTACTAACATTAATTACTGATTAAACAAATCAGCTTAAACTTGGCAGAAATAAACGAATTTTAATTAATTTCCATAGCAAAAATAATAAATCAAAAATAATCAAATTATCACATTATTCACCATAATTCTACGTAAAAAAAACTAGGATGCACGTTTTGACCCTACTTCTTAATTAAATAAAAATAATACTTTAAATTTCAACTTTATTTAGCCAGTCTCAAGTACCTAAACATTGTAGTCGAACACAAAAAAATTACACTGGAGTCAAACTAGAAGTCATCGAGTCACCAGACATATCACGATGCTATATAATTTTATTTTCACCAATTTTAAACCCAGAAAGTGGCCAAGAAATTAAATACAATTCCGAGATACTTAAAAATATGTGAAATAAATGAACTATTCGATAAATTGGGGGATAATTAAGCCTTTTCAAAGTAACAGTTATTAAATATTGGCGAATAATATAATATATTGGAAAAAATTTGTACTAAAACAACAAAGTTGACGTGCTCGAAAAACCTAGCATTTCTTAATAATGGTTTTATTCCAGTCTTTACGTCCTTATTATATAATCTTATATCCTGGTAATACACTTGCTGAGACAAAAGTTGTGACAGAAATATGTTTTGAAAATGAATAAAATAAGGCCTACCGTAATAAAATTAGACATACCTTGTTACCTGTAGTATCATTGGCATAAAATTGCTCTGCTCTGGCTCTTCCTTGACACACTGGCCCCACAGTTTCCAAATGAGATGGATTAGCTACAAGAATTATCTTGATATCCTTATTTGTTGTTTCGTGCTTACTACAAAACATATATTTTGTTGGAAATTTTTGAGGAATTTCAATGTTTTTGTCACTATGCAAGGAGCGACGCACAGTGTGGCTTTTGGATTTTTTTTCCAAACCTTATAACTATTGATAGAAATGAGATTGAGAGATGAGCCAAAAAGTATTATGAAGGAGGTTTAAAACGGAATCCGAAAAAATAAAGTGACTTACTAATATTGAATTTTTAACCTTGAAAATGAAGATTCAGTCATCGAGTTTTTGGAAAATAGGAGATTATTTAATTTTTGTTTATGCCATGCATAATAAATATAACCTATAAGTAGAAGTGGAATTTACCGTAGTTTTCGTCGTTTATTTAGAATTTTAATATCCTTACAGTTCTGAGTAAACTCCCAAATGATACTTTACATCTCCAGAACCCTCGTCTTCCGGTTCCAAGGCTTGAAACTGGGAAAAGATTTTAAATAAAGGTTTCCGACAAATATTGGCTAGAACGTTTAGGCGACCTCGATGTGGCATTCCTAAAATGAAGAGGACATTAATTGTATTATACCTTACATTGTTTTTAAAATAGGTGAATTATTGCAAATAAAAGTTTGCATGAGATTTTTGGGAAATAAAAGATTAAAAGATTTATTTACCAATTATTATGGACTCCGCGCCTCTTTCTACAGATACGTCTATTAAAGTTCCAAGACATGGCATGAGAATTTCGCAACCTTCGATTCCAAATCTTTTTTCAGAAGACCACTTCTTCATTAGAAAGTTTTCAAACCTAAAAGAAACTTTTTAATCAGGTTCTTTTTTGTAGAAACAATCAGTGATGGGACTTATTGCAAACCGCAATTAAAAGTTCAAAATTGCGTCTCGCTTTAAAAAGTTCATTATCTGGATGATTTTTTTAAACCGTTATACCGTCAACCAAGAAGAACGACTTTTTTTCCTCAAACGTATAGCTTGTTTACGTCCTAAGAAACATATGGTATTGAAACTTCTTTGCAACACACATAGCTTGATTTTAAAGTGTTATTTCTCGTAAGCTATTAATCGAATCTGGACGAATCTTTCGTTAAACAAAGTGTTTTCTCAAGTACTTTCGTCTTATTTTATTTTATAACATTTCTTTCTATAATTGAAAGTTCTTCAAATTGTTTATAAGCAAAGAAGAAGATGATTTTCAAAAAATTCCCTATGCTTTACTAATTGTTCGATATGAAAAAAATCCTTCGAACATACCCCTGTAGAAGTAGCATAACGTCAGAACTAGGGCCCGGTTGTTTGAATGCTGAATAACGTAATAATATTTTTATTTATATTTCAAAAAGTGTTGATAAACAGTAGATATTTAATTTCTTGGTACAGACATGCCGATTTTATGCTATCCTTTTCTAATTGCATTATTTAAACGAGTATCATCGGTACGTCCTTCGAATATACCCCTGGGTACGTCAATTCTGAAAACAAAGTATGAATATATGGTTGCCTAAATTTTTATTATTGTTATTTTCAATATGTAAACAATCTAACAATATTTACCGATAAAAATAAGTTTTTAAATCTTCTTTTTGTTAATATTAATTGTAAACTTCGCATTTATAGTAATTTCTAACACTTAAAAACACCGAAAAAAGTCACGACAAGCAATTAAACTGAAAGACAAGATATGTAAATATGTTTATGTCTGTCAAACATCAAAAAAGCGTCTCCCTCACCGACCATAAATAGCCTTCAGACAAATCTATGGTTGTTTATATCTAGAGTATGATCGAAGAAAAAATCCAACGCGGCTTTGTAGCTTCAGCTATCTTATATACCAGCGTTGAAGAAGGATATAAACAACTTATTCTCACGTATTTTATTTATTGTTCAGAAATCAAAACAAATAAAATAATGATAATTTTTCGATGTAAAACCTATACCGTTGTATAGTATTAATCAAATATATATATATATATATATATATATATATATATATATATATATATATATATATATATATATATATATATATATATATACAAAATCAATAGTTTCGGAGTTATTATCAATTGAAAGTGAAAATTTCGTAATTTTTTAAAATTTCAATCATCGATAACTTTTGATCTAATCAATATTTTTACAAATCCAACAAACCATTCGAAAGTTGAATCTAGATGTACAATCCACAGTTAAAAGAAATATCAAAAAGTTTGCGTAAGGCAGTTATTTTGAGCGATAAACAAATTGCGTTTTAAGTGCCCACTTGTGCGCTATATATACACAATGTACGACGTGGAGATAGCTATACCGGCACGCATACGAAACGCAAATTGTTTATCGCTCAAAATAACTGCCTTATTTGAACTTTAAGATAATTGTAGACTATAGATCTAGGCTTCAACTTTCGAATTGTTTCACGCGCTTATAAACAAATTATAATTTCGACGCATTTGAGCTACGCGGTAGGTACCATTTCATGCTTAGACAAAAATGATATCAATATATTTTCTACGATAAAAAAGGAAGTATCTAGAAGAACAAAAAAAAATTTATTTTAAAAATGTTTATCGTAGAAGATATATTGACATTGATATAATTTTCTGTCTAAGCATAGAATGGTACAATTGCCGGAAGACCTCCCAAATGCTGATATAAAAGCTGGACATCGGAGTCACGCGCTGTGTTGAAATAAGAAGAAGAAACAGAATATAAACTATACCACTCCATTGAACCAGAACACAACCAGTAATATAACAAAATGAGCACGAATTATTACCCCATAATAATTTATAAGTAAACATGTAAGCAAACCTTGACAAGAATTTTCTGGCATTAAGAGTGGCTAAACTGCTAAAGAAAAGTTCTGACAAAGCAAAAAAAGAAAAGGAGTATATACATTGATTTTTTATTTTTCGAATGAAAAAGTGAAAAGTATTAGAAAATCCACGCAATTTGCAATGTAGTTATTTATACTAAATAATAAATAAGTAAAAAATGGTTTAGGTTTTTAGTTACAAAAGTATTGGTTATTACTGATAATCAAAAATTAAATTGTTGCTGAAAGATATCCGTAAAAAATAAAAATTTAATTTCTCAATTTTCCTTATCAATATTAAAATATACAGAACAATATATGTATATACCTACATGTAAAATGTAATGTTAGGAATATGCAAATGATAAAAATAATGTATTAAAATAAGATACAACCAGGAGCATATGAAATGCAGAACGGTGAAACGATAGCTGCAATTGAAGCAGAACAAACATACAAATACCTAGGTATAAAACAGGCTAAAAGAATTGACCATCGCACTATGAACACCGAATTGACAACCGAATTTGTCAGGAGGATAAGGCGGGTGTTACGAACTAACCCAAATAGTAGAAATTTGTTTAAGGCGCTCAACACGTACGCTTGCTCTGTAGTTAGCTACTCTTTTGCAATTGTAAAATGGAGCAGGACGAACATCCACAACCTGCAAAGAAAAATAAGAACACTCCTAACAAAGGCACAGAAACATCGCCCTCGGAGTGCTATTGAACGTTCAGTGCTTCCAAGACATTAAGGAGGAAGAGGATTGGTGGACATTGGTAAGCAGCTCGACCAACAAATAATAAACTTACGTTCATATTTCTACAGGCTAGTGGACTTTTCCATACTACATCGAGCAATATGCCAGGCAGATGATTCAATGCTGCTACAGCTCAGGGAACAGGATATTGCTTCTCACCACCACACAGACTAAGAGAAGTTAGAAGCCTGGCTACAGAAACTACTTCATGGACGGCATCCAAATGAGGTCATCCAGGACAAGATCGACAACTCAGCGTCGAACTATCGGTTGATTTTAGGACAGATGTTTCCGGAAATGGAGGGCTTCTTGTTAGCTATACAAGGCCAGGTTATTCCGATAAGGAACTATCGGAAATTCATCATCAGAGATCCCCAATGTAGATATGGCTGTCGAACATCAGAGACAATCCAGCACATAACTGGAGGATTCCAAGCGTTTGCCGCAACCGAATTTAAGGAAAGACACTACTCAGCCGCTAAGATGCTCCACCAAGAGTTAGCAGATAAGTTAAAACTATTGCAGGTAGGAAGAGTGCCTTACAACAAATACAATTTGGAGTCTATTCTTGAAAACAACGAGTTCAAGTAATATTGGAATCGAATGGTTCTAACAGATTAAACAGTTGCTCATAATAGGCCAGACATTATACTAACAAATAGAGTTTCTAGGCGAACTACATTGGTTGACATTGCTATACCTAATAACATCAACCTAAGACCAAAATACAGTGAAAAGAATTAAGGAAGTCAAAATACCATTAAAATACCTTCAAAATAATGTGACGAAGGATTACGGGAATTCTGCCGCATCCTTATAGTAAAGAGGAACTGTCTGAATTCGGACGTGTCCTTATAGAAATATTGTATAAATTAGGTATTATTGTTAGTCATGTTTATAATGGAATTTTGGACATTTGGTCGAATATATCCTATATGTGAAACTTGATTTAAGAGTTAGTTGTGATTTAAAAGTGTTAATCAGCAGTTATTAAAGAGTTGAAAGTAATTAGTGAAAATGCTATTTATTTGGACCTAAAGAGTAAATATAAGGAGAGAAAATCGCAACAATATTAAGAGAAATTGAATGACAAGTATTATAAAAATTTTAAAAAGAACAGTTATTAGTACTCACAATGTAGCTTTAGCGAGTCTAACCAGCATCAACCTTTTCTCGGGTTTCTTTAATTCAGTTATTCCTGGACCTTCAAATCGATGCCTTATCCAATCACATTCCTCTTCATTATTTATATGCATATATTCCACACCAATATGGCGACAGTAAGCAAATTCCAGTCTTCGGATTATTTCTTTCAGTGGAAGATGGGTATCTTTTCCACCGATAAGAGTGGATTTTGGTAGCTGATAAGGAGTGTCAAGCATGTGCGGTTCTAGAACAGCAAGATTATGATAAGATTTTTTTCGCTTGAATTATTATAGAAATATGATTATTTCCTATGAACTTGGCCTTTAAAATTTTTCATTGTATTACATATTGGTAAACTGTTGGACAACAAGTTTACGTGTTTTTTAAAGAGAAAAATATATTTTGTGTCATCTCCATTTCAATAAAAAGTATGAGGATATTTTTGTTCTAAGTTATCTTTGGTGATGGTTTTTTACCAGCACGCTATAGTAGAGGAAGGTGCCTATATTTCGGATACCATTTCATAGATCAGTCATATTTGTTTTTATCGCAGATGTTCCAAAATTCACTAAAAGGTAACTAAGGCTATGACAAACCAATATTAAGCATCCTGTCTATGGTAGAGAACAAGAGGGCTAGTATTATTTTATTTATTTTTTTTTTCAAATTTTAGAAAAAAAAATAAAAAAGTTCACTATCTTTAGCTATTATTATTTACCTCCTTAATCAATAGGGATGTTGACTGTATTCAAATAAAAATATAATTTTGCCGCGAAACCGTAGTTTCTTTAACAGAAATTCTAAAAAACACAATAATTTTCTTTATTTTTAAGGAATTTAATTTGTATTTAATACTCAAAATGTAATGAAATCACTCTCAAGTCACGTAAAAGTGCATGACGTCACTTTGTCATAAACGTCATCAATGTCAAATGCTACGTTGTTAAGTTAACAATATTTTATAGTGATTCTCGCGCAATTTCTTCGAAATCTGCCTACTGCTTCTTTTGAAATGCTACTCTAAGAAGCCTTGTCAGTAAACTGACACTTGTGTGAAGTTAGCGACGTTTTTCAGAAAAGTTTCTACCAACGACGAATTTTAGAAGGGAACTTGTCACTTACGCCTACCGTCTAAATAACAAATTAGACAATAAAGTTTGGAAGATTGCGGGCTTAATTCCGTGGAATTCTGAAATATTTCACTATGAGGTTTTTCCTAGTGGAAAAGTTCTATAGCCTAAGATTTCCCCAATGTAACGCTAATTGGAAAACTTTTTGTCAATTTCCATCAAATAACTTACAAGTGATTGTTCCAAAACAGCTGATAAAGCTTCAGTTATGAAAATAGACTATTAACATGCAATTTTTCAGAAATGATAACATATTATCTCTTATCTGTGTTTTTTCTACCAGTACTACCACTCAAACTTGGCAAAAGTAAAAAAAAAACTGTCATAAATAATTTTTTTTTTTTTGCACAAAACTTACAACGCAACGCTGATCGAGTGACAAATGGCGGCACAGCTGATCGGTCGCCGTGCGTTTTCAACAGATACAGCGTTACCGCACGGTGCATGACGGAACTACAAGGGATGACGAAATGATATACTATCCGAAATATGGGCACCTTTTTCTATTTTGCTTATATTTTGTAATTTTGCATGATACTTATATTAGAAAAGGAAATTACATTAATTATATACAGAGTTATTCACCCTATACGACACGGAATATTGCGGCTAAAATATATGACTTTCAGAAAGTTTTACTTCTAATATAGTTACTTTTTAAAATTACTTTCATATTATACAGGGTGTCCCAAGAGCTCTGAAAGTATCAAAGTTGTACTTTTTTTTTAAATAGAACCCCCAATATATTATTGCGTTTTTGAATTCTCCGATCAAAATAAGTGCCTATTTTAATAAGGCTTATAGTACCTAAACCTTAAGGGTTTTTAAATAATGTGAATTTTGACAAAATCTAACCTAATTTTCATGTTTCAAATACTTAAAAAGTATTTCAGTTATGTACCCGAAATTTACAAGGAAGATCATATTTTATATCCCAGTTATAATAAACTTGCTATATTATTCAGGGTATCCAAAAATTAAAACTAATCAAATAAGAATTTTAAGTGGTTATGACTTAATTAATTTAAATAGAACGCTACTTTTTACCTTATCAGAAAATATACTTTTTAAATACCTCTCGAATGGTATAAGGATGTTCTATAGCTAACTCTTCTTGTTTTCACACAATACACCAAATAATCGTTTCCTGCACCATTTTGTGTTTTTTGAATAGATGTTCTAATGTGTCTAGTTGCCTATGGCATTTACAAATGTCAGATAATTCATTTAATCTGTCAGTTTTGTTTGTAAAGGCTGTTGCTATAATAGCGGTATTATTTTTTGTTAACTGTGAAACTTCATTTACTTAATTGAATTATTTGAATATTGTTGTGTTATTGCTTTGTCAAAATGAAGATTTATCTAAAGGAAGAGCGTATTGATATGATTTTTATCCTTGGAGAATGTCATCAAAATTGTTTGTTGGTTTCTCGAGTCTATGCTCAAAGGTCTCCTGAAAGAAACCATCCTAAATCAGCCGTTTTTGTGAGACTATTAAACCAGTTTCGGGAAAGTGGAAGTGCCCCAATATTAGTCAGAATCATATATCCGAAAATACTAACATTAGCCAAGCAAGTGTTTCAAGGATAGGTAACAAATACAGATTTCATCCTTATAAAATCCAGCTTTGTCAAGAGCTTTACGGAAATGATTTTGACAAGCGAACTGAATTCTGCTTGTGGGTGTTAGATAAAGTGGCAGAAAATGAACACTTTTTTGATTATGTATTGTTTAGTGATGAAAACACTTTTCATAACAATGGTTTCGTGAATAGACACAACTTCCGTTACTATTATGATTCAAATCCGCATGAATACAGAGTTATAAGAAACTAGAATAGGTGGTCGGTTAATATATGGGGAGGAATACTGGGTCCATACTTAATTGGACCCTACTTTTTTGAAGAACCTTTAAACGGTTTGATGCTTCGCGATTTCCTTTTAAATATTAGAAAACTATGTGGCTTCAACTGGATGGAGCTCCATCTCATTATCATCGCGAGGTTCGGCAATTTTTAAATGTCAACTTTCGAAACAGGTGGATTGGGAGAGACGGATTTCAAAATTGGCCCTGGAGATCTCCGGACTTAACTCCACCAGATTTTTTTTTATGGGAATATATAAAAGGAATTGTCTACAATGCGCCTCCGACAACACCACAAGATATGAAAATACGCATAAAAGACGCTTTTCAAAATGTAACCCCGC
Source organism: Diaprepes abbreviatus (assembly GCA_034092305.1). Lineage (NCBI taxonomy): Eukaryota > Metazoa > Arthropoda > Insecta > Coleoptera > Curculionidae > Diaprepes > Diaprepes abbreviatus. The sequence continues at coordinate 2,069,053 of JASJET010000037.1, read as the reverse complement.
AAATGTTGTCCAGAGTTAGCAGTGGTTTCAAAAAAAGAACATGTAAGTGTTTGGAAATGGATGATCGACATTTCGAACATCAACTATAAATCTTTTTCTTCTGTTTTGTGCTATCGTCAATAAATTATTACCATTATTGCCGTTTTAGCCTGTTGGACCACTATAAATCACGTTCCGAGTTTCCGAACATTTGTACAGATATTCCTGATTAATATTCTTATAGTTGTAAATTACCTGTCATTTCCAAATGCCATAGGCAACTAGATACATCAGAACATCTATTCAAAAAACACAAAATGGTGTAGAAAGCGATTATTTGGCGTATTCTGTGAAAACGCAAAGACCTAGTTATAGGACATCCTTATATCGTTCGATAGGTATTTAAAAGGTACATTTTCTGGTAAGTTAAAAAGTATAGCGTTTTATTTAATTTAATCAAGTTAGAGCCACTTAAAGTCCTTATTTGATTAATTTTATTTTTTGTATACCCTGTATAATACAGCAAGTTAATTATAATTGAGATATAAAATATAATTTATTGTTACACTTCACTGTAAATTTTGAGTACATAACTGGAATAGTTCTTTCTGTTTGCGCCCCCCCTTTCGAAAGGGCAATGGCTTTGCTGCAAGGCAATTCACCAGCTCGTCCCACGGCTCGGCGCTTACCTAGAGCCAGAGCCACCCTTCTGGATAGATTATACGAACTCCGGATTGTGGGCACTAAACGGTGAGGATTCCGGATAATCGGGTATGTACCCCCGAAAATCCTCTAATACATAACTTAAAAATTGACATATAAAACAAGCTATGAAATGCATGAACTGCCGGATGTGGAGATGATCGCACGTCACAAGTATATCCTTCTCTGTCAATGCGCAGAGCTCCGTTTCGTAGGGCAAAAAACACCCCGCTCACCATAGAGCACGCGACCACGCACAAACTTCACCCCTTGCATAATAGAACTCACCCTATAACGAGCGCTCTCCCCAACACCGCACAATCGGCCCGGACCCCGCTTTCATCCCCAAACGTCCAAATCACGTTATTTTTTCTTGCTTACCGCAAGCGCCACCCGGCAACGTGTTGTTCCTTCAACAATCAAAACGGAAGTGTATATAGTTCTTAATTATGTGAAACATGAAAATTAGGTTAGATTTTGTCAAAATTCAAATTATTTAAAAACCCTTAAGGTTTAGGTACTATAAACCCTATTAAAATAGGCACTTATTTTGATCGGAGAATCCCAAAATGCAATGATATACAGAGAGTTCCATTTAAAAAAACACAACTTTGATACTTTCAGAGCTTTTGGGACACCCTGTATAATATGAAAATAATTTTAAAAAGTAACTATATTAGATCCCCATATATCCTAAAAGTAAAACTTTTTGAAACTCTATTTTGGCTGCAATATTCCGTGCCGTATAGGGTAAATAACCCTGTATATTTTAATAAATAAAATCAGGATAGGTGTCTGTGCCACATAAGCTTGTAGGTAGCATCTGCATGCCTATTCATTCATTTTATCCCTCAAATAATAATTTCAGTGAATATGTATTTAATCTAGCTCTGAAGTAAATGTTGTACTGACGATGTAGGATTAAATAACTAATCAAATCCTTTTATATTACTAAGTAAATTTTAAGGTCGCACTTAATTTTCTTACTGCAAAAAACAAACGAATTATTATCTTCCCAATTTAACCACTCTAATGGTTAAATTGGGAAGCTGAATAAATAAATAATTCCCTTAATTAAAGAATAACCCTAGTTGCTTTTACTTACCAATTTTATGGGACCTGATAACTTCTTTGGGATAATGTCCAAGTTTCTGAGATAATGTGGTAGTTTTATCATTTAAATCGAACATAGGTTCCAAAGGATTTATTTTTGCTACTAAATGTCCTCGGACCTGTAAAATATCCTTGCTGTAACAGCAAATTATTTGGTTCTCTGTGTTACTGTTCAATATTTAATTTCTTGCCTGAGATAAGTATTAAATAAATTCTCATAATTTTCTAAACAAAAGGTCGAAAGTGAAAAGTTTTGATTTGTTATCGATATATACTTTTAAGAGACTTTACCTTTAAAGAAAGCCTGTTAAGATATTGGTAAAAAGCTTACTTGGTAATTTCTTATAATAGATTGCACAGTTAAATGCTCGTTCACTGTCGATGGACTAACTGATGCTGCTGTAGCGGTTGCTCCAATTACTGAACCCAAAAAGGCCTCATTTTTCTTCAAAGGTGATAAGGTTGGAGGGCTGAAGTATTCTGCGTTTCGAAAGTATGAATCCCAAGACTAAAACATTACGATATTGTTATTCCTTATGCTTATATAAATAAATTAATATTTGAACTACAGGACTCAGATCTCTAGATTTATTTCTAGAAACCAATAAAAAATTTGTTGAAAAATAAAAGATTTATTTTAATTTTTTCCCCCATTTCCATTCTCTCTGGCAAGTTTAATATTTCTTTTTCTTAATAGGTTCTAGAGTTGAAGAGTAATTTCCATAAAATTGAAACTTTATATATCTCATATAGATAGTATACAGGGTGTCCAAGATAAGGATCCTAACCATGGGGATCTCGGAAACAGTTGGAGATACGTGGTCGGTTAAATTAGAGAAAAGTTGCACAATTTAGTGCTAAATTAAACGCAATTTAAAAATTTTAAAAATTCAAAATACTTCCGGAGATTTCCGGAAAAAACCGAATTTTGGCAAAATCGTTTTTAATTTTTGTAGGCTTTATTTAAAGAGATATCAACAAATAAAAGGTAGATTCTTCTTGCCACTTTTTATTTTTTATAATTTGGTCTAAACAAAATTTAAATCCGACGTTTCGTTTCTGAGATACTATCATGAACTTTCATTTTTTATATGGAACAAAAAAAAGTATCCCATGTATTTGATAGCATTTTTTATTACAAATTCAACGGTGTATCACACTTGCATATCAAGTGTGTAGTTCATTGGCTTTTATAAAACTGATATACCTTTCTCTCTCGCTCTCATGGAGCTCTTATGGAAAGTACTTGAACTACGTATTCGATATGCAAATGTGATACATCGTTGAATTTGTAATAAAAAATGCTATCAAATGCATGGGATACTTTTTTTTGTTCCATATAAAAAATGAAAGTTCATGATGGTATCTCAGAAACGAAACGTCGGATTTAAATTTTGTTTAGACCATATTATAAAAAATAAAAAGTGGCAATGAGAATCTACCTTTTATTTTCTGATATCTCTTTAAATAAAGCCTGCAAAAATTAAAAACGATTTTGCCAAATTTCGTTTTTTTCCGGAAATCTCCGGAACTGTTTGAAATTTTTAAATTTTTTTAACTGCGTTTAATTTAGCACTAAATTGTGCAACTTTTCTCTAATTTAACCGACCTCGTATCTCCAACTGTTTCCGAGATCCCCATGCTTAGGATCCTTATCTTGGACACCCTGTATATTTCGAGAACGGGCAACGCTGGTTTAGTGGTAATTGTGGCAGTTGCTCGTTCTCGGACGAATCACATGTAGTTAGTCCAAAGCAGTTGTAGCGCTGGAAAACATCGATGCTCTGTATGAACTGATATGTTTTATTTATCTAGATTTTGTAATTTTTGAGAAAATAGGGTTAAAAAAGATGTACTGATAGCACTAAATTTTATATAATCAACAATTGACCCCAAAGAGTCGGGCACGTCTTGCAAAGGCTTTAGAAATGTCTTTATACATATGGTGCTAACTTTTTAACTTTTAGCTGAAAACCTGACCTCGATCCAAGCATGGTTGGTGCCCCATACAAGTTTTTCTATTGTAAACTATAATTTCAAAGAATGAACTCATTATCTCCACAACGCCTTCATCTCCCGTACCAGTTTTCAATACCCTACAAAACACAGACTTTTCTTTGATTTCCTCCAAGTAAATATACTTGACGAAAATAGGTCAGATTGAAATGACATACTATGAGATTAAGGCATCTTAAGCATTAATAACACTAGCATATATAATATATCGCCTGAATATTTGGCAAAGGAAATATGTTCCCGTTGGGTACTGCATAATTTAACAACCAGTCAAAAAAAGCTCCTGTTGATTGTGGCAGCTCTAAACTAGATTGCAGTTGACTGTATAGGTCTTTCATGAGTCAAAACCATGTTTACGCATGAAGCACTACGAAAAGACGCCTGTATTTTAGGAAAAACTAGTCATGTCGCAACCGTGTCTTTAGAAAATTGTAAAATGGTTAGTTCTGAATGGTAATGGTAATCATTTGTTTGTAAGAAGTTTTCAATTAGCTGAAGAAGACAAACCGGGGACGATGGATTATCATTTACCGGCTCAAGCTAGTGGCTTTTTGAGCACTTGACACATGGAATTGGTGGGTAGACGCCGTACAGCCCTGATTTGGTACCCATAAATTTCTGTATATTCCAGGACAAACTGCGTGGTTAATGATTTTTTACTCCAGAACAGGCGAATGATGATGATGTTTTGGGGATGCCATCTTTACAGTAAAAAAATGTGGTTTGGTTCAAACACATGCTAAATGTATTGACCTCTCGCGCAGAATTTTGAAAAACAATAAAACTGTTTTAATGATTAATATTTATTGCTGTTTATTATCTCCCAAAATATGAAGTAGTTGCTGAGTCCCATATAATTTTGTTTGAAACTGCTCTGTAAAACTCAAAATGGCGTTTTTAATACGATCGAAAAAAAAATTAAGGCTGTTCGATTTTCTTCAAAATTGGTATTGGGGGGATTTTGGAGGTCACAGAGTCACTAAGATTCATTTTTTATATTAAATATGGCGGATTTAATATTGTAGGCTGTATATTTTACTATTATGGTAAATTCCGGAACTAAAATTAATTTTTTCAAATTCATCACTACGGATAAAATATAGCTATTACAAAGTGTACGGTGCCTTCCTTGAATACCTTCAATATTGAGATTGGAGATCTTGAGGTACACAAATTATGATTCTAAGATTAATTTTTGAAATTCAATACGGCGGATACAATCTTCAATCTTATACGCTAAAAAATGTACTCCTTTTCAATCAAGAAAAATTGCGAGGTATGCGTTTTCTTCTATTTACACTAATTCCCTTTGGAGATTGACGATTCAAATGACTATTGTTTCGGATGCTGCAGCTCTGAAGATATCAGCCGACGTGCGACCAAACCATCAGCCATAAATTTTGGCGTCTTTCAACTGATCGTTGTCCTGAATCTTCCTCTCGATTATTAGTTTCAATAATCTATATATGTCACCTCTCATAACATGCTGAAGGTAAACTGTCTTTTTGTTTTTTGACGTTAATCAATAATTCTTTTTGTTGATTTAATTTATTAAGAATTTCGATGTTCATTACTCTTTGGGTCCATGGTATTTTTAGTACATGGCGATATAGGTACATTTTGAAAGCTTCTATTCGCTTTTCCATTTGTAGATCCAAGGTCCAGCTTTCGCAACCTTAAAATAAGACAGGGAATATGTAGCATCGAATCATACATATTTTAAATTATAAGCTAAGGTTAGATGCAATAAAGAATTTTTTCACATTTATAAATGTTCTTCTGGCGTGTTCGATTCTCGCTTTTATTTCACTCATGGAGACACATCGCTTATTTATGATGGCTCTTAGGTATCTGAAGGGGGAACGTGTTCAACTAAAGCACCATTTATGTCAAATAATGTGTTTTTTAGAAAACTAACACTTTCTTTTTTAAGATGTTTATTTGTAGACCAAATTATTCATAGTAATATGCAATGAGATTCAATGATTTGTATTTCTAACAGATTGTCGGAGATTATTACTGTGTTGTCTGCATATCTGACGTTATTTATGAAGTTTCCCTTTATTTTGATTTCTATTGTTTCTTCATCGAGTGCCTCAGTAAATATTGGTTTAGAGTATGTATTGAATACAAGCGGAGATAGTATGATACCTGATGTATTGTGATTGAAGTTAATTCCAGCTATTTGATTACAACGTAGTTCGCTAATTATGCGTAAATCGCTGGATTTTGGGATTTCTGTTAATTTTTAATATTTACATTGTCAAAAGCTTTACAGAAATCTATGCAACACGCATTCATATCGACGTTCACATCTCTACATCTTAGAGTGAGGATTTTTAAAGAGAATAGTGCTTCCCTTGCACTCATGCCATTTCTAAAACCAAACTGGGTATCGTTCATATTGAGATATTTTATAAAGTTTTGCGTAATGTCTTTAGTACTTGGGACATCAGACTAATTAAATGATAATCGTCACATGATGAGGAATATGGCATTGAAAAGTGACGTTAAACAGTTGAGAGAAATGTCATCATGTTCAGCGATGACTTTTCATGCATCAGCATATATATGCTGATGCATGAAAATGAATCCTTGATTTTTTTAGTTTCATATTTCTCCTGCAGTTGTTCAATCTATTCACATTTTTCTCTCATCCATTTTTCCTTTACCTCGCTGCACTTCTTTTGTATTATTTTATTTAATTCTTTATATTTTGTAACCCTTCTCTTGTGTTTCTTCTGGCCATCACCCCTGAGATTTCCCAAAAAATCATGTATCAATGAATCCTTAATTTTTTCAGTTTCATATTTGTCCTGCAGTTGTTCAATCTCTTCACATTTTTCTCTCATCCATTTTTCCTGTACCTCGCTTCACTTTTTTTGTATTATTTTATTTAATTATTTATATTTTGTATCCTTTCTCTTGTGTTTCTTCTGTCCACTACTCCTGAGATTTCCCAAAAAATTCATTGTTGTTTTGCATTGTTATTTTCTTTTAGTATGGTTTCTTATATGTTGGTTATTTTCCTTTTAATTCCATTCCAAGATGCTTCCGTGTTGGTTATTTCGAAATCCTTTTCTATTGAACTCGGTGCTTCTTCAAGGCTCTGTTCGACGTGTTGTGATTATATGTATTTTTTGTGTCAAAATAATGATATATATATATATATATATATATATATATATATATATATATGTTTTTTTTTATTGTCAACCAGTTGATTATTTCACAGCTGTTTTGTCTTTTGTACATTCGGGTGGTCACATTGTCCGCGTTCAAAAATGCAGTGTATACCAGAATTTTTGCAAATAAAATAGTTATGGGCCTCGTTAAAATGAAGCTACTCATGTATTCATGTTAAAATAGAGGTTACGTCTTGAGGACTATGACTGATATCTTTAAGTTGGCACCAGACTATTACTCAATGAGGCAAATTTAATGGCTTGATTAAAGCATCCCCTAGTATAGTCACTAATACAAGCACTTCACTCTGCAACAACTGCGAATTAAATTATATCGCCAGGTGTGGATATTTCCAGAAATATTCCATTAACTTTTTTCTTTTTCAAATAGTTTTTGTAGAATAATTTTTATAACTTACCACATGAACACTTTTAGGATCTTTACGCCAGGCATTATACATGTCTTCGAGATACTGGCCTGATGATCCATTTAGAAATGTGTCTGAGCTAGCTGGTCTTGCTTTATTGAACCTGTTAGATCCTGCATTAATATTTCTTGATACAAGGGGTAAAATATTTTTTAAATTGTCAAATAATTTGGCTCCCTTGCCTTGAACTTTCTGCATAATTTAAAATTTTGAATTTATTCTTTTTTAAAAATCACTAATATTGACAGTGACATTGAGAACCAGCGTGGAATGGTGGTTAAATTTTACCATAAAAACCTTACTTTTTTCAGTCTGTAGAAGTTTGGAGTAGGCCACTTTTAAATCTTTCCATTTTCCGTTATTTCTGGGCTATCCAGTATTACTTTTTTATCATTCCTAATGTGTCATTTTTTAAAGGAAAATATAGATTAAAATAGTAAGGAAATGTGTCAAAGAATTCATTCTATTTTTTATGAACATTATCAGCGACTTAAACATCGTCCACTGTTCGTCAGCTAAAGCCCTCACAAAACTGAGTTTATCAGCATCTATATATGAGCGCTTATAAATTGAAAAGGCACTTACCTTTATATCTAATTTTAAACTGACCAATTGACCTGTGTGATCTGAAACACATGATGAATTTTACGACATATAATCTGAGAAGGAATGAAAGGCGAGTAACTTGAAGAGAAGGCCATCATATCACACCGTGTCGAAGCCCTCTCCATATCTAGGAATAGTAATACCGTACTTTCTTTTTGTTTATTTGCTTAAGTGTTTTTTATAGTACCTGAGTTATGGTCATTCTTGTTCGATGCTAAAGGGTCCTTTCGGAATGTTTTTATTCAATTGCATTGTGTACAACTTTGGCATAATGTGTCGAACGCTCTTCCAACTGAACTACTTGTATCTCGGACACGTTGTTTGGAACTTATATTTAGACCAAAAGTGGATAATATACTTGCAGTTGGATGTATAAAATACAATTATATAAGAGAAACTTAGTTCCCAACCAACTGAAAAAACCTTATACTATAAGGGCAAACGTACTCTGTTCTAACACAGTTAGAGAAAAAACACTATCTCAGATTGCAAGAAATTTTATACACCCAACTGCAAGTATATTATCCACTTTTGGTATATATACACATCTCTACGATATATATATTCAGAATGCGTGGAATGTTGGGAGTTGCTTAAAGGATTTATTTTTCCGATGCTGAGGTGCAGTAGATATCTGTTGGACTTCCATTGTCTTTATTTTTTGTTGTTGAATATCACGACGTTTCGGCTAGTAGCTATCTCTAGCCGTTTTCAAGTGAAACTAAATAAATCCCTTAGCCACATGACTATTTATACTAAAAGTAAATGCAGTGGAGTGTGACTGAGATGGGCGCAGTCATGCCTGCTATGGTAAAATCCCATTTTTTCATGCTGCATCTAGTTTTAGTTTACAATTATTAAGAAGTGGTTTCCACTTTTCTCTTATATCTAAAGATGGTTTACTAAAACAACTCGGGTTCCGATGTATCACCGTGGCGTCTTTGAATTTCCGTTTTCTCCAATGTTGTTCTCGGTGTAGTATTTTAGCTTTAGACCATTTTATGTGGTGTCCATGAGTCCAGGCATGGTTGGCGGCATCAGATTCTTCTGTTTCTCCTCGAAATGTGCATTTTTGGTGTTCTTTGATCCTTACGTCAAGAGGTCTCTTTGTTTCGCCAACGTAGGAACTGCCACATTCACATGGTATCTGATATACACAGTTCTACATGTCCTTTTGAGTTGTTGGTTTGACCCTAATGAGACGACTTCTCAGAGAGTTATTTGAATTGAAAACAACGTTGATTTTATATCGTTTCTCTATCCTTCTAACTTTTTCTGAAATGCCTTTAACATAGGGGATGTTCAAAACTGGTTTTTGTTCTTCATTCGTTGTCGATATTGTCCTATTTCTGCGTTGTTTTAGAAATTTATCCACTAGTTATACTGGGTATCCGTTGGCTGTCAGATCATTTTTAATGTAATTTATCTCTTTCATCAAGTTCTCGTTGGAGTTGCAGAGAGTTAAGAATCTATCTACGAGATTTCTTATAATTCCTTGTTAGGTGTCGTTGGAGTGATTAGATGAATAATTAAGGTATTGTCTTGTGTGCGTGGCTTTTCTGTAAACCGAAGTTCGAATTTGTCCTCCATTTCTTTCAACCAAGACATCTAAGAATGGTAATTTATTTTCTACTTCTTTCTCCATGGTGAGTTAAATAGTTGGGCTGATATTGTTGAGATGAAAATGGAAGTTTCGAAGTTCTTCGTCGTTTCCACTCCAAATAATAAAAGTATCGTCTATGTATCTGAGCCATAACTTTGGTTTCTTAGTTCTGGATTCAATTGCAAACGTTTCGAACAATTCCATGAAAATATTTGCCACCACCGGTGAAAGTGAAGATCCCATCCATCATCCTGGATGTAGAATTTTTCCTTTTCTTGAAAACAGGAATTAGTCGAACAACTTTCCAACAAGTCCATAATGGCGTGCGGTGGTAAAGATGTTCTTTCTGCTAAGGTCTGATCTTCTTCAAGTTTCTTTCTTATAATTTTTAGTGACTCCTTAACTGGAACGTTTGTGTATAGGCTTTCCACGTCAAAACTAATAAAATGGTCTTCCGGTTGTATTTCTATTTCATGTATAATTTCTACGAAATGTTGCGAGTTCTTAACTCAGGATGATGTATTTCCTTGTAATGGTCTCAGAATTAGAAAAAGAAATTTGGCAAGTTCAGAAATCGGAGAGTTCCGGGAACTCGTGGTAGGTCGTAAGGGCATGTCTTGCTTATTTATTTTCGGGAGTCCACAAAGCTGTGGAGTCTTACTATGGTGTGGCGTCAACTGAGTCCGGATCCTCTCAGGAATATACCGTTCATGTTTCGTAAGAACGCGATAAATTCTTCCTTTAATTGCAGATGGGATCTTTAGCAAGAGATGTATAATTTCTTTTCCTTAAAATTTCGTCAATTTTTTGATTGTATGTCTCAGCATTCATTACGAGTAGCACTTCCTTTATCAGCTGGTAGAATTTTAATATTGGAGTCCTTCTGTAGGTTAACTAGGGCACTTGAACTTATCTGCAAAAGGGCCTTCGATGTTCGCTAAGTCTGCGGCGCCAATTATATCGAGAATAGGAACCTCTTTTGGAGCAACTGTGAAATTCAAACCTTTGGCAAGTAGTGAATTTTTCGCTGAGGTTAATTCCTTGGCAGATATATTAACAATTGTCCTCTGACTTTGAGATGGCTGTTGTCGTTCTTGTCTGCTCTGGTATTTGGAAAATTTCTTTTGGTGTATGATTTCTTGTTTTGTTCTCACTTTGTCACAAGTAGCGTCACTTTTTCTCAGGATAGGGGAGTAGTCTTCTTCTAATGTATATTCTTTGATTTCTTCGCACCGTTGGCGGATGTCCTCTAGTAGAGTTGCCTTCTTGAAACCATGATAGTTTATCTGTTAACGTATTAGTGCTTTGCTAGCATTTTCCAATATCCTGTTTGCCCGTTGTCCTGGAACTGGAGATTTTATACGGAAACCATCTGGTATTATTTCCCGATCTCGTGCTTGTCGTAGAAACTGGATGTGCGTCTCCTCTTTTGTAAGCTTAATCTTGGATTTCTCGTAGCCTCGAAATTTGTCCTTATACCGGATCCATACTGGGCTCCTAGTGTTTGTTTGAAGGTCATAGACAACGATGTTTCTTGTGAAGTAGTAGATATCTGTTGTCTTTATTTTTTGTTAAATATCACGATGTTTCGGCTAGTAGTTATCTCTAGCCGTTTTCAAGTGAAACTAAATAATTCCCTTAGCTACATGACTATTTATACTAAAAGTAAATGCAGTGCAGTGTGACTTAATAATTGTAAACTAAAACTAAATGCAGCATAAAAAAATGGGATTTTGCCATAGCAGGCATCACTGCACCCATCTCAGTCACACTCCACTGCATTTACTTTTAGTATAAATAGTCATGTAGCTAAGGGATTTATTTAGTTTCACTTGAAAACGGCCAGAGAGATAACTACTAGCCGAAACGTCGTGATCCAACAGATATCTATTAGTTCGCAAGAAACATCGTTGTCTATGACCTTCAGACAAACACGAGAACTAACAAGTTCGAAACCGGTCTACAGATGGCGGTGCACCACCATAGGAAAGGCTTCCAGCCTTTCCTGGTATTCTTGCAATCTGAGATAGTGCTTTGTCTCTAAGTGTGTTAGAATAGAGTACGTTTGCCCTTATAGTATAAAGTTTTTTCAGTTGGTTGAGACCTAAGTTTCTCTTATATAATTGTACTTATATTTAGGTTATGTCTGGATATTGAGATGATCGCGTCTTAGACTGAAAACTGGTATCTTCAAAAATATTAGGCTTTTTTACTTTAACTTTATTGGTAGTTATATTCTGTCAATATGATTTTGTGGAACTAATTATATATGGGAAACGATTATCTCATCAAAGGAGAGTATGTAGTCAACTTCATTTTGGTTATACTCTCATAATAGTGTTGCTCCTTACATGATTAGTTTAATTAAACGAATTTTTGAATTTTATTTTTTTTTGTACTTTGTTTTAATGCGATGCCGGTGTTAAATTATTTAATAACTAAGAATGGGTAAAAATAAAACCATCTAAATATTATTATTAAATATATGTATTTAAATCAAATAAAATTGTTACAATATAATATATCTCATAATACTAACAAAAAAAAAGGTAAAAGCGATCATAAAATGATAAATATATCTAAACAAACAAAAAAGAGGAATCTGGTCGTATCAAGTTATAAGATTATTAAGTACATTTAATAGGTAGGGTTTAAAAAAATTATTTAAACTGTATAATAAAAAAGAATATTTCTATTGCTAAAATCTAAGTACGACAGCATCTCTTAAAAGCTGAAATGGTAAAAATATGCGCAAATTTTCACAAATCAATAGAAATTTGCGAAAATTTTTGGTAACTATACTAAAGGCATTATAAAACTAAATAAAGACCTCATTATTTATTGTTAAATATATGTTGTGTAGCGAGTAAAACTGGCATCTTATGGCAAATTTATTTACTTAACATAAACATATCTTACTTTGTGCATAAATGTCTATAAAATTTTGTGCAGAAGGAAAAACATTATAAATATATTGCAAAAAAAATATGTATTAAAGTCTGTAAACACTAACAAAAAAAAATACAATTTGTTGTCTTTTCTTTTTTAATTTTAAAAACCATTGTATGTCAAAAATTTGTAAGTGAAGTATTTACTTAAGTGAAAATTTATTTTTGTATCTACATATATGGATAAAATTTTTACCTCTGCATAGCATAACCAAATTTAAAGACATCTAAGATATAGCAAATTTTAGAAAAGGGTAGAAATTTTGATACAAAATTAGAAAAGTGTACAGGTACGATTATATTACAATGTTTGTAACCATATATTTTTAGAGGAAATATTGCAAATAATCCCGTTTTCGCCTGAACAATGGCGATTCAATATTTTAACAGTGGGTTGCATGAAATTAATTAATTGAACTATTAACATATGAAACAATATTCACAAATAATAATTTCATATGTTAATTTTCATATATTTCAGCCAATTAGACTTCCACGTAGATTCTCTACATCTGTATTGTACAATATATGGATTGTAAACATGGATATCAGCACCTTTTAGAGATATTTTGGTTTTAACAGTCACAAGTTGATTCAAAATTGAATAAGTTGGTCTCTAGTTCACTGTTGTAACGCAAGTTAGTAAAAAACGTATGTGGCAGGCCTGAATGCAAATTGGGTTCAGGTCAGCAGAGGTAGAGACCTGCAAGTCCAAAGCTAGTTCTATATGTTTTTTTTTTCATGCAACACACCGTTTTTCTAGTTAACACAGGAATTTAAATGGTCGAAGAGTTATAACCAGTTTTTAATCAAGTCAATATTAGGAAAAATAAACACTGCGTAATTTTATTATCTTTATCGTATACATGACATTGGTTAAAATATAGTTATAACCCCAAAATCCACTTAAATATCCTTGTTGTTCAACAAATGTATACAGGGTGTTCAATACATTATTATTTGTAGTTAATTGTAATTAAAATCATCTGGGCACCGAACTCTTTTAAAAAATGCAATGGCAAGAAAAATGCACTTTATATAGTTGATTGATCGGTTAATTTGAATTAAACACTCTGTATAATACCTTGAATTAACATAATACTTAAGCTCATTATATATAAAAACTATTGGGGGGAAAGATGTGGGTATGGTAAAACATATAAGGCGGACGGTAGACATTTTCAAAAATATATAGAAGTGCAAAATCTACATAAGCCTATATACAGGGAGATTCAAAAGTAAACGTGATAATTTTTCCAAAAAAAAAAACTGCGATTATAATCATTTTAAAAGGTAACATGAATATAAAAAACTTTTAAAATCGCCCTGTATATAATACAATCTCCTCTTCAGGTAACTATCTGCTCAGTCCATCCGTTTCATCATTCAAGGCAGTTTGCTGATATGAGTATACTTAAAACGACAGGGTGTATCCAGAAAGTAGGGGCAATCTAAGAAGAGAGCAACAAATGGCACACATTTAAATCCGATTTTTTAGTAATTTTACATGAAATAGTAATAATATAGTTGTCTTCCTTTAAATTTTATATACTATTAGAAGTAAGTAACCGAGATAGGAATGCAAATACGTTAAATTAAAAAAATACTTTTTTGTCGATTTTTAAAATTAATAGGTACGAAAGAGAGATCATTTTTTTTTGTGCTTCTTCTATTTTCCTTTTTAGGTCACCCTGTATTAAAAAAGATCAGATATAGAAAATGGCACTAAGTATTTTCTTTGTTTGAAAATATGTACAAAAGATTAAATAAAATAATTTCTTAGGACAAAATATCTAAGTAATTATGAGAAAAAAATGTCTTTGTTCTTTGTGTCTTTTTTATACATCTTAAAAGGTAAGGTTTCGCGAGGCTGAATATTTCAATATTCTGTTAACACTGACAACTGAATATCTTCCATCTAAAACATTTAGTAATGATTTATTTATTTTATATAATACGAGGGCGGTCCGATAGGTACTTAACCTGATCGCGCGATGGCGCCACTATCCTACTATCGTATAGTACATTCTCGTAGACGGCTACTGTCAAAATTTCAGCCGAATCGGACTCGCAGTTTTGTTTTGACCGCGTGTGGAAGCGGGCGTGTCCGTGGATTTTAGAATAATGGAAAAAGAGCAATATCGGTCGGTGATTCGATTCTTGTTCTTGGATGGGAAATCGCGCAGCGAAATCAAAGAGCGCTTGGATGAGGTGTACGAAGACTCTTCTCCTTTGATGGCAACCGTCAAAAATTGGTTTAACGAGTTTTAACGTGGTCGTACGTCGGTTTTTGAAGAGCCACGCCCAGGTGCCCCGAAAACGGCTACTACGGAGGATAACGTGACAAAAATCCACGATCTCGTATTGGCAAATCGCCGATTGAAGGTGCGCGTGATAGCTGAGAGAGTAGGCATCTCAAAATACCATGTGGGTCATATCCTGCATGAAATTTTGGGCATGAGAAAGCTGTCGGTGCGATGGGTGCCCCGTTTGCTCACTCTGGACAACAAGCGCAACCGTGAGACCACTTCAGACCAGTGTTTGACGCTGCTTAAGCTCAATCCGAAGGAGTTTCTGCGTCGTTTCGTGACCATCGACGAAACATGGATCCACTGGTACACACCAGAGACCAAGGAATAGTCGAAACAGTAGACTTCACCCGGTGAACGTGCTCCGAAGAAGGCGAAGACTGTCCTATCGGCCGGAAAGGTGATGGTCACCATTTTTTGGGTTTCACACGGTGTGATCTACATCGACTACCTGGACGATCACAGGGCTCTACTATGCCGAATTATTGGGCCGATTCGACGCCGAATTGCAGAAAAAACTGCCCCATTTGGCGAAGAAAAAAGTGCTCTTGCACCATGACAACGCACCGGCTCACACCTCCGCCGTCGCCACGACCAAATTGGTCGAATTGGGCTACGAACTGCTGCCCCATCCACCGTATTCTCCAGATTTGGCCCCGTGCGACTTTTTTTTGTTTCCAAACTTGAAAAAGTCATTCGTCGGGCAGAAATTTGAGTCGAATGAAGAAGTTGGAGCATCGCTGGTCAAGTGTATCGAGCTAAAAGGAGACTATGTTGAGAACTAAATCACCCCTTTTCCAAAATTTTCGTTTTTCTTATGTAGGCTAATTACGTATCGGACCGCCCTCGTATGTCTCTAACAGCATACCAACATAAGGCAAACTTTTTTTTATATATTTGTGCCAAAAAGGTATTACTGTTTAAAGTAAATAGATATACATTGTTTTCAACAGTGCATTTTGATTTAGTCGTTTTCTCCAATTTCAAAATCATGGTTTGTTACTGCTCTGATTGATCTTTATGGTTTTCTCGGTGCATCCTTATTATCTACGAAATATGTATTTAGAAACAATACTTTATTTACATATGTCTTTACCAATTTCAAGTATTTGTATCAATCATCATATTTAAAAAAGTTTTACATGTTGTTTTTGGACTTATTATGTAAATAAAGGTTGTTAGCATTAACAGACATTGAGAAAAATATTCACCATTGTATCTTTATAAAAATTAAGTTGTCCTAAATTTAAATATAAGGTTGGACAAAATGTCTTTTTCAGTCGTTAATTTTTTTATATTTTCGTCGTAAAAATATTTTTAAGTTTGCTGAATGAAACAAAAATTCCAATAATTTTAGAAACTCTGCTGGCATATTAAGCCTATATAGAAAAAATATTTGTCCAACTTTATTTGTACATTTTATTGATTTTAATTACAACATAAACAAAAAGAAATATACAAAAACAAAACTCAAAACAATCTAGGTAACTTTTTGACAGGTAAATTTACAACGCTAGTAAAATATATATTTTTTGTAAATAGTGTAAATAAAATATCTTTTTTTTTTCAATTATATACAAAAATGTGCCTTGACTAGGGATATCGCATTGTTAGTAATTTCCACGTTTCTTGTGGTGGTAACATTGAAAAAATATTTTTAAAGCCTATAACTTTACATTTATTATATTACTTAAATTAAAAAATTATATTAAAAAAGGTTTCTGCTTTCGAGTATTGTTCATCAGGTTTATATTACCGTCTTTTTACATTACCTAATTGGATAACCCATAAGTATTTATTAACTATATTTAAGAAAAATAATATCACTTGCTTAGAAATACCGAGACTAATGCGAGAAAATCAATGGTCGACATGATTATTTCTCAAATATTATCTTAATCATTTCCGTTACATTTTTGTTCATTGATTACGAACGTATATTTTCAGTTTGAGGAAAATGACGAAATATAGGGAAAAAAAATAGCTTCGTTTCTGTCCTTTCAAGACCATTGTAGCTTCCAAATGGCAAGTGCTAGAAAGGTAAAATTGACAAAAATCGGAAATGGATATACTTGCCTACGTCACACATTTTGTAGAAAACTTTTGCTTGCGTTGAAAACTAGGAATCTTTCTCTTCAATCTAATCAATCTTATATCTTTCTCGCGCTTGCCATCAGGAATTTAAAAGGGATCAAAATGTACCTGGTGTCCTTCATGTTTCTCAAAAACTCAAACCAGTAACAAGATCCATATCTCTTGGGAGAAAAGACAAGTCGAAATTTGTTGACCAGTGAATCTATGTCTTTAAAAAATATTTTTTGAGTAAAAATACTCAACAAGGTCGAAAAATATCTCTTTGATTTAATTCTTATGGGATATCCACGTACATTCACATCAAAAAATGCTTAAATGTGCTAGAATATAACAGTATAACAACATTTATAAAAATCAATTATCTTTACTATAGCAATACACTTAAAACTTATATAAGAACGAAGTATAGTTAGTATACGAGAAATTCGAGTAAGCATTGTGCTTACCAAAGAGAAAGACACTTACCACTAAACACCTAAAGTAGCTTTGACACAAACATTTAAAGTAAGGGACATCAATGTACAGAATGCGCAACTAAATCACATAAAATTTTTACTATACAAGTCATTTACAAAAATGCATTGTTTGTAAGCTAAAATTACTGACATCTTTTTAGTTCTTGCCCATTCTGTAACTGTTATAATTAATAATATCTATGTCTCGCAAATATGATCATGAATATATTTAGATATATGACATATTGAATTAAAAATAGCAAATATAAAGATTTTGTATTCGTTTTACGGAATTCAGAAAATAAGTTTTAGTTTATGAAAAATGTGAAAATAGCTTAAATAGTTCTTTTAGAAATTGATCGTTGGTCAGGGTGTGATAACAAGGTTGTTGGTTTAGAGTCGTTCTCAATGCGACGTTAACGACAAAGTTTAGCTAAATAACCAGAAACTAATGTGTATATTCATGGTTAGTTTTCTGGCCTATTTTTGTTTTTTTATTATCACTATGTGATCGCTTTAGAGTTACTGAGAGACGTCCAAACCAGCTAGTCATAGAGATAGAGGGTGGTAGGTTCTAAATGTAAAAATAGAGCGATTGAGTTAATTATAATACCCTAAACGATTGTAAGTTTTAGATTTTGTTTTAAATGTTTTTAATAACTTAAATAGTTTTCAAAATATCAGTTTTTACTTTGATGGTTAGGGCTTTAAGAATGGTAATTAGTAATCTGCCTACGATATTGGTTAAATTATTACTGAGAATTATATAAATTATATTTTGTAAATTAAAACCTTCGCACCTTTGTTTATCAGTAGTTACATGTAATAGGGAAAATAAGGTCCATTTAGAGTAAAGGAATTATCATTTTCTTACGATGGAATGATTTGCTATTTGCTTTGAAAAATAGGATAATTGTGGATTAAAATTTTTAACGTCTACTATAAAGGGTGTCCGGAAACAACGTCAGAAAACTTAAGGAGGTGGCCCTTTATAATGAAATAAAGGCCTTTATTTGGTTCATAATTTATATTTAATTTATCTCTTGATGGATAAAGTTGATATTCAACATTAATGCTAGGTATAGTCTCATCTACAGGTAAAACTATAACAAATGTATTTATATATTTTAAAAATGTAACTAATTGGCATTAGGGTCAATAAGAAAATATATTTTTTTACCAGATATTTCTTGTATTAAAAATTTCATAAATAGTGGTCTATAAGGTAATAAGGTAAGTAATAATTTCTGGTACTGAAAAACTGCAATTTATCAATTTTTATGTCGATATCTCAAAATATGTTGCAGAAAATTTGAAATAAAATTAAAGCATTTGTATTTCTACTAAATTTGATATTTTCAAAATCCAATATATAAAATTAGAGTAACAGAATTTTTAACAGACTATTAATTACCATAAAATCTAATTTGGGGGGAGTCAAGATACAGAACATCAACTGTAAACCATAATTTTGATTAGCTATTTTATCCAATATTAAACACTGATCATATCCCAACATAATATGTTATGATAATCTAAAAACGAATTAGGTGAAGGAGTTTTACCACAAATTAATTTGATTGAACAAAAATTATAATTTATTTGTGCCAATCTAACTGAATTCCATTCGATTTAATAATTTCAATAAAATTGAATACGTAAACGTACCCTAATTTTATTGTATTGCCAAAAGTAAGTATTTGTTGATTAAAAAAAATTAAAATATTTTATTGGCTATTTTTAAACTATATGAGTAAAAATGTGCTTAAGTCTAAACTGGTGCAACACCAAAAATAGAGTGAAATACACATCGATTAGCGTAAGAAGATTTTTGCCTCGCAAAAGTACTTTAACCAAAATACACCACTTTTATTTTGTCTAGTAATAATTTAATGAAAATAATTTAACATAAATTTATTGCTAATAATTTATAATTTTTTATATCCTTAATCTTAAATATTAGGCCGTTCATTTATTATAAATATGGAATGTAATCAAAATTTAAATTATGTTAAGCAATCCTTCCGAAAAATTTTAATGAAAATTGTCTTCTCACCTAATGTTTTAAACTGTAGATATGATATAGTTAATTTGATCTCGATCAAAATTTCCGTTGCCAAAATTCTCATATGGCTGATTTTTAATTCCGGAAAAATACTGTTTTAAGTTTATATGAAGCACCTAAAATATGTTGGAAATGAGAGCTAATTTAGTAATTTTGTTGCTAAATTCAGCCCCAAATTAACTAAAATCTCTTTAAGCTTTTTCTTTCTTCTACTTGTTCACTGGCCATTGTTCTTCAAATCATCGATCATGGGTCTGTTAACACTTCCACATACCTATTTTCTTATGGTCTCTGTTTAAATAATTTTGTCGACCTGTAGTCAGTCTTTCTAACCACATGATCTATTGCCATTTTAGTTTGGTTACTCTCTCATTATATCGTTGACTCGTTTTTAATTTGTTGAGGCTAGCTTTGGTTAGGATAATGACCTCAAACCTTATGTATTTATGGAGAGTATGCTGCTGTTATATATTTTTTCTTCAATATACAAATATGGGCTGATAAGTTTCCCATCAAATACATACAGGCGACAACAGGTCTGATTTTTTACTGTCATTCTTTAGAACTATCCTTTACTAGAAGCAAAAAAATGTATTTTTGTGAGACTTTACGTATACTTTACTTATATTAGGATGCTTAAAAAATACTAATTTTGAAAAAAAAAAAAAACGGCTACATACAACCTTAGCTACTACAATTATGAAAATTTTTGTTTTTTAAAATTTCAAATCGGATAGTTGAAGCTAGAGTTATTTCCAGCCAAGTCGAAAAAAGTTGTTTCGAGAAAAATGTGACAAATTTCTGATGTTTACTTAACTTTGTCGATTGCAGGCCCATAAGAGCCGTTTTACACACATAAGAATTATAGCCAAAATTTATCTGATAATTATGTTGAAAATTTTCATAAAACTAATTTGCTGTTTTACACATCAAAGAATTATTGTTAAAATTTTAGTGAAAATTTTCGGCATAAAAATATAGAACGTGTTCTATATTTTTATGACTAAAATCCAGAAAGTGGGCGAAAATCGACTCAGAATAAAATTTATGAATTGACAACCAGCGTTTGGTAATCAACGTAATTTTAATATTTACTCATTGTTTGTTGCACAAAATATTCCTTATTTTGTGATTTCTTGATTATATATGTTCGAAAACTTTCATATTTATGACATTTTAAGGTTATCCACAGAGCAAGTTAACTTTTTAACTGCTGGAACGTCACATGTGATGAAAATGCGCATGAGCATCGACAAAATTATCACCAAAATTATATTCAAATACGTATCACACAGAGTAGTATTTTATTTCAAAAATTATTTCAATGGAATTCTCAGCAAAAGTTTGCTGAAAATTTTTGTTATAATTTTCGGAATAATTCTTGGGTGTGTAAAATGGCTCTAAGACAGACAGACGTTCTACGCTGTCAATTATACGATCCACTAGAATTCGTACTAGCAGGTATAGCTACCATTTGTCACCCGAGGCACAGATGACCGCGGTATTTGTGTTTAGGTATAACTTCGTTATCTTTTCGATTTTTGACTTAAACTTTTTAATATATTTTGAAATATATGTCCAACAAATCTAGTTAAAAAAATAATTATTTTTCGACCTGTCATAATGGTGTTCTCCCTTAAACAGGAGTGCGATCTCGCTGTTCTGCTTTTGTACAGGAATTTTCTCTTCTATTAATTTTTAGGGTGGTATTCTGGTCTAGAAATTTGGAAAAACCGATCCTTTTCATATTTTTAAAGTTTACATCTTTAAGAATATGTCCCTAAAAGGATTTTTCAAAATTCGAACTATTTTCGGAGTTACAGCGACTTTTGTGACGTGGCAACTAAACCGGCCGGCTGGAGCGAATCAAACGATAAACGGCTGATGTTGCTCGACTACCTGAGGACAGAATTTTCCGAAGGTCATTGCAACCTAGGATTCACCTCACTTTGTGGCGTTACAACCCTTATTGGTAAATATAGTAAGAAAGTGGTCGATACAGTTGTAAAGTCAAGTTTTTGCAATTAGTGGAAAAATAAGAAGAAATCAGATATTAAGGGCTACGGGACACGGACAATTGAAATTGCTGGTTATTTAGCTGGTACCATTTTTAGTGAAGGTTTCTTATCTCTGTTGGCACTGAAGCTCACCCATTTGCTGTCAAACGCAACGAAGTTCGAATTGACCGCACTGAACTGCGAGCTTCTGCTGCGTCTAAAGAAGCTAGAACAGCTAATTTAGAAGGTCAGAAGGTCCAATGTATGGATTAAGGATCGCCAATTAAACAAATGTGAGTATTAAGTACCATTATCTGAGTTACGCTATCGAAACTTTGTCTTAAACTTTAAACGCTTGTTTCTTGAAACAACTTTTTCGACCTAGTCGACATGATATCTCGAGTTCTACTGGAACGATTTGCTTGAAATTTGGTGAACATCTTCTTTATATATCCTTCTATATTTAGGAGCATTTTTACTCTATTTAAAAAATTCGGAAAGGTAAAAATGCAGGGACAAAAATTTTTTTTTTGTCATATCGTCGTCATTTTGTGAATTTTTTTTTTCTCTTTCCATGATCCGAGTTATAGGGACGTTTATACTATTTAAGAATATTTTGGATTTTTTTGTTTCAGAACACTACAAGGGTTGAAAATGTGTCGATCAGGACGCACCTTTTTTTTTATCCTCCACTTCACTATCTTGTCTCTCCTTAAATTTTTTATTTTTTTTTTGGTGATTTTATTTTCTATTCTCGAAATGTCAATAGACATCTTGTAAAAAATGGATGATAAAAATGTTTTTCACTTCCTTTTTATTCTACTCAGAAAAACGCCTAAAATTTAGGTCTCTAGACCAGAATACTCCCTTAAAAAAATATTATTATTAGTCCATTTCCTGCTATTTTTAGTATCTACGTTGTTATTTTATCTACGCCTTGAGATTCTTTGATTCTCATCTGTTTTGAAGCGGTTTCCAGTTCTCATTGTCTTTGATATCAACTCAGCCTGAGATACTGTTTACCTATTTTCATTAAATAATCTATTTGGCAGTATCTAATAATTGTGAATATTGAATTTTTGAACCTTTATAGCTCATAAGATTTAGTTGCGATAAAATAAACTGTTGAGCAGGATCATATTAATTACATCATATCCAAAATGCTGCCAGTTTGATTGAGATCGTTTTTTCAAAAGAATTTTACCAAGTTCTGTTCTCTAGGAATTTTTCCGTGAATAAGTACTAAGTATAAAAACCTGTTTTCTTTTCGATAAATATTAAAAAAAAATAAAACTTTTGCTAGGATGTTGGTCCAAATTAGTCTTCCTAGTTATTTATTAACAAAATTATTAAAAAAATTAAAGGCACAATTCATATTTTCAACAAGTGTGTAGATACTAAATTATAAAATCGAAAATACCAAAATAAAATAAGAATTATTTCGATTATTCAAAAATTTTTTGAGTGCATTAAACCTAAAGTACTCTTGCTCAACTCTTAAATTACACAAATTTCACATTTAAAAAATAAAACATCTAATCTACTTACGATATAACGAATCACAAAGAACTTAGTTCATATCACGTTTGGAGAGATTTGTTAATCTTACTTATTTAGGTAAGTCTTATTTACATCTAAATATCAGTAAGTAAGCTTACCTATTTTAATAGCATTTTTTGTCAATTACCTAATCACGTTTGAAATGTATAGGTATTGTATATGAAAGATAAAAATGAAGTTTTTATGATGTTCAAAATGAGTTGTAATTTATATGAAACTCTATTGGGTTCTTATAAATTTTAACCAGCTAAAAACATGTGTCCCTGGATGTTTTTTTTTTTGTAATTTATTATACTTTTACCCACACACCCATGATATAAGCTAGGTTTGTGTATTCTGTTTTTTATCATTCCATGCATACAACTTTTCAAGTTGGAATACAATTGTTGCATTAATAACCGAGCTACAAAGGTGTGTGCGTTAAGAGGGTGACATACTGTATTTTAAGTATGTAAAAATGTTGAACTGATTAGCCAATAAAACATTATAGATTGAACTATTGTTTTCCTTGGTAATTTGGTCGCATTTAAATTTCATTTTATCGTACGAAAAATTATCTAAACAAAAAAACGAAGAAAGACATGTTATTTTTCAGTATAGTTAGCATTTACTGAACAATAATAAAATATCCAAATCTATAAGAAATTAATAGGATTTGATATAGTACAAAACTTTTTGTGAAATACTATTCATAATTATTATTTCCTCTCTCCCATAATCACATTTAAAAGGATGAAAGACTACTTAATAAACAGTTACTAGATTAAGTAATACACAAAATATGCTATCAGAGTAAGTGAAATTTTTTTATTATCTTTACCTATTTCTAAAAAGGCAAGCTAGCGACAAACATTTTTTCTATAAGTGGCGGCGCCGGAACCAGATCCTCTAATTTTAAGTAAAATATCCTTTGAAGACCTGCCACACTTAGAGACCTCAATTCGGGAAGTTTTCCCAGAAGTCGGCTGAAGTAATGCGCCTTCCGTTGTGCCTCGGCATTGTACGTCACGTGATCTCTCAGGGATGAGATGATTTTCATTTGGATTTGTTCGATTTTATGGGATTCTTTGAGACCGTGGCGCTCTGAAAAAAAAAAAAGACAAAGTTGTGGAAATATTCTTACTCTTTTAGACCAGT
Source organism: Diaprepes abbreviatus (assembly GCA_034092305.1). NCBI lineage: Eukaryota > Metazoa > Arthropoda > Insecta > Coleoptera > Curculionidae > Diaprepes > Diaprepes abbreviatus. The sequence continues at coordinate 2,044,856 of JASJET010000037.1, read as the reverse complement.
AAAGGATCTTATTACATATTACGTAACGCCGATTTAGTTATCAGGAAATATACTTTTCACGAATTAGACATTTATATCATATCTAATTTACAACTGAGATGTTGGTTAAAAAAAGTAGTAGGGGAAAATGAGACAAAATAATAACGCTAACAAAAAACAATTGTATGCATCTAAATTATATTGTTGTAGATTTGACTACGATTGTTTATGTCAGTTCTGTCATTTACTGTATGTGTTTCCTTTTTGATGGCTATCATTTCCTTTATTATTAATTTATGATAATTTTTGTCCCTATCGACTATTTTTGTATCTTCAAATTTACAAGAGTGATTTGCATTCTTTTCATGTTTTGTCAATGCTGTAGTAGAATTTCTGGTATATTTATGTCAAATTAGTCGATATTTTAATAATTAATTTGCCATTCCTATGTATTTTTTTGGGCAGTTTGTACATGGAACTGAATATACAATATTGGTTCTCATGGTTGATGTTTTGCTTTTCAATTTGGTAAAGATTGAGTTTAGTTGTAACTTTGTGGCATGCAACAATAAAAAAAATACAATATTGTTATTCCGGATATTCTCACGGGTGTGATGTGTAATCGAAGGTTTTCGGGCATTCCGTGTATGTGCTGAGTCCCTCTCGGGGCTGTAAGGCAGCTGATGTTTCGGTGAAATTTTATTCACTATATTCAAAGCTCACTGTATGGCTCACTTGCTGCGCGTCATCAGCCCTATTGCCAGTGTTTGAGGTTGCGTTGCCGAGTTGTTATCTGTTTGGTTACTAAGTTCTACTGGTTGATGTTTTGTAAGCAGATTTTTCCTAGTATTAGGCAGTCGCTGGCTATCACCTCTGCTGTTTTAGTTGTTGGGCCTCTTTGCAATTTCGATGGCTTCCCTTATAACTCTTGTTGATAGGTTTTTACATCTCGATAGCATTTTTGTTCCTGATAAATTTATCTTATGTCCTGTGTTTAACCAGTGTTGGGTCAGTGCAGCAGAAGTAGTTTTTTGCTTGACAGCTTTCATATGTTCATCTCTTCTGGCGCTTATTTTACGGTTGGTTTGGCCTACGTAAGATGAGCTGCATTCTCCGCATGGAATTTCATACACTCCCTGGCTTTTCAGAGGGATTTTTTCTTTAGGTGTTGGCAAGAGATATTTTACTTTACGGTCTGTGGTGAAAATAAATGTTGTGTTTCCTGAGAATATTTGTGATTTTGTCTGTGGTGCCTCTGACATAAGGAACAAAAACTTTGGAGCTATTCTCTTGGTTTTCGTGATTTTTCGGAGCCAAGAGTTTGTTTTTTAGAGCATTGTCTATATGTTCTTTTTTATAACCGTTTTTTGTTAGGGCGTCTTGCAGTATGTTCATCTCTTTGTGGTAATTTTCTGGATCTGTAAGGGACAACGATCGAAACGCAAGTAATTTCACTACTGCAAATAATTGGGCGGGGTGGTGATGTGAATCGGCTGTTGGTATGAGTGGGCTTTCTGTAGATGGTGTGCGAAAGCAAGCCATCTTCTTTTCTTTTCAGTAGGATATCTAGAAACGGAAGTTTTCTTTCCTGTTCTGTCTCCATGGAGAGAGACTCAGCACATACACGGAATGCCCGAAAACCTTCAATTGGTCGCAAATATTTCCGAAATCATTTGTGTCAATTTTGAAACTCATAGAATTTGGTATTCTTTTTATATAAATAATTTCTTAAATGGGTATTTTCTTGTAATTACTTTCTTTTTCAATTATATCGACATTATTAAAATAAAAATTATGTAGATTGTCAATTGCATGTTTTGCTAGTGTTATAGTGTTGTATGTTTGGTTTGGCCAATTCTATATATATATATATATATATATATATATATATATATATATATATATATATATATATATATATATATATATATATATCTAATTACAATCAAGCCAATTCAATAACGTTTCTTTGTTCTTCCCTGAGAATATTTGGTTTTAATTTAACGTAAAAGTCTTTTGAATTGTTAGATAGTTTTTCGGTAACGAGAGTAATATGAAGTTTTAAAATTTTTTTGAATGGATATTTTATTTCACGTGTATACAGTAGGGAGACATAATTTTGGGTCAATTATGAATTGCTGCTTTGTAATATATTATTATTAAAAAGTTTTAGTATTCTATTTTTAATTATCGATTGGAAAACTTTTTGAGGTACTCATTATTTGCTAATGAGGTTTTTACTTTTTTTAGATTCTTGAGCCTGAATTTTGGATGGAAGAACTTAATTGCAAGTGCAGAAAATTGATGAATTTGCTATTTTTTTTCTCGCAAGTAAATTTAATATTTTTGTAAAAATTATTGAATTTATTTAGAATGTCTTTTAAAAAACAGAGGTTTGTAATTTAGTTGGTTGATTATTTTTTCTTCTAAATATTCCATTACTAAATTTGCAAAATTGTAGAATGCAATATGGCGCAAAAATATAACGTGAATTATTTCAAAACTGGTATCTGTAAATATTTTGGGGAAAATTACAAATCTAAAATTATTTTCCTAAATTTCAATATGCCGAATATGTATGGATGGACTTTTTAGAAATTAGTAATAGGTAGCGTAGATTCTCATTAAATTTTTTTTTAGTCTAATATCTTCCAAAATGGGTATTGGAGGGATTTTCAGTATCAAAATTCTTATTGTCGAATTTAATGTAGTTTACCATAATATTCGTCAAATGGATATTTATCATGTAACCATGAGAATATTGCGAGGTATACTATACATCTCAATTAATATTTAATTAACTAAATAATTTACGCATCCAATTATATTATAAATAAAAAAAATCGAAAAATAAAATTAAAAAAATTGAACCTTTTATTAAAAACAAATTGCTACTAAAGGAAAGTCATAATTAATTATTAAATTTAGATATAATACAATAGAGAGGCAATCAAAAGATCATTAGATCATTAGACAAGTTATATTTGTATATTGTCGGGTTAGTTAATAACTAATTTTTTTTGTGTATTAATTTGGCACCGACTTTAAAGGTTTCAGTTACATGTTTTCCTCTTTAGCGCATTTCTTTAAAAAAATTTCAATTTAATATATATATATATATATATATATATATATATATATATATATATATATATATATATATATATATATATTATTAAAAAGAGTTAGAAAATACAAGTTATTTAAAATATTTTAAATGAAAATGGTAGACTCGCTAACGATTTGTGGCCATTTTGCAAAAAAATGACTACTAGACATTCTTCGAATTTTGCACTATAACACCTGCAACATGACCTATTAATTAAACGGGAAAAAAGCTATCCTAAGCGAAGCAAAAGGTAGGTATTCAATCAATCATGAATTTCTGTTCGCACGTAACTACTAGACATGCCCTCTATCATATTCATACATCTGTTAATAAATGTTTTATTTATACATAGAAAGAAATACAGAAAAAAAGAGAAGAAAAGTTAGTGACAGACAGGTAATTTCATAGAAAAACCACCTGTTAAAATATTAAAACCTGATGGCCTGGTCTAAGTTAATAAATAATGCATTTTGGTTATATCAAACTTGATTGAAAATCAACGATTATTTGAGACATAATCGAATCAATTCGAACTTGAATATTGGATCACGAAATCGGGGAAGATAGTGCATATAGGGACCAATCGGTGTTAGCAAACTTAAAAGATCTGTAAAACTTTTACAGTTTTCGAAAAATAAATCAGACCAAACCAAATCCAGAATATCGATGGGTGGTTCAATTTAAAGAAGTTACAAGAAAAATATTCCATATGATGAGAACAACGTTTTTAGAAAAAAATGAAATCCCAAAACAGAAATAGTGGGAAAAGTGATAACACCAACAATAATATGTAGTAAGGAGACACGGATAATGAAGAAAATACTAAAACATATGTGAATGCAATCGAAATGAGATTTTTAAGAATATAGGAAAATAAGACCAAGAGAGATAAAATAAGAAATGAGATATACTGGTAGAACCTGGATATGAACCAATAAAGAAAATAGTTAAGGATAGTTAAGATGGTTCGATAATGTGTATCGTATCGACTAGTGAGAGATTAACAGAAAAAGTTATGAGACGCGAGTAACACGAAAGAAAGAAAGATGAAGAAGAAATAGAACGATGATATTAAAGAAGTATAAAATGAAGTGAAAATATGAGGTACAGAGTGGCGCGGAATGAAACAAAAAGACGGTGTATAAAAAATGATGGACGAAAAAATGCAGAAAAATAGAAACTTGACTCCATTCGCGCCTTACATGGAAAGGTAGAAAGTAAGTAGATCTCCGCTATAATTTGAATATCGTAGGAGTCATTCTCTATATATTTGATATTAACTTTGGTTTTAATTTATAAGAATTTGTTATGCCAGACGATGTCTCGTATGGAGCCATATATAAATAATCAAGTATACTTTTGTGACATATTGAAAATAGGTATAGAGATGGTCCTATGCCATTTGTTAGGGATAAATAATGATTCTAGAATTTTATTAATAATAAATGTGAATTGTTACGTCCACCGTATTTTAAAAGTCTATTAGAAATTTCCTCTCCATATGTCTTTTTTATTTTTTCATTCCTTTGTATATTTCTTCTTCATTAAACATTATTTCTTCTTCTTCATTTCCTACTGTTTTTATTTCGTCTTGGTATTGTAAAAGTTTTAAAGAAATTTTATTATTAAATTGTATCCATTACATTTATTCAACCGTGTCGAAAGACAGTGTCATGGGTTTCACAGCTGAAAATTGCCTGAAGACCTTCTTTGGACCTTTATGGACTTATTACATGAATTCTACTTTTGTTTCTAGATCAAAGTAATGTAACCAAACCTCACTATTTGTCACTATCTTAGAGATGAAGTCACAGTCTATATTAACAGGATCTAAAGGATTTTGAAAAATTGGCTGCCTACGTAATTTTTGTTACGGAGTCAATAATCTTGGAACCCATCTTACTGAAACTTTACTAATGTTTAATTTATTATGTCATCAAATGCTTGTTTAAAATATATTTAATGCGTTCTCACTTTCTTGAAAGCATCAGGACTGGTTGCATCTGAAGGTTTCCACTTCCCGGGTCATCTTCAATGGATCCACGGCGCCACAAGTCATTGACTTGTGAATATTTTTAGGACAATTACGTTCATTTGTTACAAAACTGATAACACAATATTTCAAACTTCATTTCGGGCCATAAAACACTTCATAAAACACAAAATACTGAACGAATTGAAATCACATTTAACATACATATAGAAAAAAGTCATCACTGATGAACGATGGTGAAAGAATCACAAGGAATAAAATAATAGAACATGTAACCAAATTCAATGAGGATCTACACAGAGAACCAGAAATACAAGAAGTAGGTGAAGAGGTAACTGCAATTCAAGAAGACGTTCCAGATGTTCTTGTCGATGAAGTAGAGCAAACTCTTAAGAGCTCCTCATTCACAACAAAGGGAGCAAGGAAGATATCAGAAATTATAGACCAATTAGCTTGTTATCAATAATATACAATATACTCACGAAAATAATTAAAAAAAAATTCAGAGCATCCTTGACTATGTACAACCTCGAGAGTAAGTAGGATATAGAAGTGGTTTCAGTACACTAGATTATATTTAAACACTAAGAGTAATAATGAGTCGAACAAAATAATACAATCTATCACTAGCACTAGCATTCATAGACTTTTAGAAGTCTTTCGACTCGGTATATCTGAGGACAGTTATAGAGGCTCTAGTCGATCAAGGACTAGACAAATCGTATGTAGAAATGCTAGCTGATATATACGGAGAAACCACAGCTAGAGCAAATATATATAAGAACACTCCAGAATTTCCTATTCAAAAAAGAGTTCGACAAGGAGATACAATGTCCCCAAAGTTCTTCACAGTAACCCTAGAGAATATCTTCCGGATATTAGAGTGGAAGAACAAAGGTCTATGTATAGATGGAGAACAAATAAACTATTTAAGATTCGCTGATAATATAATTATGATTGTTAAAAGTTCTGAAGAATTGCAAGAACAAATTAATGACCTCAACACAGCCAGTAATGACGTTGATTACCAATGTCGACATAAGGTAAATGAAACCACGCTGGAAGTAGTAGATGAATATATATACCAAGGGCAAATTATACACATATCGGCTTCATTGCTTCCGGAAATCAACAGAAGAATTGAACTAGCGTGGCTAGCATTTGACCGAAACTCCACAAGCTTCAAGTCCACAATGCCACTATACGTTAAAAAAAAGTATTTGATTAATTCATATTGCCGCCTGTGACATACGGGTGTGGAACCCAAGTTTAATATCCAAATTAAAGAAAGAAATAACCACAAAACTCCAAGTCATTCAAAGAGCCATGCAAAGATGGAAGCTAGGAATAACTAAGAGAGATCGTAAAAGAATAGATTGGATACGACAGAAAACCCAGGTAACTGACGTAATTCAAAGAATAAAGTACCTAAACTGACAATGAGGAGGACATATAGCAAGAAGAACAAACAATAGATGAACCACAAGGACAACTATGTAGTACCCCAGAAACGACAAAACACCAAATAGACTTTCGAATCTCAGATGGGATTATAACATCAGAAGACTGACAGGAACAACTTGGTCCCAGGCAGCTAGAGACAGAAAAGGATGGGCACAAATGAGCATAAATTACAAGAACACAAGAGTAAATTACATCACCAAATAGAGAAAGAGAGGCTGCACCGTAGTTGGCAACTGTAGATAAAGTTGAGGATGACGATGACGATGACAATGATCATAGATCCCTCGTAGTATAGTAAAATTAAGTAAAACTATTGTTAATTGGTAATTTTCTTTACACTGATTTTTCTTTAAAATCTTATTATATTCAATATGCCATCTTTTGTTATCGGTGTCACGTATAGTCCAACCTTAAGTTACTAATTTATATACGAAATAAAGTAAAATCCAGAAATTATAAGGTCTTTTTTCATTTACATGCTAGGCATAATATAAAATATAATCTTGTATAACACTTGATAAAAGAAGAAAAATAATATGGTAATTATTCACTATATTCCCCTATTTTGATACACCTTTCCCACGATATGCGTAGCTTTAAATTAATAATAGTACTCTCACCTAAGAATAATTTATTTGACTGTTAAGACCATGACTTTACAATACTATTACAATTGTAAATTGTTAATAAATTAATTCTGTCTTGGTGATTACAATTTCCTCAGGCTCTTGCAAAAAATTTTTTAGAAATAAATATTGAGAGCAATTTTCGTATTTGTTTACATCATTTTGAGTATTGCTATAGTTATTTTTGAGAATACCAAAAACGGTTATGGGAAAAATATTTGATTCAATATAAATTTTTTATCGCTACTCAATTCCCTCCTCTTTTTTTTTGATGTGGTAGAAGAAAGGAAATTATTGAGTTCTTGTGTCAATTATGCAAGAATTATTTGATAAACGTGATAAGTAATTATGTTCATTTAGAATAAGTATAATTTTTGCAAAATACAAAATCTTGTCTTGCACTTCTCGCATTATATTCGGTTTTGAGACCTAGATCCAAAAGATTTCTACATTAAGGAGAGTTTATGTAAGTTGGATGTGAATACGATGGATTTAGTTCTAATTAATTTCGAATCATTCAAATATTCTTGAATTTTTCCCTAACATGGATAAATTATTATAAGTATTGATGAAGAATAAAAATTTTTTATTTTCAGGACTTTACAGTACTTATAAATTGATACCACCAAGTTTAATAAAGTTTTGGCACATCGTATAAAACTACTAAAATAATACATTTCTATGAATATGCACATTTACAAATTCAAATATTAGGAAATAAAATAAAACAATAAAAACTTAATATTTTCCTAAAAACAAAACACTTTCAGACAATAATTTTTCGATAGCTGACCTTTCAGATTTTCAGCTGTTAAAGTAATTACCTACTTCAGGATTTTCCCTTTTTTAATTTTCCTGAAAACCGTGTTTCAGGATATGAAACTTCCATTATTGAATTTTACTGTTTTCTGTTGGGAAATTATTCCTTTCAGTTTGTATTTTTTTTCAGGTTCAATACAAGTTAGTCTATTATCAGTTTTTATGAATAAATACATACATTTTTTTTAATGTTTTTTATCCAAATTTAAGCGGTTAATTAATGATATTGAAGTAATAAGTTAAAAAGTGTACATGTTTGTCTAGTGAGAGTTTGTCCGCAGAATTTTCTAAGTTTTATAATGTGAATTATATAAGCTCGGATGTACTTTTAAAAGAAGAGGCAATTTAAATTTTAAAACTACTTAGTAACCCACACAGCACTAGACGTCTTATAGACGTCATTTTTATATCCAGATTATGTCTGAACGTCTTAAGACATAAATAAGGCGTCTTATAGACGTTGTTTTAAATACATCCATAAGACGTCTATATACCACGTCTTTAAGATATCTTTTAAAAGTCTACATACTACATTTTATATGAAAATAAATACAGTTGTGAATAATTTAGTTGATAAAAACTAAAAAGCGTTTCCTTCTCTATGGATTTTGTCGCAGTTGGGTAATAAGTTTGGAACGTCTCACAGAGCTCAGCTGAATACAAGTTGAGGTTAAAATTTTTGATTAAACGACAAATTTTTAGTAGCCTCACTACGACCTTGGTAATAGAACTTTTGCATGATCTTTTTTATCAGTACTTTGGTGCTTTTTGTCACAGACTGTTTGATGTATCGATAACAATAACAATATGATGCCAGCGAAACTATAACTTTAAAAAACCCGCCTTTTGTTTCTGTCAACTGTCATTTTTCAGTTTTGTACTTGTGTTTCGTCATGTCGTTATTCATTTTTAATGTTGTGGGGGTGCCGACTGTGAAAATTTAGCTTTTGAAAGAATTTTATTAAAATAGTTGAGTTATCTATGTGTCTCTGAAAACTTTTTTTATTCGTGTTTATGTAACACTTAAAGTAAGATCGAGAATCATATTTACTTAGGAAAAAGAGAAAAGTTATTTATAGGTTGTGTTACAGGAAATTCCCGAATGCTTTACCGCTTATATTTTTGTAGTAACTCTATGTTAATAGAAGTATGAAATGAAATCTTCAAAAATATTATCTGTGCGAAAAAGGCTTGCACAGCTCATCCAGACTCGGTCCTAAATATTACTAATGAAGTGGAAGGCGAAATATTTGTTTATGGAGTGCTCCACTAATGAAACCTGTAAGATTTATTTTGTTCCTGATAATTGGTTTATATTTAAAGAACATAGAAAATAGAGTTTTGTTAATTACAAGAAGTAATTTTGTTTAAGGTTTTAGAAATGTCAAAACTGGGAGTAGGGAGCATTTATGACTTTGTAAAGCGAGCTTGTAAAATTACCATGTACAGTTGATTAGTACGAAAAGAAAAGAGAAAGTTCTACGATTTCAACTTGGCGAGACTTATTATGAGTAAGTTCTGTCTTTCATTATACATATTAACCTTGAAATAGCATAAGTCACGATTCTATAGTAGAGGACAAATATAAAAATTCGCAAAAATATCAAAAAATTTACTCCCACAAATGATAAACTTCATCCTATAAAATTAAAATCAGTTCGTTATTAGGATCTACAGAGACAATAGGACTGGCAAAGAGTCGGAAGAATGAGGAAATTTCAATCCAAACATGGCTGAAAAGGGCATCAGAAAAGATTTGTTATTCGACTAAATAAAAAATCTTGTTTTTAAAACTATTTTAAGATTTGGGTACTTTTTATTTCAATAAACTTTTATTTTGTTGATAGTCTACCTTTTAGAGTTATTATAACGAAGGGATAAACTAAGGCTTAAATTTGATAGGTTCACTTATAGTTCGAACAGTAGTAGTTCTGAAAATATTTGCTCTTCTACCTCACTTCTTAAATTTCAAATTAGAAAAAGTTTACATTATGCTTAAGTTATGTATTTTTTTGTATAACGAGATTATGTTGAACATATTTTTTAAAGCAAATTATTCATGTGGAACTTGTAGTTATTTAAAATGGTGGTGTATATTTTGCTCTTGATTTTTCCTTAATTAAAGTTATTTCTTGGACTTTAGAATAATTACGGTTTGACTTTGTAAACAAGACAAACAAAAAAATTAAAGAGACCCTTTTTAATAAACATAATTTTATTGGTGGAATATGTTGTTTTAATGTTGGGAAGGGACGTCCATAAGACGTTATAAGCAAATGTCTTAAAGACGTTACCTTTTGTAACATAAGACGTCTATACAACGTCTTATGGACGTCATTCGTCTTTTATGGACATCCATAAGACGTCCTGAATGTTGAGATCAAACGTTTTATGGACGTCTTTAAGACGTATTTGTGCTGTTTGGGAAAGTTTTTAGTTTGCAGTCAAAATTTGTGTATATGTTTTCTACATATATTTTTTTGGTTTTAATTTGTTTCCTGTTTAAACTTAAATACAAAATTATCAAATAAATAATAAATCTTAAAGGAAAAAAAAAGAAAAAAAAAATCAACCACTTACCCCTACCTGTAATAAGTGTGAGCGCGCATAAGCAAGCAAATGCTGATATGTCAATTTCCATCACATGCAACCCCGCGCAAAATTCCATGATCCCGTGTAGCCATTCGCCGAACGATCTTTGACACTGTTGAAGGTCCAGAACGACGCCATTGCAAAAGGTGAGCTTGGTGTCGTTCGGGTGCGTTCGGTAAGCCAGCCGAAGAACAAATAGTTCTAGGTAGGCCGACTGGAAGAGTAATTCACGGTCTTCCAGACAGATATCCTAAAAAATAAACTTATTTTTAGAAATTTTGAAATTTATGAATACGTCAACATATTATTTTCAATTATCCGAATAATTTTTATTCTATTATTTTTTTGACTTAATAACACCACTGACGAAGGTATACTTCTTCTATGGTAATACCAAAGATTATTATAGCTAACTAGCTATTGTAATCTTTGGCAATACCAAAGATTATTATAGCTAGAGCGATAGCTATAATAATCTTTGTTAATACTAATAAAAATAATAAATCTAACTGATCAATTTAGAAGCACTGGCAACGGCTAAAGTTGGTATATTAACATAAAATTATGCTTACGATAAGGAATTCAAGGGTTTATTTTTTCCTTCTGTATAGAATACCACTTTAAGTTGATCGGTCACTAACTTGTCAAGAATGTATTTTTAGCTATCAAACAGAAACCATAGACAGTGGCCTCTTGAGGGATCCTGTACATTACATATCCACATGATACGAGGGTAGTTCCAGAAGTACCCAACCTAATGTATCTTCTTCTCTAGGTGCCGTCTCCGCTTCGAAGGTTGGCAATCATGAAGGCAATCCTGATTTTTGAGACCGCTGCTCTAAATAACTCGTTGTTACTGCATGCAAACCACTCTCTAAGGTTCTTCAGCCATGAGTTTCTTCTTCTTCCTATGGATCTCCTTCCTTGGATTTTTCCCTGCATAATAATCTGCAATATTTGGTATTTTTCTCCTCTCATGACATGTCCCATATATAGTAGTTTTCTTCTTTTAATTGTTAGAATCACTTCTTTTTCCTTATGCATACGTCTCATTACTTCCTCGTTGGTTATTCTCTCTACCCATGAAATACTCAGCACTCTCCGGTATATCCACATCTCAAATGCCTCCAGTCTTCTCATGTCAGACATTTTCAGTGTCCAAGCCTCCATCCCATAGTACAGTACAGACAGCACATAGCATCTCAGCAGTCGTACTTTTAATTCAAGGTTTAGATCTCGGCAGCAAAAAAGCCTCTTCATTCTTATAAATGTGTTTCTGGCCTGTTCGATTCTGATTCGTATTTCTTGGGAGCTGTCATTGTCTTCATTAATGGTTGTGCCAAGGTACTTGTATTCTCTTACTTTTTCAATAGGTTGATTCTTTACACACACCGTACGAATGTCCCGAGTTGTTTTTGTTACTAGCATTTATTTTGTTTTGTTTATATTCAGTGAGAGTCCATATTCTTCGCTTACTGTGACCATTTTATTAATTAGCATCTGTAGGTCTTCATGTGTTCCAGCTAAAAGAACTGTATCGTCGGCGTATCTCAGATTATTTATTGTCATGCCGTTAATTTTAATGCCTATGTCCTGATCAGCAAGTGCCTTATTTACTATATCTTCCGAATACAGATTAAAAAGAATTGGTGAAAGTACACACCCTTGACGAACCCCTCTCTGTATTTCTATTTCCTCTGATGGTATGTCTTCTATTCGCATTGCTGCTTTCTGGCCATAGTATAGGTTTGAGATTATTCTTATGTCTCTGAGGTCGATCCTTCTCCTTACCAATGATTCGATGAGTTGATCATGTTTAACTTTGTCAAAGGCTTTATTGTAGTCTATAAAGCACACGTGTAGATCCTGATTCATGTCTAGGCATCTTTGTGACAAGACATTAAGTGCGACCAGTGCCTCTCTTGTTCCTAGGCCTTTACGGAATCCAAATTGTGTATCGCTGATGTCCACATCTAGTTTCCTGAATATTCTGTTATGGATCACCTTCAACAGGACCTTCAATGTGTGAACCATCAGGCTTATTGTACGATAGTCGGAGCAATGCTTGGCATTTTTCTTTTTTGGGAGGGGTATAAAAGTTGATAACAACCTAATGTATAGATGGCAGTTATTGTTTAGAAAAACTACTATATTTGAAAGTATCAACCTTATCAAGCTAGTTTGAAGATGCTAAGTTGTTTAGCATTTGTTTGTTAGCCATCAACAGTAAATGCTCTGATTTTGGAAACATGAAAAAGATTGGTCATAGTTATGTGATAGATTACTTTCATTTGAAGAGTCTCAGTCTAATCAATATCAAAGCCGAGCTAGCTTCTACTCTAAGGTAGTCTACTCCTTAGTTTACAACCATAAAATATTAGGTGGCAGAGTTTAAACGATACCGTACGAGGTGCCAAGACGAACATCATAGTGGTCGACCAAATGAGGTGACCACGCCAGAAATGATGGAGAAAAACCACAAAATTGTATTAGAATATTCTTCAACTAAAAGTAAGCGAGCTAGCAGATGTGGTAGGCATTTCAAGAAGTGATGTTACATCGTATACTAACAGAAAATTTGGACATGAGAAAACTGTGCGTAAAATTCGTGCCTCGTATGCCCACATTGGAACAAAAAAAGTGCCGTGAGGATGTTTCAATCGAGTGTATGGCGATGTTTCACAGCAATAAAGCTGAAATTGTGCATCGACCCGTAATTATATCTAAAACATGGGTCCATTACTTCACATCTGATACGAAGGAACATAATGGACTGAGAAGGGTGAATCTGCTCCAAAGAAGATGAAGACAATTCAATCTGCTAGCAAGGATAACGTTAGTTTTTTGGGTTGTGCGTGGCATAATTTTAATTGATTATCTTCAAGAAGAAAAAACAACGGCGAGGGGTACTATGCGGACTTATGACAACCTTTAAGTGAATAAATCAAGAAAAAGGGCCTGTATTTGGAAAAATAAAGTGTTGTTTCATCAAGACAATGCACTAATTCATAGATTCGTTGTTGCGATTGACAAAATCAATCAATTAGTGTTCCAATTGCTTCCTCACGCACCCTATCCGCCAGATTTGGCCTCCTCGGATTATTTTTTTTTCTAAGCCAAAAAAAAAATATCTAGGTGATAAAATGTCTGCCAAAAATGGAGGGTTGGAGTCTGCGGTTAATGACTATTTTGAAGAATTCGAAGGTTTTTACTATAAATAGAATATCGAATCTATTGCACATTGCTCGGAAAAGACACTCGAGCTAAAAGAGACGTTGTTGAAAACTAAAGATTTTTTCTCAGACTTGTTGTGATCTTGTTAGGTTGGATACTTCTGAGACTACCGTTATAAATCCTTGCTACCATATAAAAAGTTTTCGCAGTGAGTTCTTGTGGCAAGCCATTAATCAGCTTACTGTTACATTTCTTCAGATTGCGGCCAAAGAAGCTGACATAATAACAAAAAAAAAATGTCAGAAATTGTTACTGGAAGAAAATATATTCACTCCACAAATGATTTTTTGAAAGTTTGAAACTGACCGTTCAGATATGAATTAAACATTATTTTTACAGTTTTTAAAAATATTTTAAAGCAATTAAAGCGTCACAAAACTAAAACCTAAACAGGCCTCAGTTCCAGTGAAAAATAAGGTACTTACCACAAACCCAGGTATCTTCTCAGCAAAACTCTTTATGACATCGACAGAAGTGGTTAACAATGAATAAAATTGCTGTATTTTTTCAGCTTCTGAGATCACTGGTTCAATAGGAGTAGGTTCCATGTACTGGGAGTAGTCTAAATTGGCTAGATCCGGAGTAGTATCAACATGTGCTCTAACTAATGCTGTTATAAGAGATACCGGAGGACTGGGGGGAGATTCTAAAACAGAAATAAATGAGGTTAGAAAAATACTTATGGAATTAATTTGTGATGTTGAAATATTTATAAGAACTATGTGTTTTCAGCAGGTTTATCTTTATTAGAATAGTTTTTATGTAGACCACATTGCTTGTGTTAAATACGACGACATAATGTAATATGATCACAAGGGTTGTTGAGTGCCTGTAAACTATTTGCTGTAAGCTTGATTTATGGGTAATACAGTTAGAAAGTTGAAAACATTTTCAAGCTATTAATACGTTTGGTAATGAAGACCACATTGCATGTGTTAAATATGACAACATAATGTAATATGATCACAAGGGTTGTTGAGTGCCTGTAAACTATTTGCTGTAAGCTTGATTTATAGGTAATACAGTTAGAAAGTTGAAAACATTTTCAAGCTATTAATACGTTTGGTAATGAAGACCACATTGCATGTGTTAAATATGACAACATAATGTAATATGATCACAAGGGTTGTTGAGTGCCTGTAAACTATTTGCTGTAAGCTTGATTTATGGGTAATACAGTTAGAAAGTTGAAAACATTTTCAAGCTATTAATACGTTTGGTAATGAAGACCACATTGCATGTGTTAAATATGACAACATAATGTCATATGATCACAAGGGTTGTTGAGTGCCTGTAAACTATTTGCTGTAAGCTTGATTTATGGGTAATACAGTTAGGAAGTTGAAAACATTTTCAAGCTATTAATACGTTTGGTAATGAAGCTCCATGTTTTCTCACTTTATTTAATAAAATTATTAACAAATTTGGTAACGAACAGCGGTAAAGTTACAAAAAATAACATATGTTTTTTAAATAATAATATTATTATATTAATTATTAATAACTTATACGGACACCAATCTTCAATCCTACCGACTGCGCCCATTAAGTTGAGCTTCCAAATAGATGTATTTTAAGTCAAGACACAAAGTTAGCTTACCTTGTGGTGATTTTGGTTTCGACGGTAACCGTCCTCTTCTGCCTTTTAACGAATCCGTTCGTACAACTTCCTTAACCATTCCAACCGCTAAACACTTTTGGAATCGACAGAACTGACATCTGTTTCTCCGCCGTTTATCAACTGGGCACGCTTTATCTGCTAAACAGACATATTTGGAACCTTTTTGAACTGTTCTCTTGAAGAAGCCTTTGCATCCTGAAAATAAATTGATTTTTTAAGTATGGTAAAAACTTATTAAAAGTATTGAACTTGTGAAAAGTATTCATAGAGCATGAAAACTAGAAATTATACGGAACCTTCAGGTTTCAGCGATTTTAATTAGAAACAAATACTATCACATGTCATAGTTTCGACTGGTTAAAAGGATACCCTAAAGTTTAGGGATAAAATCTGGACCATCTTCTCCTAGTTGCATATTTTTTTATCTATTTTTAATTATCTTTCCAAAACTGTTTCTTATAAAATGATACTTTACCTTCACATGTCCGTACACCATAATGTTGACACGCAGCTGTATCTCCACATACAGCGCATAACTGAGATGGTGAAGGAGGGGTAGGACCTTTGGAACTTTGAGGTTGGGGCTCCGCAGGACCTCCCGGTGAGGATGCCGCAGACGAGGAAGCCGAAGGTCCAGGTCCAACCATCCGAAGTTTGGGAGACTCGCTACTGCTTGTAGATTCGCTTCGTTGAAGCGGCAGGGAAGCTCGCCTTTGTCTAAAAAATGAGGAGAAGCACCTATGATGATGAGCCTGAATTTTATAAATAAAGTAACTAAAAATGATATTATTATAATTTACTGACAAAATACATTTTTGTAATGGGTGAGACAGCTGCATTAATATAAAATTTAAATAAACTTTCTAATTAGGTATATTTTTTCATTTTGATTGAAAGACAAAATGCAATTGACCTAGCGGAAGTCTGAGGTTAAATGATGACGATATTTTTAAAACTTCTTTTACATATCTTACCTTGGGCTTAAAGCTGTGCTAACATGTAACTCAGTAGCTGAAGGTACTTGGTAAGTAGATAATGGATAAGCTTCTCCTCCTTGTGCCATTAGAGTTTCAAAACTGGGACTACAAGTAGGGGGAGGGGGGTAATAAGGACTGGCGGCAGAGTACTGAAGCTGTTGATACTCGTAATGGTGTGCTGGAGGTACTGGATGATGGTATGAGACGTTGAAACTAAAGATAACATAAAAACGTAATTATTTTTAAGAAATATATAATGGAAAAATTTCTTTTGTAGTTTGGAATGAAAACATTATAACAACAATTATATTAATAATAATATTACTGTATAATTTAGTTTTTGGTAAATAAGTATGTGAATTTAAAATAGACAACAAAAATTTTGCTTGCTTACTTTTGAATACATATTTGAAAATCGTCAATTTTTACTTAAAAGTAGCTTACCCACAATCTTCATCCATTTTAAATTGTTGTTGCTGTTGCGGCGGCAAACTTTGTTGAGATGTTGTGGGTTGTTGTTGTTGAAAAATACGATATGTTTCCTGAAACATAGAAATAAATAAATTTTTCAGTCCAAATGATGAAATTTCTGTTTATCTCCTAATAAATATTATCCAACATAACGGCTGTATTAGGTGTACTGGAGTTCAAGAATAATTCAGTATTGCAAATATTTATAAAAAGCTCAGTTTAAATTAAAAATAAATATCTATTAGATGATTCAATTGCCTGGCAGAACTATTTTGAGATCAAAGAGCAGGAGAACACTATAATAGGCCCGGATATCCTTTTAGACAAGGTTGAGGTAGGCATCTTATCTCTCAAAGATGGATAAGAGGGACCTAAAGGGGTTCAGTCAGAGATCATGAAGATTTTCTTTGAGAATTTTAAGAAAGAATTAACGATCATATTCAATAAGATATATACAACAGTAGAAATTTACCTAGAGAATGGTTGAAATCAGAGTTTCTGATTCTACTTAAAAAGCAGAGAGCCAGGAAGTGCAGTGATCACAGAACAATAAGCCTCAAGAGTTACTTGCTGAAGATAATTTTAAAAATCATATATCGAAATCTGTACAAAATCTGTGAAGAACAACTATAACCAACACAATTTGGTTTTGTGAAATGTTTTAGAATGCGAGAGGCCCTATTCAGCATACAAGTTTCTTTCCAGCAGTGCCGGGATATGTATTGTAATGTATATAACTGCGTTTTAGGCTATCAAAAGGCACCTGACAAAGTTTAGCATAATAAAATAATGGAAGTCCTGAAAAATATTGGAATTGACGACAAAAATTTGCACATAATCGGGAACCTGCACTGGAATCAATGAGCCTCTGTTAAAGTCAATCACGAGAAAGCAGGGGATATGAAAATTGTAAATTGGTTTAAAAAGGATCTTATTGGTTTTACTATAATGTTTTCAGCAGCAACGTGAGAATTTAATTCAAAATATTATAAAATTGAAAACATCGTTTACACAAACTAAAATAGTGAATACTTTGGTAGTCTGAAGAAGTTTGTTCATCAAATAGAGGACCTAGGTCTTAAGAATAAAAGTGTAATATGTATAAATATGTAAGGTACTGTTTCTATTTGCGCTTTAATAAATTTACCTTTATCCTTACAAATACGTTTGAAGTAATTATTCTCTATTTAAAATTGCCTGTTGCTTTTTTGCATAATTTTGTATTTAAATCCATAAAAACAATTTTTTATAGCGATTTAGAAGCTGGAGAAAAACGGTTTCAAAAGAATTAAATCTAAATAATGTAAGAAGCAATTGCGATAGCAATATCCATTTAAATAATAATTTATTGTTAATTTTTTTATTATTTATTACATCAAGAATAGAATAGAAAGTCAGTTATACTATTGAAAGATGTAACATATAAAAGATTTATCCTTATTTTTAGTAGGTCTAATTTAGCTCAAGTTCACTGAAGTGACTGTTAAAAAATTTTTTCTTGTTAACACGTTTTTTTAAGGTAGAAAATTAATAACAATGCAAATCCGAAACTTGGTAATTGTGCATAAAGAATAAATATTAAAAAGTAACAAGTTCAATTTTTTTACATACGGAACAAAATTATTTCTTTTTTGAAGAAAAACGAGCAAACTAAAGTAATCAAAAAAAAAATTTTAATTTTCGTAAATTTTCGGACTATTACTTTAGCGTTTGGATAAAATTTTTACGTCGAAGGGAGAAAACTGTCGGCTTTTTTTCTTGAATATGCCAGTGAGCTTAATTTACTATTTAATATGAGTTTTTAAATCATTTCTCGTACATTTTTGGCCGCAAAATGCCTTCGTCTAGTTTTTGAAAAAAAAAATCAACAAATACAGGAAAACAATTCAGTTTGCGGCTTATTTTAATCCATTGAAACATCCGAACAGGACGTGCTGTGAAATTTACTATGGGTTAAGTTTACAGTGTTGTAACAGTCATTTTTATCTTTACAACAAACCATACTTTGACTAAACTTGGTGATAGTTGTGTAAAATCGATATTCCTCGCGATCTAGTAACGAGATTTATGACGAGAGTTGCAGTTTTATAAGATATCTTTATTATTTTTCACATTTTTTTAACTATTAAAATTTTAGTATTAAAAAGCTGTTAAATGGTACTTTGATATTTTGGAAGTCGATAGATAGAGGATTTATTTCCTCCGTGATTAACCGAGAGAACAGTTATAAATTTGAAATAGAACAAATTTAAATCCATTTGTTTCCATTTTCAATATTTTCATCGATTCTACACCGAATTCAGGTAGAAATAATCTATTTTTATTAATTTGATCAGCTCTTTTGAGCAGCAGGTGAAACTTATTCCATTTTGTCATTTTTGTGTAACAATTACAAGATTGCATGTTATTTAAATTATTTTTCTTCAGATTCTGGATTCAAGTTTAACAATTAAATCTAAAGATTCAGTATTAAATTTCATTTTTTCGATTTTAAATTTCAATATTTTAAATTGAAGATTTAGAATGTGAATTTCAGTTTCAAAATCGCAAATTTCAGGTTGCAAGCTCAATTTATGCCTCGCTATTCCCAACCTTGAAGTTTGCGGTTCTTCATTGTTCTGGTTCTATGGTGACAGGCTGGTCACAGCGTAAATGGTGTAATATCAAGCAACGTATCATCGTTAACGTATTTGAAAGTATTAATTTAAGATTTGTATTTTTGGAATACCTTGATATTTTAAACATATTTGTTAATCTAGGTTTCCTCAAAAGTAAATATTTTACGTATGAAACTATTTTAAAGTAAATTGTTACAGTTAAAAACTTGATAGCACCTGAAATTTGATTTTTTTTTTCATATAGTAAGAAAAATGGAATTTTTATTGTGAAAAAGAAACAGTTTTATAGCAGCCTAGGTGGTTTTAAGAAAACAGTGTAAAATATATGTGACAAACCATATGAAAAAAAAATTGTTTAACTTCTCTATATGGAATAAACCGATTTCGTTCAAAATCATGCAGTGAAAACAGTCAAAAAAATAAAATGCTTTCTTCATGAAATATATTATTCTAGAACATATTTTTTTGTTTTGCGAAAAAATCATTTTTAACGAAGTTATCGAGATTTTAAAGTTGAGATTAGTACTTTTCTAATGAAGAAAAATACAGCCATTACTTTATTCAAAATTTTTTATTTTTACAACTAATTGACGTAATTTGATTTATGAGGCTTCAAGAAAAAAATTTGAAAGCAGAAAAATTTTCAAAATTGACAAGACATAGGAGATGTACGTCAAGAAATGCAAAAAGACATAGGAGAAGTACGCCAAGAAGTAAATAGTATAGAATCAACCGTGCGACAAGACATAGGATTTATAAACCAAAAAATGCGACACGACATAGGAGAAGTGCGATAAGAAATGAAAGAAGTTATAGACGGGATAGAATCTAAAATGAAGAACCTGCATATAGAAGTCAATAAAATAAAGAAGCATAGCCCTTCTGATAAAATAATAACCACCAGACAGAACATCAGACCTCCAACTTACGATGGTCAAACATCTTGGATACTACGAATAAATAGCTACGGCATTAGTAATTGTACTTCGACCAGTACTGGAGTTATTACAAAACATTCCCATAACACAACAAAAAGACTATGAAATCCTTAGTGCTGCGCTGGAAAGAAAATTTGGAGATCAACATCGGCGCCAGTTATACCAGTCGCAACTTAAGTCAAGACACCACAAAAATTGAGAGAGTTTGCAAGAATATGAAATAAATGTCCAACGCCTTGTGCATGTGGCTTATCCAGGAGCTACGGAAAAATTCTAATTGATATCAACTTTTATGTTCTGGACTTATATAGGAAATTCTATAGGTATATAAATAGCGATAGGATAAGAGTTTTAAGTTAGTTGTATAGAGGTATTTTAATAGTGAAGATACTAAGAAGTAGTAACAAGATAGTTGTGTTTGAACTGTATCGAGAAATAGTTAATATAAGTATTGGAAGTATTAGTGCAATGTGTTGTGTTTTATTCTGCGAACCATTGAGCGAATTTTAAAGAAACAAAATCGCAACAACATATTTCACGGAAAAAGCATTTTGTTTATTTTTTATCTTTTTCACTGGATGATTTTAAACGGAATCTCTCGCTAAGAACTGATAGATTATTTTGAATTCAGAAAACAAGGACCTATTTTTATGTAAAAATATTCGTAGGAGTTTTACTGGGTTGTCTGCTAATATTTTTGAAAAGATTTAATAAAATCATAAGAAAATACACAAAACTAATATTAAACAATGAACTCATCTAAATTTGACCTTCCACCTATTATAACCATAAAATTTTATTAAAAATTCATTAGCATTCTTAATTAATTTAAAAAAAATGGTAATTTAATATAATTTATATCAATGTGCATTCGTAAATCTTGTAATAATTTTAGAAGAGGAGTCTATAAAATGATATGTTAAAGTCCATAAATTTTCAGTTTTAATGGTTTACTATATTAATAAATTATGAAGAAATGTGATATTTCTTTCCTCGATTTATTTTTTATGAAGATGTGTCAAGCATGGCGTTTGGCAATAATAAAACTCTAAACTTTATTGAATTTGAATAGATTTATATTTGTTTTTTGGTTACCTGGAAGCTAGGCAATGGTGCAGGAGATGCGGGAGGTGGAAGAGCGACGTCCGCGAAGGGATCAAGGTCTTCAGGCGCGGGTGGCAGTAAGGCAGATGGCTCGTCTGAGAAGGGTGCATTCAGCAGGTCAGCGAAGCTGCTAGATCCGAATTGAGTCTGAAAATAAAAATATAGATGTAAATATTTTATAATAAAATAATACTTTTCGTTCTAGATATAGATCTTGGTAAATGAAAATAGACAAAAAATTTTCGATTTTTGAAAATTTCCTGTTCAGTTTAAAGCTATATAATATATTATATATTAACTCAACTTTAACAAATCAATGAAATCTATTCACTGTGTTGAAATAGTTGCCTTTATGTTATTCTCGTTTCAAGCAGAGAAAAAGGAAAGAATATGTAGAAACTGTTGTTTTCCTACAAATTCAACTCTGGTCCTCTCTCCATACGCGTTTCGATCACATCATGGTCTCATCATCAGATCATGCCTAGGCCTCATTGGGTCGTTTACATCCCACCATAGCTGCAAGTTATTCGAAGCCGATCATTTTTGCGGATTCAAGCAGCTTCATTGATTTAACTTGTCTAACGGCTTCCGGTGACAAAATTGTATCTCCAAAATGTCTCTGCCTTAGTCTGTTGAGTGCTTGGCATTCTCTGAGGACATGGTGAAAACTTTCATTCTCCTCCAGACACCATCTGCACATCGGATCATCTGCGACACCAATTTTATGAAGATGGCCCTTCAGGTGACAATGTCCTCTCAAAAATCCCACCATAACTCGCAGCTTATTCTATTTTATAAGGATGTGACATTCTCCTAAAAGTATCGATATTAGATATCGATTTGGATTGTAAGAAATTGTATCGGTACCTCGACGATATGGATATTCGGAAAGATCCTGAAAATCTGGATGAATTTAAGGTGCTATTAGTATAGTGAATAAATAAAATTAAAAATGCAATCATAAATATTCAAAAAAACAATAATTGTTTAAAATATAGTACTAATAATGGTACATATGAACAAAATAACATCATAGAAACTCAACAGAGAGGATGCACCAGGGGAGCAATGGGATGCAAGGAACAATTGATTGTTGAGTCTGTCATATGTAACCAAGCCTGTATCAACTGAAGAAATCTGCTTGCTGTCTACGTGGATTATAAGAAGACCTTCGACTGAGTGCCATATGAGTGCCTCGAAACTAAAGTGAGAATGTATAGAGTCGATAATCATTTTATTTCCTTTTTAGAACAGATCATGTTAACCTGGTGAACTAGGATCCATCCAGCGATACTATCGAAACTAATTCAATCCCAATATGAAGGGGAATATTTCAAGGCGATTCACTAAACCCATCGTAATTTTGCCTTGCACCAGATACGGCTGTAGTATTAGAAATAACAACGAAGAGATAGTAAGACTGAATCATCTTCTATACATGGATGATCTTAAACTGATGGACGCTACCAAAAATCAGCTGGAACAAATGCTCAAAATTGTGGAGGAGTTCTCAGGGGATATAGAAATGTAGTTAGGACTTGACAAGTGCCGCATTTTGAACATCGTTAAAGGAAAGATACAACCGGGAGCATTTGAGATGCAGAACGGTGAAACTAAAGCTGCAATGGAAGCGGAGTTAACACACAAATATCTAGGTATGAAAGAGACTAAAAGAATTGACCATCGCACTGGCAAGGCCGAATTGACAACTGAATTTGTTAAAAGGGTAAGACGTGTATTACGAACTGACTTAAATAGTAGAAATTTGTTTAAGGCGTTCAACACATACGCATTCTCTTCACTTAGCTAGTTTTTGGGGAATTATGAAATGGAGCAGGACGAACATCGAAAACCTGCAAAGAAAAATAAGAACACTCCTAACAAAAGTACATAAATACTATCCTCGTAGTGCTGTTGAACCGTACAATGCATCCAAGACATCAAGGAGGAAGAGGATTGGTGGATACCTTGACCCACACACAGACCAAGAGAAGTTGCAAGTCTGACTACGAAAGCCACTTCATGGACGACATTCAAATGAGGTCAATCAGGACAATGTTGACAACTCAGCGTCGAACTATTGGTTGATTTTAGGACAGATCCCTCCGGAAATGGAGAGATTTTTGTTAGCTATCCAAGACCAGGTTATCCTGACGAAAAATTATCGGAAGTTTATCATCAGAGATCCCTCAATAGAAAACGACCAATGTAGCCATGGCTGTCAAACATCAGAAACAGTCCAGCATATAATGGGAGGGTGTCAAGCGTTTGCCGCAACGGAGTATAAGGAAAGATATGACTCAGCCGCTACGATACTCCACCAAGAGTTAGCAGATAAGTTAAATCTATTACAGGTAGAGAAAGTGTCTTATTACAAATACATTGGAGAGCCTATTCTTGAAAACAACGAGTTCAAGCTATATTGGGACCGAACGGTTCTGACGTATCAGACCGTCGCTCATAATAGACCAGACATTACACTAACAGATTAAATTTCTAGGCGAACTACACTAATTGACATTGCTATACCTAACAACAACAACCTAAGGCCAAAATACATTGAGAAGATTGACAAATACAGGGATCTGGTGATGCAAATCTGGAAAAAGTGGGCAATGAACAGCGGCCGTACGATTCCCATAATTTTATCATCAACTAGAGTGATACCAAAGAACCTCCTGCAGAACATCAAGAGACTGGGCCTTAGTGTATAAACCGATGCAGAAAGCAGTTCTCCTTGCAACCGTTCGGATCGTCTGAAAGATTGTAGGAAATACAGCAGACTACGTCACCTAGGAAAAGGGAAAGGGTTTCCATAGAGCTTCATATTTTTGGTATCTTTGTATACTTAGTATGAGTCAATATTCCCTGGAGGGCGTGCGAAGCAGTTTGGCTTGAAATCATAACAATACGGTAGATGTTAAAGCAGTAACATAATATATAGTAAAGAAACAAATACATGTCATAAAAAATAGATATTGTATTTAGGAGTTTACAATATGTTTATCATTTATGCATTGTTAATAAAATGTAAAAAATAGCCAATAAATAAGTACAAATAAAACAAAATATAAACCATATAAATAATTATCTATGAATAAATTAACAGCATATTGGGCGTTCTTCGATTAATTATTAAAACATAAAAGAAAACACAAATTTTTCTAAGTAATACTGTTTAAACTCGAACAAAAAGCAACATAAGTAGAAACAAAATAAAATATAAACGTGATGATTTTTAATGAATAATTAAAAAGCAAAATTGTATTACTTTTGTTTTAAATAAACTCAAAATAATTCCAGACTTAAAGCTTTACAGAACTTAAAAATAAAAGCTCTGTGAATCTTTCTCCACTAAGTCTGTTTTTACGGTTTGATTATATAAATTTTAATTATTGATGAAGGATTTAAATCAGTCAACGATAAAAATTCAATACAATTCCCATACAATTTCGCGATTCCTGTTGAATCGGGACTCCTCGTTGCCCCGATAGATTATCTTAGCACACGAAATTCTTTATTTTATAAGAAGTGTGCCTTAGCACTGCAAGACAGAATCAAATCTGTTAAAATACAAAGAGCTAACCAGTCAATTACGTTACAGCAACCAGAAAATTTCTGTAGACATGATTTGTCCTAGTGATAATTAGATGCCCGCAATTTTTCGATCCCGGAAGTATCGACGCTATCAATGTATGGCATTAAAATATCGAAATTCTAAAATATCATATCGTATTGCCCATCCCTACTGTCTTATTTAAATACTAAACAAATCGTTTTCTTTTTTAATACAAGGTTTTCCCAGGTAGCGAAAAAAAACTTATTACAATAATTATTTACCATTAAACCATAAATTAAAAAAAAGATGGCTAGTAACATCGCAATGGATTACACTTGTATTTATATAAACAAGAAAACGATTTAAACCGTTAGCAAGGACAAATACCGAGGAACTAGATATTTTTATTACCTATCCGGAATCCTTTGAATCCATGACGTCATAGAGAACTCTAAAAATACTTGCGGATTATATTTTTGTTTTTTATTTCTGCAATAATTTGATTTTTTGGCAGCTGATAGTGACGAAATAATTGATGCAAACAAAATACCTGTGCAAAAATGTAGCTTTGGGCTTAATTGTGAATTCCTCAATGTACTGTTGATAAAAATAACTTGAACATTTCTATATTAGTTTATCAGACTTTTTACACAAATATCAATTTCCTCTTTATTTCCAAATAAGCTGAAAGTTTAAACTCCTCAACAGGAAGTTCAAATTTTTTATCGGAATCAAACCGACAGTACAGGATAAATCTTTATTGCTTGATTGAATCATCCAGGATATTTCTAAAGTTTTTATTGAAACAAATTGACATAAATTTCAAAGGAAATCATTGTTGAAACAATTGTTTATTTGGAAGTTATAGGACTATTACTACAGATGTAATGTTAAAAACCATAGCTTAAGGTATTTCAATATGTTGTTTTCACTAACACATTTAACTTTCAACATTTATTTCTCTCGTTACGAGTTTTTATAATTATACAAAAGCCATAAATGAAAGACAAGGGAAAAGCCGCTCGTTTTAAATTCCTACGGAAATTATATCTCTTCTAATGGTGAGTCCATCACGACCTACCTTTGAATTTTGCCGACTTCGGTGGCCGGCGTCAAAGGAGATAATAAAAGCGTTATCACAGTTTTATTGTTCTCGAGCAGCGCGATCGAAGCTCGCAATGGTCCATTTTCTGTAGGTCTTTGGTACGAACCCAAAGGCATGCTCTTTGAAAAAATTTACTTTACAGGGAGACCGGCGACACAAAAAACATTATAAAATTGGCTTATTGTATGTTATTATTATCTCTTGACACCGGACGCCGAAGGCACAAGGGTTTTCTGAAAAATATTAACCACTTTAAGAGTATAATTAGGATAACTTTTGGTTTGATGTGATCTTACAATTCTATTTAGTCGTGTTTGTAAATATAGCGCAATTATTATCACGGTGATCAGAGATGTCTGGTTTGACTACCATTTTTTAGTTAATTTATATTATATTTTTTAGTTATATTCATCTGCATTATAGTATTACGACAGTATTTTATTAGTTAACATTTAAAATGCCTCGTCCTTGGGAAGAATCAATCAATCAGCCAAGTATAATTCAAGAGTATGGCTAAGTACGCAGTAACAGTGTTAGTAATGCCAGCAAAATTAGTGATGTCGAAAATTAATTTGACATAAAAATAAAGCTAATATAGATGAAGAGTAAATAGAAATAGTGCTCTGTGCTAAGTACTACATTCTATAGTATGTCAACATGTATGAAAGAGTCCAGGTAAAAATAAAAAGGCGTTGTGGTGCTACTAAAACTTCTTGCAAAGTAAACGAGGTTCCAACAATTGAGACTATGCGAAAAGGTGCATTCGTTATATCACAATACACCTTTTAGTAACAGAATCTTGAGAAGATGGTTGAAAAAAATTGGTTTTTAATTTAAAATTGTTAACAAGCTTGGAGCAATTATGGAAACTAGTAGAACAGTAAAATGATGTGTATCATGCTTGGGGATTATATATAAAAACATAAAACTAGCTTATTTAGTTTAGATGAAACTTGATATGATACACACGATATTGCTAATAAGAAGATGGCCAAATGAAATCAAGTAGTGTCATGGATTATTGCCTGTTAATAAAGAATCTCTTTTACTCATTCTATATTGTAGATCAGTTGAGGATTGAGTTGAAAATGTTTTAGTTTTGTGGTAAAAAATGGCAGAAAACATCGTTGGTTATGATAAAACCATGCAATTTTTCTTAATAATTCCTATCATATAAAACAATATCAGATTTATAAATAACTTTTCAAGAAAACTTAAAATTCAGACGTTTTTAGCTGCCAAAAATCTTTTTTACGAGTAAGCAACCTTTAAATGGATTACACTCAAACATATTTAAAAAACAATATGCAAGCATGTTGCGGAACAATATAGTCACACGGTTTTGAGTAGGACTGAATGTAAATATTATGGAGCTCTGGGCTCAAATTATGTGGAGGCCCTCTTAAGGAAATCAAAGTTATTTGAATAAACTTACAAAATCTCATTTATCAAAATATACTTTATTAAACACCAAATCTGAATACCAATTATTATTTAGAAAATACTTGATTAAAGGAATGATTGAATGAACACTCTTGGCCCACGATTCAAACTTGTAGAGACCCCGGGCGAGTACACGGAGCACTCTTGTGTAAATCCGAACTTGGTTTTGACGTTTTCTTCATATTTTGGTATATCCCCGATCGAATTAGTTTGAAGTCAAGTGAAAATACACGTTTCAAAACTTTATTAAAAATGTTATAGAATTAATTCGTTCAACATTTTGTTAAAAATGTTAACGTCTTGTATTTTGCTCAATAGAATTTTTGATAATAAATATAGATTTTTACTGAAATCTGTTGTTTGTTTTTTATTTTGTAAACTGTAACTAAAAAAAACGTAATAGTTTTAGGTCCATTTTTTTTTCTTAAAAAAAAACATTTTTTAACAAAACTAAAAAACAGTGTAAAACATCCACGCAGCTTCATTTGCTGCAAACTATAATACATTTTATGATTGCTGTATTCTTTAGAGTAAATTATCAGTGAAAAATATGAAACTGATAACTTCATATTCTTTTGAATATGCGTTTACTTGTCATTAGGTCGAAGTGATCATGATTACTTTAAGTGATAGAACTGAAAGTAATAATGACTCAGAAGAATAGCCGTGATATTATAACATTTTCAGAATCTCCTTCCTGCTAACATAAAACTGTGAGTCAGTGAAGCGCTTGTATCATCTCTTGGTTTAACTGAAAACGGGGAGCACAATTTCCCCAAAATAATTAACACTTTTAGAAATGTTTAAATAATTCTAAAATTTCTTCCAAGTCCTTATCACTGGATGATAAGTGATCTGGCATAATAGGCATATTCACTAAAAATATATAAAAATACTTTTTAACCTAAAAATTAAGATTCTAAGTAGATTAACACTAATTAAAGTAATTAATATCAAACAATAAAATATACACTGGACCATCAAATGCAACAAACGACCCCAACAAAAGAAAATAAAAATAACTATCAAATAGTTGCAGAATGTGGCCACAATATGAAATGTGGCGCTGCATAAAATTCCGAACTTACAGTTCTTGTTCAATCTTTAGAACTGGTAGAACTAGTTCAGAATCGATCTGGAACTAAATTATTTTCTCCGCGAACATGGAACTACAATTAAAAATTCAGAACTTTGTTGTCAGCGAACGAATTTCAATTGCGCATGCGTATTAGTTCAGAATCAGTTCTAAATTCTTTTTTCATATATTTTATTTTTCTTTTGTGTGTTGCCTTGCGGACGTATTTCTAAATTTTGACAGAAGTTTTCTAGATAACGATGTAGAGAAAATAAATATATGCATTATCATAATCATATTTACTTGATATGATACTATACAGAATATACAACAACCATTAGAAATAGAAAATAATGATCGAATTGAAGTAAAATTTGATACTAATTTTTTTGATCTGATAATATCCGTTAGTAAGAAATGCATTATTGTAATGGTAACAATGTGAAAATATTCTTTAAAAAAAATACCGGAAGGTTCTCCTCTTTGAAGATGCAGATCTGCTTTGTTCTTCTCATCAAGACGGAAATGATACAAATAATTTCATTTTAGTCACGTCATGGATTACAAAATTGCAATAGGAATGTGCGAAGTACCGATTGAGCTCCAGCCCATAAATAGTTCGCTGCACCTGATGCTCGATATAAATTCGATCGTGTCTACTTTGATCAAGATTGATTGCTAATAATACACATTGTGCATTGCAGAGGTGATTTCCTGCTGCAGAAGTTTTAAATTTAAATTTAATAGTTTAATTTTGTCCGTGGTTTTAATTTTATTGCTGAATGTCAATGATTTTATTTGGCGCCATCGGCAAGTTCTGTTGTAGGTATCTACATCTACATTACATGACGCGCTTGGTAAATTTAAAGATTTACGATAAGATTGTTTTCTCTCGACAAGCGATATTTTTAACACTTTTGCTTTCTTAGAATACAGTTCCAAAGATCAGCTGAAAACATCTAAAGAAACTTTTAATTATCAGACATACATTTTTTCCATTGTTCTTGTCGTTTTAGACGATCTAGTTTGAAGCATGTTTATTTTTCTCCCTCTGTGTCCAATGTAAGAACAAATGAATTAATATTAATCAGATTTATTTGAATATCATTAAGAGTAAATCAAGGAAAATTTTATTCCATCGCCAAATCTCAGGAATAGATTCAATAAAAAACTATTTAATAATTCAAAATTGAGAAAAGGTCATCTGATAAACTCACAATATTTTCCTATATTTACTAGTGGCGACCTCGGCCATGCTTTGATTATCAGCACCCAGTGGTCGATGATATATCTAACTTGATCAAGAATGATTAGGAAAAAGCATTATGTATTGTAAAGGTAATTTCCTGCTTCGAGGTTTCAAATTTGTGATTTAAATATGTTCTTAGTTTCAATTTGATTAAATGCCAATGTTTGACTTGCTTTTAGCAATAATTTATCTTTGATTTCTTCTTTTGACGTTTCGATTCTTTATTACAGTGTAATAAATTATTTAAGACGATTGATTTCTGTAAACATTCCTTCAATAAATTATATTCTAGTTGTGTTTAACTTTGTCGTCTATTTTAAATATTGCTATAAAATGAAAATTCTCTTTTTCGCTAACAAGGAAGGTAGCCAAAGTGTCCGGCTCCGATTTTAATGAACCTTCAATATGTTGTAGAGGGTATAAGAATAAGAGATACGTATTTTTTTTTATCTGCAGAGATTTATTTTAATGGGGTGAAAACTACCCCTAAAGTCCACCCCTAAAAACAGTATTTTGGAAATATCTCAGGTTCTAAGTGAGATATCTTACGAACCAAATTGAAAATTACTTGTCGTTGAAAATAATTTTAAATTATGGTTTTTTCACCTCCAAGAATATTATCCCTTGTTTTTTTTTATTAGGATAAACTATCTATTCAATCACCTAATTTAATTTTAAAAATTACGAAATTTAATATTGTTTGAAAGTATTTTTTTCACGAATACCATAACCTAAATTGACGGGTTTCGGGGTTTCTCGAAGTAACTAATAAAAGAGGGTGAGCCATCCCTATACACTTTTTTTTCTTAAATCCCAAGCACTAATTGAAATATTTTTATAAAACAAAATGGAAATTACTTGTTATTTGAAATGATGTTGATCTAAGGTATTTTCATCCCCAAGAATATCTTCGCTTATTTTTTTTTAAGGATATATTATCTAATTTAATTCTAAAAATTACAAAATTTAATAAGATTGTTTGAAAATATTTTTTTCACGAATTAACTCAAGTTGACATCTTTCGGGATTTCCAAAAATAAACTGGTAAAAGAGGGTGAGTCACCCCCAAATACTTTTTTTTAATATCTCAAGTTCTGATTAAGATAACTCTACAAAACAAAATGATATTCAACTATGGTATTTTGACCCCCAGGGATATCATTCCTTATTTTTTACTAGAGTAAACAATATATTTGCGCACGTAATTTATTTGTAAAAAATTACGAAATTTAATGGAATTGTTGTCGTGTTTCGGGGTTTGTAAAAATAAACTAGTAAAAGAGGGTGAGCCACCTACAAATACTTTTTTTACATTTCAAGTTCTAAATGAGATAACTTTGTGAAACAAACTGAAAATTACTTGTTATCTGAAATGAAGTTAAACTATAGCATTTTCACCCTTGAGGGTGAAAATACTATACTTCAACTTACTTGAGGATATCATTCGAAGAATGTCATTTGATACATGTATAATTATTCTTAAAATTACCAAATTTAAGTTGATATTAACGTTACAGAGCTTACTAAATTTTTTTCTTTTAATTAATAAGAAAATGTAAATTTATATCATATATAAGCATTCATGTCTGTAAATTATTATAATTCATGACAAAAAGTGATTTCTAAATCTGTAACGTTCATTTAAATTAATATTTGATAATTTTTGAGAATAATAATCTATGTATCAAATGACGGTTTACTTTTATAAAAAATAAGGAATGATATCCTTGGGAGTAAAAAATACCATAATTTGATATCATTTGGATTAACAAGTAATTTTAATTTTGTTTTGTAGAGATGTAGAATTAGAAATGGATATATTAAAAAACTTATTTGGGGGGTGAATACGTCAACTTAAGTTACTTGTTGTATTCGTAAAAAAAAATATTATAAATAAATTAGGTTTAATTTCATAATGTCCAGAATAAAATTATGTAAATGAATTACAAGATGAACCCTTATAATCAGTAGAGGATGGAGATAAAACAACATAGTATAACCTCACTTCACCCAACTAGTAGTTTTCACTTTGTTTTGTAAAGATATTTCAATTAGAATTTGAGATTTGAAAAAAATGGATTTGTGGTTAACTCATCCTCTTTTACCACTTCATTCAACTCCAAAATATGTCAACTGGAGTTAAATATGGTATTAGTGAAAAAAAATACTTTGAAACAATTTCATTAAATTTCGTAATTTTTAGAATTAAATTAAGTACTCTAATCGATGGTTTACCCTTATAAGAAATAAAAGATGATATCTTTGGGGGTGAAAATATCATAATTCAGCATTATTTCCATTTTGTTTTGTAAATATATCTGAATTGAGATTTGAAATTAAAAAAAAAACATATTTAGTGGTGGCTCACTCCAATTTGTTTCATAAAGTTATCTCATTTAGAACTTGAAATGTAAAAAAAGTATTTGTGGGTGGCTCACCCTTTTTTTACTAGTTTATTGTTAGAAACCCTGGAACATATCAACTTAAGTTACTTATGGTATTTGTGGAAAATATATTTTTAAACAATTCCAATAAATTTCGTAACTTTTAAAATTAAATTAAGTGCGTAATTATATGGTTTACCCCAATACAAAATAAAGAAGGATATCCTTGTGGGTGAAAATACCATAGTTAAACATAATTTCGAATAACAAATAACTTTCATTTTGTTTTGTAAAGATATCTCAGGTTTTAGATATTAAAAAAATACTTTTTTAGGGGTGAACTTTAGGGGCGGTTTTCACCTAATTTTCATGAGTCTCCGCAGATAAAAAAAATACGTGTCGCTTATTTTTGTACCCTCTAAATATGTTTTTGTCATACGAGATCGTGGATGAAGGAAGAACATTCATATATGAAAAGTACAAGGTTGAAATTTATGGCCGACTAGTACTTGGAGAAATGAAACTATATTTATTCAATTCAAGACATTGCACAAATTTGCAAAACATAGTATGAAAATAAGTGATAGTAGCTGGATAAAAACATATCCCAGATTATAGTAATATAAAAAAGCAACTTTCCTATTTTTTTAGCAAATAATGACCTTTCTTCTCTTTAAGACACGACTTGAAGATTAATGGCTACAACATATTAGGATGCTAATTGAATTTAACAACTGCCTATATATATATGTTAAATACTTCGAAAAAAAAATTAAAAACCTAGATATCAAACGTAAACATTTCGGTAAATTTAATTTGAATCGTTTCTTTTTATTCCTTTTATGTAGCAATTTATAATGCGTTAATAGTTTTTATTACTTTCCCATTCATCTACTGGGGATCCCCAAATAATATCATGCCGGAGGTTCTTTTCTTAGATATATACTCTATTGTAAAAAGTTCTGCAAAACTGTTATCTGATTGATCTTAACGAACCCATGGTGGTTTTCTAAAGTAATACATTTTTTTCAGTCTCAGTATTTTAAAATTTTATACATAGAAATTTAATAATGTATTAAATTAGCTATCAAAGAAGAAGCGCCCGAATTTAAAATTGATTCGATTTAAAGATAAAATAAATGATAGTTAGAGGTTGAACTTTTCGAGTCCAAATTTCGAATAATTGATAAATGAATACCACGCAACTATAGAAATAGTAATAAATACGACATTTTACCTCTCTCGCCAGTTACCTCCGAAAGTAACGGAATCTTTTCGCCTACCACCAACTTAAATCGCGGGTACGGTACCACCATAGACGTCTATCGTGGTATTACCGCGTAGCTTTCGATAAAAATCGCACGCAATATCACTTGTATTTACTATATACAACTGCACGAACTATTACTCTAGATCTCTCACCTTATGTGCGTTGTTAGGTGAAAAGTTCCCCTTTCAATTGTTAATGTTAGTCGAGGGGAACGGAGTGTAAATAAGGGCGTGGTTTTGGAAAGCGACGCCCGCATTGGTTGGGAGCCGATATGCATCGGTGGCGTCGCTATAGAGACGAAGCGTCGGCGTCGTCGTCCGGATTTTCGGGAGAAGTTGGAGGAGGTGGGACATGTGTGATATGAATAGATTGATGCGTATAATCAAAAACAAATAGTTGAGGAAGAATGGCGAATTTTTACTGCCGATTATATACACCAACATAAGTTATTTTGTTAGAAAGAAATAGTTTTTACTAGTAAATATTGGATGTGCTGAAGAAAAGAAATATTATAAATGTAACTTCTTTAGTTTTACTTCGATTTTTAAAATCTCTTTTGATTTAATCGAGGATTTTAGTGACTTCACAATTTTAGAAGTGAGTTCTCCTAAATGCGTTATTTGTGCGTTACACTGGGTTTTAATAATATGATATACATTAAAATCAATCTCCCCAAACTTCTACTGTATTTTTAAGGATATATGTTTGGAACCTTGACTCAGGTAGTTTGTGTAATTTTTACGACGATTTAGTACCCTTAAAGGTCATAGGATGTTTTATAGAAAGTTATGTTTAATCGAACAATAGAGGATGGCCAAAAAAATCAGTACTTATTCTAAAAGTAGACCTAAATATTAGAGAATTACGACTGTTTTGTAATAATTTTAAAACGAATGCGAATCCTTGAAAAATACAAAAAGATAAACATAAATATGTTTGAGTGGTTGGCTACAAACTACAGTATAATTATATGCAAGAATATAAAAGTACAAAGAATATATGAAATTTGTAAATGATGTTGAGTGGGAACTAGACCTAAATTGATAGACAATTTGTAAGCATTCACTTCCCCAAACATATTTTATAGCCCATAATAAAAAGAAAGTGACAAGGAAAAACGCGGCATGCTGGAAGCTAAACGTATAATGACCAATAAGAAATCCCAAGAAATATTGTTTCGAAAAAATCCTTATTTCCCAAAATAAAACCATTCATTCTTTTTCTAGACAATTAGTTTTTTTAAGAAATGCTGGTAGCATGTTAGACATTTTAGGAGTCTAATACGTCATAAATCTATAGCAGAAGCAAGTTTGAAACATACGATACAAAAGTTGTCGTTAAGATTTGTTCGGGTCTGGTAAAGGTAATTTATCTTAATTATATAGGTTAAACATGACAAGGTATAAAGAAGAGAAGATGTAAGATATCTAAGTGGTTTTAAAAAAATAATTATTTGAAACAGTGTTTTTTTTGCCAAGAGGTTTACATTTGAATTACATACTCATCTCCAGTATTGATATTGACCTTGCTATTAAGGATTTCTGTCAAAATATAGAATTTATAAAACGTTTTTTCTATTTTTTTACTCAAAAATACTATATGATCAATTCATCTAAAATGTTGGTCAATTATTTAATATAATTAAATTTTAAAATAGTTCCAATTAAAGTCTGTTACTGCTCTGGTCAGTTTAAGCCCTCTGCTGTCAATTTAGAGTGGTTTTAAATTTAAACCATGTTAGTGAATCTGACTGTAAAAATATCTTTATTATGATATTAATCAAGTGTCAAACAGCTGACCACCAAAAGTAACCAGTGGTCTCATGTGATCGGACCAGGAAAATATGCCTTTTAAGTTGGCAGTAGAGGGTTTTGATAAGTACAACAATAAGTCAACCCAGTCTTGAACCTTGAACACAAGAGAAAAAATCGTTTTGTTTTATTACCAACCGGTAAAAATGCCAATTTTTATTATTTTCGGCGATCCCTTTTACCTATGCTAAGGCTCTGTCTAGGGTTTGAACCCTTGTCTTCCTATATAAAGGCTTATTTATCGACATATGTAATACCAGTAGTTACATTATTATAAGCAAAACAAAATTGGCCAACTATATCGTTTAATTTCCATAGCAACTAGGTACGGTGAATTATTTAACTCTCGTTAGTAAATGGACTGTTTTTTTTTAGATTATTATAATCAAAGATTTTGTTTGGAAACAAGAAGCCTGAAAAAATCATGAAGTACCAAGAAAATAATTGATTGATAATTGCAAAATATAAAATTTATTACAAAATTGATTAAACTGAATAAAGGCTCGGTATTAAGTTGTTATACGCTGCAAGGAATAAAACTAATCAAAATATTGATAAATTAAAAACGACAGATTCATTTACGATATTAATGTGTTGTGTAAACGCATATCCGCGTTGGTTATATTAATTAGGTGATGGCTTTTTTATGTGAACATAAAAACTATTAGCTTTAATAACAGGTACGGGTTTAATTCTCCATTAAAAAGATCTTAAACTACTAACTGTTTTGTTCAAAATGACAGTAAGTAAAATATATTGCTCACTGATTTGGTAAATATTTATTAAAAATTATAATTTATTCAAAAAAGTTTTATATTTTTAGTATGTTTATGTGCAGAATTAATTATTTTTTTTTATTAAAAAACCAAGGAAACACACAGAATTTAATTTAAACAATCCTGAGGCATTTCCAGGACTGTTGCGAAGGAAAACCAGATAGGAGTTTTCTCTAATGGCTTTATTTAGTTCAGCAAAACTAGCCGTGTTGGGAAAACAGGACTAGGGACATAAAAATTTGCAATATAGTTTAACATATATTAACGATACCTTTTTTGTTTCTCTTTGTTGACCGTGTAATTATTAATTAGTTTTTACTTTTTTGGGTTTCGGTCATACTATTACTTTATAAGAAATTAACACATGTTTTTTTCTGACGTTTCGGTTTATTTTATTGATTAAACCATCTTCAGAGAATTACTGTAAATATGAAAAGGAATATGTAAATTGTTGTTATATAAACTGAAAATTATAATTTCTTAACATTAGGTAAGAGTTATCAGATGGTTTGCTTTTATATGAATAAAAATCTTCATTTTTAGTTGATCAAAATGGAGGTTTAATTTCCTAGATTATGTCTACTGACAACAACAGAGATACTATAACAGCAAACGAAATTTGAACCAATTTTCTCCAGTTCCTGTAATACCAATTTCCAGGTAATACAGTCCTGAATTTTTCGCACAATATATAGACAAAAAAGAAAAAGAAGAACAAAAAAGGAAATAGATAAATAAAAACTAGAATTGTAAAAAAAGATTAAGAAGGTAAAAATAGATAAAAAGAGGCTAAAACTCCAACCCAACAAATATCAGAGGAAGAAATCTTGAGTGACAACGATAATGAAAAATGAAAAAGAGTAAAGACACCGGTTGCGATGATTTTTTTGCGTCGAATGTTTTGAGCAATATTTGAAGACGACGGAAATTTTTTTTTAAAAGAATATAAAACAGCACTAAAATGACTTAAGTTTGGATATACCAATCTGATTTATGTTATTTTTATCATGTGTTACTGTTAATAAATAGGACAAATCAGGAACAGAGACTTTGAAAGATGGTTAAACACCAAATTGTATTTTAAATGGAAGAGCTCGTGATCAAATAAAATTGTCAATTTTTTTATTCATATTTAAGAAGCCAAATTTTTACGCTTTATTTGCCTTTGCAGTTGGAGTATATTTTCCAAGATATTAAGTCTAAAAGGATTCAAGTTGATTCCTATAATTAATGCAGTAACAAACAGCACTTAAATTATGTAGTCAGATAACACCAATTAAAAGCGAAAACGATGACTTGTTAATTTTTATTTGTATAGAATATAGCAAAACTAAAAAGTTTCTCATTACTAATACTGCATTATATGACCTATGGGAGTAATATTACTTTCCCTAAGTAGGATAGATGATATGTGTAAAAAAGTATTAAAATAAGACTTATTGCTTTCTAATACTTTTATGTACACAGCAAAATGTGCCATATTGAAGATTTCATTGGTATTTCTATTAATGGTATTTTTGCGATATGTTCTTATTAGTTCTTTTGTGCTGGTAAGTTAGGAAAAACAAGTTTCCTCTTCCTCAGTTATATCAGCTTTACTGAAATTTAACTTTTATATTTATATATTAATTTTGAGCTTATTATTTTAAATATATTCATATGTATGTTTACCTAATATATAGTTGTAAAGCTCTATCGCTTCAACATATCTAGTTTTGTCAATGAAAATTAAAGATTTTTCTTTACAACCATTACTTTGCAGAGAAAGTCATAAAAATATTTTTAAATATGTAAATAAACATATTTTTTACCATGCAATCATAGGTAATATAATAATTGTTACACGAATGCCAGTTTTACTTCGGTTTGCATAAGATTCGTGAAAAATTATTTATAATTTATAATTCACGAATTTCACATCATTAGGAAATCTCATGATTCGTAATTAGGTGGGTATATGTTTATGAAAGCTGTGAAGCTTATTAAAAGAATATTTATCTACGATCTTCTATAGCTAGCTTTCAAATGAGTTTAAGGACCTAGTAGAGTTATTATGATGATAAAACTTTATAATTATAATAAAAAAGCGTTTCGACCAAAAAAAAAATTAATTGACACTGTATATTAAAGATTTCAAAACATTTTTTTGATAATTAATATTTTTTGAAAATTTCATATCTGGCAAGGAGTAAAAAATCGCGAAATTAGAGAGTTAACAGAATACTTAAAAAATTCTCTAATTCATTTAGCTACAAAATTTCTTCCATTTTTTTTTCAAATAATGAATATATATTTCATTTTCTGTTAAGCAAAATTTTGGAGTTACAAATTTCACACCAAACTTTGGTACATATATATATATATATATATATATATATATATATATATATATATATATATATACATCACTAGATCTTACAATAAATACATAAATTACATATACCCATAGGATGTAGATCGGTGTAATGTGTAATCGAAGGTTCTACGAGCGACACAAAGAAAAAAAAAACACTAATTCTCATTCTGCAAGCACTTTAAACAAGTACATATATATATATATATATATATATATATATATGTTTATGCGGCTTTCCCGGATTCCTCCGTGTGAGATGCAATAGCAGTGTATATATCCACATTATGCCGTTGTAGTGCTGAAATCACATTCAACAAACGTACAGTTATATGCAGCTCCGTATATGAATGAAGTAAAATGCGAACAGTAAATGCAAACTTCTCTCCATCATATCCTTTCTGTGTTAGAATAAATTGTTATGAATCGCAATTTGTCCTATTCCACCACCATCGAGATGATGGCCTACCTGTACCACCATACCGAGAAGAAAGTCAAAACTTACCTTCACTGTGGCGGGGAGCAAAAATATAATTTTTTTATGGGGACATCCTACGTATTTTTACAATTTTGAAATTAGCTTTACAGTTGTTTGCGGCATTGCAAAATTCATAAGATAAGCTATATATTTTGAAAAAAGCATTACGTTATTAAATACGCAAACTAACTTTTAGAAGAAGACCATGAATTGAAAGATTATTTTAAAATTTTTGCCATTGAAAATAAAGGGAAAAACTAAACTTTATAGAATGTCTAGAAATTAATCGTTTGGAAAATACAGGTAATCTGAATGACGAGACTGACCTACTAATTCGCCCTTTTCATTGTTATTAATATTGTCACTAAAAGAGTAACTTATGTTAAAAATGGTTCTTACCTTCATTTTATTTGCAATTTTATATTATCTTGCTACTTCTTCATCAGCATAATGCTTGTTAATATTCTGTTGTTCTTGTGTAAGTTTGTTACTTTAAAACCTATCTGAAAAAGCTGATAAGTAACAAGACGCGCCATTAAAATTTTCACATATTTTTTTGGACGAAACTGGTGCAGTAATATCCAAAATGACCCTGACAATATGGCGGCAAAAAAAAATTAATTTTGTCTGATTTTCTCCAAAATTGGTATTGGGGGAATTTTTGAGGTTGTACACAAAGAATCTGAAATTATTTTAAAAAAATTTAATATGGCGGATCCAAGATGGCGGTTTAAGAATCTACATCTCCCCATTTTGTCTAAAATCAGTATTGGCGTATTTTTGTTAGTATTAATGATGAATTTAAAATATATTTTGAAAAACTCAATCTGGCACATTCAATATGGAGTCCTAAAAATTTTACATTTTTCTATTTTCTCCCGAACTGATATTGGGGGTTTTTGAGAGTGAAATTATGAATTTAAAAGTATTTTTTCAGGAGTCAATATGGCAAATCTAAGATAGCGGACTAAAAATTTTACATTTTTCTATTTTCTCCCGAACTGATATTGGGGGTTTTTGAGAGTGAAATTATGAATTTAAAAGTATTTTTTCAGGAGTCAATATGGCAAATCTAAGATAGCGGACTAAAAATTTTACATTTTTTGATTTTGTTCAAAGGTGGGACCGAATCGTTTTTGAGGATGTAAATAGCGAATATAAGTCTAGAAATTTAAAATTTTCGGATTTCGTCCAAAATTGGTACTAGGAGGCTTTGAAGGGTTTAGATTTAGATTGGTTAAGACTTAAAATAATTTATTGAAATTCAATATATCGGAAGCAATATGGTGGGTTGAAAATTTTACCTTATTCGCACTTTTTCAGATTTGGTATTAGAGGGTTTTCGGAGTCGTGTATTACGAATATGAAGTTAATTTTTTACAACTATTAGGTTGATAAGATACAATATGAGAGACAAGAAATTTTACATATTCTGATTTTGTCTAAAATTGATATTGTGAGGTTCTTGAGGCAATATGCAGTTTAAAATATATCGAGCTAAGAAATTTACATGTCAGGTTCTTTAAATATTGAAAATTGATATTGTGGGGTTCTTGAAGCGTATGCAAACTCAATATGCAGTATAAAATATATCGAGCTAAGACATTTACATCTCAGGTTCTTTAAACATCGATATTGGAAGGTTTTGGGGCCTATATTACCAATATAAAATTAATTTGAAATTTAAGATAGTGGATTTATTATGACAGACTAAATATTTGTTTGACATAATTTTACTGGTATTTGGAAAACTCTAAGAACCAAAGAATTTTTAGTGGTTCATTCTAGGGTGATTTATAACTTTGGATAAAATGGATACTTTTTTGCCACCTTAGAATCATTGCGAGGTATACTAACCTCGATTAGTACTTAGTTCAAATAATTTAGGGATATCATATTGAATTCTAAAAATAAAAATAGAAAAATTAAATTTTTATAAAAAAATTGAACCGACTTGTAAAACTGCGCTAAAAAGGGAAAATAACTATAAATTTTTATATGAAATTGTAATTTTTGAAGTCGGTGCCAAATTATTTCTAAATGAAATCATTAACTACTAATATATACAAATTACGGTAAGAAAGCAATTAC
Organism: Diaprepes abbreviatus; assembly: GCA_034092305.1. Classification (NCBI taxonomy): domain Eukaryota; kingdom Metazoa; phylum Arthropoda; class Insecta; order Coleoptera; family Curculionidae; genus Diaprepes; species Diaprepes abbreviatus. The sequence goes on along the minus strand of JASJET010000037.1, from coordinate 2,003,717 downwards.
AAATAAAGTATTTTAAATCTATTTATGCAAATCACATTAGCTTGGCTCCGACTTCAAAAAGTTCAATTTCATATACAAATCTATAGTTATTTTTCACTTTTTAGTGCACTTTTAGAAGTCGGTTCAATTTTTTTATAAAAATTTTATTCATTTAATATGTTGTAAATCAATAAAAGAGTAGTAACACACAATATTTGATACACTGACCCAGAAATGACATGGTTTTTAGTTTATTAAAACAGTAATATGTCAAACATACATATATTTCAAAATAATTAAAAAAGGACACTTCATTAACCATTTAAACAAGACTGGGTTAAGTAAACCTACGTTAAAAAATTCTTCATTACCGTTTCATGTATTTATTTTTGTAAATACATAACCCACCAGACATAAACGTCTATACCACCCATGGAAACATAATATCTTGTATCTCGTGTCAACATGTTGTCAACGCATTTGGGTGCTGATCTAGGTCAATTCTTTTGCATACTATCAGTGCACGAGCCACGCCCTTTCCTAATAGCGCTACGCGTTTGACTCACTGTATGATTTAATAATATTTATTGTTGTTATTCATAAATTATTCAATCAAAAGCTTTCAAGTGAGATCACGTCAATAATTTTTTTAGACAAGCTTATTATTTCAGAAAATATACGGGGTTAATCATATATCTACATATATAACATCTCGAAAGTGTTTCGTATTCAATTAACACCCAATTTTCCGATGACAGTTCCTTCCTTGATTATGATTAAGATTATTTTTTTTAGACTGGTTTGTTCAGCAATTAAAATGAACATTGATATGCTACAGTTTTGAATGAAATTGTATCAAACAAATATTTAGTCTGCCATGGTAAATCCACTATCTTGAATATTAAAGTAACTTTAGATTAGACTCCCAAAACCACCCAGTACCGATATTTAAAGAATTTAAAACGCAAATATTTTATTCTGCATATTGAGTTTGATACGCTCTAAAAAATCTCCAATATCAACTTTGGACAAATCGGTAAAATATAAAATTTTGAGTCCTCCATATTGTATCTGTTATATTGAGCTAAAAAAAACTTCAGATTCGTAACTTACGACCCCAAAAACCCCCTAATACCAAATTTGAAAAAATACGAATAACGTAAAATATTAAATCCACCATATCGGATCAGCCATATTCATCATCATCATCACCATTTAGCTTATTCTGTCCACTGCTGAACGAAAGCCTCCCTTAATTTCAAGCATCTCTTTCTATTTTGTGCCACCTGTATCCAATTTCCAGCCACTCTTTTTATGTCGTCTGTCCACCGACTAGGAGGTCATCCTCTACTTCTATGGGCCTCATGTCTTGGCCTCCATTCTTCAAGTCTCTTTGTCCACCGTCCATCAGTCATCCTAGCCACATACCCTGCTCAGTTCCATTAAAGATGTAAGATAGATTTCACCGCGTCTCTTACTCCTGTTCGGTTTCTTATGATGTGATTGGGTATTCTATCCCTAAGAGTGACTCCCAATATTGACCTTTCCATTTTTCGTTGTATGACATGTATTCTGTCAATGTTCTTTTTGGTCAAAGTAAGTGCCTCAGCTCTATCCGAGAGAACAGGCACGACACACTGGTTAAAGACCTTTCTTTTCCACATATCAGAAGATTAGATCTCAACATATATCTGAATCTACCAAATGCCGCCCACGATAAACCTATTCTTCGCTGGTTTCGTGCGTCTAATTATCTCGCCGAATACCCATCTCATGTTCCAAGTATTTGTATATATGCACTTGTTCTAGATTTATGTTATTGATGTTTAAAGGACTACTCATTACTAGGATTGTCATGTATTGTGTCTTTGATAATTTTCAGTCCGACTTTTTCTGAGGCATCGTTTAGTGTATCCAGCATATTTTATTCTTTCTGTATATTGTCTGTTATTAACACCATATCGTCTGCAAAACAGAGATAATTTATCAATTCGCCATCGATCTTGATTCCTGTTGAATTCCAGTTTATCTTTTTCAACATACTCTCCAGCAATGCAACAAACAATTTTGGGGAGTGTGTCACCTTGCCTTACTCTTCGAGCAATATTAAATCTATCTGTGCATTTCTTTGCCGATGTTCGGACATTTGCCGTGACATTCTTATATATGTCTTTGATAATTGTGGAGCATCGATGATCGATGCGACATTCGCTTAATGCCTCTAGAAGTTTCCGCTGATTTATTGAATCAAAAGCCTTCTCAAAATCAACGAAGACAAGCATCAGTGACGTATTATACTCAATACATTTCTCGATAAGAACTCTGACGGTCAGAAGATAGACATTTGTCCTATAGCCTGATCGGAATCCCGACTGCTCTCTCGAAAGAAAAGAGTCTACTTTAGCCAACCATATTGAATATCAAAAAAAATTTTAACTTATTAATTTAATCTAAATCTACACTTGCGGAAACCCCCTAGCATTAATTTTGTACAAAATCCGAAAATGTAACATGTCATATTGAATCTGACACATTAAATTTTCTTAAAATAATTTTAAATTCACTATTTACACCCTCAAAAATGACCCAATTTTCAATAAAATCGATAAATGTAAAATTTTTAATCCGTCATATTGGATTCGCTATATTGAATATTTGAAAAACAATTTTAAATTTATAATTAACACCCTCAAGAATGCCCCTAGACTAATTTTGGAGAAAATCTAAAAATGTACAATTTTTAGGAAGTCATTTGTTCCACCATATTGAATTTTTTAAAAATAATTTCAGATTCGTATTGTGCGATACCGAAAACTTCCCAGTATCAATTTTGGAGAAAATCGGACAAAATTATTTTTTTTCCTCCACATTGGATCCGTCATATTCAATTTTTAAAAAATAATATTTGATTTGTTAGGTGCGAAGCCAAAAACTCCCCCATACAAATTTTAGAGAAAATCGGACAAAATTAATTTTTTGTCCGCCATATTATCAGCGCCATCTTGGATTTTAAAGCACCAATTTCATCCAAAATAATATGAGATGACCGCAGCAACTTCCTAAATATAACGTAAAAAAATCATTCAAATTGGTGCCGCCGTTGCGGAGTAATCGATTTACATAATAAAAAAAACGCATTGCGGTGGAGAATTGAGAACCTCCTTCTTTTAGAAGTCAGTTAAAAACTGCCTTGAGACGTTAAGAATGGGTTAATAAATTTTAAACCTTATCCGCGTATTAAATTTTATATTCTCAGATGAACGAGAAATATATACAGGTTTGGATCGGTGAATGAGAGCCTAAAATTGTATTATTTTAGATCTTTCTTTTTATGATTGCGAATCTCAATAAAAAAAAACATACTATTGAAGGTCCCAGGAGTCAGTTAACGGAGGTTATATAAAAATTTAATAATGACACCACTCAAAAAATTTATTACATTTGAATGTTAAATTTTATTAAGGAAACATTTTAACTACAAATCAACGAAAAATTTCATTTTATTGAATATAATAAGACATAAATAATAAAGCAATTTTTACAATAATTACATCATCATACAAACTAAGTTATTCTCCTTTTCTATTTCAAAATTTTTTTACTTTCTTTCATAATTTAACCGGATACTATCGTCTATATATTTTTTGAAGACGTATTTTTTATGGTTTTGATTTAGATACCAGCATTTAGTTGTTAACGGAAGTTACATATTTATTAAAAAATTGTCAAATCACCGCTAAAAATCAATAAACATAAAACTTATACACTTCATCTTAACAACAAATCAAGGAAAAGTTTTATTTTAACGAATATAGTACTCGTAATATATAAATAATAAAGCAATTTTTAAAGTAATTTCATCATCATCTCAACCAAGTTATTCTCGTTTTCCAGTTCAAAAAGTTTTTAATTTCACTTTCTTTCATAACCATCAGCCTAGTTTTGGATACGGTATTTTTTGTGATTTTGATTTGGATCCGAGTATTTAGTTGTTAACGGAGGTGACATAATTAAAAAAAAATTGTCAAATCACCACTAAAAATAAATAAACATATATCTTATAAATTTTTCTACAAGCAGCCATACATTATTCGCTTAAATGCATATATTTTACAATTAGTTTATAGAAATTCGTCTATAAGAAAGCTGGTAGCGGAGGTTATGCTTAATTAAAATGTGCTTGTAATAAAGTAGATTTTTTTATATAATTCTCTTGGTAAAATTTTTTTTACGAGTGCAATCCATGAATATATATAACGTTAACGTATTTTTTTAATAACACCTCATAGTTAGGGTACCCTCGGCTTTTTTTTTTCATGATTAATAACAGGCAGAATCTTTGTGAGTAGCTCCGTTTTGCCGAGACGCCTTTTTTCCGAAAAATCTCGATAGAGGTAGCTAAAAGAGTGAACAAGCGTCAAACATGTCGATTTGGTGATTGCAAAAATGTTATTAATAACATTTAGTTTTTTAGAATAATTCGAAATTATCATTAATTTAAGTACAAGCAAGAAAAAAGCATCTAAATATGAACCAAATTTTTGCTAATCTTGGAGACCAATTCACTTCCAATATGCCACATTTTTTCAAGCAACGATTATAATCCTGTATTAAGAGAAATAAAAAAGTTTTTTTCCCTTAAAGACAACCTTGTTTTGGTGATTTATAAAACAGATATTTTCATTAAAGATTTTTTTTAACGCACCTACGTTCAATAGTTGTATTCTATTGATACTTGGCATACACCTAAATTAAACTACAAATTATTACAATTTATTTATAAAAAATATCACCAAAAATCTCGTCTTACTTGGTTCATTTTTATCTAAGCGTTCTTTTAATTCTGGGCTCTTCTTCGACGAGCAACGTGGTGGTACGCCATTGTACTTAATGCAAAAGACACCGTACGCATATCAAAACAAATCGATTTATGGTCATTAAATTTTACGATTATAGTTTTACCATTAATACTAGTCGTGGTTTTATGTCTGCATAAAAAATTAATTGTATAATAATAATTATTATCTCCATTTTCGTTCTTTAAACGTTTATTTTAAACATAAGATAAGTTTGTTGTATTTAATTAATTAATACCCTAAAATACATATATTTTCAAAAAACGCACGTCATTAGTTTAATAGTAATTCATACTGAAATCAATTCTAGCGACTTTATAAATTTGTCAATTTTGGTTAAACCGTTATAAAATAATATAGGGATCTGTAACTTGCTTTAGGTGTACCATTTAGGTGATACAGGTTTGCCAAAGTATAAAAATGTTGTTGAAAATAATTTAATTGCGATATCAAATATATTATATGAAATGTGTCGAATATCAATGCTAGAGTTCAAATATTCAAAAATATATAGGACATTCAATAACAGATTTTAAATTATCCTACTTTTGTAAAACCCATCGTATATTTTTCCATCTTCTTTTAACTCTCTATATTCTCAAGATTTTTAATAACCACGGAGTAACCTGATTTGTTTTATGTTTCAATCATGTTCTAGTATATTTTGGAAATTTATTTAGTTGTTGTATCTAGTCAGTGGAGGAGAGGTTGTTTGAATGTTTGCCAGACATAAGTATTTTCATTTTATTTTTCCCTTAATTTTTTATCGTTTTCATGACATCTTTCGACCTTTTTAGGTGTTAAAATGTACTACAAATGCGAAATTTATTTTAAATACAAACGAAAAGGATATTTAAAAAAGCCCTTTTTTCGTCAAGGTATGATTTATAGAATCAAAATATCCAAAATTTAATTAATTCCTAAAACACCAGAATTATTTTATTCTTCAGTAGAAACATTGACAAGTATATTACACTTGCTTGAATAATACAGTTGGAATGGCATATCATATAATCGGTGGTGAACCAAAGAGCTCAAAGTATTTATCGATTCTTTTCCAAATAGAAACAAAAGTGTTTCCTCTGATCCATGTTGTGTGGTCACACAACGGGCTCTTATGTTCATTTGTGCCAAGAAAATTTTGTTTTAAAGTATATTCTTTGTTCTGTAACACATTTTTTAAACTCTTCTAACCTACTCTTGGAAACATAATTGTTCACCTGAACATACTGTCATGGTAAAAAATATTTTATAAAATAATTTAGAAACGAATACAAATACAAAGATCAATTAGGGTGATAGCACCAATTATGAACAAGAACCAATGATGGACATTTTTTCTAAATAAACCGAAATAATAACCAAACGCAAAAGAATTTTGGGGATGGTAACACTGGATTATAAGTAGTAGGGGGTCAGTTGTCTTACTAACAAATCAGATGTCAAGATCCGCCACTTTCTTCAAGATGGCAGCCTAAATATAAGTGAAGTATGAGCTACGTCCGAAAAATTCGGTTTTATTATGAAAATCGTTAAGAGAGTAAGTACATATTTTCGTGAATTACTTCATTATGTTATTTGATAATTAAGTTTGATATTATTTTATATTGAATATTAGGAACTAAGAATATATTTTGTCATAATATTAAATAGAAACATAACCTAAAATCTCTGTTTTTTACAATGTTTATTACTGGATCGAGTACAGACCAAATTACCAATGATGGACAAACGATGTTCTAAATCTAAAAAAAAAGCAATAGACCAGGATGACACAACTTCCGGAGATACAGATTTAGAAATAACATATGCTGAGAGTGAAAACCGTAGTTATAATGAAAAAGAGGATGGCATTACCGAAGATAACGGAGAAAGGGCAAAAGTAGATGAGTGTAAACAGCGGAAAAGAGCTGAATTCGCGCATGAAAAAAGGGAGATCAAAAGATGTCGCGAAAACAAGAGTGAAGAAAATTCTGAAGATGAATCGCTAAACATGCTAAAAATCAAAACGTTACCTTCAAAATATAAAGCCATTGTTCGACCCGGACAGTTTGTCATAGTAAAATATGAAGACGAGTTTTTCCCGGGCAGAACAGAAGCCGTTGATAAAGACCAGTATGAAATTAGCACTATGGTACTATCAACAGGGAATTCTTTTAGATGGCCTGACAAACCTGATAAAATATGGTATAAAAACACGATCTAATAGAAGTTATAAGTGAACCTTTGCTTCTGAATAAAAGCGGTTTCTATAAAGTTAAGGAAATGGAGAAATTCTTACCTGATTTATACAGTATTTAATTACGTAGGCAAAATTTTGTGATTTTTAGTATTTTTAATTCACAGATCTCTGAAGATCTCATTAATTCCTAATATTTTGTTTGTAAGAAAAAGCAATTTAATTTTATAAGAATTTACTTAGTTTTTGTTACTTTGCTCATTTTGTTTTTAGTTTTATAATGTTTTTTTTTTAAATGGATAAATACTTTAATTATACTGAGACTGTAAATGATAAATTTATGAGACTATTACTTCGATGCCATAGTTTATATGAGAATAAGTGTTTTTGTTTCAGAAATATTTTAATTAGGGGTCATTATCGCAAATAAAGTGAGTTCAAATAAAGCTCAAATAAAAGCTAATTTATGATTAATAAATGCCTATTCTTTTTAAATATACCTATCATTTACGTACCTACCTAAATTTGTAATTGAATGCTTTTTAGAAAAAGCCAGGTTACTGCTAATGACTGGGTTTCTTTCATTGAACTTGTCCATAACTGGTTGATCATTACTGGGATTTAGGTGTCCATTAATGGTGATTTTGAACTTTCTACATTTTTAAGTAAAATAACATATTTATATCTAACTATTTAAAGTTCAACTTAAAGATTCGTCTTCTCATATTATCTCTAAATTCATTTACCACTATACGGTATCTGTACACATAAAACACGAATTTTATTTTATAAAACGGAAAAAGGTATCCTTAACATGTCCATAATTGGTGCCGTCACCCTACCTGTTCATAATTTGCTCCTATGATTTTGTATGAATTTGTATAAGTATAGCTGAGTTACAATTGTAAATTTCTAGCTACAGTAAAGAATTTAACTTGAAATTTTTGAAAAATTACGTTTTTTTTTTTTCACAAAATAGGTAAAATTATTGTTAAAATATAACTGAAAAATCACCCTTATGAATGAAAAAAAATATCTCGCCTTTCTTTATTCATAATAATTTAAATGTCCGAAGCCCTAAATAAATAAATACGCAACGAAAGACCGCCCGTTGCTGCGATTGACCCTGTACCATATGCAGCTTGCGCTTTTAAATTGTACCCGTTTTTTTCCACCGAATACGTATAGCACGCACTTTGATTTGCCATGTGCTAAAATCCATTTATGAAACTGATACGTTCAAGAAGATCGGGTTACCAACTTATCTTGGTAATTTATCTGCCGTTTTTAACCGTTTGCGAGTATCCCGCTGAGTAACATGGTAACTTACCACCTGGCTACATGGATTCTGCAATCTACTTGCGAAAAAATGATTTAATGAGTATCTTTTTACGTTTCACTTTTTATTTTTTGTCTTATAAAATAAAACAATAAGTAAATTTATATAAATATCAGGGATACTAAAAAAAATATTTAGACATGATAGAAGGAACTATGCATTACCAAGAAACGTTCAATAGTGACAACCATTTTGCGACTTGAATGTCAAATTTGTTTAGAATTTAACTATTATACTATAACTAATTGAAATGGAATATCGATTCCAACTCTGAAGACAGGTGGCGGAAGTACGTGAAGTTAAAGGAGATTATCAAAAAATAAAATTAGCAGTTTATTGGCTGTATCACGCGCGATTCAATAATCTTTTGTACTGCACACCCCCAGTTCTCTCCTGAAGTTTTTACACTGGCTGCATATACTCATGCTAGCGAAATGAGTTTAAAAAATGAAGCTATGTTTCGGTAAAACTTCATGTACCACGTAGGTCCGATAGATAATAAGTCAACACTAACTTTATTTTATTTTTGTTTAACCCTTATCTTGATCTAATAACGTATGTAATAGTCCCCTCCCCCCCGTACGTACAGTCAAAGCTCCATATTCACGTCCCGTTATTCGTGTTTACAACATTCACGGACTGAAAGATTGTGACCACTTTCTGTATTCACGTCTAAAAATTTCAAAATCTTCTTCAAATGCATATCCACTAATGGATGTTTACGATTACATTTTCCATTTCTTCCCTATTTCTCGCGGGGCGTATCAGTATCTGAATATCGTGCAACTCCGCCCACTGTGTGATATTACGGAGCCAGAACATCTTCTTTCTTCCAATTCCTCTTTTGCCCTTGATCTTGCCTTCAATCATCAACTGTAGGAATTGGTATCTCTCATTCCGCATGATGTGCCCAAGATACGCGGTCTTTCTTTTCTTGATTATGCTGAATAGTTCACGTTCTTTCCCAATACGTGAGAGAACTTCTTCATTGGTCATTCTCGCTGTCCATGATATCTTAAGGATTCTTCTGTACATCCACATCTCGAAAGTCTCTAATTTATTGATAGCGCTTGTTTTTAATGTCCAACCCTCCACACTATAAAGAAGTATTGACCATACGTAACCTTTTATGAATCTCAGTCTTAATTTCAAGTCAAAATCCGAACACATAAGCACTCGCCTGAGATTTACAAAAGCCTGTCGCACCTGTTCAATCCGACATTTTATTTCGTTGTCAGAAGTCCATTCTTCGAATATCCATGTGCCCAGATATTTAAATTTGGTTACTCGTTCTATGGGTACTGCGTTGATCTTACGTTGGCGTTTTGGAATAAATTGGGATTTCTTGAGATAATCATGAATTTTGTTTTCTTTGTATTGATGTTCAAGCCCATTGATTTGCTGCGCTTTCCTATTATGTTGATGAGTTTTTGGAGATCGTTTATATTGTCGGCGATTTGAACTGCGTTATCCGCATAAAAAATACATAAGTATATATATATATATATATATATATATATATATATATATATATATATATATATATATATCTTTTGCCTTATTGCCGTTTGGTCCAAAGATATTTGATGAAAGTAGGCGCCGTCGTACACGCCGTCAGATCACATATTCCACTATTTTCTTTGATAAAATGCATTTTCGCGCAACCTGTGCTGAAGCTTTTGTTTTATTGCAGGAACTTGTCGTTTGTCCGAGTAATTTTGAGTGGATAGCACATATCTCTTCTGCTTTATTCGCAATTTATTTAAAAACAAAGGAAAGTTAGTTCTTACAAGGAACCTTAAGATAAAAATAGAAATCCTTTACCATTTATGCCTTGGCGAGTCGTTCTTTTAATGTCAGTGAATCAACTGTCCGAACCATCAAGAAATGAGAAGACATGCAATCACTGCATAAAAATTGTTGAAGAAGCTGCATCTGCAGGTACTACAGCAGTAGCAATATATCCAAAAGAATTTTCAAAGTTAATTGTTCATGGCAGATACAGATCTGAACAAGGGCCTAATGCAAATGAAACTGCCCTGTTATGGAAAAAATACAAGCAAAACTTTCTGGAAAATAATTCCAAGCAAACCTTTCATAGCCTAAAGTGAAAAGTCCGGCTCTGATTTTAAGGAAGCCAGAGTTACATACTGGTCAATTCTAATGCCTCGGGATATCATTTAATGAAGCCCCCGAGGGTCATTTTCTCTACCTGGTTTTGGAATTGTTTCGTTCCTGAAGTTGAAACTTATTTAAGGAAAAATACTGTACACTTCAAGGCAGTTTTAGTTTTGGACAATGTTTCGTGACATCCTCGTAAGCTTAAAGTTATATATCCGAATTCTAAATCCCAACACTGTCGGCTTGCTCCAACCTAGGAAGCAAGGAATTTTTAAGCTCTATTACATAAGACCAACCTTCTAAATTACGCAATGCTGGAGAAATTTTGACATAACAAAGTGCATTGTTAACATAAAAGAATCACTTCAAAAACTGAAGCCATACACAATGAAAGAATGTTGGAAAAAACTGTGACCACATTTAATTGTCAGTAATGATGAAGAATCCGTGCAAATGCAAACATTGCTCAAGTTGCGAATGCCCTATGACGAGATGATTTCGAACAGAGAAAATCAAGTGAAATTCAACAGTTACTTGAATCGCAAGTTGAAGATTTGACTCAAACCGACCTAGAGAAAATGCTTGACCCCAATTCCATTGAAGAGAAAGCCACAAGAAGCACTGAAAATATATTAAACTTAAAAAACCTGAGTTTGCCAGTTTACGACTAATGAAGTTCATGATTTCTTCATAAAAATTGATTCGTATATGGAAACAAGTCTTGTTGTTAAAAGGCAAATTGTTAATGCCACAGCTGAATATCAAACCTCGTTGAAAGAGCTTTTAAAAACGGCAAAACAAGAAAAAATTACTTAAATTCTTTAAGTCATTGCCAAAGTTTGATAATAATTATTAATATTTTTAAACACTCTCTCATTACAATTGCTTTTATTGTTTATTTTTTCTATTTTTTTGTAAACTTGCAACATGTTCCGTATAATCCCATACAAATTATTGTTCGGTATTGTTGTGGCGTTGCAGCTTCTCCACTTTAGTATGAGATCCGCACAACGAGCTCTCAAAATATTACTGGATAACGAAATTTACATTTTAACTGTGTATTAACGGCGTGGCTGTTAGGTATACATTTTATATTGGTTTAAAAAAAATACAGAAGTTTTTAAGTTATATATGATTATGTCACACTAACTATGACTCTTTCCATATAACCCATGTTAGGTGTGCATTTTTCTACCGATTATCTTGACTATGAGTTGGGCAAGGAGTCAGAAATTTTGCAGTCATACTGAAAATTATATCAACAATGAATACCCGAAGGTTCAAGAAAATATACAGTAAAGTCAACCGATAAATTACCTTAAAGAGAAAAATTTTCTTTGGCCATTCGTACTTTTACTGTATAACTTTTGTGTGTGCACTTTATTCTGCTAGTTCTCACGCTTATAAATTAAAAGAATACCGTGAATGATTTTACGGTAGTAAAAATACTTATAGTAATAATTTACTTATCTAGTAAATTTAAAAGATTGCAAAATTAATTAATATTTTAAAATACCACTATAAAACTTAATTGAACATTAAATAGAGTTAACTTACTGTAAAAAATCTAAAAGAAAACGATAATTGCTGTAAATATTTATATATTTTATTTTATTAAAAAGGTTAACTTATTTATTATTCTATGTTATATTGAGCTCAATTAAAAACAACTTTTTCTAGAAGATAATATTATAATAATTGTATTCACGAAAAGTTGGACGAAAAACAAAAAATAATGTATTTTAAGATACAAATTGCACAAAAGATTTTAAGTCAATTTTGAGTGAGGAAAAAGTTTCTATTGAATAATTGGTTGATTGTTTTTTTAACTTTACTCGAGTAGAAATAGAGTTCGACACGGTAACCTAGTGGGCTTATTTTATTTGTTGTTATAAGTTGGTTCAAGCAAAGAGGTGTGTTGGCTTTGCTTCCTTATTAGATTTTTCTGGTTGTCAGCTTTCTAAGGGTTTAGTGCCCACCATGAATTTTATTCTCCAGTATGTGAGTACGGAGCACTCTAAAATAATGTTGTTGAAGATGTTGTTTTTGTAACCTATTTACATAATCTTCTGATTTGGTTACTGGTTAATATCGGTATTTCACTAATTATCGTTTCGAGTGGAACATCCAACATTATTTTGCAGTATTTATACAACTAGTATTGCTCTTCAGTATACCTAGCCAGGCAACTACCACTGAGGTTTTTTAGTACAGTATAGGCCTACAAATATGGCTACGTAACCATGGAATACACAACTTTGTATCCACGTGTGATCCGGCACACAATTGCTACCTTGTTATTGTCATGATTATAGATTATGAAAATGCATTTGATAGTACGAAGCACAGTTATGTAGATGACGGTAATATAGAAGAAAAGGATCTATGCATAAATCAGAACTTGCACTGCTGAGAACTCTCAGCGAGTAACGAGATGAACCGCACTTGAAAATAGCAAATAAGATTTTGGCGAAACGTCGTGAAAACGATTTTTTGAACGAAAGGATCGAAACCCATTCATTCCACCATCCGTGAAAACCTACGACATAATATATATATATATATATATATATATATATATATATATATATATATATATATATATATATAAAGTGTAGGCCAAATCAGGCTCAAAATGTTATAGCACATTTTAATTAACAATATCTAATTTATTTTTTTGAAACGACTATAATAATTTAAGTATATTATTTTAGTAATAGTAATCTTGTATTTTATTAAATTAGTGGTATAATTAATTCAAAGACTCACCTTTATTTATATCACTCTTTTAAATTCGATGTAGATTATTAGATTTGCAGAAACAATTTTTTTTTGTTTATATTAATATATTCTGCACATATTGTTTGTTGAAAAAAATTAAATGGAACATAATAGAACTAGAAGAGAAATCTTTTGAAAATATTCACTTTTACCCGACAAATTATTAAAATTTATCACTAATGATAGTAGCAACCTCTTTTTACAACAAAATTTGAATTTTGTATTTTAAAATGTAGTATGGCTATACAACTTTTAAATTTTTGACATGCCATGGTCAACCAATTTTTAAATTATTTTGTTGTATTGGTTTGAGTGATAATAATTTCAAAACCTAATTACCCCTAAGAAACAGGAAAGGGACGTCAATATTTCAGGTAGAAACGAAAAGTATAACAACTTTAAGGTCAAATTTCTTGCTGTAAAAATTGAATACATATTTTAGCAAAAGCTTTCAATTTTAAAGAAAGTCGTGAACGACCCCACTTTTAGCGGATTTTTGTATGGGTATATTGACATAAACACAGCTCTGACTAGGTTTGGGGATGCTTTACAACTTTTGATGTAGTTGTCGTAATGTTGTATAAAGTTCTCCAAAGGGGTTCCTTATGTGGTTTTTAACATATTGTAATAGGGTTTCTCTAGCTCGTGTTATTTAGATAGAATAAAACAAAGTTTTCTTAAGTATTTTGATGCGTTGAACACTAATTTCTAGGGTGGAAGTTCATATGAATATCGATGAATTTGTTATAGACAAGTTGATGTTGTTGTATAGGGTGGATTTTAAATAAATGAAGTATGCCAGCTTGGGAAAGCAGGAAATTTTACTCATCATTGTATATGGGCCCATGCAGCGTAAAGCTGATAGTCGTTTGTTATACCATGCGAATATCGACCTTATGAAATTCATGTTTCGACATGTATCTTGTCGTATGACCTATATGACACTTGTTTCATTTTTTATCTTTCCAATGTTCGGAGTTCTCCAACACTTTGCACTGAGATTTTAATACTGACAATCTTATGGGATAATACAACGTGTCATATTATATATATATATATATATATATATATATATATATATATATATATATATATATATATATATAGGTTGCACAGTAACACTGAATGGATATGGTTGGAACGAAGTTTGCATTTACTGTTCGCATTTTACTTCATTCATGCACGGAGCTGCATTTAGTTGTACGTTTGCTGAATGTGATTTCAGCACTACAACGGCATAATGTGGATATATTCACTGCTATTGCATCTCACACGGAGGGATCCGATCAGTATTTGCATGCTTCCTACCGATCTGTCCTTTGCACAGCCAGGTGCATGTCGGTACTCTGATGAGTTTAGTAGAGACGAAACATGTACCTCTGCCGTATCACTGTGGCGGGGAGGGTAAGTTTTGACTTTCTTTTCGGTATGGTGGTACAAGTAGGCCATTATCTTGATGGTGGTGGAATAGGATAAATTGTGTTCCTTAGCAATTTTTTCAAACTGTGCAACCTCTAACACTGAAAGGATATTGTTGGAACGAAGTTTGCATTTACTGTTCGCATTTTACTTCATATATATATATATATATATATATATATATATATATATATATATATATATATATATATATATATATATATATACCGTGACCCTTTTTGCCTTGATCCGTTTATGTCAATTTTCGATAACTCTGTGCAACATTTCGGGTGATATAGCAATTATGGTGGCTCATATGTTAGTTTCAAGTTCATCTATAGTCTTGGGTTTGTTGGCCTAAAGCTATGATAACATAGCCCTGCAGAAAATAGTCCACAGGATCTTGGTGGCCAAGCGAATGGGCCATTTCGTGAGTTTAACAACTCTCTGAACTTATCGGTAATAAATCCATTGTAAGGCTGCTGTATGACAAATTCTTCCATCTTGTTAAAAATAAGTATCGTCGGAATCAATTTAATCAATTTTCGGAGAGAAAAATTCGGTTAGCACGCCATGATAGCGTTCCACATGCATAGTAATGGCACAACTATCTACATTTTTTAAGAAATATGACCAAGAAAACCCCTGATATCACCATATTGGATCCGCCGTATTAAATTTCAAAAAAATAGTTTTAACCTCTTAATATAATCTGAATCTACACCCACGAAAAGTCCCTAATACCAATTTTGGACAAAATTCGGAAATGTAATATTTTGAGACCGTCATATTGAATCCAACACATTAAATTTTCTTAAAATAATTTTATATTCGCTATTTACGCCCTGAAAACGACCCTGTAACAATTTTAAATACAATCGAAATATTTAAAATTTTTAGCCTGCCATATTGGATTCGCCCACTCAATCGTTTAAAATTAATTTTAAATTCGTAATGTATACTCTTAAGAACGCCCTTAAACCAATATTGAAAAAAATTCAAAAATGAAAAATTTTTAGGAAGCCATATTGATTCCGCCATATTGAATTTTTGAAAAATAACTTCAGGATCGTTATGTGCGGCTCCGAAAACTCCCCCATATCAATTTTGGAGAAAATCGGACAAAATTTACTTTTTTGTCCGCCATATTATCAGCGCCATTTTGGATTTAACTGCACCAATTTCATCCAAAGTAATATGGGACCACCGCAGTAACTTTTTGAGCATAACGTAAAAAAATTCATTTAAATCGGTGCCGCACTTCCGGAGTAATCGATGTATATACAAAAAAAATACATAGCGGTGAAATTAAGAACCTCCTTCTTTTAAAAGCCGGTTAAAAATATATACTGGTGAAATTGAGAACTTTCTTCTGTTAGAAATAGGGTAAAAATGAAAAAAGCGTCATATATAATAAATTAATCGACAATGATATGAACTTCTATCCTATAAATCCGTGTTTAGCGCGTTACAATACATAAAAAAAAACATTTTTTTCTCCATCTAAATAAGGCAGGGTACAGAAACCTTATGACCCCTACATTAATATAATTTATAGATAGATGTCTTTTGACTGTTGATATTTTACACATTGCAGTTTTCTGTAGTTATAACGCGTATGGGGAGAGTATAAGAATGGAATAAACTCTTTACTTGTCCTTTAACAAGTCTGTTACTCTGGAAACTATCTATAAATTCTAAAAAGTCCTAATTATGATTCTACCACTGCTTTATCTATCTCAGAAAATTCACATATCACTACTAAATCAAACTTAATGACAAAATAATTTCTCTTCTTCGATGTTACGTTAAAAACCGCAACATTTTTATTTTTCCCATTTATAGAAACACAGTGAACATCTGCGTTTTAATTTATTGCCCAATTCTCAATATATGTGTTGAAGATTTTTATTTTTAATTAAAATTTTTGAAAAAATAAACCGTACCTAATGAGCGTACATACTTATAGTGTTTTCTGTACTTGGAAATATTTATCAATGTCGTACGCAATTTGTTCTACATCTATCTATGCGGTGTAGTATGTATTCGCTAATGATTGTGCGTGTTGCTCAATCTTGGGTACTTTACTGTTTATTATATTATCTATAAATTGATGACACGCTGTTAATGGTTCTCAGATTCTATTTAGTCAGCATTGGAAATTAATGATTCGTTACTTCCTTTAATAAATGGGTTTTATATACACAGTGACTGATTTTGCAGTACTAAATTTGATTTTGGTGACGCTTAATGAGTCAAAAAAAGAACTCACTTAATTTTTTGAACGCTACCAATAAATAAAAAAGAAGACTCAAAAGATTCATCCAATTTTAGAGGAATATCTCCTCTTTGCTTGACAGTAACGTATATGTAATAATTTTGGGGGAAAACTAAGTGGTGTAGATAGAGAAGAATTTTTTTGGTAAACAAAGCGGATTTTGTCTAGTATGTACACGTGCTAATTGTTAATAATACAGCAAATAATAGAGACAACAACTGTGAAGAATTAAAATATGTTACTAGGATTTATCGACATGGAGAGAAGCTATTTGATAAGGCCAATGGAAAAATATGCAAGAGTTTAGAGAATAATGTAGTTGGGAGAAGCAATGGATAATGATACAGGGGGCACAATGATACACCAAGCATATTTCTGAATCGATTAAATGTGAGCAAGTCGCGATATCACTAAAATGTGCCTATACATGTCCAAGCGCAGCAGTTGCGACCGCGTGGACATCCAGTTAAGGCCTTTTTTCATTTATGGGTGCCCATCCCAGGTTTTACCAGTGACCATAGAAGAAGAAGTATACCTCGTACATGCTGTGACCCATCAGCACTTTTTAATTTCTAGTAATTTTTTGTTTTGTATGGCCTGATCTCGCAATTAACTTCTCTCATATCAATATCAAAAGTACATAACAAAAAATTACTAGAAATTAAAACCCTAGTAAAAAAACCTTGAAATCAGCTAATGTGTCACAGCATAGACGAGGTATACTTCTTCTTCTATGGTCGCTGGTAAAACCCGGGACCCGGGGTGGGCACCCATAAATGAGAAAATGCCGTTAGACGACGATGTTTGTCGAGTGTTTTGAGTACGACCAACTAAACAAAAATACGTGGAATGTAAAAGTGTTTCAGCGACCTTCTGTCAAATCGTGTAAAGATTTTTTGATAATTATGAACGTGTAATGTTACGCTATGATTTTGCACCTGACCGTATAATAAATCTTGACGAAACAGGAGTCAACACAGTACTACCTACACCTAAAGTTTTGGCTAGAATTTGGTCATTCAACAAACTAGTGTTTGGGGCCGATGATTTAGCGTCTATAGAAGACTGGAGACAGAAAGAAAGGAAGTTCACTTCATGGAGCTGAATACAAGTCAAAACGATGAAGTAGTTAATAACTGAAAGAGACGATACAGTAACGAAGGCGATCCCCTAGGCCACCGATAGAACATTGTTCCATCTTCCAGCATTATTGCATCTCCATTCGTTTTTCCGTCAAGCTCTACGACTATATTTCACTAGAAGTAGTAAGACCATATCAAAAAACACCTAGAAAGGGAAGAGAAAAAGGAAAACAAAGGGTTTATACTGAAACGCAGGGAAAGATGTTACAAGAACAAAAAGAACAACTCAAACTACTGTAGCAGAACGCACAGGCGTTGATGGGTCTTACAGAAACTAAAAAACCTAAAAAGAAAAGAGTTTACAATCAGAACGATTCGCTGAAATTGAGTGATTCCGATAATAACGTTCTGCTATCTGACGCAGAAGGTGAAGGAAACTTTGATGCTCAATACTGAAAATATAAATGTTGGGGATTTTTTGCTTAATAAATCTTTTTTTTATTATGTGTCCAAAATCATATCCTGATATAATTTAACCGACTATGAAGTGTCATATCTCAGAGTAGGGGACCAAGCAAGTGTTGATTTCAGAGATGTAGTGTTACACTTGCCTGAATCAAATTTCTCAAAAGACACATCTCGAACAACCTCTTTCTATACTTTTTCCGTCAATTTAACTGCATACAAAGTACAATAGAAGCCTTTTCAATAATGTTGTATTCAATACGATATTTATTTAGCCTTCTTTTTTTGTTATTAGATATTATACCGATTGTTCTTTCTTTCTTTGGAATTTTTTTTTTGTTTAGAAAGATCGCTGTGTTAGGAAAAATAAGAGTTTTGATGCTTTTATTAAAGAAAGTTTCTATAAATGGTTAGTTTTGATGAAAGATTAGATTTATTGTTAGAAAATAAAGGGTTTTCCAATAAGAGGTGTCATTTTGAAAAGCCCGCTATTTCGGTAGATGTCACTTTTGAAGCTGTAAGTTTTTGACGTTTGACAAGTAGAAACTACGCCATAAATAAAGATGGAACGATACACGCTTCAACAACGCATTGAAATTATTAAAATTCACTATAAAAATGGTGAAAATTTGGCAGAGACGGTTCGTAAAACTCGAACATTTTTGGGTCGTCATGAAGCACCTTGTCGGAGCGCAATAAAGAAATTGGTGAAAAAATTCGAGCTGTTGGGACAAGTTAGTTATGTGAAGAAGAAAACCCGTGCACGTCGCTCAAGAACAGCCGAGAATATTGCTGCTGTAGCCGAAAGTGTTGAAGAAAACCCAGGTTTGTCCATTCCTCGTCGTTCTTTGGAATTAGGGATTCCACAAACGTCATTACACCGTATTTTGCATAAAGATTTGGGTCTTAAGGCTTATAAAGTTCAGTTAACGCAAGAACTCAAGCCGGCCGATCATCAACAACGTCGTGCCTTTGCTGATTGGGTTCTTGAAATGCATGAAAATGATTCGGAATTCCATCGAAAAATCATCTTCAGTGATGAGGCCCATTTCCACCTCGGTGGCTTCGTCAACAAACAAAATTGTCGCATCTGGGGCTTGGAAAACCCAAGAGTTATTGTTGAAAAGCCTCTCTATCCTGAACGTGTGACTGTTTGGTGCGGTTTATGGTCCGGCGGGGTCATTGGACCTTACTTTTTCGAAAATGAGGCTGGAGCAACAGTTACGGTGAATGGATTGCGCTATCGAGAGATGATTAATGATTTTTTATGGCCGGAATTGGATGGTATTTATCTGCACCACGTTTACTTTCAACAAGACGGCGCTACGTGCCACACAAGCAACGAAACCATTGATCTTTTACGGGAAAAGTTTCCGGGCCGTGTTATCTCTCGAAGAGGTGATCACAATTGGCCACCGAGATCTTGTGATGTGACACCTTGCGATTTCTTCCTTTGGGGCCACGTGAAAGACAAGGTCTACGCCAACAGCCCAGCGTCGATTCAAGACCTCAAAGATGGAATTCGTGAGGCTATCGAGGACATAGGGCAGCCACTTTGCGATTTGGTTATGGAAAATTTCATGAAAAGGATATGGTCCTGTAGGCATGGTCGTGGTGGTCATTTGGCTGATGTTATTTTCCATCATTAACGGCATACCTTCCTCTTTATAATGTAATAAATATCCGATCATTTATCTTAAAAAATGGCATTTTTCTTTGAATATCAAAATAACACCTCTTATTGGAAAACCCTTTATAAGACTGATTATGATCTCTCAACAATAAAAATATTATTACCAAGGATATCTCTCAAATTAATATCAATTCCATTTGTAACAAAGTGCCCCAAGTGATGTATCTAAGTGCCGTGTAGGTGGGTCAAAATGATTCAAATCCCATTTCTTACTCAAAACTAACTTAAATAGTTTTTTGATTGATATAATATTGATAAATTTAGCAACGTACTAGGTTTAATAAAAATGTTATGTAATATTTTCTATGATATAAAATCTGCTTTTCAGTTTTTCTGCATCAATCTGCCCCACTTCCCTCAATGTAACGATTTAATCGAAACCATCAAAGTTTACATCTCCCCATTTTTATAAATGGAGCCGAGAACTCAAAGCTAAATGAAATACTGAAGCACAATCTTCAAGCCCCTGAAATGAAATACCTGAAAAAAGTTTTGGGAATAAAAAGAATAGAAAAAATGAGAAATGAGAATATCAAAAAGCAACTTAAGTTTGAATGGTGTAAAAACTCAAAAGCAAACTAGAAAAAGATTTGCTGATGCAAAAAATATTGATTGATCTTCTGACGATATATTGTCGTTTAAAAAAATATTTAAACATAATCGAGCTCCCATTTAAAACCACGTGGCAGGGTTCTATCTAGAAAGAGGAACTAGGAGAACACATCTAACGCCAATGGGCGGCTTTTTTTAGGGCGCGCTTGGAAGTAATAGACAAAATCACAACAGAGGTAACTACATCCAGGAAAACTTGCAAGATTCGTTAACTCACGAAAATCGGAACGTTTGTATTCTGTTAATATGTAATTTATTAGTTTCATCCTGATTGATGTGAAGTAGATTTAGAGCTATCAAAAAACAAAATCACCACTTGTAACAAAAACTAATAAAATGAATGATATCTGTTTTAACTCTACGATGCCGCTCTTATTGAAAGCCCGAGCAGTTTCTACTTTTTTCTTTGCGAAAGTGGAAAACGTAGGTAATAATTGAGAAAATAATAGCTACTTAATTATTTTCTTCAGTAACAAAGATTAAAATTGTAATAGAATGTACGTGAAATTACCCACACATGATAATCGAAATCAAAGTCTAATTCTGTCACTGCCGGCAAAGAACTTATAGTCGATCAAACCTGATTATACACTTAGGTCGATACTAAATGAAAAATTAATTGCCCTTGTACGCGGTAACTGGTGCTATCAATAAGCCAATTTGAAACGCCCAGTATTGACAGCTAGTCGGCGTAAAATAAAGGATAGGAAGTGTATGATTGGGTGATTATTTTACAAGAATGTTATGGATAGGGTATAACTGTCGGCGTGAGTATGATTTAAGCGCGTGGACATGGAAGATCAGTATGCTATAATAGGGATCTCTCTAATTACAACGATAAATACCCATAAGAAAAAAGATGCTTTGACCAGAGAAACTCACACCCAATAGTGATATATGATACTCATCTGGAATTAAAACAATTTTATTCATTGAGGGTAACTCTTGCAGAATATATAATTTTTTTTACGGAAATCTATACTTTCCAAACTTCAAATTACAATTGGCGGATCACAGCATATTATGAAATATAAAGAGAAGAGGTTAGTTTATTCTTATTTTATGTAGTGAGCTCTGTGTGTCATAAAGGCTTATTCATTATGCAATATTACACTATATAACTATTTACGTAATATTTCGTTATGAGGGTTTAGTCCTTATACTCACTTATATTCCTTTTACAGTTTCTTCGATGTTTCCTCGACAACCTCTTTCCATGTTCTTCTTTCAGTTGCTTTGTTTTTCCACTAACTTATATATAGCTTTTTCAAATCATCCCTTACGCTATCTATCCATCTTTTGCGTGGTCTTCCTCCCTCTCTTTTTCCAACAGGTTTTCTATTTAAAACCATTTTTGTTATTCTGTTCTTCTCTATCCTTTCTTAGTGTTCTAACCATCTTATTTTTTATTCCTTGTTGTTTTCACCTCCTTATTTGTGCTTCTTCTCTATCCATTTTCTCTACTTACGCCATTATTTATCGCTCCGAATATTTTTCCTTCCCAACACTTCAATTCTTCCTTATTTGATTTTCTAAAGTTTCCTTTTCGCTAGCTGTTGATTACGGTGCTAGTGATTCTTTCTTTTGTTTTTCTCAAGACATAATTGAATTTTATTAACGTCCTCTTATTACCATTCTCTTTAATAATGCTTGATTCTCCTTATCATCTTCTGTGATTTTAACTCCTAGATATGGAAACTTCCCACACTGTTTCCAGTTTATTCTCCTCTCCATCTTTTATTTCCATTTTTAAGTCTCCTCTTCTTGTTGTGTGTCCCTCGTTATCATATACTTTGTTATCTTTTGCTTTTTTCTAACTTCATACTTTTTTGCCGCCTCCATTATTTGTGTTGTAACCTTTTTTAGTTCTTGTTGCTTTCTGTAATTGCCGTTAAGGCGAAAGATGAATATCAAGCGGGCTTCAGACACAACAGATTAATAATAGACCAGATCTTTACGCTAAAGCTATGAATATAAAACATCCTGTATGTAATTTTTTGGAAATGGACACACGACAAAATTGATCTAAAATAGATGGATAACGCAATGAGAGAAATGTCAAGCAAGTAAATTGCGTGCCGACATTGCTTTCTGTATCCCCCCTATCCATATGGATTTAGATCACCCTCGTTTCCTCTTTTCTGTTCGTTTTCATCTAAGTACCTTCTTTGTAAAATGTTTTCGTATTTTCTTTCTACGTAATCATACCAGATAATTATTTTTGCTGTATTTCTTCAAGGTTCGTTGTATTAATTTTCATTTCTTGAGATGTAGGTCGATCTAAAAAAATTCAATTCTAGGGTAAGTAGGAGCACTACGCTTTTGAAAATGAAATTGAATAATAGGTGTTTTTTCTATTTTGAGATGTTTTTTGATCATAATAGTGAACTCAAACATCCTATTATCGTTTTTCCTTTCCAAATTCACTGATTCTTTTCCTTTTTCGTGAGTCCAGCACTATTTCGAAGTACACAAACTGTTCACATGAACCTATTTTCAAGTTTTCTTCCAAAAAGAGATCTTTCAAGGGACCTCCAATGAATAAATATTTTGTCTTACATGGGTCTACTCAGAGACCGATTCTGTTATTATAGTATTATTTATTCGGGATCTCTCAGAGTTTTTGCACTAGGACGTTATCACATGCCTTTGTTAAATCAATGAACAGGAGGTGGATTTCTCCGTTGGTTGTGATTATCTAAGGTAACTCTGGTAAGGTTAATTAGTTTGCTATTTCGTTGCTACAAAAATTATTAACAAAGTAGCAAGCTGATTTGCTTTATGATCATAGACGAAAAACAGGACGAAATAAAATATAAAGATCAAAGGACTTTTCAATTAGAACGAGGACTCAGACAAGGAAAGTTATTAATAATGGTGATCTTCAATCTGATGCTGGAAATAGTAATAACAAGAAGTAAAGTTGAAATAAAAACAATAAAATTCAAAAAAGATCATAACGATTTGTTTATTTACGAATCAAAAAATAACCGTAACTCAATATTGTTGCATTTTGTCCTTTGTACAACAGGCTTTTTAATCAGTAACGGTGTCTTCTATTTAGTTGTATAATGGTTCTGTACTAGTTAGCCCATTTATGTAAATATCTAGAAAAGAAATTAAAAGGTATCAAATCCTCACTATTAATCGTTAAAATACCGTTAAATTACATAAAGGGTGTTTTTTTATAGAGGTATAGAACTTTTAAATGGAATAAAACAAAGATGAATTTTTTAAATTGACATGAAATTTACTTTATTCGAAAGATAACCTTCTGGCATTATAATTTAAATATGACTTCTGGCATATGACCGCCACGGCTGGCTCGGACGTAGTCTAATCTGGAGGTCCAGTTTTCGATGACTTTTTCCAACATTTGTGGCCGTATATCGGCAATAACGCGGCGAATGTTGTCCTCCAAGTGATCAATCGTTTCAGGCTTATCGGCGTAGACTAGCGACTTCACAAATCCCCACAGAAAATAGTCTAGCGGCGTTAAGTCGCACGATCTTGGAGGCCAATTCACGGGCCCGAAACGTGAAACTATGCGGTTACCAAACGTTTCCTTCAATAAATCAATTGTGGCACGAGCTGTGTGACATGTTGCGCCGTCTTGTTGAAACCACAGCTCCTGCACATATTGGTTGTTCAATTGATGAACGAAAAAGTCAGTAATCATGGCTCTATAGCGGTCACCATTGACTGTAACGTTCTGACCAGCATCGTTTTTAAAGAAGTACGGACCAATGATTCCACCAGCTCACAAAGCACACCAAACAGTCAGTTTTTCTGGATGTAACGGCGTCTCAACATACACTTGAGGATTATCATCACTCCAAATACGGAAGTTTTGTTTATTGACGTATCCATTCAAACAAAAGTGAGCTACATCGCTAAACAAAATTCGCTTATGACAATCGGGATCAACGGCAATCTGTTTTGGGCCCATTCACCGAATCTACGCCTTGCTAGGTGATCGTGTGGCTTCAGTTCTTGCACGAGTTGGATTTTGTAAGCACGCAAACCAAGATCTTTCCGCAAAACCTTCCATAAAGTGAATGGACACATATCCAATTCCTGTGCACGATGGCGGATAGACCGATTCGGGTCTTCCTCTACGCTACGCTCTACAGCAGCAATGACTTCTTCTGTACGCACTGTACGACGTGTTTGTGGATGCGTATTATCATTTAGAGTAAACGTGGTGCGAAAACGTTCCATAGTTAATCGAATTAACTGCTCTGATGGACGATTATGTTGACCGTAAAATGGACGTAGTGCGCGATACGTATTTCGAACAGAACCATGATTTTCAAAATAAATTTGCACAATTTGGAAGCGTTGTTCAGGCATCAGTCTATTCATGTTGAAATGCCAAACCAAACTAAACATAAATCACTTGACAGCTGACAAAATGGTCGCTAGTTAAAAAAGTGTTGCCAACTTAAAGTTCTATACCTCTATAAAAAACACCCTTTATTTGTGAAGAAAAAGTGGACGAATGTTAAAGTAAGTTATTTTTGATTCATCGAAAACAAACTTTCTAGCCTTGCACGTTACTATAACTGCATAAAACAATTAATACATATTTTAGGTTATGTAAAGAAACATTACCTTCAAACAGCCCTTTGAAAAGAAATTAGGAGTTCTCAAGAGAGAGATAAGTGATGCTTCTTGGATGCATCACGGATAAAGAAAACAAATTAGAATCCATTCAATAATAACTGTTACCTTCAGTAGTCCATTAACAAAATTAAGTACGGCTATTGATCAAAACCACCATCCTGGTTTGTATTACAACAATGTCCTCTGAGTTCACAAAGCAGTCAAAGTTCAATTTATACTCTGCGAGAGACCAGACGTGGCATAACATATAGGCAACCAGATTCTAGTTGTTCCAAAATTTAAAAAAGGACTTCAGATGAAGTCTTTTTTCCGACAATAAACAGTTTAAACGGGTATTGATGCCTATTTTAAGATTATGGTAAAAGATAAAATTTTGAAAAAATTTTTCCTTTAAGAAAACAACTCTAGTACCTCATCATACAGAAATTGGAAAACAATATCTAAAATTGTAAAAACGAGTCAACCTTTCACTAAAAGTTTGTGGGGTCTGTGGTTATTTCTAGTTATCTTGTGAAAAGAAAAGATGTTCTATAAAAAATTTAAATGCCATTCTCAGAAAATTACAAACATGCATATTGATTTGAATTGAACAAAGGGTACTACAGAATTTATTTTTACACCTATAGAATTATTGTATTGCGTAAAAATGATTGTTTATGTATTTACCAAAAGGTGTGAAAAACCTCCTCTAACGCCTTCTTATCTCGAAAATTATACAACTAGCATTTCACAATGAATGGTTAGAAAAAGCGGCAGTAAAGAAATCGCTGAGAAACGCACTAAGAATCCGAAGGCTAAATTACATGCCATTGATCTTACACTTACGTTGTGTTGAATAATGCCCTGCGAGAAATAGATTTTTTTCGAGAAACTCAAGATATGTGTGGTAGGAATTATCGTAAATAGTTCTTCGGGAAACGTTTATAAAACATGTGATTACGGGCAGATAGGATCTGTTAGGTTCTTTCCTGTTTATGCAAATCATACCTACATATATAAAATAGATTTCCAATACCAACGCTCAGTGAAGCATGCTTTATTTTGTAAATTTTGTTTTTATTCAGAATCTGAATCCATAAATTTTTCAGCTTAAGGTACAAAAATAGCAAAGTTCATATACGTAACAAAAAAATTCCAAAACCTTATTTCCTATTGGATTTTATAAAATGCGTCTATTTATAATAAATTAATTTAATACCAACTAGAAACAAAATTAAAGGAATTGTAGCAACTCTTCCATTTTCAGCTCCAGCCTATAAAAGTACCTGTAAGCACTTAGTTACCAGTAAGGTGCTTGTTAGTCCCAACTAATTAACAACTATTAACTGTTTTACCGACATTGGTAAAAAAGATTCTGCGACTTCTTGTAGACTTTGTTTAGAACGACGTTAATGAGTCTATTGTGTTGTCTATATTTGTCAGCTCTTTTTTCTGTGGTTTGTCTGTTGTACCTGGAAATTGTTAACTTATTAATTAGTAATGTAATTTGCTTATTTCTGTGAAGTAACTAAGAACGAAGCAGTTAGACGTAATAGTGGATACGTTACTTAATTCTTTAAAGGGCTGACAATTAATTAGTTGGTCTCAATTGGAGAACCCAGTGCAGAAAAAACTTTAAATACAACGCAATGAATTTTCCTTTTAATATGAAAAAACCCGCAAAATGAAACAAGTAATTTTGCAACACTTATTGAGAAATGTATTAGACTTTAAGAATTTTTGAAACAAGAAAAAATGATATGCAATATGGCTTACAAAATAATAAGAGGACGAAGGATGTTGACGTCTTCTTTATAACAAACAAAACTTTGCAAAAAACTAAATTTAAACAAAAATGACTTTAAGTATTTTCGGATGTGATCAATGCATTTGACAAAGCATATCACAGGAGTTTTATAGATTTTTTTGGAGAATATTGGTGGGGGTTTTGTCCCTCTAGAACTATGAATGAATTATCCTTCAGGCAGAAAGCAAAAATTAAAGTTAATGATGGTGTTAGTGTTTCCCGGGAATTAAATATGGGGTGTTACCGATGTTTCCAGTATTTGAATGGGATAAAATACTGTCATTACATTTTATGCTGAAACGTAGTAATATCGTCTCGAGTATAGGTCAAAATATCTAAATGGCTACTTAGTCACAATACATATGTATTTATAAAACACGATTCACTATCAGAGAATTACTTTCCATACCAAAATTAAATAAAACATGTACCTAAAGAGTTCTAATTTATTTTTCTACAAAATTATTCAACTATTTGCCTCTTAGAATTAAAGAAATTACCAAACTTTCACGTCTAAAAGTGAAACTAAAAATTTAATTTTAAAAAGTCAAATTAACTTTTAGATTTTATTAACTCTTAATAGCAACTGAGTTCAATTTTTGACCCACTTATGGTTTTCAAAATTTTTCTGTAATTTTTTAACTCTCTCTTCGCCTCTGTGGGTTAGACTTGCACATATATTTATTTTTGAGAAAAATATCGTGAACTTTCAAGTAAAATACATTGCGCATCTTTTGAAGTGGATAATTAGTTACAAAGTAAAAACAAGATACCAGCTAGAAATTTCATAAATTTTTATTATCAATATCAATGGGTAGTACAAATTCATCTTACAACACAAAAAGAATGTATTATTAATAAAGAAGTTATTAATAAAAAGAAAACAAGATTTTAAACTAATAACACAAACGAAAAAAAAAAACAAATGAAACAACAATATTTCTATCCCCAGCTTCAAAATTAATATTTTGTAGGAGCTCCCTTAGCTCTATGAATTGCTTGTACCCCCTTCGGCAGACGTAAAATTAGTGAATGAATAAATTCTTGACCCTCTTGATTCTCTTAAAGCTTCATACAGCTCGTCAAGTGTCAATGGTTGGTGATTTCTGGTATGCAGTTGTCTGTGAAGTCGATTCCAAACATGTTCTATTGGGTTACTATATTAATAATATTTGCACGGTGGGATAGAGCATTGTCATCCATAAAAATGAAATTAGGACCAAATTTTCATGCAAGTGGGACAATAATTGGTTGAATAACTAAATCGGGGGATCTCTAAAAAATCATATTCTGTCAATTCAAAATGAGCAGTTCAGTACGTGACTCCAAAGAGAATCCACCCCAAACAGTTACAGAGCCACCTCCAAAGGCACCTGTTATCTCTGTTATCTTGACTCATCCGTAAACAAATAGTTCCGCCATTCCTCTGCAGTCCAGTTAAGGTGTTCAATTGCTCATGTTCAGCGTGCAACGCTGTGTTCTCTGTTTAATCGGGGATGTCGAGCACGTCCTTTGGCTCTAAAACCATCTTCGTGTAACCTTCTTCTGATGGGTTACATTCATCCCGGTGTACGCCCGGAGTCTGGAGGCAGAAAATACTCGATTTTTCCAGGCAGTAGTAACAAAAATTGACACTCTCTTTTGATTTTAGCACGTTGCCGGTCACCGCCGTGGCGTATGTTGGCACTTCTAGTTTCTTGAAAATGATTCTAAGCCCTACTTGTACATTTCAGCGATTTCAGACTGTGAACGGTTTCCATGTTGAAGAAGAGCGGCAAAATCATTACAAGACAGTCTGAGGTATTGTGTGGTATAACAAGATATAACTTACTTCACGGTATCACTGTGGTTCATATGGTCACTAATCTTAGCCAAATGTAATATGTTGAAAAATTTAAAATTCACTACACTCTATTCAAGAACTAGAGAGAGTAATAAAACTGTCACTGAAACCTCGGACGTACCTGCTCCAGTGCCGCAGGTAACTGAGGACTGCTATAAATCTAATTATATTTATTTATATTTAAATATTATAAGCTTTTACTGCAACAATAAAATTTCTCATAGTTCAGTTTAATTTCCGTCAGTATGCAAAGTACACCTTACAGTGTGTCCTTACTGATCTATCTTGTTTGAGCTTGTTTTTCTATATTATTTGAGATTAGGGAGATACCTCAAAGATATGGCTTCCACCTCTATATTTATTCCAAAATCGTTAAACCAGGGCATTTTTCCTAAATGAAAAGCTTATTACGATGAATGTTTATGATGCCTTAAGACATGAAATCCATATAATAATGTTAAAAGCTCTGTTGAGATATGTTCCAAAATACCAGGAGTTAGAAAATCTACTGTTTACTGAATGCTGAAGGAGAAAAAGACGTCTGTAATTATTAGTGCTAACAAGCCACATTCGGTTACAGGAAGACGAAAAACCTCGTTAGAAGAAGAGATGAAAACTGCAATAAAAAGAGTTGTACATACATTTTATTATGAGAAGCAGATCCCAACCGTCGACAAAATTCTAACTAAAATCAGTGAAGATCGGGCTTTATCTGAAATTAAAAGAACAAAAATATCCACATCAAAAGACTCGCAGTGTACTTTCATTGGATATTGATACTTCGAAAACGAATTTCACGTGTTAAAAAAAATACATTTCAAGGTTGAAAGTGGAAGAGGAAATCGGTTAGATAGTTCAATAAAAAATCATTTAAATAGCCTATACAAAGTTTCTAATATCAGGGAAAAACTTCCTTAATAATCAAGTTTTTAATGGCAAGCAATTTTGTGAATAATGCTCTTACTTACTTACTTTTGTACGAATTTAGCATGTTTTGATTCCAACTGCTTTCAAATGCAATAATAATATAAATGATCCGGATACGGATACGAATATTATTGCGATAATCAATTAAATCCAAAAAGAGGAAAAATAAAAATTATACGGTAGTTCGAAGCGTGATCTAATAATAATATTATTACGGCAATAGTGGACGTGCGAGGGCGCCACTGAGCCGTGAGAACGCTCATTGTAATGTCGGAATTGGAATTAGACTGCCAGCAAATTTAAATTTAATACCCAGAATGGATAACGCACGATCTAGTCTGGTCAGTTTAGATTCTCAAGATTAACGCATTTAATCTCTATAATTGTTACTTAATTACATATATAATAACAAAATGTAATTGATGCTTGTCTAGTCATCGGAATATTATTATTTATTTTTGTTGTTCCGACTGTAGGAATAATAGTAATTTATCTTATAACTCCGACAGTTCCTGTGACTTCTATAATGTAACATATTTCTATTATATTGTTATAAGAGTTTAAAGTCGTAAACGTTCTTACTTTCAACTGCCATTATCTAAGGAACTGTTAACTTTCGATATAACATATAAAATAAATAAATCCCCAGGTAATAAAAATGGAACCACTGGCCAATGAATAACATTTTGAGTAGGGTGTCGTAGTAAGGGAGCGATTTACCCCTAAAATGATGTTTAGAAACAGAATGTAACAACAAATTTTTTTTTCGCATATTTAGTTCATGAAACCTCTTTTATTAAATTTGTTATATTTTTCTGAATAATTTTTCTCAGACGAGAAGCATTCAGGAAGGAAACTTATAAATATTTTTACTGAACAAATAACAGGAATAATTTCTGAATTATTTGAAATCTGGTGAATGTCTGCGGTCTTAATTTTAAAATTATTCTTTATAAGTTTTTGTTCGATTAAGGCAAAGTCGAAGTAATGATATTGTTAAACAAAATAGTGGATCAAAATTTTCTTCTAACTAATATTTTCCTGGCCTGCATCTTTTTTCTTGTTTTCCTGTTTCTATTATTATCTCGACGATTCTATTTTAATAAAAATATGTAATTAGTTGAGTTTGGGTTTTAAAATCATTATATCAATCAACGTTTTTTTTTTTAAATCAGTAGTAAGTTAAGTAGCTAAATTATATAAAGATGTTTGTTGAATTTAGTTTTTTCTATTACCTTTTACGTCAACGTATAATTTGATGAAGCGGTAAATTTATTACCAATTAATTACCTTAAAATATCTATTATTATATAATAACTATAATTAAAACAAGTTGTTTATTTCGCAAATATATAAATATAAATATATATATATATATATATATATATATATATATATATATATATATATATATATATATATATATATATATACCGGGTGTCAACGAATCTATTAGACAAGTCATAATTTCTAGAGTATTATGTGTATCAAAATGAGAATTGGTACAAGTAAATGGTATGTGAAGGGGAAAGTTTTCGCATATTTTCCACTTTCCGGCCACTTCCGGTTTCACCGGAAATGACCCCGGTTTTGAATTTTTAAATGGAACACCCTGTATATTTTAACATTTTTGGATTTCTGAGACAATTCTAGATCAGAATCTGACTTTTTAAAAACTTTTTACGTCTACTTTATTTTTTTAGAGCCACTTTTAAAATTGCATCTAGGTGGCCATGATCGGACGCAAACTAATCTAAGGGCCTTAGGTGATGTCAAAAAAATACAATCGCAAAGTTTTAGTGACTAGTATGAAAGACAGGAATAAGACAAGTTGACAAAATTACGTTTTCATTTCTAACTATTAATTTTCAAATGGCGACCCCTTTTTGACAACTACTTTTCGAAAAAAGCATTCTTTGACGAATCTAACGATACTAATTTATTTGCGATTGGATTAGACATAAGAACAGAAATTAAATATTATTAAGCAAAATACTGGATAATTTATTTACTTATGACAAGTGCGCCATGGACAGTCATGATGCATAATAATTTGCAACTGTTTTTATCAAGTCTTCTTTGGAAAACAAAGCACTCACTTAAGTAGATAATAACAGTGACTTACGCTCTAAGGACAGACGTAAAAGTTTCTTAATTTTCGTTAAGTTTAGTTTAAATTTTCGTTAAATTTCGATCGGAACATACCGGTAAGATATACTCGCTTATTGACACTCCACAGTCTCGATATAGAAAGCGGATGACTGAAGTAAACGTAGGAACTGACATCCCAAGTCGTTCCCAGATCCTGGCGCTGCATTAGCTGCCATGGTGCCAGCAACCCTATGCTGTGCACCGTCCTGTCACGGTCGCCATGTCGTATTTCGCGGCGCCGATATATATATATATATATATATATATATATATATATATATATATATATATATATATATATAGTGTTCGGAAAATACCTATACAATGTTTGATGACAAACTCTTGACCTATAAATAGGTCGATTTCGGCCAACTTAGTTACATCTGATATTGCTTCGTTTAGGCTGTAGAAAACGCCAAAGTTTTAAGAAAATATAGGTTTTTCTCAAAGTTTTGAAAATGTGGTAACTGAATTTGATGTGTTTTTGATGTGTGTCAACATTACAATATGGCCTTTTCAAGCCGAACAGCCGTCGAGGTAGTTTCACTTGAAAATGCCAGCTGGGATGTTGACGAAACGTCGTTACGATTTTTTTACTGACCAACAGAAACCGGAAAAACACCGTATATATATATATATATATATATATATATATATATATATATACCTTATATATACGATACCGACTTGTATATCCTGTACCTTCATATAATATACTACCTATAATTTATCTCCCGTTCCTATCTCTTCAATTACATACCATTTTATGAATAATTTTAGCTTTATAAACACGTGTATTGCATTTCAGGGCATACAGATCGTCCCGTGTATTAAAATAATAAATACTAAACAATAAATTAAAAAGTTATGTTTATGAAATATATAACATCAAATTATTAACTATCAGTTCTATAGTTTTCTATTGAGTAAAGGTTTTCCTGTATTCAAAATTTACTGTGGAGGGTTTGCTTTCAACTATTACAATGTAATTAAATATCTAAAATCAACAAATTAGTTGTAGTTTGTCCTGATAAAGAGTATAGTAAATACTAGACTGCTTGACTTATAAAAAAAGGGGTTTCCTTTAAACTAGGACATTAAGTTCAATATATATATATATATATATATATATATATATATATATATACATATACATATAAGTATACGTTACCTTGCTTTGGAAAAACAGCTTAAAAATATTGTATTGAATTTTTACGTTAAATAAGTTTTAAATAGAAATTATTATTGTTAATAGGATTTTTCAAAATTAAGATTTTTGGAAAATGGAGAAAAAAATAGATTTCTCTTAGGGTTGTTATTATCATTTTTTCATTACGACTGAAACAGCAAAAAGCACTTAAGCAAAATAAAATGAAACATATTATTATACTTGTACCGTACTAAAAGAAAATTTAAATTTAATGCCAAGAAAATAGACGACGCACTGTATTAGGTATCGCGCTCGCCGCTTACGCATTTAGCTATTTTATGGGCAATTGTTTTGAAATTACGGCTATTTATTTTGCTGTAAAATTCTGTCTATCTATTGTATACATGGTGTTTGAAGAACGTAAACATGACAAGTAACTAGAAAAACCTGTAAAAAGTGGTCTTAATTGACAACAGTCCTAGATCGGATTTTATTTATTAAAAATTTATGTTTTGATGTGCTCTCACAGAAAAGAAAGTATGTAGATATACCAGACTGACGTTTGTAACAAACTCGTCCGTTAAAAAGAGTATTAATTATTCCGATTTACCAAGAAATATATTTTTCTATATCTAATTCTTTTATTATAGATCACATTTAAAACA
Source organism: Diaprepes abbreviatus (assembly GCA_034092305.1). Classification (NCBI taxonomy): domain Eukaryota; kingdom Metazoa; phylum Arthropoda; class Insecta; order Coleoptera; family Curculionidae; genus Diaprepes; species Diaprepes abbreviatus. The sequence continues at coordinate 1,969,765 of JASJET010000037.1, read as the reverse complement.
AAACTATTCATTTTTTTAAATCAAAAAGTGTATTAAATGTCAAGTATCACGCTCAATGCTTTTATCGTATGAAAGAAAATATTTGAAAAGCAATAAAATTTGAAAAAAACTGAACCAGCGCACCAACACATCTCAAAATAGTTAAAATAACTGATATTCCTTTTGCTATTATACCGTTTATTTTATGATTATATTTTATAATTAATTAATATATATATATATATATATATATATATATATATATATATATATATATATATATATAAATAAATGTGTTTAAAGTATTAATGCAACGATTAGCAGAAGCTATAATGGATTATGTGCACTAGGTGAGCCCCGGTAAGTGGTCTATCAATTGCTAGGCGCAAAATTTTTAAACATTCATTTAATTAAAAATTATTTAAGTTGAAAAGTGACAAAAATGTCATTTTCCAGATTTTAACGATTTTTAACCCAAAACCCATCGAATGAATATTTTTTGTTTGGAATCAGCCGAGGAATAAGAAAACTTTTTTTTATTATTAACATATTTTTTATAACCGATTATCTGACCTTTTTTTGGGAATCTATCCTCCATATTCGGGGATCATTTTACATATATAAAAACCTGAGCTCCCAGAATATAATTACAAAAAAATCAGGGTTTATTCAAGGAAATTGGCGAAGTTTTCGCTCTCTTAACTATAAAAGTATATTTTATAGCTAATCATTAACTAATTTTAAAATATATGGGAATTTTTGGCTCGACGGGTATATTTTTCAACGGTATAATTTTCGTTAGTCAAATATTCTGATTTTCAGAATGTTGAAAGGAGATCTCTGAGAGGTCCTGCAAAAATATTCCCAAGATAGATTTATTGCAAAGGCGTTAAAAACTGAACAAATTTATCGTTTTTTTTTATTTTTTACTTTTTAATGTAATTTTTTGAAGGCGATTTACTATGTAAACCAGAAATCTAAAATGCGTTTTTTTGGTAGCATGCAAACATCCCTATATATATATATATATATATATATATATATATATATATATATATATATATATATTGTTGTGGAACCAACATCTTACCGCCACTTTCTGGCAAAACTGGACTTAAATAGAGGTTCAAGTTTGTGGAAAGTACAAGGATGTCTGGGAAAGATACCTGTAGATCCCACTGATGAGTCCACCACCGGTTTCGGGACGAAACATCCGTACATTTTAGGTGGTCGCAAATAGTTCGTTAGTTATATGCCCTTAATAGCAGGGGTATAACTACGACAATTTGTTATTCAAGCCAATTCCATATACTTAATTTTTCTCATATATTAAGTATATTAAAGCCCGGCCCTCGGTGATTTTTGTATTTTTATACAAAAATTCCAATTTAAGAGGAAAAATAATTTATTAAAAATGTCCAATCTCTCACAGTTCCTTCCGGTCTGATGAGGCGGGTGGCATTTCAGGCTATCCGGGTGGTTTTGGTGGAACCTCCGCGGCCCCTCGTGGGGTCGCGCAAGACCTAACAGGATTCTATGCTCATAATGAATCTGACATGACCCGAATAAATCAAAATGCTCAATTATATCCCAACACTTCAATTTCCCCAATGGAACAATTTTTGAAATGACATCCAAGCTTCACTTCAAGGTGGGGACCACGTAATGCAGGGACAAACGCATACCAAAAATGACTAAATATACAGCTCGTATACGTCATTCGCGTTCGATCGAAACATACCTCGTGGCGTTCTCGCAGAAAATCCGATCTCCATTAATAATTTCCCCGAAACGACGGACGTGCATATACGACAATATATATATATATATATATATATATATATATATATATATATATATATATATATATATATAGTTTTAATAATTTTACTCAACTCAAGGGTGCTATAAATCTTACCGGGTTGTTTTATTCTATAATACTTGACAAAATGATTTATTTTATATTCATACAAGTTATGTAGCTACCCAGTTTTTTGGACCTAACTTTGTGGAAAACGAGGTAGAATGGAATTACGCTCTGTTCCTTGACACTAAAATATAGTATATTTGATTTATTTATCCTGTTCCTTAACTAACCATGTCCAATTGAAAATAAACCAATAACTTTACTAGAATAACAAAGCTATTTTCCTAGTAGAATTTCATCTCCCATTAATAACTTTGTGTGTCATATAGTAGTAAAGTAATAGTTACAAGTGGACACAATTTACGAACAGCAACAATAACTCTTAAAATAATTTAAAGGATTTGTGACAAGACATAGTAATTAACCATCAAAAGTGGAAAAATCGTCTGATATATGGCTGGCTCTAAGCTATAAAACCAGTGGTTGATTGGAAATAAGAAGAAGAAATATTAGATTGTTTAATAAAGGATTTAAAATAGTGTGACAAATTAGGTGAATAAAATAATTGATACACAACGGACGATTGACACTGTTGATTTAATTCCCGTTTGGTTTGCTTCTGGAATTTTCTACTATTTAGTTCACATATAAATAGTCTCTCTCGGCTTTGTTTAGGAAATATTTTTCATATCAAGCTGAACATTTTTATAACAGAATTCCCCCTGATTTTAAATATTTGAATATCCATCAGTTTAACACTGCAGATCTTAGGATACTTTTCCATAAATCCTAAGTAAAAGAAGGGTTTTTCTGGTAGATATTTGCCTGTGTCATTTTGTATCTTTTCTACTAGTCAGGTTTTCTTTTGGATCTCTACTTATTGGTTTTATGAATATTATTTGTATTATTTCAAGACCTTATTGTATGGGAATATATTTGAATGAATTATTATTGTTTCCTCTTTTTTAAATATTTTATAGTTAAGTATTTATTTACTTTATTATTTTCATTTTTAAGACTGATAGACACCTTAGGTTATGTGTTAAAGTAGCCGTTTTGGCTAAACAGCGCCTTGGTTTGAGTGCTATTTGACTCGTTAATTTATATTATGTTTTTCCATTGTTAAGTGATATATTTTTTTTAAAGACGTATATATATATATATATATATATATATATATATATATATATATATATATATATATATGTTTATGCGGCTTTCACGGATTCCTCCGTGTGAGATGCAATAGCAGTGGATATATCCACATAATGCCGTTGTAGTGCTGAAATCACATTCAGCAAAAGTACAACTATATGCAGCTCCGTATATGAATGACGCAAAATGCGAACAGTAAATGCAAACTTCGTTCCAACCATATCCTTTCCGTGTTGGAGGTTGCACAGTTGGGACAAATTGCTAAGGAATACAATTTATCCTATTCCACCACCATCGAGATGATGGTCTATATATATATATATATATATATATATATATATATATATATATACATACCTTCGATTATAACAATACCATAATTAAAAACAAAGATATGGATTATCAAAAATTGCAGATAAAGGAAATGATATATAATATAGAAAATTTGAGCCACATTTACACTAGCCTAATTTAAAGAAAAATATTAAGTATTCGATCTTGTTAATAAATCAAAAATTGAATATCCTCTTAAACATAAAATTAAATGTATGCTTTCTTTCGTTTTTTTTTGTCCATTGTTAAAATATAAAAAATAAAACATACTCGCATTCCATGTATCCTAAGTACCTAAATAGACGATATAAAAATTTCATTTGATTATTAATAAATAAGCAAAATGTCAAAGTAAAATTAATACTTTTTTAGAAATTTGACTAGTTTTTTAAAGTGTTTGTTTTTTAAAATTGTAAATATGTTTGTGTATGAATGTTTTTAATTATATAAAAAATATTTTTAGGCGGATCAATAAATAAAAAAAAAACAAAAATTTTTTTGAAGATGCCTAAATAAAGGACGAAACGTCAAATTGTTTTTGAATTTTTATTAAATAAAGAACCTAGACCCAAGAAAAGGCAAAATGGAAAGAAAATGATATAATCTATGGTTCAAGAAACTGAAAAATATAATATAATATATATATATATATATATATATATATATATATATAATTTTAAAACAGGAAGTAGTCAGAGGACCATATGGAGGATTTTGATTTGCTGAGTCTTCAAATATGACTTCGACCGGCAAACCATTGTTAGAGTTCTTAATTCAAAAAATAATTTTATTTCTTATTTACCTGCGTCTGCAATAGAAGCATGCTGGGTTGGGGGCTACCTGCGCTGTGGGGCTGTACTGCCGCCACCAGCGGAGCACCTGAAACTTCGCCCTGGACTAGCACTGAGCCTGAAAAAAAAATTACATTCCTTATCAAAGTTCCAAAAAACTTTCCTCGTTGCAGAATGTTTAAGTTATTACGAGCGTACATTTTAATAAATTCTAAATACAAATTAACATCAAAAATGACCAAAATAAACGTTGAGTATATATATATATATATATATATATATATATATATATATATATATATATATATATATATATATATATATATATGGGTGTGTGTGTAAAACTTTTAACTCCCACACTTGATAATCAGATTTCAATTTGATAGTATTTCTGGCAATCGAAGATGTAAAAATGGATTATATAAAATTCGTATGGTTAGTAATAAGCAATCATTAGTATCATAAGGATTATATAATATTGTAGTAAAATTGACTGATTTCTATTACTCTTTTTTATAAAATATTTTATATATTAGAAGAATTTTTTAAACTCTACTCGTTCGAACTTTTTACCGTGTAATAATTGTAAAAAAAAAAGATAATTAGAACATTTATCTCAAGCGCCACTAAATTGATGATCATTAAAACCTTTCAATCAAAGATTTCCGTAATTTGTCAGCATATTCGCACTCCTTATTTTCTGCAAAGTTACATTTTTTTCTATTAGTATTACGTTCTTTTCTATTATAATGCATTTTTTGTAATTTATATTAGAATAAGCTGCAGCTAAATAAAAAACTAACAACGAAAAAAAAAGGTATAATTTTTACATAAATCTTGTTAATTATTGTGCAATTAGACTTATAGTTATGCATGCATGAATATATATTTATCGACAGATACAAAGCTTGTGATAGCATGATATCAAAAGCGCAATGGTGTAAGTATGGGAGTGGATATACCTAAAACACCCACAGTGTATACAGGATGGTCTAAAAGTAATAATACATAGAGCAACAGCTTCTCTAAAATGGAAAAGCTTGTAGTATTGGGAATTTTTAATATTATTTCAAGTTGTTACTTATTTTATTTGACTGTAATGACCATAAGTGGATGGACTATATATGATGTAAAAATTAATTCTTTAATTATGCCACGTGGAGTTAATATATCAAAAGACTTAAAAATACGTATAGTATTCGCATTTTTTGGAAAAAATCACCAAAAGGTACAAACATGTTAAAGGCTTACTTGCCGCTCTAAATGAAGCCTGGAAAAATGATACCAAGTCAGTAGAAGCGTGAAATTTTAAAGCTGCTTGGTTTAACGGCTTTCTTTTCTTCTGAAGTGAGGCTAGAGATATGAGGTTCCTTTCGATTTTATTCGTTGGATCCATCCAAATGACTTGGTAAGTATCGTCGTCCAAGAGCTGATTTATTTTTTCAATATATTTGTCCTTGTCCATTGCATTTGCTTTGTCAGCTGAGGGAACTAAGATGGTGTTGTTCTCGTTCAGTTTTTTAAAAGCTTTCTTTTTCGCTGCTGTAACAATTGATTCAGGTGACTTTGAGTGTTTTATGATATTCGCTGTTTCGTATAGAATCATGTCTGCTTGCTCTGAAAGTAATTTTCTAATGGAGGCTTCGACACTAGAAACTATTTCTTTCACTGGTATGCGCCTTGGAGTGATGATGAGATTCGGTACTTTGAATAAGATTGTTTTCTATGCTTCGGTAAGTTGTATACTTGTCAAATTGACGACTGTGTTCATTGGTGTGCTCGCTGGATTATTGTTGCTCAAAAGTCCTTCGAATTTCTTTTTTTCCTTAATATAAATACCGGGCTGTTGCTCATCGATGAGCATTTAGTGTTCCTCGTGCAATCGTAGGCGAAACGTGGGTAATAATTCCAATTTGACACGGTCTAAACCCAAGAACCACGATTTTTAATTTAACCAAAGTCGTGAAAGCTTTCGTTCTCTATCTTTCGTATTTTGTCTACATAATTAATAAATATAGTTGCAAATATTTGCAAAAAATACTTTAACAAACGCAAAAAGATGCGACGTTGCCAATTTTTAGGAAAATTTAAAATTTTTCGCGAAAATGTTAGCATTTTGGATATATGTTTTAGGGAACTTTTCTGTTCGAAATATTATGTCGATTGTGATTAAATTATCTAAAAGGTATTTCTCTAACATCATGTGTACATGAAATAAAAAGCAAAATACTTAGTGTCTAAGGAATCTACTGTAGTGAGCAGTTACAAGCATCCAACCTTGTAAAACTTTTTTTGAAGTAATGAGATAAGATTATAAAACTATAATAACTATAGGAAGGTTAGATTCTCGTGTAAAAACTAAAAAATTAGCACTTAAATTAATACAGTTTTACAGCCATTAATTAATTTTATGATACTAAATCTAAATACCAAATGTTATATGTCACCTTTTAAGTGTGAAATTAAGATAAGCATTATAAAATATAAGAATATGAATACCTTGAAGTTATATTTAATTCACCCGTTCTTGGAGAATTCCTGTAGGCAACAGTGAAAATTGCATTAACAAATTAAGGTGTAAAGAAAGGTTTTTCCGAGTTGTAGGAAAAACTGTAAAGTTTTTTGGAAAATGTTTCAGGCAACAAATGGTGCGCGTTTAAAAATATACACAACGAGCGAAAAGACATCAAAATCAGCCAATTTATTTAAAAATTATTGCAAAAAACCTTTCAAAATACTAGCAAATAAAATTAATAACTTTTAACTAAGTGCAAATTTATCATTAGGGAAAAATCAGATTCTTAACTGCCCTAAATTATTTATAAGATATATTTGTGGGGTTTATTTTATGTGTAATATATATTTCTGAGTTGAATTAATCACGTCAAAAGGTATCCAATTAAGAAAGGGTCAGAGCAAGAAAGTTCCAGTTTATATTAATATTAATGACGAACCTTGTATATTATTATTAATATAATTGGATAGTTTCTTTCCAAGACCATTTTAATGACCAATCAATAACAAAAACAGAGTTATTTAATTTTCCACTAATTCTTCTCGTTAAAGCGTAAAATTTTTATATAATATCTAATAATTAATTATTATAGAGCATAATACATTTTGAGTGCGATTAAGGTTTGATTCTTACTATAAAGCCACTCTAGATACACCATTGCTCTCGTGAAGATTTCGATATCGTAAGGTATTTTTGATTTAAAAACATTTTATCGAACCGAGAGCGAATCAAAAGCGTATCGAGAGCGGTACTACAGTGTGGATTAGGTCTAGATTGCTTCTGGATTATTTTAGTTTTATAGGCCAATCATTAGAGAAAAAAATAACTGATTTTCTGACAAAAATACTACTAGCAAAGAATACAGATCTTTATAGAAGAGCAGTTCTTATAGGATTGTTTGGGTTCTGAGCGACGCTCACTGTTTTGATGCTACCTCTTACGCACGCTGCCTCTGGGACAAGTATTTCTCTTCCACAGTTCCTCTCCACCTCAAGTTCTCTTTCTAGATGATCAAGTGAAAGAAATGTTACTATTTTATTTCGAACTGGTAGACCTTTTTAGCGAACATTTTGCTGTTGTGTATGACATGGCATGAATTCCGTCTCATGCATCTGTTTATATAGAAAATATCTATCGCATATATACAACAAATATTTCTGCAAGAACAATAGAATTATTATTTTTAATTGAACCCTTTCGTCAAGAAATTTAAAAAAACTCTACGATTTTCTTCTTTTCATTTTTAATTAGTTCGAGCTAAATTTAAATAAAATGTAAAAATAAATTCATATTAATTTAAACAACATATATTTAAAGGAATATTGAAACAATCTGTATGTACCACTCACATAAAATGCAAAATATAATTTTTTACCACTCCTGACCTCTTGGCCACGAGAACCTTTAATATGGATTGTTTATTTTCCACATTAGCTCATCTGGGAGAGGGAGAGAAAGATGTCTGCGCATTCTGCTTTGTGGATACCAGAACTAATCTTGGTAAACATTCGTGCCCATGACTGGCGACGCTTTCTAACCAAGAACCTCATTTCTATATGGAATCTGAATTTGTTGCTCTGAAGATACCAACCATGCCATCAAACAAAAAACAATCCATAGTGATATTTTGTTATGTTTTCGACAATTAAAACGAAAAAATTACGATCTTTTCCTTATAAAATCAAAGTTGATGGTGTAAACAGACGAATTGTAAAGAATTAAAATACCAACAAAATGAGCCTGGAGCGATTAATCTGTTATAAACAATTAAAACCAAAAAGTTGTGTTTTTTTCGTTTTTTTTATCTATAAAATCAAAACTAATGAAGTAATCTTAATGATATAAAGTGTAGACAATTAAAATACCAACAAAATAAGCCCTGGATCGACCCAATCGGATTATTAGTGACGGAGAAAAACGGAAAAACCGGAAAATTCATTTTTCAAGTTGTGGCGCTGACTCTTCGCGAAATATTAATAATTTATACGTACTTTATGTGTGCCAAAATTAGGCGCTATCGGTTCATTATTTTTTTTGAATTTTTTAGCGCGCCTAGATGCGTCATAGATGGTTAGATTTTAATTTTTTTTTTTCAATATTTTGGAAGCAGAAGTATCTTTCTGCAAGCCCGTATTTTTATTTTGCATCAGAAAGTTTGCGAAATACGTGAAAATTCTAGCAAACCTAACCGAAAACCGCCAATTTCTTGAAAATAGAGGAGTAGTGGTGACAATGCTGTTCCCGAGGGGAGTCGTATTTCTAGGGTAGACGACAGCGGCGATGTCTCTACTAATCTTCTACTATCATGCACTTAGCCATTGTCGGTCATATTTGCTAGCATTTTTTACGTATTTCACAGACTTTTGATGCAAAATGAAAATATAGGCTTGTAGAATGATACTTCTACTTTAAAATTATTTTTACAAAATTAAATTCGGACCATTAATAACGCATCCAGGTGCGGTGGAGTAGAAATTTCAAATGGCAATTGTGCAAATACTAATGAACCTACAGCTCCTGGTTTTGGCAAGTATAAATTACATATAAATTACTATAATTTTCCGAAGGATCAGTACTATAACTTGAAAAATGATGGAGATATAAATTTATGAAGAGACGCAGAATTTTCAGGTTTTTTACACCATCGATATTGCTTTATTAGTTTAATTTTTATAAGAAAAAGGAACACAGTCTTTTGGTTTTAATTGTATATAATTACTGGATCATAGTAGAGATTGGTTAATATAACAAAACATTACTACAAATTGTTTTTAGCAAAAATGGCCTATTAAGGAAAACTATCTTATCCAGATTAGCAAATATTATAAAACCAGTTATTAGAATAAAAAAAATTGTTCACATTCAACCGACGTTTTTTTTGGGTCACAAATTAAAAAAAAATGAAGAAGGATGTGCCATGTAATGCGAAACAGATGTTTTTGTAGAACAAATTCATTTAATATAATATTTTGGCTTAACTTGGCGGTAGTCGGAGACTATTTATTTAAGCAATGTTATATACTTATATAGATAAATGAACTCGGTGATTGATAAACAATAGCTGTAAAATATTTAAGACAATATATTAATAATAATATTAGCTAACGTATCATATGTTCAAAGGAATAAAATTGAACATTAGTAGTTTATTGACATCAAATTCTGTGTGGTCGATAATATCATTTTAACACATTAGGTAAATCAAGATTAGAAATAAATATCTTTTTAATAAATAATGATATTGGCTAAAAAAATTGTGTATAACTGCAGGAAGTTAAATATGCAAATACATTAATCATTTTTTGAGCATTTAAATCATATTCATATTGAACAATCTTTGATTCCAACATTAAAGGACAGATATATAAATTCTCATAAGTTTTTCTTCTAGTCTTCAGTGCGCAAATGCAAAATGGAAAAGCGCTATGATTTAAATAGATCCAGATAATACTATAAGCTTTTAAACATACTATGTTTGGTAGCAACGTTGTACTACGAGAAAAAATTATGCAAGAGAGATACAGAGATTTGTGTGAGTGTATCACTCTCGCTTTCAAAATTAATGAAATTCAAAGATCTAAACTAATTTTAACGTTTTAGATTCTCGATGAATCAAAAAAGTACAGTATTGACCATAAGTAGATGAACAAATATAAAATTCGTTCTATTGTTCCTTTTCTATTGAATTTTGTATTCCAATGTATGTGGAAGAAAAAATGACAATTTTATTTTATTTTCAACATGATAACGACTCAAAACATGCCTCCAGGTTGGTCATAAATATGTGAAGAAATGGTTCCTGTCATGTCCTTTGGGAAATATTAGAACAGAAAGTCCGAAACAAAAGCCTCATAAATTGGGACCAGTTGTTCGCGGCGCTTTGGTGGAAACATGGATGAATATGGATTTGTCAATAATTGACAGGCTGTTGGAGTCAATGCCACGAAGATGTAAAGAAATCATCCAAAACAAAGCATACTACATCAACTACTAGGACTTAATGTTCAATTAAAAATGTTTAGTATTTAGTCATGGAATCTTATATATGTTTTTTTTTACCGAATTGTTGTTCTGTTCATCCAGTTTTGTCCAGAGAAAGTTAATTTTTGCGTTTAAAAAAAATGTTATAAAATAATGGAAATCTAGTTTTATTATTAAGTGCCCACCCATCCAAATGAAAAAAACACCATTATTATTGTTTATCGAATAAACATTATTTGATAAAAAAATAAAATTGTTCATCCACTTATGGCTAATACTGAAGGTCTGACAAAGTGTCTGCGTGGGTCGATTTTTCTTATATTCACTGTGGAAGATCCCAACTTCTTTCGTATTTTTTATTAGTCTATAAATAAAAGCGGTTCACTGAATACAAAAAATTAGAAGGCGATTTTCTTGAAAACGACTTTAACGGCTATATTAAAATTTTCTACTGTATTAGATTGTATTATTTATTTTCCCTAATGTATTTTTCCTAAGATTTTAAATAGTTTCAGGTTTAGGTGTTAATCTTTCTTAATTCTTTATGAAAAAATCTCATTTAGTGCAGTATTTCTGCTGCTTATTTTGTAATTAGTAGATTTTTAAATTTTATATTGTTGAAGTTAAATGGTGGGCGAATCTAACCGTAAACTTTTTAAAGTTATTGTTAAATAAATTGATATAATACTGATACTTAAAGAAATAACTTCTTGTAGACAAACAATTTAATTTAATAAAACAAATGTATGAATAAGAAAATAAAGATATTTTCAAGTGATACAAATGCAAAAAGAAACGGTTAACATAATGCGAAGAAATAAAATCACTACCAACCGTTTCTTTTCTCACCTTTCATGGCCTTAAAAATGGGCTTTAAAATAAATTCTAAAATTGCAGGCTATGGAGCTAGCAAGGAAACATTTTTAAAAATTTTGTACATATTTCTATGGACACGTCAAAAATTTTTAACTTTTTTATACCCTATTTATACCTTATCGAAAAACACTATTCGGAAACACATTCGGAAACACTGATGCGGTCACTAGTGTCTATTGCACAAAGCCATATTGAATGCTTGCGGATGCTTTTATATCACCTACTTTAAAATCAGTGTCGCCTCGTCGTAGACATGTTGAATTTCTAAAAATGTTTTTAATTCTTAATAATTTTTTTTATGTATTACTCGTTGGATTATAAGCAAAACAGACTGAAGAGAATAATGTATTCATATTTATTTTTTTTAGGTTTTAGTTCATTATGCTTTAAGACGTAATTAATTAGGAGTTTGGTAACTCAATCTGCCAACGTTTAGATGAATAGTTGTGATATATATGAAGGTTGTTCAGAAATTATAAACCGAAATATAGGTAATAAAAATAAAACTCCAAATGCATTTTTTTAAATTGTTTTTACCGTTACCCCTTAAATCAACTTTTTGAAAAAAAAATCGAATAGAATAGGATCTGACAAAACCAAAGTTACTATTGTTTTAATGAATTAGATTAATTTATTTTATCAGAGAAAATTTAAGTAATGTTGTTTATTTCAAAAATATTTTAAATAATTTATAAAACTGGTATTGGTTTTTAATATTTATGATGAAAGATCACGAACTATTTTAAGGCGAAGAATGTAAAAGGCGTTTTTTGAGACGTAATAAATAGTTATTATGTAATAATGTAAGCTAAATATACTCGGGTTAAAAAAATAAAGGAAAACCAAATCACAGAAAAGAAATTCGTATTCACTTAAAAAATTAAATAATTTAAATTCTAATTAAGTATTTACTACAAGTATAGTAAAACTACATTGAGAAGTAAGTTATTTTAAAACCAAAACACAACTAAATTACAAACTATATTAATGAATTCTAAAATGCTACTTTTTAAATATTTTTCGTTCGAATAATAAAATATTGTGTAAGTACTATTGAAAATAACACTTCTCACATAAGTGTCATACATGACCTAAACACACTGTGTGCAAAAATCGCCGTTATTCTGAATATTTTTTAAATTATTCGAATTGGTGAAAATATTAGTTTATATATATATATATATATATATATATATATATATATATATATATAAACTAATATATATATATATATATATATATATATATATATATATATATATACATATACATATATATATATATATATATATATATATATATATATATATATATATATATATATATATATATATAGCAGACATCAGTAAGCAGCAATAAAACAAAACATAATAACAATTACCAAGCAGTTTTTAAAACTTTACACAAAAAACATAAACAATGAGTTCCTAATACTTTTCATAGCAACAAACAATATAGGCAAATTAAAGATTAAAATCTAGAAATGAAGTGTTCGAAATTGTAAGAACGGTTGTCACCGGTAAAAAAAGAAAATTTTCCTTTTTGCTATTTTACTTTTAAAAGAAAACAATTATTTGATTTTTACATTCTGAAGGTTCAAAATTTTATAAATTAAATATTGAACTTAGATCAGTTTTAATGTTTTATATATATATATATATATATATATATATATATATATATATATATATATATATATATATATATATATATCAATATATAGTTACCCTGTTGTACCGTCAATGAACGTTAAGGGTGTAAAAATTCATAATCCAAACCCCCACCCAATCAGGGACGTCCCAAGAGATCAAAATCGCTGATATTTGCAGCCCTAGCGCAATTGGGCCGTGATTATGGGCCGTGACGGACTATACCACTTGATTATGTGGCCCTTATTATTACAATATTGTTGCTTCCGCGCTTCGTATTATGATTATTTTCTGAGTACCGTAAAAAGGGGTGCAATATTGTACCTATTTTTATTTAAGTATGTTAATTGTTTTCGGTTATAGATGTTTTCAAAAGCATATGGTTAAAAAACACATATAAATAATTTTTCAGAGTTTTATTTCTCATAGATGTTACTGGATATTCTTAAATTTATTTTAGTAAGTTTATGTGAGTTAAAATTTAAAAAGAATGTGATAAAATTTTGTCCCTTTCTTCTTTAGCATAATCTCTATTTTCATATATTCTTGTTCCTTTAAGTTTTCTTGTTTCTTTTCATGATTCCAATTTCATCAGAAACAGCCTATTTTTATTTCTGGTTTTGTCTCCATCTGTTCTAGTTTTCATTGTACTCATCAGATTTTAAACGGTTTTAATGAGTTGTGCGTTTTTTTGCATCTTTATTCTCCTCTATCGCTATTTTCATCCATAAGTTTCCTATGTAAAGATTTTTATTAACATATTTGGATGCAAATACAATAATATCGTAATCAAAATAAAACTAATCAACTGGAAGGTCTAACTTTAATGACAACCAGATTCGATTCATAATTCCCATTCATATTCAGGCTGTTAATTTCTTGTTTCTATATATATATATATATATATATATATATATATATATATATATATATATATATATATAAAGTTCTCTATAAATAAAGAAAAAAGGTTAAATATAATTTTAATCTTACATATGTGAAATTCTGGGTAATAAAAGCCCAAAACTTAAAATTATCATTATGGAAAATTTCTTCGATTTTCTGTCTTATAATTTTTTTTTGTTGGAATCTGTCCAACAGCAATACGTATTTCATTAAACTATTTTATATTATTTCATTAAATTATTTTATGTTCAGGTGTAATATTTGACACTGCCAATATCTCAAAAACTATTGAAAAGGCATATTTCGTTTAAAGTAAAAACACTCTTCTATAATTGTATTTTTAAATTCAACCTCAACATACTTTGCCAATCTAAAAAATAGAAGAAAGGTTTACTGACCTCCCAAACATTAAAGAACTAATTATATGTAAGTAATGTATTTAATATAGATGGTTTAAATCCATAACTAGGCTTAATAGTATAAAAAAAATTAAGTATCTACACTGATAATTTGGCTCCAACCTCTATTTACAATAAACATTTTAGCTTTTTGTGTAAGTCAATAACATCTGATAGAGCTAAATTAAAATATTTATATCTAAAGATCAGCATAATCTAATATGATAAAAAGTCCTGCTTGAGTAGAATTTATATACACAGCATACCTTAAATTAGAATCCAATTTCTGGTTAAGTTACTTCTTTTTCTTCTTCTTTCTAATGTGGTATTTTGCCACATTAGTAGACTAGTGCCTGTTTATTGTCAATACGGCCTCTCCCGAGGAAGATGTCCATCGCTTTGGTGGTGGTCCTTGTGATTTCTTTTCCATTGAGTTATTTAGTTTTGTATTTTAATGAGGGTTGCGTCTTTCATCCCTTTTGTGTTTTTGTTCCAAAATCCTATTCTCGGTCTTTTTCACTTTCCTATGTCCTGTATTCCGCATTGAAAGTCATAAATTCGATTTCTTATAAAAATTGGTCGTTACTAATTATCTTTTGTACGTTATTCTATAGCTTATAATAATTCAAACTATTTTTAATTCCTTTTTTAGAACATATATGATTTTTTTCATAAGTTAATAACAATATTTTTGCTAAATCACGAAGTTAAAACTTTATTTCCATAGTGTAAAAACGTCTCTAATTATCGATCGACGTCACTGAAAAAAAATTGTTTTAAGAAATAATTTTTATTAAAAACAAGCTCTATACCCGATAATCGTATTTTGTTCGCTATTCACCTGAGCTCGCAATTATGTTATTAATTTTAACTTTAGCAACTAATAATTACTGAACATTTCCGTCCAGTAATTTAACGGTTAACGCGGTGATAAAGCAGAATATTTAAATCAGACTCTTGTTGTGTCGGTAATTTTTCAAAAAATCTCGAAACATTTTAACTCGGTAATTTCAGCACAGCCGCAAGTTTCAATACGGGTATTGAAAATATTTTAATAGTATTCGATTTGTAGAAAGTCGATCTTAAGTAAGCTTTTATATCGATTATTATAAAATTCTAAAATAATTAAACTTAAAGTAGATTATGTTTTTATCAATGCCAAATATTTATTAATTGCCTGTTATTAAATATTTATTTAATTTTATTTTCGAGGTAATAAGCCAGGTGTTTTACTTTCGAAAAAGATCTCAATTTTGCCATGAATTTGTAAACTTCCTTTTCATTTTACACCTAAACATCTTGGTAATTATCTTAGGCTTCCTTTTACTATACTTTCATAGTTAAAAATTCGACCTATTAAAGGTGAACAAAAAATCTTGTAATGATAATTTTATTACTGATTCCTTAAAAGAAGTTTAGATAAATATATTCAAAAAAATTGGACTAAAAACCATGTATTTTTTTGCTCATATGGTAACGTATGGTAACATAAGTGACAATGTATCATATTAGACCAATATAATGCTTATAAAATGATATGCTGAGCTTTTAGCTAAAAACTCAAGAACAATGAGTGACGTGCAAATTGAAGCAAAAACGAACTGCTGTCGCGCTAAATTTCTGGATATTTTTTGATCATGGGTATGCGCACATGGCGTATAACTGTGAAAAATATTTCCTGTTAATCGTTAGGCCTCCAGGGAGCAATCCTTGGTAAACCACTCTTTTCTTATTGACTTGTTATGACGAGCTGTTTTGGTTTCTGTTCTTTCAGTTTCCATTCCGATGATTGTTGTGATGTTTCCATGTCAAATTCGTATAAGTATACTAACGTCTCATCACTGCTATTGATGCGTTTTAAGAAATTTGGATTACTGGTTGTATTCGAACTCATGTCAAAAATGACTGCCATGTGAAGCTAATTTTGGAGAAAATTCAGTGGTTTGTTACCACGCGAGAAGCACCATAAAATTTTTGAGATTCCTAATTCATGTACTAGCTCTCTGACCGAGATACGAGTGACCTGATCTTTGTTAGTTAATGTGGATGGCCGTCCAGGATGAGGCTCATCTTCGAGGTCTTCACGGCCCTCACTGCACCTCTAATGTCACTCAAAAATACTCGTGCGTGATATAAATTCTTCCAGATAGGCCTTATTTAGCATTTCCTATATTTAAGGAAAGTCAATTTTGTTCAAAATACAAACCAAATGCCCATCTTGTTGGCTTCAATCTGTGTTGCCTTTTAACGCCATTTTGATTTTAGTATTGCGTCTTTAATGTTGTCCATCTTGGTGCGTTCTTTAATTCATTTAATTGATTTATTAATTCTAAACCTTATTTACTATCTTATGTTCTGTATGACGTTGGGTTGTTACCAATTTACTCACTTTCAATCAATGCCCATATCTGTGTTATAAATTAGGGCAGAAGAACACATTGTTGCAAAACCTTTATTTTCATGTATGTTTTAAATCTTTTATTTATATTTTGTAGAATGTTACTTGTCTTTTGAACGCTACTCATGATAGTTTTATTCGTCTGCTTGAATTTGTGGTTTGTATTTCTTTGTACATTTTGATGTTTTCTCTCAGGTTACATCTATTGCCTAACTTATCTAATTTTTCTTTTTTCATGATAATGATCTCGTGTTGTGTGTGCCATTTTTGTTTTTTTTATATTAATACTTATTCTTTTTGGTCTTTTTATTAGATTGTTTAATAAAGATAGAAGAAGAAAGCAGGAGATCCAATTATTTGACGGAGGAAGGATTGAGATAAGCGAAGATACTTCTGGGGAACTACCAGCAGAAGAGATTCAAAGAATGCATAAGCTTGAGTAAAAGCCAGGTCAGAGTTCTGATAGGGGCATTGCCACCTGAAGGGATACCTCAAGAAACTCGGATTGGTAGAAAGAGAAGAGTGCAGATTCTGTGAGGAGCAGGACGAAGCCTCTATTCATATCTTTACAGAGTGCAGCGCTCTAGAAAACCAAACCAAAGAAGGGGAGCTACTCACCTTGAAGCCATCCAGCCCTTTGAGATTCCTGAGGGAAATAGGACTGGAGGACCTGCTCTAGCTGATAAGGTAACTCTTGTGACTGGGTAGCAGTAGGGGGCACAATAGATCTACCAGGCCGCAGTGTACAGACCCTTAACTCTACTCACATACATACAACATCGCTTTTGATTCTGAGGGACTATTCGCATTGAGCACGATGTAGTCTACATATCTAAGATTATTTAATTTCCATTCCTAAATTTTCCAAATTTAGTTCTTTATATATCCCATATTCCATATATCTTCTAGCCCATGAGTGAAGAAGAAGAATATTTCTATTGAATTAAGAACTTTATTGAAATCATTAGAAACTTTATACGTAATAAGAGAAAGTAAACGAATTTTATAGCTAATGAAAATTTTTAGCCTGTTCTTTCTATCAATAAGTTTTAATACACTAATTGAAAATTTGAATGAATAATATCTTTGTTATGCATTCGCATGAATTTTATGTAAGCTCAGTGATAATAATGATAGTTCAGTTGGAATCACAAATTGTATTGTAATCTTCCCAAATTATTGACCTTAACAATAAAGGATGTCTTCAAAACACTAAATTGGTCTAGGTATTACTAAATATGGCAAGAAACTAAATCGTGATATTTGCTGACTATATCATGTTAACGGCTAACATACGTGACAATATGCAAAACATGCTTTGTAATATCCGAAAATATTGGTCTAAAAATGAACATGCAAGAAATCAAAACAATGACTAGCACAATTAATAAATAATTTGTAAGTTGAATTTATGTCCCCTGTCAGTCTCCTTCATTTATATTTTAATTCTTTTCTGTTCAATTAATGTGCATTTTTTAGTATACAGGATCAATTTATTTGTTTTATCCTTAATTTGTTGAAATTGGCATTAGGTTGTTCATTTTGGAATATATGAAAGATTCGCCTTCAATAGCTGTTAATGAAATTTGGTTATTCAAGACGTCACTGACTCGGACAAACTTGAAAAATGGTTCAAAGTTACACTTGAGAAAAGTTGAAAAAAAAAACTTTTTTTTTTGTTAATTTAATATTTTCATTAATAAAACAATGTTGCCCAACTTTTTGAAATGACGCATATTAAAATTATCGTTATTCAGGTTATTCTGAAGGCTCTCATGTAAAAATCTCCATGTTCCATTTCACATCCACCGAAGAACAGATAAGCCCTGGTCTATCCTCAATATTTGAATTTTCAATGAAGCATTTATCATGATATTTAATTATTATCCCTAAAGATTTATCAAAGCCCATCTGAGAAAAGTGTAAAATACAAATAAAGAGCAATGCTGATGGTTAAACGAGTAAACAGGAAGAGAAATACGTGAATAAGGGCCAGAAGAAAGTTTCATGATGTGACGGTAAAATTAAACAAATTTAAAACAGATAATCAAAAATTAAACAATCATCAAACAAGAGATAATCTCAAATGAATTGATCTGATATGCTATAAAGAACAGCTGGACTGTAATGGAAACGCTCAGCTTTAAACAGGTAGTGCTGTAGAAGATTGAGAGTTTAATGACTAGACGAAGAATTACGAAATATATAAATAGGTCCATCATGTACGAGGTTTGTCCCAAAAGTATTGACCCTGCATTCATATGTCCGCGTCAAAACTTCCGAGTGACCCCTGTGGGGCATGAGCGTTACCAGTAACTCTTCACGAACTCGTTGGTGTGCGCAGTTACTGACTGTACGTATTAGTTCGTGAATGGTGTGCTTTTGTTTACAGCGTCTTTTTTTCGTTCGTCGCATTTTGTTATTGTAAAAAATTACGGAAAAATTAGATCAACGAATTTGCATCAAGTTTTGCTTTAATCTTGGAAAAACTTCCCCGGAAACAGTTAATATGATGAATAAGGCATTTAGAGAAACAAAGCGATAGTCTTCACAGTGGAAGCATTCTGAATCGCCAAGACCAAAAAAGCAAGTCAAAGTCGGCGCAAAGTGAAAACAATGTTTACTGTTTTCTTTGATTATGAAGATGTTGTGCACCATGAATATGCTCCGAGAGGTCACACGATCACTAAATAATACTACGTTGAAGTATTGAAAAGATTGCGTGACGCAGTCAGAAGAAAAGGGCCATAGCTTTGGACAAGCGGTGATTGGTTGCTTCACCATGAGAATGCGCCGGCGCATTTATCAAAACTTGTGCAGCAATATTTAACAAAACACCAAGTCGTGTAGCTTCGCCAACCCCCGTACAGCCCCGACGTAGTTCCTTGCGACTTTTAGCTCTTCCCCAGATTAAAAATGCCGTTCAAGGGACACCGGCCCGATGACAGATGCTTGAAACTAGTGCGACGAATGCACTGAAGGTAATTCCGAAAACTGACTTCCAGGACTGCTTCAGGAAGTGGAAACACCGCTGGAAACGTGTTATTCAATTAATTGGGGACTACTTTGAAGGATGTCACTCACCAGATGATAAAGAATAACACCAATGCGGAGATATGAAGGTAGGCTCGATACTTTTGAGACAAACCTCGTATAAACCTGAACTAACTTGACTCATACTTATTATTCTTTGAGGAAGAATATATTTGTTTTGGTATAAGTCTCTGTGTTTTTAGAACACTTTAACTAATTTCAGCCTGATGTATCTACTCGGTGAGGTCACTGAGATATTTTATGTCTGTTAATCCTTTTCTAAAAATCAACCTGTCCAATCTTCAGTATTCAGAGTAGAGCGAATTAATGAACTGCTATTAGAACAATTAAAATTGTGTGAATTTCGTTGAATATCTGGCAACAATGCGCGAATTTACCCGCCAGATTCAAAATTCAATAAATTTTCTTTCCGCTTGAGCTTTAGTGTATTTTAATAAAATATTATGTTTAATTTTTTCGGAAATGTGCTACGTATTCGGTGTGAAAATATTTTTGTTTTTCGGAAAAATTGCGATCGTCAAAAAGAACCTTCAGATTCATATTCTACGATCAGAAAATTGGGGTTAGTCACAAAATCAGAGAAAAATTTGGTGTTTCCAGTATTAGAAAAAAATACCGTTTTTACAATCAGTAAATAAGTTTAAACTAAACATAACGTTATAAATGAAATTCATTCTCTATCAGTATTTTTTCCTCATTGGTTTATAATCATGGTGATAAAGTATTATTACAGGATCTAAATAATTATTTCGAATTATAAATCGGTGGATCACTATTTCATTATCACGCAATTATGATCTAAATTACCGATATCCGCTAATAATCTACGTTAAATGCGAAATCTCGTTATTATTATATAAATCCTTTTGCATACAAAATAGTTAAACGATGTATAAATTATTTAGGAAAAACGTAATCTTAAATTGCGAAATTTTTCAAAAAATAAATGTACAAAATAACCTCGAATTTTAATCTTTAGATCTAAATTACAGGTAAATTTTAATTTTTGTCGCCAAATATAGTTGAGTGTAACGATATTTGGTTTTTAAAGTAGATTTTTATGTGTTTTTAACGACGAAATTGAGTAATTATTGAAAATGGATTCGGCGACTTAGCCCGGAGGAAAACATAAATAACAAATAAACACTGCATTTTAACATCATAAAAGATAATAAATTTTTTGAAATTCTGAAATTTGACTTGGACGTATCGTATTGGCCTTCTTTAGCGTAACTTTGCATAGATACAGAAATATCTGGGTGACCTACGAATTAGCCAGTTCAACATGTTTTCGAGATACTGCAACAACTACTAGATGCAAAAACAAAACGCTGATTAGTGACGTCATGACTCGGCGGTCATTAAATCAACATGTAATTATACACTTTTTGGTGGATTTATGTGTTTTTTTTACTTCTAAATTTACTTATGAACTTTAGATGATCGTAATTTAAATATTTTAAATTTATATTTAAGGAAATTATGTGTTAACAAGGGTAACAACATAAGTGAGAAAACTGTGACATAATGATTTTAAAATAACAGTACTTTGCTTAAAATGTTTTAATGTAATATAGAATTTTTAGATGGTTGGAAAAATCCCGAGATTAACATAAAAACATTAACATAGTCTCCTTATAGATTGATACAATCCTTCCATCACGGCTCTAACATTTCTATGCCTTTCGTATAAAACGATTTATCTAACCCTTCAAAATATGCTTCAGTTTCGGCAATCACCTCTTCATTGGAATCATATCTCTTTCCGGCGAGCATATTTTTAAGGTTTGCGAATAGGTAATAGTCACTGGGGGTTCAATCTGGAAAATACGGTGGTTACGAAAGTAATTTTAAGTACAATTCCTGCATTTTTGCCATTGTCGCGATGAACTTGTCTTGTTAAAAGAGTACTTTGCTTCTTCATTTGGGGTGGCTTTTTCATGATTTCTTCCTTCAAACGCACCAGTAATGCCATATAATATTCGCTATTGATTGTTTTTCCCTTTTCAATATAGTCGATGAATACGATAACATACTCATCTCAAAATAGGAAGCCATAAACCTTACCAGCTGACTGTTGTCTTTTTAGTCGCATTGGTTGGTTTTCATCCTTCGCTGTCCACTCCACTACGGAGTGTAATGATGGATCCATGTTTCATTCATTGTCACATACCGTATTAACCCCCTCCCCTTTTATTTTGCTTAAACAACTCCAAACATTTCTATGAATCATCAACGCGTTGTGCATCTATTTTACGCACTTTCACTTTACGTTGCTCAAAACAATATTGTGGATTTTTTTGATGTTTTCCTATGTAACAGCCTTATTTGAGCGCCCAGAGTATTCAGGTTAGTTCAGGTTATTTCAGGTGGATTCTTTTAATGTTTTCTCGTGTAACAGCCTTATTTGGATGCGTCAGAGTGTTCAGCATCCTTAGTGTCTGTACGACCGCGTTTAAACTTAGCAAATTAGCGACAAATATTTGCTTTGGACGAAGCAGATTCCTTATACCACTTTTCAAGTCATTCTTTAGTTTTAACGGTATTTTTCCCATGAAATTACAGTGTTTTATCAACATACGAAACTTGTTTTTTCCATTGTTTTAAAAATATGCGTCACTAACAAAACTTCAATATCTCGACGAATAATAATATAAATATCATCAAATTTTGTCACGTATCGTGTGAAGGTTGGTACTAACTAAAAGCTGTTAAAGTCGCCATCTATGTGCCAGTCTCGGGACTTCGAACCCTGTGTTAAATATGTTAATCTGAGTATTAATATAAATTTTATAGGTGGAGAAGGTGGAAACACACATTTTTCCGAATTTTTCGATGATTCTTTATATGCCACCTATTTTTGGGTCGTAGAACATGAATATCTTGTCAAGTTTCGCCGATCTCGCGTGGTTTTTTTCGAAAAAAAATTAACTTTTACTCATGTAACGATCACTACCTTTAAATTTTGGACATTTATAGTAAAATGCAGCAACACTACACAATATTTAATAATTTTTTAATAAAACTTACATAAATAACCACGGAAAAATAGGAATTTTCCATAAAACGTAAGAAAATCGTTGCTTTATCATTTTATACTGTTTCTAGACAGGCATAGTTGGTTGCATACGATTTAAATCCAAACACGTGATGCTTTGTTGCTACGTTGAAGTGGATTTTAAATTCCATAAGGATGGTAGGATGGAAAACGTGATAGTTCAAATGCAATTAATTGTGGTCATTCCAGTATTGTTACGCAAAATGTGGGTAAACGTGCATAATCGGGATGCCAAACATAGCGTTCGGCAAGCTACGTTGATCTAAAAACGAAAATCATAACTAAACTAATCTGAACTGACCTGAACTAACCTGAAGAATTTTTCAAAGATTTTTTACGTACTTCCTATTTTCGGGTCGTAGAACACATATTGTTTTTCTTCACCGATCGTGGATTTTCTATGAAATCTATATAAGTTTAATTCAAGTTAGTTCAGGTCAATTCAGGTTAGTTTAGTTATGATTTTCGTTTTTAGATCAACGTAGCTTGCTGAACAATCTCTTTATATTTGACGCAACAATACTGGAATGGCCACAATTAATTACATTTGAACTATCAAGTTTTTCATTCTAATGACACTTAAAATCCAAATCAACGTGGCAACATTGCATCAAATGTTTGGATTTAAATCGTATGCAACCAATCATGCATGCCTAGAAACAGTATAAAACAACCAGACAACGGTTTTCTTACGTATAGGAGGTATGTGAAAAATCATCGAAAAATTGGGAAAATTGTGTGTTTCCACCTTCTCCAAGAATTACCATTTTATATAATAATACATAATATTAAACACAAGACCCCGAACAGTTTGTGTATCGCCAAAATGCAAAATTTCATAAGGGTTTAGGCACTCGAAGATTTACATGTAACTAGGTACTTGGTTTACCCAGACACTTTTCATTATTCAGTAAGTACAGACAGTATTTCTACACGAAGTGTGCTACTGAAAAGATAGATGTCACATCATTTGGTTGCCAAAGTTAAACTACTCAAAGTAGACGCTTTAAAGCATTAATTAAGTAAATTTGGGCTCAACTTGAGGCGATACCTCGTCGCATCGCACCTGCTGCAATAGGATATACAGCAATATCAAAAGAAGTCGTGGTAGTTTTACACTTCAAAAAAAAAATAGCAACTAACACTAAGAAAATACATTGAGAATTTCCACTTGCAAATTTAATAACACACTTTTCTGTCATTTGTTCATTGTCTCAACTAAAACTTTGAAATAAACAATTAAGTTAACGAACATTCAACTTCTTAGTTTAATGCTTAAATTCGGATAGTTTATTTAAATTAAAAAAAATAACATTAAAACAAATAAAGCTTAATGAAAATGTATCACCACAATTGCAGAGCTCAAAATTTACCATTTACTTTTAGGTGGATGATTTTAATTGGTCATCATTAATCTTTACTAGTTGTTAAATTTAAAGTATGAATAACCCAATGTAATGTAATTCTTAATTTAAGGGAAATTCTTAGTAGTAGTTGTTATTTTTTAAAAATATGAATCGACCATAAATATGTTTTAATTGACAGAAATAGTGTCAGTTCTATATAAGTGACATTTTTCTGCTATTGCATATTATTTCAGTGGTTTCATTCAAATTAATACCTTTCAAGACGATTATAAAAATTTAAAAAGCCAATAAACCTGGACAAAATCCCTATATGTTCTCCAAGAAATTAACAGAAAGCTAATTTAGGTTTCATCTTACATCTAACTTACATCTAAGTTCGCAATAAACATATCAGAGAGAGAAATATAAATATATTCGTAGGCGTGTTGTTACTCGAGTAATTGTCTAAGATTCCTAAGCCGATATACACGTTGTTTCTGTTCTTGCAATCGTGGGAACACTTTCTCGTTGAGTTCTAATCGATTTGCACATTGATCTATTCGAAAAATGCAACCAACTTGTAATTAGAACTAACAACGATGAAGAAATGATTCTTAAACGTGTTTACAATTGCCTTGCACTGGTTTATACAAATTAAGTAAATTTTTACATTATCTAAAATAATTAGATAGGGGAAGTTTAGTTTATTTTGTTGATTTATATCTTTCAATCCCGATCATTCAAGTAAATACAAATACAATTGAACAATTCATTTAATCTATTGACACGGAAATTGTATGCTATTATTTGGCTACAATACACACTCAGCAAAAATATTTTACTTACCAGTATTAACAATACTTTGATTAAAAATTATTGTGGCAGAAAAGATAATCAATTAGGCAAAAGTCATACTTCATGTGTCGAGCTTAATATACTTCTATTTCTGCTTAACCGTCGCGTCATCACATAGTGATTATATATAATATTAGTGCATGTTGCTTCTGTATTATTAAATCATCCATCGAGATGTCGCTATTTGTGTCTTGTCTGCTTTTTTTTTCATTTTAAAAAGCACTAGATAAGGCACAATTGCGAAAAGGTGGATTGTAACGGATGCAATGACCTAATAACTCCCAAGTAAGGATGAAACAGCGCCGTCGTAATTATCTGGACGCGGAACTTCCCGTGGTCTTGGAGTTCTCTTAACTTTTTAATACGAGAACAATGTTTACCAATAATCTATGTTCGCACTGTCGAAAATTTTCTATTATTTAAAATTACACAGACGATAACTTAGTTCCGAAAACCCCCACACAAGTCACCGAAAAATTTATGAATCTACAGAAAAAATAGCCGTAGCATTAAAAGAATAATAAAATAAATTTCACGCATGTCACATTCAACTAGACCAGGAATTTTTGGATATAGAAAGCGACTGACAATTCGAACTTTGATTATGGATTCTAACATCCGTTATGCGGATGACGCAGTCCTGATCGCCGACAATATAAACGACCTCCACGAACTCATTAACATAATAGGAGAGCGCAGCAAATCAATGGGCTTGAACATCAATACAAAGAAAACAAAATTCATGATTATCTCAAGAAATCCCAATTTATTCCAAAACGCCAACGTAAGATTCAACGCAGTACCCATAGAAAGAGTCACCAAATTTAAATATCTGGGCACATGGATATTCGAAGAATGGACTTCTGACAACGAAGTAAAATGTCGCATTGACAGGCTTTTGTAAAACTCAAGCGAGTGGTTACGTGTTCGAATTTTGGTTACGCTATCAATAAATTAGAGGCTTTCGAGATGTGGATATACAAAAGAATCTTTAAGATATCATGGACAGCGAGAATGACCAATGAAGAAGTTCCCTCACGTATTGGGAAAGAACGTGAACTATTCAACATAATCAAGAAAAGAAAGACGGCCTACCTTGGGCACATCATGCGAAATGAGAGATACCAATTCCTACAGTTGATGATGTGAGAATAGTATGTTGCTCTATAACACCAAATATATTAATTAAAGTTAAACAGCCATTTCAGAAAAGAGTTCACTTATGCATTGAAAGAGATTGACATCAGTTTAGAACATAAGTTATAGTGATGAGCTTATTAAGAATAAATGTCCAAATTTTACTCTTATTTGCCAAGGGCAACTTACTGGTATTTTATCAGCGGCGAAATTAACTGTACCTGTAATTATTGAATGTATGATCAGTGCCTTGAAATTTTTCTACAAGTACGAAAATTTAAACTTATTTGATCTTTTATTTGATACAAGAAAATAGATTTTTATTAATTAATTTATTAATTATTAATAATTGCCCATAGTACTCGATTCGTAGTCTAGCAATCATTTTAATTAGTACTGTTGCTCTGGCTGTTCTGTTAAATATACTTCTAATTTTGCTACATCATTGATTCTCTATATATAACTAAATACATATATCTCCAACGAACAGCTATAAATAACATTAATACAGGAAAAATTACCAGTATACTGCTGGTATCCAATTATAATATTTCTAAATATTTACCGGGGAATTTAACGTCTTAGAGTGAGTAAGATCGGTAGCAGCTTTATAAAGGCAAATTGTCTTTGATTAATTGATACCGATTTATCATATTTTGCTCGTATGGAATAACATCTTATAAGATTAATATGGGCCACCTTTAAAGCATCATTTTGTATTGCAAAATGGGAAGGAAAACATTTATATTAGAATTGAAGAGTAGAAATTTGAATAAGTGAGATAGTTTTATAAATATTTATAATTAAAAGTAATTAAAGAAGTCATGTAAAGATTATATGGTAGCACCGGCTGTCCACGTCAGGTTTTGAAATGTAAAAAAAGCGTAGGCGTAGACAAAAATTTTTCTTACAAATATTTTGAACTTTTTATTCAATTTTAAAAGTTATTGTAGGCCATCCTTAAATCATACACATATACTGCCACACAGTGACTGCTCGTGATTGTTAGGATAGGTAGTACTAATAGGTGGGCCAAAATATATGATCATTATTGAACATATAAAAAAATATTTCTGTTAGTAATTGTCACGGTAAAAATAATTTCACTTAATTTTGTGTTTATCGTATCAAACATAGAAAAGTTAAAAACCTTAGATATTTGAGAAGTCTTCATTTATCGCGTATAGGAACAAGATAATCTGTTTTTTTTTTGATCAAGTTTCGTCAGCTCCAAACAACACACATATAAAATATAACAGTTTATTTGAAGGTTGTATACAATGTTGAAGATTGACTAAAATGTAGTTGTCGGACTTGCATTGTCTTTATTTTTATTTATCAATGCAAGTCCGACAACTACATTTTAGTCATTACAGTTTATGTACTTCTTCATACCGGCATAATCAAGGATATTTTATTAATGAATAAAGTTTGTTTACATTTTGACAGCCGACACCAAGACGGAGCAATCCAATCTATTATTTAATAGCATTTCATTAATTTAGTGCCAGGCACTAATTTTGTCATAATAGCATTCGGAGAATAATAATACATATATCGGTCTTTCTCGTTTACATATAATCTTCGGCTTTCTAATGTACCGTATCAATAGTTATTATAAAAATTCGAGCATTTTTGGCTATTGCTTTGTTGCCAAGTTGCAAAGTTATTATTGTAGAGAGGGAAAAAGTAATCGGAAAAATTTCAAGTAAAAGAAACAAAAGAAGTACTGCAGCATTATTCTACAAGCCGTCACTGTTATCTTGGATTGATTTGTAGATTTAAGACCTTAAAGTTTGTCATATATTGATAATAATTGTTTTTAGGTTTATTGGTATAAATCGGAGATTTAACATAACTATATAGAAAAAAGTCCAATGAGGTAATATAGCTTAACACATTCACCAAACTTATCTCCAAATAAATTGGTAGTTTCACGAGATAAATTTTAAGTTGCGTCATCTTGTTGTCAAATTAAAAAAATTCTATGCAAAAATTAGTCATTTGGTTTAAGTTCTTGCGTCAACTGAATTTTACATACCTTCAAATGCAAATCTTTACGAAGACTATTCCATGTAGTGCAACACGAAAGTTAAAGTTTTCGAAAATGACATGTAATTGATCGATTAGGATTCATTCATACTTTGATTGGCAGCATATGTAAGGTTTCTGACGTGCTGGATTTTTAATATCACAAATACTACCAGTTGACTTGAATTTTTGATTAAATTACAAATAGCATTTTGAAAGTTGATTATGTTGAACATAAATTTTACGTAAACAAACAGTTGTAATAAATTTTGTGAATTTCTATATGCAGTGTGGCTCTATATCATTCCATGATGATATATTAACCATTACTTAATCTCAGATTTGGTGCGAAACAGAAAAAAAAATATCGCGTTACGAAATATCAGTTTGGTGATCATTTAAAACATGAGTATAATCAAACACTAATGAGGTAAGTGTTATTTTTCTGGTTCAATGACTGCTAACTGAATATAGTCAAAGAAGTCTTGTGCAGCATTTCGCCTGTTTCTATATTTTATATTGATAAAGACGTAGTTTGGCAATTCTGTTTCAGAAAAAAAATCACTACATAGTATAAAACAAAGTCGCTTTCTCTGTCCCTATGTCCCTTTGTATGCTTAAATCTTTAAAACTACGCACCGGATTTTGATGCGGTTTTTTTCAATAGATAGAGTGATTCAAGAGGAAGGTTTATATGTATAATAACATCCATTAAATAGTGGAGAAATACTGTTATTTTTGAGGTTTCTAATGTGATGTCGTTAATTATCATATTTTTTTCCGCTTACATTGCAAACGCAGGCTGAACCCTACGAGATTTATCAAAATAATGTACTAATTATTTGTACACATTGAAAAGGTCTACAGAAAACTCCGCGATGGTATATGTCTATCTCTCATGGATATCCCACAATAACATTTTTTTGTCATTTACTTTTTACGACAAATAATGGCAAATTTTGAAGCGATTTTAACCAATACAGCATTAATCCTTATCCAATTAAATAGCTTAAATACATTGTTGATTTAATATAGATCTATATGGTCCTTTACAGCACAAGATTTAAATGAATATTTTCGAAGATATTACAGATTTAAAATTGCGGGAAGTAGCGCTTGCGGCGGTACTGGCCGACCGGGGCGGCGGCAGCGTGCCTATAAATAGCGCGTCGGAGGCCGATGTAATAATTGTTGTAAAAATAAAATAAATAGTCACAGTTTTTCTGTAGTGTATTTAGTATCAGCATTGCACCCGTGCGAAGCCGGGGCGGGTCGCTAGTTGGTGATAAAATGTAATAGCATGGTGGATATTCTTTAATAAACTTTTCCAAGAAAATAATAAGAGAAGCTTCTTTAAATTTGGTCTTAATTGTCTCCTTGAGAATTTTTCATTAAATCTCTCCAAATCCACACCAGAAAATTTAATGGATTCTTAGTCCATCAAAATGAGATCTTGAATATTATTTAGGAATGAAAAGCTACTTCTTAAGTGACATAATTAAATTTTCACACAAAAAGTGTGAAGATATAAGTGACGATACACAATTCAGATATATTAAGGGAATTGGTAGTAGAAAAGCTATGAAATCTCAAGATTCTTTATTGACTATCAGAAAGCTTGTGACAACGTAAAACATGAGCCGCTGCTGGAAAGATTATAGGAGAATATAATACATACTAAAAGGTGCCCAGCAGAGATGTGTACTCTTACATGTTCTGTTTAATATTTGCGTTGAGTCAGCATAAAAAAATAAAATAAGCGACATCATAGTTCATGGCATTTTAATAAACAATATTCGCTATACAAATGATACTGCAGTGTTAGCTAATAATTTTGTGAGTATCTCCACTCAATATTAAAACAGTTCAACGAATACGGTGAACAGTTCGGGCTATATGATAATATTAAACAAAAATGATGGTGACTGGTAGACATGGCGCTACTCTAAAAAAAACAATTGGCCGTGCGGAAAACCCTTCTTTAAAATCTCTTTCTTCATAGAAATTTGGGACTGTAGACTGGAATATGTGTAGTTCAACGTTAGGTATGCGTAGCTCTTTAACTGTGGACATTCTGTCAAACGATATTTATTCCCTGAATTGCTGGTATAACAAATAATGAAGTTCTACGAGGAGCTGGCGTAGAAAAACAAGTGTCATATCTAGGGCATGTATTGAGAGGATCTCGCTGTTCTTTACCAAAACTAACATTGAAGGCATATGGGAGTCAGGTCGAAAATAACATTCTTGTCTCCGCAATATATGGAACTGGTATGTTATCAAACGCCGCAATCATATTTGGGTAGTCTGAGTAGGGCACTCTAGTTACAGTGTAACCATGATATGAACAAATGATCGCTAACGTGCGGCATAGCACGAGGCATCGGAAGAAGAAGAAGAATTAAATTTTGAAGATACTCCTGAGTATCCTAATGAATAGTTTCTTCCAATCTCACGAAGAAAGTTTGTAAGTAGATTGGCAACATTTCTATTTTCACGAATTTTCTCTAAAGTTCCAGGCTTTTGATTTCCCTAAATAACCCAGATGGGCTTCGAAAAGACGTAAAGCCCATTGTTCTTCTTAACTGTATACAACATAGTCAACATACAACACAGAGATGTGCGAGAGGTTGCTAACATTTTTTAAAAAGTACAACACTTGAAGGATAAGCCTATATTTTTAATTGAAAAATGAGAGTATGTATAAAATATTTTTATTGTATAGTTTCAAAATAGATTTATTTTTGTAAATTGCAACCCTTGACTGTACATTTTATTATAATATGTATGTATCTAAATGTGATACAATTAATATTAAAGTATTGCTAACCTTAATAATTAACATCTAAAGAAAACACACAACTTTGATTGACATGTGAACATATCTCCGCCACTTTTATCACAGAGAGAACAAGTTTTTATTCAGAAACTTCTGTTACGTGAATACCCGCAAGATGAATTGAGTATAACAATTTTAAAAACAATTTCTTTTTCCATAATATAAAATAAATGCAGACGCGGAAACCTTGATTTAAAATGCGAATAATTTACTTATTCTATTAAAGAATTTTAATACTAAATTACACTTATTACATTATCATGCAGCGGCAATGCTGATGAAAATAGCTCATGTTCTGATTTATAATTATTTGTAACTAATTTCTTATTGAAAATGTTTGTCTTTGTGCATTGGAACAATCAAAGTTTTATTTTTTTTTATTGTAGTAAATGAAACATGGTTAAAAAAATCAATAAATTAAGATTCTTTGACTATAATTACCTGGAATTTTTACTGTATTAGATGAATATGCTTAAAGTACGAATAAAATAAGTGTTACAATGCCATTAAAGCTTCATCGTTTAAAACGTTTATGTATTTTTTTATGCTAACAATTACCAATAAACTGTATTGAATGGCTAATTAACTGTTAACCGCAAGTTCGTCTGCACGAAGCCAAGGAAAATATTTCTTGTCTATGAGGACCATTAAAACTAGGATGTTTCTCAGTCTCAAAAAAGTAGCAGTTTTAAAAGTGCTTTAAATAATGGTTTCTAAAATTAAATAAAGACAAATTTAAGAGTTTTGTCGTAAATGACGTGCAGGATTTGACAAGATAATTTTCTTTCCAATATCTATGAATGCAACAGGAATAGACATAATTATATTCACAGGACTTATTACAAGAATGTTATGTGTCATATATTTTTTTATTTCACGAGTCTTCTGTAGAGTCTTCTACTAGA
The DNA here is from genome assembly GCA_034092305.1 of Diaprepes abbreviatus. Classification (NCBI taxonomy): domain Eukaryota; kingdom Metazoa; phylum Arthropoda; class Insecta; order Coleoptera; family Curculionidae; genus Diaprepes; species Diaprepes abbreviatus. The sequence continues at coordinate 1,937,692 of JASJET010000037.1, read as the reverse complement.
TCTTCATACCTTTCAATAATTATTTTTAAGACTCTGGCGCCTCTGGACTACAAATCAGCTCCCACCACCTAGTAGACTAAAAATGGGGGACTTATGCACAGCCTTGATTTAATGTACCTAAAAACTAAAACATAAGCGAGATTAAAGGTATAAAAGATGGAAAAAAAGCTAAAGACAAGATAAATCAGAAATAACGTAAGGAGAAGGGTATAATTTAATTTCAGAATTTTCACTTATAAAAGATATCGTAACTATAGGTTTAATTTATGATTAAATATTAAATTCCAGGACCAGGAATTCGAAAACTTCGTGTTTCAAGGTGGCACAGCCAGACATCAAATGGCGCCGTGGCGGCATTTTGGTTCGGTGCTTCCTCCAATTTAGAGCGCGACGTCACCACTACTACAAAAGAGAAACGGCAGCGGTAAAATTAAAGATATTAAGGGTTGCCCTCTTGGAGTCAACTCATCCTTTTTCTGACCAAGCATAGCTCTCACTGGCCACGAGACTGTTCTATTTTTAGGCAGTTCGTGGTTCTCAAAGTAGACTGTCTTGGACAAGGTAACATCTTCTGACAATAAAGATCGCGCACGTGTCTTAAATTACCAAAATCAAAATTACCATAGATGAAGACGAAGTTCACGGGAAAGGTAAGTAATTCAGGCTTTGGAGACTAAATATTGTTTAGTAAGGGTGTTTCATTAAACCAATGCGACTGGACGATTGGGAAAAAAGGGCTACGAGTGTAATGCTGGACAGAGCAAAACAACAACAGTTTAGTAATCTCGAAAAAACGCGTCTGAACTAAAAAATAATTGTCAGAACGTGATAAAGTGGAGATAACCTGATTTGACATTGCGACTAATAGTGGACTCAGTGTTGGCTATAAAGTTATGATATTCTGATCTTGATAAAATAAACACGAACGTGACAGTGGTGAGTGAAATAAATCAGGATTTGAGTACCGAAAAATACGCTGAATTCAGTACTTAAAAAAGCGGAAAAAGTTAGGAAAATAAATTAAAAATAATTACACACACTCCGTTAATACAACCAAAGGCATTGGCTTCCCAATAGGGAAATCTCCGAAGGATCTTTCTGGTGCTTTTGTAAGCGGGAATCATAATATCATGATATTTACTAAAGCCCCAACGACATATATGACATATGCAGTAGTTCACTTCTGGATCTTTATAGAATAATCATATATCACAACTGCCCGTAACTTCAATGAAGGTGCATTTTTCCGACGGAAAACGCACGCAATGATTACTAAAAATGAAACTATAAAATATTTTTTTGGATTATGTTATATGCCCAAAAAAATTAATGTGTCCAGTCCAACTACACTCTGCCCAAGATCAGTCAAAAACAATTTTGTACTGGTCTTGGATCGTACTTGTTTCAGTCATCACCGTTAGTATGAATACCTTTTCGCTTTTCCTTCCCTTCACTTTGGATCGCTCATATATTGCTTAATAAAGTGCGTAGAAATAGACTTTTTTTTGTAAAATTTGTAATGGTAGTAAATAAAGTAAATAAAGCACAAAGAGCAATGGTTCTAAAATTCTAAAAGTAAATAAGTATTTTTCTGGTGGAACCTAGAATTAAGATTATATATATATATATATATATATATATATATATATATATATATATTTATATATATATATATATATATATATATATATATATATATATATATATATATATATATATATACCGGGTGTCAACGAATCTATTCATAGTTCTAGAATATTATGTGTATCAAAATGAGAATTGATACAGGTAAATGTTATGTGAAGAGGAGAGTTTTCCATTTTTTCCAATTTCCGGTCACTTCCGGTTTCAACGGAAATGGCCCCGATTTTGAATTCTTAAATAGAACACCCTGTATATTTTAACATCTTTGGATTTCTGAGACAATTCTAGATCAGAATGTGACATTTTAAAAACTTTTTACGTCTACTTCATTTTTTTAGAGCCACTTATAAAATTGCATCTAGGTGGCCATGATCGGACTCAAACTAATCTAACGGCCTTAGGTGATGTCAAAAAAATACAATCGCAAAGTTTTAGTGACTAGTATGAAAGACAGGAATTGGATTAAAAATTTAAAAAAATTAACAAAAAACTAACAAAATAAACTAATAACTTAGACGACGCACTTAAAATATTTGAAAGTACAGTAGCTGAATTTGTTAAAAAGTTTACTGTAGTAAATGTTCAAAGTGCATTCCTTCTTTGTCACGACACATTTCAGCTCGTTCAATTGTTTCTCTCAACACGTTTTGTAGCATTTGGGGCGTTATACTTCTAAATGCCGGTAAAATTCTTTCTTCTAATATTTCAAGAATAGCTGGGGCTGCTCCATAGTAAACCCTTCCTTTAAGATATCCCCAGACAAAGAAATCGAGCACAGTAAGATCCGGTGAGCGGGCTGGCCACCGTACCGGACCATTGGTTGCAATAATTCGATTATTAAAATGGTCTATTAAATAATTAAGAACTTCTCTAGTATTGTGAGGCGGTGCTCCATCTTGTTGAAAGTAAATTCGCCGTAAAACTGCTAAAGGTATATCATTGAGATGATTTTCGATTTCATTTTGAAGAAAACCTAAGTATCTAACCCCTGTTAACTGATCTTGAAACAATATTGGCCCAATTATTCTGTTTCCAACGATACCAGCCCAGACATTGACGCCAAATCTTACTTGAAAATTGTCCTCTCTCATTTCATATTGATTTTGTTGGGCCCAGTACCGAGTATTTTGCTTATTGAACATACCATTATTTGTAAATCGGGATTCGTCGGAAAATAGAATAAAATCGATAAAATTTGGATTAACTCTATGATTTTGAAGCAGCCAATCACAAAACACTACCCGTCTATCGCCATCCTCAGTATACAAATGTTGATGTAACTGATATTTAAATGCTCGATATCCATGCTTTTTCAGTATTTTTCTTGCTGATTCATAACTTATCTGCAGTTCTTGACTAATTTTTCTTAACGAAACTGTTTTATCAACCTCAACCATAGCAAGTACGTTAATCTCAGTCTCTTCATTTATGATAAACCTCTGTTCCGCCTCTTGATTTCCTATTTGCCTAAAACGAGTCTCGACATACGGAAAATACTGATGGGCTGGATGTTGCCGATTCGGATATCTATGAGCATACAACTCGGCAGCATTCCTTGAATTTCTATGACACTCTCCAAATATTAATAACATATTCACTTTTTCACTTTGAGTATACATTATTTTAACGAAAATTTAAACTAAACTTAACGAAAATTAAGAAACTTTTACGTCTGTTCTTAGAGCGTATGTCACTGTCATTATCTACTTAAGTGAGTGCTTTGTTTTCCAAAGAAGACTTGATAAAAACAGTTACAAATTATTATGCATCATGGCTGTCCATGGCGCACTTGCCATAAGTAAATAAATTATCCAGTAATTTGCTTAATAATATTTAATTTCTGTTCTTATGTCTAATCAAATCGCAAATAAATTAGTACCGTTAGATTCGTCAAAGAATGCTTTTTTCGAAAAGTAGTTGTCAAAAAGGGGTCGCCATTTGAAAATTAATAGTTAGAAATGAAAACGTATTTTGTCAATTTGTCTTATTCCTGTCTTTCATACTAGTAACTAAAACTTTGTGATTGTATTTTTTGACCCAATGCCCTTAGATTAGTTTGCGTCCGATCATGGCCACCTAGATGCAACTTTAAAAGTGGCTCTAAAAAAATGAAGTAGACGTAAAAAGTTTTTAAAATGTCACATTCTGATTTAGAATTGTCTCAGAAATCCAAAAATGTTAAAATATACAGGGTGTTCCATTTAAAAATTCAAAACCAATTCTCATTTTGAAACACATAATACTCTAGAAATTATGACTTGTCTAATAGATTCGTTGACACCCGGTATATATATATATATATATATATATATATATATATATATATATATATATATACACATATATTTCTAAAAAATATCTATAATTTATATTATAAATAGATGCCCTTTTAAATTTCAGAAGAATTAAAATTGAAATTTAAACTTGAATCTTAAATATAAAATATTTGAAATGTAATGAATTTTAAAATCTGTACCCTAACTAAAAATGAGCATAACATTTAGGGATTATGACATATAAGTAAAAGAAATATAATAGTATTTGTTATTCCAAACAACTGATGAAATTAATAAAAATTTGATGATTTTTATGTAAATTCGGTGTAGAATATAAACAAAATATTGAAAAAGAACACGGAAGATTTAATGTTTTTCATGCGTCAATTCTACAACATATTAAATGCAAAAAATTTATGAAACTTACCGTTTAATTTGAACTTAAAAGTCACTTTTCAGTATTTCGATAAAAATATTTTTCTACTACGAGAGAAATGAAATGTCATTTGTTAAAAACAAAAAAAAATAAAATATGTCTGCTTTTTCAGTTGCTAACTTCAAATTGACTATTTATTCAAAATCATATTGTGCGTAACTCAGCTACCAAAGTAGAAAAATGACTTGAGCCGCCCGAAATCTGAGTTTAGTTGGACCGTAAGCTGCTAGAATGAACCGAATCTAATGGTCTTAATGAGAAAAAGCAACTTCTTTGATCCTAACGAGTGTTGTTTTCCAAGAAAAAAAATTAAATTTAGCATTATATTTGCATTTATAAATTATAAAACAGCCAGGAAATTTACCGTAAAAAGTAATTACTGAAATTAATTATAGTATTAATGCAGTTAATCTGTAATATATTTTCTATATAGACTCATCGGTATTTACTTAATATGTGCAAGCTAACCAACCTAACAGTATTTTTTGCAAAACCAGAAATACGTTTTACTAAAGAACGGCTAGTGCCAATAAATTACTATTGAAACCAGACGTTACGAGTTGTTTATATTTTATTCCAGTTGAATATAAATCAAAATATTGTTTATATCTAACAATAAGTGAGTTATTTTAAAGCTAAGATCACGAATGTTCATAAATTATTTTTCAAAATTTATTTATTGCCACTGAATTCTGAATAATTTCTTCGTTTGTGTGCTTTGTGTGCAATGTTTAGGATTTTACATTAAACTTTTAAAACGGTTAATACAAAAGGGATAACGGATCTGTCATTTTTTAAAAATGTTAAATATTATTTATTAGCTTGATAGTTTAACAAAAATTTAAGCAACTTTGAAAATAAGTTAATAAATAAGATAGAGATGGAAGGCACAATTCCTTATGTGTGTAAATAATTACAATCAAGACACGACTACCAGATTCAAAAAAACGTTTAAACTTTTAAATCCGATACTATCTATAATGAACCCAACCTCTCCATGGAGATATTTCTGCCAAGTAAAGAGGATTGGGAGGGAGAACAAAATCTTCCGAAAAATGGATCCTGGTGGTATATTGATGGATCTTAACAAGATTGAAGAGCTGGAGCGGGAGTATTCGGCAAGAGCACGGGAGTTTGAGAGTACTACCCTCTCGGACAATGTGCGACAATTTTTACAGCGGAAATTTATGCTATTCTATAGTGTGCCCATCTTTTTGAGAGGGACATAGACAGGAATAGAGTAAGTGGCGATATTGGCACTGAAATCCAGTGTCGTGACTTCGCGACTGGTGTCTGATTGCAAGGATGTATTAAATAGTATGACAAGGAAAAGCTGCACAGTCAGACTCGTATGGGTCCCGGTTCACTCGGGCATACGCGGGAATTAGGAAGCAGACCATCTGGCAAAATTAGGTTCGGCGATTGAACCGTATGGACCCCAACCAATATTACCTGTCTCAATTGCTATTGGCAAAAGGGAATTAAAATCGTTGCTGGAAAGCAAATTTATTGAATCGTGGAGGGGAGCTCCTGGAATGAGGTGTGCTAAGGAACATATTACTGGGCCTAGTGCACAGCGTACTAAGGAGCTTCTCTCCTTGGGAAGAAAAGAGCTGCGAATTGTGGTGGAATTGTTGACAGGACATAGTCTCCTCAGGGGCCATCTTCATAGAATCGGTGTCGAAGACAACCCGACATGCAGATGGTGTTTGGAGGAGGATGAAACTGTTGGCCGTGTGCTCAGAGAGTGCCCAGCACTCAACGAACTGAGAGATACAATTTTGTTACCGGAAGCAGTTAGGTAAGTTCAACTAACAAGGCTGCTAGGATTCGCAAAGGCGATCAGCCTCGAATAACCTGCAGATATGGTGGGATGTAAAGGGCTCAATAGAGGCCTAAGCATCGATGATCTAGTATCACCAACCCTTTTTCATTCATTCACTATCTATATCTTTATTGTCATCACAAACATTCACTTACTGTGACTCAGGGGAGGATATCGAAGACAATTTATTGTCAGAAATGCTTCAACGCTGGTTTGAACCTGATTATGAGTTGTTTCCGATAAATTGTATCATTTATCATAGATGCGGTTTCAGCAAGATGGATTCACTTATCATTTGATTAAGCTAACAAAGCAGTTTTTGACTGAATTGTTTGGTGAACTAATAATTTCAACCACCGCGTTCGCCTGACTTGATGTCCGCTGACTTTTTCTGTGGAGTTATTTAAAGGAGAGAAGAATCTAGAAAAAGAAATTTTTTTAAAGGAACTCAATTTAGCGTACTAACTTTGTGTGCACCGAATTTCGAAATACAGAGTTAGTAAAAAAAGTTATTAGCATTATAAATCATCCAGGAACTTTTTGGTCATACTGTAGAATATGTGTCAATAAATAAACCTTTATGTAGGAAAATAACCAAAATTAATAGTTGGTTGTTAGGTGATAAAAAAAATCACTTAGGGAATTACATTACTATGTGAATAAAAAAGAGAAAAACGAACATTACTTTTCAATTTTCCATCTTTTTCATATACATAAAAAAGTTTACAACGTAGATCTGTAAAAATATTGTAATTATAGTTTTAGAAGAGAAAACAATCCTAATATAATGTTTTTTTTCGGCTAAATAAAGTCATTACAAATTTTACGAGATAGCTTACATAAATCTTAGTAACCTGTTTAATTTTAATTATTTATATTATTTACTTTACTATGTTGCTAACTGATTGTAAGGCATAAATTTCATCTTAACAACATCTTGCAACATTTAGCACTAAAACTGGAAGCCGACGGTTATTGCCAAACTGAAATGACATAACAAGAAAGAAGAATCGTTGCCGACAGCCTGCAATGTTTTAATTAATAAAGTTATAAATTCGCTTTATGGTAATTGTTTGTTTTTTAATTGGTAAGTTACGATTTTTCACCTAATTAAACGTGATTGTATGTGGGTACTTTTTAATTAGTATTTAATTTTTTGTTTAATTGTTTACGGAAATTTGGGCTCCATGTAATTTGATATTCTCGCATTCTTAATTATTTTTACTTATGCAAGTATAAAGCGGTGGAACCAATTCAATGCTCACGATTTTAAGTTGGCGTAAAGATTCGGCCAGGTTGAAATTATGGCAAAGTTGCATATGAGGTGTTTCAAAAACATGCTGGAAATTCCCAATATATATATATATATATATATATATATATATATATATATATATATATATATATTGTTGTATAAACTACTTCTTACCATCAATTCCCGCCACAATTTAAGTTCAAATATCACAATTAAATCTTATATAGTACGACAACGGGTCTCTGGGAAGGTGTCAGTCGAAACCCACTGAGGAGTCCTAAGGCTGGCACCGGGACGAAACACCCCAAATTTTTAGATTATTCGTAATTCTCGCTAGGTACAGGGACCTTAGCGAAATACGAAATGACATCCCTGGACATGGGAACGTGCATTTGTGGCGTCAAGTAGCATGGGTGCGTAGCCGCACCGAATCCGCGACGGGGTGTTAGTCCCCGCAGTTCTCAGGCCCCAATTAACAATCACACCTTCCTTGTAATCGGGATCCCGAGTACAAATCTCCGATTCCCAAGGAAGGTTGATTGTCTAGAGGCGGGGGTATTGTGTAAACTACATCTCACCGTCAATTCCCGCCACAATTTAAGTTCAAATATCACAATTAAATATTATATAGTACGACAACGGGTGTCTGGGAAGGTGTCAGTCGAAACCCACTGAGGAGTCCTAAGGCTGGCACCGGGACGAAACACCCCAAGTTTTTAGATTATTCGTAATTCTCGCTAGGTACAGGGACCTTAGCGGAATACGAATATATATATATATATATATATATATATATATATATATATATATATATATATATATATATATATATAAAGTGAAATGCGAACAGTAAATGCAAACTTCGTTCTATCATATCCTTTCTATGTTAGAGGTTGCACAGTTGGAATAAATTGCTACAGAACATAATTCATTCTATTCCATCATCATCGAGATGATGGCCTACCTGTAGCACAATATCGAGAAGAAAGTCAAAACTTACCCTCCCCGCTATAGTGCTACGGCAGAGATACATGTTTCGTCTCTACTTGACTCATCAGGGTACCAACATGCACCTATCTGTGCAAAAGACAGATCAGAAGGAAGTATGCAACACTGAACGCGGCTTCGCCGACCTCCCGTCGGATGGTGTATATATGTTTATGCGGCTTTCACAGATTCCTCCGTGTGAGATGCAATAGCAGTGGATATATCCAATATAGTAATTTATTCAAACTATGCAACCTCTAACACTGAAAGGATATGAAGGAACGAAGTTTGCATTTACTGTTCGCATTTCACTTTATTCATTGATACAGGGGGTTGCATATAGTTGTACGTTTGCTGATTGAGATTTTCAGCACTACAACGGAATAATGTGGATATATCCATTGTTATTGCATCTTACACGACCGAATCCGCGAAAGTCGCATAAACATATATATATATATATATATATATATATATATATATATATATATATATATATATATATATATATATGTAATCGAAGGTTTTCGGGCATCCCGTGTATGTGCTGAGTCCCTTTCAGGACTGTAAGTCAGCTGACGTTTCGGTGAAATCCCATTCACCATTTTCAAAGCTCACTGTATGGCGTCTACGAGGGAACTGTTCATACACGGGATGCCCGAAAACCTTCGATTACACATCACACCCGTGAGAATATCCGACATAACATATATATATTATATCTATATATATATATATATATATATATATATATATATATTAATATCTTTATTCGAAATTTGACTTTGATAACAATTTCTGCTTCGATCGATACGAAAATTATCCAAAAAAATAGTGGTCAAGTGATTAGCATTATCTGTCAATTTTTTTTCCAAAAAACATTCAAATGTTGGATTATTTATCAAGATATCGAAAAAAGTTATTAGAAAAAGCTTTTTTAAACGTAATTTTTAGCCCATATGCAAAATTTCAGCTGTACAAGATAATTTAGATTTTTTCCTATCTTTTGTAAATTGCAACACTGTTGCTAAATAAGACTCGACGCAACCTACATAAAACTTCTTACTTTTGACAAGGCTTCATCCCAGACATATTTTGTTTGAAGTAGCGTTTTTCTACCAAATCCAAATAGGGTTATTAAAATTTGGTCACGTGTGATGCAAAGTTTATTTGTTTTTGACCCTGTATAAGGTAACTTCATAAAATAACTATTTTTGAAAACGTAGTTTGTTTCTAAAAGTAATACAAATTATAATTAAGATAAACAAATACACAGTGTCATCAGTAAAGTCTGCATTCGGTGGAAAATAAATCTTAAATGCGTTTAATTTCTATATTATGATTTTTCTATTATAAAATTTTTTCAATTAAACCATTTTATTAATATTATATAAACTATTCTACTACTACTACTACTACTACTACTACTACTATATAAATATATAGAAAAACAAATATTTAACTTATTCTGACAAGTTATGAAATATTTAATTTTAATTATTCATAAAGAAGATTCTTTGAGTGACAAGTTTGAAAAACAAGATTAAAAAAGTTAATCCGAATTTTATTCTACAACACTCGATGAAAGACGAAATAATCTGATCATAATTCATGATTATAATATTTTATTAATTAATAATGTCAACATTATTTGTTTTACTTAAAAAATATCCCAATAGGCTATGGTTATATATGGTATGTACCAGTGGTCTATTTAATATTTATTTGTTCGATTTTTTAAATGTTTTTTTTTTCTTTACTTTACTTTTAATTTTTAATCTATTACATAATAATTTAATTACTCTTTTTTTCTTAATATTCTAAAAAAAAAATTAATTCGAATATTACTGTGCAAGTGACACATTCTATCAACAGCAAAACAAATTATTCGTAATTCACGACTATAATATTTTATTAATTGATAATGTCAACATTATTTATTTTATTTTAAAAAATGTCCTAATGGGCGTTGATCACTTTATACAGGTGGTCTGTTAAATATTTATTTGTTTCGATTTTTTAAATGTATTACTCCTTTAATTTAATTAACACTTGTTTTTTAATCTCTTACATCATAAGATTTATTAACAAACGCTGGTAAATAATAGACAAACATTTTTCTAAGTGGCAGTAGAAAGTGGATTTTAAATTATTTTTGCAATAGTTAGGCAAAATATATTTATTTATTTTAGTCAAATCAAAACATTTTTTTATGGATATCATTGAAATCTTATTTTTGAGAAATAATATTAGTGATTATATACATATATATGTAATAATGATGCAATATCAATCTATATACAGTGTGTCCTATAACGAACTTCTGTGATCGATATTTCGCAAAATTTTTAAAACCTGGCTTACTAAAGTCTATGGGGGCAATTTAGCGAAAATATTTTATACCGGAAGCTGATACTTTCCTGCTTATTTTAAATGGAACACCCTATATTTTACTTTATTTTTAGATTCTACAAAAAATTATAGACTATGTCTAAGTCTAACTGTTTTTTAGATATTTTAAATTTTATGACGTTTGCAGACCTAAACATAGCTATCAATTTCGTCTATATGAAAGCCTTTATTATTTAATAGGGGTTGGGGTTTCCTTCTAGAAGGGGATTTACTTTAGCGTACTGTGTTGCTATTTTGATAATAAACTAACATTAAATATTAATTGAAAAAATTGATAAAAGTCAATTTTTTTTAAATGTAAACCTCCTATTTTTACAATGTTATCTCATTTAACATTTTGAATAAGGTTGTTTATTGGAAAAATTTTAAGTTTTCGAAATATTGGCAACATTATTCTTTTGTAAAAACGCTATATCGCTTTTAAGTTTTGTTATTAGTTGGCCATGACGGCGAAACACGACGAAAGGAAACAATAGAGCACTACAGAATTGTCATTATTTCTTACTATTTGAGAATTATTAATAAAAACCATGCCAGGGTGATTAAATTATAGGCACGAAGATTATTTAAGTTTGTTTATTGTGTAACAAAATTTTATCTAGGACATGCCACATATTTGCTAATAGATATCCAGATAAACAGAAACCAAAATGGAACAGTGTTAAACGAATAATGGAAAATTTCAAAAATTTTGGCATCGTTAAGGTAAAAATACATAAAAGGAAACCTATTCACAAGGATGAAAATGTCGAAATTGTAATTCTGGGATATTTTGCGGCATTTCCTTAATGTAGTCAAGACAAGTGACTCTACAAACGCGACAGTTCGTCGTGGGACACACAGTATATTTTGAAGCTATCTTGTAAAGTTTTTTATGTACTTTTACTTAATTAAAATCAACCTTTTTTCTTAGTCTATAATCTTTTGCATTTCCAAAAAATTTCTTGTATTTTAAAAATTCATTGTACGGTCCTTCACTAGATAATCCAGGAAAAAAAATAAGGAAAAACGAGGACCTTTTCTTCGAAGAAAATCATAGTTGAAGAAGCTATCACACAAACAATTTTTGGAAGTCTGCAGTTAACGATAGCTAACACGTACAAGTCTTAAAGAAGAAAAAACTTGTCACTGGTTTTCTTGTTTCCATCTTTAAAATTTATTTTAGACATAATTTAAAAATCTGAACTAAAATATATTTTCTGACTTATTCTTCTTTTTTTTTTATTATATCTTTTTTAAAGACTATGTTACTATACAGTTAAATACATATGTCGCTTATCTAATGACGTTTTGAATAATTAAATTAAATTATTCATAAAGAAGATTCCTTTGAGCGATAGGTTAAAAAAATTATAAAAAAATTAATCCAGATATTATTGCGCAACTTAAGACATGATAACTCACGATTACATTATTTAATAATTATTAATGCCAACATTATTTGTTTCATATTAAAAAATGTCTTTATTGGCGCCCGAACTTTGTACACGTGGCGTGTTTAATATTTATTTGTTTCGGTTTTTTAAATGTTTTATTTATTTTATTTAATTAACACTTGTTTTTACATCATAAGATTTATTAACAAACGCTTGTAAATAATAAGTCAAACAGTTTTTTAAGTGGCAGTAGAAAGTGGAGTTAAATTATTTTTGCAATAGTGACAACAAAATACATTTATTTTAATCAAATCAGGGACATTAAGAAATACGGATATGTTTAATACCTTTTTTAAAAGAAATAACGCAGTTATCCACAGGTATAAAATAATGACTTTTTATCAAACAATTTTTACTTTAAACTCCGCATTTTTTAAAATATGCTTTTTAGGATTTTATTTTGCCAATATAAACTGTTTTTCTTAATTTCTGATATTTTTGCTTTTAAAAAAGCTTGCCCACTAATTTACGTAAATGATCTAATTTTGAAATTGGTCTTAGCTGACAATAGAGGGATTCAATTGACAAGCACAATATAAAGTCAATCAAGTTTTGAACCTTAAAAATACTAGGAAAAAATTTTTTGTTTTATTGTTAAATAGACTAAAAAGGAAAATTTTGTTTATTTTCGACAGGTAAATATTCTTTCTTTAATTCTACTTTATCCTTAATTATTGATCTTTGTTCTTCATCTTTAAAATTAATTTAAAAATAAAAATAAAAATCTTGTAGAAAATCCAAATTTACTAGCAAATTTCAGTTGATTTTTCCTTTCTCAATGGCTTAATTTTCAGGATAGTATTCTAAACTGTAGTTAGAAACTTCAAATCTTAACGCTTTAGGTAAAAATGTAGAAAGAAAACATATATTTTGTTTTAGAGTTTCGTTGTAGTGAGGGTTTCCTCTCTCACCACCCGTTAAGCTTCCTCTATTAATATCTTAATATACGTTGTAAAACATACCGAGAGACATACAATTTTATATTATTGTTATTTTTGGTGTTATAGTAAATTTTTCTGTAAATAATGAAGGTCAAATATGCATATTTTTCAAAAATTTTTACTTGGAATTTCGCCGTTTGTCGGCATCGTTCTTAACTGAAGTCGCAATTTGAAGCGGGTTTTCTGTATATTACCATTTTTAGATATCTGGAAATTAATTATCTGTTTCCGTTGCAGTGTTTGGATGGATAATATTGAATTTTGGAAAGACGCCGTCAAACATTTTTCCATTAATTAGGACGGTAACTTTCAAGAACCTCTTGAGATATGGATTTTCACAAGTCTAGCTAAAATTTTAGCATCTAACAGTTTTCTTTGTAAGTGACCGTTCTAAAGGGTTTTCCAATAAGAGGTGTTATTTTGATATTCAAAGAAAAATGCCATCTTTTAAGATAAATGATCGGATATTTATTACATTATAAAGAGGAAGGTATGCCGTTAATGATGGAAAATAACATCAGCCAAATGACCACCACGACCATGCCTACAGGACCATATCCTTTTCATGAAATTTTCCATAACCAAATCGCAAAATGGCTGCCCTATGTCCTCGATAGCCTCACGAATTCCATCTTTGAGGTCTTGAATCGACGCTGGGCTGTTGGCGTAGACCTTGTCTTTCACGTGGCCCTAAAGGAAGAAATCGCAAGGTGTCACATCACAAGATCTCGGTGGCCAATTGTGATCACCTCTTCGAGAGATAACACGGCCCGGAAACTTTTCCCGTAAAAGATCAATGGTTTCGGTGCTTGTGTGGCACGTAGCGCCGTCTTGTTGAAAGTAAACGTGGTCCAGATAAATACCATCCAATTCCGGCCATAAAAAATCATTAATCATCTCTCGATAGCGCAATCCATTCACCGTAACTGTTGCTCCAGCCTCATTTTCGAAAAAGTAAGGTTCAGGATAGAGAGGCTTTTCAACAATAACTCTTGGGTTTTCCGAGCCCCAGATGCGACAATTTTGTTTGTTGACGAAGCCACCGAGGTGGAAATGGGCCTCATCACTGAAGATGATTTTTCGATGGAATTCCGGATCATTTTCATGCATTTCAAGAACCCAATCAGCAAAGGCACGACATTGTTGATGATCGGCCGGCTTGAGTTCTTGCGTTAACTGAACTTTATAAGCCTTAAGACCCAAATCTTTATGCAAAATACGGTGTAATGACGTTTGTGGAATCCCTAATTCCAAAGAACGACGAGGAATGGACAAACCTGGGTTTTCTTCAACACTTTCGGCTACAGCAGCAATATTCTCGGCTGTTCTTGAGCGACGTGCACGGGTTTTCTTCTTCACATAACTAACTTGTCCCAACAGCTCGAATTTTTTCACCAATTTCTTTATTGCGCTCCGACAAGGTGCTTCATGACGACCCAAAAATGTTCGAGTTTTACGAACCGTCTCTGCCAAATTTTCACCATTTTTATAGTGAATTTTAATAATTTCAATGCGTTGTTGAAGCGTGTATCGTTCCATCTTTATTTATGGCGTAGTTTCTACTTGTCAAACGTCAAAAACTTACAGCTTCAAAAGTGACATCTACCGAAATAGCGGGCTTTTCAAAATGACACCTCTTATTGGAAAACCCTTTAGTAATAGTGTAGAATTGTCAAAGAACAAAATCATTGATTATCTGTATGTTTTTTATTTGATCTGATCAATCTACACCAAAATCAGTTTAACAATTTTTTTTGTGACATATGAATTTTGTCAATGAATGGGATAAAAACGATTGCTTTATCGAAAAACAAGAGTTGAATGCGAAATTGTTTTGTAGAAATATATTCGTCACAAGATATGAATAAAATACTGAATCTTGTTTGCGTGCAAAATTTTTTCTGTTGAGGTTTCTTAACAGCTGTTTTTTTAAAAATAATCGTATTAGTAACGTTACCAAGAAATCTATATTTAGTTTAATTTATTATTTCAAAGAACGACCTTTAAAAAATAATTTATTAAAATAAATAATGAAAATATTAAAATTATGAACCATTATTACATCTCAAACACTCCAAAATCTTTAATAAATACTCTCTTCTTTCACATCATAATTAATAAAAATACTTATACGAGAAAATACAATAGGTATATATTGTATTGTGTGTGGCATGTTTACGCATTGTAGTAATGCTTTAGGAATGTTTTCCTAGTTGTCAATTGTTGGTCTGTGAGCTTTGGTACTGTTCCGATGGTTCTATGACAGTGGCGCAACATCAAAATAGTTTTTAAAATTATAAAGCAGTCAAGATTTTTAGCAAATCAGAGACATTTGTATTCATAATAATTTGTTATAAAATTCTATATTCCGAATTTACCAATATTTAAAAATAGTATGTAGTTTGTTTTAAATTGAATTTTAAATATTATAAACTTAATTATTATTTTCCATTAGAAATTGTAATGCTGTTAAAAAATTGTAATACTAACACGTAATTCACTAACGTTGCCTAATTTTACAAGTAATCCAAGATAATAAGAAAGTGCAAGTGTAACAATATATCAAGCAAGTGTTGTATCTTATAAATACTAGAATAAAAACAAAGTTTCCTTTTATAACCAAACGGCCACATAAAAAATATTGTTATTTATCGAGTCAAGGCTCTGCTCTGGATTTTTATCCTTAATTTTGTTATATAAAGGTTTGGTTATTGACATATGCAATTTAAATTATAACAATATCATAAGAAAACAAAACTGTTAATTAGAAAATTTAATTTACACGGCAAATAGTAGATTCTGGTTTGTTCAATAAAGTAGTCTAAATTCTCTGGGAATTATAAAATTGACGCTTTTTTTAGAGTGCGTAAATTTTTCCTATTTTTTTTAAGGAGAATTAGTCCTTGCAATATTTTTTTAGTATGGTCTTGAATTAAATATATATATATATATATATATATATATATATATATATATATATATATATATATATATAGATATATATATATATATATATATATATATATATATATATATATATATATATATATATATATATATTTAAATTAACACAATATACAGGGATATATTTCGAAAATAAAATTTCATATTTAAAAGATAAAATAGAAGTCGCACAAATTTTACCATTTATTAAATAATTTTGAAACAAAACAATGCATGGGGTAATCTTTCTTTGCAGCTTCTGACGATTTTGATGAGAATGATTCGGTAATGTATATTTTTGGCCTAAAAAATTACTTTGTTAGAATTAGACCACTCAAAATTTAATACAGCAAATAAAAAACTTATCTCTCTGCCATTCTTTAGTTTACAATTTTAATGTATAATGGTTTACATGTGTATTTTGTGGTTTTAGTTGTATTTGCGAGATAGTATTTATTAGGCATGAAAAGGTGTTACTGTCTTTATCGCCTGTTGACATCTTTTTCATATTGTAACTTAATATCTTCTAACAAAGGTTTCTTTCATTGCTTATGGGTTGTAATTTTGAGGTAGATTTCGAAATACTTTCTTAGCATAACTTGGAGTAATGAAAATATGAACTGGTATTCTTGATAAATCCGTGTTTATTAAATAATACTTGACGATTTATATACATATTTTTTTATACTCCTCTACTACTGTTGTAGCTATTCAATTATATAAGGTGTTTAATATGCAGGAGCAGATTTAGCCAAATTTATTTTAGTTCAAAAATTAATAGCAACCAATATACAGGGTATCAAATTAAAATTTTTTGTCTTTAAACCGTCCTAACTTTTTTGAATTTGTCTTCTTTTTAATTAAAAAAACCTGTAGCTCCATCTGTTATACTTTAAAGATATTTATCTTTAAAATTTCCGATATAACCAATCACTATATATATATATATATATATATATATATATATATATATATACATATATATGTATATATATATATATATATATATATATATATATATATATATATATATATATATATATAGAAAATTAAATTGTATGAATCTTCGAAACGGTTGAACCGATTTCAATGAAATTTTACAGACATGTAAAGGAGGTTGTCAGGAGCGATATAGGCTGCTTTTTTTGTATCTGTCTGTACAGGCTAACCTTTGAAATGGCTGAACCGATGTCGGTCCTTGTAAGTCTAAACCAATTCTAATAGCAGATAAGTTAGTTGGACAGAGCTTGATTAAAAAAAAAGAAAGTAGAGTCCTCTCATAACCCAACAAACTTCTATTTCCCAAGTTTCACGAGAACTAAACTGCGGGTAAAACCTAGTTTTAAATAAATAAAGTTTCGGGAAGGAAATTAAATTAAATAAGGTGTCAAAAATTAGATCTTAAGATATTTTTAAAGAAAAACTGGTAGAAAACAATTTTTTTCTCAGTTAGTACTATTTTTTATTATCTGCTTAGAGAAAATCTCGGGCGATAAGATTAAGAGAAATAATACCAATTTTAAAAAATACAGTTTCTTCCCAATATCTTAATTTGTAATATCAAGCACGTCAATAGTGAAAATGTATAAAAAATCTATGATTTAAAAAACGTTTGATTCTGTCATTCTAGCACAGAACAAAATTCAGTATTATATATAATTTTCGAAACTATTTTACTTTTTTGACATCCCGTGTCTCGAAGAGGAAGCACTTGTGGCCCCATAATTAAATAACCTTTTTTCTATCTTAACCTCCAAAACACATTTTTAAAATATTTAGTTTTTTCCCTAAAACACCCTGTATGATTAAGAGAAATTATGTTTTTTTTTAAAGTGGACATGATAAAACAAAAATAATGAAAGACTCTGTCACACAATTATTGTTATTTATTTTTAAAGTTGTGTTTGCATTTAAATAATTTTTTCAAATATACCCTTTATTTTGCTAAAAGTAACTGTTTTTCATAATTTTTTCCAGTGGTGTAATTTAATGAATTAGAAATATATTAAATCAATACAAAATAAACTTTGTATTGGTGTTGCTTTAAACTACTTTAGGAATTCGATATTTTTTATGTACTTAAAATCTCCTATATATATATATATATATTTATATATATATATATATATATATATATATATATATATATATATATATATATATATATATATATATATATATATATATATAGAAGCAGTTTATTTTTTGCAAACACAATTCGGGTCCTCTCTCCATACGCGTTTCGACCACCTTATGGTCTCGTCAGTGGAACTGTATCGAGCCGAGAGCAACATTCGCAGGAAACTTCTATATAAAATATAAATTTTGAGATATGTCCATATCAAAGTCGGCAGGTTTTTAATTCTGATATATCTCGGAATTTTTTATACATCAGTTGTTTCCTGTTAATGTTAGTCTCTAAGTTCGATACAGGTCCACTGATGGGACCATAAGGCGGTTGAAACGTGTATGAAGAGAGGAGCAGAGTTGTATTTGTTGGAAATAAACTGAGACCTTTTTTTATGTGGAACAGATAGGGAAACAAGTTTTCTTATGAAAAAAGAACATACACTTAGACGCAGAAAAGTGATGAAGTATTAAAAACACCCATTATACCATAGGTGACTTTCCTTAACAGCAAAACTTTCAATAGAATTTAATATTTGATTTTTTCTTCAAAAATTATGGGACATCTTTTAGATCTTGAGTGCACAACTAGTAATTTGTATGAAATACTTTTTGAAGTAATTTTAATCATAATTAATCCCGCACAAAATTTATTTTAAAATGTGATGCAAATTCATTTAGGTCACAAAATAAACAATAAAAACATTTATGGCGTTTACCGCAGGAGCAAGATAATTTGCACACCTCTGTTTGCAATTTTATTTTAATATACCAATAATAATTTTGGCCATTATTCTCACCCACACCACTGTTTCATATTGTTTTTACACACGTCATTTACATTCGCAGATGATTGTCTGCTTTCACCATCGGTTATATGAAATTACCTGAGGCGATTTTGTGCGAGACGGTTCAACGGATTTATCTGTATACAGGCAATTTGAACCGTGATATACGGTTTTCAGAAAACCTAATATGGTAGTTCACATTTTAGGGATAAATAACTGATAAAGGAGTACGAAAATTGTAATTTGCTATATACGGGGCATTAATTTGCATTTCTGTTTATAGGCTTTGAAGTTTAAACGCTTCAATTTATGGGTGATAAACAATGGTACGGCCCACGAACGTAATTTTTATGATTCAAAATATTTTTAGTAACATCCGGTTATTAGAGATTATTTCTGTTAAAACGCTACAGCTATTTAGTGAAGCCTTAAATAGTTAGTCTAGATTCTTTGCACCACTTAATTATTTTCCACTTTTAGGTTACTAAGAGACCTCCTGAATTTAGCCTATTTCGTGGACCTCGTATTTAAGAACAAAATGTGAGCTAATTAAAAGTTTAGGATAAGACAATGCTTTAAGAAAAGTTTCAAGATGAGCATATGTTTTAATTTTGAGAAATTAATTATCTAATTTAGCGAAATTGAGTTGCATAATGCATTTCAGTTGAATAAAGGTTTTGACATTAAAAGTCTAATATCTCGACAATAAAAGAAGATAAACAAGTTTATCCTATCTCACTTTAAAGCTAGGGTCACGTAGAATACCAAAAAATATCAGTGACATAAAAAAAATTGTTAAATTAACCCCTTAGATAAGGTAAGAAAAATGAAAATAAATTATAAAATATTTAAAAAAATATGTGTTCATAAGTTATAATTTAAGCTGATTATAAAACATCAATCGCCACATATTTATGGCTTGTTCATATTGACATCTACCCTCTCATCTGTGTGATAACAACCCCTTACAGTAAGTAAAGTCAAAAAATATTTATACAAATTAAAAAGATAAATTTGTTTACCTTCTTTCTTCGATATATTAGATTTTTAATGTCCAAAATTCTATTCAACTTCTATTTAATAAATCAAACTATATGTTAATCCCATTTCAAGGGTGTTTTTGGCTCTAGATAATGATTTTGGGAGTATACGATTTTGTTCGACCTCGGATTCGGATTCAGTAATATTGTGGAACTAACATCTTACCACCACTTTCCGGCAAAACTTGACTTAAATAGGAGTCCAAGTTTGTGGAAAGTGTAATAAGGATGTCTGGGAAAGATATCGGTGGATCTCACTGATGAGTCCACCACCGATATCGGGATCATCTTGACGGTGGTCAAAAATTAGATTGTCTAGTTACATGTCCTTAACATCAGTGGCACTGGTAAATGCGACATGGCGTCCAAGCAGGGATGGCGGCAGACAAGGGTCTAAACCGCCGTTGGCTTTGATTAAGCCTAACCTGAACTTGGAAAGATCACCCAGGATATCCGTTCCACATGTCCCTTATCAGCCATGTGCTTTCTTACGGCTTAGACTTTCTATGACAGTTAAAAGTCGGAAAGCAAATGCCTTAGGGGGCATATTGTAGAACTAACATCTTACCATCACTTTCCGGTAAAACTTGACTTAAATAGGAGTCCAAGTTTGTGAAAAGTGTGATAAGGATGTCTGGGAAAGATATAGGTGGATCCCACTGATGAATCTACCACCGATATCGGGACGAAACATTTATTTTGACGGTAGTCAAAAATTAGATCGCTTAGTTACATGTCCATAATACCAGGGGCATTACTAACTGTGACAGTAACTAAAAACATATAAGAATACACGAGTCTGGTTATGTGGTTTGCAATTTTCTTCTTGTTGGGCTGTGTTATCCATTCACAGAACTCTTCCCTGTTGTCTACTGGTGTTGAATAAACAAGTCGTCTGAGATTTTCCAAAAAATAAATTTAACAGATTTAGGTCTGGAGATCTTGGTGGACATAAAAAAACTCATCTCAGGATAATCATTTTGTTAAAATTTTGAGCTAATTATTCTGGTGGCGAGTTTACTCATTGCTTCTTTGGTATTGTCTAAAGTTATTTGTGGCTTGAATTTGTGATTCTTTCACGGTTATATAATATGCCAAAATTTCATTAATCCACAGTAGTTTGCTTAAAAGTTACAAATCAAAAGGTAAATCACTGGATATCCTTTTTGGGCCTCATTCTACCCACATTATGTAGAACACTAGGATAATTTCTCGCCCTCTATATATTGCCGAGAGTTTGATACGTACGGATATTCCGTATACTACTTTACTCTTAATCGTAAAACTTTAATATAATTTATAGTTTCATATAGCAAGATCACTTAACTAATGGATTAAAATATGTATATAGATCAATTAAAATTTTAAGCACGTCCAATTTAATATATTCCATTTTCGTTTTAAGGAAATAAAGATTAACAAGATTTATTCCTATATGTCTTTGTTATTAACCTGGCAGCCTTTCATTTAAATTTATAAATAATATATCCATCTATATCTTTAATTATTTCTAAGATTTATTTAACCTTGTTTCATTTTCAATTTTTTACGTTGTCGAAAAAGAAGTTACTAGAAGATATTGGCAATTAAGTTTTTCGCAATCAATGTTGCTACACAATTTTAAGTAAAAATAACACACTTAGAAGCTCTACAGGATGATAAAATATGTATATTTATTTGTGTTTAAGAACTATTTCTTTAGAGTAATTTCGTTTTTTCTTTCATTTATAAATATTACCTCATCAATCACATTAAAAATTTGATTTATTCTGATGAGATCTAATCAACGCTTTCACTTAATGATAATTTTGGTGGGAAATCCAGCTACTATTTAGAATTCGATTCCTGAGAGTTTAGAATGAGAAATATCTTTAGTATATTAAATTTATTTAATGACGTTATTAGCTTCACGGAGGATATAATTCATCTTTTTGGTTATAAAATATAAAGATTTATCATTAACTTTTATAAAGGCATGTGTAATAATGTTCTCAATGATAATAAAAATATTTTTTGGTTTTTTGTTTCGATGAGGTCGTGAATCCATTAAAGATGATTCAAATAGTGGAGGGTCTTCAGAAACAGCAAATTTTAATGTTTGCAGGAAAGTCAAAACAGTAAATCATCGTTTAAAAGCGTCTTTAAAGCAATCAATATATTTAATCCATGCATTTTAACAATTTTACTACATATATTAGGCATGAGCAAAGTTTCAGCAAGATGGGTTCCAGGACTGTTGACTTCTAAACAAAAACTGTCAATGTACTAAATTTTGCAAAATTATTTGGAATTTTGAAATACAGGAGATGGTTTTTCGTGTCAAAAAAGGCGGGCGCATAATTTTCAGCCGACACGCTCGTGACCTTTGCCATTTGGGTCAAGCAGGAGTTATTCTTGTTGAATACATGATGAAGGACACTGTAATAATAGTAGCGTTAACGTAAATTATGTATGGTTATCGATCAAAAACATATTAGATTGTATCTCAGGAAGGCCCTCCATCTTCGAGTTTGCAGAACAGCTGAAGTTCAATCCATTCTCGGCGAGTACAATTTCTTTGATCAAGATCACCCACTGTATAGTTTAGAGTTGGTTCAAAAATTTCACACATCACTTCAGCAGACGACCTCTTGTAGAGGATAATGAGTTAACAGAGGATATTTGTTACGGAAAATGACTCTTGGTCAAATATCTCATAACTTGGGAAACGATAGTTCTTGAAGAGTAAAAGAAAAGTATCGATGAGCGCAGAGCTCCAAAATCCCTAATTTTTGACATTTTTATCTTAATGTAGAATGGTAAATGAGCACACAGAACTTTCACTGTTTGTGTGTAATACTCGCCATCCCACAGACAGTTGAAGTTTCAAAATGCATATATATATATATACATATATATATATATATATATATATATATATATATATATATATATATATATATATATATATATATATATATATATATATATATATACATGAATTTCCTGTAAGTGGGTTTAAGAATGTAAGCTGTGTGTTTATCTGGCGTTTCTATTAACCTTAATCTACAGTATGATAATATATTTATTTATTCCATGTCTTCATCACTACCATCTCGATGTGCGCGACATCCATTGTCCTATCAAGCAGTATTCTCTCTGAATATCCAGTATCTTTTTAATGTGCAAAACTCAGATACCATAGGACACTCTCAAGTTAGGCTCCAGACTGGCCAGTACACCAATATCGTAGAAATGGATCTTCATTTTCATTACTCGGTGCATATGCAATAAAGTTCTGATGATGCTGAGCATTTCGAAATGTGGTGTAAATCCTACTTTCTATAAATTCTTAGTCATTTTCTTTAGTAAGTTTATCTTCAATATGGAGGAAGCAAGATCGATTTAATAAATGTCTACTGTTAAAGTTTTTAAATCTATGACAAGAAATGGAAAATCATTAATATCTTGGTTTTGAAGTCTTCTTTATTATGCATTTCTTCTTACTAGATGGTCTTCTTCAACTCTGGCTGTACGATATTGACAGTGTCCTGTCTAATATTTCTCTAGCGACACGAGCATCTGATACTTGTTAAGCATAACTCCTGTTATACGGCAAAGATTGTTTAAATGTTTTTTTTTTGGTTAATTTGTCCACTAAAATAATATCAGAAACTTGGAGCCATAATCATAATCCCCTGCAAATTTATAATTATTTCGAGCATTAAAAAAATATGGATCTAAAAATATCAAAATATGGGCTTAACAATTAAACCAATTGGACATCATTAAAGGTTTTTTTTTCAAAAATTCGAATAAATTCAATTTGTTTCTGTAACGATATGCTAGAAAAGAGCAATGTAGCAAGATTAACAGCTCGTGAGTTTTCAGTTTTCATGCTCTTTAGACATCCCAAAAAAGAAATTTTTAGAAGATTTTTTTTGCTCAACTGAAAAACTTCAACACGTGTCTATAAGCATTAGAAGTTGCAAAGAACTCTCTGCAGAATCGAAAGTTTTGAAGCCTCTTGAACATGGCAAAAAAATGAAAAGAAGCGCTAGCTTTACTGACACACATCTAAAAAGCTTTGTATTCTACAAATAGTTAAAGTTGCTTATGTGTCATTCTGCATAGGGGAAAAAACTTAAATTCAAGGTAAAATTTTTCAAAAACTATGAATTTTCCAGCTCAATACCCACTGAAGCTTTTGTTTTACTTCTCACGAACTACGCTTTCTTCAAGTTTTAAGGAATTTGATCGAGAGCTCTTTTTCGTAAGAATTTTGCAAGAGCTTTTGTAAAATAAACCGCACTTTCTAGTACAAAGTGTTTAAATAAATTAATTCATTAAATTTTATTTTTTTCAAGAGGATATTTTAAAAATTTCTAATTAGTGGATACAAAACAAAAATAATTTAATTTGTTTTTTCATGTTATACCACATTAAAGATTATTTCTTGAATCTTGAAAACATCTGAATTTATATAAACTAAACCTGTCTCGAAATAGCAAAAAGAAACTTCCTAGAACATATGAATATACTAGAACACCCTGTGTAGACTTGCGTGATCAACAGATATTTCTATGTCACGTAGACACCTTCAATAAATTATTTTTTAAACCGACTATACTAAATGCACTTTTGCCATTGCATAATAGTGAGTGTAATCACCCGGTACAATTGCTAATGAACTAATCGTTCAGACAGACTGATCAGAGAGCAGAACAGTTCATTTTGCAACAACTCGTCCGATATTGGCCTTCAATATCGCAATACTGCATTGATTTATTAAAAGATTCCATTATTCCTTGACCCCTATTTGTTCGCTGTAAGTTCCCACAAAAAATCTAATATGCGTTTGCGATTTCTCAGAAATGCGAATACGAATCCGGTTTGACCATATAAATGCAACCGAGCTTTGTCATTGTAAAATTGCTAATAAATTATTTTAAGAACAATAAGATGCTTTGAATATCAGTATGAAGCAGGCAAATGCAGAGCAATGTAGATGCTTCTTATGCAATACTGTCCTTTCAATTGGTAGTTTTAATCATAATACAGTTTTACTTTGATAATAAGTCTCAAGAACAGGAATGATAATTTTACGCAACAAATTTTAGTTTAGTTGTTGTGTCTTGTATGAAAAGTGCATTTTTTTGTTAATTTTGGGGCGCTAAATACACAAAATTATAATAAAAACTTAATTGAAATTTTCGAGAAGTTTTTTTTATTTTATTTTTAACAAAATCATAAAAAATACATTCTTTTACAATTTTAGAGACGCTAAATATCCCGTCTTATTTCTTTTCTTCTGTAAATTGCCTGGAACATCTGTAACAAGAGTCCAACAGTAGTCGGCAAGCATGGAAGCATGCCCCTTTCCCTGGTACCTATCCATTGTCGATATATTCTGATGGAAGCATTCGCCGTGCTCATCAATTGCAGCTCCGCAGTTGTCATGAAAAAAAGTCCAGATGTGAGTGTAGGAAATGGATCTTTAGAGACCTTTTGTAACCCCTTTTTTGATACGATGACAGCAAACTTTCAACAATAGTAACGTAATTGTCAGCTTTTTTATTTCCGAAGAAATTAATGATCACGAAGCGAAAGTCATTACAAGTATTTTTTTCAATATCTGACTGAGTGCTGCCAAAATGTTTGTCTTCCAGAATATTTCGAATTTGTGGCCCAACAAAAATACCTCCTTTAATTTTTCCTTCACTTAGCCTTGGGAATTTCTGACGCAGGTACTGGAAAGCTGGCCCATCTGTGTTCAGTGCCGTAACATGGTTTGTCATTAGGCCCAATTTGATATGCAGTGGTGGCAACAAAATATTTTTGGGATCTACCAATGGCATATGTTGTATATCCTTTTCACCTGGCTATAATGATTATCGAATGGACCAGTCTTTTCTCTAGTAATGAAGTGCCTTTGCCCGACTGTCCCATTCACACAAAACATCAGCAAAACTTGGTGTACCTCAGCTGCAATTCAAGTAAAAGTGCAATCACCTTTAAGTCACTACAGATTTGTCATTGGTGTTCATCATATTTTATACATGTCAATAGGTACTTCACATTGTCGCATGATTTTTTCATGTGAACTGTATATCCGGCAGGAATAGACGATAAAATATTTTCCATATGCAATAGTACTGCTGTTGCGTTCTCCCTTCTTTTAGGGTACAGTAACGGATGCGTACGGCAGGTCAATATGTCAGAGACTAGGTCCGTATCTCTTTTAGAGATAGTTGTGCTTTGCCTTGATTATCTAATAGGCGCCACCTGTTACTGTATACTCAACCTTAAATGATCGAACTCTACATGCAGTGCTCGTGTCAAACGAATCGGGTATACATCCACAGCAAATGCTAACTGAACTATATTACTGACTATAACCTTACATTTTTAATACTGAAATGGAATGTAACTAAATGAGAATTTAGTAAAAACAAAATATTTTATTACCTTCAAATTCAAACCAAATAATGTGTTATATCAACTAAAGCATTTTTATAAACCCTGTTAAGAAAAAAGAGTGATAAGTTATAACACCAAAAGAGGTGTGAATCAAAAACGAATTTCATGTTTCCAAATTCAAATTATATCATATTACTAAAAACAGGTAGCATTGATGCAAACTGGTACATTCAAATGCTACAATGCAATAGTACTGCTTTTAAAATCAATGTTGAAGTGTCTATCAACAATCTCCATTCCTCTTGCTTGTAGTTTATATTTAAAGCCGCCAATAAACCGCTAATGTTAATGCAGAAAATCAAGTTCTTTTCCATGTTAAAAAATGGTGATAGGCTTTTATAGTGTTTACCAAAAAAACACATGCTGAAATATTGTCTTCTAATAAGTTCCGCAGTTACAATTTTTATCTTAGTAACTCTGCTAGGCAACTGTTCGGGTTTATTCCGAGTCCTTCTCCGTGGAACTCCTGGGGTTTGCGACTTCGTATATGGGAGATCATCCCTGGAGATCTCCCATGCGGTGTTGCCAAGTAATGCAAAATTTATTTAACTTGGAAAAAACGTATATTTGGCAACGTCACACCCCTCTATTGTTATAACAATACAAATATACCACGTGCATTCTTGCGGTTACATTGTTAAAATATAGGAGACAAGACATTACGTATCTCTAAAACTTGAACTAATATTAAAAAGATAAATTTAGTTTCGGTTTTAGCACACCAAAAATGGTAAGATTTAGTCGATTCTATTTTAGATACATTTTGGCTGTTGTCCAGTGTAATAAAGGCAGTTTCATACTTGAGGATAAGTTTTTCACTATATATTTTATATTTATACTTTTCGAAAACAACCGTCGATTTTTCATTTTAAATTAATACAGTAATAATTATAAGACCTCGCTTTGTGATATATGGTTTATTCCTAAACCACAAATAAACAACTACATGTTCATTAATCTAACTAATCAAATTTTGTTCCATCGTGATCGTTACAACAAATGGTAAACCATTATTTAAATAAAAAACTAAATAAAAAAAAATGTTTTTTCGATAATCAAGACAAATTACTTCGCTATACATTCTGAGAATGATTAAACATGAACGTTTATATCCTATTATTTCTATTGTGTCCTAAAGTCGTTCATAGGTTGGGCTGACGTCATCTGATGACATGGTCCATTTGTTATATACTTAAAAAATGTGTCCTACGTACTATTCCTACCCAGGCACTTAAGATCACACGATAAAACTATTTAGTATAAATCATTTGCAGTTTATGAAAGATAAATTATTGTTTCTTGTTGGCGCGTACAATGGAAGTGTCGGAAAGGTATTGTCGAAATCTAGGTTCTTGATATATATTTTTCGGTGGTCATATTGATTTCATATGTATTTGTAGGTGAGGAAACGGCAAGTCTAAATGGCAAGGACTTTTTGAATGATAATTATTTCATAAGTAGGGTGGCCCACAAAGATGGAAAATTTGATAGGGATAGAGGCAGGGGCGGATTCAGCCTTGGTTTTTGTGGGGGCTATATCTCATCCCATTCGTATACAAGACATTATAGTGTGACAAGCGAGAGCGAGTTGTCAGAATTAATTGAATGTGCCATAAGTAGCCAAGCAAGTCTCTTTTTTCTGAATTTAAAGCCTTTTGGCGGTGGGGGGGGGGGTTAGGGCGAGCGCGAGACCGCTCTTTTCCTTGGATCTGCTTTGAATGAGACCGGCTCGTTTCTCTAAATTTTTTTGCTTGTTGATACTGGTTAAAATTCTTGCTTTTTTTCTTACTGACTAAAATCTCGTTGTCCGACCTGAATTGTCTTTATTTTTGTTTTTTTTTTGTACGATGTTGCGATTAGATTGTATCTTTAATCGTTATCAAGTATGAACTGACTGTTCTGTCTTAAGCTGATATATGAATTGTATCCAATGAAGCGACTATCATTCGCTGATCACTCAGGTCAATACCGATTTGACTCTGGAGTGTAGTGGTGGATCTATATTTCATCCATTGTTGCAAACCGTATGAAAAAATCCTTATTATTTCGCTTAAACAGCCCCAAACACCGCTCGGAATCATCGATGCTGTTCCCATATTCAAATACTCGTGCAGAAAAAGATGTAGACCTTTTATGATATCTTTGCGATGTCAGCTATCTCACGTACTTTCACTTTATGGTTGTTCAAAACAATTTTGTGGATTTTTTTGATGTTTTTCCGTTAAACAGCCTCATTGAGGCTTCCAGAGCGTTCAGCTAGTCTTGAATTTTGTATTTTTTCCATTAAGTAATAGTGTTTTATCAACGTATGAAACTTGTTTTTGTGCATTATATTGTTTTAAAAATATCAAAGGTGCACCACTAAAATATCTCGATGACTAATGGTATTATCAAATTTTGTAACATATCGTCTGAAGGTCGGTACTAACTTAAAATCGTATGGATATGTTATTAGGGTCGCCATCTATGTGCCAGTCTCGGGACTTCTGAGATCACCTGTTATCTCAACCATGTGTCTAAATATTCTGATGATGATGATTACAATAATCAAGTGAGGATTATACCCAAACTTTATAATCGCGCAGCATATACATGTAACAATGCAGATCCACTTGAAAAGACATAGCAAATATTAAAAAATATTTACACAAGAATGGTTACTCTCTAAAATTAATAGAAGATGTTAAAGCAAATCTTAGAACAGAACAAAGATCATGGAACAGCAAGAAATCAAAAAAAAAAAATGTAGAAAACGTAGAAAGCTTTCACTCATATTGATATATTTAGGAGAAGTATACAAAATCGATTAAATAATTTTAAGGAAATAAGGATTATTTTGAGAACAGGGCCATCAAAACAAAGAAATGTGTAAAAAGTGTTTAGCTTCCCGACATGGTACCTGTATATGGTCTCTTGGAGCAACTTTTGTCAAAA
Source organism: Diaprepes abbreviatus (assembly GCA_034092305.1). Taxonomy (NCBI): domain Eukaryota; kingdom Metazoa; phylum Arthropoda; class Insecta; order Coleoptera; family Curculionidae; genus Diaprepes; species Diaprepes abbreviatus. The sequence continues at coordinate 1,908,189 of JASJET010000037.1, read as the reverse complement.
TTCAAAAATGCAAAATTTTGAATTTTTCAAAATTCAAAACTATTATTATGGTTAACACAAGTACAATGTTTTACAGTACTCAACAAAAAAAAACACTTTAAGAACAGATAAGGTAAAACAAATATGTTACCATAAAGAATATATCCAAAAAAAACTTTTCTAAGCGAGAGCACTACTAACTAAATAGTAAGTACACATTTAAAAAACACGAAAAGTAAACATAAAAAACATGCAAGGCCTAATTACACTCAAATCATATTGTATTTGATAAATCCCTGAACAGAATAAAATGCTTTTGTGATAAGTATGTTCACGATTGTTGATTTAGATTTTCCAAGGCTTAGTTTTTCTGTCATCTGTGAGTTTATTGTAATAAATGGGGCCATAGTATTTAGATACATTTTTACTACGTTGTTATCTAATTAATGGAAATCGGATTTTATTACAGTATCTCGTTGAATGATCATTGATATCTATTAGATTTTATAATATTTTTGCTTATATTTGCCTTTATGGACAGCAAGTATGAATCAATATAGATGCATGGGAGCACTAATAATTTTAAATAAGTGAACTTTCTTTTCACAGCACCCTCACCACTTTACGCTGAAGAGCAAATACTCTGTTCACATGAGAAGAGTGACACCACATCACCAAACCATAGCAGCTTTTAGACATAAAAGGAGCATGCTATGTGGTCAGTAAGACATCCTTAGGTACGGTTTTCTTGAGAGATCTAATGAGAAAAATGGTTAAGGATAGTCTCTTTGCCAGAGAATAGACGTGTGCTTCCCATGTCAAATGAGGATCTAAATGAAGAACTAAATACTTAAGGGAATCCGGGTTTTCAAATGTGTGTTGTCTATATCTAAAAATATTTTTTTTGTGTTTTATTATTATTAAGGCTTAATTGATTGTTTTACGACATTGCGTGAATTAAATTTTCAAAATCTTTGTTCTTCGTGACTTATAGAGTGGGGAGTCATAGGGTAAAAAATATATGTATATCATTTCTAAACATGAGGAACAACATTGGTCCGACGGAAGATCCCTGAGCAAACTTCATGAAAGGATTCCACTAGTTCGCGATTCTCTGGAATAAAGTTGTAATAGGATAATTTGTCCACAAGCAAGTTTAGGGTAACCCAATCAAATCTCTTTCTGACATCAAAAAACATTGATCCCACGATATCGTCTTCCTGCAACTCCGCCACTATGTTGCTTATAACACTTAGAAGCGTACCTATTGTGGATTTTCCAGATATAAATCCAAACTGAAGTTTAATAAAAAGATTGTTGCTTTAAAAATGGTCAACCAGTTGACAAATTGTCGAGGTTATCGACACGGGTCGATAGTTGTTTGTTTGTTTGTCATCAAATATTCGATATCAATCTATTGTGGTAATTAATATCAGAAATTTAAATACGTCGCACAACACTGATTCCTATATCTGACATGTTAATTGTAATTCTTTTAGAAGCCGAATAACCAAGTTAAACTTCCTGACATACAGCATTTTTTTACAACGTCCTTAAAAATATATTAATTTCATAATATTGCGGTAGGAAATATGGTTGCCCCAGTACGTCAGTAATATAATGCTCAATTAATGCATATATAAATATTCCATAATTAATGTTTTACTCTAATTTTCTATGCAAATAACCAATATATTACCTGATTCGCCGTTGTAAATACCGGTTTTTATCATGTATTAATCCACTGAATAATTTAATAGTTACCTCAGAATAGATATTATAAAATAGGAGCCACCAAGTCGCTTTATTAAGATAATTGCACGTTTTGCAAAATTTTTTTAGCCTTGGTCATAATTTTATAAAAATAAGAGAAACTTATCTTTAGATATTGGAGAGGTATACTTGTTTTATGCATTAGACCTATTTTGTGTAAATTTTTGTCGGCTTAGGTTATCTAAGGCAACAAGTCTGCTATAGACCACAGGAATTATTGTTAGTTAATTTTGACATGAAAGACGAGAAGAGACGGCGAAACGACAAATTTATGTCATTCAAGTAGATTATGCCTGCATTCTTAAATTGGAACACCCGTTCTTTGTACGACGTACTGTATAATAAACGTAACTCGCGGCAATCCAACAAACATCAACTGAGGAATCTTTTCTTCGATTCTAAAATCGGAGCACTGATACTGGCAGAGTTTAGGGCGGTTCATAAGGCTGCGAAAGAACAACTAAGTCCTGATTTATTAGACACCTGAAGGATGTCATTGGCAAGGAAAATCAACATAAATTTTTAACTTCAATTTGTATGACCGTCGAAAATTCTAGGAAATTTTCAATTAATTCATACGTATTGGTATTGAAAGACCTTGAGAACTGACTTTTGATTGACCTAGAATTTATTATTTGGAGGAGGAGGAATTAAATTTCTTACGTCACAATTACATTTTGGTCAATTAAAATAATTATAACAGTACATACATATAAAAACTGCGAAAATTTTCCCAATATCTGAAAACACGTTACGATAAGAGTGGTATTTGAGTTTTCAATGGTGAGGAATTTTCTTTCTTTGTCGATGTCATGGTTTAAATTAATTTTTAAGAATAAATTATATAAAAGATTATTAGTGTCTTTACAATACGTTCAAATAAATTTTATTCAGTAGGTTAATGTCTTTTTTGTCATTTGTAGAATTTTTATTTATTTATTTTTTTAAATTTCAATGGCCTCGTAGATTTCACGTTTTTTTTTGAGGTTCAACCTTTAGGATTTTTATTTTTTCGTAATTTAAATTATTGGTAAGAGTTGTTTGATTTTTCTTATCATATTTATGTGACCGCAGTCTGTTTCGTATATGTTGACATGTTTGCCCTATGTATACACCATTGCAATTGCTGCATAGGATTTCTTTTATAACATGAGTTTTTTTTATCTTTTTTAGTTTTTGTCTTTAATTTTGTGATCAGTGAATTCAAACAATTGTATCCCCCTGTGTGCGACTGGAATGTTGTGTTTTGAGAGCATATTATTTAATTGTTCGGATAACCCTTTTATATACGTGTTAAGTAAGTTCGTTTTTGGACTAAATTGTTTTTTTCCCTACATGTTGAATTTTATTATAAAATTTGTGTATTCGCGTTTTAAAAAAAGAGTTGACTAAAGCTTGAAGATAATTAGTGCGTTTTTGACCTTTGTTATTGATTCCCTCCTAAATTTAGGATCCGATAGCTGCACTGAGCGGGTTGCTAACCCTATAATGACAGATTTTTTTTTGGGAAAGTGAGTAATTGGAATCATAATTGATACATCTAGATGACCAGGTTTCTTTGGTATACCATGGTGTTCTTATTTTCAATTTTTTATGGTAACAATCAAATAAAGATAGCGGTTGATTAACGGCGGCTATACAGTCATATCGAAAGAAGCACGGCATAGTAAAATTTAATTTAGGGATGATTTTTTCTTCTAAGTTCTCTAGTACGGGTTGCGCAATGACACTTGAGATACTAGCACCTATTGCAGAGCCTTCAGTTTGTTAATATATTTTGTCTTTATATAAAAGTAGGTAGGGTTTAAAGTTAATTCAACCGCATCCTGGAACTCATTTAAGGGAATATCTGTATATTTTTTTATCTTGTCCCATTTTTTAAAATCATATTGTTAGCCAAAGTTAGAGGTACGTTAGTATATAGTGATACTACATTTAGTGAGATTAAGGCGTGTTCTTCTTTGAATGTGACGTTTTAAATTTTTTCTTTAAAGTTCATAGAGTCTTTCATATGATACTGACTTTTATTGACGATATTGGATAAAATATTTTTTAGTAATTTTGAAAGTGAGTTAAAAGGCGATTGACTTCCAGAAACAATTGGTCTTAGTGGCATGCCCTTTTTATGAAGTTTTGGGAAACCATAAATTTTAGGGGGTAATGCGTTATTTATTTTTAATTTAAATGCTGTGTTAATTGAAATAAAGTCTATTTTTTCCCATTTGTTGATAAGGTCATTATTGGAATGTAGTGTTATCTTTTAAAAGATCGTTCATTTTTTGTCATTCTTTTTCTTCTAAAATGACAGTTTTGTTGGTTTTGACAGGTTATAGTACAATTAAAAATATTTTTTTTACGACAGTGTTGGTTTTTTAATGTTTTTCAAGAGTTTTTTGTTGTTTAGATTGGAAATGATTTAGTTTTTAAAGTTAGTGAGAATATAACATTTATTTCTAATTTCATCTGTAATATACAGGGTGAGTCAACGATTGGATGAAGTAGGTTTGTGCCTTTTCGATGAAATTAACAAAGAAACTATATTTATTGTTTGATACAGTTTATTTTTACGCAGATTTTAAAAATATTTAGGACTCTACAGGGTGAGCCAAAAAACTAGGACAGCATAAAGTTGTATTTTTTTAAATAGAATACCCTATATACGAATCGTATTTTCGATATAGCTTATAATTTTAAATCTTTTTTATTAAGGGTTTACTATAACAAAACTTTATAGTTTCTGAGATAATTAAGTTTAAAGAAAAAAAGTCACATTTTCAAGCATCAATTCAATCCTAAATAACGTTTTCAATTTTGTCACAAATATATTCAAATTTGGAATTTAGCAAGGCCAAGGACAAGTTAACATAATTTTTATCTAATATTTGCAATAAAAGCTACAGGGTGTTGAACACATCGGCTCAAATTTGAACAAGTTTAAATGAATAAATATCTTTTTTTTTAAATGGTACACCCTGTATAATTTCATGTTATTTAATAGAGTAATAAAAACCCTAAAAGTTTTGTTCAATATATCCTATACCTATTTATAATAATTTTTGAGATATTTCAGTTTTTCTTATTTTCCATACTTTTTTACAAAAATAGTCTTCATTATCATAGTAGCCATGTAAAATAATAAAAAGAAACTACAGATACAAACAGAATGTGATTAAATATGATGAAATACATTATTCGTTATATTACAACAGCAATAGTTTAATTAAACATAATGTGAAAAAATTAACACAACAATAACGACAAGGCAAATACATATTTACTTTTATACTAAATTGAAACAAAAAAATTACCTATTAAATACTGAGATTAATTATTTCTTTTTAATAAGTGTTCGAATAAACGACCCTCTTGTGCAATGCACAAATTAAGTCTTTTTTGCAGATTTTCTCGGACCCTGGACAAAATTAGTGGCGTTATTGTTCTACAGGTATCCCTGTATCCCTAATCCTGTTTCGCATATCTTCCACTGTTGTTGGTGGATTAACATACACCTTATTTTTAATATAACCCCATAGGAAGAAATCTAATGGGGTGATGTCGCAAGACCTTGGTGGCCACTCAATGAAACCCCCACGTCCAATCTATTTTTGCGGATATCGTTGGTCCAGAAACGCACGAACTTCACGATGGTAATGCGGAGGCGTACCATCGTGCTGGAACCACATACTGTCGAGCTCATCCCTATCGAGACCTTGAAGCAGTTGGGGTAGTTCTTCTTGTAGAAAGTTCAGGTAACTATGGCCATTTAGTGGTTCATTAAAAAAGTGGGGTCCAATAATTCGATTATGATGAATACCACACCAAACATTTAATGACCAGTGGTTTTGATGTTGCACCTCTCTAATCCAAAATGGGTTTTCTGTGGCATAATAATGCATGTTGCGTCTGTTTACGGCACCGTTACTTCTAAAAGTAGCTTCATCACTATACATTACCTTGCATAATAAATTTGGATTTAATTGAATCTCCACATTTATTGTACGACAAAAGTTTACACGACTTTCAAAATCCTGTCCATGCAATTCTTGGTGTAATTTCATGTGATATGGATGATACCTATATTTCTTGGTAGTACGATTAGCGGTGGATTGTGATGTTTCACATAATGCTGCTAACTGACGGCTACCAATATAAGGATTTTTCTGAACATTTAACAATACTTGTAGTTCTTTTTCTTCATTAGTTACTGATTTGTTGACCACTTTACGTTTTGGATAATCAACAGTACCAGAAGAATCAAATCTTTGCATTAAGTGTTGAAAAGTATGGGTATTAGGCTAGCGTCGATCAGGATACTTCATTTTGTAAATTTTTTGAGCAAGAAGGCAATTTTTTTGAGCCTCTCCTATTGTATAAATCATATCTATTAACTCATTCTTTGGAAAATTCATTTTACAATATAAGATGAATGCAAAAAAAAACAAACTACACTACATAAAAACCAAAAGAAGCGATTGCGGTTATAAATTTGACACACAGAAAAATGTTCTTTTACATTGTTTTTGCCATGGCTACTATGATAATGAAGACTATTTCTGTAAAAAAGTATGGAAAATAAGAAAAAATGAAATATCTCAAAAACTATTATAAATAGGTATAGGATATATTGAACAAAACTTTTAGGGTTTTTATTACTCTATTAAATAACATAAAAATATACAGGGTGTACCATTTAAAAAAAAAAGATATTTATTCATTTAAACTTGTTCAAATTTGAGCCGATGTGTTCAACACCCTGTAGCTTTTATTGCAAATATTAGGTAAAAATTATATTAACTTGTCCTTGGCCTTGCTAAATTCCAAATTTGAATATATTTGTCACAAAATTGAAAACGTTATTTAGGATTGAATTGATGCTTGAAAATGTGACTTTTTTTCTATAAACTTAATTATCTCAGAAACTATAAAGTTTTGTTATAGTAAACCCTTAATAAAAAAGATTTAAAATTATAAGCTAAATTGAAAATACGATTCGTATATAGGGTGTTATATTTAAAAAAAATACAACTTTATGCTGTCCTAGTTTTTTGGCTCATCCTGTAGAGTCCTAAATATTTTTAAAATCTGCGTAAAAATAAACTGTATCAAACAATAAATATAGTTTCTTTGTTAATTTCACCGAAAAGGCACAAACCTACTTCATCCAGTCGTTGACTCACCCTGTACAAACTTCCATAATGACATTGATGAAATTAGAAAAATGTTTTCTGATCTGGAAGAGTACGATTAGGATATCTGTCGTGATATAACCTCCTGGCTTCCAAAGCATTGCAAGATGTAAGACCATACATCAGATGCATATCTGCATACTCAATAAATGTGCATTCAAGATTTCGAATTATTTCACAATTAATTTCACCACGAAATCAAAAAATCAGTAAATCAATATCCAAGTAAAGAATCAATGTGTTAATGACGTGAAAGTTGACAAGTTTTAAAGTGCAGGATATTTATTTCTTTCCTACCAAGTAACATTTGAAACAATAATATTTTGATTTTGGTGCCAATAAAATAAAACCCAAATTTTTGCGAACCTAAGTCGAACTGCAATTTATTGAATTAGACGTTTTTAACTAAAGAGGTAAACTCTAGTTTTAAATCGAATTTTTTTATCATAAGGCTCAAGATTGAACATTTGATAGGAACAAAGATGTATCTTTTATCGAAATTCGCCAAATACATGATTTAAAAAAATGACGATTTAACGAAAACGGTTAGGACTACCGACTTGAATGAAGAGTACTTAATTATTAGTCAATAGTTAAAGTTATGGAAAAAAACATTGTACAATGTTCTTATCATACAGGGCGTTATAAAAATGGGGCCAAGAGTATCCCAGCTAGTCCGTCCCTGCAGCTATACGTAATTTACAACACTTTCTAGGATAGCAATTTGAAGGGTCTTACCTGGTATACATCATATTGAAAAAAATTGAAATATATCTGGTGGTTCAATAATTATGTGTAAAAAACTTGATTCCATTGCAGCTTTTTGGGAGTCCATATCTCCGAAGAGGACGCCTATACGAAATATACGAAAAAAGTTTATATGACCTTGTAGAATTCATTTCACGTGTTTTTTCATATCTGTGAGATTTCCCATATTTTCCCGGACACCCTGTATAAAGCACCAGGATCCATATCTTACAAACTTTTTAATAAATAAAACGGTAAATATCTAATAAATAATAATAATAATATTCCAAGTAGCAAATACAAAAGGTATTATTGTAAAACAGAATTTTTTATTGAATCCACTGGTGAACATTGTATTTATTTATGAAAATTAAATGATTATCATACAACAAATACTCGAAGCAATATAAATAATTGTTTAAAATTAACTGTTAAAGAAAAAAATTCTGAAACGCAGAAACAAACTTGCTCATCTAACGGATGATGTTACTAAAATAGTAACCTATAAATTAATAATCGTAGGTGTGAGTACCTGTACAATCAGGTTTTCTGAATTTTATTAATTTTTATGGGTTAAATAGTGATGTAACGATGCTGGTTTAATAAAACTTTCATTTTAAGACTCTAGTTATATTTTATTGATGCCTCGTGGCAAATTTAGATACTAAAATAAATAAATATATTAAAGTTTATTAATTAAACAAGGAAAAAATAAGTTGCTTTGACCTTGCTGTAAAGGAAACGGAATTTTTTAGTAAAATTTAATACATGACGAAGAGTTCCCAAAAGAGAGACAACCTTTAGTAGTGAGTAATAATACTGCGATCACAACATCCATTATGCGAACAAGAGTATTTCAATGTCAGATAAATGTATTAATTCTCCGAACAAATTCTGGTACTTTTTTAATGAAATATCGTTTATCAATCGAAAATTACCAATAACGTCACTATTGAACATTTTGCTGGTATAGGTACTATAAGGATATGAGAACTAAAGCTGGGAATCATTCGAAGGTGTTGTGAATGGGTTTTTGGAAAACCACACAGTCATTGAAAATTACCGATATCGAAATCATTTTCCGACCTTTTCATTACTTAATTTCATTCTATGTTTATAAAAAAAACACAAAAGTTATAAACTTCAAATTAGTGTTTATGTTTTTTTTTCTTTGCTATGCAAAACAGGTAGATGCAACAACTCCTAGAATACAAAGACGCAGACCTGATTTGTGACGTCATCACCCGGCGACTGGTAAATCAACACATAACTATCTACTTCCTTTTGGATTTATGTGTTTTATATGTTTAGATTTACTTATATAGTTTAGATGGTCGTTATTTAAATATTTTGAACTGATATTTACATAAATTATTTGTTAACAAGGCTGTCAACATGGGTGAGAAAAACTAAAACATAATAATTCGATAAAACACTACTTTGTCTAAAATGTTTTATTGTAGTTGTTTTAGAAATCTATGTTAAGGTATTAATATAGATTTTTCAGTGATTTACAAGTAAATAGGTGATGAGAAAATTTTTCTGTACGTATTATTGGATTACTTAGATATTTGCTAAAATTAGCTCAATGGTGGGAGGATGTAGGTTTAAAGAAGCTTGGCGAACTATAAACAGTCTTAAAAGAAATACAAACGAAAGAAGAAAAATAAATCCCATAGATAGAAGAGTGGAACTGGAAAAACAACCTGGAGAGTATTAGACGCGCAACTAAATATAGACGAAGCAGGAGTTAACAGAGTAGATACCATTAAAATAGAAGAAATAAAAACAGCATTACAAAAAATGAAGAATAATAAACCACCAGGACCAAGGAATTTATCTATCGAGTTAATTAAGCACGCCACCACAAGAATGTATGAGCTGTTTTGTGTAATTTTTAATAACTGTCTGGAAGGGGAACTGATTACAAGAGATTGGAGGAGCCCTTACATAAATTCAATTTATAAAAAGGGAAATAGGAGCGACTGCAGTAATTATCGAGGTATTAGTATTACATCGTCCATTGGAAAACTGTACGTTCTAACAGCCCGAATAGAGGAGGAAACCACGAAAATGAACGAACAAAGTGGATTTCGACCTGGGCGATCCTGCGTGAACAATATATTTACAATAAAATAACTGGCAGAAAAGACACTTGCAAAAGGAATGGAGCTTCACCGTACTTTTATAGATCTTCGTAAGGCATTTGCAGAAATTATAGATTGCAACAAAAGAGGCAGGCATAAATAGTTTATATATAAATGCCGTAAAATACTCTATGGAGAAAACCAAGCGGTTGTTAATGTCAGAAATCAAACTTCTAAGGCTTTGTCATAAACAAAAGAGGTTAAAGAGGGTCCTGCATCTCTCCAACTTTGTTTATAATTTATCTCTGCATCACTTTAAAATAGTGGATAAGAAAATGTAGCCTCATAGGGATATGGATAGTGGACACTCACTTGTATACAATTCTCTTTGTTGTAGATGATCAGGTAGTTCTTGCGGAAAACCAACATGACATGACTTACATGATAAATAAACTCATAGAAGAATTCACTAAATGGGGATTAGAGATAAATATACAAAAGATACAATACATGATTATAGGATGCATAGGACAATACATCGAAACAGAAAGCGGAATAATAAAAAACGTTCGACAATAGGAATACCTACGAGTTACAATAGATGAAGACTGAAAAGATAATAAAGATATACTAAAGAAAATAGGAAAAGGAAAAAATATGATTAAAGCACTACAGTCAGTCTTGTGGAGTAAGAACCTAACAAAGAAAACAAAAAGGATATATCAGGCTATGATTCAACCAAGACTGAAGTGTGGGTTACTGATAAAAATATGTCACCAAACTTCTTTCAACCAAAATGATGTTCTGGAGAAAATATTCCAGTTTGACTTTACTTGGTCATTTAAGAAATGAAACCATCAGAGAAAGAATGGAAGTAAAAAATACGATAATGGACGATATAACTGAAAAGCAGTTAATGGTATGAACACCTGCAAGGCATTAACGAAGAAAAGATACCATTAAAAGTTAGGAACTGGACAGCAGCACAAAGAAATAAACGAGGAAAGCAACGGAAAAAAATGGATTTCAAATATTTGCATCGAAATGGAACGTAGAGAAAGTACAGGAGTCCACGAAGGAGACTGGAACGATAGGATACGATGGCGCCTGGGATGCGACAAAGGACATTAAGTTATATATATATATATATATATATATATATATATATATATATATATATATATATATATATATATATATATATATATATATATATATACATATATAGGCTATATTCTTTTGAGTAATTATCAATTGATCAAAGTGAACAAAGTGAAACTGATAACTTCATGTTCTTTTGAATATGCATTTACTTGTCATTGGGTCGAAGTGATCATGATTACTTCAAGTGACAGAACTGAAAGTGATAATTATTCAAAAGAATATACCTATATATATATATATATATATATATATATATATATATTATATACTTGGTATAATATATAATTTCCTTGTATGACCTTTGTTTGAATAATCTGCTTTTTTCCACAAGAGTAATTTTTAATTAAAATACTGACAATTCTGGCAAGTAAAATGTCAGTAACTGCTTTTGCTTAGTGTGTATTGCAGCAGCAGTATATTAAAAATTTTATTTAAGGATGTATTTCAATATGAAATTAGTTAAAAATGATCTTTGATAAAAATATTCAAGCATTTGTTGCCTTAGTCACTAAGTATTTTTTGGAATAAACTATGTAAAATAATAATTATCTTAACTACAGGATCTCGAGAATATTAGAGAGCTTAAGTTAGTTAAAAATTAATATCAATACTAAGTAATTTATCGCATATCAATGAATTTTTGTAATAATTTCTGCAATAATCCTCCAAATAAGTGAACATTGGCATTTCTGGTTTTAAGTTATCCATATTATGTACGTCAACTGAATTTTTTTTTAGTATTTCATTAATTTCGTTAGAAAAGTCTTCAATACTGTCATGTTTGTTACATTCGGGTGTTAAGGGTTATATTTATCAAAATTTTGTAAGCCCTCAGTCACAAAGTTTGTTAAAAAATTTCAGTGCCAGATTTTAAAGAAAAGTAAAATTTTAGTAACATGTATTTAAAGTCATGCATTTTTTTAATGGCCGCAAGATTTTTCCTGTCAGTCGAGATAAATAAATGTCTGATCGGATTTTAAGTTATTGGAAATACCTCGAACAATGAATACTTTCAGGCAAATTTGGTATTTTATGGATGTTATTTGGTTTATTAACTTATACACTTATTGGTTGATATAAATATCTACTTATTTCTCAATTTCTGTTTGTTTGACAAATTATTAAATCCTTCAAAAGTTTCATAGAAGCTCTCTATGTGTTAAAAATTCACTTTGGCTTTCTTCCATAATTTTTAAATTGAATTTTATCTATATTTTTGAGGCTTCTATCGTTACTTTGATAACTATTTTGGATGACTGGAAAACTAATTTGGTACGCCATGTTCTTTTAATCCTGCTATATTTAATTCAAAAGAAACAATTTCACTCGTTTTTGAGTCTTGTTTAGATATCTACCATATAAAGTCTGCTTTTGTGTAATGACACTCACAAACTTGGCTACCATTACTAGGCACAAAACTTTCACCATAAATAGCTTTCTACCATTTTAACCGACGTCCGTCGTTTTTTTGGAAAAGGAAACTCTAGTACTGTTGGACTGTTTGAATAACTGAGTCAACAACATCTATAAGGAATCTTAAAATACTGTTCGGAATTGCAATTTATGGAGATTTTTCAATAAATACAAAACAACAATAATATCACGCTGCGATCAACAAAAGTGTCGTTGGGCAAGCAGAATTAAATAGCTATTCAGATGTGATGCCATGTTGCCAGATCCAATTTATCGTTTTGCCTGTACAGGAAATTATGGTTGTGTTTAACTAGAATTATTTTAGCCATATGTTACTGGCCATTTTAACAGCGTAATAGAGATATTAGAAATTGACAACTTATTTCCAAACTCTTCCATTTTTAAGAATTTGAAATAGCCTGACAATGTCGCTTCAACGACCGGAATTATTCAAAAGCTAAGTCCGCCGGGTGGCGTCGTTATTGAAAAATTTCGTTTCAGCCCGGAGTCCTTATTAGAGAAGTTATTGGTTATTCGTGTTTTTCTATCCTACTTTGCCATGATTCCACTGAATGCTTGAATTTCATGACTCTTTTTACTGTCTTGTGATTTATTTAAACTAATAGTTCTCGTTCAATTTAGTTGATTCTTTTAACATTGCACCGAGTGTAGTAGATTCGATAAGTATATAAATATAATAACTCATACAACAATTGAAATTGGTGAAATATGGTTGAGTAATTTCTATAATGTAAAAATATATGCACGTTTCTTATCCAGTACAATTTTCAAACTAAATTACATTTTTATCCATTTGTTATTCAAAAAGCATTAAATAAATTTTTGTCATTTTTTAATTTTTGGAACGAGTTTATGTTATGGAGACTGTTTTTGTTAGATCTTCCTATTAATAAAAACGTAATTAACTTTCATCTAAATTGTTTACATAAGGAATTTTATAAGTAGTTTATACTGAAGTTACCGCAAATAATCAATTTGTAAAAGTACATTATTTATAAAGCTTAATGATGCACTTATGTAATAAAAACTAAAATATGAAGCGCAAGTAATTTCCACTTTTTATGTTTCTCAAGTAACAAAAATTGATCATAATTCATAATTTTACCGCGTTTCCGTGCCTGATGAACACCTGTTCAGAGAGAAAGACCAGTTCTCAATTAAATAGGTTGTTTTATTTATCCATTTCTTAAACTTTACTTAGTTAAATAACACGTTTTCTGTTGGAAATATAATGGTCATAATAAATAAATAGATTAACTAAATATGCAACTGAAGAAAAGAGTTGGAAATAAGACATATCTAAACCATTTGAAGAAAATTTTTATATAGATGGTGAGAGATAAATATATACTCATCTTTAGAGAGTTTATAGACGAGATAAAAATAATACTTGTACTTCCTACGTATTTTTTTTTCTTAAAGTTCTATATGGTTTTAATTTCAGAAATTGCCGTAAATTTTATCGAATTTCAAAGGAGGTGAAAAAGAGTTTTCGTACGAGATGCTAAAATCTGCTTTAACCAAAAGAATAAGTAGTGCATAAAACAAACGAACTTTTAACATTAACTTACTCGTAGAAACATAAAAGTATTTCCTTTTTTAATTCATATATAGAGGCGGCAATAAAAAAAGACAAAGAGAAGCTCAAGGTAGGTGTGAGGTTGCAAAAAGAAAAAATAACAATAATTCAATTTGCAGATGACATACTTATTTTAGGGGAAAATGAGATAAACTTGCAAGACACTCCAATGCTATGCAATAAATGTTCTTCAAGTACAAAATTAAAGTAAATATTAAAAAGATCGAGGTTATGAGATGTCGAAAGACGAGCAGTTGAAAAAAATTGAATAGAAACTCGGACTAAAAGAGAATAAGGTTTTTTTGCCAACAAGCAACATAGATAAAGATTATAGGATCCTTTTTTTTTGAAAAAAAAATAGAAGAGAAAATGATTGGACATATCTTGAGACATCAAGAAGAAAAGGAAGAAAGTAGATTAAGGCTGAACAACTTTCAGGAAATAGGTACTAGTAGCTACAGGGAACCTAAAGATTCGAGGCCGAATACACTAAGTTGGAGAGCTGATTTAAACTCGAGACCAGAAAAAGGAATAGAAAAACAAGTGATTAGCTCTGAAAACGGTTACATAAAATTAAAGAGATTATAGATTTAGTCAGTGTGAAATCTGTAAATAAATTAAATGGAAACGGCAGATAAAAATGTCTAGAAGTTGTTAATTTCATAAATTATTCTTCACTTTTACTTTCGGGACTATCCCAGGTAATAAAAAGTGGTAAAAAGCAACAGTTTATATTTTAATCTCATTAGAATACTAATGACTGTCAACGTAAAGATAAAATACTTGCGTTGTTGTTGATTTTATGTTGAATGAGAAAAATAAACAAAATTATAGATGGAATTTTGGTCCGGAATGGTCGGGTATAGCAATATTTTAAAACAAGATTTACAAAAAAAAATAGTTGGCAATGTTGCAAAAGAGTTTATATGTTTATTTTTACTGTTTCAATGATAATGGACTAACAACAATGTGACTTTAAACTCTTTTATTTTAAGATATTCAATGGCTCCAAAATCATTTATTACCACTCGAACATGCATTTAAAAAACTGAATTAGGATACAACGGGAATAAAAATAGATAAAGAGCAACTAAGCTTTTTTAAGTGTATAGATGATTTTGTTTTTATAATCAATGATCAAGGGGAAATGAACAGATAATAGAGGTTCTTCTGCCTTCAAAAATTAGTGTAGAACAGTTGGGTTAAAGATACCAATACTAACCAAACAAAAATCCTAACCACTCTGGGATTAAGCTAAACATTCTAGTTATATATACACTCTCTCTCTCTCTCTCTCTCTCTCTCTCTATATATATATATATATATATATATATATATATATATATATACATATATATATATATATATATATATATATATATATATATATATATATACATAAATATATATATATATATATATATATATATATATATATATATATATATATATATATATATTTATATACATACATACCTAGGGCATGAAATTGGGATTTCCTGAAACAATCAAACATTGAAATTCAAAGAAAAATAAACCTAATAAGGTCGTGGTTATATTTTGCTTAAAAATGAAAATATATAACTAAAGACAATGATTTTTCTTGAAGACAGATATCTGGCAACAGTGTACATAGCTGTCTAATTTTTTTAGCTTACGAGCTCTGCTGTGATCATAAATAAATATATTTTTGCATAAATAAATAAACAAAAACCTAAAAGACAAAACTATCTTGAGCAATCATCTCACGCACTTCATGAATACGTTTAATAATTAAACTAATCAAAACAACAAATAAAATCTAACCTTTATAACCTTAAATATACCTTAACATACGTAAGAGGTAATTTTAATTGTTCCGTTGCTCTAAAACTGTCATATTAAAATTCGGATCGGCCTATTTAAATTCATTAATCTTTTCTTTGCTTTGGCGGTACTTTTATATGAGGATTACGCATTCAGTTCATTGTTTAAGATTAGAATAATTGAATTCAAAAGTCAGTGCTACATAACATTAATATGATATTATTATACCGGGTGACCATCAAAGCATTAGCATATAGATACAATATTTTATTATGTTTGAAATTTTGCCGTGGATCTTAGTTCGATGATTACGATCTTTTCTAAGTTCACTTTGACAATAACCAAAATGAAATGTGACATGAAAATAAATACTCCCGAAATACATAGATCTAATAAGTTTATAAAGATACCCTTAAATAAGCAAAAACAACTGAAAAATAAATTAAAACCTACACTGTTAAATATAACCTTAAATTTAATGTCAATTCTACATTAAATCACACCTAAACTCGTGAATAATTTACATTTACTTTAAATTTAAAGCAATTCATTCAAATATCAGTTCGTTGTACATTAAATTTGATTAAATGGTATCATAAATTTCAATAAGGTAACTGAAAAGATAATTTAACTTCTATACATTAAAATTAATTCACATTTATCCTAATTCTAAAGGAATTGACATTATTATTCAATATACATTGCATAAGATTCCGGGAGATGGCGCAACTTGTATTGAACTTTTTGTTTAGAATGAAATAAATTGCTTAAAGGTGTACATGTCTGCCCTGAACTGACGGGAACCAATCAGTTCGAAACTGATCTAGATGGCTGACACTACCTATGGGAAATTATTCACTTTCTCCTGGTAGTTCCAGAATTTCTTAAACTCATATCAGGGTTGCCAGATCTAGGGAAATTTCCCTAAATCTAGGGAATTTTGCAACATATAGGGGAAAAAGAGGAATTATATGTCTATTTTGGGGAGTTTTTGAATAAGATACAATTTTTCTAATTATTATATAAAAACTAATCAACAATGTATTTTTTTTTACGTGTTGACAAGTAAAACAGCTTACAAATCTTGAACGCAGTTGTATATCTATTAAAAAGTTTTGTTGATTTCTTATGCTTTTTGCTTTTTCTACTTCGCATAGAGTAACTTTCATGGTCTTATGTATGGCATATTTTATTCTCTATTATTGTGTAGTTCCATAAATAATGTTAAACACTCTCATTCAGTGTTCTAATCTCGTGGAGTAAAGATCCCTGAAGATGCCTCATGCAATCGTGCTTCTGAATTAATTACAAATAGGTTTAGTCTTAATGTTGGTTTACAATTGCGCTAGTTTATGTATATTCACATCGAAATGTAGCATCCCACGATTTAATTGCAGCTATTTATGCCAGTAATATCGTAGTAAAATGCTGAAATGCACATCAATACAAAGTTGTACGTAGAATAACTGCATTACTTTCAATAGGAAAAACAACGGTAAATAATATAATGAAAAACTGGAACACTGCTAATATTTTGGCGGAAGAACTACCAAAAGAGCCGATAAAATTATTTAACGTAAAGCCGTAGTGAATTCTTAAAATAATGCTGCAATCAGAGCTCGAGAATAATATTGCAGATGTTAGTAGTAGTACAGTGTCTTGAAGATTAAAGGCATTTGGATTTGTTTCTAGGACTTACTGGCGCCAAAAAAACCACTAATAAGAGCAAATAATAAAAAGACATACGTAAAATTTGCTGAAAAATATCCACACTGAACTCTCTATGTGTGATAACCAATAATACCTTCTTGCCAATCCAATATTATTCTTAAATTTTTTTGCTTATTCTTATGAGTTCCTAATCCTTCTCTTGCAGCACGTTCTGTATTTATCTTAATCTTTTCCCAGCTTTCATTTCGGTCTTCGTTGTGTATATTTTTCACTGAATCGTTCCATAGTCCTTCTAACTTAATTTTTTCTATTGTTATTTATTTTTGCCCCTCAATGAGTTTTATTTTCTTTAAGTTTTTAAAACCATCTTTAATATTATTTATAACCCAGTTATAAGTAACAAAAACAACTAAGCATAATGAAAGTGTCCCCTTATACCTATACCATTTAACTTCGATAAAAAATTATCTACTTATTTCCTTATAAACCCACAATCCCATATAAACCTTTAATGGTGTTTACATAACAGTTATCTTCCAATTTAGTCATGTCGTACCATCATTAATTATTTTATTAATAAGAAGCCGCTCATACAGCTTTTTAAGCGGACAGCGATTAAAAACAGAACTGATAACTGAAGATAAAATCATTAAATAATTATCTTGGAACTTTTAAAATGAAAGTTTGTTTGTTTTAGGGTTTCAGTAAATTTTAGTGTAAAACTTAAAATCAAGTTTTTTAAGGATACTTCACAGAAGAAGGTTCTGTGAAATTTACCGAGTATAACCAATAACTTCTCTAATAAGGACTACGGGTTGAGACGAAAATTTTCGATTCTTGGCTGCCTTTGATTAATTGGTAATAACTTTGATAATACGGTCTACAACTTCTATAATCTATCTAAAATACTTATGAAAACTGTAACGCATCGAAAAATCAAAACTTCAGAAAGGTTTTGAAAAAAGCAAACCCGAAGTTTTAATATATCAAGAACGTATTTGAAGGATTTAATAATCTGTTTATAAGATTTAGTTCATGGGAAGGGTAGTTTATTATTTATGAAAAAACTTCCAAGACTCTCTTATTAAGAAGTAAGTATAAGTATATATGCACAACCAGGGGCGGATTCAGCCTCTCTCTTTGGAGGGGGGGGGGCAGTGATTTCACAAAAGTATAGTATGGCAAGCGAAAGCAAGTTGTCGACAGGGGTGGGGGGCGGACATCAGCAACACTCCCATTTCTAGTGTAAAAAGCAGGGTCGGATCTATTTTTCTGAATTTAAAGTTCTGGAGAGGGGAGAGATCACAAGAAAAAACAAGTTGTCGACAGGGGTGGGGGGAGGATGCGGGCAGCATACACATTCCTAGTATAAGAGGCAGAATCATGTCTATTATCTTGAACTCAAAGCTCTTGGGGGAGTGGCTATCGCAAGAAAAATAAGTTGTCAACGGGAGGGGACTGCTAGCAGCATACAAATTCCTAATATAAAAGGCAGAATCGGTTCTATTTTCCTGAAGTCAAAGCTCTTGGGAAGTAGAGGGGTGATCGCAAGCATACATATTCCTATACTCTATTCAAGAACTAGAGAGAGTAATAAAACTGTTACCGAAACCTCCAACTTACCTGCTTCAGTGCCGCAGGTAACTGAGAACTGCCGTGAATCTAATTATATTTAATTATATTTAAACATTGTAAGGTTTTATAAATTTACTGCAACAATAGAGTTTCTGATTTCTGTCAGTGAGTAAAGTACACCTTACAGTGTGTCCTTAGTGATTTATCTTGTTTGTTGTTGTTTTTATATATTATATGAGATTAGTGAGATACCCAAAAGATATTGGCTTCCACATCTATGATTATTCTAAAATCGTTAAACCAGGGCATTTTTTCCTCAACGAAACACTTATTACTATGAATATTTATGATGCCTTAAAATATCAATATCTAGATAATAATGTTAATAGTTCTGTTGAGATGTGTTCCAACATGACAGGAGTTGGAAAATCTACTATGTACCGAATACCGAAGGAGAAAAAAACGACTAGAATTGTTAGTACTCCCAAGTCACATTCGATCACAAGCAGACGAAAAACCTCGTTGGAAGAAGAGATGTAAACTGCAATAAAAGGAGTTGTACATACATATTATTATGAGAAGCAGATCCCAACCGTAGACAAAATTCTAACTAAAATCAATGAAGATCGGGATTTATCTGAAATTAAAAGAACTGAGCTATGGAGATTGCTCAGAGAACTTAATTTTTGCTAGGAAAAACCAAATAGGAAATCTGTTCTTATAGATCGTCCGAAAAATGTCTCTTGGCGAAGGAAATATCTCTCTCAAGTAAAAGGTAGAGTTGCTAGAAATAACACTACTTACAAAATTAGTAATTTAACAGAACTTTTGAAAGACTTTTTGGAATAAAGTTACTGCAGAAAATTTGGAAAAATTCATATAATAAAAGAATAAAAGAAAATGTGGAAACTCGACCTTATGATCCGTGAGATAGAGGAACCAATTATAAATAATTTGGGCGAACATAGCTTCACTGACTTGGATTACGAATTAGATACGTAATGTTTACCAGCGTAAACACAATTTATTATTTAAATATTTTTAACATATAAAAATTAATTACATTTGAATCCCTTTTTAGTGTTTAATTTAAAATATTTAGTTATTAATTAAACCTCCTTGCGACGCCTATGACAAGGATTAAAATCCTTTTTAACACTTCACACATGCAAATATCTATTGTTATCCAACCCAAATGGTCCTTTATTATAGACCGGTATTTTTGATTATAAAATTTCTAACCCATTCCTATGAAAAATATATATGTCTAACAGATTTTGCCAAAGAGACCGGACTAAAGAATACAGGTATTTTGCGAAGAAAAAAAGCGTAAAAAATGATTTATTACTCTCTCTAGTTCTTGAATAAACTATAGTATAAGAGGCAAAATCGGGTCTACTTTCCTGAACTCTCTTGGGGGAGGGGGGGCCATCGCCACCACCGCTACCCCCTTGGATCCGCACCTGTGCACAAAAAGTAAGTTGAAAAAAAAATCCTTTTGTCAGGTAGTTCGATGTTTTTCAACCATTAGTTAAAATCAAAATCTGATCAGACATATCACGATTATTTTACTAGCAAAAAAAAGTTTGCATGTATTAGCGGCTTGCTAAAAAACTGCACGATTATGAATACAACACATTACTAAAATTGAGCTTCCCTTAAAATTTAAAACTGACACCAAAAATTTTTTAATGGTTTTGTTTGTAAAGGCTTATATAATCTTGGCAAAAATATCCCTTAACACCCGGCAAATAAGGCTTTCCTAATGAAATTAACACAGTACTAAAAAATACTTGTAATGAAAAACATGATATGGATAACCTAAAACCAAAAATGTCAATGTTCACTTATTTTAGACCATGTTGCAACAACATTTCTTGAAAGAAACTAAAAATTGCAAATATTTATTAATATGCGATAAAGAATTTATTATGAAAAATAATCCTAATTTCATAAGTTAAGTTCTTAAATAAATTTAAAAGTGAAGAATCACGTCCAACACAAAGCGAGTGTTGATTTAACGACCGTTGAGTGATGACGTCACAAATCAGTCCTGTGCCTTTGTATTTTAGGAGTTGTTAGAATGATTCATAAGTCTATAGTATTATATCCTAACAAAGGACAGCAAAAATATATTTTTTTAAAAGATAAATCTCTATAAATATAATAACTATGCATATTAAAAATATGACTTCACAACAAATACCGTTTGTTTTATTATGGTATAAGAAAAATCATTTATAGCCTATTAACTCGCAGTTTTCATTCATTTTTAAAACAAACAACAAGTGGCTTACTAAGAATCTATTAAAAACTTATATTATAAGGAAATTGTTAAATTCTTACTAAGAAAATTGTAAATTTTTACGGTAGTGATGCGATCGCACGACTGGTAATAAGCGTTACAAAGATTTTTTTCACCATTGTTGTAAGGTTTCTATTACGTCGATGATGATTGACTTGATTGCATAACTTGATTCGTCTTTAATTTATTGTTTAATTTCTTTTTGATGTGTTTATATTCGTCTAATTTATGATGTTTATAGAAAACTTTAATGAGTTATCAGGAATAAAAAATGAGTATTATTATGATTTTACTATTTAAAACAACAAGAACAATACTAAAATATTATATTTGCAGGGATATAAGGACATGCCATTTATTTTCAATAACAGATAACGATTTAATTATTTTGGAATTTCAATGAAAGGTTTCAAAATTAGGACACTATAGTTGTAGATATAGTTCTGGTGTATTAGTACAAAAAACATGTTTTTAAGTATTGGTTAACAATGAAAAGTGAAAAAAATTATAATTTTTGCATTTTCCACTTATAAATGAAAGGAATTCGATTTCTTTTCAAATATAAATGAAACAAATTATATGCTTTTCAAAATATGTCAAAATAAGCTTTTGCACGAGTTGATTGGACTATTTGTAGCTTAAAAAAAAGGTACAAATTAAAGTATATACACGATAATTTTTGCAAAAATTAACTTAATATTTAGATATTGCGTAAAAACATGGATCATTGAGTACTTAATAAGTGGTAAAAATGACAGATCGATGCCTAAAATATTTCCTGTAAAATTGCAATTGTTTTTTCCAGAGAACTTTTCTTTTTGCAACGTAATAATATGGAAAATAATCTCATGTTTATACCTATAATGCTTTTCAAAATATGTCAAAATAAGCTTTTGCACGAGTTGATTGGATTATTTGTTGCTTAAAAAAAGGTACAAATTATAGTATATACTCGATATTTTTTGCAAAAATTAACTTAATATTTAGATATTGCGTAAAAACATGGATCATTGAGTACTTAATAAGTGGTAAAAATGACAGATCGATACTTAAAATATTTCTTGTAAAATTGCAATTGTTTTTTCCAGAGAACTTTTCTTTTTGCAACGTAATAATATGGAAAATAATCTCATGTTTATACCTATAATGCTTTTCAAAATATGTCAAAATAAGCTTTTGCACGAGTTGATTGGATTATTTGTTGCTTAAAAAAAGGTACAAATTATAGTATATACTCGATATTTTTTGCAAAAATTAACTTAATATTTAGATATTGCGTAAAAACATGGATCATTGAGTACTTAATAAGTGGTAAAAATGACAGATCGATACTTAAAATATTTCTTGTAAAATTGCAATTGTTTTTCCAGAGAACTTTTCTTTTTGCAAAGTAATAATATGCAAAATAATCTCATGTTTATAACTATAAACGGAAAATCCTGCAAGGAAGTGTCCTTGGTACATTATTGTTTCTGTTGTATGTGAAGACCAGACTATAAAGATGACATGTCGTTTATGTACGCAGATGATACAAATAATATCGTGATCGATAATCTTCAAAAAAATATGTATCAGGTGATAAAGGATTTTAAGGGCTAGTGTAAAAATAGTTTTAACATTTGAATAACGTAATTTTTTCGACTTTTGAACATGAATAACTTTTGATTAAATAGATATTTTCAAATTCTGCGCCCAGTAATTGATAGTTTAAGTCAAAAATCACAAGCTGGGATTAATCATAATGCGAAAATATGGTGTTTTCATTGCTTTTAAGCACTATCAACAAACAGAGTTTCCTCAATTAAAACGTAGACCCACCGTACATGAAGGGAAGTAGAAGTCTACTTATAGACGCTCACCTAGTACACATAATCCATTATAACGTTCCCTGATATATATATATATATATATATATATATATATATATATATATATATATATATATATATATATATATATATATATTTATGTATGTTAATAAGCGCTTGTTTAAAAATTTTAATACTTTTCTTCTATGATATAAAACATTGAGCATGACATTTGGTTTTCAAAGTTAATAAACTTTCTGGTAAAAAAATTAATACAGTTTTGTTGCAAGCGCCTTTGATTCCATCTAAAGTGGATTGAACCTGATGATGAATTTATATATAAACATATTAGAAAATAGCAGCTAAAAAACGAGATTTGGTTAAACTTTTTAAGTTGTAATTATTTTAATGGTTTTTAATGAAAAAAATTATATATCAGAGATGAAGCATTATCTAATACGCAAGGATGTATACATTAGTTTTATAAAGATTGAATGTATGGTTTCATATCAAATTAAATCAATAACAGTTTGTATAAC
The DNA here is from genome assembly GCA_034092305.1 of Diaprepes abbreviatus. NCBI lineage: Eukaryota > Metazoa > Arthropoda > Insecta > Coleoptera > Curculionidae > Diaprepes > Diaprepes abbreviatus. The sequence goes on along the minus strand of JASJET010000037.1, from coordinate 1,884,536 downwards.
AATATTTAATTTGTTTAACAAATTACAACCCTTGTCCTTCAGGACGTTAAAAGAGAAAATTTACAGATAGTTTATTTCCTGGAAAAATAACTCAGATGCTTTCTTCATACGCATTACGACCAGTCTTTTCAGAGGAGCTGTAATGAACCAAGAGCAATATTCATCTGTCTATATAAAATTTAAATTCCGAGACATGTCAGCAGGATATTAAACCTACACATATATTCGATGTCGGACTGTAAAATATCAACGGTCAAAGGACATGGCAGGAAACATATATGTTTGGATACAACACCCTCATACTATTTAAACTCTTAAATAGCCCCAGTAGGTACAGCTGCGACTATAAACTAATTGCTGAAAGGAACAACCAAACTATTATTATTTCCATTCCAAAATTAAAACTGTTGATTTGTTATTAACATAGTCAGTAAAAAGAATACAATTTTTGAAGTTTTAGCACCATTTGTATAAGTGACCTTACCGGCAACTTGAATTTTCCTTATTTAGTCAATGTTAAAAGTATAACAAAAATAACGGTTAAGTGAAAAGTGTCCTTGTCAAGAAAGGTTTTTTTTTATCATAAAACCAAATTGAAATCAATGCAACACAAAATTTGCATTTTTTACCAATTTATTTATGAACTAGTGTGTAGGTAGCACATATTTGCTTAGTTTATTGAATAGGGGAGGGACGAAGAAAGCGGGATAAGGGAGCAATAATAGATAATTATTACTTCACACTTCTGCTATCATATCAGTTCCCTGTTTAGATCTAGATCATTTTGACGTGGATATTATAGTGTAGCAGAAAGTATAAGGTACATGTAATGAAGATTCTTTAATTGATAAAAATTCGATAAAGTTAAAAACACCTTGTTTTTGTGGTTAGAGCTTCTTAGCAAGGGTTATATTTTGTTACAGTTTTCTAAGATACATTCAAAATTGTGTTTCAAATTTTCCCTTACCTTCATGTTAAATTTTCAAAAAAAGTAAACAATTGAAGATTAATTCTTATTACGATATTGTAGTCCTCAAATTTCGAAAATAGAAAGTTCAGATCAATTAGAGGAAAGCTATGTAAAGTAATAATATAATATAAAAATACTAGAATATGAAAAAAATTATGAAAATAATATAATAACGAATGCTAGGACTGGTACAATAAGGAACTATTTTAAAATTCTGTCACGAGACTAAGAGGTTAGAAGTAAACTTTTTACTAGTTATTTTGAGTTTTTTATGATCTTTTTGTTGAGTTTTTTCAATCCAGTTTTACCTTGCCTAGCGGGCAAAATAGGGCACAATGTTGCTCGCTTCTCCCCTAACTAGGTAAGGCACTATGGAAATGTGGGACAAATTTAAGCTACATATTAACAAGCTTAGCAGCAGCTCTTCCTTTTAAAACAAGTTTTTGTAAAGTTGATGGCCTCGTGAATTTCAGGTATCAGGTTGTGTTGTTTTAGGATACAATAATCGATATAGCAATTTGGTTGATAATACGTGTCGAAATCTGCATAAAAATGTTAAAAATTTGATTTAGTTGTCCTGAAAATAATTATTATATTTTATAATACAGACTTTATAATGTTAGTAAAGATTGTAGTTAGTATGGTTTTAAGGTTATTTTCCGAGTTGAAATTATATTTGCTTTCCTTTTATGATTAAAATCCTTTTTGAGGATTTTATGAAAATGTGGTATTGGAAAAAGGGTGTACAGGGTTGGGTAAATCTTCTGAAATGTCTCAATTAACCGTGCATGTATGGAACGTGCTTTTTCAGTTTTGAGAACGGCTTGGACACTATCACGTGGCTGAAAGAAAACAATTCGAACATTTAATTAAATAGTTCCTGATTTAAATTATTAGGTTTTACTATTTTTCTATTAAAATGGTTTGTTTTCTTATACTTTCAATTGTCAATATTTTCAAAATAGTTGAATTCTGAAATCTTTTTGTTCTTGCAAACCCATTTTAAAAATCGGAGTTATTACAATTTATTTTCCATATTAAATAATAGGTTATAACGAAAAAGTAAAACATTTACAGATAAACATTATTACAACTAAAGTGATAGCATAACCTACAAAAAAGAATTAATATAAAATGAATATAATAATACAAAACTTGAAAAATGCCTTGAAACTCAAACTTTCTGATTTTTAGATTAGTTTCTGCATTTAACCTGTTTCTGTTCTTACCTTTAGGTTAGTTCAGGTTAGTTTATCTTTTTGAAATCACTCGAGGCTGTTAAGTTCATCGTATGATTCAGTTTGACTCTTATTCTCGTTAGAGTTGAAGAAAATCCGTATGAGGCCTTATTTTCTCTTCGTCCTAAATTAAGCCGTTTTAGAATATTTGCCCAACTCCGTGTTCGAGAATGATTTTCATCATTAGTTAATTGTTAGGATTTATTACATAATACAAGTTTGTCGATTCGACAGTTTGTGATGGACCGCTTCCAAAAATGCATAAATTATTATTTTAGTATTATCATTCTCCAATATATTGAAAAATAAAATTAGCCTGTCTTATTTATTATAATAATTATCATTTGCCAAACCCTAATAGAGATTAATTATTTAATTTACAAGTAATTTGGTAGAAAAAATATTAATGTATTAATATCATGGGTGCAGTTCAAAGATATTAATATGGTGTCAATGTAAAATATTTCAAGTTACTTAACACCAATATAATATATCATTTTTGATAACAGACATTTTAAGGATAAAAGAGATATTGATAGAACATGATTTTTATATACTGATACCGTACAAGAGAATTTTCAAATTGAAAGTAGAAATTGCCTATTCTTAATTAAAAAAAATCTATTAAATTTTAGTCATTAAGCTCATAAATTAAACGCCAAGAATCTAAAATGAAGAAAACTAATTTTTTTGCCTAATGCTCAATTATTTATCTCTTAGGGTATGAATTAACTTCAAAAGAAAGTCCGAATACCCCATGTTGATGCGCACGTACACACTTAATACCATATTGGAAAGAACCAAAACTTAGCCTTGATGATATGAATCTCCAATTTTATTTTAACGTTTCTTGGTAAAATACTTTTTCTTTCTTCTCCAAGAAAGAAATATGCTTAGCAATATATTTTGTCTTGCTCTCCGACGTCGATTAACTTCCATCTAGTGATCGGCAAAAAAAATGTATTTAGATATTTATCAGTTACTGGAAAATTATTAACCAGCATATCAGAATTATCAGTTCCTCTATCAATTAATAATTTCGCAAATAAAATTATCAATTAATGAAGTAATCGAAGATTTTTTTCTAAAAATATCAACTAATAAAGTATTTGGTAATTATATTCTTATAATTATCAATTAACGATGTAATTAAGTAATTTATTTTTTGAAATTATCAATTGACGAAGTAATTGATCATTTTATTTTTCAAATTATTCATTACAAGAGTCATTAATAATTTAATTTTCCATATTGTTGAAATATTAACTGTTAATTTATATGAATTAAATTAAAAAAAAAAGAGAAATAACTTATCTAAAATTCTTCGACATCACGCCTCGTGCACTTGCAGAAAGAATAAATTTATTGTTATATAGCAATGAAATCGATATTCTATATATATATATATATATATATATATATATATATATATATATATATATATATATATATATATGTTTATGCGGCTTTCACGGATTCCTCCGTGTGAGATGCAATAGCAGTGGATATATCCACATTATGCCGTTGTAGTGCTGAAATCACATTCAGCAAACGTACAACTATATGCAGCTCCGTATATGAATGAAGTAAAATGCGAACAGTAAATGCAAACTGCGTTTCAACCATATCCTTTCTGTGTTAGAGGTTGCACAGTTCGGATAAATTGCTAAGAAACGCAATTCATCCTATTCCACCACCATCGAGATGATGGCCTACTTGTACCACCATACCGAGAAGAAAGTCAAAGCTTACCCTCCCCGCCACAGTGATACGGCAGTGACACATGTTTCGTCTCTCTAGACTCAACAAGGTACCGACATGCACCTGGCTGTGCAAAGGACAGATCGGAAGGAAGCATGCAACACTTAACGCGGCTTCGCCGACGTCTCGTCGGATGGCTTATATATGTTTATATGGCTTTTACGGATTCCTCTGTTTGCTGAATGTGATTTCAGCACCACAACAGCATAATGTGGATATAACCACTGCTAATGCATCTCACACGGAGGAATCCGTGAAAGCCGTATAAACATATATAAGTCATCCGACGAGACGTCGGCGAAGCCGGGTTCAGTGTTGCATGCTTCCTTCCGATCTGTCCTTTGTACAGCCAGGTGCATGTCGGTACCCTGATGAGTCTAGTGAGAGACGAAACATGTAACGCTGCCGTATCACTGTGGCGGGGAGGGTAAGCTTTGACTTTCTTCTCGGTATGGTGATACAGGTAGGTCATCATCTCGATGGTGGTGGAATAGGATGAATTGTGTTTTATTACAATTTATTCTAACTGTGCAACCTCTAACACAGAAAGGATATGATGGAGCGAAGTTTGCATTCACTGTTTCGCATTTACTTCACTTACATACGGAGTTGCATATAGTTGTATGTTTGCTGAATGTGATTTCAGCACTACAACAGCATAATGTGGATATAACCACTGCTAATGCATCTCACACGGAGGAATCCGTGAAAGCCGTATAAACATATATATATATATATATATATATATATATATATTATATATATATATATATATATATATATATATATATATATATATATATATATATATATATATATATATATATATATATATATATATATATATACGTTAGACTGAGAGTGAATCAGGTAGCTATGGTAGTGACACGAGCCAAAGCGAAAAAGGAAATTGATTAAATTAGAAAAGGAAATTTAATGATTTTTTGGAGTAAATATTGTTTTATATACATTTTAGCTTTATTAATTAATAAATTGATTGATTTATTTATTACTACATTTCTTTATTTATTTATTTTTATATTTATGGATTTTAACGTATTTAAGTTCGTACCAAAGTGCGTTTATTTAAATATTAGAATAGAATACTGATTTGATTGAAATATAACAATAAAATTACTTCCTCATGCGCGTGCAAGGAGCATGATGTCGAATAACTTTAGATACGTTATCTCCTCCAGGTTGAACATTTGTTAGGTGATTGTTGACATAATATTTTTATAAGTAATAAAACAAATCAGCTGACAGCATGCCAAGGGAAAATTCGTCAGCTGGTGTATTTGAATAGGCAATCGACGCCCACGCCTGGCTCCCGCGCTACACTTTTCACTGCATCAGCTAATAATCTTTCCATCGAGTTCCACCCAGCTGACGTTTTTATTTATTCAAAGTGGCATGTAAACTATTATCTGACAAATTTTTAGCTGAGAGAAAATCACTGAACATATTTTTTTTCATGTCCGTGTGACCAGCTGACGTGTAATCCATCATCTTCAGATGACTATCATTTGACAAATTTTCAATCGGGAGGAAATGATTAAAAATAAATTATTAATAACTCTTGTAATACATAATTTAAAAATGAAATTTTTAATTACTTTGGTAAAGGATAATTTGGTTTCAAAAATTTTCAATTACTACATCGATTGATAATTTCGGAAATGAAATTATGAATTATTTCGGTAATTGATAATCGTGGGAATAAAATTACCAATTATCATATTAGTAATAACTTTAGCAATCAAACAACAAATTACTTTACTAATTGATAAGTTTGTTTTCCGATATTCCGATCTTTGAAATTATACATTACAATATTAAATGATAATTTTATCCGATAACATTATAGTAGTTCGCTGCTTCAATCATTTATTTAGAAAACTAGTTCGAATGTAAAAGGTATGTAAATTAAGCAATGGATCTCACACGGTAGCGTTTGATCTGGCAACACCTGGAACGCGGGACTTGGAGGGGTGGAGAGTCATTTGATCGTCCGTGAAACAATTTCTAGTAATGCATTCGAAATACGAGCTCTCAGATATCTGCCGTAGCGCTCTGATTAGGTACCGCCTTACATGAAAATAACACTATATGGTCAACGATTTTTAGGTCAGAAGGGGCGGTTGATGCGTACAAAAATCATATTTTTGGAATACCATCTTCACCCCAGTAAAAATGCTTTTTGGATTGATTTAAATGCATAAAAAAGTATATTGATAATCGTCAAGAATATTTTGGAAAATAATAAAACAATTTTCAGTGATAAATATTTACTTTGAAATGAAAAACAACAAAAGTACCACTTTTGTTGCAAACTTTCACTATTTTATTTCTTACCTTGACATGTCTCGTCACACAGTGGCTTCTTCGGAAGGTAGTTTGGTACTATACCAAACTATCTACTGAAGAAGCCACTATATTGCGAAACATGTCAAGGTATTAAATGAAAAAGTGATGCTTTTGTATGTTTTTCATCACCTAAAATCAATTTTCACTAACAGCAGAATCAGTCAAATATTTCTTTTGTTTGTTATTCTCTAAATATAAACGACTACCCTCGTAACAAATTGAATTTATATACAGTGACGTCTAATTATATTAAGCAATAAATTACAAATAATATACGCTATGCAAGATATGGCATATTACTCCAATATTTCCATAAAACTACATTTATACGCAACAACGCAGTCCACAATTACTTATGAGACGTAATTATATTTTTAAAACATAAAATTCATCATGTCATACATTCACTTAAAATTACGCCGTCAGAATTTCTTTGAGCCTTCGTAATATAAATTTTAAATCTCGTAAAATGTTATGACATCCTTGCAACCTATTAAAATGTTTAATTAATTTTTAACAGCTTATGTGTAAGAAGACATTGAAAGGATGAAACTGCCTATCTAAAATAATGATGTTAAATGGTAGTGACTACTCATAAAGTAAAAAGGAAGTACTCATTCTTTAAGTTAAAGTAGAACATTTACGATGAGAAGGTATCTTGCGTGGCGCCGCCTGCTGCAAGACACTACTGTACTATCATACTCAGCGATTCTGTAGATATCAACCGCTCAATATATTCAGACATTCTTTCGTTCACTACATGCCGAGAGATCAAATTCACCAAATCAGTTGAACATAATGAAAGAAGTTGAAAGCGTCAGCGACCTTAAGATGTTGGCTTACATGTAAATTTACAATAACACCTTTTAATTTTTAAATTAATGTTTTGTTAATAAGATTCTTATTAGTTTAAGTTTAAACAATTTATTCAATTGGTTTTATAAAACTTCACCTAAGTCGCAGTTAAATACGATAAAACCGATGATATCTGCTTTGTGGATAGTCTCCAATAATTACCTTTGATAATGAAATATGCTGATATTAATTCATTAATATGTTTGATCGTATGTGTACAGTCGATTTAAACTATAAATTAAATAACTGATATTACTAAATACAGAGTATTATAATGACAAATTTCAGTCAGTAGTTACAAAAAACATACTAACACTGTATTATTTAATCCTTAATTTAATGTCACTTTCTGCTTAATGCCCGAAGAAACACAGCATTTACCTCTCATAAAAATAATAAACCTCATGAAAAGCCTTATATTAGACTTATTAAAAACCAAATAATTGTTTAACAAATGCCTGGAAGAAAGGAAAATACCTCAACACTGGAATAACGCATAAGATAAAATACAATTGTTAAACTATAGACCAATATATCTACTGTGCCAAACTTAAAAGCTATTAAAAAATTATTACAAGCAGATTGATACCAAAACACATTCGTACTCCACCAAATACCAGAACAAGCAGGTCTTAGAAAACAGCTCAGTAAGATAGATAATCAATAAGAAATATAACAGAGAAAACGCAAGAATAAAATATAGTTCTATTTTTGACCCACCTAGGCTTTAAAATCGCTTTAGCTTCTATAGAGTCGTGGGTAATAATAATCTTTGGAAAAATGTCGAATAGACTCCAGATATTCAAAACTCTTGAAGAACGTATATGAAGAGGCTAAAAGCACAGTTAAATTTCACACAAACTCAAGAACAACAAAAATGAGCAGTGGTATATAACAAGGATATATCATCTAACCTAAACTGTTCACTCTGGTCATGAAGGACATTTTCAAAAACTTACAGTGAAAAGGCCGAGGTATAAATATGGGAAAAAAATAACAGATCGTAATTACGCACATGTATAGCTCTAATTGCAAATCAACCTATCGAGCTGAAAGAAATGTTTGAAGAATTATAAGAAAGATCAGAAGAGGTGGACATAACAATAAATAAAAACAAAACAAAAATTATGTAGAGAGTAAAGGAAGGAGATCAACAACTTAAAAAATAAATGGGGCAACCATAGAAATCATAAACTAGTACATATACATAGAATAGGCGATAAGGCTAGGCAAAGAAATGCAACATGCAGATCTTAATAAAAAAACTGCCAGGTATGGACTCCATTTTCAGGAGCAAGAGTTTCTTACCATTAACATGAAAATTAAAGTACCCAAACAATGCGTAATTCCGGTATTAATGTATGAAGTAGAAATTTGAGCGTTAACGAACAAATGCTTAAAACTGCAGGTAACTTAAAGACAAAGTCTTGGATCTAATCAAGTGTGTCAGATGACGGATAGGGGGAGACAAATAAAGATGGATGATATTATATAAACAATCACAAGAGCAAAATGGAAAAGAACAGAATACGTGGCCACCATGGAATTCAAGAAGTAGATAGGGGAAACAACGCAATGGAAACCATGAATGGAAAGAAGATCTAGAAGACTCCTGAAGTATTGGTACGATGATATTGGGAAAACGGTTAGGAAAAACTGGTTGACGAAAGCCCGAGATAAAACAAAATGATACCAGATGCTACCTAGAGAGAGATATTAGATTAGTGTAACATAAAAATCATATTATGGGTTGCAATGCTGTAGAGGGACAAAAAAGCCTAAGCGAAAGTCAATTTGACATATTCAGTAATGTTGCTCAATTGTTGAATTGAAATAGTCTCGACAGCATAGACATGCAACAATCAAACTATAGGTGTTAGTGAAGTTCAAATAATAATGATGTCCGACAGTATACAATCCCGATTTCTTAGTCTTACGGTGTTAAATATTGAATCTACGTGTTGCAAAAAGGAATTTTTTGTTAAATTTTCGATGCCTAAACCTAAATAGATGTCATAAATCTGTTAAATATCCGTAAGCCTACGATGATTAACTTTCTAAAAATATAAGAGAAATCTATATATATCTTTTTAATTTTTGCAAATTAGCTTCTTATAAAGTTAATAAAAAAGCAATTAAATTAATAAATAGGTGTTTAGCGTGCCAGCCGTTAAAGTTTTAGATCTATTATGGAAACACGTAGGTTGGCAAATATACAATAGAAAAACATAAAAATTTATGTAGTCTAGGTAAAATATTCCAAAAACAAGTATTTGTATTTTGGTAAGACTAGACTTTGTAGGTTAGATCCTTGAAGACGAGGAACTTTATTTATATTTGTAAAGGAAACCTCAATGTTGAAAGTCTTGTCTTCACTAAAATTAGTTAAAATATAAATAAAAGTTTTCAATCAAAGAATCAAGTCATGCAAATTTCAGAAAACTCGGTAGTGTTTACTTGATGCTTCATTTGGTATTATGGTATTACTGCGAGAAGGCCTCATGCTATACGTTCATATATACTTTATCAACATGATTACTCTGACTAAAATGTGGTTGTCGAACTTGCATTGTCTTTATTTTTATTTATTTTTGCGACGTTTCGATTAGGTTGTATAGTTGTCAAGTATAAACTAAAAACATAAAACATATGAATTACTCTCACAAACACCGACCTATTAAGTTGTAATAGAACAAATATTAATTATTTTATACTGTTTAACGTGAAGTATGAGTAAGTAAATAATCACTCTGTGGATAGATTTTACCCGTGAGAACAGGATAGTATATTTTTTTATTACCACCCAAGCAAGTCGAAAAGAAAAATAATTCAATTATTGCACTTAAGCAAAATCTTAACTTTATTATCTTTGAGTCGCTTAAATGATTTTTTTTTAAATATATAAACTCAGAATTTACGAGGACATAAAGTAAAGATCCACTCGTCTATAAATCTGTCGAAGAAATCCTACACCGGTAATGTAAATAAAATCGAAGAAATGAAGGCCAAGGGAGGTCTTACATATGGTACACGAAAAATCGTTAAAATGTATTAAAATATTGAACGAATTTCCCATTATTAGGAAACAAAAGAATAATCAAATAACTCACTATAATATGATATATTGTTTGACCGAATGTAAAGGCAGTTTGTATAATGTCGGTTTTTTTTTCTATTTACAAGAAAGAAAGAGTTAAGTACTTCTAGACTACTAAAAGAGTGAATAGTTTTTTTTTACAAGGACATTATTATCAATCCCTTCGATTTAGGGGGAAACATAAAATAGTTTGTTTAACTGTTTTTTTCTAAAAAAATAATATTAAGACGCTTAGAGGCCAATTCGGAAATTAAGTATTCGGTATAAAATGGTTAACGCCCTCTACATTTCATGACTAAAATTGACGTTTACTGGGTTCCATGGGGTGATATGGTTGCCAACGGGATCCGCGGGGTGCCGAGGGGGTACAAGTTTGGCCTTTTAAAAAATACTAAACTTTAGTTACAACCTGGAATTCGTTTGGGGCAGTCGGTACCATTTTAAGAACAGTTAGAAAATTACGCGACATATATATTCGTCGGGAATGAAGGCTTTTGTTTTCTTTTTATTTCACTGGGTAAATGGAACGACGGTAATCCTGTTTGATTAAGTAATATAAATAGATGTTTTTTCGCGCTTTATATTTTTTTTTCTGTTTAATGTTTAGAAAGCTATTTATACGTTTTATATTATAAATTGGGTTTTACATTTGAATTAATAGAACGGCCATAGAACGGCCATTAAGAGCAATGATATAAATTACTTTGATTTTGCTATTCATTACTAATTTTAAGTTTCTCATTGTAAATAATTTCGCTTCCTACTTATTTTTGTTAATAGAATTAAGTGTTTTGAGAAACTTATTTGTCTAAATTAATTTAAAAACCTTCATGCGAATAACCTCGCGATCGCGCCAATATTAAAGCCTCAAAGCAAGAGATAGCACCTGATCAGCTAGTTAGCAGAATTGCCTTAGTCTCGAAATCCTGAGTTATGGTTTTCGTAAGCTTGAATAACCTTTAGTTGTTTGGAACGAGAGCTGCAAGAGAGAGGAGAAATGTCCAGACTTCGAGCCATTATTTTTGTAATTTTTTAGTATTTAAAATGGTTATTAAGAGGGACCAAGAGTTTGATTGTAGACAGAACGGCCTTACGCTTCCAAAATATATCATTTGCAGAAGTCTACGATAAAATGTTGTCACAGTCTTGAGGATATTTCGATTGATGTTTACGCCTAATCAGTTCATATATAAAATTATCAGAAATATCCAATTTAATGACAAAAGTGACTCTAATTCACGATTAGTAAATGATTATGTGCACCTTTTAACCAATAATACAGGAAACTAAGTAATATAATTTTAACAAATTCAAAGTAGTTGTCGTGTTTAAATATCTGCCCATTAAAATCTGCGGCGTAATTTCTATTACAAGCCCAGTCCATTTATTATTTATTACTAATGAATATTTTTCATTATTTAAATTTCTACATTGCACATCCGCCACTTTTGATAAGATTATACAAGCCTTTGCTATGCTAATTTGCATAGATACCTAGCAATGCTTGTATTATAGAAGTAAATTTAAATACCTGCCATGATGTTTTGTAAATGTGCGTGGAAAGAACAAATGTAACATATCCATTGTATATTAAAGTCAGTTTACAAATATATATTATTAATAGTAATAACCTTTGGAACATTTTTAAAATCTGGTAGCTTATTAAAGTTGGTGGGGGCAATTCGGGGGACCATATTTTTAACATGGTGGCACTTCCGGTTATGCCGGAAGTTGATACCTTATTGCTTATTTTAAATAGAATATCTTATATGTTATTTCATTTTTAGATTCCATACAAAATTATAGACATATTTCATGTATAATATCCTTTATTTAAGTCAAACTATTTTCGTAATATTTTAAAATTTATGTCAGGAAAGGCGTTTGCAGGCCTAAACACGTAATTATAAATTTCTCCTATATGAAAACCTTTATTATTTTTTTGGGGTTGATTTCCTTCTAGAAGGGGATTTACTTTAGTGTACTGTGTTGATATTTTGATAATCGATAAATACAGGGTAATCAAAAACTAACATTTAATTTTGGCTTGAAAAAATCATTAAAAGGTAATTTTTTAAACGTAAATCCCCTATTTTCATTATGTTATCTTATTTAGCATTAAAAATAAGGGTGACTTTGTATAAGATTGTTTATTCCAAAAGTTTTTAGTTTTCGAAATATCGGCAATTTAACATTTTGTATTGTAAAAATTAAACGGCTTACCTATACAAGAAAACAACTTATTTTAATAAATGTTCAAAATTTATACCCTGAATTTCTAAATATTTTTAGTATCTCCGAGTTAGTTTGTCATGGAGGCTGCTCTAACTGAATTTGGAAATAAAGTTTCGAACGCGCCCCTTATCTTTGCCATACAGTCCTCCATCTTTATCAATCGTTACAATAAACAATATTTTTTATCGTTCCTCATACAGATAGATAGATAGATAGATAAGTCTTTTGTTCCTATAAGTATCATTTACAAAAAAAAACTATAAGGGCATGGAACAACGTAAAAAAATATCATTACTGTAAAAAACATCATAATAAAAATTATAGTTCATTCTCAGCTGCAGATAAAAAATGAAAAGGAAAAAAACCTTAACAATAATTATACAGTTTTAAATACCTTTCTTGAATAATTCTATAAAATTAATGTAGCAAAAACAAATAAATTAAAACTTAAGATAAAGGGCAATAATATAAAGGAAAAAAATTTTGTGTTACACACATTTAAAATTTAATGATACAGCCGACAACAAAAATTCTATTTCGAGACAATGCTGCATATATCACACTCATAAAATTCTTCCAATGTGTAGAAGGCTTTTTTTACATAAAACGATTTTTAGGACACACTTTAATCTATTTCTCGGTAGTAAATGTGCATTTTCAGATAAAGAATTAAAAACTTTTATTACAGAAAAGTCGACATTTTTCTGCAAATAATTAAAGTTATATTTATCAGGAAGCAAATTTATTTTATTTCTAGTAATATAGCTATGTTTAATGGATGCACCCTAAAAAAGATTCCTGTTATCAATAATAAACATCACCGAATCCAAAATCTACGTACCTATAACCGTCAAAATATTGTTACTAATAAAGATTTTCTACAACTGTCTTGTTGTTTTATTGAAAAAATACACCGTAAAGATCTTGTTTGCAGAATCAAAACTCTATTAATATTACCGGAATTACCCCAAATTATCAAACCATATCTGAGTCTGGACTGTACAAATGCATGGTAAGTTGACAGAGTTGCGTCGATTCAAACTATCTCCTAGATAATTCTTAATGTTAAACAGTACTGAGATATTTTAGTGGCAACTCTCTCGATGTGCGCCCACCAGTCCAACCTTCTATCGATGTTTAGTCCTAAAACAACAGCGCTCTTAACTGGTGTTATTGTTGTATCTTCAAATGTTAAAGTAAATTGATTATTTTATTTGTTACCAAATATAATGCATTGTGTATTGGAAACATTTAGCGACAGGATATTGGACCGAAAGTGCCCATCGAGAATGTCCATCACAGATTGAACCTTCATCGATAGCAACTTTGCCGGTCTTTCATTGAATATAAGCGATGTATCATCAGCATATAGTATAGTCTGCTCTCCAGAGATTTCGGGTCAATCATTTGTATAAAGCATATACAAAAGAGGTCCAAATATTGAACTCTGAGGGACGCCACCGTTCATTTTAATCCTTTGAGACACTATAGCCCTACCGTGGAGATCAGACTTCACTACACACTGAGTCCTGGCCATCAAATACGAGCTTTTTAATTCCAGAACATTACCCCTTATACCCTACATTTCCCGTATTAACAATAATGCTTTATGATCCACAGCATCAAAGGCTTTAGACATATCCAGGCTCATGGCCAATGTTTGTTTTTTTTTATTTAGTGATTCTAGAAGTGTTTGGTACAAAGCTCTTACTGTGGATTTCCCTTTTCTAAAACCTTTTGTTTATCTGATATTACAGAAAACTTATCCAGAAATGTTACAATTCTCTGATATAAAACTTTTTCAAAAACCTTGCTTATATTAGGCAATAGCGAGATTGGTCTATAATTATTTTTTTCAAATTGCTCTAATATGGGCATCTTTTAGCTTACTTGGAAAAATACCTGTTGTCAAGCACAAATTTGCAATAAAAGATAAAGGCTCCGAAATAAAGTCACCAATATCTTTTAAAATAGAAAAGGTATCTGATCATCTCCAACCGACTTCTTGTTTATTGTCAGGTAAACCTGTATTTGAACAAAATTCTATGTATTGAGCTCTTCGAGATGCCTGTTTGTAAAGTTGTAGTAGGATATGCCTCAAAATTTCCCAGAATTGTAATTTTGCCATTTTCATCACTGAGAATAGATTCCCTTTTATGCATTTTTGCCTTGAATCTCTGATTGAGTTGTTTAGATACTTTGAAAAATGGGTTAATAGGTTAATTTTGGCATTTGTCCTTTTTACAAATTAATTTTTGATCTACTTTTTGAAAAAAAAAATATATCTCCTAAATATCCAGTACAATATCAAGGTTCTGATTGGCCAATAGGATACTGCTCTAAGCAATGATACTCATTTAATTTGAAACATACCATATATAACCAGGAACTGACATCAGCAAATTAGATAACCTATAAAACCATATATCTTGCTAACTGGGAAACTCTTTTGGCAAAGTCTTGGCATATTGCAAATATTGACCATTCTCCAATTCAACCAATTTAAGGATCAATTACATTTTTCTAAACTTTTAACAAGCAATTAACTTTTGAAGGCGAAATTGCCAAACGCAAATTATACCCATTTACCCGAAAAGAGTAAAATTTTATTTAAATTTGACTCCATCGGCATCGTCCGATAATTACAACGCTGCCTCTGGCTCCATCAACTTAAAAGCTTCTTACAAGTCTATCATTAATTTTACAAAACGCATAATATCCTAAGGAATTATGCTGTTACGTATGTACGTAATAAGTGCACGGATAATTGTGTTAAAAAAATTGCAGGATTAAGAAAACTATAAGCTTTAGTTAATCGTTTCAGACATAGTTAATTATATTAATTTCATATAATATTGCGAATTGAGATGTCATGATTACGTAATAATTAATTGCAAACATGAGCGTTCTTAGATCAGTTTCCCATGGACGAGCAGAAGCTCGATTGGGCTGTTAGTCGATTTAGATGCAGACTTAATTAAATACCTTACGAACATACCAGTAGCTAATAAAATAAATAAACGTTTTGACCAAAAAAAAACTGTAAAAATATCATATAAAATTGAGTCTAAAGCCAAGAAAAAAATGCTGAAATTGAATTTAATAGCATCAGCATTACAATTTTTTATTGCTAATATTGTTGGTATACTTATTTTGAATATTATTGAAATACAATTGGCGATTTAGTTGAAATTTGAAAGAAATTAAGCGTACTTGTTTCACTAAAAAATTATAAAGTAACTGATAACTCAAAATACTAATCAGTTTGAGCACTTTAGACATTCTGGTTTCTTTTCCAAAGTTATGATTTCTTAAAATTTTGTATAGTTTTCAAGGTCTCATTTAATTCGAAAATAACAGCTCATAATAGAACAAAAAAATACATTTTTTGAAAAAAATTCAATCGGTTTTAATTTTCTAATAAATGGATTTGAAAAAGAAATATGGTGATTAAATTTGGTGAGGTAACACCTAAAGAACGTATTAAAAAAATTGCCCAACCTTATATCTATTTATGTGAAAAAAATATTTGTATTGATTGTGTTAAATATTAATATCCCATTTTTAGCATGGCAATTATTCTTCACAGTCAGGTGCGTCGGTAGGAATTTCAGTGTTTTTTTTTTGGGTTTTATTGAAGCAATAGCTGATACAGTACTAGCTCCCTAAATTTAAGAAAATTATTGCTGTCATAATAAGAAATTGCTATTGAATAACATTTTTTCTTTTTGGAAATGTTTTGTAAAAAGTTCGGGTAATTCAGGAGCCTGTATTCGTCTCCATCATCATAATCTCCCAGCTCTTGTCACCCATTATTGGATATAGGTCTCTCCTAAAACTTTCCATGTCTTCGTGTTCTGTGCTGTCTCAATTCAGTTCTTTGTAATCCTTTACGTTCACTTTCCGCCACTTCCTGCCAAATTTCTTGCCAAGTTGTTTTGTATGATAGCTATTACTTTCGTTCGCTTTTGTAGTTCTTTGTTTCTAATGTCATCTCTAAATGTTATACTGGTTTCTTTTAATGATCCAAGACCTTTCTTCTTTGAATTGCAGTTGTTTGGTTGTCTCTGGAGATTCTGATTTCATGTTCTGGGTATATTTATTGTTCAATCGTTTCTATTTCTGAGCCTCGTAGTTGGAGTTTTTCGCTCGATACCAGATTTGATATGATCTTTTTCTATTGGTATTTATCTCTAATCTAACTCTTCTACACTCAATTTCGAGTTTATCAAACATGTTCTTTATATCCTTTAGATCATCTGTTAATAAAACATATTGTGCGAACCTAAGTAGGTTTAGTTACTCGGTATATATTTTTATTCCGTTTGTATCCCACTTCAGTGGACCGTGAATAATTTCGGAGACATCGAGTCTGCTTATATCTTGATACTTTTAGTATTCTTGTGAAGTTCTACATTGTTGCATTTGTGTAGTTTTTGGGTGATTCTGAAAATCAGCTTGTGCAACACTAATATCATCAAGATTAAACTACTCCAGTACACTGTTCATTTTCATACACTATTGAACTGGTTAATTTTAAGTTACGAAACCCATTTCCATCTGAATAGTAAATAAAAAAAAACAGTAGGATTTTAGAGAATGTAAAATCCAAAGGTCGTTCATGAAAAACAATTGCATTCTATAAAATGTATCGTTTGATGTAGAGTGATAGGTTAGGGTATCCTACTATCCTATTTTTCTGAAACTGAAACCAGAATTCCTTTGACCGTAAATAGTGAACTGTAGAAATTCATGCTCGTAAATTTTGTTTGTACAGATCTGTAAAATGGGTTAGCAAGATGAAGCCATATTGTGTGCATGTCAATATGTATGCATGCCAATATATGGAAGTGTTTGAGATAATTTGCGTCATTAAACCTACAAGTTAAGAAAGGAAGGGAAGACACCTGGACACGACAAAATATGTCGGAAGTGAAGATTATCAAACCATCAGCCTCATAAGACATCTACTTAAAGTATTCCTTAGAATCATACGTCGAAGAATATAAAAACTTTAAGACGACCAGACATCCGCAACATAATTTGATATCAGAGATATCGTTGGAGCAAAATAAATGAACCGCTCCTAGTCAATCAAAAACAAATTAAGAAACTTGACAAATATTCTTACCTGGGAACCGGAATTAATGAATAGTAAGGCCAATCACAAGGATTTCGATGCCTCATCGAGAAAACAAGAACCACATATATTAAAATGAAATTATTCTTTAAAAATCCAAGACTGAGTCTCCCAAGAAAAATCAAATTTCTCCGTCGTTCCGTCTTCTCTATATTGTTATGCAAAGTAGAGAATCATGGACCCTAAATTAATCAACTAGGGCTTTTCAGATGTGGCTGTATTGTTGGTTTGTGGAAGTTTCATGGACGGAGTATATAATAAATAAGACTGTATTGGGAAGGATTTGAAAAGATACGAAACTTTTGAATACAGTGAAGAAACGAAAATTATAATATTTCGGTAATATAGTAAGTTTTAGACACTATAATTAAAATTAAATAAGGTGTACTGGCGAAAGTTATTTAATTAGCAACTATAAATTTACTTTTAGCCCACATCGTACATATATTGAAGAATACCTCCACTCTTATTTTAGAAAAAAATTATGAACTATTGCAAGCAGATCCTATTATTTTATTATTCTTATTTTCTTTAATACTTTTTAGTTTTGTAGCTTTCACAGACATTGAAATCTATGTATGCATGCAAGGCATGAAATTTCTTAATACGGAAGGTACTAACAAATATTCTGTTTTCGACAGTTTCTATAAATTAATTTGTTAGCACAAACACAAAGACATTATTATCTTCCCAGAATTTTAATGATAGGTGATGTATAAAAAATTATTTTGATCACTTTTTTGGTTCAAATACCCCCTGTGTTGCGTCTATGTTTACAATTCATAGACCATAACGAATAGGTGCCACCTAACAAGAGCCGGCATCATGATAAATTGAAGTGTCAAAATGAAATCTAATCTACCTGATTTTTATCGGTATCTATAACAGTTTCTATACATATCATAACAAGGCATTTGCTAACCTGCTGTGAGTAAACAATAAAATGTATTACTAATTATTAGGCTTTAGTCTTCAACGTCATAATAATTGGTATATTAGAGAAGTTGATGATCTGTTTCTTTTTTTTTTTAAAGATACTTTCATGAAAAGTATTTTAAGTTGAACGGTACATGTTGAACAATAGACAAAATAAATCATTGTATATTAATAATTTAATCATTCAATTATTTTCTACAGGAATGTATAAATTTAATTTTCAGATGATATCAGATTTCCGATACCTGAATAATCGATAATTTTCTGTTAAGATAATAATCCAAAATATTTTTGGATAACTTTCGATTAACACCCCTAAATTATGCATATCATTGTTAGTTCACATATAATCGTATTATTATTATTTAAAATAAATTCCGTATCTCGCAGTTATTCAATGACACGCCGAGATGTCTTATTTATAGGATTATGTCGTGGTAAATTCAAATAATAAGTTACACTTCATTTCCAACAGATCCGCAACTCATTTCTAACAGGATTTATTCACTTGATTGCGGGACATCTTGCTGTGATTTGCAATTTAAAAACGCGGATGTTACACATTTATACAGAGTGAATATATTTGCGGATTAAAGAAAATATTCTGCTTATCTAACGATGGCGATGTTAATTTTTTTGTTAAATATAATTTTAGTTTCATCTGTTTTTTTCCAGCATATCAATTATGTTATAACTAATATATATTTAAATGTTACTTTATTATACTTGCAGCAAACGATTGCCCAACGTGGGAATCTTTACATACTTGTTGAAATAGTTAATTTTAAAAATTACCTATCAATATTTATTTATTTTAAAACTTTGTTTCAATAATTTATATTAATGCGTTTTTTCTTCGAAGGTAACAAATTTTAATTCTTTCACTTTTGTACTAATTTTATTTCTTAAAAGATATTTCGAATTTTTAAATAACTTCAAAAGGAATCATAAGAGTGTTTTAAATGCGGGTGCATATGAGAATTTGGTTTTCTTAACGGAGAACAAATATTTAAAATTCGCTATCTTAAAATAAAATAAATAAAGCTATAAAAAGCCATGCAACTTGAAGAAAGCTAATTTTCAAATTTTTATTTATGCAAAAACATATTTTTAAAGTACTAAAGTGCTTATTTATTTAAATTTTTAAAAGTGAAGAGGGTTACCCGCCTACCCGCTGGTTGATTTCTTCAGGTGTTTATCAATGTTTATCTGATTCCGAGTGCGTCAATTAATATACATAAGATATATTGTATTAATACAAATAAAATGGTTATACATTGCTCGCGAAAAAGTGTGCTCCATACGAGAATTTTATTTTATTTTTCTCGCCTGGTATTAGTTTCCCTAAAACAAACAACTAGGGAATGGTTACAATGATCTGCCAAGTCGTACGTGCTACTTGGGTAATTATTAAAAATAATACAATTCGCAAATTTTTTGCTAACTTTTTTGCTATTTTTGAGTCGTATAACATGAATACAAAGTCGATCTCATAGTTTAACAGATCATTCTAATCATTTTTGTTTATTTGTTATTCAATGACATGACGTAAACTGTTAACAATTTGCAAATAAAAACAAAAATAAAAAAGTTTCGTGTATGGTGTAGACAATCCGTAACCGTTCGGGACACCATTTCTAATACGCGTATTTTTCAAATACACTTGAAAAGTATTCGGATACATTCTTGGTATCCTCCTTTCTTGTTTTATAAACAACTATTTTGAAATTAAAAAATTCTTTAGTGTAATGTTAATACGAATAGAAAAATTACATTGAATAGTACAATACCCTTGGTTGTAAAAAAGCCTAAGCTAAAAATGCTTATTGTATTTACAAAAAGCCATTTTTGATAAGAACTTGTTTCGGTTTTTGCTTGTTACGATCTAAAGCAAAATATCATAATTTTTAAGATGTTCTTGAATTTATTTTGGACAGTATAGTTTAAATATTATTATTACTTACTAAATCACTTTAAAAAGATAGTTATATAAACACGTACAATTAAACATCCAATGATACAAGTTAAAGTTTTCATGTAATGCTATAAATCATAAATAACATTTATCCTAAACAAGGAAGCCTAAAAGACTCGAAAATGTTTTTACTTTCAGAGTATAACATTTTAATGTAGGGTTACTCGCTTATTTGCTGATTCAAGTCTTTAGATTGAGAATGAATATTAAGATGTCGTCTCTTTATTTTTAACTGAAGCAGCTGTATTGTATATTACATCTGTGACGCCAGCTACTTACCTCGTTTGATATCTTTCCCTAATGTTGGTCAAGTGCCTAATTAACACCCTATTTATTTTTGGAGTTATTTTCATAAGATATGAAATACATGATGGAATTCTAAACAAGAAATGATCATTTATATTTCTGGAAATATTTTTTTATGTAGTTAGAGTGTTTTTAAATAGTATATATATTTTGTGATTCAATAGTTTTATCACAGACTGAAGGGCCATATGGAATATGGAGAATACCTTCAAAAGGACGACAACTGAAATTGACGAAGAATTAAGGAATACGTTGGGTGACTGTTATGTAATCTGATACTGATGCCCTAAATTTAAGTGTGGTAGAACTTCATGCAAAGATGGGCAAGCAGGTAGATCTCCGGTAACCGTTGCGACTAAAAAAAATTGACAAAGTATATGATCTTATTTGACCAGATAGAGGACTGAAGGTGCAAAAAATAGGTACAGAAACGCACTTGTCTTATCATACTCACTATGACATTTGAATAAAACATTGTATATGACTAAATTTCTACAAGATGGGTACTTTGGAAGTTAGCAAAGTCGTAAAGCGAACTCATATCGTGAGTTCAAACATTCTTTTAGGTTTAAAGAGAACAGACAATACCTATTAGATAGGTTAGGAATGATGAGTGGAACATTATAACCCTAAAACACAAAGTGATGAGTAATTATTCTCCAATCACTTTAGGGGTCATGGGCACCTAATGGATGTAAATGTTCGTGGCAGAAAATGTGTATAGAGATGTGAAAAAATAAAGTACATATATTTTGTCCAGTTTTTATACTTCATAGTGAGTGAATTATAGAAATTAACACTTATACAAATTTTAAGTAGGTTGCATCTTGGTTTCGTTAAGATATCTCTTCTTGGCTTCGTTAGTTTATATGTAAATATTTCTGATTTCTTGATATTTCTCAAGCACATCTCCCAGGTAGCAATTTTCACACCCTCAAGTAAACAATTTTTTCATTTTAAATTGCTATTTATTTTATCCATTGTAAAATGTGGTTTTAGATATAAAATCATTAATAACTCTTTCTCGGAGCTCATATGATATAACACTATATAACAAATTAACTGTTTAATTTAATGCATTATGGATAGTCTAACAGCATAATTATATTGAGATTGCGTCCTTTATCTTTGGAAAATATCGAAATATCAGTAACGTTGGATGCATGCAGATGCTATAAAAAGATAAAATAAGATATTATGCTTAAGAAATAAATTTTCTATGATATCGGAGCTAAATATGCAATAGATAATTATTTGCCTTATTGACCATGAAATTAATATTTCCTGAGGAATGTTACAATGCAGACTTCTTGACAATGAAAAAACTTATCATTTTTTATACTGTAGTTATGTAAATGTCGATAAGACACTTATCGGACTCATTAATTAGAGTAAAAAAAGTGTATCTTGTTTTATAACCTCTTTATTATATAATTATTTATGTTTACTTATCCATTTTCATTCAAATAGTGATTAAATCAACTGGCTCTGCTCTCTGGGCCATTTTTGTGGAGTGAGTTCATATACTCACCAATTCTAGATATTGGCTGTAGTGCATAAAATATAAGTTTTGATGCAAAACTGAATTGGTGTTTTCACAAATTATAACAAATCGTATTTCTTACTTCTGTATTGTTGAATTACAACGTGATGGTGTTTTATGAACTTCGTTTTTGGTTGGATTTAGATTTATTGGCTCGAATGTTAAGTGATTGAGACGCTTTTGGAGAGGGAACCAGGATGCTATTAACAGAACATAATTGTTCTTTATTCTTTAGCTTGACATAAAGAAACCAATAATTATTAGATCTTTCTGAGGATCTTATCTTCTTCATTAAATTTGGACGACTTATCGTAAAGACTCTATTCAAATGCTGCTAAAACACCAGATGGTAATGGGACAGCAAATATAAAATAACTAATGATTTTAGCATTTATATCAGTTAAGCTATAGCTATATCTGAAGCGCTGAATATTATTCTGGAGAGTGAATTTTAGCATTTGGTTATTTTGTCTGATTTAATATGTGTCCTTAAATCCTTGAAAAAATTCAACCTTGTAACTATAAAAACAATTCGTTCATGTGGAGCATCAGAAAATTATTGCGAAGATCTTTGATACACAATAAACATGTCACATTCATATGGACAAAAGCCCATACGAGACTTGATAATGAAATTGGTGATATTTTGGCGAAAGATGCATTTTAAATGACATTTGTCTTGAAAATAAATTTACTTTTACTGATGCATATAATATTTTGAGTCATAAAACCACGGAGAAGATATTGACTGATTAGTGGTGGTTATCTACCAAATAAATACTGACACAAAGATATAACAGTCTCAAGACGCTACATAACGACTAACATTCGTATGAAATTTGGCTGTGCCTATTATTCCGCTCAATCCAAATTTTATCCTTTTGTGTGCATCCTGTATGTGGTTTTTCTTGATTCTCTAATGAAAAGACGTCCTAACAGACTCCACCGGTATGAAGTGTGTGTGTCCCTTTCAAACATCCATGTTAACTCATTTTTTCAATATTTCAAAAACTAGTGAAAATTTTTTACCATTGACTTTAATATATTTTTAAATAATCAAACAATTGTTATTTTGTTTTTTGGATGACATTTTGGGTCTGATTGCATGGCTGATATGCCAAAGCCAACACAAAAAAAAACTGGACAACAGGCTGTTAGATAGTTTCTTAGACAACAATTTTTTATTACTTTGCCCAAAGTAGCACAAAAACAAAAAATAATTTGTAAAAGAATTTAGCTTAGTGGTCATAATACTAATTTGAAGAACAATAAAAGAAAGGGACATTTTTATTACAGACAGATGTACTTCCATTAGAAGTTAAATAAAATAATAAGCTTAAAAAATAACAACCTTAGGCTTAATAGGAATGATCTAATTAAGCTAAATATTGTAAAATAAACGGCTGTTATAGATAAATATTCAATACACAATGTTTCATGAAAGAGCTTGACTGATTTTTTAATTCCGTAGAAAGCCTATATATTTATTTACTCATATATCAACGCATTTTTGTTTAAATAACTACATGTCTGTTTAATAATAATGAAACTTAAAATATAAATTACCTTAATTGATTCATACCATTATGCCAACCAATACCTTTTTTGCTGCTTCTTAATAATTATATTATAAATATCCTACTTTATGCGTTTGTTGCATGACATAAAAAAGGAAGAGAAATTCTCCCATAATCGAAAAACAATATAATAAGAGTTTGCTGACAATTCACAAAAGATTGATTTCGTTCATTTTCTTGAAAACATAAACTTTGTAGTTTGTGTAACTTTGGAGATCTATTTTTAACTTAGCGTGTTACAAATCATATTCGTTAACTAGCCAATATTTTCAAGTATTCGCTTTAGAGTCATCAGCTTAACAAATCACTCGTGTTCAGTCAGATGTTATTAACATATTATTCGACTCATTTAGCTAGCTTTAATATTTTTCAAAACTTTAATGATTGTAACTATTATAACTACCGAATATTTCAAAATATTTTCACTACCGGTAATTATTTCGTCAAAAATAACTTTTCAGCGATAGATTTCTGTTACAAAAATGGGTTTATTATTCGTAGTCCACATAAAATAATATTTTTTTTAAACTAAGTTTTAGTGTTTTCTCCAGTAAAGCATCAAATATGGTTACAATATAACTACTCGGTATGAAAGTTAAAGATTTGTAGCTATCAATTATCTGTCATAAATATAAAAGCATCATGATGATGATTATTAAAATTACATAATTTGTCAAAATTAAAATTTATTTTCATATAAAAGGCGCCACGTTGAGTCAAATCTCATGCATTATTCGCCAACCAGTCGAATTCTCCTGTAACAGGTGAAATATTATACATAGATTGAAGTAATTTGATGTGAAGTGACCCGACGGATGGGCTGATTTATTAAATTTCCTATATTTAATTGAATTATGTTAGACACAATTCAACGTACATTATAATACCTGGTTTATCTTGGCAATTTAATTACTATAAACTAATCTATAAAAAACGCAATTTGAATTAATTTTTTTTGAAGACATATTTTTTCATTTTAACCGAGAATTACCCAGATACAAAATCATTGAATGGAAAATAACTAACAGGCCTAGCTCACGCAGAAAATATTTTTTAGCTATTATTAATTTAATTGAATCGATTTATTTACATTTTATACCCAATAGCAGTCTAATTATTATTGTGATTAAATGGATGTTACAAATAGCAATCATATTTTAAAGACCCAATAAGGGACAGCTTTTAATGATAAAATGATTAATTAACGACCTATTTAATTTATCATTAATAAAAAATACAGCCGCTTAGCTTGCTTAGCTTAACATTGTCTAATCTTAAAAGTCGATAAAGTTAAAAATAGAGGGTGCAAATTGTCAAAAGTCAAAAATAGATGTTTTTCTTTATTACAAAACCGGAAAAAAATCGAAAATTTTGATAATTTTCAAGAGACAACTATTTCTCTTAGAGAGTCGAAGACTTTATCTCTAGATTTTTATCTTGAAATGTCTATAAATAGCTTTGTTTGCTCCTTTTCGATGAATCGATAATTGTCTTGTCGTATATCTTAAACATTCCCTTATCTCCTTGTTCTTTAAGGCAGAAAAGAAGTGGATAACCAATTTTATATACCCAGTTTTTCTCTATTGTAAGCCTATGTTATTAATCTAAATTTCATGTTTTACGATAATTTCTTAATATCTTCAATTACAAAAAAATTATTTGCTTCAATTTGATCTGTGAATGGACATCATTTCTATGAGTTCAATGCAATGGTTTTTCAGGTGAACCAGTTTTGGCCTCCTAATGACCAAAAAAATAATCCCTATGACCCAAAAATAACAAGTGAAGAAGTTAAAATGGCTATTAAACGACTTAAACATGGGAAATCGCCGGGACCTAATGACGAGCATGAGGAAATTTTGAAGTTATTAGAGGCCTCCCAAATCACAACTCTCACCAGGCTATTCAACAATTCGTATATGAAACTGGAAATTTACCGAAAGACTGGTTATTATCAATATTTATCCCATTTCCTAAAAATAACAACGCTAGGAAATGCGAGGACCACAGATTAATTAGTTTAATGAGCCACGCACTTGAGGTACTCCTTAATATCATTCACTCTCGCATTTACACCAAATTAGAAGAACACCTTAGTGAGGTGCAATTTGGATTCAGATCAGGCTTTGGAACAAGGGAAGCACTTTTCAGCATGCAAGTGCCAATACAGAGAGCGAGAGATGTCAACTGCGACGTATTTGCATGTTTCATTGATTTTGAGAAGGCATTGGCCTCACGGAAAACTAATTGATATTTTAAAAACATCGGGAATTGATACTGAGGATATAAGATTGATCTAAAACCTGTATCTTCAGTAAAAAGCAACGAACTGTCCGATAGTTTCGTAGTCGGAAAGAGAGTTCGACAGGGATGCATATTGTCACCGGCATTGTTTAATATATATTCCGAAAATATCATTGGAAGAGTCTTGCTTGAATCAAAAGACAGTATTGTGGTAAATGGCCAATTTATCAATAATATTAGATATGCAGATGACATGGTACCGCTGGCAGACAGTGCGTTATTAGTAAGAACATCAATATAAACGCCCAATTTACAGTAAACAATGCACCATTAGAGAGAGTGGAGAAAATATGCTATCTGGGTTGCAATATCAGCGATACATGGGGTCACAGTTACGATTACGTTTTGAAAAAGTCGTAAGCGCTTTTACCCACCTTAAGAACGTTCTTTGTAACCTTTCTCTGAATATCAATATACACATAAGAATTCTCAGACGCTAACTTCAGTGTTCTCCTCTACGGAGTTGAAAGCTGGAGTCTTACCGAGGCTGCCGCCAAACGCTTAGAGGCATTCGAAATGTGGTGCTACTGACGCATGTTACGGGTCTCATACACACACCATACAACTAACATTAGGATTCTCGAGAGGCCCAGAAAAGAAAAGGACATTATTACTAATATAAAGTACAGAAAACTTGCTTACTTTGGCCACATTATGCGTAATGATAAATATTGACTTCTGCAATTGATATTACAGATCAAGATTGAGGGCAAATAAGGCCCTGGGCACAGGCGTATATCCTGGCTGGTCAGTCTTAGAAAATGGCTGGCCTAACATCAACTGACCTATTCCGAGCTGCAGTGAATAGGATAAGATGGTTCAACGTGGTCGCTAATATCACAAGAAGATAGGCACCTTTAGAAGAAGAATGATGGCTCTGTAAATTTAGATTGTAATTCATTGAAAAAATTTTTCGTCTAAAAGTTCCAGTGATAAGATTTATCGTTACTGGTGGTACATCCTCTTTACGTAGATTGAGAGTTGATATCTAATTAAGAGTAATGCTAAAAAATTGAAAACAAATGAAATAATACGAACTTGGTATTTTGAATTTTTGTTTCTAAAAACTTTCGTGCGTTGTGAATTGAACGCAGGCGGCTCCAATGAGTAAGCAGAATTGAAGGATGAAAGATTATCCACTAAAAAAACCCGTTTTTTTCTCTCTTAATACTATTGGGCAGTCCAAAATCGAACCGATTAAAAAACTAAATTTAATATTCATACTTATCCATTAAAAAAAAAAGAAAACCAATCTTGACGCGAGATAGTGTGTTTAAGATTAATAACATGTCAGATTCAATTTAACTGGATCATTTATCTTGGGCACTAGCAACACGTACGGTGATAGGAATATGTCAGATTTATCAAGATAGCGGTGATCAAAATCTAATGAATTTATAATGGTGCACCTAGCAAAAAACTATGTTTATTAATATAAAGGTATTTTATCTTAACATTCTTTGTCGCATTAAATTTTTCGCATTGTATCGAAAGTAGAGCAAAATTAAATTTAGGTATAGTTTATATAATTAGATTGTAATATAATAACCAAGTTGTTCACCTAAAATAAAAATGTAGCCTTTGTTTTAAAAATGTATGAAAACATTACATAAATATGTCCTTGATGTTTGATGAAGGAAATATTCCACAGGAACTACCTATTTGTTAGCCGTTGTTGGTGGTTTGTTAAAATCATATTATAACATTACATCTAATCTTTGATAAAACAAAACTTATGCACTCTAGGAAAGCTTTTAAATACCACGAAATGTCGGCAGTAAAAATAAGGTTTCTCTTTAACATAATAGCTATATTTTATGGACCAAACATTTACAAATTATTATATTTCACGGAATCTACTGCAGTAGCTGGTTTATGGAACATTTTTGAAATAATAACCAAAAAAATACAAATTTTGCCTTTTAATATTCCATTTTTTGAGTGAATACTGTCTTTTAAGAAATTTTTCGAGAGTACTTGAACTATACTAAAATTAAAAAGACTTTCATTTCACACAATATATCTAGTTTTATGGCTATGGTCCAGTCATGTCGGTTCCCGTGAGATCATTAAAGTTAAACTCCGCTGGACGCGGTTAATACTTAGATGGGTGATCGCTTGCTAATACCGAGTGCTGTAGCCGACAGTAAGTAGGCACGAAAACTGACAAAGAGTGAAAACTCGGGGTTGGTTGAGTGTGGACGACCGTAGTGGAACCCAAGTTAAGCTGTAGGTTCCGTCACTATAAAATCCTATGGGTTGATGAGACTTTAATTAATAACTACCACTACTACTACCTCTACCTAGTTTTATAATTTGTAACGAGTTTTTTATTATTAGGGTCTATTGGAAACCCAGCTGTATCCGTAAGTATTTGTCAATAATTATGGTATCTTGAAAATGTTGTTGGTCATTAGTGTTTATAACTGAATTGTCTCTTGGAAATTTTTTAATTTCTAATTGTTGGAGTAAATAAGGGATGTTGATTATTTTTAAGAAGTGTTTAAAACCATCCATAAGTACCAAATAGAGAGCAAAATATTAAATATTATTTTTTTAATACAACTAATACTTTAAAAATCATATATTTTAAATTCCGTTCCAAATTTCGCTTCAAAATACCAATACTGGTGACTTAACAGCTGTGACGTCACATGCTGTCAAAGACTGGTAAACTGGCAAGGAGATATAACGCTAATTCGTAATTTTCGTAATAAAAGATAAGTTCTAAGTTTTATAAGTGTTGTGGAGTGCTTCAGTGTACAAATACTACAATTAAAACACTTGAAAAGTTATTTATTCACGTCCCATATTCGGAAAATAACAGGAAAATGTTATTTCAGTTATCCCATAGGGATCCGGCACATGTGCCCACACAGTTTAAAATGTATTTTTGTGAAGATAATTTTGATGTAAGTTTGATAACATTTGTTTATTTTTCTTGTATTAAAAGTTATTATTTTTCAAGTTTTCAAAGATGAAAATTGGAATTTTGGGGTTAGAAATAAAGTAATCAAAGTCGGGTAACAACGTTTAGTACTTGTTTTATTTTAGTTTTGAGCCTATAAATACTTATGATTAATATTATCCATTATCGGTTGAGGAAATAACAATTCTTGGTATATTAATTACATGGAGGTTTTCACATTTCTAAGTTTAGCAGAGCAGAAGTTACTGTTTGTTGCAGAGAAATTGGCCACACGCAAATTCGAACTATTTGCCTTATTAAATCTACTTTCCATCATGGAAAAACTTTCGAAGAAATTGCACGGAAATCACTATAAAATAACGTTAAACTAACAACATAACCTTTGACAGCAATGAACAAGTGACGTCATACACTTTGATTGATGTTTGTTGGCACGTGACTCGAGAGCGATTTAATTATATTTTGATTACTTAATAAAAATTAAATTTCTTAAAAATAAAGCAAAATATAGTGTTCTTAGGATTTCTATTAGTTGACTACTTAAGATATATAAAAATTAATTGAAATAACCAACGAAATGGGGATATGCTACGAGTAGTGACAACTTTCGTATCTATCTTGCTTTCATTGTTATTTCAATCAGTTTTATGACTAGTATGTTGAGTTAGGTATTATATGAACTTTCGTTTGGATGCATTTATAGGTGAACTAAACCAGAAATACTGTAATATATCAGAATTATCATATATTTTTTAGTAATGAAGTACTATTAAATAAAAACTTCTTTTTGCTAATTTTATTGTCTTAAATTGAGTTCGCGCTGAACGGTCGTCAGTTATATTTCAAAAATATAATTAACCTCAAACCTACTCACCCATACCTTTTCGGAAATATGACCTTTCTGCACATCAACTTAAAAGTAACCGAAACAGTTCTATTGCCTGCCCTCGGGACAAATTGCTTCTAATGATGAAAGTACCTATACAAATTTCCGATGTGAATTATGGTAATATAATTTTTTAAAAGATAATTTGCAGTAATCAATCAATGATCATTATGATTTTTGCTAAGTCGGAACATTGAGAAAGTTGATTATGCATATAAGGAAAAGATTATAAATTACCGATGCATTGAGACTTTTGTGATTTTTGCTGATGTAAGTTATGTACTACCTTAAGTGATTGTGAAAAAATCGGGAGAATAATAGCTTCGATAATGGTTTGTTTTGTAACGTATCTATTCTCATTGGTCAAGCAATTTTGTTGGTCATAATTAAAAACAATAAGGAAGCATCATGTTATGAGTCATTGTAGTGGATCAATGTTTTCAATTCTGATATTAACAATGTTGTTAAAAGTATTATTGATAGATTATAATTATTACATTTAATTTATATGATATATAAAAATTTGTGTGACATAATTTAAAAATTATAGTTTTTAGGAGACATTTTCAATGTTTGTTTGTCATCTTAATGTTCTAAAAGGATAAGCAAGGAGTTGTTATTTAAAAAAAAGTAATGTTTTGATTATTTAAATATTTTTGTCATATTAACTTTTTTAAATATAATTTTTTTCATCAGATTTTTCGCCTTACGACCATCACGTACGATTGTAAACATTCACTGAGATAGGGAGTACTATTTTGACGCAAACAGTGTTCTAAGGTTGGTATTTTTGAGTGGATCGATTTTGCAAGTAATTTATGTCAAATACGATTCCTAAGAATAGTACTGTATTTCTCAATTCTTTTGAAAAATTGGCCATTTTTGATTATTTTCAATAGTGGTTTTGAAATTTTTTAGATTATCCTCATCTAAGGATTGCTTAAGAATGTATATATATATATATATATATATATATATATATATATATATATATATATATATATATATATATATATATATGTCGGACATTCCCATGGTTGCGATGGGCAATCGAAGTCCCTCTCAGGACTGTAAGGCAGCTGACGTTTCGGTGAAATCTCATTCACCATTTTTAAAGCTCACTGTATGGCGTCTACGAGCGAACTGACGCCTGCGACCCGGGTGCTGTCGGTCCTGTGTACGCGTCGGACGTGTTCGTTTTTCGAATGGTTCCGGCCAATCAGGTTGCGAGACCTGCTGCGCGTCATCGGCCCTGTTGCCAGTGTTTGGGGTTGCGTTGCCGAGTTGTAATCTGTTTCGTTAGTAAGTGGTACTGGTTGATGTTTTGTAAGCAGATTTTTCCAAGTATTGGGCACACGTTGGCCATCATCTCTGCTATTTAAGTTGTCGGGCCTCTTTGCAATTTCAAAGGCCTCCCTTATAACTCTTGTGGACTGTCTCATATAAAAAGGCCAAAAAAACATGTTCTACAACAATATTCTCAAGATTATAATTGACATTCATAGATCTTGTATGGATAAAAACCAACTCTGTGTCAGCATTTAAGTAAATCTGTCACCCCAGAACACAGCTAACTGCACTTGGTTTTCGCTAGAGCCACTAACAAACATTGGAAACATATAAGTCAACTTCAGTTTTTTTCAGAAAATTAGACGTATTTTCAGTCATCTACATACCAATTTCGATGAGTTATGGAACACTTGTTCTTTCTAGTAAGCAAGGGTGTAGTGAAAGTGATGTCTAATTTAGCTTCCCTTATCCATTTTCTATCTATTCTAACAGAAATTGGGACATACTTTCAGTTCCATTTTTATCACTGAATTAGTGTTAAAGCAAATTATTTGGGAAAACGTTTACACTGATCTCCATTGCTCTGGGTTCCTTTAATAAGTTCCTGTTATGCGTCTTTTTGTGGAAAGTTATTAGCTTAATTAATAGGCAACCAAACACTGACAATAACCCTCATCTAATAAAGCTGATGCTTGTACTTTGTCATGATTGGTTTGATTTCTTGGTCGATTAATATTCCAAATTCTTACAAGTCACAAATAAAACAGTATACCACAGAAGCACTACCGGAAAAATGTCAGATATCATAAACTTAACTTTAAATTAAACTTATCATATATATATATATATATATATATATATATATATATATATATATATATATATATATATATATATATATATATATATATATATATATATATATGTATAGCTGTGTTCGTTTGAAGTAGACGTGTTTCTGCTCCTGCGTCACAATTTTCGCTATGGAGCAACAGGCCGCAATCAAAATTTTGCTTCAAATTGGGAAAAATTGGTTCGAAAACATTCAAATTATTGAAAACCTTATATGGTAAGGATTATTTAAGCAAGGTTTTTGAGTGGTATTTGCGGTTCAAGGACAGCAGACTTTTTTTTATTCCCTAAATGGAAAAAGGCGATGAAGGGAGAAGGTTTTGAAGACGTTGTCGCGATTCAAAGGAATGTGACCAGGTCTCTGAACGGTATTCCAGAAAAGGAGTTTTCTAGGTCATTTCAGCGGCTATAAGAGTGCAGCAAAATTCGTATAGAAGGGGTAGAGGATTATGTTGAAAACTAAATAAAATATTTTTTCTAAACTCTTGTTTTCATTCGTAAAAAAAATTACTCCCTTAACTTTTTGAATGAACTATATATATAAATACATATATATATATATATATATATATATATATATATATATATATATATATATATATATATATATATATATATATATATATATATATTGTACCATAAATTTAGAAATAATGAGTTGGTTTATGTGAGAAATAGACTAAAAAAATTTATTTTTTATTTGAATTAACAGAGTTGCCTATTTTAATCCATATCCTAACAACTCAGAGGATTATGTAAAATATGTAATTATTCAATTTCAACAATTTAAAAAATACTAAAAATATTAATTTATACCCTTGCTGAAAAGAACAGCTTATTCAAAAGTGTTTTAAGTTTAAGACAATTTACCTCGATTTAAAATCAAATAAATTATTTCTCAGAAAAAAAACTCGGTAGCGAAAAAACAAATTTAATGATATTTTAGGTATAATATATTAATTTAAAATCAATTAAATACAACACTATAAAATTTTAACGCCCAATAAAACACCTAGATGTGTAACAAAACTGTACATATAAAGCAACAATTTCCAACATTTGTGGAATACTTTGGACGGCTTTTTAATAAATTACTATTTATAATTCTCATAAAACCTTATACACCTGTATGAACAGCCATTAATTATTTAATTATACAGGTGAACCCACAACACATTATAAAGTTAAGGAATTTTCAATTGATTTTTTAAGTGTAATTGAATTCTTTGTTGCTAAAACGAAGTACTTAATTTCTTTTATTGGTACCAAGAGAATTAAAACATTTTTTCAATTAAGCGTGCTTAATTTTATGATATTAAAATAGCATGTATATATCTCGTATTAGCAGTTATTTGTTTTATTTAGTAACAATTTCATTTTTCGCTTTTTAGGGTTTTTTTTAAGTCGGTACAATTTTTTTTATAAAAATTTTATTTTTCGATTTTAAGTTTTGAGTTGAGTTGGGTTTTAAAGGTCGTAAAAAAGTATCCAATTTATCAATAGTTGTAGACCACACTAAATTGGAAAACAAAAAATTCTGTGATTCTGAGAAATCCAAATTTATCAGTTTTGAATGAAATTGTACCAAACAAGTATTTAGATTGCTATCTTGAATTTTAAGAAATTAATTTTAGAATCGTAACCTAGATCCTCAAAACCCCCTAATACCGATATTGAAAGAACTTGAAACATGCAAATTTTTTAGTCCGACATATTTTATCTTGCATTTGAAGTAATTAATTTAAGATCCGTAATATACAAATTGGGCAAAATTAATTTTTTTGTCCCCCATATTATCAGCTCAATCTTGGATTTTACTGAATCAATTTCGGTCAAAATAATATGGGACCACCGCAGAAACTTTCTGAATATAATTCAAAAAATTTCATTCAAATCTGTGGCACCGTTCCGGAATAATCGACGTACGTACATACATAAAAAACATCGGAATGTAGAACCTCTTTATTATAGAAGTCAGTTAAAAACATCGATCCAGCTAGTAAATGTTTTGTATTATAAAAATGAAAATATAATATACTAAAGTTCTATTGGAAATGGTATTATTGCCGACAGGTGACGCTTTCACCATCGGCATTGTTGCATTTGCTCTATCAGTTGCGTCCAGTCGCATGACTGTTGTTTCGTATGTACATAATAATATTATTTTTCGCAGTGCTTAAGAGATTAAACTATTTATATATGTAGATAACGCATCTCTTAAGCTTTTATTTAATATATTGCAAACCTCAAAAAGAGATTTTTAATATGATTCTCAACACAATTCCAAAAAAGTTAATTTTTTATTGGCGCAAACTTGTTAAATAATTCATCCTTTCACATCGTAAATTCATTAGCACCATAATTCCATAAAATTCAAAGTAATTTTCCGAAATTCTCACCTCCCTGGTTCACTAGCATAGTCTAACTTTAAATCAAGTCTAAAAGGGTTTGACAAGGGTAACAATAAGTCAACTAAGTTTGGAACCGTAAAAACACAAGAATAAAGAAATTATTTTTTTTTTAAATTGTCCCGTCAGGCGCGGATCCAAGAGGGGGATCCCCCCCCCCCAAAGAGCTTGGAGTTCAGGAAAATAGACCCGATTTTGTCTCTTATGCTAGGAATGTGTATGCTGCAGGCATTTCCCTCTCCCCTCCCTCCCCCCCGCTGACAACTTGTCTTTTCTTGTGATCACCCTCCCCAATAGCTTTCAGATCAGGAAATTAGACCTGATTCTGCCTCTTAATGTGTATGCTCCTCCAAAGAGAAATGCTGGTTCCGCCCCTGTGTCCAGTGCATTATATTCGTTAAATTCTAAATTGAATGCTGAAATTTTCGATTAAGCTTTTGGAAGAACATAAGGACCACAAAAATTCCCTATTTTCTAAAACATACTATATATATATATATATATATATATATATATATATATATATATATATATATATATATATATTGTTTAAAATTACCAGGCATATCAGTTTAGTGGTGATTATCTCGGAAACAATTAAATTGAAAAAAAAATATCTTATTAACACTTATTATAAAATTTTTAAATCATCTTTTTGTAGAATTGCAAAAACTTAAAAAAAACCCATGAGTATGCTAATTACTAAAGGAAAAGTTCCATTTCTAAACAAATAAATCCATATCACACATGTCTCCGTGGTCAACCTAATAACACCGAATGTACCATCATCAAGCAAGTCATTAGGTTAAGAAATTATAATAACCGGTCCTATTTAAATGTACCGCCTTGAGCCTAAAACGTCGGGCTCCCACATGGCACTTTCGGTTTCGTTTCCACATAATTAGGGAGGAGTGGCGATATAAAATAAACAAAACGATACAAACATATATCTTAAAATTCATACATATGGTTATTTATTTATACATATATTTAAAACTCCTTGAAAATCACAGCAATTCAGAAATATGTCAACAGTATTTGGATTTATTTTAAATTTAAAATATTAAATTTAAATTGAGGAAAGTAGAAAAATCAATGATAGACTCTGTGTTGGTAGACAGAGGGCATAGGAACAAGATAATCGATGTTAGGGTCAAAAAAAGCCTGAAAATACACAGAAATCTCTACACGATCCTTATTGAAATGAGACTTACACCTCAGACGTACATTAAAAATAACATAAATGACAGGCTGCACTACAAAAAAAGCGATCAAATGAAGAGGGAAAAGCGCAAACATTCAAAGGAAAACAGAAGAGCTAATAAGAGAACTACAAAAGATGACCGTAGCTGTGGAACTATTGCAATAAACAGAAATAAAAGACAGACAAGATGGTGAAATAAAGAGATAAAGAAACAAATAAAAATCAAGGAAGAAAAATGGAAGGTATACCTAAGTCGGAAAATCGGGATTAGTTGCAGATTATACAAGCAACAAAGAATATTAGTTCAAGCTATGGTAAATGAAGCAAAGACAAGAACATAGGAAGAATTTGGACAAAAAATGGAAGAAGGCTACAAAACTAACTAAAAACTATTTTATAGAGCATTAAAATCACCATGGAAAGGAAAAACACAAAAAACAGAGATAGTTAAAGACAAAGAGGGACTATCGATAACAGAAGGTGACAAGATTATGGAAAGGTGTAAGCAACACTTCGAGAAACTATCAAATAGTGAAGTCTAGCTAGGACCGGAAGAGGAAAATGATAGAATAGACAGAGAACCTTGTAAGAGGGAAAATGATATAAAAATGGAAGAAATAGAAGGATCAGAACTTTAAAAAAGGAAAAGCGGCTGGACATGAAGGAATAGTGGTGGATATGCTGACAAAATTGGGATAAATAGGAAAAGAAATATTTTCAGAAATGTTTGGATAAGAGGAAGAATACCTGGCGATTGTACGAATAACAATACCAATACAGAGGAAGGCTAACCCTAGAGTGTGTGGAAATTACAGAGGGATCACCTTGTTAAGCATACTACTAAAAATATACGAAAAAATATTAGAACAAACAATAATACAAAAACAGTGACAGGATGACAGTGTGGTTTCAGGAAACGACAAATCACTCAACACCATATATTCTCCATAAAATAAATGATAGAAAAAACCATTGGGCAAGGGAGCATAATCATACATGGATATAGAAAAGACATTTGATACAGTGTCACAAAAAGCAATATGGGAAAATCTAGAAAACAGGAACATAGATAAAAGCCTAATGATATGAATCAAAAGTTTATACGATAATAAAAGAAGTTAAATGAGAAAGGAAAATAGACAATCAGGAACCTTTAAAACGGACTAAGGCGAGGTGGAGTTATGAGCCCAACATTACTTATCATAACACTGAACGATATAATTTTAGCAACAAACACAGATAAATAGATAATAAACATTGGATACATAGATGAGGGTGCACTCGCAGAAGAGATAATGGTATGTACGAAATACGAAACAAAACTACAGGAGAAATTGCACAGATGAGAACGGGAACTAAAAAGGAGAGGAATGAAAATAAGTATAAAAAAGATGAAGACCATGTATATAGGTAGAGAGAAGAAGAGTTATAAAATTAAATAACAAGACGGTAGAGCAAGTTGATGCAATTAAGTGTTTAAGTGAAATATTGGACAGGGAGAAAAATATGATGGAAGAAATTAATGAACTAATACAGAATGCTACCTTAGTCTCTGTAAGACATTTATTAAAAAAAAATAAGTGGAGGAAAAAAATAACAATACACAGGACAATCTACAAACCTATTATTTCATATGGAAGGGAAAGTTGGATCCTAACAAATGCAATGAAGAGCAAAATACAGACCATTGACCTGATATTTCATTGGCGTGCTTTGTTCTAGTTAAGAATGAAAATCCCTACTTGAGATCGCAAGAAATTCACTCTTATGGTGTAGTGTATTTGCCTATCCTGTAGTGACAAAAACCAATGAGCTCAAAAATCATAATGTAGTTAGTGATACACTGCTTATAGGAGAGGCTTCCTCCTTTTTCTGGTAGTTTCTTGCAATCTGAAATGGTGCTTTCAATTTCTAACTACAACACAGTACTCTTGTCCTTATAATATAAATCATTTTCAGTGGGTTTCTCCTATATATACATTTATATATATATATATATATATATATATATATATATATATATATATATATATATATATATATATATATATATATATATATATATCAGCTGCAAGTATATCATTTCAGCGTTTACTATAAAATTATGTTCTTCATTATATTATATTACATTTTCTTTCGATGTTTCAAGCTATCAAAATTTTAGGTCACCTCAGAGCCTTGAACATACCAATAGATTTTAAATCACAACAATTTTGTTTGTTCTTTATTATAGATCGGTGAAGGAGCCGCTTTTTTGAGGTTTGACAGGCACAAATATTGTTATTTAATTTTGCTTTCAGTTTTTTACTTATTCTAATTCTTTTGAGTATTTTCAAATATTAAAAAAGATTACAAATATTTTATAATTAATATTAGCAAAAAAAGGATTTATTGTTAGATATTATTTATATATTAACAATAACATAATAATTTAGACAATCAGAGTAAATAATATAATTAGAAAAGGATAGCATAAAATCACTGTATCAAGAAATAAAAGAACTAACACTCTTGATGAACACTTTTCTAAATATAAATAAAAATATTATAGCGGATACATTGACAGAGGACCTTAGTTCTGACATTACGTTGATTCTGAAAGGTAATTCGCTGGTCCACTTAGTTCTAGTTACGCTTAAAGCTCTTTTCGAAATAGAGTTTAAAAATTTAAGAGTATGATTTGGGGCACAGTTTTCATCCTGAATGCATTGGAACTAAATTGAGCCTCTTAAACTCTTCAATAATGTTTCTTATCGCAACATCATTTTGGTTTTATTTAATTACATTTCCATTGTAGAACGATATTAATGCAACAACCGAGTTTGAATAAATATTGTCACTATTCGGGTTGAAAAGTAACAAAAAAGAACAGTAAGAATTGTACTGTTATAAGTACCAAAATAAAGGAGTTGATACCTTTCTCGTAGGAAGCAATAACTCTCTAATAAGTATCTGGTTTTTACCTTTTCTTTACTTTGCGCAAAGAGCCAAAGGGTTAGAAAAGGAAAGGGAAGAAGAAGAAGAGGAAAAAGAATAATAAGAAGAGTTGCAATATTTTACGTAACAGACTAAATCGTATGTTTGTACACTTGTTGTTTAGGTTGTGTAACTTTTATGGATGCGTGATGATGAGATAATTTGTCTCCGGGACAAAATCTGAGAATAATTTAATCGTTCTTTAATTGAAATTTTATTTTTAGAATTTATATGCATTTTGTAACAACTAACGATGTTTATTTACACATAAACAAATATGAATCTATCTTCTAAATAAAATTACTCTGTCTATATCTGCCTCTATTGGTAGTGAAAATGGAAATAGAATATGTTAACATATTTTGTTAGGATATATTAAACGTATTTTTTACATAATTCAGCGAGCTCGATTCATTACAGGTTATTTTTGTTGAAATTTACTTTTTCTTTGAGTGGTCATATTGTTTTATTTTAATTTACTTTAAGTGTGAAAAACTACAATTGATTAGACCGGTTGATTTATTGTTTTACATCATTTCTGGGGACTCTGGATCTTACTTAGTATTTTCACCCGTTCCTCCACTTTAAATAATATAATCATTTTTCGTTAATTAACATATAATTATAAGTAAAGGGTGTTTTTTATAGAGGTATAAAACTTTAAGTTGACAACACTTTTTTAACTGGCGGCCATTTTGTCAGCTGTCAAGTGATTTATGTTTAGTTTGGTTTGGCATTTCAACATGAATAGACTGACGCCTGAACAACGCTTCCAAATTGTGTAAATTTATTTTGAAAATCATGGTTCTGTTCGAAATATGTATCGCGCACTACGTCCATTTTACGGTCAACATAATCGTCCATCAGAGCAATTAATTCGA
The DNA here is from genome assembly GCA_034092305.1 of Diaprepes abbreviatus. Lineage (NCBI taxonomy): Eukaryota > Metazoa > Arthropoda > Insecta > Coleoptera > Curculionidae > Diaprepes > Diaprepes abbreviatus. Next base: position 1,844,806 of record JASJET010000037.1, on the reverse strand, counting down.
TTAACTATGGGACGTTTTCGCACCACGTTTACTCTAAATGATAATACGCATCCAGAGAGACGTCGTACAGTGCGTACAGAAGAAGTCATTGCTGCTGTAGAGCGTAGCGTAGAGGAAAACCCGAATCAGTCTATCCGTCATCGTGCACAGGAATTGGATATGTGTCCATTCACTTTATGGAAGATTTTGCGGAAAGATTTGCGTGCTTACAAAATCCAACTCGTGCAAGAATTGAAGCCACACGATCACCTAGCAAGGCGTAGATTCGGTGAATGGGCCCAAAACAAGATTGCCGTTGTTCCCGATTTTCATAAGCGAATTTTGTTTAGCGATGAAGCTCACTTTTGTTTGAATGGATACGTCAATAAACAAAACTGCCGTATTTGGAGTGATGATAATCCTCAAGTGTAGCTTGAGACACCGTTACATCCAGAAAAACTGACTGTGTGGTGTGCTTTATGGGCTGGTGGAATCATTGGTCCGTACTTCTTTAAAAACGATGCTGGTCAGAACGTTACAGTCAATGGTGACCGCTATAGAGCCATGATTACTGTCTTTTTCGTTCATCAATTGAACAACCATGATGTGCAGGAGCTGTGGTTTCACCAAGACGGCGCAACATGTCACACAGCTCGTGCCACAATTGATTTATTGAAGGAAACGTTTGGTAACCGCATAGTTTCACGTTTCGGACCCGTGAATTGGCCTCCAAGATCGTGCGATTTAACGCCGCTAGACTATTTTCTGTGGGGATATGTGAAATCGCTAGTCTACGCCGATAAGCCCGAAACGATTGATCACTTGGAGGACAATATTCGCCGCGTTATTGCCGATATACGGCCACAAATGTTGGAAAAAGTCATCGAAAATTGGACCTCCAGATTAGACTACATCCGAGCCAGCCGTGGCGGTCATATGCCAGAAGTCATATTTAATCTATAATGCCAGAAGGTTATCTTTCGAATAAAGTAAATTTCATGTCAATTTAAAAAATTCATCTTTATTTTATTCCATTTAAAAGTTCTATACCTCTATAAAAAACACCTTTTATAATAAATTTTCTTCATTATTATATTTTTAATAAAAAAAATCCAGACTTGGCTTCGTATGATTTTTTCTATTCAAAAATTTAAAAACGCATCTAAAAGAACTTCATTTTGTACACCATAGGCATTTGAAAGAGAGAGTTGATGCTTATATGGAAGGCAACATGAAAATTTTTTTTCTGGTGGAATAAAAGCGTTGCAAAATAGTTACCTCAAGTACGTTAAACTTAAAGAATATTTTGTTGAAAAATTAAATTATCAAAAAAATCGTAAGCCTTTCGTTTCAATATAAGAGAGAAAGTTTTTATAGCGTCCCTTGTAAATTAGAGCAGAAATATAAAAAGTTTTTGAATTGCCATCGAATAACTTCACCATCACGTATTTTCCCACCTTTAAAAGGAGATAAACGGTATGAAAAATACATTATTCTATACTGAACTACATATTTTACTACTTTGTCACTTAAGTGAACAAACCAGAATACACAATAACACTTTTGCTTAAATCCATATTAATTCTTCCTTCCCTTGATTTATAGATTATTTATTTATTATTTACACTTTCTGCCATTTTGAAATTCCTATCGAGGATATTAAAAACGACAATATTTCAATTTATACGGAGATAGATAACAGCTATGATTTTAAAAGAATGACTGAAAAAAAAGTTATTTATATGTTATTAATTCATTTTGCTATTTGTTATTAATATTTATAAACTATTGCATTATTTACTGAAGCAAATACGACGGAATTAATGATTAGTCTTAATTACTTATCAGCAGTGGTTTGCTACACTTAGTGATCTTGAACAGGTGACAGAATAATGACGGACTAGTGGGCGGTACGTTACCAACTTCATTGTTTACAGAAATTAAAGGGATTAGTGTCAGTTTTCGTGATTGGAATAATTGCTTATTAGCCATGAAAGATTAAAAATAAAAAAAAAATAACTTCTACGTATGGTTAAAACTCAAGTCTGTTAACTATATATAGTCAGTTACAAGAAAATTTGGAGAACTCCTTTGGATTATTTATTTTAACTAAAATAACGATTCAATATCGCCATTTTTATTTCATTCTTTCATTCATGCTTACTGGAAGATAACATTGACTTAATTGTTAAAATTTTCGACATGGTTTACAATGCTGGGCAAATCTTGAACGATCGGCTGCAGTCTTACTTTTTGATGATTATTTAGATACAAAGATCGCCGTGTAATAAGCCTGTTGAAGAGTTATGTGATAAAACACAATTCGGTTTTAAAAATGGTGTAAGAACTCGAGAGCCAGTGCTTTATCTTAAGACTATAATAGAGAATTTTCTTGATCAACGTAAGGATGTTTAACTAGGCTCCAAAGATTATGAACAAGTATTTAATTTTATCAAACACGATATAACTTAAATAATATTAAGTTAAATTAAAAAGATATACGGATAATAAGGAAGCTACGATTTAAATAAATCAAAGAGCGACTATAAAAAAATTCGAGGTACTGAAGGTGTTCGCCAGGGGTGCGTTTTTATCACCAATGCTTTTTACTCTATACGTTGAAAATATTGTCTCAGAAGCACTGGAAAATGTTGAAACAGGAATAAAAGTGAACGATTCAATAATAAATAATTTACAATATGTGAACGATACTGCCATTTTCTCTAATACTGGACAGGATTTTATATTAGATTATTGAAATGGGAAAGAGCTTATTTGTAAACACAGAAAAAACAAAATTTTTGATCGTAAGCAGAATCTTCGGTATAGCAATTGACCTCACATGGTCAGTACTACTAGATGGGGTTGAAGTATGGTCGCTAAAAATTATATTCATAAACAAACTAGAGACATTTGAGAAAAATGCTTCTAATCTCTTGAGTGCACCGAATACGAAACGACGAATATATCAACAAATAAAATATTAAAAGTAGGTTATTTGGATCATATTTTTTGAGAAGGAAAATACAGAATACTCCAACTTATTTTCCAACGCAAAATGAAAGGCAAAAAACACGAAGACCGTAAACTTAGTACTTCAATGTTCAATCTATTCTCTGTTGCCCCTAAAAATTAAAAAAAGAATCTCATTCAACCAGCCAATTTGGGGATTATGGCATACTTAAAAATGTGAATAACTGCATTTATTAGCCTTAAAGATTAGTGGAGGGAATTCGGATGCTTTTAGAATTTTCTGATCAGAGTTCTACATGCTCTCAAGCTTGGTCTGTTGCTGACAAAATGGCTAAACTCTCTAAGACGTCAAAACTCGAACTTTTCTAAAACATCCTTCAATAAGTTTTTGAAACCAAGATCTTAATTATCAAGAAATAATATTTGACAAAAGACGATAGAAATGGATAATAATCAGTTTGACAATACGAAAATCGATATAAAAATGCTAATCAAGAGACCTCACAAAATTGAGGCTCCATTTAAGAATTATCAACAGATGGCGACGCGTACGAATATTAGTTATAAATAAAACAGGCGTAAGACAAAAAAAAAACTGTTACAAGGCAATGGTTAATAATATGGATGATAAACCCTCGGAGTGCTATTGAACGAACAATGCTTCCACGACATCAAGGAGGAAGAGGATTGGTGAATATTGGTAAGCAGCTCGACCAAAAAATAATAAATTTACGTTCATATTTCCACAGGTTAGGGGACTCTTCCACACTACATCGAGCAATATGCAAGGCAGACGATTCAACGCCGCTACAGCTGAGGGAACAGGATATTACTTCTCACCACCAAACAGACCAAGAGAAGTTACAAACCTGGCTACAGAAGCCATTTCATGGATGGCATCCAAATGAAGTCAATCAGGACAGCTTAGCGTCGAACTACTGGTTGATTTCAGCACAGATGTTGCCGGAAATAGAGGGCTTCCTGTTAGCTATCCAAGACCAGTTTATTTCGACGAAGAAATATTGAAACTCATCATCAGAGATCCCTCAATAGAAAACGACTAATGTAGATAGGGTTGTCGAACATCAGGGATAATCTAGCACATAACTCGAGGATACCAAGCGTTTGTCGCAACAGAGTATAAGGAAAGACATGGCTCAGCCGCTAACACACTCTACCAAGAGTTAGCACATAAGTTAAATCTATTCCAAGTAGGAAAAGTGCCTTATTACAAATACAATCCGGAGCCTATTCTTCAGAACAACGAGTTCAAGTTATATTGGGACCGAACGGTTCTGACGGATCAAACAGTTGCTGTAACATTATAGTAACATTAACAATTTCTAGGCGAACTACACTAATCGACATTGCTGTACCTAACAACAACAACCTAAGGCCAAAATACAACGAGAAAATCACCAAATACAGAGACCTGGAGGCGCAAATTCGAAGACAATGGACAATGACCAGCGTTTAAATGATTTCCAGAATGTTTTCAATAACTGGAGTGATACCAAAGAACCTCCTGCAGAACATCAAGGGACTGGACCTTAGTGACCATCTATGTAAGCAGATTCGGAAAGCAGTTCTCCTTGCAACCACGTGAACCGCCCGAAAGTAGGAAATACACCAGACCACGTCACATAGGACCCGATATAACATGAAAAGGGTTCCCATAGAGCTTTATTCTTTTGGTATCTTTGGGTACCTGGTATGAGTCAATATTTCATGGAGGGAGTGCAAAGCCGTTTGGCTTGAAATCATAACGAATGATAAAAAATACCATAAACTGAAACACTGCAAAATTTTGTTTAAGATGAGAACATTTGATGTTAAGTGTAATTCAATTTGAGAAATTAAGTTTTGCTTCAAGTGTAAATGAAGAACTTATTTAGTTTATCCAGTTTTTTTTTTATTATTTTTGGCGTAAATTATTTGTTTTTTTTTGGTATATTTTTGAAATAACAAAGATAAATATAAAGATCATAGCTGTTGCCCAAACTATAGGAATCTTCAATAAAAATTTTGTACCATTTTTGAAAAAATGACCGTTCGTATAGCAATTCGCATATGGTTAGTATTTTAAAATATAATTGGACTAAAGAAATTTCATAAAAATTTAATTATATACTATATTTATTAAGCCCTAGGTCTATGGGGTGCAACAAACCAACTAACTAGCAGTTTGTTTGACCCATTCATATATCAATTGAAGTATAAATTGTTATTAAAGATTGCACCATCTATAAATCACTCTCCAAGGACCATTTTTCTCAATAAACTTATTCATTTAGATCCGGATCTTTGATACAACCATAATTAATTATACACGCATATAACCCCATTTTTATTGCTCTAATTTTTTTGTGTTTCATTTTGCTACACATTAATTAGAGTTTGACACACTGCGTTGTTCTAGCCCGGTGATTTATACCGTGTGGTAATTTAAATACGTCAAAAATGTATTTCAAAACGGTCATAAATCCCGAGCTAACCAGATCCATTGCCACAGATAAACTCTTTTACATAATTTACGCTGCGTTTACAAGATACTTCAAGGAGAATATAAGATCCGAGGATAAACTGAGTAGTTGTTTTATGGTTTGTGAGATTTCTTATAGCGTTTTGTATTTCATAGAAGAAAATTTATATATTTCTTGCCTGTTTGTTACTATTATAATGATAATATTGTATACAAATTCTGAAGTGGGATTCTGTTACAAAATTTAAAAAAAAAACAAGATAGACTAACAGCAAGGAAAATGACACTTATTATTTATTTTAAAAACGTATATGTTTTGTTTTAGTTTCCTGAATATAAAGTTATAATATTAATGTTATTGTATGGTTGAGTTTCGATTAGTCTTTTTGAATTTATTACAGATTTAATTACCCTACAGTTGCTAGTGCAGAGATATTGAGGTAATGAAATGATTGTAGATCCAGTAACCAATGCTTATATTGCAGTTATCCACAAGATTTTACATTTCCCGTTGCAATCAAATACAAAACTATGGTTGGTTAACTGAAGATGTTTCTCGAAGAACTCAATGAGAACTATCCATTCAGTATTTATAATTTTATAATTTTCATTCATTTTGTTAAAGGAATTTTTCCTTTTTCTTCACTGTCGTAACTCATTCTTAGAGGTCTATGAGGCAAGTATAAAATATTAAAAAAATTATTTAAAAAAAGAAAAAACGCAAAGCTCTATGTCAAAAAAGGCCATAAAACAAAAAAAAAATGTTTCTAGGAAAAGAATGAAAGATTTGTAAAGGAACTTAAAAACAAGCATACGCAGTTGGAAAACGGCTGGACTCTTCCAAAAAATTAGAAAGAATCTACAAATTACATGAAGAAGATAACTACCTGAACTAAACTTAAAGAGAAAATAGTGACAAATGAAGCAAAACAACTAATCGTCTTGAGACGAAATTTAAATGAAAATTCTATGACCAAGTCATAAAATGAATACCAGCAAGACAATAAAAGGTGCAATGCGAAATTACAATACGAGAATGATAAACGAGATAATCAAAAACAATGTAATTATATGATCGAATACATCGGACATATACATATACGCAAACAATAAAGTTCAGATTCGCACTAACGGTAAATTATCAACACCCATACCAGTCAACAGTGGTATTAGACGGGGAGACTCGCTTAGTACTTTGTTGTTTAACATGATAATGGACGAAATAATATGACTTGGTAGAGGATATAAAATGGGTGATACAGAAATAAAAATTCTCTGTTACGCTGATGACGCTGTGATATGTGCCGAAAATGAAGACGACCTCCAGAAATTGTTAAATACCTTTAATCTTACGGGAAGAAAATATAATATGATTATCTCAGCCGAAAAAACTAAATGTATGAGAACCTCAAAAGAACCCCTCCGATGCAAACTAGAACTAGACGGTCAAATAATACAACAAGAAATGAGTTTCAAATATCTAGGAATCGACATGACTAGTTATGGCAACATCGAAGTAGAAGTAAGAGGGCAGGTGGCCAAAGCAAATAAAGTGGCGGGTTGTCTCAACGACGTGATCTGGCGAAACAAACACTTACAACAAGAAACAAAGGTTCGGATCTACAAAACCACAATTAGACCCATTATGACATACACCTCAGAAACACGGTCAGAGACGACAAAAACGAAACAACTATTGAAGACTACAGAAATGAAAATACTTCGACGAATAACAGAAAAAACGCTACTAGACAGAGAAAGAAGCGATAACATTAGGCAATCATGCAACACAGACTGCATTAATGAGTGGGTCCTATAGCGTAAGACACAATGGAACAAACACATAAGCCGAATGACAGAGGATAGACTGGTAAGGATCGCACGAGATAAATCGCCTAGTGGTACACGCAGTAGAGGTCGACCACGGAAAAGGTGGAGCGATAATTTAAGTCCAGAATGAGGAAAATCGAAGAAGGAACAGGTCAGGGACCTATTATAGAAGGTAGAAGAAGAAGAAGAAGAATACATCGGATAAAATACAAAGATGGTAAATAAGTCACCTGAACAAAGAAGTAGAGAATTTCTATTCAAACTTGTAAGAGTCAAAAGCACCCATTTGAAAGAAAGACAACAAGAAAAAACAGCCACTTTGGAGCAAGGAGAACATAGAACTTTGCAACAGCTAAAAAATCGCCTAGTCTATTATAACCTACGGTTTCAGAAACATCAAACTGTAGAAAATATCTAGGAATTTTTACTGGGCTCAGAACTCGATTATAATATTTTTTTTTAGTAATATTGTTGGATAATATTATTAATGGATTTTGCAAAAGATAATTTCAAAAATCGGAATATAATTATCAATTAATAATTTTGAAAAAAATATTATCATTTAAGAGAGTAATTGATAATTTGATTCCTAAAATTATAAGTATATAATAAATAAAGTAGTTGGTAATTTTATTCATGTAATTATCAATTAGAGAAGTAACTGAAAAATTTCGATCTTTAAATTACCCATTACAACAATAATTAATAGTAATTTATCAGAATTAAATTAATAAATAATTTTTTTGAAACAATTTTTAGATAAAGTAATGGAAAATTAACAGTAGGAAAAATTTTGCAAGTTCATTATTTAATTCTAAGTGAAAAACTGTAACGAAAACGTATTTTACATCGCTCAAACTTCTTTTTGTTTAGGTTAAAACAAATAATAAATAATTAAAAATAAAATGACACTTTTCTGCCACGATAATATGCATTAATCTTGTCAAGAGGATTAAAAATGGCCGACAAAATTTAAATTTATCGATTTAACACAAAAAAACTCAGAGAAGAAGCGAAAGAAGGGGGATAAAAATTTTTGACCACATGCCTAAGTAAGCTTTTTACAATAATTTGATGTTTTTCCCCATCTTTTGATAAAAATATCTTGACACCAATGCATCGGAGTTCGAGCTAAGCTCATTTTGTTCTGGGAGCGATTCATAACTGCGCAAGCATGATAAATAATCATACTTATTTTGCTATTTAATATTATGCTGCATTATTTGCGAAAAACCCCGTTAAATTATTTTTTAACTTAATTCAAAAAAATTTCAATTAATAATTCCATAAATTGGAAAATTGTTTTCATAATTGGTCTTGTAATAGGTTATTTGAAAAATGAAAAATAAATTACTTTATTAATTGATAAGTATAGGAATAAAATTCCCAATTACTTTAATAATTGATAATTTTAGTTTCCAGATTATTAACTGATAAAGTAATTTCTAATTTTGAACTGCAAATTACTGAGCAGAGAATTTTTCAGTAATTGATTAATGATTAATTAAAATTTTTTGCGAATCTCTGACTGAACTAAGTAAGCAACATTAAACGGCTGAAATTGCAAGACAAATGAAACTTAGTTGAGTGACATTTAGAAAACTTGGTTGGATATTGAGTAAATAAGAAGTGTCATGTGAACTAGTAGATATATGTTGAACTTTTATTGCCTTTATTTTTTTTTTGAGGAATATCACGACATTCGGCAAGAAATAGCCATTAATAAAACCAAACAGTTCTCGTGAATTTAGTATAATATAAATAAAACACCTATTTAGGACAAGTATAAGGCATATCAAGTATATATAAACTCTAAAGTTTTCATTCACAGAAGTGACATATTAAAAAGCTTCACCTGCAAAATCATGATTGATTTTCAATAACTGATACAGCAATTCACAACTGGTGTGGTGCGCCCTCCTTGGAAAGGTACCATGTACTGAAAGGCGGGAGGAATAGTTTTACTACTTACGAGATATTTAACTTATGATGATATGTCGATAATAAGAAAAAAGAGGGACGATTACAAAAAAGCTGATCTAATTGATTATGCATATAAAATGTTACAAAATCCAATCGCTAGAATTACCGACGCCTAATAAGAAAAAAGTGAAATAAAATATGTTTAAATGGAACTAAATAACAACAGTTCATGTGTCCAATGATTTTTAAATATTTGAGTTATTATTCAATTATACTTCAGTATTTAAATTTTTATGTTAAACTGAATCAAATGATTTTTTCAATAAATAAACAAAAATTAATTTAGGATAAAATTTCCAGATTTTTTGATAGTATTGTAAGCTTGTTTTCAAAAATATTCTAACAATAACTCTAAATAACTCCATTGTATTTTCAAGTTATCACTCTAGTTTTCTATCGATACGCGAATCGTCAATGCAGCTGTAACCAACCAACAACTCTTTATATTAAATCTTCAATTCCAGACATATTGGTAGGATATTATACCTGCAGATTTTTCATTTTTATTTAATTTTTACGCTCCTTATTTCCCAGATGTATATATAGTTGTTGTTTGATTGATGATAATTTACTATCTGGTATTGAAAATATCTATGCGTATAACATCTTACCGATATGTCTGGGAACCAGAGATTTAATAAAGACAGTTTATTGTGATTTTGCTTGAAGGAGAAAAACGGTATGTTTTTAAACATATTCTACGATTGTGAAGGTTTCTAGATATTTTATTTAATTTTCAAACTATTTTTATATTATAACTGCAATAATGCAATTTATTAATTGTTTTTACAGTTATATTCTTGAACCAACTAACCATTACTGTTTTTAAATTTAGAACATTTTAAGGCTCAAAAGATATTGCCATTTTAAAATTGAGAAATAAAAGAACGTGCAATTTTTAATTATATATTTTCTTAGCAAGTTGTAAGAAATGCGAAACGAAGTGATATATTTAAATCTGTCAGTCATCCATCTGTTGCCCACCAAACAGAGCAAACATCTCGCTGTAAGCCTTGTGGCAACAAAACCATAAACTTTACGCAGTGACTCGTGCAGCCACTTCTTATTACGTAGTCTCGTAAATTTTATCCTAAGACAAAACCACCTTGGTAATTACGTCTTTTCTTTGTTTATGTTCGAGGTTCGTTTACAACGGTCAAAGATGACATATTCTTCTTGAAGAAGACATTATAGACGTCTAAATTTACTAGTTGGAAAAATTAGAAGGTTTCACCAATATTATTTAGTAATTGCTCCTAGACAACCTGGTTGTAGAAATATTCGAAGAAAATTTTAATACTTAATTGGCTAAATTATTCTATATTTTCAGAATATACGCATTTTGGGCGAATTTAGCTAAACCAGTTTTTGAGATATCTTATATATATATATATATATATATATATATATATATATATATATATATATACAAGCCTCTTTTTAAAGTCGGTTAAAAACTGTTCATGGGACAGAAAAAACTTAACTCAACCTGAAGATTGAGAAAAAAAAAAACAAACTGCAAAAAATAGTGAACTATTTTTCTTTAAAAATATCTTAATTTTTGTTTCAGACATCTTGTATTTAAAATTAGTTGTATCGGAAATTTTAAAAGCAAATAAGTTAGTTAGTTTGATTAAAATACTGTTGCTCTGTCTACCCTTAGTTCTGCAACACCGTGTATAACCAATTCAAGGTCCTTCCTTTAATTCTGTAGTGAAAGTTACCTACAGTTGGTTGCTTTAAATCCAGTTTTTACTTTATACGAAGACAGATGCTTATATTTCGAGAACTGGTAACCCTGGCAGTGCTAGGGGTGCTGAGTATATGTACTCAGAATGTTTTGATAAACGGATCATATTTGAAAGATTTCTGAATTGCACAATTGCCGGAAGTCTTCCTTGAATTGAGGGAGCTCTTACACATCGGCTTAAGTGATTTTTTGAGTACTTAAATATAGAGTTGATGGGTTATCTGCCGTACAGTCATAATGATTTGTTTTTGGTAATGTTCATTCCATTTTCACAATTAAAACATTGTTTTTCGGAATAGTTCAAACATATGCAAAAATATATTGATCATAGTGGAGAATATTTTGAAAAACAATAAAACTATTTTCAATGATAATTATTTGTTTTTATTGGCTATTTCCGAAATATAAAGGGTTACTCTCGTCTGCGCAGTTATATTTAAATAAAATTTTGTCCGCCACCATCAACAAAAATCAAATCAAAAATGTTAAGCACATATTGCGAACACCTCATATACATATGTATCTCCTTATTATGTTATCTGTTTACAAAATAAAAACGAGATGTTAATTCCATTAACTTTTTCATGCATAATGGATTTAACTACACTGTCAAATCTTGTAGTTCATTATATGTTTCTATTATTATTGCTACGTTACTCCACTTTCATTTTTTATTCGGTAATAATTAATAATATTTTGAAATAGATCATAAAACCACACAATGCTATTTAATGTATCAGATATGATAAGCAATTCTATTTATTTTTATTTGCAAATGCTAATTTAATAAAAGCCTCACCTCCTTGATTTAAAAATGAAAATAAATTAACTAAGGCTAGGTTTTTTCGCCTCGTGGAGACTTTACTAAATAGACAATTTCAAAACGTACAATTGTCGAGCAGTAACAATGGTTTCCGTTAAAATTGTTCTTTTGGTTAAGCTATCAAGAAGTCAAAAGAAGCCGAGATTGAATAAATTAGAATTCTAATTTGGGTAAACTTTTTCAAGTAAAAATTAAGTGAAAAAAATTAGGTTTTAAAGTGTCATTATATTATGCAAGTTACAACTGTCAGAACAATGAAAATATTATAATCTGCATAACGAAATGACAATACTAGGTGATTTCAAAAGTTTCTAGATAGCTACATAGATGGAATTGATATCAGAAAATATAGGGTGTCTGGGAGAAGGTGGAAAATCTCCCGGATATGAAAAAAACACGTGAAATGAATACTACAAATTCATATAAACTTTTTTCGTAGAGGTTTCTTGTTCGGAGACCTTTTTTTCTTTAGGCTAGGTTTGGCTATCATCAAAGCAATGCGAATCTTTGACACTACAGATCTAAACAATTGGCAGTTGCTGCAATTGTACCATTCTCTTAAGTTCTTTAACCATGAATGCCTTCTTCTTCCTATGGATCTTTTGCCTATTATTTTTCCCTGGATAATTAATTGCAGCCACTGGTATTTATTTCCCCTCATAACATGTCCTAAGTATTGCAGTTTGCGTTCTTTAATAGTAAGTACTAATTCTTTCTCTTTCCGCATTCTTCGCAAAACCTCCACATTTGTTATTCTGTCTGTCCGCGGTATTTTTAATATTCTACGGTACATCCACATCTCAAATGCTTCCATCCTCTTGGAATCAATCTTTTTCATTGTTCACGCTTCCGTTCCGTAGTAAAGAACTGACTGCACGTAACATCTCACAAGGCGAATTTTAAGTTTAAGACTTAAATCTCGTCCGCAGAACACCTTCTTCATTTTAATAAACGTAGCTCTAGCTTTTTCCACTCTGATTCTGATTTCTTCAGAGCTATCGTTATTTTCGTTGATAACAGTTCCCAGGTAATTATATTTTCTCACACGTTCAATTCTTTGATCATGCACGGTTATGTCAGGGAAGTTTTGTGGTGATTTAGATACCACCATTATTTTTGTTTTACTGATGTTAAGTGATAATCCATATTCTTCACTGCATTCTACTATTCTGTAAATTAGTATCTGAAGATCCTCCGAAGTTTCTGCAATTTTAACCGTGTCATCAGCATATCTCAAGTTGTTTATTGGGATGCCATTTATTTTAATACCTATATTTTGTCCTCTTAGTATAGGTTGAATAAGACTGGTGAAAGTATACATCCCTGTCTTACGCCTTTCTTAATATCGAGTTCCTCCGTTGTCTCTTGCTCTATTCGAATATTCGCTTTCTGGTTATAGTAAATCTTGGAAATAATCCTGATGCCTCTTTTATCCAAGTTTTTATCTACCAACAATCTCATCAGATGATCGTGACGTACTTTATCGAACGCTTTATTGTAGTCAATGAAGCACACATACATATCTTGGTTCATATCTAGACATCTTTGGCACATGACGTTAAGTGCAAATAGTGCTTCTCTGGTTCCAAGCCCGTCCGGAATCCGAATTGAGTATCACCAATATCCACATCTAGTTTTCTGTGAATTCTTGTGTGAATCACTTTGAGGAATACTTCTAATGTGTGTCCCATTAGGCTTATTATGCGATGGTCAGTGCACTGTTTTGCGTTTGCCTTTTTTGGTATGGTGACAAAAGTTGACAGGAGCCATTCTTTTGGTATTTCTCCTGTTTTGTAAATGCAGTTAAAAAGGTCGACAATAATATTCACTGATTCACCTTCCAGAAGCTTGAGAAGTTCCGATGTAATCCTGTCTGGACCCGGTGATATGGGCTCCTAAAGAGCTGCAATGGAATCCAGATTTTTACCCATAATTATTGAGCCACCAGGTATTTTTCAAATTACTATCCAAGAAACTGTTGTGAATTACTCACAGCTGCAGCGACGGACTAGCTGTGACGCACATGACCCTATTTTTTTACGTCCTGTATGATAAGAACTTTGGACAACGTTTTTAATATATTTTTAACTAAAAATTAAGTACTTCATTCATTTCGCTAATTCTAACCCTTTTCGAAAAATATCATTTAATTAACATCATGTATTTGGCCTATTTCAATAAAAGATATATCTTTGTTCCTATCAAATGTTCAACCTTCAACCTTATGATAAAAAACCGACTCAAAATTAGAGTTGCACCTTTTTAGTTAAAAACTTCTAATTCTATAAATTGCAGTTCGACCTAGGTTCGCAAAAAATATGCGTTTTATTTTATCGACAATCTCAATTCAAAAATGTGACGTCACCCACTGGATCACCCGACTATTTGTTCCATTAGAAGTAAATGCTTCAAAACTGGCATCAATATCTAATTTGAATTAGTCATCATCTGCAGAATGATGCTTACTGAAGTTTCTTTTTTTTTAATTAAAAAAAATATATTTAGAATAAAATTTTCTGAAAATAAATAAACAAAAAATTTCTCGCACGTTGCATCTTTTTTAGACCCATTGTATAAATAACTCTGTTATATTATAAAGTGTGCATACTTTTTTGGATCCATTGTATAAATAACCCTGTTATAATAAAAAGTTGTAGATATTCGGAAAATCATACACTTTATAAAGTTGTTTAACGACGTGATCGACTATACAAGGCAGAAGAAGTTTATCGATGAAATTCTGATAATTATTTGCATTATTAGCGACACGATAGCAAAATCGTGCTCTGCCGGAGGGAGATTGTCAAATATCATCGGAAGCGTGAATCTTACGACTATGAGGTTATGTTTAAAACACTTTAAACAAGTATATTAGAATAAGTGGAGTTTTCTATTACATATTTTTTTACTTGGAATTAAAAATGGATAGAAAATGATCTAATCGATAATTTGCAATAAATGCTATGACCGAAGTTATTGCATGGCGTCACCATATGATATTTTTTGTTTAAAATATTGTATTTTTGGCCAATACCTTATTAGACTCCCATTGTTAAAAATTCGTAAAAATCTTATCAAGAAATATACCAGGGCAATCGTTTATATTCCGGGAACTGGCAACATTGGCGTTGCTAGTTGCCATCTGACATATCGATTGTAAAGTTTGACATTTTAGACCGTATGCATTGATTTCAGGACGGCAGTTGTGTTCTTTACAGGATCTTTAACATTTTATTTCGGCAATAAAATGGAATTAACTCCTGAACATTTTCATCAGTTTATTTTTCACAAGTTTCAACGTGGTTTACCTTACCAATATGGAGACAAAGCACGTACACGATTTGGCTGGTTTAGCGGATTTAATTGTTACCATCCTTTGCTCACGGGCGAATTATGTAAAAAACGTCTAAAATCGGTTGTGCGCGAACTGATAATGTATATGTTGTGCGACATACCGAAAGAGCCAGGTCTTGGTAAGAGCCGTTTTACACACACAAGAATTATAGCCAAAATTTATCTCATAACTATGTTGAAAATTTTCATAAAACTAAATTGCTGTTTTACACATCAAAGAATTATTGTTAAAATTTTGGTGAAAATTTTCGGCATAAAAATATAGACCGTGTTCTATATTTTTATGGCTAAAATGCGGAAAGTGCGCGAAAATCGACGCAGAATAAAATTTGTGAATTGACAAAATATCCCTTATTTTGTGGTTTTTTGATTATATATGTTTGGAAACTTTCATATTTAAGACATTTTAAGGTTATACCCATATTATATCTTCTTTTTTACTGCTTGAACGTCACATATTATGAAAATGCCCATGAGCACCGACAAAATTATCACCAAAACAAACTACTGGCCAACAATTTTCCATGCTAGAGGAGGCGGTTAATGCGGTCAACAGTTCTAAAAATGTAGTATCTCTACATATTAAACAGGTTTCCATAACTTACAAATAATTATTGTTAGTGATGTAAGCAATGTATTAGGTAGTTTGATTTCGAAGCTCTAGATCCCAAAAAAAGTATTTTTTATAATCTGAAATATTTGACATTCTAACCCTAAAATTTACATAATCTTTTAAGCTTTCTAGTATCATTATTTTGGTAATTAACGTTACTATATCTTTAAAAAGTTAAATTTTGAAAATATACTTAACATGCTGCGTATAATTTTGTATAAATGCGAGGTATTGTAAATAGTAATTTACTGCAATAGTTTTAACTAACAAAAATTCATGACAAATTTATCAGATTCTTTTCACAAAAAATTTTGCGGATTTTTTATTGACAATCCCGGTAAAATAGGGAAGGTCTATTTATAAATTACCTTGTAGACACTCAATCTTATCTGCACCACAAATCAATGCTCTAAATACAGGTGGCACGGAATCCGTTACGTATTGGATCAGTGCTTGTCAAAATTTCCAGTGAAATGAAAACAACTGTCTATTCTGCAGGGTCAAAAAGATTTCCCTATATTTTATTTAATTTTCAATCTTCTCACTACTCTAGTGTAAGTATAGGTGTTGATTGACTATTAATATTTTTTGGTTTGGGGATCAAAATGTCTGCCAGTATAATATTCTGCAGACATATCTTGAAATGGGAATAATAAAATCCCTAAATAAATTCATATCCATATAAATGGACGGTTGTTATCTGTGAATTTGGCTCTTGGTTTAATACAGCTCCACTAATGCACTATTAGGTACTCGAAGCGCATACGGAGAGAGAAGCAGAGCGGAATTCGCAGGAAATAAACTACTTTTGCTTGCTAAGGAACCCGTTCTAACCTTATGGAAGCTGCTTCCTGTTAAATTTCTCTATGACTGGGATATGTTATAGTTCTCGACGTCCAGATGAAAAGTTATCATGGCCGTAACTTCCCAAAATCAAAAGCCTCACAGGTATCGGAGGTTAACCCATCAAGAATCAACCCCTACCTTGTAACTGCAGTTTGAGAGTGCAACTCCTTGTGATATCAGACTGAAATTATTATATCTTCACAAAACATAACGGTTATCCTTATCGGCCTTGACTCTGCAATTTCAACATCACTACAATCCAAGAGTTAATTTATTACTTCATGATCTTCGCAAAATAGTCCAAAAGAGTATTGATCGTATAGCTAATATCGTCCTTGGCCAAGTATTTTCAAGGCAGGTACAGTCTGATACTAAACTCGTAGTTATCCTTCGTGGTCTTCGAGAGAGAGAGTTTTAAGGAGTGTAGATAACGGTAACAGAATTTCTTTCGGCTTTTATCGATGTGTTATTGCTTCTACCAATAGTTTCAGGGATAGGAGGGTGTTAATGAATCAATAATTAACTTCAACCTCTACAGCTTGAGAGTACCATTCATTGTAATATGAGACTTGGGTTATGGTTTAAAATTAACAAGACTATCGCCTCAAGGTATTCTGGGGTAAGCTTGATCTTGATCACAGAGTAAACTAGTAAGTACGGTTTGGGAGTACAGCTCATTGAAATATGAAACATGAGTTAAGAAGATTTCTCTGCAAAAGATAGAAAGTATCGTAACAAGGTATTCTGAAAGAACTCTATAGGAATGGTCAGAGTAATCGTGAAGTGCTCATTTGACAGAACATGGCGAATAGTATTGGCGTTGAACACGGATTGCCAAGTTAGCGCAACCCTAGGGTCAAAATATGGCCTTCATTTATGGTCTATCTGAGAGAGTTTCAATCATAATCACAATACTAACGATTGATGGATATTGTGTATTGTCCTTGAAGTTATATTGATATTTGTTGTGCATTTTGAAGGCGACTTCAAGTATCAAACATAATTTAGGATCTTATGCATGAAAATTGATACCATTATAGACAGTTGCTACAAAATTGGAGAGTTCTTACTATGGTGTTCTTGGCTAAGAACTTTCCATTTTAGACTGAGCTTGGTCTTCCACTTTATACAATATTACCCCGTGTTATCGCATACTATTACACGTTAACTCATATTACACCTCAGAATATCCTTTAAGGTTAACTGTTATGTTTTGTGAAGAAATTTTAACTCCAGTCCGATTTTACAAGGAGTTACACTTTGACATGCGTTAAAATTTGATACCTCTGAAGCTTCTGATTTTTTTTTGAGTTTTGGCCATGGTAACTTTTCATATGAACATAAAGAAATATAACATTCCGATATAAATATATGACTTTGACATTCCGATATAAATATATGTTTATAGGTTATGATAGGACGAATTGCCTTAGGACATCATATATCATAGAGGGTTTAACTGCACCAAAAAATCAGTGATAAAATTACGCTAGTAAACCAATCAAAATGTCTATGATTATAGTACATTTAGTGATAAAGCAAAATGATTGTTAATGATGTACGCAACGAGGAAGCATCATTAATTTATTATTTATCGCAGACGACTACCGATTATATAATTTTCAAGCAATGGACGTAAAAAACACATTTACGTCAGTTTAGCCTAAAATTTTTATTCAAAATGCCGACATTGGCCATATTAGTTACGTTTAATATTTAATTAATTTCTTATAAATATTTATAAAATGTCATTATTACCTAAAATTTAAATACACGCATGTGTCTAGATGTGATTCACGCAAAAGGATTTAAATAATTATTAGCAAATTTACATCAATGTGGATATTAACATTTGCAGGTATAATTTTGATTTTTTTGATGCAGAAAAGATAAAAAGAATTTTTTTTGATTTGAATTGTCAGTTCGTACTAAAAATCAAATCATAACAAAGCTATCTTAAATTGGAAAGGAAATTTTTCTTGTTTTTTAATTGCAATATCCCGGGTACTTATTTTAGACATCTTAAACTCGTATATCTGAAAACTATTTATTTTAAACATTTTGATATTTTCTGTTTTAAAACCTAACCTTCCGTAGGTCGTGGGCGTTTATACAACCCCTTATTATGTACTAATCAATATCTAAAATCAGCTGTGAGGGCGCGATATAGTTCGTCTCACCAAAGGTGGGAAAAAATTAGTCATACGTAAATATTAAAATTTTGTTTGTGCCACATTCTATACATTTTCTGTTTTATTTTCTATATTGCATGCTAGCTTCTTGTAACAAATACCAATAGAAACATTATTCAATTAGGTATACGACATAAATTTTCAGAAATGTCCATTGCCGAATTCTCTATTTCTATTAGTTATAACTGAAAATAGAAATAAATATAATTAAATTGAAAAAATATAATTCCATTAACTTCCTTTTCACAATTAAAGTAATTTTAAAAAACTACTTTATTTAAATCAAGGCTTAATTTGTAACATTTTCCACCAAAAATTTGAATTCGATTAAAGAAAATTTCGCTCCCAATAATATTGCAACAGCAAATATATCAACTTCCAATTCATGAAATTTCCATCAAAAAATGTGAATTAGTTAAAGAGAAATTAACAGCTGTTCCCGTAATGTATAGTAATATTATAAGAAATATAAAAAAATATTCCTGCTTTGGTTAACCGGACTATAGTCGTGCCGGAAACAGGGATACCTTGATCATCCAAATGACGTCACTCGCCCACATGGCCTTCAGTGACGTTCAAAATCGATACAAAGGCCGTTCACGTGCGGAATTAATGCCGTAGTTGACTGTGAAACCGTGGGTTGTTTAAGCCCAAAAGATAATAAAAAACGTATGTAATAAATGTGATGGAGTCTAGTGACGATAATATAGATTTTTTAAACATTTTCTTCTTGAATTAAGTACCTCTATCCTGAATATATATTTTAATTTGAAGCAAATTGTTTGACAAAGACAAATAATAACTGAAAAAAGGTAAAGAACCAATGTAAACCCCCGTAAGTTAAAAGGATCGAATCAGTTTTTAAGCGACTTCTAAAAGAAGGAGGTTCTCAATTCGTCGGCTATGTATGTTTTTTTTTATGTATGTACACTAATTACTCCGGAACGGCTGCACCGACTTGAATGAAATTTTCTAGGTGACGTTCAGGAAGTTGCTGCGGTGGTCCCATATTCTTTTGGACGAAATTGGTATAGTAAAATCAAAGATGGCGCTGACAATATGGCGGCAAAAAAAAAAATTTTGTTCGATTTTTTCCGAAATTGGTATGGGGAAATTTTTGAGGTCGTACACAACGGATCTGAAATTATTTTTAAAAAATTCAATATGGCGGATCCAATATGGCGCACAAGAAAATTTAATTTAGTCCGATTTTCTCCCAAATTGGTGTGCGGGAGTTTTTGGGGTCGCACATGGCGAATCTAAAATTATTTTTAGAAAATTCAATATGGCGGATCCAATATGGCAGGCGAAAAAATCAATTTTGTTCGATTTTCTCCAAAATTGGTATGAGGGAGTTTTTTGGATCGCACATTACGAATTTGACATTATTAAAAAAATTTTATATTTTTCGATTTTTCCCAAAACTGATATAGGGGGTTATTGAGGGTGTAAACTATGAATTTAATAGTATTTTTTCAGGATTCAATATGGCGAACTAAAAATTTTACATTTTTCAATTTTGTTCAAATGTGGGACTGAATCGTTTTTGAGGATGTAAATAGCGAATTAAAATTATTTTAAGAAAATCTACTATGTCAGATGCAATATGACGGCCTAGAAATTTTAAGTTCCTGGATTTCATCCAAAATTGATACTAGAGGGCTTTGAAGGGTTTAAATTTAGATTATATTAAGTCGTTAAAATTATTTCTTTGAAGCTCAATATGGCGGATACAATATGGTGAGTTGAAAATTTTGCCTTATTCGCATTTTTTCAGATTTGGTATTAAGGTGTTTTCGGGGTCATGTATTACTAATATGAAATTAATTTTTTACAACTATTAGGTTGATAAGATACAACATGAGGGACCAAAAATTTTACATTTTCCGATTTTGTCTAAAATTGATATTGCGAGTTTCTTGGGGCGTATACAAACTCAATATGCAGTACAAAATATATCGGGATAAGAAATTTACGTCTCAGGTTCTTTCAATATCGATATTGGAAGGCTTATATTACCAATTTAAAATTAATTTGAAATTTAAGATGGTGGGACTAAATATTTGTATGACACAATTTCATTAGTATTTGGAGAACTTTGAGAATCAACGTATTTTTAGTGGTTCATTTTAGGGTTATTTACAAATTTGGATAAAATGGGTACATTTTTGCCACCTTTGAGTCATTGCGAGGTACACTAATCTCGATTAGTGCTTGGATCAAATAATTTATGGATATCATAATGAATTCAAAGCTAAAAATCGAAAAATAAAGTTTACAGAAAAAAATTGAACCGACTTCTAAAAGTGCGCTAAAAAGTAAAAAATAGCTATAAATTTTTATATGAAATATATATATATATATATATATATATATATATATATATATATATATATAGATATATATATATATATATATATATATATATATTTATTTATTTAATTGTAGTTCTTAATAAGGAAATCATGTGGAACTCGTATTATTGGTCGAATGGGCTCCTTAAACATATCTACCGAGTTGGGTTTAAATTTTTCATGAGACCCCATAAAAAAAGTCCAGCGGATTAAGACCGGGCGATCTGGGTGACCATTCTATTGCCCCTCGTCTACCTATTCGTCGTCCCGAAAAAATTGTATTTTAATACTGCCATTACATGAGCAGAAATAGAATTACTAGAGCTGGAACCAGATTATATTAAAATTAAATAAACACATCTATCTCCAGCTATCATAAAAGAAAAAGGGTGCGATTATCTTATTTTTCACAGTGCCTGTCCAGATATTAACCTTTTCCTATTGTGCTTCGTGTTTACAAATATTTTCGGCAAGAATTTTAAAATGATCTTTAGGGTCATCTAAGAATTTCAGAATTAGGAAAAGTGATATCAACAGTCTTTCCAGGAAATCTGTAGGTAAAGATAAATAAAAAAAATTAAATAAATCATAATTTATTAATATTTTTAATAGTTAAAATAAATCTTAAATTTGGTCTTCATACGGTACCAAAAGTTTCGATTCAACACGTCTCGATTTTAAGTTATACGAGAAGAAATAGAAAGTATGATCCGACGATTCTTCGGCGCGTTATATATAAAAACCAAATAATAAATCAAATTTTGCCCGAAGACATTATTATAAAACATCAGCATCCTAAAAATCTTTTCGAAATTGATTAATTCACAGCCAACAGTTGTGAGAAAATGAAATTTCTTCTTAGATGAAGATAAATTAGGAGGTTGATTAGATAATTTGCTTCTTCTTTGTCTTCAATTTAGATATTAATTGAACCTACCATCATCCATCATTGGCGATGACTTAAATAAAATATTTATTTATTTCTTTTTAAGCATAAAAGCATTTTGTTTCATGGTATAGTACAAAAATTATATTATGTTAGAAGGGTAATCAGTTAATGGGGCAAAATTTGTTTGAACATTATTTATTGTCAGCTAGGCAGAAGCTTTTTTGATGTTTGACAGACACAAATATTTTTATTTATTTTGGTTTTAGTTTTATTACTTGTCGTGACTCCTTTGAGTCTCTTTAAGTGTTATAAGTTACTACAAATTCGAAGTTTATAATTATTATTAACATAAAGAATATTTAAAAACTTATTTTTATCAGAAAATATTGTTAGATTTTATTTACATATTAAAAATAACATAAAAATTTAGGCAACAAGTAATATATAATGTTAATTTGTCGTTATATTACCAAGAATGGATCAATGGCCTCATTCCCAAATCTGTACATGTGCTAAAAAATCTGAAAAATCTCATACCCGAAATATCTTACATATATGTATATGTATATGTATATATATATATATATATATATATATATATATATATATATATATATATATATATATATACCGGGTGTCAATGAATCTATTAGACAAGTCATAATTTTTAGAGTATTATGTGTATCAAAATGAGAATTGGTACAGGTAAATGTTATGTGAAGAGGAGAGTTTTCGCATATTTTCCATTTTCCGGTCACTTCCGGTTTCACCGGAAATGGCCCCGGTTTTGAATTTTTAAATGGAATACCCTGTACATTTTAACATTTTTGGATTTCTGAGACAATTCTAGATCAGAATGTGACATTTTAAAAACTTTTTACGTCTACTTCATTTTTTTACGGACGCAAACAAATCTAAGGGCCTTAGGTGATGTCAAAAAAATACAATCGCAAAGTTTTAGTTACTAGTATGAAAGACAGGAATAAGACAAGTTGACAAAATTACGTTTTCATTTCTAACTATTAATTTTCAAATGGCGACCCCTTTTTGACAACTACTTTTCGAAAAAAGCATTCTTTGACGAATCTAACGATACTAATTTATTTGCGATTGGATTAGACATAAGAACAGAAATTAAATATTATTAAGCAAAATATTGGATAATTTATTTACTTATGACAAGTGCGCCATGGACAGCCATGATGCATAATAATTTGCAACTGTTTTTATCAAGTCTTCTTTGGAAAACAAAGCACTCACTTAAGTAGATAATGACAGTGACATACGCTTTAAGAACAGACGTAAAAGTTTTTTTCACTTTAAGTATACATTATTTTAACGAAAATTTAAACTAAACTTAACGAAAATTAAGAAACTTTTACGTCTGTTCTTAGAGCGTATGTCACTGTCATTATCTACTTAAGTGAGTGCTTTGTTTTCCAAAGAAGACTTGATAAAAACAGTTGCAAATTATTATGCATCATGGCTGTCCATGGCGCACTTGTCATAAGTAAATAAATTATCCAGTATATTGCTTAATATTTAATTTCTGTTCTTATGTCTAATCCAATCGCAAATAAATTAGTACCGTTAGATTCGTCAAAGAATGCTTTTTTCGAAAAGTAGTTGTCAAAAAGGGGACGTCATATGAAAATTAATAGTTAGAAATGAAAACGTAATTTTGTCAACTTGTCTTATTCCTGTCTTTCATACTAGTCACTAAAACTTTGCGATTGTATTTTTTTGACATCACCTAAGGCCCTTAGATTAGTTTGCGTCCGATCATGGCCACCTAAATGCAATTTTAAAAGTGGTTCTAAAAAAATGAAGTAGACGTAAAAAGTTTTTAAAATGTCACATTCTGATCTAGAATTATCTCAGAAATCCAAAAATGTTAAAATATACAGGGTGTTCCATTTAAAAATGCAAAACCGGGGCCATTTCCGGTGAAACCGGAAGTGGCCGGAAAGTGGAAAATATGCGAAAACTCTCCCCTTCACATACCATTTACCTGTACCAATTCTCATTTTGATACACATAATACTCTAGAAATTATGACTTGTCTAATAGATTCGTTGACACCCGGTATATATATATATATATATTTATATATATATATATATATATATATATATATATATATATATATATATATGTATATATATATATATATATATATATATATATATATATATATATATATATATATATATATATATATATGTATGTATATGTACAGTGTAACCAGTAAAGTCCATATCATATGGGATTTTTTTTATTAACAGCTTTATTCGAAATTTGATTTTGGCAACAATTTCTGCTTTGATCGAGATAAAAATTAACCAAAAAAATAGTCACATGATTAGCATTATTTGTCAAATTTTAATTTTTGTCCAAAAAAAATTCAAAAGTGGGGTTATATCTCAAAATATCGGAAAAAGTTAATAAAAAAGGTTTTTCTAAATGCAATTTTTAGGCCATATGCAAATTTTCAGCTGTGTAAGAGCAAATTTTAATAGCCCTATTTGGATTTTGTAGAAAAATACACATTTAAGATGGCAGTACTTTAAACAAAATATGACTGGAATGAAGCATTGTCCAAACTAAGAAGTTTTATGTAGGTTCAATTGAGTCTTATTTTGCAACAGGGGCAATTTACGCAAAAATTTATATTATCTTATACAGCTGAAATTTTGCATATGGGCTAAAAATTGGATTTCGACAGATACTGCTAATCACGTGACTACTATTTTTTGGTTAATTTTCATCTCGAAATAGAAATTGATACCAAAGTTAAATTTCGAATAAAGCTATTCCCATATAATACGGACTTTACAGGTCATTTTTTTTAATCACAGTTTCTTAACCTGTATATATATATATATATATATATATATATATATATATATATATATATATATAAATAAATAAATATATATATATATATATATATATGTATGTGATTGCTACTATTTTAAAACATAATATACAATATGTTATATTCATCGAACTTAAAAAGTGTTCTTAGCAGTGCCCTATGGAAATGATTTAAGTATTTAGATATTCGTTTTAGAATATTTATTGTATTGCATACCATCGGTTAAGAAACTGTAATTAAAAAAATGAAATAAATAATTTTATATTATATCAATATAGATTCGTTAATAGACGTTGTCTATTTTATAAGATTTACATATTTAATAGAACTGTTTTTAGCCTATTTGTTGTCAATTTATATTGACAATATAATATGTTCTTAAAGAAAATGCAAGATTCAAAAAAATTGATGTAAGAATACAAAGTGTTCCATTTAAAAAATTAAAACTTAATATTATATTTTCGTAGTTAAAACTAAAATTAAAAATCTGACTACGCCACTGGATTCTGCAAAAAAAAAAGGATCTGAAGAATGTCTCATAAGTTTTATTGTAGTTGCTTTGATAAATAAAATATAGGACATTTTACAAAATTATAATTTTCTCAAAAAAAGAGCTAGGGACTACTTAATCAGATTTTTTAAATCCTAGCCTATAAAAACACCAAAACGATCTACCCTGCATACTAACTTATAGGTGGAGCGAAAATATGTGCATATTATTTAGAATACGCATTCTCCACCTTTTGGAATCGCGATATCTTATGAATGGTGATTCGTAAGAAAAAAAAAATATAAGAACAATTTTTGTACAGAATTGTACGGTCTACAACTCTTGTCTGACTTATATTTACGATAACACTTACCATGACCTTTGACCTTGAATAAAATTTTTGACTGAAGTAGGATCGTTGGGAAGTTTTAATATTTTATTTGTAATAGTTGCAATTTTCAGCATTATGCAAATTTTTGTCTATTTTGACTGGACAATATCTTTTGTGATGAAATTTTTTTGGCACATGGACAGACGTGTAACGAAATTTCAGATTTATTATTTGTTATTAGTGTATCCTATAACTCCACTGATTAGTACCTACTTCTGCTCAAAATAATAGTTACAGTACTATTATTATCTTGTACATAATTGTGTATTATTAGGTGTAGTCGATTTTGGAAAAATTATGAACTTGTGTGGCTTCAAAAAGTTTAAGAAATAAATCAAACACAATAAAGATTACAAGCGAAAATTTTCTCCTTAACAATAGTAACTAACTTATTATTATAGAGCGGCAATTTTTGTAGTAACTGCTTTCTGAGATAAACAGATAATAGAATGGTCATTTAAAATAATCACATAGTAATTTAATTACAGAACTTATAATCCAGCACTAAGTGTTTAATTTGCTTCTATTATTATTAATATTAATTATGAATTAATGTTTTTATAGCCCGAATAACTGTTTACAACAGTCGATTTTTTTAACCAATGAGAATAAATTAAAAAGAATTTATGTGTTAAATAGTTGGTTCTCAAGCTTTTGATTAATTAGTCGATTGTGATAATAAAAAAACTTAATATTTGTTCTGCTAGTGGGAGTTTAAATAAACACGGAAATAAACCAGAGCTTTTAATAAAAGCCTTATTAATAGAGATTTCTTTATGTAAAAAAATTTAACAGCAAACTGCCTGCACCATAGGTGAAATAAGGGAGAAATAGATAGGCCACTCAATACTATTTCTGGGATCACGATCTGCGCCATCTGGCGAAATGTTCGTCTACTCGCAGTTACGTAAGGAAAAAATTAATTGATCGACATTTATGACGTAATGTAAAAAGTGTGTGAAATACACAGAGATGGGTAAAGATTAGCGGGTTTTTGCATCCTCCAATACAAATATAAAACATTTTTATTTAAGACATTCCATTGTGTTTATATGTAATTCAATTTTTAACTTAATATTTATATAAAATTGTATAAATAATTCGTCCAACTGTTCTGTTTTTTTTTTACCATTTTTAACTTATTTTCAAACTTTTATTTATTATATCTTTGTGGGGTTATTTATTATATCATATTTCTTTTGTTTTGTAATACAGTTCGATGTCTTTAGTATGTATTAATTTATTTTGGTTTATCGAGAGCACCAGTGTCATACAAACAAAAAAGTAGGATTAAACACACAAAATGTTAAAAAAAATCACAAAACGTGTCTTGTTGACTCACAATAATAATTTTCGTATAATTTTTATAGAAATGTTAAGTGTAAATACATAAAACTAACAAAAAATGGCTTAAAAGAAAAACTTTTTATATTTATGTCCGATGGCTCGAAAAACTGATCTTTACCCATCTCCTTTTTAATTACAGTAAATTTTAATCAATTTTCAATATTATATTACATTAAGATTTACTAAAATTAGAAATATTTTGTGGGCAATTACAAAGCTAGGATCAATTTATATTGATAAATGCCAATTTATTGAACAATTTATTTGGTTACATAGATAAGGTAGCTTATGTTGGCTGGTTGTTCTTTTTTTCATCCTTTCCATACACTTTTTTTACAATTTTGACACTTATTAATTTACAGATCTTACAATACTCTTATTTACATACATAATATATAATAAAGAGAAAAACTTGTTTTAAAACTGAAATTTCTCTGAAATTATTTTAAAGTATTCAAATTTTGTATATGAAACGAGATAAACTATAAAAATAGTACATAATTATATAAATTTTACCGCAAAAGATGTATGGATGTTTTCAATATAGATCTGAAATTTTTTACAGGTTTTTTGTCGTACCCTCTCAGAATGTGTATGAAACAAACAGTTGACTTCTATTTCCTGCATACATCTCTGACCATAAATACTAAGGCATGATTCACATATTATTCCATTTTCCACTTCATGTTTGTCATAATCAACATTATGCCTTGATGAAATTTCATCGAAGTGCTTTTAGTTTAAAATATGTTGTGTTTCTAAATTATCCATTTGGGGAATAATAAATGCCTGTATCAACTAATATATCTCATCAAAATCCTGATGGTAAATGGAACAACTCTGCCATCAAACAATAATTATTGGCAAAATGTTTGTACAAAGCTAGCACCAAAAGATTTTCGACTACTGACTGATGCATTGGTGCCAGTGGAGGCGAATATTTTTGAAAAGGCTTTTACTGTTAGACGTAATCAATATATAGAAAAATACAATATACTAACTTGCAGCCCATATGGCTTTTGTCTATATAAATCACCAAGGGAAGGTATTTTCGCTTTCTGTCATTAAGTAATATTGAAGACAAACTTACAATTATTGATATATTTCTGGACTTTAAGAAGGCTTTCGACGCTATGGTTGGATAAACTGAGTAATTACGGAATTAGAGAATCAGCTTTAAGCTGAATCTAATCTTTTCTTGGGAATAGATTCCAACCAGTAGGCTTGGACGGAGAAACAAATAAAGTTGAATCTAGAAGGATTGTGATGAAGACAGACATGCCTCAGAGCAGTATTTCAGTTCAATTTGGTTTCTTCTTTATATAAATACCATTCTTCAATAGTAAAGAGAATGATCTGGTATTAAACCACATAAAATATAGTTTAGTTGTTTTTACTCCTACAGGAGTTACATGTATTATGATTTCATAGTCGAGTAATAAAGGAATAAAATTATTAAAAAGAAAAAAAATAAGTTTTTAGGGATTATTATTGATCAACACTTGTCATGGCATCCTCATATTGCTTTACTATGCAACAAGTTGGCTTCCCAAAATTTTGCCATGCTACAACTTACAAGCTAGGTCAATATGGATTTATTATAAGCATTTTATTATGGCTGTGTTTACTCTATACTGGGCTATGGAATTATATGTTGAGGTTCTCTGTGCAAATGCAGTGGGTTTTGATTCCAAAGAAGAGGATAATCCATATCATGTTCCGTATAATCTCTGTGCATATGTAGAGGGTTTCAAATGTACAGAAGTGGATAATCCATACCGTATTCCGTATGGTATTATGTGAGTCTTGTAGGGGTAGATTTGCTGAGGAAGGAGTCCCCACAATTATTGATATTTTTATTATGGAGATTATGCCATACGTGACAGCAAATTTGAATTTGTTCAGTAGGTGTTCATGCCCTTTTCTAGAACCAGTCATCATGCAAGGGGTTCATTAATAACATCTCTAAATTAAAAAAAAAACTGCTGCTGTTTTTAGCTTCTAGGCCATATTACTCTCTTGGTGAGTTCTTCCTCAAAAATTATTAACAATATGTCAACTTTTTAACGTTGCATTATATTTTATTAGACTAAAATATTTCGTTTTAATTCATATTTTGTGTAATTTTAAGCTTACTTTAGTAGATTTTGATTTTAATTTGATTTTTGGAAATGGGATCAATATTAAACAATTTCAATACATTGTACTAATATCAAGGGAAATGTGTAATTTGATTTTATTTGATTGATTTCTTCCATAATACCGTTTAGTTTTTTTTAAATAATTTATATATATTTATGGTTTCGTTTATTGTTAATCTTGATTTTTTGTTGTACATTGGGTAGGTATTTCAGACCTGGTTTTTCGAAAATAATTTTCGATTTTTTACTTTTCTTACAGCTTCAGATTTTCTATTTTCAGTATTTTGGGATCAAAAATGACACAAATTCTGAATTAGAAAGAGTTCTTGCATTTGATATTTGGAAATCAAGCTGGTGGAAATCATTTTTTCTTTTATTAGTTTAATTGAAGAATTAAAATGTGTCTAAGTTTCATTTATTTTTTTCAATACTTTTACATACAATCCAGGTAAAAAGCCTTTATATTTTTAATTTTATTTATCGTTTAAAAAATAGGTGAGGCTTTCAAGTTATTAGGATTTTTAATTAATGATAATGTGTAGAATCATCTAGTACTAGTCTTCATATGTACATATATACAGTGTTTGTTAAAAACATAATAAAATACCTGCGTGGTGTATCTTTTAAAAGATCTCTTCCCTGTATAATTATAGGTACGCAGAAGCTCACATAATGCGTTTGATTTGATTTAAATGCTGCTAAACAGTAAGAGGTATAAGAACATTGTTCAATATTGACATTTGTTTTATTTATTTAAAGTCCACTACTTGAAGGAATAGCGGTTAGACAAATAAAAATGTGAAAGGTTTTTAATCTTCAAATATTTGCACACTCTCGCAAAAATGCAACAACAAATGTATGCCTTTCTACCGGTTTTCTTTATTTATGCAACCGGTGAAATTTTTATTAGAAATAAAGACGGAATTATTATGGTAGATTATGTCAAAATTTTGTATGGAATTAATCAAATGTTCTCATTAGGCACAGTGACCCAAGAAGGATAATTAGTTCGCAAAGTCTTCCTTGATTATCATTGAATAGTTCTACTCAAGCTTCATGCCAATTATATCTCATTATTATAAAACATTAACATTAGAAAAGGTTTCTTTTAACGCATTCGCCATTTTAAAAGGATAGTGAGAACATTCGTGTAAAGAGTTTTAATTTTTTTTTTATTAAATTAATTAAAAAATATGTTAACAGCTGGTCTCGAGGTAATGATTAAGGTCAAGTAATTTACTTTTCTTTGAAACACAAAACTTAATTGTTAAATAAATCAAACAGAAAAAAATATAAATCTGGAGTTTAGTTAGACCAGGTCAATCAAACAACTTATGGAACACTTTGCTGTATTTGTCGATGTTTCGACCTCTATGAGATCATCCTCAGGACTATACAGATAGATCCCCTGCGTACAAAATAATTAAAAACATTTCTATGAAGTAATTCGAAGTATCGTGTATGACCTGTTTGAGTTTTATATAACTAATCGAACACAGAAAGTGAGAATAAATGAAACACTAAGTAAAACAGGTAATGTGGAGTTTGGGGTACCGCAGGGTACAGTATTGGGTCCTGTCCTGTTCTCTCTATATATAAATGATCTTTTTACTGTTCTTCCAAGTGAAAATAGTGAATGTATTTGTTATGCCGATGATACAGTTATTTTAATTAAAGGTAAATCTTGGCAGGATACATTTCAGAGAGCAGAGGATTACTTTTCGAGGGTACGATTGTGGATGGATCAGAATCTTCTGACTATTAATGTCCGTAAAACTGTCTACATGGCCTTTTCTATGAATAATAGAGTTAATACTGTATATCCTAATCTTTTAGTACATAAATATGAATGTCTTGTGGGTGAGAAACAATGCGGATGTATTGAGTCTGTGGCAGCGGCGGACAAGGTTAAATACTTGGGGGTGTTCATTCACCGGAATCTCAGATATGATGCTCACGTAAACTATATCACTAAAAAACATCGAAAGACTATATACAAGTTCTACCAACTGAGAGAATTCCTGTCTTTGAAACTATTGCGAATGACTTACGAGGCTTTGATTGAGTCAGTCCTCGCATATGGTCTGAATGTTTGGGGCAGTGCATGTGGTAGCATCCTTTACCCGTTGACTGTTACTCAAAAGTATATAATAAAAATATTCTTAAATAAATCAAGGCGGTTTCCATCAGACTTGTTATTTGAACAAGCTGACCTTTTAACTATCAGACAATTGTAGTAATAGCGTATTTTAAAAATGTTTTAAAATTTATGAAGAAGTGTGATGAATATAAAAGTCCGATTATGCACAATGTTCATACCAGGTCTGTTCACAATGGAAGCCTTACCTTTCCTGTGGCATTATACACGGCTTCGCAGAGGCATATTATGTATATCGGTCCAAAGTTATTTAATTTGTTACCTTTAGAAATAAAATCTATTGTAAATGTATATTCTTTTTGTTTGAGAATATCTACGTGGATAAAAGCAAACCAACATCAGATTGTTAATGCAGTGCCATTATTAAATTAGTATTGGAAATGGAGATGATTTTAGGTATTGTTTTTTTGTGTTAATATTTTTGAGTATGATTGATATGTATGTATGTGATGTTTTCTCTTTAAATAGGTGTAAATTAATTTTAATTTGACTTGAATTTTAATTGTTTTATTTTGTGACAGTGTATTAGAAAGTAAGCGTTTATTATTTGACATCGAGACAAGCTACTTGTAGCTTATGGATTCAAAAAATACATGGATGTAGAAAATTATTGTAACTTTCTTATTTAGTGGTAATAAAATTATTATTATTATTATTATTAATATGCTGGATGGTTTAATTTATATTGGTATTTTAAATGGGGGAATAACGAGCAGATCTTCCCCAATTTTTCGGGATTTGTTGAAAAATGGAACAATTTAGCCATTATTTAAAAGTGGAGATACATCTTAAATAATTAACTATGTCACTTTTATCAGTATTTTGAAAAATTGTCGAAAAAATTATTAAAAAGAGTCTCACTTTGATTTTAGAATAGGGAATTCTACTCAGAAAGCAATTCAGTTTTTGATTACCCAGATCCAGAATACTCTCGACGAAAATTAACCATCAATCTGTCTGTTGATATTTCTAAGCTTCGCAGCTGTCACAAAACACTCCTAAAATCGCTTGAAAGCTACGGTTAAAGAGGTACATGTTACAATATATTAAAAAGTTATTTGATCAAAAGAAAACAAAGAGAAGAAATTGACGGTACTGCGAACGCCGAGAGAGAAGTAACCTATGGTGTCCAGCCGGGAACTGTTTTGGGCACATTGCTATTTATAATTTATGTGACGATGTGGTTCAGTTGAAGCTTAATGGAAAACTTGTTGGTTTTGCTGATGACGCTGGTTGTTCCTGCAGGGCAAGAACTTGGCAGGATCTTAAATCAAGAATGGAAGAGGACACTGCTTTATTGAAAGATTGGTTGAGTATTAATAGATTAACCTTAAGTATTGAAAGAACAAAATATATTCCCTTTTCTACTTATAAAAATAAACTTCCTCGGCTGGAAACCTTGAAGATTAAGGTAGATAAGATTCCAGAGATTACAAATATAAAATACCTAAAAGCCTAAGTAAAAAATATAAATTTATGTACCTTAACGACTTTCTTACTTCTAAGCATATACCTACCTAATACTTTTCCTATTTACCCTATAAGTTGATATTTTTTTTATCCTTTATTACCAGTTAAATTGGTACAGAATGGAAATAATTAATAGAAACTAACCAAACTCAATTACCATCGACAAGGATGTTCAAAGTAAATATTAGTTGACTTACCAATAACAGCAAAAAGTACCTATTAAATTCCGGCCGGCTTTGATCGTCATCAGGCGAACGAACCAACTCTAGATCGAACCCAACCTTATTATTTATACCACACTCTGAAGTGTCATTTTATTTTCGTATTTTATGACAATTTTATGTTTTGTGTGGGAAATCATTACATTATAGTGAATATTTTTTCTTGAAAATGGTATGATGAACTTCTTGTGTTTACCGTAACTCCACGTTAAAAAGTGGAGAAAATATGACTCTTTATAAATTACCTAAAATTGACTTAAGATAAGCATTTGAATATCTGTGTTAGAAATATTAAGGATAATAAGAAAAATGGGTCCATTTACACGAGCACACGAATTTTGTTTTTTTTTGCAACTTTTTCAAAAACTACATATTGTTACTAAGAAATTAAGAGCAAAAAAAGCGAAATTTTCGGTACTTAAGAAAAAATATTTATATGTGCTAATTATTCTGGTTCTAATGACGGTTATTTTGCAATATTGTAAAATTTTTGACCCTTTCAGTAACAGAAAAATACAATTAATGAAATTACAAATATATATATATGCAAAAACTAATTGTAAATAAAAGTAAAGTCTCGTATATTAACAACAAATATAAAAATAATAGGAAAATCTAAATTAACCTGGATTGACCTGAATTAACTTGACTAAAATTAATCAAAATTAGCCAAAACAAAATGCACTGAAATAAGCCTTCGAACATATACTCCTAGCGGGACACTGCAGTAGTATATGCTCGAAGAACTAACATAATTTACTAAATTAAAATAATTAATATCCATTTATCGCCTTTCGAAATCTAAATTATTAAGAAAAAAATTAAATTCGGCAGCTCAACAACTCGTAAACTTTGACGTTGTATATATCACATTTGATTTCAAAAATTTACGTTTTTGACGATTTTTTTATGTTTTAAAAAGTAGTATTATACCAGAAAATATGTGAAAAATGTTTTATTTAATGGGTTTTTATAGTGATATGAAATTGAAAAACAAGCGATGTGATGGTCCATATTTAAAAAAAATATTAATATTTCTTTAATTTGTCATTATAGACATATTCTTCCTAATTTCAAAACTTTTTCCCAGGGTCGCCAGGCAAGCAAGGTCAGGAAAATTCGATCCTTAAATTTCAGATGTACTGCTAGAGCTGTTGTTGTAAATTAGAGATGATTAACATACAGAATAATTACTGGAATTTTTTTTAAAATCATTGGAAGAGTCGACTAATATATCACGTTAACTTTCTAGATGGAACAGTGAAGTACTTAACAAGCGTTTCAAACTTGTGGAACGAATTAATTTAAATTGTATATTTGAACAATTACCATATTGTATAAGAAAATAATTTATCTAACTCAGACATCGTTCTTCCTTTTTACATTTTACGAAATTAATTGTATGTCAAAAATTAAAAGAAAGAGTCCGCATTTTAAGCTGTCCTCGATACCATTGACGAGAAAATTTAAATTCATAGTAAGCGTCTACCTAATTTAAATTTTTATTATTATTTCTATATGACTCTCGATTCATACGTCACAATTTAATGCATT
Organism: Diaprepes abbreviatus; assembly: GCA_034092305.1. NCBI lineage: Eukaryota > Metazoa > Arthropoda > Insecta > Coleoptera > Curculionidae > Diaprepes > Diaprepes abbreviatus. The sequence continues at coordinate 1,810,088 of JASJET010000037.1, read as the reverse complement.
TAATATCTTTCATCTCGATTATCCTTCTATTTATATCCAAATCCTGTTATATTATCATTTAATCCTGGCTAATGTGGGCATTGTAATAATGGAAATTCCAAATATAGGGAGTTTTTGCAGAATAACATAAAAAACAGAGAATATATTTGAGACATATTTAAATTTAAAAAAATCGTTCATGAGAAATCGTTTCATATAGACTGTCAACGATACTTCAGGATGCATAAATATTGCCTTTCGACTCAACTACGCTTTTGCTGCAAGTGAGAAGAATTTCTAACGTCTGTTTAAGTATTTTTGAACGTACTGAAAACTTTATCGATTCCAAATGCTCCTTTAAATTCACATACTAGAGATTTTAATAATGATTACCATGGTTAAAATTGGCCTTGTTACTTCCACGAGATTAGTATCATCTTATATCATATAATACAGGTAAAATACAGTCACGTTGAACTCGTGGTTTTTGGCGATTTTTACAAAAACTAATTTTACGTAAACGTTGGAAATATTATATACGCCCCGCCAAAGGAGAGCATGTAGTGTTGTGGCCAAAAACTCAACAATTTCATTCTACAAACACTTTATCCGCCTGATATGGCCTGGTGAGACTTCTTTGTTCTCAAAGCTCAAGTTGAGGAACTCGTTTTGAGATAATTAAAGAGGAATAAGATGGGAGGACTATCATAGTCCTTTTATCTTTAACCTAGTTGAGGATAAGATCGTAAAAAAATTATCCAGAACAGCGGGAAACAAAATGGGAGAAAATGCTGGACATCATCGTCGGTAGGTCCCTTTGGAATAAATAAACGGTCATCTACTTATATAGAAAAAGAAGAAGAAGAAAAATAAAAACAAGAAGTAGGGGGCGTTTTAAGACTGGAAGCAACGTTGGCAGGTGTCTATCTGCTCAAACAGGGAAGGGGTATGATCAATCTAAATGGATAAATAACGTTTTATATTCAAAAGTTCTGTTTATTTCCGGACACAAAATAAATAGGAATATTAAATGAGAAGTAAATTTTTTTTTATCTAAATAAATCTAAATGTTTAGATGATGTTTTATTGCTGTAGCCTTTAAAATAAGTAAAATGTAATTAACTGAACGATAATTTTTAACGTGCGAAAATTAAATCTTGTTTCAGGAAGCTGCCATGACAAAAGATCCGTCTTGAAAGTAAAGCACAATTTTATCACATCTTGTAATGCGATTATTATGTTCTTGGATGTATTATTGACCAGTGGTGTACATATTTTGATAAGAGTAGGTGTTTATAAAAGCTATATTATGTAAAAAGGACTACTTCCTTAATAAAAACAACATTTAACAATAAATTTAATTAATAAATAGAATAAATCAAATTATAAAAATTACAATAGATATTTTTTAGAAAAAATTTTAGCTGAAATTTATTAATAACGAAGAATGAAAATTCCCTTAAAACACATCCAAGCAATTAAAAAATTTTTCTCTATACAGGGTCTGTGAAAGGGTGTGTAACTTTTCAAATTTAATTTTATTTGAAAATTTTACGGTCACTCTTTCTATATTTCATTATAATTTAAGAAGCTGATGCCGATTTTTCGTTTAAAATCATTGCATATTATTAGGTTTACGAAAAGGGGGTTTATATACGTTATTTTTTTAGCAAGTCATTTTTAGCAATGAACTTCACTCCGTAGAAATGCAATTCAGGACTTAAAAAGAGACATTTTCCTTGTGAGTCATAGCAAATATTTGATGTTGCTCTTTTACCTAAAACAGACTTGGTTCTCCAAAAACAAATATTTTTTAAGGGAAGCAATAACAGATATTTTATTATTTGTACCATTTCTACTGTCCCCAAACGTGAACATCAGTGGAACCCTTGATTGATTTAAAAGTATTGGTATAACTTACAGGACTACAAATATGGTATGCTAAATATTGTTGCTGAACCAAGGGTATACTTTACATGACATTTTGGTGAAAAAGGTGAAACAGAAAAATGTATATTTTCACATAAAATTAGGAATTATGGAAATTTTTGTTGCTTTAAACAAAGAACGAAATGCTTATCTATATTTAAAGGGAAAATTTTTTTCTTCAAATAAAGAAAAGCTTTTATGGAACCTCAGATAAGAGTTAGAGAACAAAACCTTGGTTAGTAAATTAATAGGTATGGGTCAAATTTTAAATAAGCTGTACAAGGTAACAATTCGTTTAGGATGAACAGTAGGAAAATGATGTTTTTTTGGAAAAAATTTCGATGGTTACCCCCTAATTCGAGGTCGTAGAACATCATTCTGTTCTCGGTTTTCCATAATTTTTCTTCAGTTTTGAGGAAAATAGGGAAATCACTTTTAGGTTTAATTTTTTTCACTAAATCGTTAAACTTTTGTTACAAAAACAAATACCACACTGATTGAGAAGCCTCTGTATTATACGAAAATTCAAAAATATGCACTTTTTTTTATTGGAAAAATCAGGAAAATTAGCAAGACACCAATCACAACAAATAAAAACAAAATGACCTCCGCCAATAAATAATAGCTTGCATAATTCAAATAAAGATATCGTGTTTGTTGAAATCGGCGATGTTGCCAGATTGCAAAAAAGATTTTTTTGAAATTCACATATATTCTTCTCATTCTATTTGAATTGGAAAGAATATGTCCCAAAAAAAATTTTTCCCTTTCCAATGGTTATTGAAGTACTATTAATTACTCTTATGTCTGTGTTTGATGTACGATTTTGACTCTAAATATTAAAGGTTTTAAGAATTATACTAACCTGAACTAACTTGGACAATAACATTTTTTAATTAATAAATTTAGTCAATTTAGGTAAGTTCAGGTTACTTTCTGATTTTTAAACTAACCAAAACTAAGCTAAACCTGTACTAATCAGAACTAACCAAAAATTTTGGGTGGTTAAGACTAATTTTTTCCTTTTTTATACATTACAAATATTAAACTATGTTGTTAACTGTAATGGATATATTTTATAGTTTATACCCGGAAAGTATAAATCTAGGTCAAAATTAACCAAAATCAAGCTAAATCTGAACTAATCAATATAATAATTCGGATTAGAGTAAATCCAAAGGCGGGTGCCATTTTGATTTTGTTTGTTTTGATTTGTTTTTGATATTTTTCTTGATGTTTCCGATAAAAAAGTGCACACTATTATATAAATTTGCACTTGTTTTTATAGGAGAAATCATGAGAATTATTAAAAACAAATCAGAACCTCTAGATTATTACCTAACCAGAACCAACCAAAAATTTTGAGTGGTTAATATTTTTACCCAGAAACTGCATTAAACATTAAAAATCTTGTTAACTGAGATGGACAAATTTTATAATTTATATCATGAAAAAATTTTACATCTGGCAACGTTGCACCCTTTTTGTCAAATCTGCGGTTAGTTTAGATAGTTTGACGGTTGATGGCGTTGAAAATACAAGTTTTTCTAAGTTGGTTTGCCAAAATTTGTGTAAAAATAATTGAAATATACTACATACAATATATCTTAACTAGTTTCATTGAAAATAAATAAGTAACTTCGGTGTTTTAACTTAAATAAAAGTGATTTGGGAAGTGACGCTTCGTTTTTTGCGTGTTACGGAAAAGCGAGGAAAAATAATGAAAAATCAAGGTCTGAATCGTATTCTACGACCTCAAAATAGGGGGTTAGTATCGAATTTTTTTCAAAAAGTCATTTTTCTGCTTTTCACTTTAAACGAATTTTTACCGCTGTAAAAAATTCAGTACCAGAAAAACTTGCAGGAAGAGAGGAAAATTTTTCAATATGCAGAACAGTCCACTATGATATAATCCTCTTGAAACCTTTCTACCAGGGATTCTCAGGTCTCCAAGACGAGAACATAGAAATTCTTTAAAAAAATCCAGGACAAATCAACACAAGATGCCAAAATTTTAATTTTATTACTTGTTCGCGTGTTGTAATGTTTATTTAATAAATCATACTCGCCGTCCATGTGCATACAACACATTGGAACCGTAAACCTACCCACTTAAAAACCTCGCATACTTCAACCCGATATTTTATAGATATAACAAATACAGCGACTAATAGTCTGGTGATCTCACGTCGTTTTACGACTCCCGGTACTGTGTCCGGTGCCGATGCCGTTAGCAGGCCGAATGTCCGCCCACGCAATCTCGCTTTAGAAAAACGCGCACTAGGCCAAGCCTTTGAATTTATTTGTCATCGAAACATAGAAAAATATAAGGAAACAAACATCAATTTCAATGTTAAATTGTTTTCGAAATGAACAAGGATATTTTATTGAATTAACAGAAATTGTGTCTATTAATCTAGATGATCTACTTTACGTAACTGACCTTGACTAAGCCAAATGCCTCTCTCACTCCCTCTAGAGGAATATTCTCTCATCCCAGATATACTCAGATATGAGAATGAAGCTCTGTGATGTTAATAGGCATGATGACTGATTTTGGAAAAATACTCCACGATGTTTTTACGCATCTATTTTATACAAAATAAATCTTATTTCCGCAAAAAATTAATGTTTTGAAGGAAAAATTGACCTTTTTAAAATACAATTTAAATTTCGCACCAAAACGCTAGAATCGTAATGGCGTCCGTCTGTGACGTCACCCTTTCGTAAACAGTTGACATATTGCATCTTATTGCTTGTTTCACTTCATATTTTCAATTATTTTGTGCGATAATCATGAATTCTAATGTGTATCGATACTGTGCAGTTCCTCGATGTAATAATACACCGATAAAAACTCCGAATAAGTTTTTTTATTAACGTGCCAATGGAGAAAAATATCAGAAATACGTGGCTAAATCTTGCAAGGCGAGACCTGGCTTCTGTATTCGTTAATTCAGTAATTTATTTCTGCGAAGATCATATTGATGTAAGTATTTATTTTATATAAATAAGTGGCGAAGCTCGCAAGGAAAATATATGTAAGGTAAATATTTGTCAATAACACTGTCGATACCGTTTGAGGTTAGATTTCCTTTTATTATTACTGTATTATATTTAAAGTTCCAAAGTAAAAGCTTTTTCTTTTTCCAGTTACCAAATGATATGGAAAATTATATACAGTACTTTGTGTGTGGATTCAGTTTTACAAGTGCGCATGAAGTCAGGGTGTATACCCACAAGATCTGAATGCTAACCAGGTAGAAGCAAACAAACTTCTCACACCGCTGAGCGTCCGTATTTTCTCAAAAAACAAAGAAGGTGTCTAATTGAAGACTGTGAGAAAGATGTAGTACAAACAAAAACATCTACAGAACATTTAGAACTCGCAGGCACTTCATCAGAAAGTTCAGGTACGTACCCATTGCTTTTTTATACCGGTAACTTGTTTTATTGAATTCAAATGTATATCTTTTCTATTTGCCGGTTTTTTCATAACATTATAGGTAGTTATGATTCCAAATAATCTTTGTAGTACCTATTATTGTTATTATAGACTGTTGCAAAAATTATAGTAGATAATAATGTGTAAATAGTTACAGTATGTTCACAAGTACTTATTTTAATTTTTTAGCTGTACACACATTTGAAGATCTAGAAGCACCTACCACCTTTCCAAAATCAGCTGATAAATCAGTACAAGTAAATATATTATACAAATTCAGAAGTTAAGCTGTCTAAATTGAAGTTAAAACAGTGGACCAGTTAACCTCGCTTCCAGGATCAAGGAGTCGATTTTCGCAAATTTGAGCTACTGGCCTTGATAAATCCTTATTCCATAACGTTGTTGTAATTTTGGTAGCACGAAACTGGCATACTTGATAGTTTTATCCACAAAATACCTGATTAACGATGCAAATTAAGACAAATTCGTAAGGCGATAAACAATAATGACTGATGTGATGTTTACGAAAGCGTAACGTCACGCGCTTCTGATTGATGTTTGATTTAATATGGCCGATTTCTATGTTTTGTGTTTTTATTTTTACTAAAATAAATATAATCTCGCTTGTAATCTGAAAATAAGTGTGTTTTTTAGAATCTGTCTATCCTATATAATTACTTGAAGTCATAATTTTAGTGATTCTTCATTACAGTCATCATGCCTATTGTTGATTTACAAGCTAAACGGCTTCGCACTCCCTCCAGGGATTATTCACTCATACCAGGCATAAAAAGACGCCAAAAGTATGAAGCTTTGTGGGAACCCTTTCCGTGTTATCGGGTCCTAGGTGACGTTGTCTGCTGTATTTCCTACGAACTTCCGGACGGTTCGCGCGGTTGCTAGAATTGCTTTCTGCATCGGCTTATACAGATGCTCACTAAGGCCCAGTCCCTTGATGTTCTGCAGGAGGTTCTTTGGTATGACTCCAGTTGTTGACAGTATTATGGGAATTGTATGGACGCTGTTCATTGCCCATTGACTTCGGATTTGGACCTCCAGATCTCTGTATTTGGCGATCTTCTCGTTGTATTTTGGTCTTAGGTTGTTATTGTTAGGCACAGCAATGTCGATTAGTGTAGTTCGCCTAGAAATTTTATCTATTAGTATAATGTCTGGTCTATTATGAGCTAGTGTTTGATCCGTCAGAACCGTTCGGTCCCAATATATCTTGAACTGGTTGTTCTCAAGAATAGGTTCCGGATTGTACTTGTAATAAGGCACTTTTCCTACCTGTAATAGGTTTAACTTTTCTGCTAACTCTTGGTGGAGTATCTTAGCGGCTGAATCGTGTCTTACCTTATACTCAGTTGCGGCAAACGCTTGGCATCCTCCAGTTATGTGCTGAATTGTCTCTGATGTTCGACAGCTATATCTGCATTGGTCATTTTCTATTGAGGGATCTCTAATGATGAACTTCCGATTATTCTTCGTCGGAAAAACCTGGTCTTGGAAAGCTAACAGGAAGCCCTCCGTTTCCGGAAACATCTGTTCTGAAATCAATCAGTAGTTCGACACTGAGTTGTTGATATTGTCCTGATTAACCTCAATTGGATGTCTGCTATGAAGTGACTTCTGTAGCCAGGTTTGTAACTTCTCTTGGTCTGTTTGGTGGTGAGAAGTAATATCTTGTTCCCTCAACTATAGCGGCGTTGAATCGTCTGCCTCGCATATTGCTCGATGTAGTGTGGAAGAGTCCGCCAACCTGTGGAAATATGAACGTAAGTTTATTATTTGTTGGTCGAGCTGCTTACCAATATCCACCAGTCCTATTCCTCCTTGGTGTCTTGGAAGTATTGTACGTTCAATAGCACTCCGAGGGTGATGTTTTTGTGCTTTTGTTAGGAGTGTCCCTATTTTTCTTTGCAGGTTTTGGATGTCCGTCCTGCTCCACTTTACAATTCCAAAAGCCTATTGTCATTATTACTATTATTATTTCTAGTTCAGCCGAAACTGACATAAGTCTAAAATTGTATAGTAAAAAATAAATTAACTAGAAGTTTACATGCGCGGGATATTATTACAAAGTAAAAAATGACTATAACTTTGAAAGAAATTGTAATTGTAAAGAAAAAAACGAAAATTTTTTACATTATTCTTATTCTTTCTAGACAACTCTGTATATATTTGTTAAGACTCTGGAAACCATTCATTCGAATAGGCATTATCTGACTAATAATTTTTTAAATTTATTTTTTGTTATTCAAGAACATAGCCTTAAGGTAACACTTTTACTTAATTAAACTTTCTGCTCAGTGACAAAATATAATCAAAAATCCATTGTATTTCTCTTTCAACACCTTGTAAAAATTGTAATCTGTCACAAATCAATAATGGTACATGGCATAGACATTATTGTTATAGAATCTATTCCCATAGAAAATTAAAATAAGTTAAACAAAAACACGCCTTAAGAGTCCTAAGCATTTACAAGAGAATACTGTTATCAGGTGTATTCACTTGATCAAAAGAAATAAATTTAACGTAACCTAAGACCCCGGACAACCAATTTTGAAAAAATATGATTAACTTAAAATTTTCAACCCACCATATTTGATCCGCCATATTAAATTTAAAAAGAAAACCTTACGCTTTTAGTCTAATTTTAATTTACACATCTGAAACCTCTCAGTAAATATTTTGGACATAATCCGGAAATGCAAAATTTTTAAACCGCTATATTGCATCTAAAGGGTGTTTTTTATAGAGGTATAGAACTTTAAGTTGGCAACACTTTTTTAACTGGCGGCCATTTTGTCAGCTGTCAAGTGATTTATGTTTAGTTTAATTTGGCATTTCAACATGAATAGACTGACGCCTGAACAACGCTTCCAAATTGTGCAAATTTATTTTGAAAATCATGGTTCTGTTCGAAATACGTATCACGCACTACGTCCATTTTACGGTCAACATAATCGTCCATCAGAACAATTAATTCGATTAACTATGGAACATTTTCGCACCACGTTTACTCTAAATGATAATACGCATCCACAGAGACGTCGTACAGTGCGTACAGAAGAAGTCATTGCTGCTGTCGAGCGTAGCGTAGAGAAAGACCCGAATCAGTCTATCCGCCATCGTGCACAGGAATTGGATATGTGTCCATTCACTTTATGGAAGATTTTGCGGAAAGATCTTGGTTTGCGTGCTTACAAAATCCAACTCGTGCAAGAATTGAAGCCCCACGATCACCTAGCAAGGCGTAGATTCGGTGAATGGGCCCAAAACAAGATTGCCGTTGATCCCGATTTTCATAAGCGAATTTTGTTTAGCGATAAAGCTCAACTTTTGTTTGAATGGATACGTCAATAAACAAAACTGCCGTATTTGGAGTGATGATAATCCTCAAGTGTATGTTGAGACACCGTTACATCCAGAAAAACTGACTGTTTGGTGTGCTTTATGGGCTGGTGGAATCATTGGTCCGTACTTCTTTAAAAACGATGCTGGTCAGAACGTTAGAGTCAATGGTGACCGCTATAGAGCCATGATTACTTGGAGGACAACATTCGTCGCGTTATTGCCGATATACGGCCACAAATGTTGGAAAAAGTCATCGAAAATTGGACCTCCAGATTAGACTACGTCCGAGCCAGCCGTGGCGGTCATATGCCAGAAGTCATTTAAATTATAATGCCAGAAGGTTATCTTTTGAATAAAGTAAATTTCATGTCAATTTAAAAAATTCATCTTTGTTTTACTCCATTTAAAAGTTTTATACCTCTATAAAAAACATCCTTTACATATTGAATTTTTTAAAATAATTTTAAATTCATTATTTACATCCTCAGAAACTTACACATATTGTGAACAAAATCGAGAGATGTAAAATTTTTTAGACACCATATTGGATTCGTCATATTGAATTTTTAAAAAATAATTTTTAATTTCGTGATTTACACAGATTTAAAAATCTCCCAAGACCAATTTTGGACAAAATCGTTATGTTAGACCTCGAAAACTTTCCCATACCAAATTTCGAGAAAATTGCACAAAATTAATCTTTTCCCCCGCCATATTATAAGCATCATTTTGGATATTACTGAAGCATTGCGATCGTTCCCAGAAAATAAAATAGTTAAAATTTGAAGGGTTATAAAAGATAATATAATGTGATTTTGACCCAGTATGCGCTCGTTCATTTGTTGTTTCTCTGAAGTGTATATTTTGCACAATCCGGCTTTTAAGCGCAAGAAAAATAACACTTTAGCACTTACTTATACCGTGGTACTCTTAATTTTAATCAAGTAAAAGTTTCTCTGTAAAAAGCCTTTGTGTGCTAGACCTATGACCTAAGATTACAGATACAATTAGCACTCTAATTTCAACGTGAGAGCAAAAAACTTATGCAGGACGACAAAGTCACGATTCAAACGAATAAAAAGCCGTTGGGGATTATTTTTTTAATTTTGGCGTTACAGACAGCGCTCGCAGCTGGAGATCAATAAGGAAATTAGTGTTATGTGGTAAATGTTTACGTAATTGTTGTAAAACATTGGATTTCTTGTAATACTGCATGTTGTGTTGTTGAACAACAATAGTCTAATTAAATTATTTTGTTTAGGGTAAAAATTTTGACAACTCAGTTGTAGAGGTCAGTTATTGCCTTTTGTCAAATATTAAAATAAAAAGTGATATCGTATATTTTTGCACATATGTCTTACATTACAAAAAGTAAATTGGTGGGCATATCTGAGGCCTTCGCATCACTTTTCCAGTTGGCATATTCCGGGAGTAATATTGATGCGAGATTGGATGGTGCTGGCGTGGTTGGTTTTGCCAGCGTTCTCTCTAAGCACCACTTCTGCCTTGAGGAAATTTTAGAAAAACTAAATCTGCTTGATATATCTAAAAAAGCTGGTCCCGACGGTGTTCCTACTATAATGCTAAGAAACTGCTCAACTTCTCTTGCCACACCACTACAAAGAATATTTCAGCGCTCATTAGACTCCGGCTATTTCCCGACGGTATGGAAATTTTCCATCCTTCTACCTATTTTTAAATCAGGTGATAAGTGTGATGTAGCAAACTATCGTGGAATCTCAATCTTGTCTGCAATTCCTAAACTTCTTGAGTCAATTCTGACCGATGAAATCTTTAATACCTACAAGCGATATATCAATCCTGAACAGCACGGATTTTATCAGGGACGTTCCACCGTAGCGAACCTCGCAATTTATCAGAATTTCCTAGTCAAATCCGTTGAACAAGGGCATCAGATTGACGCAATTTACACCGATTTGTCTAAAGCGTTTGACAGCATTCATCATCTACTGCTACTCAAGAAGCTGTCTGAGATCGGTATCTCGGGAAATTATTTAAACTGGATCAAATCTTATCTCAGCGATAGACGACAGCGCGTGGAGGTGTGCGGGTCCCTATCCAGTGAAATAATGGCTACTTCTGGTATCCCTCAGGGGTCACTCATTGGACCGGTTCTGTTTCTTCTGTTCATCAACGACGTTACCTCCTGCTTTGTTTCCTCTCAGGTCCTATTATACGCCGATGATCTGAAATTTTACAGCATTGTTAACTTAGATCATAACCACTTACAAACTGATCTAGATTGTTTCGTCGACTGGTGTGCTTCAAATCATCTAAAAATCAACGTCTCCAAATGTAAATGTATCAGCTTCTTCAAGTGCGATCACCCAATTGTTAATTCATATGAAATACTGGGTCAACCCGTCGAATCCATCAATGACTTGGGAGTAATTTTCACGAAAGATTTGCAATTCAACGCTCATATTGACAGCGTCACGATCAAGGCTCTAAGAATGCTGGGTTTCATTAAGCGAAACTCGAGACATATTAATGACACTAGAGCTCTGACTTGCTTATACAACTCGCTTGTTCGCAGCATTTTGGAATACCGTTCAATTATATGGACTTCGAACTATGTCACCCACAAAAACAGACTCGAGAGAGTACAAAATAAATTCATGAAATATCTACTATATAAGCACCATTTTCCATCACACGGTTTAGCTGATGAAACAAGACTGATGTTGTGTGGACTCAAGAGTCTAGAGAGCAGAAGAAAAGAAGCTATGTTTTTGTTCCTGTTCAAAATTTTTAATAACATAATTGACTGCGACATATTGCTGAGCGAGATTAATCTTAGGGCCCTATCAAGGCGTACTAGGCTGCAACGGCTATTCCAGGAAAGCTATTATCGCACCAACTACGGCCAGTTCATCTTCATAAATAGATTAATAGTTAATTATAACCGATTTTATATGGACTGTGACATTTTCAAGGACTCACAGCGAAGGATTAAAACGATTATAATGTTTAAATGATATACTTTGTTGTACATTCTTCTTTTTTTCTTTTGAGTTTTGTTTGACTGTTTGTATTTTCTTTTTGTTTTTTGTTATTGTTCTGTATCATTTGCGATACCATTTAGAATGTATCATTCTGTAGTGTATGTAATTGGATAAATAAATAAATAAATAATACCAAGTAAAACTAAGCATAATAATTAGGGCAAAGATATTTGTCAATATAAATGTTATTTAATAAGATTTGTATATTAATTCTTTAAAATTAAATTAAATAAATATAAGGCTATAGTTAAATGTGTCTCGCTATTACTTGGCAAAAATAGTTTATTTTTCAGTTTTAATGTGAACCATATAAAGTTTTTTTGAAATAAAATCGTGAAAAATTTTACTTTAAATTTGGCAAATACTTTCAGATCGACAAGAAAGTAATTTTAGTTTCGTAGTGTGAAATAAACACTTTCTTTTATATAAAAAAATAAACTTTAATCCATTATGTATTTTCCATCCTGTTCAGTGAACTTTTGTCATCTTTCTTGCAGTCGAATCAAGTGCGATTTAAGGTCACCATTTGTAAAAGAGGTAGCATTCAGAGAGTTTTGCAAACTTCGGAATAGATGGTGCTCCGTCAGAGCTGTATCGGAGATGCGAATCACTTCCCAATCAAGCTTCAATAATTTCTCACGAGTTACTAAAGGATTTGCATTGTCATGATTGAACACAATTCCATTGCCATTTCTGGCAGGTTTTCTTTGATTTGTTCATCTAGTTTTCTTAGTTGTTGACAATAAATATCTAAATTGAACGTCTGACCTCTTGGAAGCAGCTCAAAATACACAACACCTTTGTAGTTCCACCAGGTTGACAGTATGACCACTTTTAGATGAAATTCAGTTTTAGATTTGATTTGTGATGCTTCATCTTGCATGGACAATGATCGTTTTCGAATGATGTTACTGTAGGTGATCCATTTTTCATCACCAGTGAGGATTCTTTTCAAAAAATTCAAATATTGATTTGTTGTTGAAAATCATGGTTCTTGGATTTAGACCGTATCAAATTGTAATTATTATCCGGCGTTTCTCCTACGACTGCACGAGGCATCTTCAGGGATCTTTACTCCATGAGATTAAAATTGATTTGTTGTGTTAAGTGAATCTCTTTCAATTCATGCCGAACCTAAATATCGAGTCAACAAAAATGCGGACCTAATAGAGCTCCATGGTTTTGCTAACAAGGTAAAGAACAGTCTGAGATGAAGAGAAAGGTTTACTCAAAATACAGTTTAAACAACAAAATCATATGAGGAATACAAGAAAATCCGAAATGAAACTAAAGCACTAGTCAGGTAAATTAAAAATGAACATTGGGAATTCATCTCTAAAAGGATGGCGGATGATTTCAATGGATGCCAAAACAGATATGGTGGCTTATAGGGAACCAATGAAAAGAGATTAATGAGTTTATCAGCATCAGCCACATAGAAAATGATATCTGGGTGAAATATTTACAGGAACTTTACAAGAAAGACTTAGATAACACTGAGCAGAAATCGTAACCAAAGACGAAGTATCATTGGAAAAACAGATATACAGACATCTCTTTAAAAACTTTAAAGCAGAAAGAGCGCAAGCCCAGAGAGCATCCTAAATGAGCTGCTCAAGTATGGCGGAGAAATCCTAAGTCAACAACTAACGACGTTAGTTAGATATGGAGATATCGATAAGTAAGTAAGAGATCAAGCAATAAAAGCAACAAGGACGGAGGCATACCTAAATGAAACAAACATCTTCAAATTGAAACCAAATCCCATATTTATAAGATTGTAGTTAGATCTATATTAACATACATGAAAGAAATTGGACCAGAGACCATGAAAACAAAAAAAAAAGGTATTAGAAACAACAAAGATGAAAATAGTGCACAGAATTTCTGGAAAAATGCTATCAAACTCGCTTGAAAGATAGACAACATCAAAGACTGGGTACTTAAAAGAACAAAGAAGCATCGAACGATCACATAAAAGATGGAGTGGCAATCTGCGAAATGAATAAATCTAGGCACGGAGATGAAGATAAGACAAATGCCTACATAAACGGAGACAGGAGAAACGTAATAAAAATTTAAGAATTTCTTATTTAAATTTCAAATTTTTCGATGTTTGGAAACATATTACAGGAGTTACATTAGTGTTTAAAAATTTTACAGAAGATGAAAGCTGTTAAAACTTATAAGTAATCTATCTATTCTCGGTGCTAAATATATAATAAGACAACTACTTCTGCGTAACTAATTTCTTTTTTAAACACCGCTCGCAGCTGGAGATCAATAAGAAAATTGACATGTTATGTAGTAAATCTTCAGTTAATTATTGTAAAAGCTGTAATGTTATGTCTTATAATTCTCTGGGAATTGTCAAAAAAGTAGTTAATTTTTTAAATATGAATATTTTAAAATTTATTTCTAATGAAGTAAGCTGTTGATAATTGAATAATTTCGAAATAAATGAAGAATATACAGGGTGTTTCATTATGTCCACATTACGGCAATGTTGTTATATTAAATTATTCCTTGAAATTAAGTTAGAGATATTCATCACATTTGCAAAAATTGTACCCATGAGCTTGTTGGTGCTTCAAGTAACTCTGCTACTATTCCAGGTGATTTTTGTACTTAGTGATACTTAATTTGGATCTTGATACAGTCTACCTTAATTTTTTAACAAACTTTTGTCTGGAATTATCTTCTTTGATAATTTTTCCATAACTTTGGCGAGAGTCGATTAAAGTTAAAAGGGACAATACAATACTCTGATTGGTCATCGATATTATCATCCCTGTATAAGGGAAAAACTCTGGCTAGTTCCAGACAAGAAGAAAAAATACCAGAAGTCCACGAGTAGTTAATTACGCCAATCAAAGCCTGTAGAGCATTATCTGGTAGATATAAAAATAATTTTCCATTAATCATCCCTTGATGAAGTCTTTGGACTGTTTATAGAAGTACGTCAGTACCATTGTCCAAAATATTATGGATTAATTTCAGGCTGGTTTAGAATAGATCGGTGACTAAAGGCTTATAAATGAAAAAACATGTGGTACCACCTGTTGCGACATAGCTATTGAAAGACCTGTCGCAACGTTCCTAAGATTGTTTGCAACTGTAGTCGGTAGCAATGGTGGTCTATTGCAATGTACACGCGTGGATATATTGCGTTTTAGATTATTTTTATGAAATATTAGCACTTATTTCTTTATTTATATTTATTGTATATTTAATAAAAAAAAAATATTGTGAAACTGTGCACTTTGTGAAGATTTTCTAGAAATCTCTCGGCATTATCTCGCAGCAGGAGCATAGGTTTAAATTAGAATCAAAATTGTTTGGATGAACATATTGAGAGTCACAAATAGGGGTCCTGAATTTTGTTCAATTTAATACTCCTAGAAATAAGAAACTTTTTGTTTATTTGTATTGGAGGCAGATAAAGATAACGATACCTATTTAGCGAAACTGTAAAGAAAGTTAAGTAAGATGTAGTAAGAAAAAGAAAAAAAAAATAAGAAGTTAATCAAAAGTTTATAATAAGCGTACATTTAATAAAATATAGTTATATAAATAATTTTACTTAATTTTCATAATTTTAATTTTTTGGATTTTTGTTTCAATAAAATGCAGTAGTAGGAAAAATGAGATAATTTTCTTAATAAACATTTAGAAAATTAGTAAGCTCCATCTTTTTAATCCAAGATTGTCAACAGACAATCATTATAAGCTAGAACACAGATTCTCAGTCTGTGGGGCACGCTCCCGATATGGAAGCTCCGTGGGACAGAAGGGGCTAATTGGCACAACTCAGTTTAAACTTAAACTCACATCATCTCGAGATTGAGTAGAACCCAAAAAACCTGGAAAGATAGAGCGATTACAAACTCAGATTGGTTAATAAACACTGCATTTAATAAAATATTTAGAGTTATATAAAGTAAAGTGCGTTCAATCAAAACCATTTAAAACGGCCAGCACTAAAGGAACCTACGATCGATAAGAACTATTGTCTTTATCATATAAATAACTTAATTATGAGTATAAATATACACTAAATTGTAATTTTAATAGCCGGATTATAACGTGAAATACGAGTAAATTCTTGCTTTGTATTTTGTTTTATCCAAATCTTATTTCCTTAAGCAAATAATTGTATAAAAACAGTTGATATTTAGCATTAATATCAAGAAAAATGAGTAATACTCAAAGATACATATCTACTTTTCCTTTTACGAGATGTTTTTCCTTCTAAATAATAATGACATATATAAAAATGCATATAACATTAATAATAGTTACTGTGGATACCTATATTCATACAAATTTATTTAAAAAAATATTTAAAACCTTACCTAAATCACCAAAAATCTTGTGCCAGCGTTCTTCACTTAATCCCCAGGACTCCACAACTATTTTTTGTATAAAAATCGCCGGAAATCACCTTAAAACACCGCTAAAAACTTCAAATTTTTTCACTTATAGATCAGCTGAACTTGGAAACCGTGCGCTTTAAAACAGAACTGAGAACTTACTGCCACAAGACTTTCTCTATGACCTCGGCTCTATCGCTCAATAAAAAGGGATATAACTATATCATCGTTCAAGCTGAAAAGAGATATCTATCATGCGACGTCACAGAATCAATGCTGACGTAGTGACGTCATATTGCGGAATGGGTGTAAATCGTGACGTCAATGTGACGACACCAGTCGATTACTCGGCAATGAGATCTTTGAGCTATTTGTGTCGATATTGTGACGTCATAGCGGAAAGCGCGCTTTGTGTATTGGGAAAGTTTGCTGGGGGATGTTCGAGAATTGGGGTTGAAAGTTCTTTTCGTTGATGCGTCCGAAAACTTTCTATTGGGAAATCAATAAATTGATTTCCGGGATTATGATGGTTGCGATATGGGTTTATATGAGATTTAAGCAGGAACTATTGTATCTATGTTTAATCTTGAGGTAAAACTTTTGTCTCGGAGAATGATACTGAAACTTTTTGTGTATAGATAGAGTAGTTTTTGTGTAGGTCCTGAACATAGAAATGATAAGAACAATAAAATTTTGTTGCAACTTTGTTATTTTCTGGTAAATATGGACACTGAGAAAAAAATTTGTTTTATTTAAAGGTTACCAAACTTTTACCTCTTAACATTAGTTTAAAAAATTACCGTTTTTCTTCTTAAGACCATTTAAATGAAGATAGACTGATTATTTTCTTTGGATTTGACTCTGTTTCTCTCTCCATGTGGTTTTCTAACACCTAATGATCTCTTCCAGGGAGTTCCAATGTACCAAGAGCAAAATTCACAGAAAATAACTTCATCTAAAATCTCCGTTCCGAAAGATGTTGGCAGAATATTATATCTGCAGATATTTTCGATGCAGTAAAATGACATTTACATATATATCGGAGTAATGAGATATTCCGGAGGAGTATTCGGACCTTGTTTTCTTGATAATGGAGCTTCTGTTAAAGTAAATGGAGAACGCTACTGAAATGTGACTACCGATTATTTCTGGAATGAAGTTGATGATATTGATCAGGACACTATGTATTGTCAACAAGACGATGCAACATGTCACACATCTCCCGAAACATTCAATTTCTTGGGAGATAAGTTTGATGAGTAGCTACGAAGTGGGCACCAAGAGCATGAGGTGGAATTTTATTAGACTTTTTTCTTTGGAGTTAGATTAAATCTTTAATTTAGGCCAATAAACCTCAAATAATAAATTACTTAAAAACAATCATTAATCATGTCATTAGTGCAATAAGTGCTATATTAAGTGAAAAAATTGGTATATCAGAAGTAAAGGGACTTCTTAAAGAAATCATGAGGCGGTCATTTATAAAAACTCTTTTTTAAATTTTTAAATAAAAACACCATGATATAGTAAACCAAATTATAAAAAATACTTGCTACCTTCTACATTTTTTCGCAGATTTCGAAAAAAGGGGGTTATATATATATATATATATATATATATATATATATATATATATATATATATATATATATATATAATACATATAAATTTGTTTCTTCGGAGTCATTTCATAAAAAAATTGTTGGTATGGACTTCTTTCCCATATAACTTTTACCAGAACCGGGATGTTTTGATGAAATTTTTAGCTTGTTAAGGGGGTTCCCAGAATGGTTCCATAGACATACTTTTAAGGTAGGCAGATTGCAAGGGGATGAAAAACTGAATGGATTTGTTAGTAAGTGAACTTTTTAGTCGACTTCATTTGCAACTTTTGATAGAAGTCAGTTATTTTTTTCTGATTTTTAGTACATAGTAGAGAGTACTCACCGGGATGGCCCCATAAAAAGACTTCAAAAATATATTACAATACAAATACCATAATATATTTACTTGGAGCTTTTTTGGAAGAGGCGCCAAATTCAATTTTTATAAATACCTCCAAACTACACAAAAATACTATTGACTAATATAAAAAGAAATGAAACAAAGATTAAAAGCTACGAAAACGATACAATATAAAGTCGGTTAAAAATACCTATTTATCCAGAATTGATTTAAAAATAAAGCCTTTAGCTACAACAGCTCCGACTTCAAAAAAGTATTAAATAAATGATTAAATCTACAATTATTAAGTTGATTGTAATTTAACAGAGTCTATAATTGTTTACTTTTTAGCTCAATTTTTAAAATGGTTTTAATTTTTCGTAAAAAGAACATTATTTCATATTTTAATTATCTAAGTCGATTGTTGATAAACATTCCATCATCAGTTTCTATTGTGACCGGTTTTTAATAGGTAATCTGAGCAACTCTACAAAAATAGAATACTTTGAGAATAATAGCAAAGTGAGATTCAAAGTAACGCTACTTTGGTGTATCAAAGAGCAGCCAAAATCATTATCACTACTGACAAATAGACCCCCAAATATGGTTTGATATTAATCTAAACTTGGTTGGCTCATTATTGTAGACCATTATAATGAGTTAAGGAGTCATTTTCTTTATAAATATAGCTTGGATAAAATAAATATTCAAATTCGGTTTCTATTTTAATAAATCTTCCTTATTTATTACATTATTCTAATTCGAAGAATATTTCCTAATGCCTTGTGATTTTTATATAATTTTTAATTAAAAAAAATATTTTTTTTTTCAAATAAGCGCTTCACAAGATCGGTGAATTCAGAATTTTTATTTCTGTCAGAAGATTAAAAAAAAATACTCCTTTGAGCACAGGAAAGACATCTCTTAAGTCAATACATAAGCCGTGTGCATTCAATTGCAGAAATGTAGAACTGTACGTATCGTGAACTCTTCTCTATCTCCAATGTTTGGCTGTATGATTCTGATACATTATTATTTTTATGGTTTCATTTAATATAAAATACGAGAATTAAAAAAAAATGAAAATTAAAAAGAAAATACAAATTTTTAGATAAATGAAACCATGATTTTCTGAATTGATATGGTAGAAGGTTGAATTTTGTATTCGCAAAGTGAAAAATGTAATTGTTAAAGTAAGAAATGGGATTGCTGATAACAAAAAGTAATGAAAAAGGTCCTTTGCAGTAAAGATTTGAGACTGACATTGAGGACAACGTTGACCAAATGTTACGTATACAGTGTACTATATTATGGTATTGTTGTGGTAAGAACATCTCACCGTTGTTCTCCGACAAATTTGGCTTAAGTAGGAGTTCCAAGTTGTAGAAAGCATGACAAGGATGTCTGGGAAAGGTATCGGTGGATCTCACTGATGAGTTCACCACCGATTCCGGGACGAAACATCCTAACATTTTGACGGTGGTCGAAATAGTTCGCTAGTTATACGCCCTTAACATCAGGGGCATTACTACGACATGGCGCCCGAGCAGGGACGGCGGAAGGCAAGGGTCTAAACTGCCGTTGGCTTGGATTAAGTCTGACCTGATACTTGAAAGACCATCTAGGATGTCTCTTATCAGGCCTGTGCTTCTACAGCTTGGACTTTCTACGATAGTTAAAGTCGGACAAGCAAATGCTTTAGGGGAGGCATGTTGTGGTAAGAACATCCCACCGTTGTTCTCCGACAAATTTGACTTAAGTAGAAGTTCCAAGTTGTGGAAACTATGACAAGGATGTCAATTAGAAGGCTTAACTCCTTTGAGATGTGGACTGGCAGAAAGATTCTGAAGATATAGTGGATGAATCAGGTTACAAAAATTGAAGTGTTGAGAAGAGTGAGAAATCAGAAGCTGGTTGAGGTTACAATCAAGGAAAGGAAACTGAAATATCTCAAACATATAATGCATGGCAGAAAATACAGCATCTAAAGACTTATACCCCAAGGGAAAATACATGGTGAAAGAGGTGTGGGAAGGAGACAGATATCATGATTGAAAAACCTAAGAGAATGGCTTGGAAGCAACTCGAAGTAGCTCTTTATTGTCAAAATAGCCATAATGGCACTTGAAGATAAAAAATAAGTCTTGACAGAATTCCCTGAAATGCAAACCAATATCGACCATGTATAGGGGAGGGAAACATAAGGGAGAGCTGCAAAAGTTTAGATTGTAGGGAAATTACTCAGTAATTTGTCTTTTTGTTTTCATTAAATAAACCATAGCTCTTTCCACTTGATGTTTCGGTTCATTTTTTTAATGAAGAAACCAAGTATATTCAGTTTAGGGTTTGAATAGCTCTTGGGCGACATTTTTCTGTAAAGCAGAAAGGTATGACATTTTTCTGCTTATCAATGATATTAGTAGCCAGGACACTCTCCTTCAAAAAAAAATTTCAACGATCCTTTTTTTCATTTACTCTAATTTTTTGATTAATGTTGTTGGTTGCTCTTGTTGAACCATCTACATTTTCTTTTTTAATTTCATTGGAAAGTCCAGTAATAAAGTCAGGTTTTGCCTGATATAACAATTAAATTAAAATATAATTTTCTATAATTAATTTTTTAGCGCATCTTGGAACGTAAAGTGAATAAGGCTTGCGTATTTACAAATAGTCATGAAGATTGCAATTGGTGCACTCAACTTGAGTGTTCTCTATATCTAATGTAATATCATTCATATCTCTGTATTCTATCACTAGCTTTGATCCACCTCAATATGGACCTAGATTTCCGTTGAAACTGAGAAAACCAACTTTGTATTGTCCTTAAGAATGGCCAATTTTATTCCAATATTTGTGAAAATCTTGTAACTGTAACTTAAAATGTTTACCGGTGTAATTCTTAGTTGTAGGGGGGTAGGGTAATTTTTTCAAAATTTATATATATATATATATATATATATATATATATATATATATATATATATATATATATATATATATATATATGATATATAAGTGTGTGAATGCCCCGCATATATTCTGTATTCTGTTTAGTTCAACGTCATATCTATTACTAAGTGTTTATACACGTGCGTTATTTTGTATAAGTTTTTTTAAATGCGTTTTTCCAACACTTAGCTTTTTAAAAGTCGGTGTACGCTCTAACTCAAATTCTATTCATCCGATCATTTTCAAATTTTGCACACTTTTTCGTTACACAAAATACGAGGTAACGCCGTCGAGATAATTTATTACTAATTATTAGAATTTGTTTTACAATAACAAATTAGTCGATTTTTCAATTGAAAAATTTATAAAATTCGTTTTTTTGACTTCATATTGATACTTAAAATTGAAAAATCATTTTAAAATAAATATCTGGACGGCGTTACCTCAGGAAACTTATAAGCTAACGAAATCTTTTTGGTTTTTTGTCATCAGATGATCTAGCGATGAGTAGTGATGTTCACCGCAAATCAACTTTTTTTTAGGTGTCTGCGAAAATTTGCTGTCATTATTTTATTTCTCAAGATTTTCTTACAAAAATTTAACAGAATACTCTTAAAAAGTTGTATTATTATGTAATTCATTTAGAAATAAATTTATGTTTATCATATTTTCAAAAAAAAAATCTTAAAAAATTGTTTAAATTATGAAAAATTAACCCTACCCCCCGCCCCCTTAATCCATCTAAAATTAATATAATCATAGGTTTTGAGCTAACTCGTTTGAGAAATGGATTCTGGTATTTCACAGATAGATCTAGAGAAGCAAATTTATGAGTGTTTAACTTATGGAATGCTGAAGGGAAGCCACTGAATAAGGAATGCCTTACCAATGCGCGTCTTAACAGGTAGCTTCTTTCCCTAAATAAAGTACAAGTGTGAATTGTAGTACCATGACATCATTGTCATGGTCATAAACTTGGCCCCATGAATGACTTAGTATGCAGATGATGTCTAAAGGAGGATGAAATTGCTGATCATATTTTCGGAGAGTGTCGAACACTCAACAGATAGGGATGCAGATAAAGATATTTTGATGATATAATCTTCTTATCCGAAGCAGGTAAGTTCAGGTAATGAAACTACTCGGATTCGCAATAGCGATAGGTCAAGATGGGATGTAAATGGTCCATAACTAGTCTAAAGTATTGCAAGTGTCGCTCTTATTCATTCATTCATTCATTGACCAAATTGTTTTTCTCATGTATTTGAATGTAGAACTAAAATGCACCATTTTAACTAAACTATAATAATCAACCTACTCATTTACATGATTTAAAGAGTAAATAAATCTTAATAATAAAACTGTTTAAAAATAAGCTCAAAAATAAATAAACAAAGTTCATCTCCCAATTTCGTAATAAACACATCGATTAAAAATTTTAATTAACTCTTCTCGGAAAATACCAGGAAATTAATTTCCTTCTTTAAAACGAAGAAAAACGTGGGCACGTGAGAGTATCGGGACGTTCTAGAAAAATATCAATTTCTTGTGTGCGTTTCGAATTATTATTTAGATGACATAGTTGTAGGCACGTGAAGGAACACTTGAGTATTGACGTCCTTACTACAACAGCATCTTGTACTTGTGAAAAATGTGGTTTTGACAGAATTTGTTAATTGTGAAGTGAAGAATTATCATTAAATTTAAATAATTTTACAAGTTGGCCATAGCAAAATCGAGTATTTGCAATATTGGAAAAAATACTTTCGATATATATATATATATATATATATATGTTATATCGTAGATTTTCACGGATGGTAGAATGAATAGTTTGGTTATTCCGGGTTTCAATCCGTTCGTTCAAAAAATCGTTTTCACGACGTTTCGCCAAAATCTCATTTGGCATTTTCAAGTGCGGTTCGTCTCGTTACTCTCTGAGAACTCAGTTCTCAGAGAGTAACGAGACGAACCGCACTTGAAAATGCCAAATGAGATTTTGGCGAAACGTCGTGAAAACGATTTTTTGAACGAACGGATTGAAACCCGGAATAACCAAACTATTCATATATATATATATATATATATATATATATATATATATATATATATATATATATATATATATATATATAGTGATTCTCCGGAAATTTTATCGATCGATTGAGGGAAAACTATAATTAGGAAGAATTTTAAAATTTGACGGTAAACTAATGTGTATGGAGGACAGTCGGATAAATTATTTTCAAGATGGCGGCACTGCTAGTTATACCGGAAGTACATGTCAACGTGATTGTTTTAAATAGAACACCCTATATATTATTGCATTTTTGATTTCTACGTAAAATTCTAGATATATTTTATGTATAATATTTTATACTTAAGTTTTGGACATATTTAAATTTTTATGTCAAAAATGACGTTTGCGGACCAAAACTTAACTATAAATTTTTCCTATAAGAAAGTCTGTATTATTTAATTTGGGTTAGCTTTCTTGTAGAAGAAGATCGATTCTAGTAGTTTTTTTTATGATATTTTGAAAATTATTAGTACGGAGTGATCAAAAAAGAAGAATTAAAATTACATTTAAAAAATCGTCAAAAGTGAATTTTTTCAAATATAAAGTACCTTTTTTTATAATTTTATCATATTAAGCATTAAAAATAAGGGTAACTTTGTATAAGGTTGTCTATTCCAAAAATTTGTAGTTTTCAAAATATTGGCAATTCAACATTTTTCAATTGTAAAAATGCTATACGGCTTTTAAGTTTTGTTCGTAGTTGGCCATAACGGCGAGGCGTGGCGAAAATAAAACAATCGAACCTTACCGAATTGTCACTATTTTTTGCCATTAGACGTTCATTAACAATAATCATGCTGGGGCGATTAAATTACTCACACGAAGATTGTTTAAACTTATTTATTATTTATGGAGAAAGTTAGAATTATTTCAAAAACATGCGATACATTCGCGATCCGATATCCGCAAAAACAGAAACACCACCAACTGTTAAAAGGATTATAGAAAACTTCAAGAACTTTGGATCCATAAAAGCAAAAAGAAATATAAATAAAGCAGCTGTTAATAATAAAAATATTGAAACTACAATTTTAGGATTTATCGCCGCATTTTCGACGATATATACAGGGCAAGTAGCATTAGAGTCTGGATTACATCAAACATCAATTTTAAGGATTTTATGGAAACATAATTTTCATACTTATGTATCTTCCATAGTACAGCATTTAAAAGGCACTGATTTTCCACGAGTTATTTCAAGAACATGCGATACATTTACGATCCTATATCCGAAGAAACAGAATCCGAGACTAATAACTGTTAAAAAGATAATAAAAATTTTTGGATCTATAATAACTAAAAGAAATAGAAATAAACCAGTTGTTAATAAAATAAAGTTACAAAAATGATTTGAGAACATGTTCAAATTGACGCCCTTGAACTTCCAAAACATTTTTCACACCTAAGCACTATTTGGCTTCGTCCGACCAAATAATATTCAAAAAACCAGCATTTTTTTATAACTGAAGTAAAATAAATTGACAGAACTCTACTCTTCGTGGAAAATCAGTGCTTTTTAAATGCTGTATTATGGATTATACATGGGGATGAAAATTATGTATCCATAATCGCGATAACGTCGACAAAATTTTAATATCTACTTTTCATGTCTCTGGGTAATTTTTGTTCAAAATGTCTTCTTCAAGGTTTTTCTTGGCCTTCTGGTACATAACAACCTTTAGTTTTAACGTTTCTATCAATATTAACACAAATAACGATTACTATAAATCCTAAATCTACTATACCGCTTTATCAAGTTCTATTACTAGTTAAAATATCTTTATTCTAGAGCATACTACTATATATTATCGATGCTATGATTTAATAATAAAAAAAAGATACAAAACAAAGTCTTAAGACTTATGTCAGCTGCCGTAATGTGTAAAGACATTAAATTCACTTTCAAAACAATGAGTCAAGCGACTTGGTCCATGTGACCGCGTAAGCACTCAGCCGGATGCCAGACAAAACTCGTGCCAATTCCAGAAAAAATGGATCGGACAAGTTGCACGGATGGCGCCTCTTGATATATTGAATTTGTTTTAATTTAATTTCAATTTTATTATAAAGCAATTCCAAAAATGCTCGTTTCTGACAATTTATGAAGAATTCGAAACCCTTAGATATAACTCTTTAAATTTACAAAAATGCTATAATACTATTCAGAACTTTTTAGTTGTCAGTATTATGGATTTTGTACCTAATAACTGGGGTAAACTGATATAAACTTTTATAACTCTATCAAAAAATGAAACTCAGGAGAATGATCTAGATCTGGCATTACAAAACAATTATAATTACACTTACAGTTTTCTATAAAAATACTCCAAACTCGGAAGGATTGCTGTAGCTCCGAGTAAATACTGGACAGGGATAGCGGTCATGACTTAGTTTTAGTTAAAAAGCAAATTTAACTACATCAAATTAATTATTCAATTAATCCGGAGTCATCAAAGAAATTTTTCCACGAAAAGTCTAACACAAGTGACCAATGACCTTTAATAATTAATTAAAAAACACATACCTAAAAATAAATTGCATTTCGATTAACCATCGAAGTTCGGACATCTCATTTTCATTTTACAATTCTGTCTTCTATTGGAATTTGTTCTTATTTGATGTAACATTTTCTTTTCCGATCTGTTTTTGTGACATTTGACAGCATGTGGTAATTCTTGGAGAAGGTGGAAATACAGAATTTTCCGAATTTTTCGGTGCTTTATTATATACCTCCTATTTTTGGGTCGTAGAACATGAATATGTTTTCAATTTTCGCCGATCTCAAGTGGTTTTTCCGAAAAAAAAATATTTTCACTCATATAACAAGTATTTTCCGATCAGTATTTTTAAATTTTGGGCCTTTATAATAAAATACGCAAACACTACACAATATTTAATAATTTTTTTTAACAATATATACATAAATAACCGCAGAAAAATGTAAATTTTCCATAAAATTCAAGAAAACCGTTGTTTTGTCGTTTTATACTGTTTTGCATGCATGGTTGGTTGCATATGATTTAAATACAAACATGTGATGCGATGTTGCCACGTTGATGTTGATTTTAAATTCCAGTAAGATAGAAAACTTGATAGTTCCAATGCGATTAATTGTGGTCATTCCAGCTTTGTTTCATAAAATATGGGTAAACGTGCAGAATTGGGTTGCCAAATACAAACAGATCGTTCCATAAGCTACGTTAATCTAAAAACGAGAATCATAACTAAACTAACCTAAACTGACTTGAATTAATCTTAAGAATTTTCCGATTTTTTCGATGATTTTTTACATACTTCCTATTTTCGGGTCGTAGAAAACGAATATATTGTTTTTCTTCGCCGATTTTGCGTGGTTTTTCCATGGAATCTAGATAAACTTAGTTTAGGTTAGTTCAGGTTAGTTTAGT
Organism: Diaprepes abbreviatus; assembly: GCA_034092305.1. Classification (NCBI taxonomy): domain Eukaryota; kingdom Metazoa; phylum Arthropoda; class Insecta; order Coleoptera; family Curculionidae; genus Diaprepes; species Diaprepes abbreviatus. The sequence goes on along the minus strand of JASJET010000037.1, from coordinate 1,783,593 downwards.
TATGATTTTTGTTTTTAGATCAACGTAGCTTGCCGAATGATCTATTTATGTTTGGCATCCCGATTCTGCACGTTTACTCACATTTTACACAACAATACTGGAATGACCACAATTAATTGCATTGGAACTATCAAGTTTTCTATCTGACTGGAATTTAAAATCATCATCAACGTGGCAACATCGCATCACATGTTTGTATTTAAATCATATGCAACCAATCATGCATGCCTAAAAACAGTATAAAACGACAAAACAACGGTTTTCTTACATTTTATGGAAAATTTACATTTTTCTGCGGTTATTTATGTATATATTGTTTAAAAAAATGATTAAATAATGGGTAGTGTTTGCGTATTTTATTTTAAAGGCCCAAAATTTAAAGATAGTGATCGGAAAATACTAGTTATATGAGTGAAAATAATTTTTTTTTTCGGAAAAACCACGCGAGATCGGTGAAAATTGACAACATATTCATGTTCTACGATCCAAAAATAGGAGGTATGCAGAAAACCATCGAAAAATTAAAAAAATTATGTGTTTCCACCTTCTCCAAGAATTACCTAGAATAATATTGATAAATATATTTTTATTTAGGAAATAATGAATACACCAAATAAAGAATACTTCAACACATCTAAATGAATTCGTCTACAGTTAAAACAATTGTGGTGCAGCTATACTAGTCACATTTATTAGAGGCTTTAAAGTTAGTAGTGATAATAAACAAGCACAAGAAAAGCTATACAATACAAATACAATTTCGTAAAACTCTTTTCAAACTAGAATCATCCATGCAAATTGTACAAACCTATGCCCTGTCCATAAAAACACCAAGTGCATACTTTTCCCAAGTCTTGGCAACGATTTTACAATAGCCACTTGCGTGCGGAATCTTGAAGATGCACATAATTTTAACCAAAATATTTTAACACGTTTTCACGTGAAAGTGTCGTTAATGTCGATGGTATTTATTTATACACAGAGTTGTCGTAATAAGCGGTTTGTTATAAACGTAGTTGCCAAATTACAGGGATTTTGGAGAAGTATTGGACAATGAAACATTCTTGTGCGCTTCGTGATTATGATAACGAGTATATTTTGTCTCCTGTAGTGTAATTAATTAGGCATGTAAATGAAGTTGTTTAATGCAGTTATTAATATATTTATGAGGGATTAGGTGTTAGTTTAATATGAGATTATGATAAATTGTAGAATATTTTTTGGTACAGCATTCCGATAACGGAAAATTTTTTAAAATATTACGAAAAAAGAAAGAAAAAAAATCCGAACAAATGGCGAGTTGTTAGTATGAAATGGGGTGAAAAATGTTTATTATGATATCTGGCAAAACTATCGAAAGAAGTGAAATATAAAAGTTGTAAGTAATAAAAAAATCTACAACTTTTGTATTTACCACATTCAACATAACCTCAAAATTTTTAGAGAAGAACGCGAAAAATCATAATATCAATTTTTCATTTTTCTCTTTCACAAAAACGATTCGATTTGGGTAAATCTCAGCGAGAGCGTACTTTTTGATATCCCAAATGAGTTGATTTTTTTTTGATCAAAATATTCAATGCTTGACTTTTTTTTGAATTTATTAAAAAAAAAGAAATTTTTAACTGCAATTCGTTTTAAAAATAATTGTTCGACAGAGTTCGGATTAGTCTCGTTTTTTCCATTTTCACTTCTACTTTGAATTTTTTTATTTTTTTTTAAATACATGATAAATATTTTTATGTTTAGAAAATTTGATTCACATCAAGCAAATTTCTGAACATTCACTAATTTCAACCTCTTGTACCATTCCGTGACGTCACTGATATTTTGTTTCTGTTTATCTCTATTCAAAAGTCAGACTATCAAGGAAATAATAATTTAATATTCGTTTTTGGACAAAAAAATAAAAGGAGTGAATAATGAATTGCTATTAGAACAAGTGCAATTTGCTGATCGTTTGAAATCCTGCAACAATGCACGAATTTTCTCGTTATGTTTAAAGTCCTTCACATTATTTTTTCGGCTTGATTTTCAGTTTTTTTTTTCTGTATTTTAACAAAATTACAAATTCCAAAAGATGCAATTGTGTTTGGAAAATTGCGTGTGGAAGTGAAAATATTGCTCTGTGGGAAAACTATGTGCGGTTGCCAAAAAAAAATCAAGCAGAGAAAAAGGAAATAATAATCAGAAAGAGTTTATTTCCTGCAAATGCAACCCTGGTCCCCTTTCCATATGTGTCTCGTCAGTGGAGCTGTGTCGAACCAAGAGCAACATACGCAGGAAACAACTGTTATACAGTTCACAAATTGAGGGAAGAGTAAGAAGTTCCATTTATTTGTTTCCTGCTGATTCTGATGAGATATTAAAGGCTATAAAGGGTTTAAAAACAAGAAGTCGGTTGGAGATGATCAGATATCTATTTCTATTTTAAAAGATGTAGGTGACTTTATTTCTGAGCCTTTATCTTTTATCGTAAATTTGTGTTTTACAACAGGTATTTTTCCAAGTAAGCTAAAAAATGCCCATATTAGAACAATCTATAAGAAAGGGGAGAACTCTGAAGAAAAGAATTATAGACAAATCTCGTTATTGCCTAATATAAGCAAGATTTTTGAAAAAGTTTTATATCAGAGAATTGTAACATTTCTGGAAAAGTTTTCAGTAATATCAGATAAACAAAATGGCTTTAGGAAAGGGAAATCCACAATAAGAGTTTTGTACCAAGCACTTACACAAATTTTAGAATCACTAAATAAAAAAAAGCAAACGTTGGCCATATGTCAGGATCTGTCTAAAGCCTTTGATGCTGTGGATCGTAAAACATAAATGTTAAAACTTGGAATGTATGGAATAAGGGGTCATGCTCTGGAATTAATAAGATCGTATTTGACAGACAGGACTCAATGTGTGGTGGAGTCTGATCTCCATTGGTAGGGCTATAGTGTCTCAGAGGGTTAAAATGAAGAGGGGCGTCCTTCAGGGTTCAATACTTGAACCTCTTTTGTATATTCCTTATACAAATGATTTACCCGAAATCTCTGGAAAGCAGACTGTACTATATGCTGATGATACATTGCTTATATTTAGTGAAAGCACGGCGGAGTTGCTACCGATGAAGGTTGAATCTGTAATGGACATTCTCGATGGGTACTTTCGGTCCAACAGCCTGTCCCTAAATGTTTCCAAGACACAGTGCATTATGTTTGGCAGCAAATTAAATAATCAATTTACATTAACATTTGTGAGTACAACAATAATATCAGTTGAGAGCGCTGTTATTTTGGGACTAAATATCGATAGAAGATTGGACTGGGGGGCGCACATCGAGAGAGTTGCCACTAAAATATCTCAGTATTATTTTGCATTAAGAATTATTTCGGAGAGAGTTGGGATCGATGGAGCTCTGTCAGCTTACCATGCATTTGTACAGTCCAGACTCAGATATGGTTTGATATTTTGGGGTAATTCCTGTGATATTAATAGAGTTTTGATTCTGCAAAAAAAAATGTTTACGGTGTATTTTTGCAATGAAACAACAAGACAGTACAAATATCCTTATTAGTAATAATATTTTAACGGTTATAGGTCTGTACATTTTGAATTCCGTCATGTTTATTATTGATAACAGGGATTTTTTTGGGGGTGCATCTATTAAACTCAAATACGTTAATAGAAAATCAAATCTGCTTTCTGTTAAATATAACTTTAGTTATTTGCATAAAAATGTCGAGTTTTCTATAATAAAAGTTTTAATTCTTTACCTGAAAATGTACATTTACTACCGAGAAATAGATTAAAGTGTGTCCTATATATTGGAAGAGATTTATGAGTGTGATAAAGGCAGCATTGTCTCGAAGTAGAATTTTTTTTATTGGCTGTATCATTAAATTTTAAATGTGTGTAAGTTTCCTTGTTATTTAAATTTTTTTCATTTATAATATTGCCCTTTATCTTAAGTTTTAATTGTTGTGTTTTTACTACATTAACTTGATAGGTATTTAAAACTGTATAATTATTGTTGAGGTTTTTTCCGTTTCATTATTTTTCTTTTTTTTATCTACAGCTGAGAATGAACTATAATTTTTATTATAATGTTTAATACAGTACTGATATTTCTTTTAACATTGTTCCATGCCCTTATGGGATACTTATTGGAGTAAATAAAGACTTATCTATCTATATATACATATATATTACTGAAAGCAACATTCGCAGAAAACAATTGATACCTAAAATAGCTTACTCTCGGTTCGATAAAGCTGCACTGACGAGACCATCAGGTGGTCGAAACGCGTATGGAAGGGGAACCAGAGTTGTATTTGCAGAAAATAAAGTGTTCCTATATATTCTGACCTTTTTCTCTTCTTGACAGGAGAATACATATAGGCAACTATTTAAACATGGCAGAGATTTATTTTAAACATATTGTGATTCTTATTTGATGTTGTGTTCATAGAAAGAATAAGCAAAAACAAAATTTACTAATGCCATCTATTAATACTTTGAAGATATATAGTTTACTTTTTGTTTTTTTAATACACATATTAAAATTTCTATTCCTAACTCTGTTCCTTGTATTTCCAACCTTTTACTAAACCAAGACCTAACATCAAGACACTGTTGATAAACTAATTGCATTACACACAATTTTGGTACAATATTTCGTCCTATGCATTTCTTTAAACAATAAACGTGTTCTTTTACGTAGTTTATCCCAAAATATAATTTCGTACAATTCAGTCATGCTCCAACCTAAATCCTAATTTCAATTCACATTGTCTGAACATGCTTTAAGTCATTTTCTTTTAAATTGTTAATTATTGGATCACCATCTCTTAAACGTGCCGCATGGCATCAATGACGTCAAACAATTAATATTTAAAAAAACATGAATTTTTTTATTAATAGATTTAAAAAAAATATTTTCGTAAATAACGCCCTCGGGGAACTTTTCAGGACTTAATTTTTTTGGAGAAGCCGAATCTCGTACTATGCTTTAAGCAGATATATAGATATATTCAGAAGCTGGTACAAAAACAGTTTTTTTATTTATTGAATAAAATTTTTGTATAAAATTAAACCCACTTCTAAAAGATGGACTAAAAAGCGAAAAATTACAATATAAATTTTTCCACGAAATTTAAATTTTTAATGTAGGCGCCGCATTAATATTTGAGAAAATGTGATTCACATAAAAAGACTAAGAAATAACTTATTAATAATTGTTTCCTTAGCTTGAATGTATCTAGTGTTAATTATTTGTTTTATTTGGTAAGAATTTTCACCGATTTCCAAAATTTCAATTTTATATATAAATTTTTATTGCAATTTTTCGCTTTTTAGGGCAATTTTAAGAGTCGGTTCAATTATTTTATCAACATTTTATATTTCAGTTTTTAGTTTAGAACGTGATAATATTCATAAATTATTTAAAACAAGTACTAAGCAAGATGTATAGTGTACCTCGCAATATTTATAAAGTTGCAAAAAAGTACATTTTATCTTTGTAAACTGCACTAAATTTAACAACAAAAGATTTTACCATACTAATATGCAGTCGGCCCTAGTAAATTCGCTATCTTGAATTTTGAGAAATAATTTTAGATTATTAATCTCGGCTCCTAAAACCCCCAATATCGATATTTGAAGAACTTGAGAGATGTGAATTTTTTAGTTCGATATATTTTATCTAGATATTTAAAGAACTTGCAATATGTAAATATTTATTAATTTTAAGATTCGTAATTCGAAAAATGAAAAATTTTTAATCTCCCGTATTGTAACTGCCTTATTAAATTTTAAAAAATTAAGTTACCGTCGAGGAAACTCCGTAGTACCAATTCTGAACAAATGGGAATACAGTAATATTTTCGCCCACCATATTGGATCCGCCATTTCAAAAAAAAATTATTTTAAAATATTATTGTAATCTTATTCTGCATCCCAGAAGCCCCTCAGTAGCGATTTTGGAGATAATCCAGAAATGCAAAATTTATTGAACGCCAGATGCACTATCTGCCATTTTTATTATTTTTTTTTTAATAGTTTTAAATTCGTAATTTACGCATCTAAAAACCTCCCTACACTAATTGTGTACAAGATTGAGACATGTCAAATTTCTAATCCGCTATATTGAATATTTTTTTAAAATTTTTGGATTCGTTATGTGTCATCCCGAGAAAAAATTTTTTTCCGCCATATTATAAGCACCATTTTGGATTTTATTGAAACAACTTCGGCCAAAATAATATGGGATCACCGTAGAAACTTTCTGAACATAACACATTTAAATCGGTGCCTCCATTCCTGAGTAATTGACGTATATATAGAAAAAAAAAATATGCCGTCCAATTTAGAATCCTCTTTTTTTGGAAGACGGTGAAGAAGTACGTAAAATATGTTATAGGCTATTGTCGATGTACTTAAAAAACACTAAGTAAGGAACAGTTGCATTAAAGGGCTTTTCTTGTTTTAACCGTTCATTGACTACCTAAAAATAATAAAATCACAAAGGGCTATTAAATTTAGGCTTGGCTTTTGAGAACAAAGTAAAAACATTTTTTGTTTTTTCAATATACCTCAAAAACTAAGCAAAATTTAGAAAAATTTCAAGAATACTTTTTTGTAGAAAATTGAACTTCCTAGTTTATTAATAATTGACATATATTTATTTCTTTATGAACTATAGGCAAAAAATCCAAAAAAAAATGCATATAATTGTTTTTTTCACATCTTTTCTTAAATATTTTTCTGAGAAAAGTAGCTATAGGAAATCTTTGAAAGAAAAAATGAGTTGGGACTACAACCTTTTAAATGCGCCACAGATCAGTTTCTGCGATCAACATTTGCAATTCAAAGTTGGCTTATATGAAAAGTTGATCAGTTGTCACTGCTACCAGAAAAATATGAAAATACATTTTTATTTAAAAGAGGTTACTGCACAATATCAATTTTTTTTTTGACTTTATTCATGTTTTCAGTGGTTGTGATATAACACCAGCGTTCTGTGGTATAGGCAAAAAAATCGCCAATTTTTTTATGAAAAATAACTTTTACAGGAACATATTAAAACTTTTTAGATGTAAATGGAAGTGTAATATTTCACCACCACCTGTTATTTAAAAGCCTGTCAAAGGGTTTCAAATTTACTCTGTCTCAACTACCTCCAACAGCCGCAAAAATGCATGGGTGGCGAACAATAATGCAATTGTAGTAAATGGATTGATACCGATTCTCATATCACAGCTTCCTACACCATAGATTTTGATAGAGCAGACTTCTTGTGGCTGTCTAAAAGGCTGCCAAAGAATATTTGGTGTAACTAATGCATGGTAATTAACTATAAAATTGCTAATGTGTCAGATATATTCGAAGGGGACGTTAATGAAGATATTGATGAGGAAATTGATTTTAATATCGATATTTGTGATTTTGTTGAAACCAGCCTAAAAGTTATGTACAACAATTTGTTTAATATGTACATTTTTCATTTTCAATAAGAAACGAATCAATCGGATTGAAAAGACATGTTTATAATAATTATTATAATAATAATGTCTTTACTTCTTGCTCCATAGAGTTAACAAAATATTATAATTAATTAATAAAGAGGATAATATAGAGACAGAAATGGCGAAGTCTAGATGTGGATAACACTTGAGTGATATCCACCCTGATCAACTCAACCCAGACTTTAAATAAATGAGACCTAAATAATAATTAAACACAGAAGAGAAAAGAAACAAAACTTATACACCCAAGTTAGATACACTGATACAAATTCTGGATTTTTCTTCATCAAAATTCAAAAGAAAAGAAGGAAACTACAATTTTCTTATTTGTTTATCAAATGTGTGTTGGAAAACAACATATCTAAATTTAATAGGCTTGAGAGTTTTAAAGAAATCCGGAAGAGAATTATATAGTTTAGCGACATTGTAGATAAAAGAGTATTTAAACAGAGAAGATGTATGCAGAGATTGAGTTGTTGTTCCTCGAAAACGAATATTGATCTTATGCACGTGGGATCTAAAAATGATTCGTCTGTATAGATATTGTGGGCTTTTATTAAATATAATTTTATGGTAAAAACAAGCCTTATGTAATCACCTCCTGCTCTCCATATTGAGCCACTTTAAATCCAGTAGCTTATGAGATATTTTCTCATATTTATGAACTGTTGTTATCCAGTGACCTAAAGCTGCAAACGACAGAACCAAGCATATTTTCGCTAATTTTGATCGCACAAACTTGATTTCGAGTTCATTTTAAACCTTGTAGTCTATACTTTTTTTTGCAGAAATTCTGATTCATTATCTATGCTCAGAATAAAGTTACGAGCAAATAAGCAAAAAAGAAATTTTTCACGATTTTTTCGAATTTTTCTTGTTTCATACTGTGCGACACACACACACACGCAAACACACACACATACACACACACACATATATATATATATATATATATATATATATATATATATATCTTTAATAGGCTAAAAAATTTAGTTTTCTACAAAAAAATTTAACTAATTAAAAAAGTTTCTGACAAGACTATAAATGTGGGAAGTAAAATGAGAATAGAAATTCTGCACAAGACACAGTAAAAAACAGATAAACTGCGTTTCGGAACGAAAGTAAAGTAACGTGTGTCCACAGGATATTTATTTACCAACGTAGTTGCCTTTATCTTCCACAGATTCCAAAAAAATATATCCCTTTAACCCAGTTGATAGTATGCCTATCAAATTTTCATCGATTTCACGATATAGCCGCAATCAAATCTGTTACGTAACCACTAAAAGATTGTTGAAATATTAACGAGGAATTCTTAAAAAAATGTAAATATAATTAATAGTAGTTTAATTTTAACTTCAATATAATTATTTTAAAAAGCTATTAAATATATTCCTAAAAATATGAAGCACGAACAAAACAAATCTATTACAAATTTTTAAAGCAATACAATAATAACATTATTTTTGTGCCGTCTTTATTTTGGTGAAGCATCACCAATGGGGGTAATTCAATGACAAATGGCAAAATGTCAAAGTTGTTAAATATAATAAGGATTATACTTTTCCTATATTTTGAAAATAACCCTGTTAGCTTCTTATAAGATTCAAAGGTTTTACCGAACACTCTATATAGCTCAATCCATTTATACTACTGATACATATACACTGGCCCAGTCTAATTGTATAACAAATTGATATAATTTAAAATAACCTGCTCCTTACCCAAAAAGGACAAACGTGTCCATTTACGTCATTTATTCAAAAATACCACAACGGACGTAGAGTTCTTTCGGTGGATTTATTTTCTTTCAATTCACATTTTCCGAACATGTTTTTATTTACTTTTTTTTGAGATTTCTAATTTTAGGTAATCCCACAATTTCTTAAACGTGCTCCCTGCGTCGAATGACGTCAGAAAATCTGTCTTTTTGATAAGGAATTTTATTTTTATGATCAATTTATTTTACCAATTATTTTTTAATAATTTCTACAAACGGGATTCTGAGAATTTTTTAATTATATGTTACAGGGCATATTGATTTTTTTAGAGGCGAAAAGGATTATTTTTAATATTAATCCAGCGGCGTTTGCTTGTCTTAAAGAACGAGTTAGGTATATATATATATATATATATATATATATATATATATATATATATATATATATATTCACCCTATGCAACACGGAATATTGCGACCAAAATAAGTGACTTTTAAAAAGTTTTATTTTTGGGATATATGGGGGTCTAACATAGTTACTTTCTAAAATTATTTTTATATAATACAGGGTGTCCCAAAAGCTCAAAGTTGTGTTTTCTTAAATAGAACCCCCTGTATATTATTGCATTTTTGGATTCTTCGAACAAAATAAGCACCAATTTTAATAAGGCTTACCTGAACCTTAAGGGTTTTTAAATAATTTCAATTTTAACAAAATCTAACCTAATTTTCATGTTTCAAATACTTAAGAAGTATTTCAGTTATGTATTCAAAATTTACAGTGAAGTGTAACCATAAATCATATTTTATATCCCAATTATAATAAACTTGGTATATTATACAGGGTGTCCAAAAATTAAAACTAATCAAATAAGAACTTTAAGTGGCTATAATTTGATTAATTTAAATAGAACGCTATACTTTTTAACCCACCAGAAAATGTACCTTTTAAATATCTATCGAATGGTATATAGCTAAGTCTTTGCGTTTTCACAGAATACGCCAAATAATCGTTTTCTGTACCATTTTGTGTTTTTTGAATAGATGTTCTAATGTATCTAGTTGCCTATGGCATTTAGAAACGTCAGATAATTCATTTAATCTGTCAGTTTAGTCTGCAAAGCCTGTTGCTATAATAGCGGTATTATTTTTTGTAACTGTGAAAATTCATTTATTGAATTGAATTATTTGAATATTGTGTTATTGCTTTGTCAAAATGAAGATTTATCCAAAAGAAAAGCGTATAGATATGATTTTTATCCTTGGAGAATGTCATTAAAATTGTTTGTTGGCTTCTCGAGTCTATGATCAAAGGTTTCCTGAAAGAAACCATTCTAAATCAGCAGTTTTTGTGAGATTATTAAACCAGTTTCGAGAAAGTGGAAGTGTCAGTTATAAAAAACCTGTTATAAGAAAACCTGCAACTGAGGATGAAGAAAATGTTTTTACTGTACTTGGTTCAGTGATCGAAAATCCCAATATTAGTCAGAATCATATATCCGAAAATACTAACATTAGCCAAGCAAGTGTTTCAAGGATTCTTAAGATACAGATTTCATCCTTATAAAATCCAGCTTTGTCAAGAGCTTCACGGAAATGATTTTCACAACAGAACTGAATTCTGCTTGTGGGTGATAGATAAAGTGGCAGAAAATGACCACTTTTTTGATAATGTGTTGTTTGGTGTGAAGTGGTTTCGTGAATAGATACAACTTCCATTACTATTCTGATTCAAATCCGCATGAATACAGAGTTATGAGAAACCAGGGTAGGTAGTGGGTTGATGTGTGGGGAGGAATACTGGGTCAATCCTTAATTGGATCTTACTTCTTTGAAGGACCTTTAAATGATATGATGTTTGGCGATTTTCTTGAACACCAACTTCCAGTGTTATTAGAAGATGTCTTTTTAAATATTTTTTTATTTTGTAAATTACCTATCATTTCCAAAAGCCGTAGGCAACTAAATACATTAAAATATCTATTCAAAAAACACAAAGTGGTGTATAAAAAGATTATTTAGCGTATTCTATGAAAACGCGAAGACTTAGCTATAAAACCCCCTTATACCATTCAATAGATATTTAAAAGATACCTTTTCTGGTAAGGTAAAAATTATAGCGTTCAATTTAAATTAATCAAGTTATAGCCACTTAAAGTTCTTTTTTGATTAGTTCTTATTTTTGGACACCCTGTATAATATAGCAAGTTTATTATAATTGGGATATAAAATATGATTTATTGTTACATTTCACTGTAAATTTCGAGTACATAACCGAAATACTTCTTAAGTATTTGAAACATGAAAATTAGTTTATATTTTGTCAAAATTCAAATTATTCAAAAACCCTTAAGTTTAGGAACTATAAACCTTATTAAAATAGGCACTTATTTTGATCGAAGAATCCAAAAATGCAATAATATACAGGGGGTTCTATTTAAAAAACACAACTTTGGTACTTTCAGAGCTTTGGGACACCCTGTATAATATGAAAATAATTTCAAAAATATTAGACTAAAGTAAAACTTTTTGAAAGTCACGTATTTTAGCTGCAATATTCCGTGCCGTATAGGGTAAATAACCCTGCATATATATATATATATATATATATATATATATATATATATATATATATATATATATATATGAAAAAGTTATTTTATTCTCCTTACGACCGTTAAGAAAGGGGACAGACAGTATATTCTCTGCGAATTCCACTCTGGTTCTCTCTCCATACTAGTTTCGACCACCTAATGGTCTCATCAGTGGAGCTGTAACGAACCGAGAGTAAAATGCACAGAGAACAAATGTCTACTTAAAATCCCCATATCGTAAAATATCGGCAGGATATTACCTGCAGAACTTGATGCCGGACTGTTATCATAAACAGTACAAACGAACATCTGAATATACCCCGGAGCGGTAGGAAATTTATTAAAAATAAACAAATTCACGGTCTATATATTTGAAAAAGTTATTTTATTCTCCTTACGACCGTTAAGAAAGGGGACAGACAGTATATTCTCTGCGAATTCCACTCTGGTTCTCTCTCCATACTAGTTTCGACCACCTAATGGTCTCATCAGTGGAGCTGTAACGAACCGAGAGTAAAATGCACAGAGAACAAATGTCTACTTAAAATCCCCATATCGTAAAATATCGGCAGGATATTACCTGCAGAACTTGATGCCGGACTGTTATCATAAACAGTACAAACGAACATCTGAATATACCCCGGAGCGGTAGGAAATTTATTAAAAATAAACAAATTCACGGTCTATATATTTGAAAAAGTTATTTTATTCTCCTTACGACCGTTCGTTTGTACTGTTTATGATAACAGTCCGGCATCAAGTTCTGCAGGTAATATCCTGCCGATATTTTACGATATGGGGATTTTAAGTAGACATTTGTTCTCTGTGCATTTTACTCTCGGTTCGTTACAGCTCCACTGATGAGACCATTAGGTGGTCGAAACTAGTATGGAGAGAGAACCAGAGTGGAATTCGCAGAGAATATACTGTCTGTCCCCTTTCTTAACGGTCGTAAGGAGAATAAAATAACTTTTTCAAATATATAGACCGTGAATTTGTTTATTTTTAATAAATTTCCTACCGCTCCGGGGTATATTCAGATGTTCGTTTGTACTGTTTATGATAACAGTCCGGCATCAATTTCTGCAGGTAATATCCTGCCGATATTTTACGATATGGGGATTTTAAGTAGACATTTGTTCTCTGTGCATTTTACTCTCGGTTCGTTACAGCTCCACTGATGAGACCATTAGGTGGTCGAAACTAGTATGGAGAGAGAACCAGAGTGGAATTCGCAGAGAATATACTGTCTGTCCCCTTTCTTAACGGTCGTAAGGAGAATAAAATAACTTTTTCAAATATATAGACCGTGAATTTGTTTATTTTTAATATATATATATATATATATATATATATATATATATATATATATATATATATACATATATATATATATATATATATATATATACATATATATATATATATATATATATATATATATATATACCGGGTGTCAACGAATCTATTAGACAAGTCATAATTTCTAGAGTATTATGTGTATCAAAATGAGAATTGGTACAGGTAAATGGTATGTGAAGGGGAGAGTTTTCACATATTTTCCACTTTCCGGCCACTTCCGGTTTCACCGGAAATGGCTCCGGTTTTGAATTTTTAAATGGAACACCCTGTATATTGTAATATTTTTGGATTTCTGAGACAATTCTAGACCAGAACGTGACATTTTAAAAACTTTTTACGTCTACTTCATTTTTTTAGAGCCACTTTTAAAATTGCATCTAGGTGGCCATGATCGGACGCAAACTAATCTAAGGGCCTTAGGTGATGTCAAAAAAATACAATCGCAAAGTTTTAGTTACTAGTATGAAAGACAGGAATAAGACAAGTTGACAAAATTACGTTTTCATTTCTAACTATTAATTTTCAAATAGCGACCCCTTTTTGACAACTACTTTTCGAAAAAAGCATTCTTTGACGAATCTAACGGTACTAATTTATTTGCGATTGGATTAGACATAAGAACAGAAATTAAATATTATTAAGCAAAATACTGGATAATTTATTTACTTATGACAAGTGCGCCATGGACAGCCATAATAATTTGAACTGTTTTTATCAAGTCTTCTTTGGAAAACAAAGCACTCACTTAAGTAGATAATGACAGTGACATACGCTCTAAGAACAGACAAATCAAATATTAATAACATATCCACTTTTTCACTTTGAGTATACATTATTTTAACGAAAATTTAAACTAAACTTAACGAAAATTAAGAAACTTTTACGTCTGTTCTTAGAGCGTATATCACTGTCATTATCTACTTAAGTGGGTGCTTTCTTTTCCAAAGAAGACTTGATAAAAACAGTTGCAAATTATTATGCATCATGGCTGTCCATGGCGCACTTGTCATAAGTAAATAAATTATCCAGTATTTTGCTTAATAATATTTAATTTCTGTTCTTATGTCTAATCCAATCGCAAATAAATTAGTACCGTTAGATTCGTCAAAGAATGCTTTTTTCGAAAAGTAGTTGTCAAAAAGGGGTCGCCATTTGAAAATTAATAGTTAGAAATAAAAACGTAATTTTGTCAACTTGTCTTATTCCTGTCTTTCATATTAGTAACTAAAACTTTGCGATTGTATTTTTTTGACATCACCTAAGGCGCTTAGATTAGTTGCGTCCGATCATGGCCAACTAGATGCAATTTTAAAAGTGGCTCTAAAAAAATGAAGAAGACGTAAAAAATTTTTAAAATGTCACGTTCTGATCTAGAATTGTCTCAGAAATCCAAAAATGTTAAAATATACAAGGTGTTCCATTTAAAAATTCAAAACCGGGGCCATTTCCGGTGAAACCGGAAATGGCCGGAAAGTGAAAAATATGCGAAAACTCTCACCTTCACATACCATTTACCTGTATTAATTCTCATTTTGATACACATAATACTCTAGAAATTATGACTTGTCTAATAGATTCGTTGACACCCGGTATATATATATATATATATATATATATATATATATATATATATATATATATATATATATATATATATATATACTTAGAAAGTAATACTTGTATTGAAAAAATATTAAAAATTAATCATCATATAGAATTTTTTATCAAGAAAATGTTAAAGAAATTGGAACTTTAGAAAATATATGCAATGTATTAATAGAGAAAAATCTAATGGGATCTGTAGATTAAAAGATAAAAATGACTTAGTTCTCAAAGGGCTATTTTCTAAAATTACGTCTGAATAATCAAAAAAAAAATAATAAGCATTACTTTTTGGCTTCCGTTCTTCTTTCAGATTCCACTCTGATGATTATTTTCTTCTTGACATCCCCAACGAACGACTTATGCCACAAACAGCGGGTATTATTTCGATGCGACCAGTAATGTAAGTTTTTTTTTACAAGAAATTTATGTCAAATAAGATTTATAACAATAGTAGTGTGTTTGTCAAGTTTTTTTTAGATATTGGCTTTTTTAATTATTTTCAACATTAACAAGGGGTAGTTTTGAAATTTTGCAGAAAAACAAAACAATTATTTTCATTATGACTATACCCGTATCCGTAACCAACTACTGTAAAACTTTCTATTTTTAAGCAGGTTTAATTTTTTTAAGAATTCGTAAAAAAAATTACCGTAAAGTGAAAATACTAACCGTAGAAGAAAATTTACGTTATTTTTTCAATCCTGAATTCCTACAGGAAAGTCTGATGCATATAAGCAATAATATATTTTTATGAAAATTTAAACGACGTTAAAAATAATTCAAGAAAAAATTAGTAACAAACTATAAAGTTCCTGTATTCCTATATTAAAGTACGTCACTGAATCAACCTCGTGATTAATAAGACTTGGAGTAATTAATTTGAAAACAAATTGAATACCTAATTAAAATTAGCTTACAAAAGATGATCCTGTGACGTCATTAGAACAATGCAGCACGTGTAGGCGATGGTGGATGCTTCTCCGAAATTAGAAAATCTAAAAGAAGAATCAAGAAGTCTGTAAGAAAAATGTGAATCTGAAAATAAGACGTCAGCAGAAATATAATAAAAGAATGTCAAGATTTTATATTTCATCGAAATGACGTAGGTGTACACGTTTTCCTTTTATAAAGTCCAGATTACTTTCTTAAACGGACTGGATAAGAAAGACAATGAGAAGATAGTAACGGGATATTCTGCTGACCTGAAAATAACATGATCATACAAGAAAAGCAAGATTACTTCGCTGATGTCACAGAGTCTTAAATGAACCTAAAAATGGCTTGGAAAATAGTTAATGACATAGGGGTAAAACTAAAAAAATGTATTTTCATACTTTATAATAATGGATTTTTTTCAGATAAACAAACAATTTCACATTGATTTTTTACTTATTTTCCAATCATAGTACACCAAAATTAATTTTCTGTACTTCGCCTTCTGATCTGTTTTTGAAGATGGCATCCTAAAAAAATGTTTTATAAAAAGCACAGGCATAGGAGAAGTTCCACATTTGTTTCAAAACTATGCATTAAGAATATAGAAATGTTTTTACCCAATTTTATCAAACAGAGTATTTTAGAGAAATGCTACAAGCGACTTATTAAACGATTGCCGCATTGTCTTGTGAAAATGTTGAATTTTTCCTCATAAATCTCCCTAGCACTAATTTTTGTCATCCATAGGTATTCATGTAGGATCTGTTTGTGCAGCTATTCCTTTTGCCTCGAGAGGTTGATCGGACAAAACAACTTCTTTCACCAAATTAATATTGTCTGGAGTTGTCACCGGTACGGAGCCTTCTTCACGTGGATCATCTTCCAAAGTTTCACATCCTAATCGATATAACTTTGGCCAATTTTTAATTGTAGCAAATAGTCGACAAAAATCGCCGTAAACTGTATCTATACGTTTTTTGATTTGTGTAGATATTCAAGTATCAAGCTTTTTAAAAATGACGCGACACTGATCGACTTCGATCACAATCCCAATTCAGTTTATTTTATACATATAAAAGTCTTAACATTAAACGGTTTTTAATATATTAGGCTAAGAATACATGGACAGCACCAAGTAAATAATTCGTTCAAGTATTTTAATATCAATTGTTCCTTTTTAATATTCCTTTAGATAATATATCTGGAAACATCCAAGAGAAAATTCACTCTAATACTTAGTAGATAAGTTTTTATTTATGGGCGCAAAAAATCTGGATTTCTTCCAAGTAAGTACAGTCAATTTGAATTTTTCGTTTAATAGTGGTATTGGCTACTAAGAATGCCAAGAGTGAGATAAACAGGAGCTTTATCAACTTCCATACAATTTTATGAGTATGTGATTTTATTTTTAACTGCTATTTTTCAAGTCTGGCCAATACTTACCCATAACATTGTTTTCACTTTTGAAGCACAATATGTTCTCTTTGGATTGGAATAGACACAGGATTAATTTAACTAACTTTTAATAAATTTAAACTTAGAATTTAAGATAAATTGGAAAACTTAGCGGATAACTTATGTTGTCCGATTTTCACAGATTTCTATTAAAAGTTTATGTAATTATTTCATATATTATTTGAAAGAAATCATTTAGTAAAGCTTGTTACTATATGTATATATATATATATATATATATATATATATATATATATATATATATATATATATATATATATATATATATAATATATATATATTGGCGAAGTGGACGTGAAAATTTGTCAATCTACATGATTATCGTGTTAAGAAGTGCGGAGCACTCCAAAATATGGAAAAACTCCGGGTCCGATAGATGGCGCCAGCGCTGTTTCGTCCTAATATGGGACTCGTCAGGCCACCGCATTCGGTACAAACCATCATCTCGCCTTTGCATCGTATAAAGCTGAATTTAAAATCAGAAAACAGCAAACAAAACGACAAAGGCGACATCTCGATGGTCCACTTGATAATACAAGAACCACACAGATTAACAAAGTTTGTAAAAGAACCGTCATATGGTGGCGCGACGGTGAATTAAAACAGAAATATGTAGAATCGAGTACACGAAACGCGCTGCCCAACGGATAGGGGTCGCATTTTTTTTCGTGTACTCGATTTTACATATTTCTGTTTTAATTCACCGTCGCGCCACCATATGACGGTTCTTTTACAAACTTTGTTAATCTGTGTGGTTCTTGTATTATCAAGTGGACCATCGAGATGTCGCCTTTGTCGTCTTGTTTGCTGTTTTTTGATTTTAAATTCAGCTTTATACGATGGAAAGGCAAGATGATGGTTTGTACCGAATGTGGTGGCCTGACGAGTCCCATATTAGGACGAAACAGCGCTGTCGCCATCTGTCGGACCCGGAGTTTTTCCATATTTTGGAGTGCTCCGCACTTTTTAACACGAGAATCATGTAGATTGACAAATTTTCACGTTCGCTTCGCTACACGGACAAAAACTTAAATACTTATATATTTATATATATATATATATATATATATATATATATATATATATATATATATATATATATATCAAAAGCAATTGGTTATATCAAACACGTGATAATTATCTGAAGGCTCCAAAAATTTTAAAAATATTGTTAGAAAAAGATATGTTATTTGCTGTTTATGTAAGAGAACTTTATAAATAGTTTTAAATAGGATAAATAAAAATAGAGACTTTCTTTTCTACGCCATTAAAAATTCATTCCCAACATGGTATAACTTTTAAACTATCAAAATTGATATTGAAAGCTTTATTTTAATTGGTGCAAGAATAAGTCAATCAGATTTGAATCTAAAAAAATACAATATTAAATAAATCGCTTTTTATTGCTAAACCAGCAAAAATGTAAAATTCCTGGAAAAAACTATTTCTCTTAGGGATATGAAGACTTCACCTCTAGGTTTTTATCCTTAATTTCCTTATATAAAGATATATTTGTTGATATGGATTTATGATAATACCACAGTAAAACTAAAATAATCAGTGCGTCTACTTAGCATCAAAGTTTTCACTGTCAAAAATATGTAACTACAATTCTTTCTCTTCAAAACCCTTTATATAATTTCTCTTTTTTGCAGTTAGGTGCACTCATTTTTTTGCTAAAATTATAAAAATCAATCTGGAAAATTTTAGTAAATAACAGTTATTATGTTATTATTGTTTTAAGTTGAATATCTAGATTTAAAAATAATAATTCCATGAAAAACGCGAATCCATAAAATTATTTTTATATATATATATATATATATATATATATATATATATATATATATATATATATATATTGTGTAATTTAATAAATTAATATTTTGTATGGAGCTAGATGAAATTAGACAAATAATAAAAAAAATAAAAAGAAATAACTTTTACGAACCCTAACATAATTCTTACCCGTTGCGCACTTAATCTATTTAAGAAAAAGATTATATTACTGTTGCAAATTCATTTAAACTAATAACATATAATTAAATTGCTCCAAAAATTCTTCAATGCCACTTTTGATTAAAATATCTCAAAAACTGTAAAATTAAGGGCGAACACTGACATTATTGAAAATCAACATCTTGTACATGTATTATAAAAGAGCACAACTTTACAAAGAAATATTTAGGTCAATTGACATCTTGAATTTAAAAATGATCACTGACCATTCTGGATAGTTTTCAGTAGTAGTAAAAACTTACTAAATGCAATACTCATTAATATACACGAAACTAATAAAAAAGGCCCACTTGTATGATGAAAAACACTTTGCCAATTCCTTGGCCGCAATTTTAAATTATCTACTATTTAAAATAATAATTATTTACCAAACAGAAATTGTTAAAATATTCGTTATTCACTTCAACTACTAAGGAATGACATAAATATTACATAAAATCCTAAAAATATCCATTTACTAGAAGTTACAAATGTACTACTACTCACATAGTCGTAAACTTCGACGTTACTAGCATGTTAATTAAAAAGAGTGATGCGACCTACCTTAAAAAAATAAAACTAAAATCGTAAAAGTGCATATCCGCGATTTTATTTTTATTGTTCAAGTTATTTTTGTACTACCATTCCTCGTTATTTAATTACTTATCAAACATAAATTTTTATTACAATGTTTTTTATAACGTGCCATAATGGACTGACTGCATCTTATTAGGGTTCTGCGCCAAGCATATACAAAGGGAACCTTTATGGCGAGACTGAATTATTTTACGAGAAACGAGAAATTTCTAAACGAGACCAGATGATTCCTAGTTTTGGGAAGTAAAAACGAGACGAGAATTTCTTATAAATTCTGATGAGATTTCTCGTTGAGAAAATACTGTTAAAAATAAAAACTTTAATTGCGTTATTTTAAAAAAATCTATATAATTAAATAAAAAAAGAGATTAGATATTAATTAGTAGCAATTAGTTTGCCTCACATAAGTACAAATCCGAAAATATTAAGGGTGTCGGGTGTTTATTCATAATCGACCGTCCCAACGTGCTACAGAAAACATATGCATTTTTGAAAACAATATTTCTGTGTAGTCCATGACCTTGAATGATATAGAACTCTCGGGGAGTGGAAAAGTTTATCTTTGTTTGATATTCCGCTAACTGATAACAGCAATTGTCAAATTAACGCTAATTAAATTTAAAAACTTGAATAATTATTTTATTTTAAACGCTAATTCCCGATTATACCAGCAAAGTCATCCATGTAAATAAAATTGATATTGTTATCTTGAACCTAGCCATTGAGTTATCTTGTTCATTGGTAAACTTGTGTAAGGGTTCTTCCTGCCTGTCACAGAAGGACGAAGTACAAAAATCACTATATTAAGCCAAATTATTTCGAAATAAGAAAATACACATTGTATCCATAGTATCCATACCCAAA
Source organism: Diaprepes abbreviatus (assembly GCA_034092305.1). Classification (NCBI taxonomy): domain Eukaryota; kingdom Metazoa; phylum Arthropoda; class Insecta; order Coleoptera; family Curculionidae; genus Diaprepes; species Diaprepes abbreviatus. The sequence goes on along the minus strand of JASJET010000037.1, from coordinate 1,762,924 downwards.
ATTAAATAACCAGGTTCACTCAGAAGATTTAAGAGTTAGACCCGATCTATTTGGCATGGAAGTTAGATCTAGTCGGCCAGTGTTATTTTGCTTATGATATGGGCAAAATTTGTATTACAGGTGTCAACAAATCAAGGTTTATACATGGTTTTTAACAATGGAAACTAACCGTCCGTAAAGCCTTGAACTATGTATGTAAGAGAAATTAGCTGTGTCCCGAAAATAAATAAAATTCGCCTTCTTTCTCGGTTCAGTATGTTTCTCAAAATTAAATTTACTAGCACCAATTTTTTACACCAATACACTTTTTAAACGATTCGCGTTCTATAGAGGAATATGAATATTATTTTTATTAAATTAAGTGCTTAAACTGTTCTGCTGTTCTGCTCAGCGTCTTAACCAATTTTCCGAAATTAATTGAAAAACTCCTGGCATATATGATCGGTAGCAGCAAAAATGCGTTGTCGTAACTGATTTTCATTCCGTATTTTGGAGGAAAAAAGCAGATTTTTCATATAAGAAAACTATCAAACGATTTTAGAATACATTCTTGATCATAAATCGAAACTGAATACATGCACTGATCAACGCTATATTCAATACATCTGTTTTCCAAAAACAGTTAATACTGCTTTGAAAACAGAAAAAGAGAAACCAAGTAAGTTAATTAATCCACATTAACCTTATCAAATATCTATAATTTTTTTAATCATCGTTGTTCCCAATTAAGAAGTTAGTTTTTCACTGCTTTACTTGTCATCTGGCCTTTTTTACTGTTATACTTTATTAACATTAATAATTTATGGATTCACGATTGTCATAGAATTATTATTTTTAAATTTAAGATCAGAAATTGAACTTAAAACGATAATAACATAATAATAAGTGGTATTCATCGAAACTAATACAATCCCAATACGAAGGGGAATATTTCAGGGTGATTTACTAAGCTCACTGTGGTTCTGCCTTGCAATGAACCCACTGTTACGCCATTTGAACTCCACCAGATACGACTTTAGTATTAGAAATAACAACGAAGAGGTAATAAGATTGAATCATCTTCTATACATGGATGATCTTAAACTGATGGCTGCTACCAAAAACTAGCTGGAGCAAATGCTCAAAGTTGCGGAGGAGTTCTCTGGGGATATCGGAATGCAGTTGGACTTGACAAGTGTCCTATTTTGAACGTCGTTAAAGAAAAGATACAACTGGGAGCATTTGAGATGCAGAACGGTGAAACTATAGCTGCAATGGAAGCAGAACAAATATACAAATACCTAGGTATAAAAAAGACTTAACGAATTGATCATCGCACCCTGAAGGCCGAATTGACAACCGAATTTGTCAGGAGAGTAAGACGGGTGTTACAAACTAGTCTAAATAGTAAAAAATTGTTTAAGGTGCTCAACACGTACGCATGCTCTGCGCTTAGCTACTCTTTTGGAATTATAAAATGGACCAGAACAGACATCCAAAACCTGCATTGGAAAATAAGAACACTCTTAACAAAAGCACACAAACACCACCCTCGGAGTGCTATTGAACGTACAATGCTTCTAAGATACCAAGGAAGAAGAGGATTGGTCGATATTGATAAGCAGCTCAATCAACAAATAATAAACTTACGTTCTTATTTCTATAGGTTAGCGGACTTTTCTACACTACATCGAGCAATATGCGGGACAAACGATTCAACGCCGCTACAGCTGAGGGAACGGGATATTGCTTCTCATCACCGAACAGACCAAGAGAAGTTACAAGTCTGGCTACAGAAACCACTTCATGGACAGCATCCAAACAATGTCAACAATTCAGGGTCGAACTACTGGTTGATTTCAGGACAGATATATCAGGAAACGGAGAGCTTCTTCTTAGCTGTCCAAGACCAGGTTATTCCGACGAAGAACTATCTGAAGTTTATCATCAGAGATCCCTCAATAGAAAATGACCAATGTAGATATAGCTGTCGAACATCAGAAACAATCTCACACATAACTGGAGGATGCCAAGCGTTTGCCGCAACCGAACATAAGGAAAGCCCCGACTCAGCCCCTAAGATACTCTACCAAGAATTAGCAGATAAGTTAAAACTCTTGCAGGTAGGAAAAGTGCCTTACTACAAATACAATCCGGAGCCTATTCTTGAGAACGACGAGTTCAAGTTATATTGGGCCCGAACGGTTCTAACAGATCAGGCAGTTGCTCACAATAGGCCAGATATTATACTAACAGATAAAATGTCTAGGCGAGCTACACTCACTGACATTGCTATACCTAATAACAACAACCCAAGACCAAAATACAATGAGAAGACCGCCAAATACAAATATCTGGAGGTGCAAATCCGCAGACAGTGGGCAATGAACAGCGTTCATACGGTTTCCATAATAATATCAACAACTGGAGTGATACCAAAGAACCTCCTGCAGAATAATAAGGGACTGGGCCTTAGTGAGCATCTGTATAAACCGATTCAGAAAGCAGTTCTCCTTGCAATCGCGCAGACCATCCGAAAGCTTGTAAGAAGTACAGAACACCACGCCAACTAGGACCCGATAACATGGAAAGGGTGTCCACAGAGCTTCATACTTTTGGTGTCTTTGTATACCTGGTATGAGTCAATATTCCCTGGAGGGAGTGCGAAGCCGTTGGGCTTGTTAATCTGACTAAAATTTTCCAGATTGCCTTAAGGAAAAATCGGCGATTTTTATAATTTTAGCAAAAAAATTAGGGCACGTAAATGTAAAAAAAAGAAGAAATTATAAATAAACAGTTTTCGGGAGAGAGTTGGGGTTACATCTTTGTAACGGTGAAAATTTTGATTGATGCTAAGCTAAGTAAACACATGTGATATTGTGGTGAACCTGTGAAAGAGTCGTTATGAGTCATTCTCACTCTCCAGTAATAGTATGGCACCGTCACCCTAGCATAATGTTTTTATGACTTTGTTTTCCATTTTGTATGTGGCATAAACTTCTTTCACATTTCTTATTATTATGCCCATTATTACGTTAAAGAGTAACAGACTTAAACAGTCTTATTGTCGAATGCCCATTGTTATTGGTACTGCAACAGCACCATATACTCTTATGTTGGTAATATTATTTCGGTTCAGTTCATTTATAATTTTCAGTATTTTGCCATTAACATTATGTTTTCGAAGGGTATTTATTACATCTTGCAAGCGGACTGGATTAAAAGCTTTTGTGAGATCAACAAAACATAGGTATAGCGGTTTATCAGCTTCAATTAATTTTTCTACTAATTATCAGAGTATGAAGAGGACATCTATAGTAAATATATTTTTTCTAAAGCCTTGTTCTTTAAAGACAATCTGGCTATTGATTTTTTTAACCTTTAGAATTGTTAAATCAATACTTAAAATATAATAGTATTGACTTAAATAAGAATGAAAGTATAAAGAAGTTATTAAATATCATGTTAAGCTGAATAATAACTTACTTTCTATCGAATTTCCATAAAGAAGCAGGTTCTCTATTCGACTGTTAGATATTTTTTGTATGTATGTAAGCGGATTACTTCGAACCGGCTCCACCAATTTGAATGAAAATTTTAAATTATATTTAGGGAATTACTGCTTTGGTCCCATATTTTTTGAACGAAATTGAATCGGTAAAATTAATATTGTCCGAATTTCCCCAAATTTGCTATGAGGAAGTTTTGAAGGTAGCATATTACGAATCAATTTTTTTAAATTAAAAATGGCGAATCCAATACGGCCAATTAAAAATTTTACATTTCCCAATTTTGGGATAAATTGATACTATTTTTTTTTAATTCAATATGACTGACTTCTTTTAAAATTGGCATTAAGGGGTATTCGGGAGTGTAGCTTAAAAACCGAAAATTTGTTGCCTGAAATTCAATATGGCGAGCTCAAAAGTATGTTTTTCGTCCTGTGTGTGTATGTGTTTGTTTAACGCTGTTGAGGCGTTTTTCGTATATTTATGGTCATTCAATCTGTTCTTTAGCAATTCGTTCGTCATGCCTATATATTTTTTGGGACAATTTGTGCAAGGGATCGAATATACTACATTTGATTTATTCATGAGAGGAGTTTTACTCTTTAAATTTGTGAACAGTGTATTTAATTTATTATGTGACCTGTGGCATACGATAATATCATGCTTTTTTAAAATTTACTTTATTTTTTCTGGCAGCTCACTAGTGTAAGGTAATACTACATATTTTTGCTGTTTATGTTCTATGTTTTTTGTTATTACGTTATTATAAAATTTATATGTTCGTTTATTAATTATTTTGGTGATAGTCTTTGCATTGAAATTATTATTTGTTAGTGTGTTTTTTACTTTTTGCAGCATTCTTGTTTGGAATTCTGGAGACGTTAGGAAGATAGCACGATCAGACAGACCGATTAAAACACTATTTTTTTGAGTTTTTGAATGATAAGAGAAACAGTTTAGATGTCTACCTGACCAAGTTGGTTTGGTGTACCATTCAGTTAAAATTTTGGTTTTTCTGCTTATCATATCTAGAAAATTTATTTTATTATTATTTTCTGTTTCGGACGTGAATTGTAATTTTTCGTTGAAACTGTTAAACTCTTGGGGAATTTCATTTATTTGAAAAATATTATAATAAAATTTAATTTTTCTAAAACTTTTTCCTCTAAATATTCCATTACTAACTGAGCAATGGTAGATGAAAACGGTGATCCCATAGCACATCTATCGAGTTGTTTGTAAATGGTGTTTTCGTACTGAAAGTAATTTGTATTTGGAACCAGGTCCACAGCAACCATAAAATTATTTTTTGATAGCGATGTATGCTTCTTTAAGATTTCCATTTTTTCTGCTAAAATAGTGTTGTAGTGACAAGTTGATTTGGTATGTTTGTATATAAAAATATAACATCTAGCGAAATCATTGTGTAGTGTTCGGGTAGGTTTATTGTATCAATAAATTTTTTAAAAGCGAATGAATCTTTAATAAAAAAAATCATTTTTGCCTGTAATTTTGATAAACTCTAGAATGGCGATTGTATACAAGAAATAATAGGTCTTAGTGGTATATTATGTTTATGTAATTTTGGTAGGCCGTATATTTTTGGTGGAACAGCATTGTGAATGGTGAGTCTTTTTGCCGCTTTTTCAGTTAGTTCTTTTACATTGAACAATTTTTTTATGAAGGTATTATTTTTCTTTTGATATAAGTTAGTTGGATCACTCTTAATACTTTATATGTATTTTCGTCCCTTAGTAAGTTGTTCATTTTAAAATATAAAAAATATATAAAAAATAAAACACACTCGCATTCCATGTATCCTCAATAGACGATGTAAAGGTTGAATTTCATTATTAATAGAGTAACAAAATGTCAAGGTGTGTACCGGTAAAATTAAATATTTAAAAAAAAATTAAATACTGTTTTAAAGTGTTTTGTTTGTTTTTTAAAATTGTAGATATGGTTCTTGTGTGAATGTTTTAATTATATAAAAATATTTTTAGGAAGGAAAATAATCAAAAATTTTGAAAATGTCTTAAATAAAGGGCGAAACGTCTATTATTTTGTTAAATAAAGAACCTAAACCCAAGAAAAGACAAAATAAAGAAAAAATGATATAATCTATGGTTCAAGAATCAAGAAAATATAATGTATATATATATATATATATATATATATATATATATATATATATATATATATAAATCTATATATATATATATATATATATATATATATATATATATATATATATGAAAAAAGAATATAGATCTTAAAATATTTATTTCTTACCTACGTCAACAGTCATAGTTGATTATGCAGTATATTAAAAACATTCTTACCAAAAGTTAATTTCAAAAATGTCCTCCATTGCAAAGAAGTTACAGAACAACTGTTGTATTTCTTTAGAAAAACCATTTTTTGGGATGATTTTACAATGTAAAAAACATACAACTGAATATGTTCACTTCAATATGAAATTAAATCTTTTTGGCTTTATATTTTTTCAGTAGTAACATTTAAAAAAATCAGTTTCTTTTTCTAAACCACTGATATATTTAGTTCCTTTCAATTCAAACCTGACTGCGCTACTGTCTCTTGGCTATGACGAGACAACAACAAATAATCTTTAGTAAATAATACCTTCAAAACAAAATGTGGGAGTATAAAGCAAAGTACTGACAACAAATAAGAGAAGAAATTAATAAAGGCGACCGAAAATAACCTACCTCCGTTTTTACAGATTCACGTGAAAGTCGCCGAATAAAGCTGAGCCTCTGACGTAAGAGCTTATCAATCCTGCATTTCCCAAGTTTTAAAAATATCCCAACAACGTCGTTTCTCGTAAATCCTACGTGAAAATCGTTTTTCGACTGAGTTGCGTGGAGTCCTCGTGTATCCCGTTTTGATACCCGTGACGTAGCTGGACGAAGAGGTATTGTTGTTGTAAAATTTATTTTCGTAAACGTCCGTTTCGCTTTTATATGCATTCGTAATGTTGGCACTTTGTTATGTGAGGGTTGCTAATTTTTTCTGCTAGCTTTATAAAAATTTTATTTATTCGTTCACACGTGCAGAAAAAAAAATTATATTTTTAGTTTTCAGAATGGAAAATTCGTTTTTTAACATTTTATATATATATTTCCATGATGACGAACATATAACAAACAAAGATGAATCGAAAACAAGTAAAAGACTTATTCATCTATATGAAAATAATAAGTTACAGATCATGAATAAATTTCACAAATATAAAGAAACAAAATATCCATGGACTAGAGCACCCAAAAATTTAAAATCCCTCAGAGAGAGAATATCTGCGATAAAAAATGACAAAAAATTAATACATATATCTGAAATTCGAAATGCTCGGAAAGCTGAAAAGGAATTAAATTAATAAAATCCAATTAAAGGGGAAAAAGTCCATATCAATCTTACAGGAATAAAAAAATGGATTGAATAGTACAAAAAAACTGTTAGCAGAAAAACAACCGGAATACCTGGGTTGAATGGATAAAAATAAAAGTAAAACAAAAATAATTTTTAAAAATTGGGTGACTTAAGAACCTGAATGACATAAATACCACAATACCGCACAAACAAATTTGTATTATTCATAAAACTAACAGATATAACTTCAATACACAAAAGGATAACAAATATGATTGGAACAATTATAGACAATTTGGCAGAATTATCTAAGATATTTTAAAACACGAATATTAAAAATAATAGGAAGAAGAAAAAAGAGAAAATGGAGCTGGTAAGCATATATAATAGGTTTAGTAACGAAAGTAACTGAAAACAAGGCTGGTATTAATAGAAATATCCATTTAAAAAGCATAAGATAGTGTGTCTATTAAGATGTTATGTAGAATGTTATTTTTTTATACAATAATTTGCAGGTACAAAGGAATTACTACTGAAATGCTGCAAATCTTGTTCAAAATTTATGTAGCGGTTGTTTTAAAAAGATGGACAAGAGAGGATAGTGCAATAGGTATTGAACTCAGTAACGATACATATCTTTACACGTTGCAGTTTGCCGACGATCAAATAGTTCTTTTAAATGACTAAGACGATATGAAATATGAAATACCTCTCTGTTATTTTACTACTAACGATGTAAATTAGTATAGTGAAGTACGTTTAGAAATATAAAAAAAAAATCATTTAATCTTCCCAGTGTGCTTTCCCATAAAAAATTATATTAAATTGTATGTTAATTAATATTTTTAATAAAACAATGACATAATATAGGAAAAAAAAAACAAAAAAAACCTCGAACTTGACTCTACTAAAATAAAACTTTCCCTCTTTCCACGAGAAAGATAATTTATTATTGCTCAAGTTTCGTTATAATTGGTAGAAAACGTACATATAAAATATTTTAAAATAAGTTTTCGAAGAGCTCCTAATTAAAGTGGGCAATGAATCAGTCTAAATGGTGGAAAAGGTTAAATATTTAATAGTGACAATTCAAATTTAAAGAAGATACAAATAACATAATAAAGATAATCTCCTATAAAATTAACTATATTTAAAAATATTTTATTTTTTAACAACGTTGACTAGAATAATCCTGTTTATTATTCTGATATGGCCTCAATGTGTTTAATGTTCCCAATTCTATTCCTGCATAATCAAAATAAAAACGCATTTTCGATTTCAGAAATTGCAAACCAAGCTATTAGAGTTACACTCTCGAGTAAAAGAACATCAATTAACTATATGTTGACTGAAGATTTTTTTCAGTATCAAAATATTGATTTTTATTTTTAAAATCAGATCAAGTAGTGCTCCTAAATATTTACATCATTATAAAGGGTGTTTTTTATAGAGGTATAAAACTTTGAGTTGGCAACACTTTTTTAACTGGCGGCCATTTTGTCAGCTGTCAAGTGATTTATGTTAAGTTTGGTTTGGCATTTCAACATGAATAGACTGACGCCTGAACAACGCTTCCAAATTGTGCACTTTTATTTTGAAAATCATGGTTCTGTACGAAATACGTATCGCGCACTACGTCCATTTTACGGTCAACATAATCGTCCATCAGAGCAATTAATTCGATTAACTATGGACCGTTCTCGCACCACGTTTACTCTAAATGATAATACGCATCCACAGAGACGTCGTACAGTGCGTACAGAAGAAGTCATTGCTGCTGTAGAGCGTAGCGTAGAGGAAGACCCGAATCAGTCTATCCGTCATCGTGCACAGGAATTGGATATGTGTCCATTCACATTATGGAAGATTTTGCGGAAAGGTCTTGGTTTGCGTGCTTACAAAATCCAACTCGTGCAAGAATTGAAGCCACACGATCACCTAGCAAGGCGTAGATTCGGTGAATGGGTCCAAAACAAGATTGCCGTTGATCCCGATTTTCATAAGCGAATTTTGTTTAGCGATGAAGCTCACTTTTATTTGAATGGATACGTCAATAAACAAAACTGCCGTATTTGGAGTGATGATAATCCTCAAGTGTAGGTTGAGACACCGTTACATCCAGAAAAACTGACTGTTTGGTGTGCTTTATGGGCTGGTGGAATCATTGGTCCGTACTTCTTTAAAAACGATGCTGGTTAGAACGTTACAGTCAATGGTGATCGCTATAGAGCCATGATTACTGACTTTTTCGTTCATCAATTGAACAACCATGATGTGCAGGAGCTGTGGTTTCAACAAGACGGCGCAACATGTCACACAGCTCGTGCCACAATTGATTTATTGAAGGAAACGTTTGGTAACCGCATAGTTTCACGTTTCGGACCCGTGAATTGGCCTCCAAGATCGTGCGACTTAACGCCGCTAGACTATTTTCTGTGGGGATATGTGAAGTCGCTAGTCTACGCCGATAAGCCCGAAACGATTGATCACTTGGAGGACAACATTCGCCGCGTTATTGCCGATATACGGCCACAAATCTTGGAAAAAATCATCGAAAATTGGACCTCCAGATTAGACTACGTCCGAGCCAGCCGTGGCGGTCGTATGCCAGAAGTCATATTTAAATTATAATGCCAGAAGGTTATCTTTCGAATAAAGTAAATTTCATGTCAATTTAAAAAATTCACCTTTGTTTTATTCCATTTAAAAGTTCTATACCTCTATAAAAAACACCCTTTAGTAATCTAAAGATGATTTTTATATTCCGACATTATTAAAAGGGCACACACAAACCTATGTATTCTTTAAAAGGTCTAAACGGTTTTCATCAGTTGCCACAAATATTAAATCTTGAAGATCTCTATATAAGTTTAAACAATGTCTGAAGCAATATTGTTTAATAGGGCTTGTTCTTGAGAGAGTTGTACTTTCTCTTTTATTTTGTTTTTGGATTTATGTTAGTGTGATTGATGAAGTAATATTTATAATGCTTGTATGCCTCTCTCAATTCACCAAAATAACAAAATCTAGTCAAGGTCAGTGATATTCCTGCACACGACAGTCCAACGTAAATATATCCACCTCAGTTATTACGTTTTTTGCATATTTTTTGCTTTTTGGACCTGTAATTATCTCAATGAATCACAGTTATTATTCGATTCGATTTGAACAATAGTGTGAATTTCACTGCTGCCTCCATCGCGAAATTTTTGTGATCACTACCATCTTTAAAATATCTTCAAACAATCTAACAGCAATTACAAATTGCTGCCATCGGCGAATGATTTTACTACCAGTTTTCGAAGTTTGGCCCAACTTTGATAAATCTATTAATGATTTTTTTTGACATATAATCGGTATGCTATTAAATAACACTGCTCAACATGGTTTCTGTCATAATAAATAGTTCCGGAGTTAATGCTTGTTTAAGCTTATTCGGAAAGTATTGTACTATATGTCGCTGGTTGCATCTTCGCCGTTATAAACAGTCAGCTAATTAACCATTAGTTTACACTTTTTATGTTCATCGTGGTTCTTATTACTTTATTTTCAGAAAATTTGTAAAGACCTTTGAGAAATTGGTGAGAGTACAAAACATCGGATTTGTAGCAGTAACCCGGATAATTTTTATTGAATGTGTAAATTTTACGGTGAGAAAGTCCCTAAAGTTTGTAGAGTGTATGAACTCTATTTTGGTGTAACAGTAAAAACAAAGATTCCATACATAATTTATTCAAGCTGTAGCACAATCATTGATATGAAAATAAATAAATAATGATACTTTTGGCATATATATATATATATATATATATATATATATATATATATATATATATATATATATATACATATACAGTTTTCATTTCTCTGACGTTTCGTTCTTTATTTAGAACATTTTCAAAAATAATCGTCTAAAATTTAAAAACGAATTATGAATATAATATAAATTCACCTATAATACAGACTTAAAATTCAACATTCAAGACAATAACATTTAAAACAATATCAGGAATTAAAATGATGATTATTTAAAAGGATTATTTTGCGGAAAATTTTACATACCTTGAGATTTCGTCAAAACTATCGCTAACACCGACAAACCACCAAGTATTTGTATTTTATATTCGGGGACATGATAAATAAAAAATTAAAGGAATTTGTTTTTGTTTTTAAGGTGATAGACATTTTTGATGTTATTAAGGGAATATCTGTGTCTAAATTATATTGTAAATTTGACTTAGATTGTTTATATCAGTTCTGTCATTTACTGTATGTGTTTCCTTTTTGATGGCAATCATTTCTTTTATTATTAATTTATGATAATTTTTGGCCCTATCCACTATTTTGGTATTTTCAAAGTTAAAAGAGTGTTTTTCATTCTTTTCATGTTTTATCATTGCTGTAGTAGCGTTTTTGGTATATTTATGTCCATTTAGTCGATTTTTTAGTAATTGGCTTCTCATTCCTAAATATTGTTGTTTTCATAGTTATATATATATATATATATATATATATATATATATATATATATATATATATATATATATATATATATATATATATATATATATATATATATGTTATATTTTACAGATTCTTGAACCATAAATTATATTATTTTCTTTTTATTATGTCTTTTCTTGGGTTTAGGTTCTTTATTTAATAAAAAATCAAAAACAATTTGACGTTTCGCCCTTTATTTAAGGCATCTTCAGAACTTTTTTGTCCTTTTTTTATTTATTGATCTTCCTTGACATTTTGCTTATTTATTAATAATGAATTGTTATCAAATTTATAAATCACTTCTCTCACTGGTTATAAAGAAATCGCTATATTACCTAGTTCAATCGAATAATCCAGCTAAAAATTGTTTGAAATACCCTCAATTCACCAATGCGCATAGAAATTAAGTTTTGGTGGGAACGCCTTTTGTCGTACTTGCTTAATCTGTGTTTCTATAGGAATTAACACTCATAAAAACCAAAAATACAATTATATCATTATGACAAATCATGAAAAAATCTTATTATTATACACAAGAATTGCACGTTTATTAATATTCTATTAAAATTAGTATCACTCATTTTATGGTAATAAAAATGTTACAATTCGTTGAACAGTGTAATAAAAATTTGAAAAAATCCACATATTTCCTCGACGAATCCACCGCTAAAATAAAGAAACACTGTAGCTGTAGTTCGACAAGCTTCAAAGAAACTACTGATACACATAAAATAAAATTTTATAAGCAATTACAAAGTGCAATGTCAATTAGTTAGTAATTTACTACAAGCAAGAGGCCTGGGATCGACACAATTTATTAAGATTCCTTGGTTCGACACCTGGAGTGAAATTCTACAATTATAACTTTAATATACATTAGATATGAATTTAACGACGCAGTTATTTTGTAATTTAAAAACATTTTTTGCGTATTCTGTAGGAAGTTTTGCAGTAATAAATTTAAATGATTCAGTAGCAGACATGTAGGTTTTCCTTGTGTATGTCAAATTAATTAATTTATTTTCGTTCCACTTATATATATTAAATACAGGAGTTTAGTTGCACAGTCCATTCAAAAATACAATAAAGCATCTTAAAAAGAATAAACAAATGGCAGAATGTGGGCTTGCACGTAATATGGTTTCGTAGCTGTTTCAGAATACCTACCAACAAAATTATCTTATTCAAATTCAAAATCAAAATAAGCTTTTGTCAAAGATACCCTCCCCGCCACAGTGATATGGTAGAGGTACGTTTCGTCTCTACTAGACTCATCAGAGTATCGATATGCACCTGGCTGTGCAAAGGATTTTTTTACTTTTACTTCATTCATACATGGAGCTGCATATAGTTTTACGTTTGCTGAATGTGATTTCAGCACTACAACGGCATAATGTGTATATATCCACTGCTATTGCATCTCACACCGAGGAATCCGTGAAAGCCGCATAAACACACACACACACACACACACACACACACACACACACATATATATATATATATATATATATATATATATATATATATATATATATATATATATATATATATATATTGTCGTATTAGCCAACATCTTACCGCCTTTCTCCGGCCAGATTTAACTTCAAATACAAGTTCCGAGTATTAATAAGTACGACGACGGGTGTCTGGGAAGGTACCAACTAGAATCCCATTGACGAGTCCTATAGTTGGTACTGGGACGAAACACCCACATTTTTAGAGAGAAATTGGAAATATATGAATCCCGATTTAGACACGGCAGGTCTTTTTTCTAGGTTTTCTCTGCCAAATTAACCGATGAAGACAAGAATAATCCGAGAAAGAGACAGATCTAGACAACCAATATGAGAGGCGAAGGAAGAAAACCGAACTTGCTTGTAATATAGGAGTATACAGGGACAAGTCGATAAGTAGTAAAACTAGACTCTCTCCTATATTACAACAATATATATATATATATATATATATATATATATATATATATATATAAATTTTTTATTACTGATATTTTCCTCTTTCAATTTCACAAAATCAAGACAATTACAGTTTTCCCTGTTTCCCTGAAAGAGGGCCAAAATTCCTGACATGTCAGGAAAATTCCTGTAATCTGGTAATAGTCCGTTTCCTCCTAGTTTCTGCGATAAAATCTTAACATAAATTGCTCTCTTTAGCAAAAAAATTAAAATTTTTAATTAAAAATTAATCTCTGACTATTTGGACTTTTAATGGAAAAATATAAAAATAATTGATGTATTTCTAAAAAAAAATTAAAACAACTATTAATTATTATTATGATGTTTATTTATCTTATTTAACGCTAAATAGGACACACTCTGTATGATTCAATTATTAACATCAAACATAATATTTCATAATTTATTTGTACGAGTATTGATGTTTAATTTAAAATACAAATGTTTCGTTTGACTAACAATAAACTAGTGGATAGCGATCGCCTACGTTAAACGATAAAAATTCAACAAGAGAAATTACACCAATTATGAAATGACATGATTTTTGACAGTAATGATTTCTCTTAAAATTTTGCAAATTGGTTGAATATTTTTTCTGTAGGAATATTTTGAAAAACTTAGTAATCAGGTTTTTACTTACTACTCAGTATAACTATACTGTTTCCCACAGGTAAAGACGAAAAATTTATTTTTATTTACTGATATTTTTTAAAAAGGAAACTAATTTTACAGTGTAAATTTTAAAATATGTGTATATTGTGTTTGATGTATATACAGCTGCTCTTTGACTGTTAATATTTTAGAGCCTAGCATCAAGTCAGCAGGTGTAACATTCTGCCAACATATCACAGTAATCTTGTATTATTTAAAAGTGTTAAGAAGGAAATAGCAAAGACTATGAAATTCTTTATTTTTATTTACTTTTCAAAACAACTTTCCTTAAAATAGTATAAGAATATAAAAAATGAACTATTAGAAAATATTCTCTTTCATCACAATTGACTGTATGTACACTGTATATAACATCTAGATGCTCCGACTCACAAGCTTTATCCGAGAAAACACAGAAATACCCCAACGAATCAAAATACAGACTTAAGCTTAAATAATTCACTATACAGTGAAACAATTTAACAGAAGAAATTCAGAAGAGAAAATCAAAACACTTCAAACTAAACCGTGACTTGGAAACATCAAGGATCATTATTTCTGTTCGGCAATAACAACTGTAAGAACTACGAGAAGACAATAAAAAACATGACGACATGGTAAAAGAAAAGAAGCAAGTCCTCCGAGAAATCACACAGAAACTCAAAACGAAACATCAGCAAATGTACGCGGAAAACAACGAACTCCAAAAAAAGATAAAAGACATCCAGAAGAGAATGAAGTCACTAGAGCAAATCACATAGGACCCAAAAGAAAAAAAAAACGTGTGGCAAAGACATTGAGATAAAGAACCCGGACCCCTCGTTATTCCCAGCTGAGGCTGATGAATTCATATTTCCCAGATCTCGATGGCAACGAAATAACAAGGCACGAAAGAACATGCCCGAACATACCCAAGGTCACAGGAGAGGCTGGCTCCCAACCCAGGACGACTCCCCTTTCTGTAGTCCTTAGAGAGAAGAAAAAATACAAAGAAGTCGTAGAACAATGCTAGCAGGATCAAATCTTCATCGTATTCACCGTACCAGCACCCAAGGGAGTGAAAATATACACTGGAACTACAGACAACCTCACAAAGCTCAGAAAATCATGGAAAGAATCAAACTTCAATAACATACGCACCTACTAAACACCAAAAAATCACTTCAGTATGTACTGAAAGGCATACTGAAGACCACCGATGAAAAATAAATAAAAGGCGACATTCTAAGAAAGGCTTGTCATCCAATAATCAGATTGTAACACAATAACGGAGAACCTGTGCCTATGGCTCTCGTTCTTATTTCCCATAACGAGGTACATATACAAGAAGTCAAAGAAATAATGAGCAAGAAGGTCAGAGCAGAAAACAAAGTTCGCCATCTTTCAATGCTACTACGGCGAATTGTTCGGGCACGCAAAACCCAAGATAGCACCACCCCACTAAGTAAAAACCCATTAATAAGGATCAAACTGAAGACAAAACGGCGAGAGCCTTTCACCATAAACTCAAAGACTACTAGAACCAAATTAAACGTGGCAGCGTCAGAATTCAAATGACAAGAAACGCCAACATCCCCGAAGCTCTACAAGCTCCACAAGAAAAACAATACAGCAGAATTAGAACTTTTCTTCTTTTTCCAAAACATACCACCCAGTTTAATAATGCCATTGAGAGTAGAATCAATCGCAGAATAGGCTCCGGAGAAAACACACCTAGGACCAAAGAAGGTAAACATTGGCAAGTCCAAGCCAAGATCAGGACTTACTTTATATTTCTATATCATATATAATATAAACATTTTATGAATATTTAACATTAAGTTAAGTAATATTAACGTTGTAATACGGTGTAGGTACAATAGTATACCATCAGGTCATGTAGAAGGAGTAAACGAATTATCTACCTGAAAAGTCAATAAAAGTAATTAATAATTGGCACTCTTCACGGTCTAACCGGGTCTTCCGAGTTTGTGCACATTGAGTTGCAAGTAATTAGGCATCAATAATATTATATAAGTGCCAAAAGGTTTTTGTGATTGATTGAGGTATATGGAGTTTTAGGTTAATAAATGAAATATAGATTTAGGACCTATGCAATTTTGTTTCAAATTTATTGATAAAGACTATACACAAAATCGAAAAAAGGTATTTAGATGCTAGCGCAGTGCTTCAATAAAATTGAGTGTAACTCTGCCACCTCAATGAGTTCATCAACAGGCAACATTCTCCTATCTGGTGGGAAGAACCCACACTAAAGAGACGTTGGTGTGCCATAGGGGCAGAAGGAAACATTGTCTTTCCGTGACTGTCAATGACGATCGCTACGGTGGCATCTTCACAATTTTCTTTTGGCAAGAATTAGGTGAAATGGACATAAGTTAACGGAGGAGATTTTTACTGAATTGCACCACCTATCACATCGCATGCAAAATAATGACGTAGTTGTAAACGAACATTCCAAGTCACTTCTCTCGTTTTGAAAACCAAACCTGACTACCAAGAAAATGCGATTTAATCTTTGTAGATTTTTTCTCTGGCATTTTTTGTAAAGAAAGGTCTGGTGAATTGTACCAAGATGATTCAAGAACTCGGAGAAGAAATGAATTGACAAATTCGTGAAATCCAGCTCTCCATGCTGCAATACGACGATGGCGATGGACATTAGACTGACATTTTATTTTACATTTAATGTAAATAATCACTGTAAACAATACAGGGAGAAGAATGGAAGACTTATAAAACAAATGAAATAGAAATTAAAATTAACCAAATTTTTTCACGTTTTGAATGAATTCATTTTGAAAATGGCCATACTCAAACATAAAATTGCTTAAAATATCTCTTTAATGGCTAAAAACGAACATAAAGCTGCTATCTTTGATGGTAGGTCCCATATGGTGCGATTATAAAATCATCAATTAAATGTTCTCATTAGTTGATTTTTTTTCAAAAACTCACGGTAATGTATCTTTAATAGAAATATATATTAATAAATTAACAATGCAGATGGAAAATTTTATGTAAAAATTACCAAATTTGTACAAACGATGTTGAATTAAGGTTTTTTGCCTGCAGACTTTGTTGACGAAACAAATTATTACAAAACGTCTTTCTTAGCATGTAAAAACATTTTTTTAATTACAAAATTCTCGTTAGTCGTTAACGTTGGTTCATTAAATGAAGTTATATATTTAAATTTTGATATAAAAGTAAAATTTGATGATGTGTGTCGAAGCAGGTATTTTAATAATTTTATCGTTACCAAGCCCAAATTTATTGATCGTATAAAAAAATTTTAGGCAGCTGAAGAAGAGATTTTTTAACGAAATATGTGATAATAGTGAATTATAAATATTGTTATAATTTTTCATGAAACCTCCTTTGATGTTGTCTTGTTCGTCCATGGAAGAGGATTTTTTATTTTCAAAGTGCTTATAAACACTATCGGATAAAAGTAGAGCAGTAAAGTGCTTTTCTTTCTTTGAATTAAAGAATTATAACCTTGTAATTCTTAGCTTACATTAAAGGAATATTTATTCTACAATATCAGTATTATTTCATAACATTTGGGTAAAACTTAATCAAAATTTAAGTTAACAAAGCAAAGTGAACAAAAAATGGTATTCAACAATCACAAAAAAAAAACATTAAACATATTATAAAGATAGTTGTTATATATGTATTGTCCTTTATTTCTTACTGAAATGTTGATTATTTAAAAAAATATTATGAAGAAATATAGTAGTCAAGAAGTGTTCTGTTCACAGTTAATAAATGACAATGTCGATGCATTGAGAAAACCAAATTTGTCTAAACTCTATTGATTTTATGTACTTATTTGTGTAAAAATATGACGTTTTATTCCTTCCCATAGATTGCAATGGAGTTAAAATCTGGGGAATGTGTCGGCCACTGGCAATCTCTAAGGTTATCTTCCTGAAGCTAAGGTTCATTTAGAAGTTGTAGATAATGTTGAAGATTGACTAAAATATGGTGGTCGGATTTCCATTGACTTTACTGTTTTTGTCTGTACGATATTATCAGTCCGATGCCCGGAAATTATCAATTTTTGCCAACGTTTTATTGAGTACCACAAATTTAATTTTTTGTTCTTTCGTTTAAAATGTAGCATGGAACATACTGAACTAAATGTCTGACAATATAAGTATTGCATATTCATAAAAATGAAAAAAATAATGTCACTGTATTCATAGTTCAAGGAAAAGATGTGTATATCCCAAAAAGTAGTGATGATACGGAAACTTGTTCTAGATAAAAATGTTTCAGTTGCTAGAATCTAGAAAAAAAGAAAAAAATTATTCTGGTATTTTTATGAATTTTAATAATAAGTCGTCATATATATATATATATATATATATATATATATATATATATATATATATATATATATATATATATATATATATATATATATATATATATATATATATAGTTTATGGCCAAAATACTGATTTGACGAAAAAAACTTTTTTATAGATTTTACTGAGAAAAATATTTTCTCCTATCATCAATACTTTTTGAGATATAAACATTTTAGACTTTCATTGTTTTGACGTCTCGTTCTTTATTTAGAACATTTAAAAAAAAAATAATTGTCTTGCTAGTAACTGGATTCAAACGGCATACGTCCGAACCAACTGCAGATCAATGAGGGAGGTCTATCTTCATTAGTATACTTAAAGGATTGGGTGGTAATGATGAATGAATTTGTATAAAGCAGGTTTAGCAAATATTGCAAAGCAATTTACTTGAGTTAAATGGGGTATAAGGTCTTCCCAAGTACTGTATTTTCACGATTCAAATATACAGCATGTAATATACGAGAATGAGTCCTTTATAATACCGCTCAGCAAGTGCGAGCACAACATTATCAATAAAGAATCACTAGGAAATACGGTACAACATGTATAAGTAGAAATACCTCCAAAGATCACTATTAATGACAGAAAGATTGCAGGTTGTCTAACATGAAAAAAGGAAAACAAAATATAAACAATTTTTAGTATTTTACTATTTTTTTTTTGCTAATTAGAGTATATGTAGCCCTTTATGAATTAAATATTCCGTTCTTTCGTATTTTTTTTTTTAATATCGAACGTAACAATACTTTAAAAATATAAACTTTTGTTTATATCATTGAACCAAGCTTATTAAATAACATCATATATTTTAATTAACTCTTATTATTTAATAATTCTTAAAAATTAACATGTTGTATATGGAACCTTAACCATTTAAAATTTTTTTCAAGACAATTATAAGACCTTATATAAATCTCTAGTTGGGCTGTTCTTGAGGTGATGTTTAAAATGTCGTGTAGTGATTTGCCAAAACGGTCCAAGAAATCAATTTTTCATTGGTGAAATCAACCATAAAAATTATAATTTTATTTTTTATTATTGTGCTAACGTGTAAATTATCTTTTTATACTAAATTATTTAAAACATAATAAAAAAGTGTCATAAATTTTAAAGTCTGTCTCAAGGTTGCCAATTAAGTTTTTAGAGAAAACTGAGGTATCATAAGCTATTAATTAAAACCAAAAAAAAATATATTACAAGGACGAATTCGTACCACCGTCCGTAGAAGACGCATAAAATTATGCAAAAATTACAAATTTTAATTTCTGCCTGAAGATTTAAGAAATAAGAAATGGTATGCTTTATAAATTAAAAAATCGAATAAAAACGTACTTATAAACCTGATATGTAAATTAAATTGTTATTAAATTGATGGGTTCTATGTTAATTTCTAATTATTTAGGCAACCCATTCAACAATTAAGATGTTTTTATTTATGACTATATAGTTTAACAAGTGATTATAATACCCGGCGTTACATCATTTCTTTTTTTTTATCGTATCTCAAATATTTTGCACAGATTCGGTTTTTAATGCCTTGCCTGTAGACGATTTTCTAAAATGAAATAAAACATCAGTGGTCTTGATATACCTTACAGTAGCATATGATACAGTCTGGAGACAAAGCTTCACATACAAATTCCTAAAACAACCAATTGCAAAACAACAATCAGACTTGTTGAAAGCATGCTAAACAATTGCACTCTTCGACTATATATGAATGAATAAATTCGCTGAAAACGAACTCTCCGATTTTTAACTTGTATGTGTCAGATTTGCCTCGCTGACACATTGTGATTCTCTGTTTTCGGATTGGTATACTCGGCAGCAGAGTATTGTTCCCTAGTACAGATGGTGGATTTTTAAGTAAATAACTTCATGAAAATCATTATTCGACTTACCAAACCAACTCTTGCTTGCTGGCTGCCTACTTCGAGCAACGTTCCACCACCTCATCTCCTAACACTCTGTGTAGACAATGGTGAAAGAACCAGAAAAATCCACAACTCAAAAAATCCCCAAGACATTACTCAATTACGTTCCAGAAAACCACATATTCAAACAGCTGAACTTTTAATTAACAACAATTTCAACCTGGAACAAGAATGGCAACGAGAGTGGCGAGGTTGTGTACGTCATAACATTAGCAGCGTCCCGGCTTCAATCTGCATCGTAAACATGGAGCTGGTTAAGCCGAATATGGACAAACTGTGGAATGTGGAAAGAAAAATGAAGACTCCTTCAGCTGTTTCTTGGGTTGAACATTAGAATATTGATATTTGAGATATTTTTGTGCCTTTATAGCCATATGATAAATAAATGAATGTTATCTTTAAGATACTTTTATTAAAAAGAACAATTTGTTCTGCATTAAATTTAAAGAAAATTTACGTTTATAGATTACGTGAAATGAAGTAGGAGTCATTTAAAAAATCCAACTATAGAAAAAACAAAGAGGCAAAATCTTATTTTAAACCAAAATATTCTAATCTTAATCTTATAATCAACTAAATAAACAAGTAATTTACTACACAAGACATGAAAACAAAGAATTATTTTAAAAAATATTAAGACTAAGCATAATAAAACATGAAAATTCTATTTATTAGAGTTATAGAGTCAGTTTAGTGTTAAAGAATAGCTGTATCAACTGCAATAAGTGTAAATCTCTCATTCCTATTTAAAGCTGCCAGATAGAGAATAGAGGTCGGTCGATTTCATAATCACCTCTTGCTGGTATTCCGTCAAATATGACTCAAATTGTGACATTATAGTGATTAGACGTCTGCAGAAAAAAACCCGCGATTGACACAGTCAAATGCCTTGGATAAGTTATATAAAACTCCGCAGCAACCTCATCTTAAATAATTTGCAATTATAAGACTTTTAGCGGTATAAACATTGCCACATTTGTATTCTTGTTCTGCTGAAACATGAACTGAATAAACATTGTCATGTCGTTGTTGAAAAAAAAATCAGCAAATTTAATAACACTTATACAATAGGACATTCTAGGATGAAAAAAAAAACAACTAATAAAGAAAAGTAAAGTTAAAATAAAACCGTTAAAAAATTTTGCAAAAAATAATATCGCACTAAAAATATTAATGTGAAAAAGGAGGCAACTTTTGCTTCGGAAACACAAGAATTGCAATTTAAATCGGATCAAGCTGAATTTCAAAAGAAAAAAATAATTTAGAATGATTTAAATGAACAAAAATAAAGAATATCTGTCAGTTATTGACATTTTTATTTAACATGTTTTCAGTTTTTGTAATTTTTAGATGACAAAAATTTTTAATAATTTTAGAATGCATCAAATTACAAAATTTTTATTTTTTAAATACCTTATCCCACTTGTTAAAAAACGATTCATATCCAAAGTTATCATTTGCAGTTTTAAAATGATGATATAAAAATGATTATTTTATATATACTATCAGAAAGAAGTAGAACTACACTTTTAAAAAATGTACAAATTCCAAAAACATAATATACTTTATATATGATATCACCTTTAAATACATTGTCGTTTAAAATATCAAAATAGCTGTGTTAAAAGTTAAGCAACATTTTAAAATTTTCTTAAAAATAAAAGTTTTTAGTAACTATGTAGTGAAATTAGATTGAAAACTCAAGATAAATGGAATAAGCTAAAGAACTGAAAATCGGTCAATCTCTTTAAAAGTTATTGCAAAAAAATATTTTAAAAAAATTAACAAATCAAATTGTTAATGCTAAAAGAAAAACTTTTTTCACATATGTAATACAAAAGTGATGGTCCAAAATTTTAAAATAATCTATAGATTTATTCCCTAGATAGGTTAATTTTTCTTCGCAAGGACCATTGCAAATTTTTTCGGCGGTTTTGCATAAATTTACACGCGCACTTGTCGAAGTTGGGCTCTTATACTAAAGATTGCAAGAAGAAATAGTGATATATTGTAATTAAATTTTTTAAATCCACGATTTGAAGGCGATTAAATTAGCACATTTTTTTTTAAAGTGATGATATTATGAAAACACCAATAAGTGTAATCGATAATTTGCAGCTTGAAATATTATTAAGAGTATGAGAATAACATCTCATCAAAATTATCTGGAACCTTGTGGTTCTACTTTTGTCCATAAATATATATATATATATATATATATATATATATATATATATATATATATATATATATATATATATATGTATATATCAAAAAAAACAGGAATGCAAATTTAAGGATTTCTATATTTCTTCTTTCCAGAATGTTCAATAATATTTTGGAAAACTTTTCAACCATTTACGTCAAAAATGAATAACAGATAATTTAACCAAAAATTTACTTCTGATTAACTTAATATATAATCTTTTGTAATATTTTCATAATTTGAAATTTTAATTATCCAATAAAATTTAACGGTTTTAATAAATTGTAAATATATCTGTGTTATAAATCATTATAAAAATGAAGATAGTTAATTACAGTTTGATGCAAATTCTTGCGTTTTCAAGATCTTAGTATATTTTACAGTTGCTCTAAGGAATTTCTGCCTCTAAATTTACATGGACTGTAAGAGAGATTCGTGCGAAGTAGAACTTAAGCACTAAAAACGTTCAAGACAACCAGATCTAAAAAACTAAAATTTCAGTAAGAAATAAAATAAATCAATTTGCTTTGTTTAAATGTTGTCATATGCATTCCTCTTTGAAGCAGAGAAAAAGGAAATAATATATAGAAACAGTTTATTTCCTGAAAATACAACTCTGGTCCTCTGACATCGAAGTCGACAAGATTTTAAAATCCTGTCATGTCTCGGTTCGATACAGCTCCACTAACGAGGTCATGACGTTGTCGAAACGCGTATAGAGAGAGAACCAGATTTGTATTTGCAGGAAATAAACTTTTTCTATATCTTCTTTCCTTTTTCTCTGCTTGAAAGGTGAATATATATATATATATATATATATATATATATATATATATATATATAGACAACTACAACCATATTTGATTTAGATGTGCTAAATGAAGTACATAGACAGAGTGTCTACTAAAGCTCTAACATACTGTTTAATAAACAGGAAATTACGAATGATTTATGGAATACCATTAACTTCAGAGCTGGTACTCATGGTTATATTCAAGTTCATCTGCTCAGTGAATTTCACTAAGAGGTGATTAAAGTCTACTCGCAATATTCGAGGTTTGTGTGACCGTTAATAGGTACCACTTCAAGAAGCTTCCAACTCTTCGATAGTGTTACAGGGGCTGTTCTTAGTTACCTATTGGTACGCCTCAAATATAAAGAGCGGAATAAAAAGATCATATCTATTACAGTTACGCTATTTTTGAGATTTCCAAAATATTTCTGTGAACAAGGAGATTAATTAGTTTGTTAACATGAGAATAGGATAAAGTTCTGTTTTCTATAAATGGTGAACAACGAATTTATTTTGTTTTTCATTTCGGAAAACATACAAGGAAGGGTGCGTGCACTATTTCCCTGGAAGCCAGGTAATTTTAAAAATAAAGCCAACAAGATCTGTTACTTAATACAGTGTTCGGAAAATTTAAAAATTACGAAGGTTGACGGTAAAAGGTTTGTTTTTAGGACAGAAATTTAACTTCTAATAAAGTGGGTTTTCAGGACCGTTAAATGGATTTAATTTGATGTACTAGTTTTTAAAATCGAAGATTTAAAATTGAAGGTAAAATTACGCTAATATTTTTAAAGTCATGAACGGTTTACTTTCTGTTTAATGTGCTTAATTTGTTCTCTCTAATGGGTAAAAGGTATTTGTGAGTATTTTAAAATATTTAGGATAAGTATTTACTATAAAAAATATACGGTATTAAAATATATTAGTGTTATGAGTTGTGAGTCAATACTTATATTAACATCTTTCACGATTAAGATGGTAAAGCTTAAAGACATATTTATATTGATAAATGTACAGGAGAATACTGAAACATAAATTAGAGATTTTAAATAATACAGGGTCGGGAAACGAAATTTTACAGTTGAATACATAAATGGGATTTAATTGCATTTTTTTTTTGAATATAAATTTAATACAATTTAAATTTAATTTGGTTCATTTTCAAAAACTTACACCAGCTTTTTGCTAACGATTACTTTGTTAGATCTCTTTTTATTTTATTTCTTTTCTAAATATACATTAAAATTAGAGGATTTGAAATTTGAATATTTTTGGGAAAACAAATGATACGGAAGTAAAGTAGGAGAAAGATTTTCGTACTTTTCAACACATAATAAAATTTACATTATTCATTAGAAGTGCATTAAGCAAGGTGTTTTAGTAAGTAACTATCCAACTTTGGTATTTTAAGTTATAAGTGATTTGAAAGCTAGATATTTCACTTTCCTTAGTTAATTAATAATTATTTGAGTCGAAGTTATGGGGTTTTAAACGGGCTGCCTTTTTTGTCCGATTCAGTATCTTTTACATAAATATTTTTATAATATTTGTAATAAATATTTTGAATTGAAACAAATTTAATATAGAAGATGTTTTTTTGCAACGGTAGATATAAAAATTAATAAAATTTCTACTATGACGTTTAACTTTTACGTTGTTACTTATTAAGTTTTCAAAAAATTTTTAATTTTACGGTGTGCTTTTAATAAAAAGTAAAAGTACGAGGTTAGTATTAAAGAAAGCGTTAATTTTTTTGTGCGAGCCACCAAAAAAAATATTTTTTACGTACACTTGTTCGGCAGGTGACAGCCAAATCCTGGCGAATTATTGTTTGAATCAGTGACGTCAGGCGTTTGCTGAACCGCGGTTGCAACGTTACAGGGCGTTCGGTTTGCCCTAAAGTAGCCCTCCGGGTACCGAAACGAAGCAGACGGGCGTAGACGCATCTCCCGCTTGGGGCATCCTACTTCCACATGCAACAACCAACAGCAAACAACAATGACATTGACAGGACTATGACAGCTACTACAAGTCACCTGGTGAAGAGGACGAAGCCTCTGCTTCCAGCAGGCTCTCGGATGGAGAATCCACTTCGAACAGAGATACTAACAACATTTAGAACCCATTCCAGGTCTTCTTATAGTACTTGAAGATGGCTTCTAGGTGTCAGTTACTCTAATGGTAGAAAAGTCTTAAAGTTCTGATTTTCTAAACAGCAAATAAATTGATAATATTGATTTTAAGTCTTTCGAAAGTATTTTTAATTACACAGCTTTAAAGTTTGGAGATAAAGATTAGCGAAAATCACTATTAATAATATCTTTACTTAGCTTTTAGTCTTAAACAGAAGTTCTGCACTAGATAACACTTATTGAACTATTTTACTTAAATCGTCAAATGGATAACAGATTTAATATCAACAACAACAATATTATCTTTGGACGGTTCTAACATTGAAGCATACAAAGAATATGAAGACGTCCAGGTACACGTAATTTATTCACTAGTGTTTGCACTATGTATCAAAGTCACTGAAAGTCCGAAAAATGTAAGCAAAGTTTTTGAAATCAATATTAAATTTAGGTCTGTTCTAATTGTATCACTAAATTTGCATAAAATTGACACTCGAGTATAGATTAGGGGTTTTTGTCCGAATTTGGCAGTATTGTCACAAAAAGTCCTTTGCAAATTTATTTAAAAATCACAGTCTTTAAAAGTCTATAAAAACTTTCGATTTCACTTTTGCCGTTTTTTCTTATTTTCACAGTCCCACAAAACGATTATCAATGAAACTTACTGCTTAATGTATTTTGAACAATTTTAGTTAATTATGTTGTCACTATTTTTTTTAAAGCTCGCTTTAGATTTACAGGTGGTTGTCAGCTTTCGAAAGTTAGGAAGCGAAAATTTGCGTTACGCTGCGGAAAATTACATTTTATTTAAAATTTTAACGGGTTTTCTAAAAAAAATTCAAAAAAAGACATTGAGTTTCTGTCACGAATTTCCAAAATTTCTCTTTTCTCGCTTCAGAAATCTCTTTTCGATGTTCGATCGAACGAATCGGTCGCGCGCGGTTTCAATCACACCGGCAGTGACGGTGATTTCGACCGTTCGCTGTTCGATCTACCGGCACTTTGTTCCCCTGCCACAACTTTCAGTTCATTATAAACGGCGAGGCATCGCCGCGACGCCGTGTGACGTCACCGTCGCAGTGACGTCATAGTGCAGCGACGCTCCGGGTTTGTTCGACGGGGGTGTGTATTGTGTTTTCGCTGATGTTTCGGCTCGTGAATAGCCGATCGATGTGTACCGGGGTAAACGTGATTCTTTGGTAAGTACGTAAAAGTGCATAATACACAAAAATGTGATTATAACGTATTTTGTCATTGAATTGTCCACGTTTAATAATGAAAAGATGTATCTAAAATAAACTTTTTATATTCGTTTTGCGTCAATAAGCTTTTTTCTAATTGCGTTACCATCGATCCATTGAGTGGTTGGTGAATAACGTGATAATATATCTATTTATATTTGAAAAAAAGTTGGTAAATAGTACGAGTTCTTTTATATCTTTGTCCACACATCGACTATATGCTATCCTTATCTAAGTGCATTATTAAAACTAGTAACATTATAATCGGTACGTCAACTAAAGAATAAAGTAACTAAGCCATAAAGTAACGATATGAATTGTTGGGTTGCCTAAATTATAATAACAATATATAACAATGTTTACTCAAGGGCGGATCCAAAAATTTTTTGGGAAGCATAAAAATTTTACAAGGAGCTGGCATGTCTATATATATATATATATATATATATATATATATATATATATATATGTATATATATATATATATATATATATATATATATATATATATATATATATATATATATATATATATATATAATTGTATGGTAACTTCTTTGGATTAGGTTTCAAAAATTAATACTACTATTCTGTGCTTGACGTTTCGCCCAACGTAGTGGGCTTTTTCAAAAGTATAATCTAAAATAAAAATAAAATACAACTAACATGGTCACATACGCACATTCACAAGACTTAGAATTAACACTCAAATGGTACAAAATTAATTAAAAATATCAATTGATGAAATAATGTGACATTAAAATCAAAAATTAAAATTAAAAATTACAAATTAATCCCAGATACGCACCTCAATTTACCTTGGCCATGTTTCTCAGTGAAGTATTTGACCAATTCCTTCAGTTACTATCAACTAAATATTTTTTTTTTATTTGGAAACCTTTTTACTCAGTTTTTTCTGATTTATAAATAAATTTTATCGATATTGACTATACAGTGTGTTGCAAACAATAAGGGCTACAATAGGTGGTTTAGTTTATTAGGTTAATATTTTAGAAAATTAAATGTTTATATATATATATATATATATATATATGTATATATATATATATATATATATATATATATATATATATATATATATATATATATATATATATATATATATATATGTATATATATATATATATATATATATATATATATATATATATATATATATATGTATATACAGGCGCGGATCCAAGGGGGGGGGGCGGTGGGGGCGATCGCCCCCCCCCCCCCCAAGAGCTTTGAGTTTAGGAAAATAGACCCGATGTTTCCTCTTATACTACAGTTTATTTAAGACTAGAGAGAGTAATAAATCATT
This sequence comes from Diaprepes abbreviatus, assembly GCA_034092305.1. Classification (NCBI taxonomy): domain Eukaryota; kingdom Metazoa; phylum Arthropoda; class Insecta; order Coleoptera; family Curculionidae; genus Diaprepes; species Diaprepes abbreviatus. Next base: position 1,734,901 of record JASJET010000037.1, on the reverse strand, counting down.
TTTTATCCTTTTTCTCTTCGCAAACTACCTGTGTTCTTTAGTGCGGTGTCTTTAGCAAAATCAGTTAGACACATATATTTTTCATAGAAATAGGTTAGGAATTTTATAATCAAAAATACCGATCTATAATAATGGACTAAAACGTAGCCTTATTCTCTCAAAAAATTCGAAGTTATAATTTAAATACTTACAAAATATCCATTGTCAAAAATACAAAAAGGTAAACATATAAAAAAATAAATTCGTCCATATAATATTAAAATATTTTTAGGGCTATCGGTCATTTTATTGTTAATTAAAAACATTTTTAGGGTATTTGACGTTTCAGATTATTTATTTCTTAAACCATCTGCAGTATTACAATTAAACACTAAAAAGGGATTCAAATGTAATTATTTTTTTATGTTGTAATTAAAATTAGACCTACTTATTTTTATTTCTATTGTACTGATATCTTAATTTAATTTACTTTATTATCTGGAAATACGATAGCCCCAAAAAAATAAGATAAACATGTTAATTCTACACGCTTAAGAAAAAGCCACAAATACAATAATAGAATAATAATAAACTTACGGCTAATTGGAATTAAATATATATAAAATTAAAGAGTTGGACATACTAAAATAAAAATATATAAAAAAAAACATATAAACAACATTAAACAATAAAATACAACAAAAACAAAAATTTAAATAATAAATTGAGTTTACACCAATTAACACTACGTATATAATTCCTAATCAAAGTCAGTGAAACTATCTTCGCTCAAATTAATTATAATTGGTTCCTCTATCTCACCGATCATGAGATCGAGTTCTCACATTTCGTTTTATTTTTTTATTATATGGATTTTTTCCAATTTTCCGCAGTAACTTTATTCAAAAAAATCTTTCAAAAGTTTAGTTAAATTACTAATTTTGTTAATTTTATTATTTCTAGCAACTCTACCTTTTAATTGAGAAAGATATTTACTTCTCCAACGGACAGTTTCCGGACGATCTATAACGACAGATTCCTATCTGGTTTTTCCTAGCAAAAATTAATTTCTCTGAGCAATTTCCAGAGATCAGTTCTTTTAATTTCAGGTAAATCGCGATTTTCATTGATTTTAGTTAGAATTTTGTAGACGGTTGGGATCTGCTTCTCATAATAAAATGTATATACAACTCCTTTAATTGCAGTTTTCATTTCTTCTTCCAACGAGGTTTTTCATCTGCTTGTGATCGAATGTGGCTTGGGAGTACTAACAATTTCAGTCGTTTTTTCTCCTTCAGTATTCGGTACATAGTAGATTTTCCAACTCCTGTCATGTTGGAACACATCTCAAAAGAGCTTTTAACATTATTATCTAGATATATAATATATAAAAACAAACGCAAACAAGATAAATCACTAAGAACAAACTGTAAGGTGTACTTTGCTCACTGACAGAAATTAAATTAAACTATCGAAATTTTTATGTTGCAGTAATATAATGAAATATAATTAGATTTACTGCAGTTCTCAGTTACCAGCGGCACTGGAGCAGGTACGTCGGAGGTTTCGGTAACAGTTTTATTACTTTCTCTAGTTCTTGAATAGAGTATAGGAATATGTGAACTTGCGATCGCCCCCCCCCCCCCTTCCCAAGAGCTTTGAGTTCAGGAAAATAGAACCCGTTCTGCCTTTTATATTAGGAATGAGTATGCTGCTTGCATCCCCCCCCCCCCCGTTGACAACTTGCCTTTCTTGACATACTGAACTTTTGTGATATCACCGCCCCCCCCCAAAGAGAGGAGCTGGATCCGCTCCTGTGTATATACAGGTTTATTAATCCTATACGGCACCGAATATTGCGGCCAAAATACGTGACTTTCAAAAAGTTTTACTTTTGGGATACATGGGGATCTAATATAGTTACTTTTTAAAATTATTTTCATATTATACAGGGTATCTTAAAAGCTCTGAAAGTATCAAAGTTGTGTTTTTTAAATGAAAATCTTTGTATATAATTACATTTTTGGATTTTCCGATCAAAATAAATGCATATTTTTATAAAATTTATAGTATCAAAACGTTAAGGGTTTTAAATAATTTGAATTTTTACAAATTCTAACCTAATTATCATTTCAGTTATGTAACTGAAATTTACAGTGAAGTGTAACAATAAATCATATTTTAAATCTCAATTATAATAAACTTGCTATATTATAAAGGGTGTCCAAAAATTACGACTAATCAAATAAGAAATATTTATGCGACTATAACTTAATTAATTTAAATAGAACGTTATACTTTTTAACTTTCCAGAAAATGTACCTTTTAAACACCTATTGAATGTTATAGGAGTCTTCTATAGCTAGATCTTCACGTTTTCACAGAATACGCCAAATCATCTTTTTCTGCACCATTTTGTGTCTTTTGAATAGATGTTCTAATGTATCTAATTGCCTATGGTATTTGGAAATGATAGGTAATTTGCACCTATAAGAATAATAATTAGGGATATCTTTACAAAACAGAAACTCGGAACGCGATTTATAGTCGTTCAACAAGCTATAACAGCAATAATGGCAATAACATATTGACGATAGCAGAAAACAGAAGCAATATATTTATAGCAGATATTCGAAATGTCGACCACCCATTTCCAAACACTTACATATTCTTTTTTCGAAACCACTGCTAACTCTTATGCGTATTTTCATTTCTTGTGGTGTTGTCGGGGGTGTATTATAGACAATACCCTTTCCGTGTCCCCATAAAAAGGAATCTGGTGTAGTTAAGTCCGGAAATCTCGGGAGCGAATTTTGAAATCCGTCTCTCCCATTCCACCTGTTTCGAAAGTTGACATTTAAAAATTGCCGAAACTCGCGATGTTAATGAGGTGGCGCTCCATCCAGTTGAAGCCACATAGTTGTGTTGTAAAAGCATATCTTCTAATAACACTGGAAGTTGGTGTAAAAGAAAATCGCGAAACATTAAACCATTTAAAGGCCCTTCAAAAAAGTAGGGTCCAATTAAGTGTGGACTCAGTATTCATCTCCACACATAATCCGACCACCTATTCTATTTCTCACAACTCTGTATTCATGCGGATTTAAATTATAATAGTAATGAAAGTGGTGTCTATTCACGAAACCATTGTTATGAAACGTACATTCGTCACTAAACAACACACACCCTGTATAATATCAAAATAGTGTTCATTTTCTGACACTTTTTCTAACACTCACAAGCAGGATTGAGTTCGATTGTCAAAATAATTTCTGTGAAGCTCTTGACAAAACTAGATTTTATAAGGATGAAATCTGTATTTGTTAGGAATCCTTGAAACACTTGCTTGGCTAGTGCTAGTTTTTTCGGATATATGATTCTGACTAATATTGGGATTTTAGATCATTGAACCAAGTATAGTAAAAACATTTTCTTTATCCTCAGTGACAGGTTTTCTTATAACAGGTTTTTTATAACTGATATTTTGAGCATAGACTCGAGAAGCCAGCAAACAATTTTGATCACTTTCTCCAAGGATAAAAATCATATCAATACGCCCTTCCTTTGGATAAATCTTAATTTTAACAAAGCAATAACACAACAATATACAAATAATTCAATTCAATAAATGAAGTTTTACAGTTACAAAAAAAAAATACCGCTATTATAGCAACAAGCTTTGCAGACTAAGCTGAGAGATCTGACGTTTCTAAATGCCATAGGCAACTTGATACATTAGAACATCTATTCAAAAAACACAAAATGGTGCAAGAAACGATTATTTGGCGTATTCAGTGAAAACATTAAGTTTTAACTATAGAACACCCTTATACCATTCGATAGGGATTTAAAAAGGTACATTTTCTGTTAAGTCAAAAATTATAGCGTTCTATTTAAATTAATCGAGTTATAGACACTTAAATTTCTTATTTGATTAGTTTTAATTTTTGAACACCATGTATAATATAGCAAGTTTATTATAATTGGGATATAAAATATGATTTTTTGTTACACTTCACTGTAAATTTTGAGTACATTACTGACATACTTTTTAAGTATTTGAGACATGAAAATTAGATTTTGTTAAATTATTTAAAAACTCTTAAGGTTTAGATACTATAAATCTTATGAAAATATGCACTTATTTTGATTGGAGGATCCAAAAAACAATAATATACAGGGGGTTCTATATAAAACGACACAACTGTAATACTTTCAGAACTTTTGGGACACCCGGTATAACATGGAAATAATTTAAAGTTAGATCCCCATATATCCCAAATGTAAAACTTTTTGAAAGTCACATATTTTGGGCCGCAATATTTCGTGCCATATAGGGTGAATAACCCTGTATATATATATATATATATATATATATATATATATATATATATATATATATATATATATATATATATATATATATATATATATGTTTATACCGCTTTCACGGTGAATATAATCACTGCCAAAAGCGGTATAAACATATATAAGCCATCCGACGAGAGGTCGGCGAAGCCGCGTTCAGTATTGCATGCTTCCTTCCGATCTGTCCTTTGCACAGCCAGGTGCATGTCGGTACCCTGATGAGTATAGTGAGAGACGAAACATGTATCTCTGCGTATCACTGTGTCGGGGAGGGTAAGCTTTGACTTTCTTCTCGGTATGGTGGTATAGGTAGGCCACCATCTCGATGGTGGTGGAATAGGATGAATTGTGTTTTATTACAATTTATTCTAACTGTGCAACCTCTAACACAGAAGGGATATGATGGAGCGAAGTTTGCATTCACTGTTTCGCATTTTACTTATATATATATATATATATATATATATATATATATATATATATATATATATATAAATATGTAGATAAGTTTTTGTCCGTGTAATTTAAAATAAAATAGAATAAAATATTGGCGAAGCGGACGTGAAAATTTGTCAATCTACATGATTCTCGTATTAAAAAGTGCGGAGCACTCCAAAGTATGGAATAACTCCGGGTCCGACAGATGGCGACAGCGCTGTTTCGTCCTAATATGGGACTCGTCAGGCCACCGCATGTAGATTGACAAATTTTCACGTCCGCTTCGCCAATATTTTATTCTATTTTATTATATATATATATATATATATATATATATATATATATATATATATATATATATATATATATATATATATTGGTTACTACCTCCCCTCCGGCGATCACATTGTCAAACAAACTTGTTTAAATCTACTGGTAAGATCCAAGGGAACGAATTTAGATAAATTTATTGTTAAATAATAGTTTTGTATGCTTTTATATCCGTACTCCAAAATTCAGCTTTGCAAATTAAATTCCGTTATGAGATCTGTATAGAAAATATTTCTTTAACACAATCGAAGGAGCAGTGAAAAATATATAATTAAGAGGAGTGAGCGGGGAAGTTTGGAATATGAGCTCAGTGAAACATAAAATTAAACACAATCTTTAGGTTCTAGATCCTTTTTAGATTAGAATTTCTTCAAATATGATCAAAATTTCTTTAAAATTATGATACTCATTTTTATTTCTTCTTAAGTACTGTTAAATTTACACATGATTGATAAAATTCTCAATAAACAGAGCTGATCTCAGAAAAAGATAAAGCAATTTTTAACCTGAAAATAAAACCATTGAGATACAAAATGTTTAAGTTATTTTTACTTGTTTTTTTTTTCAAAATATTTTAGGAAAGACTTCAACAATGTGAATCAAATTTGAGAAAGTGTTAAAATATTACGCATTTAAGCACTAAAAGATGCCGAAGGTATCGGAGGCTTGCTTACGGTCTGGCACTGACATTTTTATTTATTGATAGCTTATTTAGCCGGTTAAAACAAATTATTTTCTAACTTTTTTAGATTTAGGCTTCCTTTCAGAGATCATCCAAAATTTAAACAGTTGTCCATTAAGCATGTAAAAGGTGAGAACTTTGAGGTTAAGATTCTTTAGACTTTGAATACATAAATATTTAGATAATGGTTTGGGTCAGAACCTCATAACAAGCACACCATAGAGTTGATCTTCATGCAGAATGGCTCCCTGACAGCTCACAGGAACATTACGGAAGTTCTAGAAGACCATGTTAAGCCTTTCATGATCACTATGTGCGAACACGGCATACAAAAGAAAATACAATGATTTACAATTTGTAAATATAAAATTCCAAAAATACATCACAATTTCAATGTGACCTAAATTTTTTGGTCGCCAGTATTTTTCAATCTAGTTTCCTGTATTTCTATACATTTTCCATAACATTTAATTAAAACCTGTATAGTATCTGGTAGCAGCGACTCAACGCTGCCAGATTCGAGAGTTTACCTTTAGAACCTAGAGGGTTTTGAAGCTCTCTAGTGGGAAAACAGAAAATTTCCTAAAGGCTTATATATTTTTAAAAATGTTATTGAATATAAAGTTAAAATAGTTCCAAAGGTGGTAATCTAGAGGGTTCTGCAAATTCAACTATAGGGCTCTGGTTCTCCAATCAAGCAACACTGTAACCAGACACCCTCCCCTTCATCCAAATGTTCATAGATGCTCCTTAACGCGGTTCACAGAAACAAAGTTTCCACATATAAGAATTTGTATTCGAATGAAAGTTATTTTAACCAAAAAACTTACTCTTCTGGTCCATCTCCTCGGTCTTTCTATATGCCTCGCCTAGTTCCCCTTCAAATTGACTATTCTTTCTATGTCGTTAAAGATTTTTATATTTCCTAGTTTATCTCTCAAGGATGAACTTTCCATTGCAGGTTATGTAACTTCTATCCTGTTCGCCTTGTTCACAGTCCAACCTGTATATAAAAATTGACAACATATACTAGTTAATGACTGCTTTCTTCAGACAGACAGAAATTTCAAACTTTAAAATATGTATTAGTTAGGTAAAGGCTGCCCATGTTAATCCAATTCTTCTTTGTCTCCGACCATCAATATCTTCATGACCCTAGTCATATAACAAATAGTCTCTTCAATATTTTTCCATCAATATATATTTCCCAAATAATTACTAGGTTTGTCATTAGTTCATTCTTGGAAATCTTCATCTGTTGAGAGGCATAATTAGTCTTAACACCATTTTGCTGGCTTTATTAATACATAAATGAGAACTATGTCATCTCAAAATCTCAGTTTTCACCTTTTATGTTTATATATATATATATATATATATATATATATATATATATATATATATATATATATATATCCCTAACGGTGATCTATTAAGCAGCCAGCGCGTCCAACATTTTTTGTAGGTTTACAATGTCGAAAGCCTTTCCGTAGTCTACAAATACTTGGACCAGTGTTGTATTCCACTCTTTTCTCTATTTGACCTTTTTTTAAACCATAATTGGTTTATTTAAAGTGTGTTGTGTATGAGTTTTTTTTGAAAAACCTTTGTTGAAAAGGAGCCTGATTTTAGAGTCAGTCAAGGCCATAGAAATTCCAGCGACCTTGTGCACGAACTTTTATAATGATGGCCTACTCACTATTTTCATTTGGCTGAAGGGGACGTCTAAACATCTGACTTTTCAATATCGCTTAGCGACTATCAACTAAATAATTATAGGATAATGAATTCTTCCCTTTTACGGAAAGTTTTGGTAATACTTGAGAAAACTCAACAAATAATATTTTAAAATTTGTAAATCATAAATTAAAAGCTCTTTTAAACTGTTAAGTATGAATAATATTTTATGACGAAAAATCCTACACTTTTAATATTGCCCTTATCATAATAATGAATCTTAAACACCATAATAACTTCTTGAAAACAGCTTTACATAAATCAGAGTGAAAAACCTTCTTTAAAGCTGTCATCCCGTTACGTAACGATAAATGCAAATTAGAGATGGCGATAGGGATCTTCTCTGGAGTTATTGCCCAGCGGTGAAATAAAAAACATGTCCGTATTAGGATTATTTTAAAACTTACTAAAACCCATTCTAGAAGAAATCAAATTCTGAAAATCATGGTTTTTGGGTTTAGGTCGTGTCAAACTGTAATTATTATCCTACGCTTCGCCTATGATTGCACGAGCCACATGGCAAAATTATCATTTATAATGGAAGAAGACAAATTTGCAAGGCTAGATAAAATCACGTACGCTCAGCAGAAAGAATTCGTTAACAAGTCACTATGAAGCAAAAAAGGCAATTCGAAAGACCTTTGAGCAACAATAATCCAGCGAGCATACCAATAAACACAGTCTTCAATTTGACAAGTATACAGGGTGAGTCAACGATTGGATGAAGTAGGTTTGAGCCTTTTCGGTGAAATTAACAAAGAAACTATATTTATTGTTTGATACAGTTTATTTTTACGCAGATTTTAAAAATATTTAGGACTCTACAGGGTGAGCCAAAAAACTAGAACAGCATAAAGTTGTATTTTTTTAAAAAGAACACCCTATATACGAATCGTATTTTCGATTTAGCTTATAACTTTAAATCTTTTTTATTAAAGGTTTACTATAACAAAACTTTATAGTTTCTGAGATAATTAAGTTTAAAGAAAAAAAGTCACATTTTCAATCATCAATTCAATCCTAAATAACGTTTTCAATTTTGTGACAAATATATTCAAATTTGGAATTTAGCAAGGCCAAGGACAAGTTAACATAATTTTTACCTAATATTTGCAATAAAAGCTACAGGGTGTTGAACACATCGGCTCAAATTTGAACAAGTTTAAATGAATAAATATCTTTTTTTTTAAATGGTACACCCTGTATATTTTTATGTTATTTAATAGAGTAATAGAAACCCTAAAAGTTTTGTTCAACATATCCTATACCTATTTATAATAGTTTTTGAGATATTTCATTTTTTCTTATTTTCCATACTTTTTTACAGAAATAGTCTTCATTATCATAGTAGCCATGTAAAATAATAAAAAGAAACTACAGAAACAAACAGAATGTGGTTAAATATGACGAAATACATTATTCGTTATATAACAACGGCAATAGTTTAATTAAACATAATGTGAAAAAATTAACCCAATAATAACGACAAGGCAAATACATATTTACTTTTATACTAAATTGAAACAAAAAAATTACCTATTAAATACTGAGATTAATTATTTCTTTTTATAAGTGTTCGAATAAACGACCCTCTTGTGCAATGCATAAATTTAGTCTTTTTTGCAGATTTTCTCGGACCCTGGACAAAATTAGTGGCGTTATTGTTCTAAAGGTATCCCTAATCTTGTTTCGCATATCTTCCACTGTTGTTGGTGGATTAACATACACCTTATTTTTAATATAACCCCATAGGAAGAAATCTAATGGGGTGATGTCGCAAGACCTTGGTGGCCACTCAATGAAACCCCCACGTCCAATCCATTTTTGCGGATATCGTTGGTCCAAAAACGCACGAACTTCACGATGGTAATGCGGAGGCGCACCATCGTGCTGGAACCACATACTGTCGAGCTCATCCCTATCGAGACCTTGAAGCAGTTGGGGTAGTTCTTCTTGTAGAAAGTTCAGGTAACTATGGCCATTTAGTGGTTCATTAAAAAAGAGGGGTCCAATAATTCGATTATGATGAATACCACACCAAACATTTAATGACCAGTGGTTTTGATGTTGCACCTCTCTAATCCAAAATGGGTTTTCTGTGGCATAATAATGCATGTTGCGTCTATTTACGGCACCGTTATTCTAAAAGTAGCTTCATTACTAAACATTACCTTGCATAATAAATTTGGATTTAATTGAATATCCGCATTTATTGTACGACAAAAGTATACACGACTTTCAAAATCCTGTCCATGCAATTCTTGGTGTAATTCCATGTGATATGGATGATACCTATATTTCTTGGTAGTACGATTAGCGGTGGATTGTGATGTTTCACATAATGCTGCTAACTGACGGCTACCAATATAAGGATTTTCCTGAACATTTAACAATACTTGTAGTTCTTTTTCTTCATTAGTTACTGGTTTGTTGACCACTTTACGTTTTGGATAATTAACAGTACCAGAAGAATCAAATCTTTGCATTAAGTTTTGAAAAGTATGGGTATTAGGCTGGCGTCGATCAGGATACTTCATTTTGTAAATTCTTTGAGCAAGAAGGCAATTTTTTTGAGCCTCTCCTATTGTATAAATCATATCTATTAACTCATTCTTTGGAAAATTCATTTTACAATATAAGATGAATGCAAAAAAAACCAAACTACACTACATAAAAACCAAAAGAAGCGATTGCGGTTATAAATTTGACACACAGAAAAATGTTCTTTTACATTGTTTTTGCCATGGCTACTATGATAATGAAGACTATTTCTATAAAAAAGTATGGAAAATAAGAAAAACTGAAATATCTCAAAAACTATTATAAATAGGTATAGGATATATTGAACAAAACTTTTAGGGTGTTTATTACTCTATTAAATAACATGAAAATATACAGGGTGTACCATTTAAAAAAAATATATTTATTCATTTAAACTTGTTCAAATTTGAGCCAATGTGTTTAACACCCTGTAGCTTTTATTGCAAATATTAGGTAAAAATTATGTTAACTTGTCCTTGGCCTTGCTAAATTCCAAATTTGAATATATTTGTCACAAAATTGAAAACGTTATTTAGGATTGAATTGATGCTTGAAAATGTGACTTTTTTTCTTTAAACTTAATTATCTCAGAAACTATAAAGTTTTGTTATAGTAAACCCTTAATAAAAAAGATTTAAAATTATAAGCTAAATCGAAAATACGATTCGTATATAGGGTGTTCTATTTAAAAAAATACAAATTTATGCTGTCCTAGTTTTTTGGCTCACCCTGTAGAGTCCTAAAAATTTGCGTAAAAATAAACTGTATCAAACAATAAATATAGTTTCTTTGTTAATTTCACCGAAAAGGCACAAACTTACTTGATCCAATCGTTGACTCACCCGGTAGAACTAGCCGAAGCAGAGGAAACAATCTTATTCCAGGGACAGAACTTCGCCATCACTCCAAAGCGCATACCAATGGAAGAAATAGTTTCTAGTGTCGAAGCTTCCATTAGAAAATTACCTTTAGAGCAAGCAAACACTATTCGATATGAAACAGTGAAGTTCATAAAACCACCTAAATATTACATCAGCAGAAAGGAAGAATATTAAAAAACTGAACAAGAACAATACTATCTTAGTTCTCTCAGCGGACAAAGGAAATATAATGGACAATGACAAATATACTGAAAAAATAAATCAGGTCTTGAACGACAATACTTACAAAGTCATTCAGACGGATCAAGCAAACCAAATCGAAAGGAATGTCACATCTCTAATCAATGCGTCCAGCCTCCCTCCAGAAGAAAAGAAAACCGTTAAGCCAAGCAGCTCCAAGATTCGACGCCTTCACGGACTGCCTAAAATACATAAAGAACATGTACCTCTCCGTCCAATCGGCAGCGCAATATTCGTGTCCAACCTACAAAATAGGTAAATATTTGACCAAACTTTTATATTCTTTTACAGGTAAAATTAATTCCTTTTTTTAAAAACTCTGGACACTTTGTCCAAAGGATTAAAAACCATCGAAGCTTGGAGACACATTGGTCAGTTTTGACGTAGAATACCTGTCTACAAATGTTCCTTTAAATGATTCAGTTTCCATATTATCGGTCATATTACGAAATAACAACATTCTACTAGAATTAATTAAAGAATCTCTGATTTCTACTTATTTTTCTTGTCAAGGAATTTTCTACGAGCAGACTTCGGAAGTAGTTATGGAGTCTCCGTTGTTACCCGTGGTAGCGAACATCTTCATGGAAGCTTTCGAAGAACACGCTTTGTCTTCTGTTCCTCTAGAACCTAACTTTTGGTGCAGATATGTAGATGATACTTTCGTAATTTGGCCGCATGGCGCGGATCGCCTTCATAATTTCCTGGATCATCTAAACCAACTATACCCTAGCATAAAATTCAATATGGAAACTGAATCAAGAGGTGCCCTTCCCTTTCTCCATTTACTAGAACAAATAGGACGCTCTACATCCATTAGGCTTAAGAAACATGAAAGATGTATAAAAAATAAACAAAATGTACTATCTATAGTAGCTGAACACCACCATTGCACAAGTCACAACTTTAATTTAAAAGAAACTAAGGTGCTAGTATCAGTGTCCGGTTTCCTTAAACGTAAAATTAGAGAATCAATCGAAATTTGTAAATATCCAAATAATATTAACAGATATACAGTTTACAGTCTATATCACAAGTGAAAATTGATTGTAATGTTGGATCACGTTTTGGTGTTCACCAGTCGGGTATAAATATCGGGCTATTGCTCCTCGATGGTCATTCAGTGTTCTAATCTCGTCGAATAAAAATTCCAATTTGACACTTTCTCAACCTAAGAACCATGAAAGGTTTGGTTTTTAAAATCAAATTAGAAGCTAATATGTTTTAAATGATACATTAGATACCCAAAATTTGGAATCTAGGTCATCAATGTCTGTATGTCCACCCAAAAACTCTCAAAAACAAATCTGAAAAAAGACAATATATTTACCTCTTTAAAATTTAAAATTCTGGTAACCCACTATAGTCTATTTTTGATGAAATTTTGAGCTCATTATATTGAATATGTCATTGTGAATTTTAAAAAATGCAGTAAGCAATAAAAAAATTCCAGTTGCCCATGCATATTTATATTTTTACCAGAAACAATAAATTAGCTAAAATTTTGCAATTTATTATGACATTATTTGGTCGTTTCTTATTATACTGCTGAGCAAAATTAAGGCAAAGAGAAACATATTTTAAAATAAAAATTTTGTTTTAAGATTTAAAAAGAAAGGATTTTTTTCATGAAGTGTTACTTTTGTTGACAAGTGTAAAAGTTAACAAGATAGTTAACATTACATCTTAAATCTAGTTGTTTCCTAATCTGCCTTTTACGAAAAAATATCCTTGGTCCAACACTGCTTCCAGGTCACCCAACACAACACGTCGTGCCATCATGATACTTTGCAACGAGCCCACTCATCATCCTCTTGTACCCCACACACCCGCGCCTTTGGTGACGTCATAATTACTACCGCATCGATGACGTCGCCGTTTGGGCTTGGGGGGAGCAGGGCGCGCGCATACTCAAGTTTGTTCGTTAAGTTCCACGAATGTTGCATGTATATGTTACACGGAGAGATATGTTGTGTTATAGCTAAAAAATACGAGGAATTTTTGAAAAGTTTAGTAAAATTTCACCAGCTATGTACGGGCTCAAGTTTAGGATGAATGCAACTGATAAAAAGACATAATTTGGCCGTTGCACATCTAGCTAGAGATTTTTACATATAAAATTTAAAAACTAAATCTAGACGTATTAATATTTTTAACCTTCAAATGGGTGGTTGGTGTCTAAATGCTCGACTCTCTCTCTCTCTCTCTCTCTCTCTCTCTTTGTCAACCTCTGTTCATCCACTCCTGGATGTAGGTCTCTCTCAATTGTTTCCATCTTTCTCTATTCTTCGCGAATCTCATCCACTGTTTGCCCGCCACTGTCCTTATGTCGTCTACCCATCTTTTTTGAGGTCTTTCCGTGCTTCTTGTTATCTCCCTCGGTCTCCATTCCAGGATTCTTCGTGTCTATTTGTTGTCCTCATATCGAGCTATGTGACCAGCCCATCGCCACTTCATCTTTGCAACGTCCTTCACGATGTCTTTGACTTTCGTTCTGCGTCTTATCTCGGTGTTTCTAATCCTGTCTCTTAATGATATTCCAAGCATGTTTCTTTCCATCGCTCTTCGGACTGTTCCTAATTTTTTAGCGGACTTTTTGGTGAGGGACATGGGCTCTAATCCATACGTACACACCGGTAATATGCATGTGTCGTATACTTTTCTTTTTAGATTTATGGGAATTGAATTATTTTTCAGGATGTATGCAAGTTTACCGAAAGCGGCCCATGTCAGCTGTGTTCTTCTTTTTATTTCAGCATCCTGGTTTGATTTATCTAGTCTGATATCATGACCCAAGTATACATAGTGTTCGACGTTTTCTATTCTCTGGTTCTGTATTGTTATGTTTTCCTGTTCGTGGCTCATTATATTTGTTTTGTTGTAGTTCATTTTAAGGCCTACAGATGATGATACGTCATTTAGCTGTTGTAGCATTTCGTTCAATTCTTGGAGATTACTTGCTATTAAGATTGTGTCATCAGCAAATCTGAAATGGTTCAAGTATATTCCGTCGATGTTCATACCTTTAATGTCCCATTTAAGTTCCTTAAAAATGTCCTCTAGGACTAGGGTGAACAGTTTTGGCGAGATAGTGTCCCCTTGTCTCACTCCCCTTTATAGTTTTATGGGGTTCGTTTTCGTCTTGTCGTCTATTTTTATTTGAATGGTTGCATTTTCGTATATGTTCTTTATGATGTTTATGTATCTTGAATCGATTCTTGCGTTTTCTAGGGACTGTAATACTGTTCATATTTCTACGGAGTCGAATGCCTTCTGGAAATCTACAAAAGCCATATGGAGCGGTACGTTATATTCGGTGCCCTTCTCAATCAGTATTCTTATAGTGTGTAGGTGATCTGTGGTGCTAAAGTGTTTTCTGAATCCAGCTTGTTCGACAGGTTGGTAAACATCGAGTTTGTTTGTTATGCGGTTGTTTATGATTTTGGTTAACAACTTGTAGTTGTGTGATACTAGGGATATTGGTCGGTAGTTTTCAATATTTGTATTGTCCACTTTTTTGAATATTAAGATTACTTCGGAGTTATACCAATCCTGTGGAATTTTTCCGGCTTCAATTATTTTATTAAATAGAATCTTCAATATTTGTTCTATTTTTCTGCCGCCAATTTTCAGCATCTCTACTGTAATTTTGTCTTCTCCTGCACATTTATTTTTCTTTAATTTATTTAGTGCCATTCTTATCTCTGAGTTTGTTACATCTGGAATTTCCTCTGAGTCTATGTTGACTATGGTTCTTTTTGTTCGTTGTTGCTCTTGGGGCACTTGTGGCGAGTATAGCTTGGTGTAGAATCCTTCTATGGTTCTGCTTATTTCCTTTTCGTCTTGGACGGTCACGTTTTTCGCGTTTTTTTTTATTATTCTTGTTTTGCCTCTTGAATTTTTTGTTTTTAGTACTTTTATGTTGCAGTTTTCACTTATTGTGTCTTTTATTAGTTTATTGGTGTAATTTCTATTGTCTTTTCTAATTTCTTTTTTCACTTCCTTGCTTAGAGTTTTGAAACTGTCTGTTGTTCGATCTGTCCTTTCTCGTCTTTCTTTGAGAAGTCTCAAGGTATTTGGTTGTAGTTTGGAGGTCTTTGTTATTTTTGATTATGAGCAGACTTTTTTAACCGATGTATTTATGGTTTCTTTTATTTTCGTGGCTAGTTCGTTTATTTGCATTTACTTTATTGTCTCCATTGGTGTTAGCCTTTTTCCTAATTCATTTTGATAGTTGATTTGTTCTTGTGTCAGGGTTTCCGTGGTTGGGTAGCGTTCTTGTTTGATGAGCTTGTTGCGTTCTGTTCTCATGTGTATCTTGATAATCTGTGGTCGCTTCCGACTTCTGACTGATTGCTCAGTGAGAGATTCTGAGTGGATTACTCTACTCACCTGGGGTAATCTCGTGTTGATACTCGATTTATTCATGTTGAGAGGTTTTGGCATCTTAAAACGCCACGCTTGCCGAGCGGGTTGGCGAGTTGTGATCTGGGATATTGGAAAGGGGAATGTTTGGGTTCGGATAAGGAATTGGTGTGACAATGGTTTCCCTATGGGTGCTAGGGAGTAAAATTGAACCAAGGCTCGCGTAAGGCAGGGGCGCAACCCTGAAGTAGATCTGTCACCTATTGGGATTATAGATGAGTATCTACCCACTACCATAAAGTGCTCGACACATGTATATAATTTTGAAATGTTTTCTGCACTAATTTATTCAGATGTAATAATTAGGCATTAAAAATTACTGTACAACAACCAAAATAAATATCAAATTAAGTCGAGTGTTACCATTTTTAGTATATATATATATATATATATATATATATATATATATATATATATATATATATATATATATATTGCTTCTGCAAGAGCTTGTTCTTTTCGAAAGTATATAGAAAGTCTCAATAAAAATAGTCATTTCCTGTAAATTTTTAAATCCGGCCTCAGAATTGCTCCATTACTTTAGATTTTTTAGTATCCTAACCTAAATAAAATATGCAAAAACGCAATTTTGGCCTTTATTTGAGATTATGTATCATCGCGACATTTTACAAAGCTTGTTAAAGCATAGGTATTATTCTTTCAAAACCCACTGAGTTTGCTCACATATCTTTCTATTTCATCTAGATACTCAATTTTGAAAATTTCAAATTTCCGGAATTTTTCAAGTATAGTGGAGTTTTTATTTATTTTGGACAAATAACTCTATTTATCTTTATATCAATGTCTAGATGTAAAAGTGCTAATTAAGTACTGTACGCAGATATTTCTGTTGTTCTTATTAAAAGACCGAAAGTTTTTCATTCCACATACAAATTAAGCTTGGTACTTCTTGTTTCGGCAAGTCTTAGCTTAATTGACTAGTGTAAGACGAGGAAACACTTCTGGAGAAAAGGAAAAAAAAACTTTTAGTTCTTGCCAATAATGAATTCAAAATTTTATAGCTATTAATGCGAAAAATAAATCATTCCTAATTTTTTTTTTGCCTAACTATCATGTAAATAATGCAAATACAAATCTCTATTAACAAATCATTTACTCAAAATTCTAATATTATGTTAAATCCATTTGTTAATCCGCCTACATGGCAATCGACTTAAAATATTTAACCAATTGTCAAGATAAGAATTTATTCGAAATATATTTATTGCATTTTTAAAGGTAGATTTCTTTTAATGCGTGTCATCTTTCGAATGGTGTCAAATTTTAAACAATAAACTACTAGTTCTTCAGTAGCATAGTTATAAGACGCATCGTATCGTGTATTATGCTTCTTACGCGTTGATATGTTTAAGTATGATTAGAGTATCATTGATAGGAACACACAATTAAAGGGCATTTTAATATCGAAGAGTGGTGAAGCCTTCTTCTTCAAGTGCCTTCTCCATTGCGAAGGTTGGCAATCATAATAGCTATTTTAATTTTTGAGGCAGTTGCTCTAAATAGTTGTTTCGAACTGCATCTAAACCATTCCCTTAGGTTTTTAGCCATGAAATTCGTCGTCGTCCTACGCCTCTTCAGCCACTTATTTTGCCTTGGATTATGAGCCGTAAGATGCTGTACTTTTCTCCCCGCATAATGTGTCCGAAATATTACAGTTTTCTCTGTTTTACTGTTATCTCGACTTCCTTTTCTTTCCCCATTCTTCTCAACACTTCGGCGTTCGTAACTCGATCCACCTACGAAATCTTCTGAATTCTTCTGTAGGTCCACATTTCAAAAGAGTTAAGTCTTCTCATTGCCTCTCGATTCAGTGTCCATGCTTCCATTCCATAATATAGAATACTGTATATGTAACATTTAGTCAGTCGTATTTTCAGGGCTAACATTAAATCTTTGCTAGAGATAACCTTTTTCATTCTAATAAAGTTGGCACGTGCTTTCTCGATTCTAGTTTTTATTTCGACGGTATAGTCATTATTTTCCGTTATTAGGGTTCTCAAGTAAGTGTACTTCTTAACTCTTTCTATGTGCTGGCCTCCTACCATTAGGGTTTCATTATTATTGGTGTTGTTTTTACTAATTATCATGAACTTGGTCTTTTTCGTGTTAAGAGAAAGTCCATATTCTCCACTAACTCTTAATATTTTAATCATTATTTTTTCTAGGTCTTTCAAACTATCAGCTATTATTGCGGTGTCATCTGCATACCTAATATTGTTGATTAAAACTCCGTTTACTTTTATCCCTGCTGTTTCAGATTCAAGACTTTCCAATATGACCTCTTCAGAATAAGCGTTAAATAGTAAAGGTGACAATATACACCCTTGTCTGACTCCCCTTTATATTTCCACATCTCCGGACATTTCCTGTCCAATTTTTACTGCCACTCGCTGATTGTAATACAGATTTGATATCAACCTTAAATGTCTTTCATCCAAATTTTTGCTTCTGAGAATCTCTATCAGTTTGTCATGTTTGACCCTATCAAAAGCTTTGTTGCAATCTATGAAGCAGACATAGAGGTCCTGATTGATATCTAAGCATCTTTGAGTAAGCACATTAAAAGCAAATAATGCTCCTCTTGTATCCACCCCGTTCCGGAAGCCAAACTGTGTGTCACTGATATCCAGCTCCAATTTGGAATGTATTCTAGCGTGTACAATTTTTAAAAGGGTTTTCAAAGTATGTGACATGAGACTGATTGTTCGATAGTTACTGCATTCTTTTGAATTTGCTTTTTTTGGTAAATATATGAATGTTGATGTTAACATTTCTCGGGGGATAGTTCCTGTCGTGTAAATTGTATTAAATAATCTCACCAATAAATCCAAATTTTTGTCATTGATCAGCTTCAACAACTCACCTGGCATTTCATCTGGACCAACGCTTTATTAGTTTTTATCGACCTTAATGCATAAACGACCTCTGTTTTAGTAATTTCAGGCTCTATGTCACCGCTTAGATTGTTCATAGAAGAATTTTGGTGTCTTTGATCTTCAAAAAGTTTTTCTATGTATTCTTTCCACCTGCATAATTTTTGTTGTGTTTCCATAATAATGTTTCCTTCTTTGTCTAGCAATACGTTTGAGGTTCTTCTCTTTTCTATTCCAGCCAGTTCTTTGACTTTTTGGAGCCTATTCATTCTTAAAATACTGACGAAGGATCTGTCTTGCAAGATCAGTGTATCAGGCTTTGTCAAATATGTATCATAAAGTAGGGACTTAAAAATAAAGGTTCTAATTCAAAATTATGGTTCTTTGGTTTAGACCGTGTCAAACTGGAACAATTATCCGACGTTTCGCCTACGATTGCACGAGTCATCTTCAGGGATCTTTACTCCACGAGATTAGAACCCTGAATGACTATCGAGGAGCAACAGCCCGGTATTTATACCCGACTGGTGCTCAGCGAACCGCGATCCAGCGTTACAATCGATTTCCACTTGTGATGTAGACTGTAAACCGTATCTCTATTAATATCATTGGATATTTACAAATTTCGATTGATTCTCTAATTTAACGTTTAAATAAACCAGACACTGATACTTACACCTTAGTTTCCTTTACATTAAAAGAGTTACCTGAGCAATGCTGGTGTTCAGGTACTGCTGTTTGAAATGGAATTGCGTCTTTTGAAGACTTCAAACATTGTCCAACTTTCTTACATGTGTTGAAAATTATCCGTATGTTTGATTTTCGGAGCAATCTGGCAATCTTGTCTATGGTTCCGTGTATGTAAAGTAAGACAACACTGTCTATAGGAGGTTCATTTATGACATTTTGTTGAGGAGTTGGGTTTATATATTTATTAATAAAACGTTTTATATCTTTAGCGCAATATCCGTTGCCTCTCAGAGCATTAGTCAGTTTTTTGTTTGTGATTTCAGTGATTGTTCATCACATATTGAAAGTGCTCTATGTACCTAAAATTTTATGATGGATTGTTTTTAAGAAGGATAATGGTATGACGTTGCAATGAGATATCGACTTGTATGTGTTGATTTTCTATACGTAGAATGTCCTAATTTGCTATTCTCTTTCCTTTGCACTAGTACATCAAGAAAGGAAAGGACACCATTTGATTCAGTTCCCATATTGAATTTTATGCTAGGGTGTTGTTGATTTAGATGATCCAGGAAATTATGGAGGTTATATCCGCCATGCGACCAAACTACGAAAGTATCATCTACATATCTGCACCAGGTGTGCAATCTGCAGTAGCTGAACACCAGCATTGCTCAGGTCACATTTTTAATGTAAAAAAAACTAAGGTGCAAGCCTCAGTGCCTGGTTGCTTTAAACTTAAAATTAGAGAATCAATCGAAATTTGTAAATATCCAAATAATATTAATACAGATGCGGGTAACAGTCTATATCCCACAAGGAAGTCGACTGTAACGCTGGACCACAATTCGCTTTTTTTTTTTGCGGAAGGGAAATCTTGCATAGACACCCGCACAAAGTGTACGGGTAGTGCCGGATTCTTACCGGCTAAATCCCCCCCCTGGACTGAGGGTCTTTATGATCATCTTCTGTTTCCTATAGTAAAGTTATAGTCTACAGAAGTGCACTGTGAATGTCCCATTGGTTTCCGGGCCTTGGTCTTATAAACCTCCGTTCATTACTCTTTGATGTTTCCGCTCCAGGAGCCGGTGCTCCTATTGCTTCGCACTTCCTTGCATTTCGCGTACAATGCAAGGTTGGTCTCTCTACGCCATTCGCTCTACATTCATTCATCTCACTCATCCCTGCAAAAATGTATGTTGCAGCCCTTGAGGGATATTCCTCGGTCTCTGAAACTCCTACCTGTCCGATGATCTTCTCTCTTCTTTCTTCTCTTGATGTTTTCCTTGATTTTCTGTTCATTTTCCCACTGGTTGCTTAACCTAAACCTGAAGTCTAGGTCTTTTGTGTTTCCTAGCATCTATTTCCGGGTCATAATCCACTGATTGCCTAATCAGTGGATTATCATGGAGTTCAGCTTTTTGAAAGACTTTTGCAGCCTTTTATCTTAAGACTTCTCGTAGAGGAGTCCATCTCATCTCTCTACGTATTTGTTCGTTCCTGACGAACCACGGGACGTCTAAGGCCATTCTCAGGCCCATGTTTTCCTGAACTTCTAGCCTTTTGATGTACGTTGCAGCAGCGTGGCCCCACGCTACTGACCCGTACGTCAGCACTGGCCTAAGTTCAGTCTTAATAAGCGGCAGCTTATTTTTTAGGCTCATTTTGCTTTTTCTGTTTAGCAAGGGGTCTAATAGCTTCCTTGCCATTTTATATTTCTTTATCGTGGCTGTGGTATGTTTCTCCCAACACAGTCCTCTATCTAGTGTTATGCCAAGATATTTGGCTTGATTCGTCCATTCGACGTCTTCGCCATCAATATCTACATTCTCGCCCGGTAGTCTTCTTCTTTTCGTCAGGAGGATTACTTGACTCTTATCAGGATTTACCGCTATTTTCCAGGATATGAAACAGTCGTTGACCAGGTTCATTTCTTCCTGTAGATATCTGCTGACTATCATGGGATGGGTGGATCTTGCCATGATGGCAGTATCATCTGCGAATAGGGTCATATTCATGTTCCTGGTTTTGGGGATATCGTGAGTCCACAGTTCGCTGAGCACCCGTCGGTTATAAATACCGAGCTGTGTTGTAAACGAGACCACCCGTGTCGAAGCGATCGGTTCGTCACAATCTAATTTTAGACCTTAAAAGAGGTGTTTCGTCCTAGTTACCGACGGTGGACTCATCAGTGGGTCCGTCGGAGCTTTTCCCAGACATCTTTTGTACACTTTCTGCATCTGCATACTATTATTTAAACCTTTCTGCGTCGGAACCTCTAAATCAGATTCTGAGTGTGCCGCCATCTGCGACAGCTGTTGCTCCTCGATAGTCATTCAATGTTCTAATCTCGTGAAGTAAAGATCCCCGAAAATGCCTCGTGCAATCGTAGGCGAAACGTCGATCTAAACCCAAGAACCATGATTTTCAACTTGACTAAATCCGTCAAAGCTTTCGTTCTTTAATAAAGGTTCTCTTGCAATTTTGCGAATTTATATAAACGATGATACAAGACTAATCTCGATTTTTGGACATCATTTGGCCTGATGTAGCAAAATTTACAAAAAATGGCCTCTTTAACAGACACAATTCCTATTTATTAAGTGATTCAGATTCTTATGTACTAAGATAGCGGAATTTTCAAAAAATCTGAATTTAAGGTATTTTCTGCTACAAGAAATGATGTTATAATAAAACTACATTTTTATGAAGAAAGGTTAATGTTAATTCATTAATAATACAAAGCAAATTATGTCCCCATTTTAAATTATGTACTAACTTTTGTAGGAGAAAGATATTTAAATATTATAGAAAAGTTAGACAATCACTATTTAAGTAATTTCCGCTGGCGTAAGTTCGCCCCCCTAAGTCTGTCACTGCAACAGATAATAAGTCGATAACCGTATTTGAGGCTGATTAACATCATTAAGATAAGTCGCAACAAATCTTTGATAATAAATTCGTAAAGTTACAAAAAATATATAAAATAATTATTTTTAGAATAAAGCACTGGAAAATCGATTACTTAAAGCATAACTTTTATTTGTTAATTTAATAATTTTTATTAAAAATATATTTAATAACAATGGCTTAATATGTTAAATCATTTTTTCATAATAGCCGCAAGCTATTATTTCATAGTTTTCATAAATTTCACATTATAGAAATAACATTCAACATACCGTCACATTCTACAAGCAACGATTCTATTAAATTACCACCTGCTGTAATAGGTAAATCATGAATTAATCCTCAAAAGTTTTAAAATTTCCTTTTACACATCACCGTTTGACGTGCTTTTCATAACCTACCATAATTAATTTCAAATCTAATAGTAATTATTAGAACATTATTGTACGTCTAACACTATACGACCGACACTTTCTACTAGTACAGGATTTAACAGTACTAATTATTGAAATATAATAAAAAAACACGTGTTTTAATAATTAAGGTGTCATAACAAGGAGAAAACACATAATATACAATTAATTTATATGGAAACGGTAAACATATTAACGCATTAAATAATGCGTTGTTATGCGTTATGCGTTAAGCAAATTGTCAACCTTCCTTTAATTTGTGATTGGTTAAAAACAGTTTATAATTTAAGCAGGACATATATAATAGAGATGTTCATTATTTTTAATATAATGTTTTTAATACAACTGCTATTTTAAAAATCATATATTTTAAATTCCTTTGTCACATTTAAATTTACCAGTTTGCATCAACGTTCTACATGTTCTTTAGTAATATAATAAAATTTGTGTATTTTTACCTGATTAAATTTAATTATTTATCCTGTAATTCAAAATTTGTAATCATGGAATTCGTTTTTGATTCACAACTCTTTGGTCTTATAACTTATCACTATTTTTTCTTAACAGAGTTTGTAAAATGCTGTAGTTTATATATCACATTGTTTAGTTTGATTTTGAAGGTAGTAAAATATTTTATTTTTAATAAATTCCTATTTATTTATTTCCTTCAATCTTTCTTCGTTTTGATGGCTGTGCTGCAAGGCAATTCGCCAGCTCGTCCCACGGCCCGGTGCTTATCTAGAGCCAGAGCCACCCTTCTGGATAGGTTACACAGAAATCCGGTTTGTGGACACTAGTGTTGAGGATTCTCGGATAGACGGGTATATACCCCCAAAAACCCCCTAATTCTATCTTTCAAACATACATTTTTTTAAGTGTTGTGTATTTACAAAAACTTTTCTCTTTCTCTTTGTATCTTCCCATTTGTTTACATTCCATTTTAGTGTTAAAATATAAGGTTATAGTCATTAATATAGTTCAGTTAGCATTTGTTGTGGATGTATACCCGATTCGTTTGATATGAGCACGGTATGTGGAATTTGATCATTTAAGGTTGAGTATACAGTATAGAATTTGTGCCATTTTTAAAAGTTTGTTTTAATCATGATTAGTAACTTTGGGCCGTTTTGATCATAATTTTCTTTTGATAATTTTTCATGGCTTGCCAATATTTGATTTATTACTTGGTAATCAGTGTAAGTTCAGGGCTTGGTAAGAATGGTCCAGGTTAAGAATAAGGTTGGCAAAAATTAAAAACAAATATTACTAAAATTTGCCATGTGAGGCCGCCATAAGAATTTTCATTGTCGTTTCTTTTACAGTTGGTTGAATCGTAGAATGCAGTAGACAAATTTTTGCCACTAGATCTGAAAGGGCAGACTGCTATGTTTTTTTTTGTAATAGTCAACTAATCAGTAAGGTAAGATTTTGTCCTCTTATCTTTACAAACGTGTTGTAAAAATAACGAATTTTGTTTCAGGGCTTTTTTTTGTTTTCTGATTTTTTCCAGCTCTTCAAGTTTTCTGATTTTTCTGACTGTTCTGGCTCTATTTTTCATGGCTTGTATTTCCACAACGATTTTGACTTTTACGATTGGGCCACTTTACCTTTGTTTAATGAGTTCGGATTAACCTTATGAAACTCCACTCATCTACCATCATCATCAAGGATCCAGATAACAGCGTTAGACCAAATGAATGGGAGTGGGAGGTATGATGTACATAACGCAAAGTAGGAGAAAAATTTAATTTAAGGAATAGGACCTGGACATATTTTTTTTAATATATCCACATAGAACATAATATATTCACATTTAATATGAGATAAACTGTAAAAGCATTTTGGTAACTTTCTCTATAAAGATTATTTTCCATACTTTTGACAATTAAAGGTTCTAGAACGTTTTGCGGCAACCTATAAAAACTATATAACATATCTAGTTACCAAGAAAGGGTATAAAAAATTGTATGTATCATTGTTCTTTATGTATATATATTTTTATTGAGAATAAAATGGAATTGTTATTGTGTTTTAAATAGTCGTTTTATTATATAGCTATACACCAGCAGTCAGTAAATTAACATCATTCCTGACACATATGTGTTTTCCTGTTTTATCGCTAGGTAAGTAACACAGACAATGTAAAACAAGTGGCGCCTATTAGGTAATCACAGCAAAGCACAACTATCTAAAAGAGATACGGACCTAGCCTCTTACATATTGAGCTGCCGTACGCATCCATTGCTGTGCCCTGTAAAAAGGGAGAACGCGACACCTTTTCAAATTTTGCTCAAGAACGGCTGTGCCAAGTTAGCGACTTTTTCAGAAATGTTTCTACCAATGACGAATTTTTAGAGCCATATGAACAACAAATTAGACAATAAAATTTGGAAGATTAAGTGTTTAATAGTTTGTTATATATGTAATTCTCCTTTCAGGCAGAGAATATGAAAAATATATGTACAAACAGCTTATTTCCTGCAAATATCGCTCTGGTCCTCTCTCCATACGCGTTTCGATCACCTCACGATCTCGTCAGTGGAGCTGTATCGGACCGAGAGCAACATTAGCATGAAATAACCGATATATGAACCATAAATTTCAAGGTATGTCGGCAGGATATTACACCTGCCGTCTACCAACTTCGATGTCAGACTGAAAAATATCGCCAGTCGAACGATATCGATGAATCAACGGAGTAAAGTGAAATTTTTAAACAATCAAAATTTCAGTAAGAAATAAAGAAATCTTTCTGCCGTATTTAAATAGTTTGTTATATATGTAATTCTCCTTTCAGGCAGAGAATATGAAAAATATATGCACAAACAGCTTACTTCCTGCAAATATCGCTCTGGTCCTCTCTCCATACGCGTTTATTTACATATATAATAAACATTTAATTTAGTTTAATTACATATATAACAAACTGTTTAAATACGGCAGAAAAATTTCTTTATTTCTTACTGAAAATTTGATTGTTTAAAAATTTCACTTTACTCCGTTGATTCATCGATGTCGTTCGACTGGCGATATATTTCAGTCTGACATCGAAGTTGGTAGACGGCAGATGTAATATCCTGCCGACATACCTTGAAATTTATGGTTCATATATCGGTTATTTCCTGCCAATGTTGCTCTCGGTCCGATACAGCTCCACTGACGAGATCATGAGGTGATCGAAACGCGTATGGAGAGAGAACCAGAGCGATATTTGCAGGAAATAAGCTGTTTGTACATATATTTTTTATATTCTCTGCCTGAAAGGAGAATTACATATATAACAAACTATTTAAATACGGCAGAAAGATTTTTTTATTTCTTACTGAAATTTTGATTGTTTAAAAATTAAGTGTTTATTTCGTGGTATTCCAAAACGTTTCACTATGATGTTGTACCTAGTGAAAAAATTAAAAGCCGAAAAGCATAAGTTATAGATAACTAGTTGTAATTAAAAAACGTACGAGTTAAGATATAAAATGTGCTAGCAACGGTCAGTGGGTTAATAAAGAAATATATTCATCAATATGTTTCATTTCTTCAAACTCAATATGCAGATAAAATATCTTGGGGGGTCTAGATGACGAATTTAAAATTAATTTCTTAAAATTCAAGATAGTGGTTTTACTATAGCAGACTAAATATTTGTTTTGTATAATTTAATTGAAAACTGGTATTTGGAGAATTCACAGAATCAAAGAATTTTTTATTGTCCAATTTAATATATATACAACTTTGATTAAAATGGGTACTTTTTTGCGATCTTGGAAATATTGCGAGGTACGTTACCTATCTCGCTTAGTTCTTAATTCAAATAATTTATGGATATCATAAAGAGTTCAAAACTAAAAATGAAAAAAATAAAAATTTTATAAAAAAATTGAACCGACTTTTAAAAATGCGCTAAGAGGCGAAACAAAAACAAATATAAATTTTTATATGAAATTGAATATTTTGAAGTCGGCACCAAATTATTACTAAATGTATCAAATAATTACTAAAAAAGCAATTATAAATAAAGTAGTTCTCAATCTTTTTATGTGAATCACATTTTGTCAAGTATTAATTTGGCTCCGAGTTCAAAAATTTCAATTTCATATAAAAAGTTTTATTTGTTATTTTTCGCTTTTTAGTGCATTTTTAGATGTAGACTGAATTTTTTTTATAAACACTAACTTGTAGGGTTTAGTCCTCCACAGTCGTCTGGTTAAGTTGTTATTATCCTCATGTTTGGAGGAGAAGCGTTGAATTTCTGAGGCAACTTTTGGATGCCGAGGTCTCGATGCATGTCGCTGTTGAGGCAATACAGTTAACTAAATTCCATATTACTTTGTTTTGGAAAGTTTGTATCCTTTCATTACGGCATTGTTGGCACACCTCCAGAGTTTGTTACCCTTGGTCCATACTGGTTTAATTACATATTTGTATATTATGGTTTTGTTATATACTTTACAGTTAGAACATCTTTCCAAAAGCCAATACAGTTTCCTGTATTTCAGGACAAGTTGCTTCCCTTTATTTTTTAATATGCTCTTTCCATTTAAATTTTATCAGTTGTCATGTTTTGGTATTTTAGGTGATATAGTACGATGTTTCTATTTATGGTGATTGGAGTCTGGTTTTGGTGAAAGAAAGAAGTGACTGTCATTAGCCAAATTCTGATCCTTATAGAATAGTTTTCCGTAACTCAACGATACAGTAATGTGTCATTACTGAAGATATATAGTCATGGTATACTGTAACATAAAAACTTTATCGATTTTTACATCCTTTCTAAGTGAGTTTCAAGCCAGCATTAAATAATAACAATAATTATCAACTGTGTAACCCGATATGGTAGAGTATAATTTTTACCTAGTTTTATATGGTACGGATAGTACACCGATTGTTGAAAATTACAAGATTGGCATCTTTACAAATAAAATTAGTTATGGTTGAACGCTCCGGTGCCTTTTAGGTTGGTGGGCGGTAACACTCTGTAAACAATGGAAGAATGATGATTTATTTTATTATTCTATTAAAAATTTAGTAGGAGCAATAAAATTGTTTTTGTTTTTTTTCTTCTTTATGGCCATTTTAGGTATATATATATTGATTTACTAGAACTGTCATTAAATATTTAAAAGTATACGTCAGTATTAGAAAGAAATAATTTTGGGTGATTAAAAGTTCTACATTATAAACGCTTGTGTGGGTGTCGGAACGCAGCGGCATAGAAGACAATGAAAATACGGATATTCTGTCAAGGATAGTTTGTGCGGAGGTGTATGACTTGGCGGATCGAACAGTAACAAGAGTCCGGCTGGAATTGCACTCCAGGACAAAGTCATAACAAACTAATGCAACCTTGAATCTTAATGATTCTTGCACAGGGAATTTAAAACTTACCAAAAATACGAAAGGCTTGTATTGGGAGTGATAACTAGTCATTGTACCTAAAGAAAATAATTGAAGGACACAGGGAAAAAACATGCAATATCATAGAGATAATGAATTAAGATATTACTAAATTAAGTTTTTGATCCCTGAAAAAAAGGTACACTAAAGCTTGAAATAAAAGAATAATATACTTATTTAATACTTGTATTATTATTATTATATTATAATTATAATATATATATATATATATATATATATATATATATATATATATATAATTATAATATATATATATATATATATATATATATATAATTATAATATATATATATATATATATATATATATATATATATATATATATATATATATATATATATATATATTTATCTACTTAACGTTGGTACCTCCAAAATACTTATATACAGTTCGTACTTCCCTCATATATACCGTAGTTACCTCCGTTTTCGGATCTGCGAAAAAATGCGTGGAGGTTACTTCGATTAATATATAACCTTAGATTCGACTAGTAAGTTCGATGGTTCACCACCGGCGCTAGTGTTGTTTGTACCCTGGAGACGTGCCACACGTAGTTCCCTCCGGCCATGAGACACTGATAAGGTTATATACGACGTAATTCCCTCCGGGTTATACAGAATATATATGCAGCGTATCTACCTCTTTTCTGATGCATAAGAATTGAAATAATTTTGTTTATTGGGTATTTTTCTCGCCGATATTCTGGCAAATTTAAGGTTATGTACAGGTGATTTCCCTCCTAGTTTTAAATTGGCTTAAATTTTCAAGGCAAATACTAAAAAAATTAATACGAGTGCTGGAAGAAAGTATTACTAAAATGGCCCAGGAGAAAAGAATTGCTATAATTACATATTATCAATAATATATCCAAAAATTTCATGTAATGTCTCAGATAACTACGTAAATACAAAGACTACCTTCATTTTTATTATGTTTTATTAAGTAAGTTTATATTGTCTAGCCTCTAATTTAAGGACCTGTTTCTAAAAAGTGGTGTGAGCGCTTAATGTGTATGGTATCACGAGACTTACGAAGAAGGTGTCCTAACTCGACGCCTCCGATTTCAATAATTTTTTTGATGTGTTATTTTTTCTTTTATCTGTGGGAAAACACTTTAAGCAGGTGAAATCTGCCCCCAAAGTTTATCCTCGAAAATGGATTTTCCAATATATCTCAGGTTCTGATTGGAATTTTGCAATGAAAAAATGTATTTTCCTTCTGATGTTAATGTGCAACTAACTGATGCAGTTTTGACCATAAGAGTGCAACATCCCTACTTTTTTACATTGAAAATTCTACTTTTTTTGTATCTAAAAAAAGTTCAAAATGAGCTAAAGAAAATTAGAAAAAATATATTCGTTGATTGAATACAAAAATAAAGTTGAAAACAACTAGATCATTTTCTTGAACCATTCTTATATGAAAAATTACCCCCCAAAAAAAGGTGGTTATTATGCTTCATCTTTTGACTGATCTTTTGCAAATAATCGAATTGTATGTTACTTTTAGCACAAGACTAAACTATCTGAAGCAATTTAAACCGTAAGGGTTGCAACCCCCAACTTGTATTTTAAAAATTCGAAGTAATTTGTGTTTGTATAAAAAAATACTGTGATTTGAACAATTATTTTTACTCGATGAATACAAAAATGAAGTTGACCTCTTCAAGATAATTGTTTGTAACCATCCACGAATGGAAATTTTATCCCCCCAAAAAAGTTCCTTAATATGCTTCAGGTTCTAATTGATATATTGCCTATACCCAAATAGTATACTATTTATATGCGAAAAGTAAACCGGCTAAAGCAATTTTCATCGTAAAATGTGCAACCTTTAATTTTTTTTTAATCCCTTGTTTGTGCCTATTTCTTTAAGAACATTTCAGAACGAGCTAATAATATTTGGAAGTAGTGCTTTAATTATTTGAATTCATAAACAAAATTGGCCTTATTTGGTATTTTAGATAATAATTAAATGAAAACCAATTTCTGAAAATAGGTTCTGAAATAAATGTTAGGTTAGGTAATTGCCATTATAAAGTTTCATACTACTGCTGATATATAAGCACTAAACTACTTTATACGCTGTCGGTTATGCGAGTTGCTTCCCTTATGGTTGTACTTTTAAAACTCGATCTTTTCTGTGCCCGTTTTCATAAAGAAGTAAAAAATGAATTGAAAATTTTTTTACAAATATGTTTGTTAATAAGTAAACAGACCATTTGTTGTTTCTTAATGTTTTTTTTTTCATTTAGACGACCTTTATTGGAAAATTTGCCAATTGGAACAATGTTCTGAATATATTTCATATTCTTATCGCAATTGTGAAACTAAACTAGATGTAAATTTATTTTTATGAATCAATTGATTTGAATCACACTGATAAAAATCAATTGTAGAAGTAGAGGTTCAATTCGATTGATTCATGAAAATAAATTTACAGCTGGTTTATATTCTGAAAACTGTTCTCGTTGGTAAACCTTCCAATAAAATTCGTCTAAACCCAAAAAAAAATATTCAAAAACAACAAATTCGTCTGTTTACTCAATTAACAAATATATTTGTAAAAAAAAATCAGTTAATTTTTTACTTCTTTATGAAAAATGACACAGAAAAGATCGAATTTCAAAAGGAATATAAGGGTAGCAACCCTCATAAAATCCTACGTCTTCCAGATTTTTAAAAATTATCTTTACGTATTATTTTTTAAAATTTTGTATATCATGTGGGAAACATTTAAAAGGGCTTGTTGTGTAGAATAATTTTTTTTTTATAATTTTAAATAGTATATTTAAAAAGAAATTCTGAAAAATATGAGAGAATAGACCATTCTTCCCTCTAATTTCCTAAACTAATCCATCAAAAATTATAAAAAAAAAAACAGGAAATACAGACTTACTTATAGTTTACATATAATGAAAATCCTAGGGCTAATAAATTTTTCGAATTTAATTTAGCAAACGAAAACTCTTTTTTTAAATTTTATATTTCATGTCGGGTATAATTTAAGAGGGTTTGATATGAAGATTACAAAAATACTTTTATCGTAATCTAAACTTTAAACTCTGTGCTTTTTGATCAATATTATAAATGAATTAATAAATTTTATTAAAACAGCTAAAATAAATGAAATATCCAAATTTATTCTATTCCCAATTAGCATAAATATGATTATTGTAAAATCAATATTCCGGTACAGAATATATTAAATATGACACGTACTACCGTCCAGTGAATCACAGTAATATTGGAGGTAACTACATCGTCATTTTATTCCAGTATATACAACTTGGAGGAAACAACGAATTGTTCTTATTCTGAAATTATATATGATTTTTTTTTCAGAAATGTTTACCCCTCTCTTGAAAAACCTATACCATAGGTTCCCCTTTACATATATATCCAATTATGAGGCAATCGCCCGGAGGTTAGTCCACCTTGGTTTTTATCCGGAGGGAACGAAGATCCGTTTATGCATATATATATATATATATATATATATACATATATATATATATATATATATATATATATATATATATATATATATATATATATATATATATATATATATAATTATAATAAATTGTTTTGGGTGTGTCGTAAAAAAAAACCCTTACCTTTCTTATACTCATTGCGTTAGCAGAAAAAAACTGAACAAAGTCAGCAAATACACCCATAAAATATTCAATGTCCATGAATTAGTTATTGTTTAAGCATCGTTATATTTTTTTCGTGAGAAGTATTACTTAGATTTTGGTCCACAAAAACATTGACAGGGCCTGAATATCCATAAACTTTGCCTTTGGAACTGGAACATTATGAGAGTTATTATATAATTTTGACTTCTTTTTAGGTGCCGTGAGAATAGATGATGTCCAATAGGAATTCTAATGTTGTCTTAGAAAAATTAATCTTGAAAGATCCATTTCAACCCTTATTTCTCTTATGGGTCGAAATAAAAAAAGACATGCCATCTTATACATTGATGACAGAAAGGTTGTCCATTTCCAATTTAACGAAACTCCTCTGAAACCATGCCTGTTATAGTACTTATTAATTAATTATTTACATACTAACTAAATAGTCTATAAGTGGTTAAAATGGATTAAGCAATGATGTTAAGTTCCATTCTTTGAAAAATCCACAGAGCCTAAGTGAGCTAGCTCTTATTGTCTTAGCAATTATATATGGACAGGGTTTTTTATGATTTACTTTCTACAAAATGCAATAACCGCACTTCTTGAAGTTACTCTTACCGAAAGTTCAAATTTAAAGCGCCATCTGTAGCTTAGAACTGATAAATGGTAACTCCGGGAATAGTTAATCTCTAGAGATAAACTCATTCAGGTTATTTAAATAAAACTTAAAATACTTGTACTAAACTATGAAATTTACTTTAATAAAAACATACGGTAGCTGTAGATTAAAAAAATTAATATAGAAACGATGTTGTTCGTTAACAAATACTGCAATTTCCTTTACAATCCGATATTTCGTTTCTTTTTCTTACAAATTTAAAGAATATAGCTACTTATCTGTTTGTGAGAGTTTGCTTGCTATGGAGCTGCAGTTACCAAAAGATAGTCTCGGCCAATGGAATACTTGGAAACATAACCAATTTCGTATGTTTTAATGTTTCCTTCTGAGTAATTTGATATAGATGGTCAAAAAAGAATCAAACGCAAGCCATTCGTCAGCAGACGTAGTTGATTTCGAAGAAATTTCTATTAGGGACGAAAAAAATTTCAAGCTAAACCTTGAAGAAACTGAGATAAATGCTTTAAATGTCGAAAATATAGGCTATAGATGCTAGGATTTATTGAATTAGACGTCTATAACAAAAAATAAAGAATATAATTACCTGATTTTGGTGTAGATTGATCCAATCAAATAATAAAACAAACGGATGATTAGTGATTTTGTTCCCTAACAATTTTACACGACTGCTAGAATGATCAGGTACAAAGAAAATGGCTGGGTGCCAAAATTTCAAACTAGACTTATCGAAGTGCACTTTTGAAGAAGTTTTCTAAAACCACGGCCCTAATTATTTAAAAAATATTCGAAACTACGTAGCTCAAAATTTTAATATTAATCACCTAAAACTGCAACGGAAACAAATAATCAGTTTACAGATTCGTAAGAGTGGTAAGAATACACATACAAAAAACCTGCTTGAAATGGCGATAAATGCTGAGAAGAATACAATCTTTTGCGAAATTCGTCGCGAAAAAAGTTTAAATAAAACAGGCGTAAAAAATAAAAAAGAGTCTGTTACACTGTTTAAAAAACTGAGCCTTAAAAGTATGAATTTTGGAAGTGAAATGAAAACATTTCGTTTTCACTAAGAACTAATAAAGCTGTAGACTGCTTTTTAATTTTACAGTTTCTTCCAGTGTAACATAAAGAATATTAAAGCTAGCAAGTCCAGGAAGTTTGATTTTCGCATTTTATCTCATCTATAAGATGAAATAGTCTTTGGCGGAACTAATAAAATAAACTTTTGGATATTTTTTCTTTAGTAGTAGCATTTAGGGTAAAAATACCGCATATGTATGGCAAATTTTAAATTTTTAAATAAAGTGCTTTATAACTTTTAATGACGTTAAAAAGTCGTTACTTTGAAGATTTAAAACAGAGCCTTGAACAATGTAGGGTTGTGGAGTTGCCGTTGCTAATACAAATCTGTTCATATACCAAGGTAAAGAGAAACCAAACCTATAGAGGTGGTAGTAATGCTTTGAATTGGTTGGTGTAATTGAAGCTTTCAGCAAGATCTAGGCCACTGCTTTGTCATTCTCCGAGATAAAAACAATAACTTTCATTCACAGACAAATAAATTACAATAAATAAATAAAAATCAATCAAATAATTTTCTACAATCGATTAGTAAACAGGTAGTAGGTATTGTATATCTCTATTAGAAACACACTCGACCAACAAAACATTTAGTAGGTGTTTTAAATCAAATAAAAATTAGTTCAGTCAATATATAGAGTGAACGAGAGAGAAAGCGTTACCTTGGCATCATAATTTTAACGAATCTGGGTAAAATTAAAATATTTTTTAAGTAGTTAAAATAAATTGTTTAAAATATTTCAAAGAGCATGTACAGGGTGAGTCAACGATTAAATGAAGTAGGTTTGTGCCTTTTCGGTGAAATTAACAAAGAAACTATATTTATTGTTTGATAGAGTTTATTTTTACGCAGATTTTAAAAATATTTAGGACTCTACAGGGTGAGCCAAAAAACTAGGATAGCATAAAGTTGTATTTTTTTAAATAGAACACCCTATATACGAATCGTATTTTTGATTTAGCTTATAATTTTAAATCTTTTTTATTAAGAGTTTACTATAACAAAACTTTATAGTTTCTGAGATAATTAAGTTTAAAGAAAAAAAGTCACATTTTCAAGCATCAATTCAATCCTAAATAACGTTTTCAATTTTGTGACAAATATATTCAAATTTGGAATTTAGCAAGGCCAAGGACAAGTTAACATAATTTTTACCTAATATCTGCAATAAAAGCTACAGGGTGTTGAACACATCGGCTCAAATTTGAACAAGATTAAATGAATAAATATCTTTTTTTTTAATTGGTACACCCTGTATATTTTCATGTTATTTAATAGAGTAATAAAAACCCTAAAAGTCTTGTTCAATATATCCTATACCTATTTATAATAGTTTTTGAGATATTTCAGTTTTTCTTATTTTCCATACTTTTTTACAGAAATAGTCTTTATTATCATAGTAGCCATGGCAAAAAGAATGTAAAAGAACATTTTTCTGTGTGTCAAATTTATAACCGCAATCGCTTCTTTTGGTTTTTATGTAGTGTAGTTTGGTTTTTTTTGCAAAATGAATTTTCCAAAGAATGAGTTAATAGATATGATTTATACAAGAGGAGAGGCTCAAAAAAATTGCCTTCTTGCTCAAAGAATTCACAAAATGAAGTATCCTGATCGACGCCAACCTAATACCCATACTTTTCAAAACTTAATGCAAAGATTTGATTCTTCTGGTACTGTTGATTATCCAAAACGTAAAGTGGTCAACAAACCAGTAACTAATGAAAAAAAAAAAGAACTACAAGTATTGTTAAATGTTCAGGAAAATCCTTATATTGGTAGCCGTCAGTTAGCAGCATTATGTGAAACATCACAATCCACCGCTAATCGTACTACCAAGAAATATAGGTATCATCCATATCACATGGAATTACACCAAGAATTGCATGGACAGGATTTTGAAAGTCGTGTAAACTTTTGTCGTACAATAAATGCGGAGATTCAATTAAATCCAAATTTATTATGCAAGGTAATGTTAAGTGATGAAGCTACTTTTAGAAGTAACGGTACCGTAAATAGACGCAACATGCATTATTATGCCACAGAAAACCCATTTTGGATTAGAGAGGTGCAACATCAAGACCACTGGTCATTAAATGTTTGGTGTGGTATTCATCATAATCGAATTATTGGACCCCACTTTTTTAATGAACCACTAAATGGCCATAGTTACCTGAACTTTCTACAAGAAGAACTACCCCAACTGCTTCAAGGTCTCGATAGGGATGAGCTCGACAGTATGTGGTTCCAGCACGATGGTGCGCTTCCGCATTACCATCGTGAAGTTCGTGCGTTTTTTGACCAACGATATCCGCAAAAATGGATTGGACGTGGGGGTTTCATTGAGTGGCCACCAAGGTCTTGCGACATCACCCCATTAGATTTCTTCCTATGGGGTTATATTAAAAATAAGGTGTATGTTAATCCACCAACAACAGTGCAAGATATGCGAAACAGGATTAGGGATACCTGTAGAACAATAACGCCACTAATTTTGTCCAGGGTCTGAGAAAATCTGCAAAAAAGACTAAATTTGTGCATTGCACAAGAGGGTCGTTTATTCGAACACTTAATAAAAATAAATAACTAATCTCAGTATTTAATAGGTAATTTTTTTGTTTCAATTTAGTATAAAAGTAAATATGTATTTGCCTTGTCGTTATTGTTGTGTTAATTTTTTCACATTATGTTTAATTAAACTATTGCCGTTGTAATATAACGAATAATGTATTTCATCATATTTAACCACATTCTGTTTGTTTCTGTAGTTTATTTTTATTATTTTACATGACTACTATGATAATGAAGTCTATTTCTGTAAAAAAGTATGGAAAATAAGAAAAACTGAAATATCTCAAAAACTATTATAAATAGGTATAAGATATATTAAACAAAACTTTTAGGGTTTTTATTACTCTATTAAATAACATGAAAATATACAGGGTATACCATTTAAAAAAAAAGATATTTATTCATTTAAACTTGTTCAAATTTGAGCCGATGTGTTCAACACCCTGTAGCTTTTATTGCAAATATTAGGTAAAAATTATATTAACTTGTCCTTGGCCTTGCTAAATTTCAAATTTGAATATATTGGTCACAAAATTGAAAACGTTATTTAGGATTGAATTGATGCTTGAAAATGTGACTTTTTTTCTTTAAACTTAATTATCTCAGAAACTATAAAGTTTTGTTATAGTAAACCCTTAATAAAAAAGATTTAAAATTATAAGCTAAATCGAAAATACGATTCGTATATAGGGTGTTCTATTTAAAAAAATACAACTTTATGCTGTCCTAGTTTTTTGGCTCACCCTGTAGAGTCCTAAATATTTTTAAAATCTGCGTAAAAATAAACTGTATCAAACAATAAATATAGTTTCTTTGTAAATTTCACCGAAAAGGCACAAACTTACTTCATCCAATCGTTGACTCACCCTGTACATCTGGAAATGTTTACTGCTAATAACGAAAAATTGAAATTTTTTTTTTGCTGCTTTGCAGAAATTTAGCTGTCACAATTTTCATTTCGAATGCAAGAAAGTTACATTTAAATTATGATACCAGGAACAAGTCAGGATAAGTCAACCAAAGACTAAATATTTCTTTAATTTCCTATAGAGCTAAAACTCAAAATTATATATTTTTACGAAACAACCTGACAATTAATGCACCAAAAGAAATGAATATTTAAAAGAACTTTTCCACTTTCTTTCCTTCAAATGTTCAAGACAACAATTCGCCCCTGGAAGCATCTAATTTAGTCGAATGGATCACTTTATAACGTAACCTAGAGCAGTTTAATATTACCCTATATTGCTTATCTTTGCCTTGTGACATGTAGGTAGTTCATTATTACACACATATCTCAGAATACAAGAGTAAATAACTTCTATTAAAGTTTACGTTTGGTGTATTTCTGTAACAGTAGAGTTAAATAAATCCATGTTGCTCCTACGTTAAGCAAACAATATCAATGATTCGTGTGAGGTCTAGGTTTATAACTTAATTATGTGTCACGTGGGGGTTTTAAGTACATAACTCTGATATGATTAAGTGAGGGTGTTTTAAAAAAGTTATGCCATTGTTCAGATTAGAAAAAATAGTTTCTATCGTCGTGGATATAATCTTGTAAAGTTTCCCAAATACAAAGTAATAATTTTTTTTACTTAGTCGGTCTTTCCAAAATATTTTGGAAATTATGCTGGAAATTTCAATAAAATTTGGGTTGTAAAAAATTCTTAAAATAGAACATACTTTATAGTTTAAGTGCCTAGTTCTGCCAGTTGTTCGTATGTGCTGGCAGTAGCCAGAGCTATAAACAAAGTAAATCCTGACTTCAATAAAGAATGAACTCTTATGCCAATTATGCATCTTATGCCGCAAAATGTCTACAAAAAAGAGTTTTAGATACCCTGAAGGTCTTTAGATACATTGAAGGTATTTATTCAAAGGACATCTTTTTCTTGAAGATTCTCGTTCTTGAAATATAATCCATTAATTATATTAGACGTATTGTTGCAAGTAATTTATATTTTCAAGTTAAAAAAAACTGCTGCAAATATCAGGATCTGCAAGCGTGACTAAAATATTAAAAAGAAAAACGCATAAAATACAGAACAAATAAAAATACCGCTTCCCACATAAACCATATTGAAAAAATTCGTTTAATCTTATATAAATCTAAAGTACACATTACTTACCATTACTAAGCAAAAAATAAATATTTTAATAGACATTTCCCGAATGGATTCCCTATATTCCATATATTTCTTTGGAAAACTTATTATCAAGTTTATTTTTAAAGCGACTTTATAAAATGATGTAAATCTACCTTTTTGACACCTATAAATTTGCGGTCAAGTGTAAGTAATTTAAATATTCATTATTCTTAGACTTTTTATTTAAACTGTGAGTCAAACCAGGAAATACTAAAACTATAATATTTGTTTTGTATTTTTAGAATAATGCTAATTCACTAGTTTATTGCTTTTATCGAAAAAAGAAAAAAAGGGAAATTTATGGTTGAATTTGTCATTTATATGAGATAATAAAATTTAGGAATTTTATTTTCCGCGCAGAGAAAGGTTTTTCCCTATACGGCAAAATATTAAAAATTATATTTAAGGATTTCTTTGCTGCTAAAATTTTATAATTACTTTAAAAATATTATAATTTTCGTAATAGTTTTCGATAGTCTTCTCAATAAAGTGAGTATTATCTGTCAACAATTTTTTATCGTGTTTTAAATCTATGTCTATACCTAAACTCCATAATTTCTATCAGTGATTCATCGCTCGCATATAGAGTGCCCCGGGTTGGGCGCCGTCAGGGGAAACAATTCCAGTGGCATGTGTATTTCAGGAAATAGTAAATGATGAATTTTTTTTTAAGTTATATTTATTTTCTCACATTTTTATCAACCTTTGCCATTTTTTTTTCTGGAGGAGAAACCGTGCATCAGCACCTTCACAAAGCGTAAATAGTTGTGTCGGATTCTTACCGATTGAAACCCCCTGAACTGAAGGTCCTAGCGATTTTCCTTGCTGCGCCGTTAGTCGTAACTGCTGGCACTCCCAGGCTATTCCGTGAAGCCTCCGATTTCCAGGCAATTCAACCTTAACAAACTTTTGGTCTTCACTCAGTATAGCTGCTTCAGATGCTGGTTGCACCCATTGCTTCGCACACTTCGTACCTTTTGCTTACAATGTAGAGTTGTTATTTTAAGATATTTTATATGAACTTTGGGTGCCCTTAAGTTATTTTATACATTTTAATGGACCGTTTGGTGCTTACTTGTTCCTATGAATGCCACTACTGCATTTCCCTTCTGATTTGTTCATTCGGAATTAATCAGTGTGCGTCTTGTGTCATCCTCAGGAGTGTGACATAGATAATGTAGATCGCTTAGTTCACATTGATTCATCGACTGAATTGATGTCAAGAGACATATTTGAATCTGAGGAACTATCAGCGTTAGAGGTGATTATTAATGGTTCAACCATTGCCTTAACGTGAATGTCGTCCAAGTCCTACATTGTTTGTTCTGCTTTGTTAACATGATCGACACATCTTTTTCAATCACTGGCCGTCATGTTTGTTATTGCCTCATCAAATAATATTTTGACATTTGCTAATCTGAATGTTTTGTTTTTCCGTGCTACTTCATTCTTTATTTGTGTCCATACTAATTCGATTTGGTTAAGTTCACAATGGTACGGCGGTAATCCTAACACTGTTGTATTTTTT
Source organism: Diaprepes abbreviatus (assembly GCA_034092305.1). Classification (NCBI taxonomy): domain Eukaryota; kingdom Metazoa; phylum Arthropoda; class Insecta; order Coleoptera; family Curculionidae; genus Diaprepes; species Diaprepes abbreviatus. The sequence continues at coordinate 1,695,351 of JASJET010000037.1, read as the reverse complement.
TTCCGAACCATTTCATCAACACCATATTTGACATATTTTTGTATTTTTACATTTTGAGCATTGACAGATATCCGCCTTTTTAGATGTAGAAGTCGGAATTTTTTCTTGGCGTCGACTATCATACGGGACATTGTCCATTACAGGTATCAAATCAGGTTGTAAAAGGTTTAAAATCAAAGAAAACCATCGCTCAAAAACATTAACGGTCATGTCTTCATAGTAGTTCCCTGTTTTCCGAGATTTAAAAATGTTAAGGCTGCCATCTAAGAAATCAAACATAATTCCAATATGAATTATTATAAGACGACGACCTTTCTCACTAGGATTGCGTAGTACTTGCAAAAATCCTTCCATAAATGTCTGCTTCGAACTTTCAATGTTTATATCTTGCCATATCTTCCCAACCGTGTGCACTCCCATATTTTTTCCAAATATTTTAGCCGCCATTAAACAATTTCATTCTTCTCAATTAGTAAGCTTTTTTGGTTCAGTAAAATCAAAGATGGCGCTCATAATATGCCGGACAAAAAAATTAATTTTGCGGATTAAAAATTTTACTCTCGATTTTATTCAGAATCAGTATTGGGAGATTTTTGAGGGTGTAAATTAAGAATTTAAAATTGTTTAAAAACAGTTTTTATGGCAAATTCAATATTACGGTATAAAAATTTGACAATTCCGGTGTATGTCCAACATGGATACTAAGGGTTTTCGAGGGTGTAGATTAAGATCAGATTAAGAGTATACAATTTTTTTGAAACTCAATATGGCAGATCCATTGTGGTGGGTTGAATATTTTACGTTATTTACATTTTTTCTAAATTTGCATTAGGGGGTTTTCGGGATCGTGGATAACGAATCAGAAGTTAATTTTTAAATCAATTCCTTTGTGTAGGATTAAATATCTGTATTGGGGGGTTTTAGGTTGTAGCATTTAAATTTACCAGTTAGCATCAATGCTACATGTTTTTAGTAATATGATATAATTTGTATATTTTTACCTGATTAAATTTAATTATTTATCCCGTAATTTAAAATAGTAAACATGGAATTTGTTTTTTTTTGGTTCGCAACTCTTTTGGTCTTGTAACTTATCACTCTTTTTTTCTTAACACAGTTTGTAAATTGCTGTAGTTTATATATCACATTATTTGGTTTGAATTTAAAAGTCGTAAAATATTTTATTTTTAAGAAACTCTCATTTATTTACATTCCATTTCAGTATTAAAAGTATAAGGTTATAGTCGGTAATGTGAGGATGTATTCCCGATTCGTTGACACGAGCACGGCATGTCGAGACCGATCATTTAAGGTTGAGTATGTAGTATGGAATTTGTAGCATTTTTTTGAACTTTGTTTTAATCATGATTAGTAACTTTGGACTGTTTGATCATAATTTTCTCTTTAATAATTTTCCATGGCTTGCCAATATTTGATGTATTACCTGGTGGTCAGTGTAAGTTCGGAACTAGGTTAGAGTGCTCCAGGTTGAGAATAAGGTTGTCAAAAGTAAATACCAATATCCCTAACATTTGTCACGTCTGGTTGCAAGCGAGATTTTTATTTTCGTTCCCTTTACTGTTAAACCGTCGAAGGCAGCAGACCAATCTTGCCACTAGCTTTAAAAGGGCAGAAGGTCAAGTGTTTTTTTTAAAGTCCACTAATCAATGAGGTAAGATTTTGCCCCTTATCTTTACGAATATGTGGTAAAAACAACATTTTATTTCAGGGCTATTTGAAGCCAGTTCTTTTTTATCTTTGGGCTTCATCTCACTCTTTTCATCTTGATATTGCTGTCAAGGCTTTCTGATGGTTCCGGCCCTAGTTTTCCTGTCCTTGTGACCACGACTATTTTAACCTTACCCTGCGTTTGGTTGGTGAGTTGGAAGTGGCCCTGTGAAGCCTCTATTCATCCACAACACAACAGGAATCCTAGCAACAGCGCTAAAAGTGAGAGGTACCATAGCATAGACCAGGTAGGAGAAAACTTTAAGTTAAAGAATTGGAGCTATAAATCAATTTTTTTTTTAAATACAAACAAAACAACATAAATATATTTTAATGTGATATAATAACATGTAAGAACTTTTTGATAACTCTATAAAACGTACGGTATTGGCAATTAAAGGTTCTAGAACATTTGCGGCCAAATTTTATATAACCTTTTAAAAACGAGGTAACAACCATAGTTATCAAGAGAGTACAAAAACATTGTAGGCACCATTCTAATTTATGTACATAATAATTTTTTTAGGAATAAAATGGAATTGTTATTTTGTTTTAATTAAGTCGTTTCATTGTGGAGCTATACACCAACCGTCAATAATTTAAAATCATTCCTCATACCTAAGTGTTTTCCTGTTTAATCACTAGGTAAGTAACACAGATAATGTAAAACAGGTGGCGCCAATTGGGTAATCAAAGCAGAGCACAAATATCTCTAAAAGAGATATGAACCTAGCCTCCGACATATTGAGCTGCCGTACGCATCCGTTGCCGTACCCTGTAAAAAGTGAGACGCCGCAAGGTGCTACAATAAAAAATCTTAAATTAATTTCTTAAAGTAACCAAATAAATATTTAATATCTGTTTTTAAAAATTGTGTGAGAAGAATAAATATACTTGATAAGTAAATGGAACTAAAATCAAAATCTAACAATATAATAATGCTATAAAAAATTTCATCCCCTCAGAATTAACTTAAAATGATCTAATGTTTCAAATACTTTGAAGTTTCTATCGCAATTTTGTGAGGTCAGCTTAATATTTTGCAAATAATTGATAATATAGTTTAAGGCAAACCTTACTTTTCAAGATAGTTTTATACAACTAACAGGACATTTAATCAAGAATCAAATAATTGAAAGGAAATACTATCATTACATGTGAAGCGATTATAATAATTTCTTTTGAATTTTTTTTATAATCTTTCTTAATTTAAATCTTGTTTTTTCTTCATTAACAGTAGCCGCAAACAACCTGTCGAAACGTCAAGCCTTAAATATTCTCTCGACGGTTTTATAGACCCTTTGGTTAGGTCATAATTCTAGGAGCGGCAGACTTCAGATGATTTGCCTAATCTTCATTAATCTTCGTTTAATTGGGTTGTTCTCAACTGGCAGTTTGATTAATTTGGTTGAAAATTTTTTTTTGATTCAAGATATACGTTGAACTAAAAAAACTGTTAAATAAAGTAATAGATCGAATGTACCTTTCTAAGGAAACTATCTCACAAGTACAGGGTGTCCAATTTTTGATGGTTTTGTGGGTTATCACCGTTATTCGTAGAAATAGAAGGATAAGGTTTTCGTAGCACTATGCTACTTTCTTCAGAACGAACAGATTATACAACATACAGCTACAGCCCAAAAGGTATCCCTTCTGGGCCCCATATCTTCGTTAAGGAGCAACTTAGGAAACGGAATGATGTCATTAACAGAATTTTCATAAATCTCTTCGTTTTGGAGATACATAGCAGTTTTGAAAATTGTGTAATTTGGTGCATCCCTCGTATCTCCGTTATCTTACAACATATCGCAAAGTTAAAAAATAGAATTATTGTTTTTGTTTTCATTTAGGTTTCAATGTCATACTAAGTTTTTTAATAGGTTTATTAAAAGCTTTTCAAAAATATATAACACTCAATTTATTATAAATATTTACGTTTTTTAAAAAAAATAATCGGATCCCGTTAGTAGCTAGTGATGGGTATTTAAAGAAACAAAACATCTAAATCTGGTCCTCTGGGCTTTCTGTAAGAATATTTAAATATTCGTCATTTTTGTCACTGAAATTTTCAGTTAACAAATTTGAGAATTACTCGTTTGTTATATTCAGTGGAACGAAAATGCAGATAAGACGCCAGAAGCGTATTTCAACAGGTTTAAGAATTTTTCTATTTTTTTAATTGGTAATTTATTTGTACCTGTAATTAGTAGATATTCAGAAAGAAGACAGCCATATTCATTTTATTTATTTTATATTATTTATTTACACTGCCCTACAGGACCAGAGTTCGTATTATTAGGCAGGAAAAAGAAAAATGTTATATAAATCCTAAAATATATACGTAATACAGATAGTACAATAAGTATAACATAGTCCATAAAACAATCACAGATAATTGTAAATAAACAATTTGACAACAGAATAATTGCAGTAAAATATATCAAATTTGTGTCAGGCGATCATAAAGGGAATACATCGAGTATAATGGAGAGAATTATAATACATTAGTCCTTGATTTCGGCAAATAGAAAAATACTGAAGATCTAGTTATCCTTGGAACATGAAATGAACTCTCGCGAGCTCTGGTACTGCGCTTTTCCAGAGTTGTGAAATTAAATCTTGTCAATAGGCTTTCGCTAGTTGTAGTAGGCAGTGAATAAAATCCATCGGATTTAAAGCTTAAGAATCTGTGTACATGGTAATACGGATGCCAAATAACTGTTGCATATTCCAATTTGCTTCGTACAATAGAATAATATAACGTGCTTATGATTTGAAGTGATTGAAATTCATGATTAGATTTCCATAGAAAGCCCAGCGTTCGGTAACATCTCGATACTGTATTATTAATATGATAAAAGAATATTTTTAGGATAAAATTAAATTTAATTCACACGGTTCATTTTTTAAACTACAGTCTAAAATCTATAACTAGGAAAACCGTGAGATTGATGAAATTAATGTATAAGCTTCTATCGAAGCAAATCCAAGCACTTCTTGCAAAATAGTAGAAAGTTCTGTAGGAGTTAATAAGTCAAGAATTTAAAAAATCTTAAAAAACACACCCTTAAAACATATAAATATCACTTTTGCAAAATTTACATCCTGGTGACGTACAGCACCGCGTTTTTTATTGGTATTTACAAAATATAAACAAAGAACAGAATTTTAAAGCAGCGGTCAATTTGTGAACTAACGGAATCGACAATCTGTCCGTGTTTTTTACCAGGAAAACATTGAAATTAAGTCACGAAAATCGATCCTCCTCTAGGCAGGTTTCCTGACCAAAAGAGCATCAATTTCGTGTCTTTCCACAAAACTGATCAATTCCAAGAGGTCATTTTTAATTAAATTTACATTTATAGTGGCAATTCTTAAATAGGAGGGACTTACTTTTGGTGTACCTGCCGGGTTCAGAAGTTTGATATATATATATATATATATATATATATATATATATATATATATATATATATATATATATATACATATATATTTATATCTCTGAATTTATTTATTTTTTTAATTTTCAATATATTGCCAAAAATTAATTAAATTTTTAATATTTATTTGTTGAGGTAAAAAATAATTATAATAAATTATAACTATTCTTTACCAAATTGTAGTATTTTCAAATTATCTATATAGATTTAGATGTGTTCCTACCTGTTAATTGACTCAATTTATTTAACAATATAAACATAAGGTACAGTATTATTAATAAATATTAGATGAAATTAAATGGTCAATACTTTTATCTTTCAATCAATACTATTTCTAATCACTATTACTTATTATTTACTTTTATCTACCATGCATTGTCTTTTAACAAGCTGTTTCACAAATTTGGCAAGGTTTTAGTTTCGCAGTCGTCTAATAGATGGCTATATTGCAGTTTTAGATGGAAAGCGTCGTTATTTTTTAAAAATAATATTATTTTAAACAAATTATTGTATGCTGTGTTGTGATTCAAATAGTTAATATAGTTTCACACCTAATATTGATGATGATAAATATTATTATTGTTCTAGCAGGTTAGTATAGCAAAATATAATTCATTAATTTAATTATTTTTTATTTTAAGGAAAGTTAGGTTGTTATTTGATGCTAGTTTTCAAAATGTCTACGAAAAATTTAAAGCTTTCTACTACCTTATCCAATATAAATACCATGTTATGTTTTCTTTTACTTGGTCCCAATATAATATAAAGCACAATTCCAGTTTTTTTTTTAATTTATTTTCTTCTTTGAAAAACTTCCAAATCTTCAAAAATATTTTTTTTTGTTGTCGTTTCCTATAAAGTAAAGAATTGACAAAATATTATCCAAAGTCTCGTTCCACTATTTTCTTGTTAGTTCAATACCAATTAATTTTTCTTATATTCTCCTTATCACAATTTATCGTATTTGTTGTTGTCGGAGAATTGAACAACTGCTTTACAGTACAAAATTTGAACTTTAATTAATTACTTTAATTAAATTATGAAATTATTTCTAATTAACAACAACAAAACACATAACCTCTCTTAAAAAGACAAAATATTTTTTTTTTGTTTTCTGGAGACATAGGAAAATTTCCGTTTTCATTTTTTAAACAATTGAAAATTTAAGGTTATGTACATTTTCGGGAGCTCGAGAAACGCCGTGCTTTCAGCAAACAGATAAATTAAACTCTCTCTCTAACCCAAATAACCAAAGGGCAACTAGATTTTAATTATGCTGGTTTCAAATCTCACCTTTCTTTATTCTAATAACTTGGGATAACGTGATGTTCTTGACTGTCGAATAAACCCTAAATGAATTAATGTCAAGCCCTTCTAGAGAAGATTGCCTGTCTCCGGATTTGTTAACCAGAAACTTGTTGTTTTCATTTGAGTTAAGGATTTTGGGTTAGGAAACTCTCTGTGGTCTTGGTCGCGTGGGGCTGGTTATTCCCCCGTTATATGGGCGAAGGACTGAGATTGAATCCTCACTGCGCTCGATTGTGTGCGGGCTTGGTCATTGAACTCAGTGAGCTTTGGTTATGTGCGTCAGGAAATTAAGGAGCTTGGAGAAGAATTTTCGCTGCGTTTTTCTATCTACGGCCTTGCCCAGCTACCGACATATGAGGCAGCATATTTTTTAAATTTAGAATTTCAAGTGTAATAAAGTTAAAAATATCTAAATATTATACCTACAGCAAAGTAACTTTGCTGTAGGTGTAATATTCACACATTTTAGATAATATTTTGAGGTTAAAAATATTTGTAACTGTTCTTTTGATATCATATTCTCCTATTATTAAGTTACATTAACTATAGCCTCATATCGATATGGGTTACCACATTCTTTCATCTTTGATAGGTCGGTACAATCTTGCAACTTATTTAAAGAAAACTGTTTGATATTTATAAGAAATAAGCGAGATTGAGTTGGTAAACTAAAGTTTAAGATTTGGCTCGATATGTTGATATTAATATTCTTGGTTGGTATTTCGATAGTTTACAAAGGAACACATTGTGTTGTAACTGTATAAGGGAACTTGCCACACGAAAATCGACAGTCATTCGCAATTGTAATAAATACTGCGTTTACACGCGGTTCATCTGATTTAGCTTCTACCAGCCGGCATTCTGCCATCTCTATCAATGATTTTGGTTCACAATAACACAAAGAAAAAAAGAAGAGACACACCACGATGCTACGTATTGTACCGTTTGTCCTACACATTCACTCCTTCACGGACTGACTCTATCTCTCTGGTCATAGCAGCCTGCATTCAACGACAAATGCAAAGGTACCAATTGTGAATTGTAAATATAAAAATAACTAAATTTAAATTATGACGCGGAATCACAAGACCAATATACATTTTAATACCACACAGTACTCATGATAATTATTTGAAATCATTATAACAACTGTTGTAATTAATTGAGTTTTAACATACAATCGAAAATTGGTTCTCGATACCTAGTCTTGGTATGTAAATAATATAACACAAAAAAAGGTCAGGCACATATTAAGGTTATTTTTTGAAAATTCAGTTTTATAAACGTAAATTCCTTCCTTATTGCAAAGTGTTAAATTTCGTAATATAATCTGTTCCAATGGACCTATAATAATGTATTTTCAGCCTAAAAAACAAAATACCGTCTACGTATACTCCACGTTTAAATTTTGCTAAACGTTTCTAAACGTTTAACAGAAATTAATTACGGCGTTTCAAAAAATCATTACAATATCACACGGCTTCATCATATTTCAATGATGAAATAACTTACTATAGATTTGGTATGTAAGTATTATTAGGATTTAAAAGGCTTCTTACTCCTTTACCTGAGTTTCTCTCACTTGATCTTAAAATTAATATTTACGAATTAATTAATCCAATTTCCGGGGTAAATACTGTTGCCCTTTGATAAAGTCAGTGTCTTTAAGTGGGAATTGCTGTAGAGCTATAGGAATTTATTTTATATATTTGTTACCTCTATTGATTTGATAGTCATAAAGTTTTAGTATTTATTTTGTAACGTTTATAAACGTTTAGTTTTTATCATTAAGTATTAAAAAGTTGCACTGAAAAAATGTTGTTTTAAAATGGTGGATGAGACGTGCTAGCTGCGGCTGTTTGAACATTATTAGCTCTTCAAACTTCTGGATAAACATAGATCTTTCAGGATTTTTTCCCGCGAATCCTATCATGTTTGAAGATCTGTTTTCAAGCTTTTAGACTTTGTTCCAATTCTTTGATGACTGTCGGTTGTAGCTGTTTTTTTTTAGAACTTTCTGAATCATTATAGGACCCGTATAAAGATATGTTTAATCCATTTTCACTCTCTGAGCTTGATCTTGCTGAAAATCCTTTGGAATATGAAATAAAATTATTGTAAAAAAATTAAACGGACTTCTAAAAGTGCGCTAAAAAGTGAAAAATAACTATAAATTTTTATATGAAATTGAAATTTTTGAAGTCGGCGCCAAACTAATACCTGACAAATAGTAATTTGCATAAACAGATTAAAAATATTTTATTTGTAATTGCTTTCTTATAATTTCTATATTTTAGTTATTTCATTTAGAAATAATTTCGGGCCGACTTCAAAAATTTCAAATTCATATAAAAATTTATAGTTATTTTTCACTTTTTAGCGCACTTTTAGAAGTCGGTTAAATTTTTTTTATAAAAATAATATTTTTCGACTTTTAGATTTGAATTCATTATGATATCCATAAATTATTTGAACTAAGTACTAATCGAGATTAGTGTACCACGCAATGACTCCAAGGTGGGAAAAATGTACCCATTTTATCCAAAGTTATAAATCATTTTAAAATGAACCACTACAAATTCTTTGATTCTTAGATTTCTCCAAATGCCAGTGAAATTGTGTCAAACAAATATTTAGTCTCTCATAGTAAATTCATTATCTTTAAATTAATTTTAGATTGGTAATATAGGCCCCAAAATCTTTCAATATCGATATTTAAAGAACTTGAGACGCAGATTTCTTAGCCCGATATATTTTATACTGCATATTGAGTTTGCATACGTCCCAAGAACTCCGCAGTATCAATTTTCCACAAAAAGAAAAGAATTTTAACATCTTTATCTAATCTAAACCCTTTAAAGCCCACTAGTACCAATTTTGGATAAAATCCGGAAATTTAAAATTTCCAGACCGTCATATTTCATCTGACATATTAGATTTTCTTAAAATAATTTTATATTCGCTATTTATAACCTTAAAAACAATTCAGTCCCACGTTTGAACAAAATCGAAAAATGTAAAACTTTTAGTCCGATATATTGGATTCGCCATATTGAATCCTGAAAAAATACTTTTAAATTCATAATTTACACCCTCAAGAACTCCCTATATCAGTTTGGGAGAGAATCGAAAAATGTAAAATTTTTAGGAAGCCATATTAAATCAGCCAGATTGAGTTTTTCAAAAAATATTTTAAATTCGTTATTAACCCTAACAGAAATCCTCCAATACTGACTTTAGACAAAATCGAGAGATGTAGAATTTTTAATCCGCCATTTTGGATCCGCCATATTTATTATTTTTTAAATAATTTCATATTCGTAATGTGCGATTCCAAGAACTCCCCCATAAAATTTTGAAAAAATCGGACCAAATTAATTTTTTATCAGCCATCTTGGATACGCCATATTGAATTTTTTGAAAATAATTTCAGATTCGTTATGTGCGAACCCGAAAACTCTCGCATTCCAATTTTGGGGAAAATCGAACAAAGTTGATTTTTTCGTCCGCCATATTGGATCCGCCATACTGAATTTTTTAGAAATAATTTTAGATTCGTTATGTGCGACTCCGAAAACTCCTCCATACTAATTTTGGAGAAAAATCGGAGAAAATTATTTTTTTTGTCCGTCATATTGAATTTTTTAAAAATAATTTTAGATTCGTTGTGTACGACCCCAAAAATTTCCCCATATCAATTTTGGAGAAAATCGGACAAAATTAATTTTTTTGCCCGCCATATTGTCAGCGCCATCTTCGATTTTACTGCACCAATTTTATCCAAAGTGATATGGGATCACCGCAGCAACTTTCTGAACATAACGTACAAAATTTCATTCAAATCGGTGCCGCCGTTCCGGAGTAATGGGTGTACATACATAAAAAAAATACATAGTTGACGAATTGAGAACCTCCTTCTTTTAGAAGTCGGTTAAAAATAGAACTACAGGGTTTTTTTTTATGTATGGTTCAGTTGAGTACTCAGTTTTTTTCATAGGTTTATTTGTTTCGGAGAAACTTGCCTTTTTTTAAATGAGGCACCTTATGTCTTTTTGAAAAATGTGATTTAGTGTGTTACAAGCTTTTCAAGGTTATCTAACCATCTATATTTTTTATTAGTATATAGTCTTAAATTTTCGTTTTTCGAAAAAAATAATGAGACCCTGTTGGTAGGCCGTGTTATATAATTTTAAAAAATCTGTAACAAACAAAATTACATTATTCAGAAATACTTTGGGTGTTCCATTAAACTCATAAAAAAACTGACTACTCCACTGAACTTACATGAGAAACCCCGATAGTTCTATTTTTTTAACTTTGTATGATACGAGGGTTGCCCCAAAAGGTATAATTTTCAAAATCGCTGTATATTATGAAAATTCTGATAGTGGCATCGTTTGTTTCTTAAAAAAGTAGGATAGTGTCACTGAAACTCTATCCTTCTATAACAACGGAGATAACCCGTAAAACCCTCGAAAAAATTGGACGGGTGTCCCATTTTCAATACTTTTAGGGGGTATTGAAGTTATTATCAAAGATAGAATATTGCGTTTTTCACTTTAGTTTTCTGCTTTTTAGCGAAACGAAATATTCCAGTGTAAAATTTGTCATAGCTCTCTTATTTTTTAATCTACAGGGTGATTTTGAAAATCTTCATTTTTAAGCACACCTTGTATTTTCGTTATGCATTGATTTATCGAAAAGATAAAAAATGATTTTTATAGAGTTCATTGGCGCAGTCAGTTTTTTTTTCTAAAAGTTTAGTTTTTGAGATATTAACCAAACTTATAATTTTTAAATAGGACACCCTGTATATTATCTTAAATATCGATTAAATATAATTTAGGCTTTTCAAAAATATATAACGTATTTATTTTATTTAGAAAAATAAGGTCCTAATTCGATATTTTTAATAATTTAGTTTATTTGTAACCATGGCCAATTTATAAGAAACAAATGCGAAATTTTGACAATAATGAGGCTGAGACTAAACACTTTAAAAGTTAATTTTAATGTTTTTCTATATTTTCAATTGTAAACACTTATTATTACATTTTTTACTTTAAACAATACTGTTATAAAACCAGAATATTGAAATTTAATTGCCAAGGAACAAGAACAACATTATTTTATAAAACTAAAGTAACAAAAATAAAAAGAAACACTGAAACTAAGAACAACCAGGCGCGGATCCAAGGGGGGGCGGTGGGGGCGATCGCCCCCCCCCCCCCCCCTAGAGCTTTGAGTTTAGAAAAATGGACCCGATTTTTCCTCTTATACTATAGTTTATTCAAGAACTAGAGAGAGTAATAAATCATTTTTTATCCTTTTTCTCTTCGCAAACTACCTGTGTTCTTTAGTCCGGTGTTTTTGGAAAAAATTGTTAGACACATATATTTTTCATAGGAATGGGTTAGAAATTTTATAATCAAAAATACCGGTCTATAATAATAGACTAAAACATAGGATTATTCTCTCAAAAAGTTCTAAGTTATAATTTAAATACTTACAAAATATCCATTGTCAAAAATACAAAAAGTTAAACATATATAAAAAAATAAATTCGTCCATATAATAATAAAATAATTTGGGGCTAGCGGTCATTTTATTATTAATTAAAAACATTTTTAGGGTATTTGTCGTTTCAGTTTATTTATTTCTTAAACCATCTGCAGAATTACAATTAAACACTAAAAAGGGATTCAAATGTAATTACTTTTTTTATGTTGTAATTAAAATTAGACCTACTTATTATTATTTCTATTGTACTGATATCTTAATTTAATTTACTTTTATATATGGAAATACGATAGCACCAAAAAAATAAGATAAATATGTTAATTCTACACGCTTAAGAAAAAGACACAAACACAATAATAAAATAATAAAAAACTTATGGCTTATTAGAATTAAATATATATAAAATTAAAGAGTGGGACACACTAAAATAAAAATATATAAAAAAATAAAAAAACATAAACAACATTAAAAAATAAAATACAACAAAAACAAAAATTTAAATAATAAATTGTGTTTACACTAGTAAACATTACGTATCTAATTACTAATCAAAGTCAGTGAAACTATCTTCGCTAAAATTAATTATAATTGGTTCCTCTATCTCACCGATTATGAGATCGAGTTCTCACATTTTGTTTTATTCTTTTATTATAGGGATTTTTCCCAATTTTCCGCAGTAACTTTATTCAAAAAATCTTTCAAAAGTTTAGTTAAATTACTAATTTTATTAATTGTGTTATTTCTAGCAACTCTACCTTTTACTTGAGAGAGATATTTACGTCTCTAACGGACAGTTTCCGGACGATTTATAAGAACAGATTTTCTATCTGGTGTTTCCCAGCAAAAATTAAGTTCTCTGAGCAATTTCCAGAGACCAGTTCTTTTAATTCCAGGTAAATCGTGATCTTCAATGATTTTAGTTAGAATTTTGTGGATGGTTGGGATCTGTTTCTCATAATAAAATGTATATACAACCTCTTTAACTGCAGTTTTCATTTCTTCTTCTTCCAACGAGGTTTTTCTTTGCCTGTGATCGAATGTGGCTTGGGAGTACAAATAATTCCAGTTGTTTTTTTCTCCTTCAGTATTCGGTACATAGTAGATTTTCCAACTCCTGTCATGTTGGAATATATCTCAACAGAGCTTTCAACATTATTATCTAGATATAGAGTTTTTCGTTGAGGGAAAAATGCCCTGGTTTAACGATTTTGGAATAAATATAGAGGTAAAAGTCATATCTTTTGGGTATCTCACTAACCTCAAATAATATATAAAAACAAGCTCAAACAAGATAAATCACTAAAAAAAAACTGTAAGTTGTACTTTGCTCAATGACAGAAATTAAATTAAACAATCGGAAATTCTATGTTGCAGTAAATTTATAAAATATATTTAAATATAATGAAATATAATTAGATTTACGGCAGTTCTCAGTTACCTGCGGCACTGTAGCAGGTACGTTAGATGTTTCGGTAACTGTTTTATTATTCTCTCTAGTTCTTGAATAGAGTATAGGAGTCGGTATGCTTGCGATCGCCTCCTCCTCCCAAAAGCTTTGAGTTCAGGAAAATAGAAACCATTCTGCCTTTTATATTAGGATTGAGTATGCTGCTTGCATCCCCCCCCCGTTGGCAACTTGTTTTTCTTGCCATATTGTACTTTTGTGAAATCACCGCCCCCCCCCAAAGAGAGAGGCTGGATCCGCCCCTGAGAACAACTAAGAGTTCTTTTAGAGATGTTTTCCAGAATAACTGCCGTTTTCTCAAATGGAATATCGGCACAGTTTTGTTATTCTTCTAATTGCATTTAAAAAAATCATAGGTCTATTATGAAGAGTTTGGAAGGCCAAACCAATTGCCTCACGAAATTCCAATCCAAAAACACCAATCCCGAAGCGCCCTTGTTGTGCCCTTTCGAAAATTAAATGGTGATTTTCTGCAGACCAATGCCTCGTGTTGTGATGATTAAAAATTTCCGCACTTGAAAAATAACATTCATCAGACCAGATGACAAATCTGCCAAAAGATTGGTTGGTGCGGATTCGTTCCAAATACCATTGACAAAACGTTACTTGGCGCTCATCATCCTCGGGGTGTAAATATTCCACTATTTTAAATTTATGTGGATGGTATTTATATTTTTTCAAAATTCTATCAGCATCAGATTCTGCTACATCAACTTCTTCCTCTATTTTTCTACAGGATGATGAAATTGTTGCTGTTGCGTAAAATAGCACATTTGTTTTTTTTCTTTCCGTCTTCTTTGAGGCATGATTTGGGACGCGGCTGAATAAAAGGTCCGGGTTCAATTACATTTCCTTTTAAACGAGCAAATATTTCTAGAAAGGGTTGCCTTCTTTCTGGATACCTAACATGAACAAAAACGATCACCAAATATTGGAAGGTACCCTAATGATAACGCTTTAAATACATTACATATTGAAATAGAATTCAGAAGCTTCTTGGGGACCTTCATTGCTTTGTATATATAACATACTAACATATCATACTCATAATTATCATAAACGGCCATTGTAAATGCAAAATAAATAAAAAGTAAAATAAAAACACTTACGTAACAAAAATATTTCATAAATAACAACAATCTGACAAAACTGTGTAGTTTTGGACATCTTTTTTTATATTTTTAAAAAGTCTAAATTATACTTAATCAATATCTAAAATAATATACAGGGTATTCTATTTAAAAAATTAACGCATAACGGAAATACGAGATGTTCCTAAAAAACGAAGATTTTCAAAATTACCCTATAGATTAAAAGCTAAGACAGCCACGACAAATTTGACTCAGGAATCTTTTGTTTCGTTAAAAAGTAGGAAACTAAAGTGAAAACCGCAACACTCTATCTTTGATAATAACTCCAATACTCCCTAAAAGTCTGGAAAATGGGACACCCCATACACTGCCAAGAGTTTGTCATATACTTGCCTTAAATCCTGCATAATTAAAAATATTATTGTAATTCCCATCATAGTAATCTAACCCACTTATTTCAGCTATTTAGAGATTGCTCACACCAACAATTCAATGGTATAAATAACAAACTGTTCCATGGAGATGTTCATAAATCGTAACAAATCTGCATTCCAAACGAAATTTTTAGATTGCTTTTCAGTTCAGTTCAAAGTTCAGGCGGGTATTTTGTGTAGAACCCGCGAGAACCAATGCTTTCTGTTTGCACGGAATATGTTGCTTTCTTAATTTACACTAAAGTCACGACTTTAAGTCGATTTTATGGTAAAAAAACCCGCAAAATAGGCGATTGTGTGTTCGTATTTGTGTTGCAAGGAAGAGATTATCTAAGAAAATGGGAGTAGCAGTTAGTTGCAGGTAGAAAAAAACTTGTTAGAATAAATCTTCAGATCTCATGATTATTCTTATAGATAAAACGTAAATAACTGTTTATTGTGACACAGTTTCACTCAATTTACCATAAAAAAATACGTGTAAAATAATACCTGTTATCCATTAACTCTCTCTCTCTCTCTCTCTCTCTCTCTCTTTTGTTGTCCTCAAGACTGTTTTTAGTTAGAATTAGGTTTCCTCACTGCGAAATTACAATATTTATTTTCAAATATCGATATTTTTTAGATCATAGGCCCTTAATACCCTTTAACGTATTCTTATTCCAAAGCGAATCTTAAAGCATTTTGGAGTTTAAGAAACATAACGCAACTATCAGCCATAAGAGTCACAAACTGCTAAAAAATGCTATAGCAAACTAAAATCTAAAATACCAAAAGATAAAGAATCATGTCGTTTACAGTATTCCATGTAAAAATTGCAATGGTGAATACATAGGACAAACCAGCCAATATTTAAAAAATAGAATAAACGGATATAAATAAGACAAAAAAAAAATAAAACGGCGTTAAAAACACATAGAAAACCACCATTCCTTTGATTTTAAAAGGGACAAAATTTTAAAAACTGATAGCGATACAAAAAAATAAACAGACAGTAAACGCTAAGGCAGATACCAAGCTAATTAGTAGAATATATAACAATATTATAAGATAGCTACTAAAAAACGTAATTTTAAAATAAAAAACGCATTGCACTCTCGGATTAGACTCCTTAAACCCTTTAACTTATATAAAAAATGGTCTGTTATTTTTAGCATCATGCAAATTCTGAAGAAGGTAAAATAAATTACCGAAACGTCAATTATATGTAAACAATGTAAAAATATAGAAAGTACACCAATATTATTACATTTTGATTTAAATTTTTAACGAACCATAAACCATAAAATTAAAATATATCATTGAAGGTCCAAGAAAAAAAAACAATATATATATATATATATATATATATATATATATATATATATATATATATATATATATATAAAGACAAGTTAACGTCCGTGTAATTTTAAAATAAAATAAAAAATTCTCGGCTATGCCGACAAAAACCGTTGATAAATATTATTCTCATGCTAAAAAATGCGGAGATCTCCCAACAACATGGAAAAACTCCGGATCCGAAAAATGACGACAGCGCTGTTTCGTCCTAGTATGGGACTCGTCAGGCCATTGCATTCGGTACAAACCATCATCTCGTATCTGTGTTTTATAAACAGATTTCACGGTTGAAAAATAGTAAACAAGACACAGTCGCGACATCTCGATGGCTCACTCAATAACATAAGAATAACACAAGTCAACAAATGTTATATAAAATCGCCATGTTGTGGTGCGACGGTGGATTAAAAAAGAAATATATCAAAACTCGATACACGAACTTGCTACTCTAAGGATAGAGAACCCATTATTCGGCATCAGCAACCAAACTAACTATGAATTCCACAGTTGAAGTTCAGTATCGCACCAACGATCGCCCCAAGAGAGCTGTTGTGTATGTTTTAAGGCAATAAATATAAAAATAAAAAGAGAAGTTAACGTCCGTGTAATTTTAAAATAAAATAAAAAATTGTCGGTTATGCGGACAAAGACCGTTGATAAATGTTATTATCATGTAGAAAAGTCCGAAAAACAACAACATTTGTTGATTTGTCTTATTCTTATGTTATGCAATGGCCTGACGAGTCACATACTAGGACGAAACAGCGCTGTCGTCATTTTTTGAACCCGGAGTTTTTCCATGTTCGTTTGGAGATTTCCGCACTTTTTAGCATGAGAATAACATTTATCAACGGTCTTTGTCCGCATAGCCGAGAAATTTTTTAAAATTTTATTATTTATATATATATATATATATATATATATATATATATATATATATATATATATATATATATATATATGTATATATAGGGTGTGGCCGGTTTTGTGAGTAAGTGGGGCGTGTTTGTTAGCTCGATGATTCTGGCCAATAAGGTTGCTAGTCTGTGTGCCATCGGCTCTGTTGCGAGTGTTGAAAGTCGTGTCACCGAATTAGGATCCGTTTCTTTACTTCTTACTACTAGTTGATATTTCATTAGCAGGTATTTCCAAATATTAGGCTACCGCTGACTGTCGTTTCTGCTACTTAAGTTGTGGGGCTGCTTTTGCAATTTTGATGCCTTCCTTTATAACTCTTTTGGACAGATCATCATATCTCGATAGCAATTTTGTTCCTGAGAACTTCATCTTAGGTCCTATGTTTAACAACCGTTGGGTCAGTGCAAAAGAAATTTTCTTTTGCTTGACAGCATTTATATGTTCGTTTCTTATGTTGCTTATTTACGGCGGTTTTGACCTACGTAAGATGAACTGCATTATCCGCATGGAATTTCATAGACTCACTGGTATTTTCGAGGGTTTTTTTTCTTTAGGTGTTGGCAAAAATCCTTTACTTTACGGTCTATGGGGAAATGACTCAATATTGTGTCTCTCTATACGTTCTTCTTTGCAACCATTTTTTGTTAGGGCGTTATAAACGTATATTTCCTATAGATTTTTAAGAATTTAACGCCTGAATAAAACCCAATGCTTTCAGAAATTTTATTAGATAATTGTGATATAATAAATCCAAATGTCTTATTTTGTTAAATTTACTGAAGACTCAAACTGGACGCAGAAGAGTTATTTAGGTTGAAATGTGACCAAAAATGTAATTTTTCAAGTGGTTAATTGTTTTTAACTCAAATCTTTGCGTCGAATGAAAAAATCATAAGAGAGGAAGACGAAAATATTTTACAATAAAACAATTTTTTTAATTATTAAAAATTTTTGGTTTACAACAAATTATCTGATTAATATTTCGGGAATCCACGCTTGATATTCGTAATTAGGGAGTCAAAATACATATAAAAAACTTTGGTGGGCCCTTGTCTACTCATCAGCTACGAAAAACTATTGGGCTCCCCAAATAATTACCAACCATTTCCAACTGTCATCTAGTTTTATATTTGCTCTCTTTGTAACTTCCAAAAGTCGATTATCATGAAATATCCGAATTATACTCTGTCAGTTTTAACCGATCGTACCACAGTAGTCCGGTCTCACATAAAGCTAAAATACAAAAACAAAATAACAGAAATGAAATAATATTTATTGACATATCATGAAACAGTTACATTATCTTCTTGTATTTAATTTTCTCTGCTATAGACTCAATCTATCTCTTATAATGCCTTCTTAAATTACGCGTTATAGTACAGATAATTGGCTCTCACATTATAATATCGATATTTATAATAATTTCAGCACTAGAAGAATTATTTATTGACATGTATATCGTGTCCTATAACGCAAAGTTGGGCACGATCAAGGTATTATCTCGTAATTATTGTAATTCCTTAGGCATCGTATAAATCCTGCTCCTGCCGTTTGTGACAGAAAATTAATGCAGGAATAGATTATGTCGTGTTCTGGAAGAAAAAATTGCAGTTTTTGAATTAATTACCTTTATGTTTAATGTATAACTTACATACATGACTTAACTTGCCGGAGATAATTTAAAATGTGTACGGAAAACTTTATTATAATAATAAATATATAAAGAAATAAATAACGATTAGTTAATTGTATGAATATATCACAGAGCTTGCTTTGCGAGCTTATATAAAGGTAAATAATAGATAAACAATTAAAATTTTTAAGAAAATATATAATAAGCAACTCCTGCGATTGTATTATACGAGGTGTCTTTAAAAGGTATATAATAATAGCGCAAATTCCTAAAGCTAAAGTAGGTTGGTATAATTACCATTTTTCGGAGTGACAGAAGAAATCTATCTAGTTCATACTTCTAAAACTCATCCATATCATCTTTATTGTAAATATTCCATGAAATTCATTGGAATAATAATAAAGGGTTGATCACTACTTTTTCACCGTTAACTTTTACTGATGATTGAAGTGCTTTCAAAGATAAAACTCTATTTTATTTTTGAAATTTAACGCTAACAAAATTATTTCCAATGATAGATTTCAAAATTTTCACCTTCTTTACTCGCTTTACACCAGTTGATTCTTTCATCGCCAATAATTCGAGAATAAATAGACATTTATATTTTCGATAGTTGGAAATGGGTCCTAAGGATCAAAAAGATCCTTGGCCCGGTCCTTCTTAGTCCCCGCTCTCCACGCCCATGTAAGGGGGCCTTAAAATCTTTATAAGTTCAAGTACTATTCTAATGTGACTATCCGAATTTACAATTTTATAAAAAATTTTATCACGTTCATATGCATGATTTTTTATCAATGCAGCATATTTTCTTCGAGTTCAACTAAATTAATTCAACTCTAGCAATATAACATCAAAGTAAATTGTGTGATTAAAATTTAATTCATTATTTACTTAGATTATGAAAGAAAATTGAAAATAATAAAAAATATCGAAAAATTCATTATCTGAAAAGTATTTTTTTTTTTGGTTTTTTACAATTTTAAGCGGCTTAAAGAAAAATTAATTATCAACATGTATATATAGTTTGAAAGTAGACGTTTTAACAGTTATAATGTGCCTATGTAAAATATCGGAATCGAAAAAACATCAATAAAGTTTTTTGTGGAAAATAAGTGTTTTTTTCGAAAAATGTGAATATCTCGGAAACTACTTGCTTCTCAGATATCAGTAAAATCAGACTTATTTAGTGTAAAAAAGGTACATTTTCAGAAAATTTCATATTAATTGAACAATTTTTACGCGAGTAAGAACAAGAAACCAAAATATCTGCCAGTTTTCTCGGAAAATTTGAGATTATGTTGAAAAATAACTTTTAGATTTTTTTATTATCTACAAGTTTTGTATAAAACATTTTCCGCTAGATTGTCACATTTCGCCGAAATTCGCAAGAAACCACTTTCAATCTCTAAACAGCACCATCAACAAATCCAGTTGAACTACAACCACCAAGCAGAGAAGATGCCAAATGAGATTTTCGCGAAACGTCTGTAAATTTCTATAGGAAACCAAATGAACGAACGGATGTATTCCCAGATTAATACTGTATCACATGTTCCCATCCGTGAAACACTACGCAACAACATATATATATATATATATATATATATATATATATATATATATATATATATATATATATATATATATATATATATATATATATATATATTCGCTAACTTTTCAGCCGGTATTTTCAAATAATGCTCCTTTAATGGATACCTGAATTGGAATGAGCGTGCTGGTCCTCTGTCTGCCATTTTATAATTTGGCGCTTGCGCAAGTTATATCTTAGTTCTTTCTGATTGATTTCCTTGTTTCCCCCCTGGGTCTGGCTTTCTTCTCGGCTCACTGTCCTGTTTTTCGGGTGTGTTATTTTTGGTTAGGTTTCAATTAGGGTTTTTCATGTATTTGAGATGTTTGGTGCGTCATCTCTCTTGTTAAGGTTTATAGTGTTTTTTATTTCGAGACCTTCTCTGATGATACTCGTTCTCTAGTGCTTTATTGATTCAATCTGTTTCCTAGAAATTTATAGTGTGTCCTGTCTCTTGATGATTTTGGAATAAAGCTGATGTGATCTGCTAATTTTTTATGCTATTTTTATGTTCTTGGACTCTGGTAGAGATTTTTCTGTTTGTTTGGCCGATCTATTCTTTTTCACAATCTATATATGGGATGCTATACACTCCCTGGTTTTCAAATGGTATCATGTCTTTAAAATTGCCCAATGATTTTTCTTTATTTTTGTTTGTGACTTGTAAATTGTGGATAAGTCATGCTTCCTCAGAATTCTTCCAATTGTGTCTGTTACGCCTTTTATGTATGGCAGTGTGGTTCTTGGTTTGGATTTAACATCTTCTTTTTTCTCTGCTTTTGCTTTCCAGTTTTGTTTTATGGCTTCTTGATATTGTGTTCTCTGAAGTTGTTTTGTTTTAGATCTGTTGTGATGAGCATCGATTACACGGTCTATAGAAAACCAACACATACAAACAGATACCTCAACGCCGAATCTCACTACCAACCATCACAGTTAAAATCAATTGCCAACACACTGATCTCCAGATCCTTGCGACTAACCAAACCCACAAACCGCCAAGAAGAACTTAACAATATCATAACAGCTCAAAAACAAAACAATCATAACGAGTTCAGAATCAAGAATTTAAAAATAAAATTTTTATGAAGAAAATTTAATCGACTTCAAAAAAGCGATAAAAAGCTGAAATAAGCAATATGACATTTTATATGAAAATATAGTTTTATTTTATAAATATACGACAAATAGGGTGACGCGAAACCCCCATCATTATTAACCACTTCACTCAGTTTCCTAATGCATGGACGACATATAAAATTAACTCTTTTGTAATCCCACATATTTAATAAAATTCAGTCACTTTTATGCTTAGCCTACCATGAAATACAGTAACTATCTTATTCACATAATTTATCCTAGTATAATCTCAATTAATTTTTATTACTAACAGAAAAATTATACAGCTCTAATTAACTCTAATCACATCAGCTTTCATGTTATTCTTTTTAAAAAATATCTCAATTATGTAATTGTTGAGATATTGAGAAGGTGTAAAAGGTGTAATAAACGCATTATTTATTAGCACGTAGCCATTTCTAATTACACAGTTTACGTGTTTTAGTTTAATCGCATGGTTTCATCGATGTTATAATACATATTTATGACAATGGGCTAGGTTAGGTTAGGTTTAAGCTACGGTAAGACAGAAAGTAAAAATAAAGTATTTCTCAATCTTTGCATGTGAATCACATTTTGTCAGATAATAATTTAGCGCCGACTGCAAAAACTTTCTAATTCATACAAAAATTTATTTTTCGCTTTTTAGCGCTTTTTTTAGAAGTAGGTTGATTTTTTTATAAAAATTTTGTTTATGGGAAATTTTACAGTTCAGAACTGTATCACTGACAACGGTTTTTGAGAAATAATTTATTTTATAAGTTCAATATATATTAAATAATACTCTTTTAATAATCAAAATGGTACCACTTTGAATTATTTTCAAAATAAACATCTAAGTAATATTTATACCAGGAGCGGATCCAGCCTCTCTCTTTGGGGGGGGGGGGTGATATCACATAAGTACAATATGGCAAGCGAAAGCAAGTTCTCGGCGGGGGAGGGGGGAGACACCAGCACATTTCCATTTCTAGTGTAAAAGCAGGGTGGGGTTTATTTTTCTGAATTTGAAGCCCCTGGGAGGGGGGGGGGCGATCACAAGGAAAAACAAGTTGCTGGCAGGGGGGGAGGATGCGAGCAGCATACACATTCCTAATATAAGAGGTAGAATCGGGTCTATTTTCCTGTGGGGAGGGCTATCGCAAGAAAAACAAGTTGTCAACAGAAGAGGGAGGGAGTGCCAGCAGCATACATATTCCTAATATAAAAGGCAGAATCGGTTCAATTTTCTTGAACTCAAAGCTCTTGGGAAGGAGAGGGGCGATCGCAAGCATACATATTCCTATACTCTATTCAAGAACTAGAGAGAGTAATAAAACTATTACCGAAACCTGCAATGTACCTGTTCCAGTGCTGCAGGTAACTGAGGACTGCCGTAAATCTAATTATATTTAAATATTATAAGCTTTTACAAATATACTGCAACAATGAAATTTCTGATAATTCAATTTAATTTCTGTCAGGGAGCAAAGTGTACCTTACAGGGTGTTTTTAGTGATTTATCTTGTTCGTGCTTGTCTTTATATATTATTTGAAATTAGTGAGATACCCAGAAGATATGGTTTCCGCCTCAATATTTATCCCAAAATCGTTAAACCAGGGCATTTTTTCCTCCACGAAAAACTTATTAAGATTAATGTTTATGATGCCTTAAAATATCAATATCTAGATAATAATGTTAAAAGCTCTGTTGAATGTGTTCCAACATGACAGGAGTTGGAAAATCTACTATGTACCGAATACTGAATGGGAAAAAAATGACTAGAATTGTTAGTACTCTCAATTCAATCACAGGCAGACGAAAAACCTCGTTGGAAGAAGAGATGTAAACTGCAATAAAAGGAGTTGTACATACATTTTATCATGAGAAGCAGATCCCAACCATTGACAAAATTCTAACTAAAATACATGTATTTTTGACAATGGGTATTTTGTAAGTATTTAAATTATAACTTAGAATTTTTTGAGAGAATCAGGCTAAGTTTTAGTCTGAATGTGCATAAAGCAGTTTCTATGTTATTTGTGTTAAATATGTCAAAATTATCTCTATTTTTTAATGTATGTGGATTATTAACAAATCATAAGAAATAAAATATTATTATAAAAACTTTGTAATTTAAGTCTATTTCCGAAATAATATTCTATGCCATAAATACTTAGTGATAAAATAAACCTCCTTCCGACGCCTATGAAAAGGATTAAAATCCTTTTTAACACTTCAAACTTCCAAATATCTATTGTCATTCAACCCAAATAATTCATTATTATAGACCGGTATTTTTGATTATAAAATTTCTAACCCTACGAAAAATTTGCCAAAGTCACAGGACTAAATTACACAGATAGTTTGCGAAGAAAAAGAGGATAAAAAATAGTTTATTACTATCTCTAGTTCTTGAATAAACTTTAGTATAAGAGGCAAAATCGGGTATATTTTCTTGAACTCAAAGCTCTTGGGGGGGTGGATCGTCCCCACCGCCCCCCCTTGGATCCGCACCTGATTTATACATGGTATGAAACGTTTTGAGGTCACTTGGTTTAATGACTTTTTGGTGGGAGTTTAATCGTACTGTATATGTTTTAATTTATTTTGGTTTTATGTAATGAGATAATCGATAATTACTTCCTTATTTTATTGCTGGCTGTTTTTGGATCTTACAAAAGTTTTCTTTTTAAGACAAATAGAAGATGACCCATACTTATTTTTAAATATTTTCTCAGCACTTGGTTTAATATTAAAAACATATATAGTTAGATTTACAATTTAGTTCATAATAATTTACTGTAATTATTTATTTCTTTTTATTATCCTGGTTTTCAACAGTCTTGAACTTTTCTCATCAAAATAATAAAACATTTTATTGCAATAATTATCCTCACACCGTATTCATTTTATCAGAAAATCTGACAGGATTTGTAATTAAAATCGAAATCGCCTTTTGAAATATGTGTTTAGGTATAAATTTAATATTTCAAAAGCTGTTTTACGAGCAATGTTATTTATGGCGATTTTCAATATTTTTAAATACATACACGTATTTAGAGTAGTTTTAAAATAATTGCGACAAAAGTAAACCAACAAAAATTGTATTTATTAACATTGGGTTTTTAGTATTATAATAAAAAATTTAAAGTAGCTAGAAGTATTAGGCAAAAAATATCCATTATTATTTATTACCTGAAGACAACTTCGCGGCATTGACGCAACCAAATGTCGTGCATAATTTTCTGGAAGTTTGTTCAAATTTAATGAATTTACTTATCAACATTTGTGTACACTGTTAAAAACTAACCTGAACTAACCTTAAATTTAATGCAAATTTAATGTACATTCTACATTAAATTTAATGATTTTGTACTTTAAATAGTGAATAATTTACATTAACTTTGATTTAAAGCAATTTCCTGGAAATATCAATTCGTTGCAGGGGCGGATCCAGCCTCTCTCTTTGGGAGGGGGGCGGTGACATCACAAAAGTACATTATGGCAAGTGAAAGCAAGTTGTCGACGGGGGGGGGGGACACCGGAGACATTCCCATTTCTAGTGTAAATGGCCGGGTCGTGCCTATTTTTCTGAATTTGAAGCTCTTGGAGAGGAGGGGATGCCAGCAACATACACATTCTCAGTATAAGAGGCAGAATCGGGTCTATTTTCCTGAACTCAAAGCTATTAGGGAGCGGCTATCGCAAGAAAAACAAGTTGTCAACGGGAAGGAAGTGTCAGCAGCATACAAATTCCTAATCTCGATCTTCATGCAGAATCCGTTCTATTTTCCTGAACTCAGAGCTCTTGGGAGAGGGGGGGGGGCGATCGCAAGCATACACATTCCTATACTCTATTCAAGAATTAGAGAGAGTAATAAACCTGTTACCGAAATCCCCAACGTACTTGCCCCAGTACCACAGGTAACGGAGGACTGCCGTAAATCTAATTATATTTAAATATTATAAGCTTTTATAAACTTACTGCAATAATAAAACTTCTGATAGTTCATTTTTATTTCTGTCAGTGAGAAAAGTACACCTTACAGTGTGTCTTTAGTGATTTATCTTGTTTGTGCTTGTTTTTATATTTTATTTAAGATTAGTAAGATACCGAAAAAATATGTCCTCCACTTCTATATTTATTCCAAAATCGTTAAACCAAGGCATTTTTCCTCAATGAAAAACTTATTATGATGAATGCCTATGATGCCTTAAGATATCAATATCTAGATAATAATGTTAAAAGCTCTGTTGAGATGTGTTCCAACATGACAGGAAAATCTACTATGTACCGAATATTGAAGGAGAAAAAACGACTGTAATGTTTCGTATTCCCCCTTTCGATCACAGGCAGATGAAAAACCTCGTTGGAAGAAGAGATGAAAACTGCAGTAAAAGGAGTTGTACATACATTTTATTGTGAGAAGCAGATCCCATCCGTCAACAAAATTCTTACTAAAATCAATGAAGATCGAGATTTACTTGAAATTAAAAGAACTGAGCTCTAGAAATTGCTCAGAAAACTTAATTTTTGTTGGGAAAAACCAGATAGGAAATCTGTTCTTATAGATCGTCCGGAAACTGCCCGTAGGAGAAGGAAATATCTCTCTCAAGTAAAAGGCAGAGTTGCTAGAAATAATACAATGTACAAAATTAGTAATTTAACTGAACTTTTGAAAGATTTTTTTGAACAAAGTTACTGCGGAAAATTGAGCAAAATCTATATAATAAAAGAATAAAACCAAATGTGGAAACTCAATTAATTGAGCGACGATAGCTTCACTGAATTTGATTACGAATTAGATACGTAATGTTTACCAGTGTAAACACAATTTGTTTTTGTTGTATTTTATTGTTTAATGTTGTTTATATATTTTTTTTATATGTTTTTATTTTAGTGTGTCCCATTCTTTAATTTTATATATGTTTAATTCCAATTAGCCGTAATTTCTTTATTATTTTATTATTATATTTGTGACTTTTTCTTAAGCGTGTAAAATTAACACGTTTATTTTTTTTTAAGCCTAATGGATATTTCATATAATAAAGGAAATTAAATTAAGATGCCAGTGCAATAGAAATAAAAATAAGTAGATCTAATTTTAACTGTAACATATAAGAATTAATTACATTTGAATCCCTTTTTAGTGTTTAATTTAAGAAATAAATAAACTGAAACGTCAAATTTCCTAAAAATATTTATAATTAATAATAAAATGACCGATAGCCCCCCAAAAAAAAATATTATATGGATGAATTTATTTTTTCATATATGTTTAACTTCTTTTTTTCGACAATGAGTATTTTGTAAGTATTTAAATTGTAATTTCGAATTTTTTGAAAGAATAAGGCTACGTTTTAGTTTGAATGTGCCTAAAACGGTTTTTATGCCAAAATTAAAAATAATAAAAATACAGATGTGATTTGTGTTAAATATGTCAAAATTATCTGTATTTTGTACTGTATGTGAATTATTAAGAAATCATAAGAAATAAAATAATAATATAAAAACTTTTTATTTTAAATTTATTACCGAAATAATATTCTATGCCATAAATACTTAGTGATAAAATACACCTCTTTCCGACGCCTACGACAAGGATTAAAATCCTTTTTAACACTTCCAAATGTCTATTGTTATCCAACCCAAATAGTCCATTATTATAGACCGGTATTTTTGATTATAAAATTTCTAACCCATTCCTAAGAAAAAAATATATATCTAACAGATTTGACACCGAACTAAAGAACACAGGTAGTTTGCGAAGGGAAAAGGGTAAAAAATGATTTATTACTCTCTCTAGTCCTTGAATTAACTATAGTATAAGAGGTAAAATCTGGTATATTTTCCTGAACTCGAAGCTCTTGGGGGGGACTGTCGCCTCCACCGCCCCCCCCCTTGGATCCGCGCCTGATTCGTTGTACATTAAATTTGATTAAATCGAATCTTAAATTTCAACAAAGTAACTGAAAAGTAATTTCAATTTTCTGTATATAAAAATTAATTCACATGTACGTTAACATTAAAGTAATTTACGTTAATATTCATGGTACATTGCATGAGATTCCAGGAGATGGCGCAACTTGTATTGAACTTTTTATTTAGTGTGAAATAAGTTGCTTAATGGACTCAATTTTCTTATGATGAAGTGTACATGTCTGCTGGTGCTGACGGAAATCAATGAGTTCAAAACTGGTGTACAGATGATGGTACACTATCAATGGGAAAAATTTCCACCTTTTCCTGGTAGCAAAATTTTTTGACTTCATATTAATGTTGGTGCATTAAATAGTTGATAACATATTTTAAATTCAGTGAACACTGGCTGCATATTTAATGTAAATAAGTCACCTTAAGAAGTAATGATCAAATTTTAAATTTAATTTAAGATTACATTAAATTTAATAGAATGCATTAATTTATATTAATGTAAAAATTATTAAATTTAATGCATTACATTAATTGAATTTACGACACGATTTTTGAAATTTGTTTTCAGCACATTTATCTTAAATTTAATTAATTTCCTTTTTACAGTGTATGTACGACGTTTTATTTTTATCTACAAATTGGTATTGGAATCAGACTACAATATGGCTATGAGTTTCCAAGAACATTAGTACTTCAAGAGATTCTGATCAACTCAAGAAAAGTAAAAAATTAGCAGATATAATAACGAAAAAGCCATGAAAAGAAAAACTGAAAAGGTAAATATTTAAATGCCAAAAAGATAAATGCTAAGGGACCAAGTTATAAACCAGAAGATTTTGCATAAATGTGTTTTATTCAAATTAGATTATTTTTATAAAACGTTAATTTTATAGAAAACAAAAATACCATATTTTTCTAATGTGAAATAATGGATCGGCGATGAAATTCTCTTTTCTATCTTTTGAAGTATGTAACGAAATTGTGATCTGGTGAGTTTTCATAAAATTATGTATAGATATTGTCAATTTACTACTAAAAATTAGCTTTATTTAAATGTTGCAGAGGAAATCAACTTCAAACTGAACAAAATGAGACTACGCAAACCCCAGTTACCAGCTCCCAATGATTCAACTCCAATTTTCCTCTGAATATATTGAGTTTTTATAAGTTTTTTTCCTATTCTAAGACAACGTAACTGTAATTCATACCTAATTTTTCATAGCAAATAATCTATGAATAATTTTGTTTGTTTATACACAAAATAAAGTTTCTATTAAAAGTTGAAAATCTGTTTTTTAATTTATACAGGGTGTTCTCAAATTTGAGTCATTTATTTTAACAGCATATAGAACTCGTTACGAGAAACTGATTTACCAAAAATCGTTTCTATAAAAGTGGGTAACTAAACAAATTATTAATAATTATTTAAAAACTGTAATATAAACTTTATTTCATGATATATTCGACCACTGCATTGTGAAAACTTTGTTTACTACACTGAACAGATTACATATTGTTCTACAAAAGGTGTTCAAAATTGTAACCATGTGTTCGGTTAACGCAAAATGCTTGTTAGACGTATCCACGGATAATATCACAAGAATTTCAATGCGCTGTTGTAGTTCTTTCACAGTATTCACTTCTCCATCGTGGTAAAATAACAATTTTAAATAACCCTACTAAAAAAAACCGCAGATATTTAGATCTGGGGAGTGTGCAGGCCAAGAAATGGATCCATTTCGCCCCATCTATCTATTAGGAAACATTATATAAATGTTCGTCAACTTCTCTTTTGAGATGTGGTGGAGCTTCATCCTAAAGGACCCACATATTCTGTCTTACATTTAAAGGAATATCTAATAATTGTTGCAAATTGAGAGAAAATTTAAATAATTTTCACCTGTCAGTCAATTTGAAAAAAAAATTAAGGTCCTATAAGCATGTCATTTACTACGCCTGCCCGAACATTTACTAAGAATCTATGGTAACAATGACTTCTTTTCACTTCATGCGGATTTTCTACTGCTCAAACATGATTGTGAAAATTATCATTTCTTGTAAACATGGCCTCATCGGTAGCTAAAATAAATTTGATAAAATTGTCATTTATGCTATTCTGATGTAAAAGCCAGTGATAAAATTCAATTTTTCTAGGATAATATTTTGGTTGCAATGCTTTTACCCGTTGATAATGATACGGATACAGTTGTTCTTGTCGTAAAGTTTTTCACACTTTACTATGGACAAGAATAGAAAATCTCCTGAACCAGATCTAATTACCAACGAATTATTGAAATACGGATGCCAAATGCTTTACCGAGGAGTTACAAAAGCTTTTTAATAAAATTATTAAAGAAGAGCAAGTACCGCAAAAATGGAAAACCAGCTATACAATTCCCGTACACAAAAAAGATGACCACAAAAACCCGGACAACTACAGAGGAATTACACTTCTTAACTCTGTCACCAAACTATTTACAGCAATTATTCGTGACAAACTTGAAGAGAAAATAGAGATCTCGGAGGAACAACAAGGTTTTCGAAAAAACAGGGGAACCACAGATGCCTTATTTATAGTGAGACAAATAATCGAAAAATCAATAGAATTTAACCACCCTGCATACTTATGCTTTGTTGACCTAACAAAAGCATTTGAGCGCATCAAGAAGCAGCACATAACGGACATCCTAAAACAGAAAAATGTTTCAGCGGAGATCATAAACATAATTGATGACTTGTACACAAATTCAAGCACAAAAATAATAACATCCGAAGGTCTAACCGAAGACATCAAGATAAACGAAGAGATAAGGCAGGGAGACTCGCTAAGCCCCTTCTTATTTAATTTGATAATGGACCGCATAATAGAGGACATCAGACTGAAACGCGGATACCAGATGGGCGGACACAATATCAATATAATATGCTACGCGGATGATGCGGTTCTACTCGCAGATAACGCAGACGACCTCCAGAGATTGATACACCTATTTAACGCATCAACTAAGAAGTACAATATGCAGATATCAACGAAAAAAACAAAGTGTATGGTAATTTCCAAGGAACCAAGAAGATATAAGCTACAGATAGAAAATGCCATAATTGAACAAGTCATGAACTTTAAATACCTAGGCATTGACACAACAAGCTGTCGTAACCTTACTGGAGAAGTACTGTCACAACATACAAGAGCCCTACAAGTGGCAGGATGCTTGAGAGATGTTATATTTCGAAACAGATACATGAGAATAGAGGGAAAAACAAAAATATATAAGACCATGATACGACCAATTCTAACTTATGCCACGGAAACAAGAGCAGACACTAAGAAGACAAAGCAGAAAATGAGAACCACCGAAATGAAAGTACTGAGATCAATGCTAAACGTGTCAATCAGAGATAGGCTGACAAATACCTTAATCAGAGAAAAATGTAATGTGTAGGACGTGGTCAAATGGACAAAAGAAAGAAAATGAGATTGGAAAGAACACGTTGAGAGAATGAGTGAAGAGAGACTAGCCAAAGTTTGTATGTATGGACGACCAAGAGGAAGAAGATTACCAGGACGACCACCAAAGAGATGGGCCCAGAGCTGGTTCTCTTCATCAGCAGAATAAGGCGGGTGTAGATAGAATGACAAACAGGGATATCCCTAGTCAACGTAGAAGAAGAAGAAGAAGACCATGGACAACTTCTACTTGACCTGCTATGGACTTACTGCTCCTCTTTGGGTCATTTCTAATATTTCTTCCTCGATCTCCACCATTTTGCGTGGAGGAGGTCTTCCAGCGTAACCTCCCGGTTATTCTATCAAATACATGGAAACGCGAAGTCTTATAACTAAATATACAAACATCCGCGGAGACGGATGGTTTCGGAAAGGAAATCTTCGTGTACAAACGACATACTGCTGCTATATTTTGTTAGCACTCCCCGTAAGTTAATAGTACGTTCACTAGTTCATTGTTTCCATAAACGTGTACCATTTTCATTGCACAAAACACCCACAAATGAAAAATAATATCACGCACTACTGTACGAATTATTTAGCTCTTAAAACCTTATAACGTTGCATATAAAAAATAGGCATACCCAGTATCAGTAGTAAACAAAGTTTTTACAATGCAGTGGTTGAAAATATCATGAAATAAGGTTTGTATTACAGTTTTTAAATTTTTAAAATAATTAATAATAATTTCTGTCTTTGCCAACTTTTATATAAACTATTTTTGCTAAATCGATTTCTTTTTACGAGTTCTACAAGCTGTTAAAATAAATGACTCAACTTTGAGAACAGCCTGTATTTATTTAAATAAAAAAATAAGCTTGAACCGGACATCACCCTTAAAAATCAACGTGTAAATCAATAGTAATATTCTCGTATTAACATTTTTTTATCTTTCAATATCTATTAATATACTTTAATCTTTTTATTGACACTACCACCCACATGAGAGGCACGCGTACCATATGCAATTTCAATTTCTCATAACAACAATATCAATCGAGTAATTGTTAAAATATCTATGTCTAATGCGTATTAGTTACTCTGTCTGATTTTATGACTTAAGTAAGATTTAATAAGATTTTTTGTCTTTTTTTAATTCTTGTGTAATGGGCGTGTACGTGTATGTATTTGGTCATCCAAGTAATAATAATTATGATTTAGATGACAGTTACATATGTGTCTAAGATAATATTTTATTGTGTGTAATTAGTTCAGTTTATGGTTTAGAAATGCATTATTAGTGGTCATTAGAATTTGCAATTTTGTTTCTCTCTCAGATTTAAGAAGCATGGCAAAAGAGTCCTAAAAGTGCTCTGGAAGTGGTACATGTTCGAAAAAGAACAAGTTACATTGGATTAAATTTTTTAAAAACTGATCTCATTTGAAAATATGGCTTTAAAGAGGTAATTTCATAAAAATTATACGTTTTCAGTACTGAAGCTCGGGTAAAACCTTAAGTATGGAACAGTCAGTTCAATATCTTATAATTTAAATTCCAGCTGGCGGTTTTTTTATACGAGGGGCACTCCCTAACAATTAAATGGAATTTTTTTAACACAATCTTGAATTTTCAGCGTATATGACTCTCTTAAAGTACGGTGACTATGAGTTTTCAAGTTAAAAATTGCGTACGGACATTTTTTGGGAACGTAGAATCCTTATAGACCATCTGCACGAACAATTTTATTAGTGGATCCCAGTATACCAAACGCTTGGCATGTCATCGCCTTAAGCCTCGTACAAACTGACAAAAGTCAGGATCTGCATCCAAAGCTTCCAAATAATTTCGAGAAATTTGCTACTCAATCAGTTTTTTTAGCGACTCAACCATTTTAGAGCCCAACTTTCAGGAACTTCTCTCTCTTGGGCAAAACTCGAATTTTTAAAAAGAAAATGGATTAGATTTATAATATCAACGTTTGTTATGAATTTACATTTAAATTGAAGAAACTATTTTAGTTCTCATCCAATTAAAAAACTCTCATAAAATAAAGACAGATGTACTCTGATCGAGAACAGTTAGAGGCAGAGTACTAATCTCAGATTGCAAAAAAGTACCAGAAAAGGGTGGAACTCTATCCCATGGCCACCTGCAGACTGATTTGTTGATTCCCCTCAATAAAAGGTAGGCAAGCGCATCTCAAGATAAGAAAAGCGAATCTTTTAAGCAACTTTTATTAGATCAAACATGAAGTCTAATACAAACAGCGCCATCTCCTAGCATTCCACGCAATCTACATATTTAATCTTATAGAGATTTATATCTACTGTTGATTTTATGACTCGAAGTATTATAAAATTAATTTTATCTGTAAGATTTCACAAATAAAAGCTGAATTTTCAGAACGCTGCTTGTCGACCGACATATCTATACATGAATATATATATATATATATATATATATATATATATATATATATATATATATATATATATATATAGTTCAGTAAAATTCAAGCTTAATTTGGCTGATTTTCTCTAAAACTTGTAAACGGGAATTTTCGAGGTCGCACATAAAGAATCTAAAATTGTTTCAAAATATGGCGCTCCCAACTTGGCGGATTAAATATTTTCCATCTCTTGATTTTTTTAGGGGGAGAGGGGTAAATTATAAATTTAAATTTATTTTTGAAAAATTAGATAATGTGGATTCAATATGGCTTCCTACCAAATTTGGTCTAGGGGCATCCTTGAGGTTGTAAATAACGGGTTTAAAATAATTTTTAAAAAATCAAAATAGTAGATGAAATACGGCAGTCAAAATTTTACATTTCTTTATTATATATAGGAGGTGGGCTTTTAAGGATGTAGGTTGAGATTAGATTAAAAATTAATTTTTCTTAATTCGATTAAATCTGAAGTTTATTTTATAAAATTAAATTGGTGGGACTTTTTCTGATTTGGTCCGAAATTGATTTTGGGGGGAAGGGAGGTCATTGGGACGTATATTATCGATCTTAAATTAATTTTTTAAACTCAATATGCTGGATAAAATATGTCAAACTAAAAAATTTACATGTCAAGTTCTTGCAATATCAGTATTGGAGGGTTTTGGACATATTGGATTTACTATGGCAGAATAAATATTTGTTGGATACAATTTTATTCAAAACTGAGATATGGACAATTTTCAGAATTTTGTCGTTTAGTTTAGTGTGGAGTTTAACTTTGGATAAAATGGGTGCTTACTTGCTACCGCGGAAACATTTTGAGACACACATATCTCGCATAGTAGGAAGTTCAATTAATATATGGATATGATGATAGGTTCAAAACTAAATATCAAGAAATAAAATATTATAAAAAAAATTAATCCGCCTTCTAAAAAGCTCTAAAAAGTGGAAAAAAAAAACAATTTAAATTTTTATATGAAATTAAAATTTTTGAAGTTGCAGATAAATTTTAAAATTAATTTTGGTTATACCAGGAACTGGACACTCTATATATTTTTACATATTTGGGTTCCTCACAAAATTTTGTATAAGATCGTTGCCAAACTAACAAGAAATGTCGATAAATTTTGAAAAAACTTGGGGTTATAAAATTTGTATTATTTTTCAACTAACATCAATGAAAAAAAAAACAACTGTAACTGTGATAAATAAAAGATAAGGAAATTATCTAAGCTCATAAAATAATTAATATTTTGTAGGGGGTGCGTTTGCAGATATGCAAGCAAGATTTAAAACGCATTTAACACTTTTGTTCAAATGGGACACTCTGTATTTATTTATTTTATTATAAAGATATTTTGATTACCATTCATTATTTTAAATTTTATTACAGATTTTTAAAAACTTTAATATCTTCAATTTTCCGGCTTAACTATGACAAAAAAAAATAGTTTTCAGATTTATAATGTTATTCTTTTCTTAAATCAAAATTTTGTGTTCCCCCTGCAAAGTACGTATCAAAATATTTTAAAATTAATTTTGCCAAGCCTGAAACAGTTGATATGATTTATGTTTTGGGTGACAGCGACAAAAATTATTAAATTAATTTTTATATATTAATTAATACCTAATAATATAGTACAGTTACAATCTACTACAGTATAATCAATGCACGCATATATGTAGATTATAATTTATAGACTATAATACAGTTATAGTATATAATACAACGTGAATATCCCCACTTGGATTATGGTGGGGAACTCCGTAAGCCTGTAGCTTTTTAGAGCAATATAAGAAAGATTTTTTTACGTCGCACTTAATGTGGCGTGATTATTTACACGGCACTAAACATAAGGTATTTTTTTCACCATTTTTTTTTTTAACTAAGGATTTTTTTTGCGGCACCATTGAGTGATACTCTTCAACGCATTTTTCATGAAGGAATTTTTCCCCGAACATAATTTTGTTGTGATTTTCTTCGCAACCACCATCGGTTCATTGTTTTTTCTTGCCTTTCTTATTTTAATATTACAGCTGGTTATATCTTACTCTGATTGTATCCATTAATACGAATTTTAGTAATATGTTATTAATTTTAGATTTCCTGCTTAACGGAGAAAAAATTTATGGAGGTGGGAGCTAGCGTTTTAAATGGCTCGCCTAAATAGATTCATAGCACGCATCGGTTTGTTTCCTTTTAAATTTTCCGCCACACATAGATATAGATAAAGCTGCACTTAAAAACTTAATATTCTAAATTCGTCATGCTAAAAAAACCCATCAAATCAACTCGTTTCTTAGTCCTTATCACGATTTCATTTAGAAATCGTTTGTTCTTATTCTTATGCAATGCGTTATGCAAAATTGCAAAGTCTATTGCTCATTATTATAGTAAAATAGCCATATATCTATATATAGATCCTAAATTATTGCACATCAGAAAAACAAACAAACATTAACGGTTGGGTAGTTATGTTAACAATTCTGGTTGAATCTTACTTCTAGCTAAACTCGAGATATGCCAAAGAAAATTACTGCTAATTATGTTTTTTTTTGTTTGCCTTTGAGAATATTTTTGATGTACTCTTAGTTCAAATCTATTTTTATAAATTACTGGGAAATGTACTCATTCGTTACGCGATTTGAAAAAAAAATATATAAAATATTTATAATGATCGATTTATACCTCTTATTACTAATTAAACCTGAAATATACCAAGTAGTTTTAATAAATCAGACCTTTAATGGAAAAGGTAGACAGGATATTTTCTGTGAATTCCACTCAGACTTTCTCTCCATGCGCGTTTCAACCACTCAATGATCTCGTTACTGGAGCTGTAACAAACCAAAAGCAACATTCACAAAAAACAACTATCTCTATCAGAATGTTATATCTGCTAGTGGCGAATCAAAAAGGGGGTGGTGGTGCCGTTGCCCTCCCCCCAAACTTCGAATGCAGAAAAATAGACCCGACTCTGCCTTTTACACTAGGAATATGAATGCTGTTGGCATCTCCCCTCCTCGTCGACAATTCGCGTATGTTTGCGATGCCCCTCCCTCAAAAGCTTCAGAGCTTTGAATTCAGAAAAATAGACTCGACCCTGGCTCTTACCCAGGAATGTGAATTTTGTTGCCCCCCCCCCCCCGTGTCGATAACTTGCTTGCGCTTGCTATCGCTCCCTCAAGAACTTTGAATTTAAAACTGCTGGCGTCTCCCACCCCCCATGTCGTCAACTTAATTTCACTTGCCATACGGTATTTTTATGATATCACCGTCCTCCCTAAAGAGAGAGGCTGAATCCGCCACTGATAACTGCAGACATATTTGATGTCAGACTATAAAATATCAACATATCTATAATATCTTGCTGACATCTCGGAATGAGAATTTGAAACAGACAATTGTTTTCTGTGAATTTTGTTCTTGGTTCATTAGAGCTCCACTGAAGATGTGGTAGTAATTGAAAAAGTAATAACAGAGGTCTACAAAAAGTGGGGTCATAATTGTAATTGGGAGCTGGGGATCATTTCCGAAATAATTTGTTACGTAAAATCGGAATCCGAGGTCAGAATAGGCCCACCACGTCAAAATTTTGAAATATTTGTGGTTTTTTCTAATAGCATCATTTAGTACTATCATTACCATTTAAAATAAGCTACCAAGTTGTCATCTACGATTTTTTCTTACAAAGTTATAGCCATTTTAAGTTCAGGTTAGTACGCTTTTAGAGACCAATATCGCTTTTTGCAAACTTCAATTGACCATTTTGAATCCACCACTTAAAAAAAAATTATTTTCTGTCCCAGTTCGTTGAGGACTTGGTGAACAGTTTCGTCCTCCTCCAGGTACCATCTGCACGTCGGGTTATCAACAACACCAGTCTTCTGAAGATGACCCTTCAGTGATAATGTACTATCAACAATTCCACCACAATTTAAAGCCGTTTCTTGTCAGACCGTTCAGTACTTCCTTGCACTCAGACACTAGTAGCGAAGTTACGATACTGGTAGGATAATATATTTATTATCTTGATAATGTACTATCAACAGTTCCACCACAATTTAAAGCCGTTTCTTGTCAGACCGTTCAGTACTTCCTTGCACTCAGACACTAGTAGCGAAGTTACGATACTGGTAGGATAATATATTTATTATCTTACTCCTGTTTACGTTGCTCTCATAAAGATGGCTACACTGCAGAATAGCATGAATATCCTCCATTAAGATCGTCGCCGTTGTCTAAGAGAATAGAACTCTCTGACTCCGATGCTCTTGTCCAAAACTTCAGCTCCAGCTATTTGATCTTGTCGAGATTCTCCCATTCCAATTCCGAAATGCCCTTGGAAAATGAGACGG
Source organism: Diaprepes abbreviatus (assembly GCA_034092305.1). Lineage (NCBI taxonomy): Eukaryota > Metazoa > Arthropoda > Insecta > Coleoptera > Curculionidae > Diaprepes > Diaprepes abbreviatus. The sequence goes on along the minus strand of JASJET010000037.1, from coordinate 1,657,585 downwards.
TATGTAACCTTCACAACTCTTGTTCTCTATGTATAAGTGACGGGGAGGTAGGTTCACCTGTACCTCCAGAGTTCTAGTGAGGGCTGCTCTAACCGCACTCATTATTCCCATACAAACCATGCTTTGAACTTTGTCAAGTTGAAGACGGGCGGATCCTCATAGTGTATATTCAAAACAGCTTTCTTGGTGTCAGTTCCTAATCGCACCCGAGAGCTTGTTTACAAGCCCCGAATGCACATATAGCCTTCCTGGTTCGAGCTTTAATATGATCATTCGTCAACTGTTTCCTTGTATTGAAGGGTCCATCCCGTCTTTTTTTTTTCTTTATCAAGAGAATCAGCTCGGCCTCGTCCGGGTTTATTCTGAGCCCATGTTTGTGGCACCATCACTCCGCGAACCGTTTGGCCCGCAGCATTGATCCGCTCAGGTCCCAGATATCGCGACAACTTTAAATAATTCCTTATTCAGTTTACTGAAATAAAAAAAAAAATAGTTATGCAACAAAGTGCCAACGAGATAAATGATTTCCATCAATATAGGAATTTTAATAACATATTTAAAATTTTGGATTTGATTTATTGATACATTTTGTAACCAAAGCGAAAGGTACCTATTAATATAATTCTTAATCCCGGTACCCAAACCATATTGTTCGGCCGTTAAACATGTCCGCTATTTAAATTTATGGCTGGCGGGGAAAAATAATTTTTCACCAACGGTGGTTACGTTACGTCGCTCGTTGCATTATCCATAATAAGTTTCACCTCTGACCTGATATTTACCGATTTGAGTCTCTCAACGTAAATAAATTGCCGGAAAATGAAGAAATGAGATATTTTACATGCCGCTGAAATAAATCGATAGATGTAGAGAAATCTGAATGCATCAGTGAAATAATGCCCATTCAAATTGCACGACTTCGGTTGCCAACTAAATCTTTGGCTTCAGGTCATCACATTGTACGATTACATCCATCTCAAGTTTAGAAATTACAATCTGTTATTATTTTGGTAGGCGTGTTTCTGAGCTAGTGAATCTTTATTTATTGTATTTTTTGAACATATAAATATATTTTCCATCCAAAAACATAAATTGAAAAACATTAATTACATTACTACCAGTTTTGGCAGTCATAAAAAGCATACTTACAAGTTGACACTGTTCTCGCGATTTTATCTCTTTTTAAAATGAATCGACATTGGTATATATAGCTACAGGAAGGTTATAGTGGTTGCGTATAATTCCTCGTTTTGTTACAGCAGAACCATTGTTAAGATATTGTCCAGTAAGTGTGGTCTTCCTATATACTGAATTTTTAATAATTTCAGTTGAACGGTTCACCATGACATCTAGAAAGGGCGATGGATCATTTAATTCTTTTTCCATGGTAAACTTAATTGTAGGTCGAATGGAGTGTAGATGTGTCAAGGAATCATTTAATTCTTGATCATTACCCTTCCATTCGATGAAAGTATCATCGACATATCTCAACTAGACTTTCGGTTTCACTGTTGCTCTTTTGACGGCATCAGTATATATATATATAAAGTCTTAGAAAAATTAAATTTTAATATAATATTTTTCAAACGTTTTGTCGATGATTGCATAGCAGCCGTACCACAAAATAAAATAAATGAAATTCTCCAAGAGTTTAACAGTTTCAACGAAAAATTACAGTTCACGTCCGAAACAGAGAATAATAATAAAATAAATTTTCTAGATATGACACTTATACGCAGAAAAAACAAAATTTTAACTGAGTGGTACACCAAACCAACTTGGTCAGGTAGATATCTAAACTATTTCTCTAATCATTCAAAAACTCAAAAAAATAGCGTTATAATCGGTCTATCTGATCGTGCTATCTCCCTAACGTCTCCAGAATTTCGACCAAAAATACTGCAAAAAGTAAAAAAGACACTAATAAATAATAATTTCAACGAAAAGACTATCACCAAAATAATTGATAAACGAACATATAAGTTTTATAATAACGTAAAAACAAAAAACATAGAACATAAACAGCAGAAATATGTGGCATTACCTTACACTAGTGAGCTGTCAGAAAAAATAAAATACATTTTAAAAAAAGCATGATATTATCGTATGCCACAGGTCACATAATAAATTAAATACATTGTTCACAAATTTAAAAAGTAAAACTCCTCTAATGAATAAATCAAATATAATATATTCGATCCCTTGCACAAATTGTCCCAAAAAATATATAGGCATGACGAGCCAATTACTGAAGAACAGATTAAATGACCATAAATATACAAAAAACGCCTCAACAGCGTTAAACAAACACACACAGGACGAAAAACACACTTTTGATTATGACAATACCATTATAAAAAACAAAGATATGAATTACCAAAAATTGCAGATAAAGGAAATGATTGAAATTAAAAAAGATAAAAACACTGTTAACGACAGAACAGATATGGGAAATTTGATCCACATTTACGCAAACCTAATTTAAACAAAACTACTAAGTATTCGATCCGGTCAAATAAGAATCAAAAATAGAATATCCTCTTAAACATAAAACCAAACATATACCTTATTTGTTTTTTTTTATACATTGTAAAATATAAAAAATATTAAAAAAATAAAACACATTCGCATTCCACGTATCCTCAGTAAACGATGAAAATTTAAAGTTTATTTAGAAACAGAACAGCAAAATGTCAGGGTATGTGCCGGTAAAATTAAATATTTTTAAAATGTTTTAAAGTTTTGACCACTGTTCTTAAGTGTCTTGTTTGTTTTCCAAAATCGTAAAATATGTTTTTTATTTGATGTATTTTAATTATATATTTTTTTAGGAAAAAATTTTGAAAATGCCTTGAATAAAGGGCGAAACGTCAATCGTTTTGTGTTTTATTAATTATAGAACCTAAACCCAAGAAAATACAAAATTAAGAAAAATTATATATATATATATATATATATATATATATATATATATATATATATATATATATATATATATATATGTTGTGTGCTTTCACGGATTCCTCCGTGTGAGATGCAATAGCAGTGGATATATCCACATTATGCCGTTGTAGTGCTGAAATCACATTCAGCAAACGTACAAATATATGCAGCTCCGTGCCTGAATGAAGGAAAATGCGAACAGTAAATGCAAACTTCGTTCCAATCATATCCTTTCCGTGTTAGAGGTTGCACACAAATTGCTAAGGAAAACAATTTATCCTATTCCACCACCATCGAGATGAGGGTCTACCTGTACCACCATACCGAGAAGAAAGTCAAAACTTACCCTCCCCGCCACAGTGATACGACAGAAGTACATGTTTCGTCTCTACTAGACTCATCAGGGTACCGACATGCACCTGGCTGTGCAAAGGACAGATCAGAAGGAAGCATGCAAATACTGAACGCGGCTTCGTCGACTTCCCGCCGGATGGCGTACATATGTTTATGCGGCCTTCACGGATTCCTCCGTGTGAGATGCAGCACTACAACGGCATAATGTGGATATATCCATTGCTATTGCATCTCACGCGGAGGAATCCGTGAAAGCCGCATAAACATATATACGCCCTCCGGCGGGAGGTCGGCGAAGCCGCGTTCAGTATTTGCATGCTTCCTTTTGATCTGTCTTTTGCACAGCCAGGTGCATGTCGGTCCCCTGATGAGTCCAGTAGAGACGAAACATGTACTTCTGCCATATCACTGTTGCGGGGAGGGTAAGTTTTGACTTTCTTCTCGGTATGGTGGTACAGGTAGGCCATCATCTCGATGGTGGTGGAATAGGATAAATTGTTTTCCTTAGCAATTTGTTCAATCTGTGCAACCTCTAACACGGAAAGGATATGGTTGGAACGAAGTTTGCATTTACTGTTCGCATTTACTTCATATATATATATATATATATATATATATATATATATATATATATATATATATATATATTTGTGACTATTGGAGAAAATGAAGAACCCATTGAAAATTCGTCGTCTTGACCGTAGAACTTGTCCTAAGCACTATGTAGGCAACACTCCAAAAGGTCCATCACCCTGTCCAGTGGCAACGTGGTTCGATCAAATAATGTTGGATTATTTAAAAGTATAGTTTTGATTATGTCTAGTGATTCCCCTGGCATATTAGTATAGAAACATTCCACATCAAAACTTGTCTGTCATCTAGATCTAGACTAATGTTACTTATTATATTCACGAAATGTGTGGAATATTTACCATATGAGTTCGTCTTACCTTCTAAAGGTTGTATGATTTTTAGAAGAAACTTCGCCACTACACTTGTTGGGGATCCTTTGGAGACGGTTATCGGGGTCAATGGTATCCTGGTTTTGTGAAATTTCGGTAATCTGCAAATATATGGTAGCTTACTGTGGTGTGGAGTGAACGCCGATCGTAGGTTGTCAGGTATATGGTCTTTGTATTTCTTTAGGGTTCCGTAGATTTTTGACTTCATAAATTAACGGTCGATATTTACTTACGTTCTTGATTACGGTTGCATTTCCCTTGCCCTCTGGTTGAATCTTTATAGGTTCATCCTTACGAAGTCCTTTTACGGCCAATGCTTCTGTCTTGGAAAGATTTTGAACCGAATTTTTCTTATTTTCCAAAGCTGATCTTATTTTCCCTCCAAACTCGTCAAAATTGTTTTCATCGACTTGTAATGATTCTACGGAGCTTATAATATCTAAAACAAATATGCTTTTTGATGTTACTGCGAAATTAAGCCCCTTGCTCAATAGTTGTTCTTCTGCTATTGTGAGTATCCTTGAAGATAAGTTCATGATGATTTTTTTTCCAGTTTTTACAGACTCGTCATGTTTTGTTTAATTTTGTTGCATTTGTTGTCTATTTTGTGGATCTTTCCACACTACATTAAGCTACTGCATCTTTATGGATTACCGAAAATTCACAAGACCAACACATCATTGAGACCAATAACCAGCTCCAGAGGATCCTCAACAAGTGCACTGGCGAAATTTCTTCTAAAAATCATACAACCTTTAGAAGGTAAGACGAACTCATATGTTAATTCCACACATTTCGTGAATATTACAAGTAGCATTAATCTAGAGCCAGACGACAGACAAGTTTTGATGTGAAAAAGCTTTATACTAATGTGCCACTATGGGAATCACTGGACATAATCAAAAAACTAAACTTTCAAATGATGTAACATTATCGAACCATGTTACCACTGGAGAGGGTGATGGACCTTTTGGAGTGTGGCCTACATAGTGTTTCAAGTGAAGGACGAGTTCTACGTTCAGTACGAAGGGCCAATATTTTGATTATAAATTATTGTGGCCAAATAAAATCAATTAGGTAAAGATTATTAAAGGATATAAAATACATAGAAGAAATAACTCTACATACTGTATAATAAAAACTGTTTGGGTAAATAAATGATAATTTTTAGTAGTACACACCTTAACATACTTATCAAAAAAAAACTACAGTCAAATATTTTGTTTTTTCAAATGATTATCTTATCGTTTTTCTAACCAATATTGTTAACATTGTTAACCCATAATTTGCTTATGTATAAGTTTTAAATATTTAAATAACGATTATTTAAAGTTTTAAAGGAAAAGAAAGCCATAAATCCAACAAAAAATTGATAATGACTGCCGCCGGATGATAACGTCACAAATCAGCATTGTGTCTTTATATTCTAGGAGTTGTTGACTTGCCCCCTAGCAAAATAATAGACTTTGTGGAAAGTCGAAATATCCCGGATTTATATGAGATTATTAGGTATGTAGAGGGGCAAGGAACGATTTTACGACCTACTCATAACCTACAATCTACTTCATCTAATTTCCTAGCATCGACAAAAAAGTTCAATTGTTTTAAACCTGGTCATGTCTTTTATCATTTACGATATCTCAATGAGTACCTTCGAATTTGTTCCATCCTGTATATCCATATCTAAGTATGACGACTATGGCTTCCAAGAAATATTGCTCAATATTTACTTAGCGTCATAAACGATAAAAATAATAAGGAATGTAACCAAAAAAAAACTTATTGAAAGGCTCTCGTCATAATAAATTGCCTACGATCAGCGTAAAATGAAATAGCATATATCTTGTGTGTGCATATATATACATTCTTTAGATTGATTTTCTGATATTATCGTTTATAGTAATAAGGGTACCTAGAAGTAGAAGATCGAACCGATAAATTGATGTGAATCTAAAGTAACACACTGTAATTGTTTCCGTACCTACCAGTTATTTTATTGAAGTAGTGGTACCTAGAAATGGCATGAATTAAAATAGTTATGGAATTGATAGCATATCGCAATATCTATAAGTGTGTTGTAGGTATTTAAAATAAAGTAAAATAATAATTTCCTTTGGGTTTTGCTACCGCACAGGTGGCGAACTAATATGCGAGATTTCCCATAAAATACAACAGGACAACTATAATTTTGTGTATACTAATCGAGCAGTGGTTCCAAATCTTTTCTCTTCGCCATATTTCATTAATAATACAAAAATAAAAAGTTTAAAAAATATATTATTATGAGATTTAAGAAAATGATGATATTATTCATTTTATTAGGTATTAATTACTTATTAATGATTAATCTGATAATCTCCGCTATACCAGTCCCATGCCTGGGACCTTATCACGCAAGAGATAAGGAAGGAGGAGGGATCGAGGAGTAACACCTCGAAAAAAAAAACTGGGTTCAGCTGATCCTTGTCCAGGGGGAAAGACCACAACGACGGAAGGCAAAGTAGTAAAACTTCAGTACGGTGGACCCGGCAGAAGTGGCAACTCATGCTTCTAGGGTTAATATATAAGTACCCCTATCAATCCACTTGGCCAACAAGGTAGGTTTATGGCCAAAAACCCCAACATAAAGAAACGTAGGCCCTCAATCTCCGGCAGCTTGAGGATCTCTGATCAAGGTGGCGATCAGAAAAAACTAAAAGCAGAGGGTGTTAAGAATCGTCGGATTAGATCAGGCTACTAAAAAAGACGGCAGCTCTGCATAGCTACATATAATGCTAGAACCTTGCTATCGGAAGAAAAATTGCTATAAATGGAGGAGAAATTAGAGAACATAAATTGGAACATCGTGAGCCTCAGTAAAATACGTAAAAGAGGAGAAGAACAGATAACCCTTAAATCTGGCCACCTGTTTCACCAATGAGGAGAACTGGACTCATCGTTCGGATGAGTGGGATTTATCATTCATAAAACGCAAATACAGTCGATAACTGAAATTAAGAGCATTAGTTTAAGAGTAGCATACCTCATCATAAAACTAAATTCCCAATATAGTATCAAATTAATACAGGCATATGCTCAAGCTCTGATGCCGACGAACTGGAAATTTTTTATGACAACATCGACCAGGTCCTAAAAGAGAAAATAATGTGCTATACTTTATTAATTGGTGATTCTAATGCCAAGCTTGGTAGAAAGCGAGATGAATCTGAAAGACTGATTAGAGATCATGATTACCGTGTAAGAAACTAACGAAGAAGTAGACTTCTAAACTTTTTCCTACAAATCAACTTATATTTAATGAACTCTTTCTTCAGTAAAAAACACAACTGAAATGGACACGGGTAAGCCCAGACGGAAACACTGAAAACGAGATAGATTACATCATCGCAGATAAAAAGGAAATAATACAGGACGAAACGAATATTTTTACACAGTTCTGTATTAATACTAAACAAAATTGAAAGTCATGGTTCTTGGGTTTAGACTCTGTAAAATGGGAATTATTATTCGACGTTTCGCCTACGATTGCACGAGGCATCTTCAGGGACCTTTACTCCACGAGATTATAACACTGAATGACTATCGAGGAGCAACAGCCCGGTATTTATACCCGACGGGTGCTCAGCGAACCTGCATCTCTATTAATATTATTTGGCTATTTACAAATTTCGATTGATTCTCTTATTTTACGTTTAAAGAAACCAGACACTGATACTAACCCTTTAGTTTCTTTTACAATAAAAGTGTGACCTGAGCAATGCTGGTCTTCAGCTAGTGCAGATTGTACAATTTGTTTCTTTTTTATACATCTTTCATGTTCCTTAAGCCTAGTGGATATAGACCATCCTGATTCATCTACATACACTTTACCACAAGACCAAGGTATCTTGTAAACGCCTTCTGTTTCAAATAAAATTGCATCCTTTGGAGACTTCAAACATTGTCCAACTTTCTTACATGTGTTGAAAATTGTCCGATTATTTGATTTTCGGAGCAATCTGGCAATCTTGTCGGTGGTTCCGTGTATGTAAAGTAAGACAACACTGTCCATAGGAGGTATATTTTTGACATTTGGTTGAGGAGTTGGGTTTTTACATTTATTAATAGAACGTCTTATACCTTCAGCGCTATTTCCATTTCCTCTCAGAGCATTAGTCAGTTTTTCTGTTGTGATTTCAGTGATTGTTCTTCACATATTGAACGTGCTCTATGTATCAAAGAGTTCATGATGGATTGTTTTTGAGAAGAATGATGGTGTGACGTTGCATTGAGATATCGATTTGTATGTGTTGGTTTTCTGTACACAGAATGACCTAATTTGCCATTCTCTTTCCTTTTACTAGTAGATCAAGAAAGGGAGGACAGCATTTGATTCAGTTCCCAGATTTAGATGACCCAGGAAATTATGGAGGTTATCTGCGCCATGCGGCCAAACAACGAAGGTATCATCTACATATCTGCACCAAAATTTAGGTTTTAGAAGAGAAGAAGACAAGGCGTTTTCTTCGAAAGCTTCAATGAAGATGTTGGCTACCACAGGTGATAGCGGAGATCCCATGGCCACTCCTGAAGTATTCTCTTAGAAAGTTCCTTGGAAAGTAAAATAAGTGGAAATCCGACATGCTTGAATTAATTCTAGTAGGGTGGAGTCCATGTTGTTATTTCGTAACATTTGTGTATAGATATTCCACATTAAAAATGACCAATATGTCTCCGGGCTCTAATTGGATGGTTTTTAATCTTTGGACAAATTGTCCCGAGTTTTTTACAAAGGACTCGTTTTTTCTTGTAAAGGGATGTAAAAGTTTGGCCAGATATTTAACTATTTTGTAGGGTAGTGGGTCTATTGCGCTGACAATTGGATGTAGAGGTATATTTTCTTTATGTATTTTAGACAGTCCGTAGAGGCGTGGAATCTTTCAGCTACTTGGATTAAGAGCTTTTTTTTGGAGTGAGGCTGGAGGCGTTAATAACCAATACTTTCGACTTGACTAAAGCCGTAAAAGCTTTCATTCTTTACCAGACAACATTATAAAACGCCGATATTAAATCGAAGGTAACATTTCTTTCTTCTTATGTCCATTTTAGTTTAAGTTAAATGTATCTTTTTTCCAAATATTTTCCCGGATAGTTTATATTTTCTTTTAGAAGACGTTGCAGACGATTTTTTCATGACTTCAACCTGACTCAAATATTTTACATATAGATGGAGGCAAAATAGAAGATGTTGCAGTCCATTTCTTCATCTCTCGAAGTTGACTTATATATTTCGCGAATGTTTACAGGAAAGTAGTACAGTTTCAAAATTTTTTAGATAAATTACGTAACAACATTTTCGTCTTAATTTATCATGCTTACAAATATACAACTTCCATTATAGATAGTAGTAAAGATTTAAAAAAATGTCCATAATATCATAGACGATATTGTGGTAGTTTTTCTTTATTGATTGGCCAAGAATGAAAGATTTATATATACCTTTACATTGTAGCCTTAAATACCATTTATAACATTTAATTTAAATCAGCAACATGTAGAATATCAATTTTATAATAATAATAATAATAATAATTTACAACCCTCTTCAATAAATTTTATCATTAATGTTGTCTCCACGTGAGCGGTTAAAGGTCCCAATAAAACAACTTATCTCTATTTGCCATAAGTGTCGATTATATCTTGAAGGCATACTTAAGATATGCCTTTTAGTATGGGCGTGCCATCATCTAAAAATTTCGTTATAAGTTAATTATTATCGTCGGAGCCTGTCCTGTGGGCATGGTTCTGTAGATTATACTGTGGTTCTGTTCGTACAAATATTAATTACTTGTAAGTCTTATCTACCTAAATTCCTAAAATGGCTATGCACACTGTGGATGTCGTGAACTAACGTGGTGTGAATTATTGTTAAAGTGGCGCGGCATCTCAATAGGAGAAGCTAGATAATGTACAATCAAATAATTAATTTCAGGAATTTAATTCTCAGAGAAGTATACGAGGATGGAACGAAAAGTGTCTAGAAATGTTAGCTTTTTCAGTATTATGTAGTCTTCGAAAGAGATATGTTGAGTTTTGATATTTTTCGAATATGGAGAAAGCCGAATTTTTATAGGACACAGATTTATCTGCTCTAGAGGAAACAATTACCCAGATCACAAAAATGGAGTGGGCTTTATTGTGTCCAAGAAGATAGATGGGTCGGTGAGGAATGTCGTAGCAGACTCAGACAGAGTTATATTTCTGCAAATAAGTGTCAGACCAATTAATATCAATATAATGCACCTACAGCGGACAAGTCAGAAACCGAAGCTGAACAATTTTATGAGCAAGTCTTAGAAGTTTTTCATTCATTAAAGCCTCAAGATATTAATATAGTGATGGGTGATTTCAACGAAAAGGTCGGTAGCAGGACTGGGAACGGTGTAACAGGGGCATTTGGGTTAGGTGAAGAAACGAACGAGGTGAAATGCTGATCCAATTTTGTCGTGATGAAAAATTGGTTATCAAGGATGCTTTTTATAAATTACACCCTAGAAGACTCTACACCTAGAAGTCTCCTCAAGATGGACAGAAAAAATATTGTACGCAACCAAAATGACTTTATTCTGATCAACGAAAGATATCAGAACATGTGTTGCCGCCTACCCAGGGCAGACATCAGCTCATATCATAACCTTCTTGTTGCGAACTTCTATTTTCGATGTAAACTAGAATCTGAAGTCAGGTACGCCATGAACTGTATGAAGAATGGTAAAAGGGCAGATCACGACGATATATATACAGAAGTTTTAAAGCAAGTCGATATTAAACAACTTACATATCGCTTTAACGTGATATATGACTCTGGACAAATCCCAGTGGATTGGTTAAAGTCTACGGTTATTGCTATTTCAAAGAAGTCAAACGTCAAGAACTGCGAAAACTACAGACTCATAAGCTTGATGAGCCATGCTCTTAAAACGTTCTTTCGAGTAATCCATTCAAGAATATACAGAAAGTGTGAGGATATGAGTGGCGAAACACGGTTTGGCTTTATCAAGGGACCTGGCACTAGAGAAGCTCTCTTCTAAATGAAATTACTTGTGCAAAAGTGCTGTGACCAAAGGCAAGATATTTCCATCTGCTTTATTGACTATCAGAAAGCTTTTGACAACGTAAAGCACGAGCCGCTGTTGGAAAGATTACAGGAGATCGGTATCGATGACAAAGATATTAGAATAATAAAAGAACTTTATTGGCCACAGTTAGCTGAGATCCGTATTGATGGCGATCTGTTAACAGAGACCTTTAATATACTGAAGGGAGTCCGACAGGGATGTGTACTGTCGCCTGTTCTGTGTAATATTTACGTTGAGAAAATATTTCAGTTAGCATTAGAAAATAAAACGCGAGGTATCAAAGTAAATGACATCCCAATAAACAATATTCGCATGATACTGCAGTCTTAGCTAACAACTTTGAAGATCTTCAATGACTATAAAAAAACTTAACGATTGCGGTGAACAATTAAGGCTGTATATTAATACTGCTAAAATAAAAATTATGGGGATTAGTAGGCATCAGTACATCACTCCTCTTAACATCAACGGGGAAAATATTGAACGTGTCGCACGGTTCACGTATCTTGGGGCTACTCTGAATGAAAAGTGGGAATGTGACGAAGAAGTGAAGTGAAGAATTGGCCGTGCAAAAACAACTTTCTTTAAACTTAAGAATCTTCTCCTTTACAGAAATATGTCACTACACACCCGAATACGTGTGTTTCAGTGTTATGTATGGCCTATTCTACTATATGGTGTTGAAATTTGGTCACTTAAGGCTGGGACCCTGAATTGGATCGAAGCTTTTGAATTGTGGACACTCCACCGATTACTGCGTATCCCCTGAACTGCTCACATAACGAATGATATTCTACGAGCTGGCATAGAAAGACAACTAATGGACACTGTAAAACAACGAAAAGTGTCATATATGGAGCATAGGTGCTTTTCTTCTTCAGAAATTTGAGCCGCTTGCAAAACACTGCCATGTTCTCACATAAGAGATGTACTGCTGTTTCGGCTACCCGATCGCTGAAACTCAAATATTACTTTCTTTTTTAACTATATTTTTGAGATGATTTCTTATTACTCGAACCACCCTCGGGATCGCAAAGCATTTGCATTTGCTTCCTTTGGTGATGGATTTGTGAATTTTTCCTCTTGTTTGAGACCAGGCGTCTTATTCCTTCTTATTTTTATCTGATTTTGTTCCCAGTTCTGCAGCTCCATTTTTATGTGGTTTGTTAGTAGCTTACAAAAAGGCTTCAGGTCAAGAAAAGGGACACTTTGTTTCTTCTTTTGCGAGGCTGCCCGTTTCCTCGCTTCTCTTGTAGCTGGCACCCATGTCAGGATTACTCTGTTGTTCCTTGCCAATTGCTTTAGGGCTTGCCTACAGTCCTAAGTCAATTTAGATCGTAGGTGAAAATTTGTATATTTTGGCCGTCTTAGCGTTTCTACTGAGACATTCCTCAGTGTGACTCCTACTTTTTTCTTCGATCTGTCAATAAACCAGCCGTCTTAGCGTTTCTACTGAGACATTCCTCAGTGTGACTCCTACTTTTTTCTTCGATCTGTCAATAAACCATACCATTGAATACTTTGTTTACTCTCTAAGATGCAAATTCAACAATTTTTTATTGCAGACACGACTGTATATATCATCAGACTCCTGATATCAAGCAACAATCAAAATAGTGGACATGTAAGGAGACATTAACACCGGAAAAGGTGAAGTCCGCTCCATTTACTGAGAAGATTGTACTGATTCTCTTTTGGGACGCAAAGAAAATTGTAAATAGATTATCTCGAAATGGGCAGGACACTGAATTTGTTTAATTATTAATCTTATTCAAATCCAAGTATTAAACAATGTAGCAGCCCTAAGTAAGTCTTTTGTACGATGAAATGGCTAGGCCTTTTGTCTCAATAATTTGTAAGATGGTAGATGGATTACCTTTTTGCGCTACAATTGCATTTGCTAGTTTCAGATTTGTCCCAGCTGAATAAGGATTCGGAGCACATTACACAGTTTGTGCGGATTCAATTTAATCTCTCCTATGTCTTACGAGGCAGGGTAAAGCCAGGTGGTGTTTGTTCGGTGGAAAGGATGCAGTGTATCGTCAAGATACTTGGGGAAATTATTGTGCTTAAGGCGATCTCCATTAACCTAAACGTTAAATCAACATTGGCTATTGTCTTAATCAATTTTTAGATACGCTAGGCTTGATGACCTTGAAGACCGGCTGTTGTGCTATCGTTCTGGATCAGTTCAAACAAGAAATCAAGAAAAAATGCATAGTCTTATGATTAATATTCATGAACTGTAGTTGTGCCTGAAAAAATACCTTTGTGGGACAAAGTATGGGTTCCATCCCGTATTCTTTGATTTCGGCAACAACATATATACTTTATAGTGCCAATTTTTTATTTACCATCTGCTGACAAAGTTTAACCTTTCTATGTGACATGTGTCAATGTTTTGTCGATCAGTTATACATTAATCAACTACAAATATCCGCGTATTACGTCGACGTCAGGCGGAAAGGCAAATGTGATAAAAATGTTTTAGAAATTGTGTTAAAGAGAGCCGAAATGACAAAACATACATTGAGATATAAGGCGGTGTTGCCAAATTTCTCATTGCTTTCTAGCGAAGTATAATTTGCATAATTTCCTTTATAGGCTCGGATTTTAATCTCTTTTCATTTGGGAAACTATTCAGCATATAATTTGGGTTAGGTGGTGGAAACTAGACCACGGAGAGTATCGTGGGTGCGACAATAGAAATAATGGGCACCTTTTTTATGGTTTAGAAGAAGTAAATGACCTCTTTAATTTATTATAGTGTATTTTCATGTTTAAACCTAATTGGAGTTTGACCGGCACGATTTTCTCGCCATGACTTCTTAAGATTTCGAAACAGATATTAATCCTTTAAGGTTGGTATTTGTTTTTTTTTTAAAGATATACGTTTTTAGAAGTTAAGGATCTTTATTTACTGCGAAAAATTTAAAATCTAAATGTCACTATTGACACCTAATTTTTTGGAAGAAATATTGAGATTACTCTTAAATAATGGTTCCGAGACTTTTGTAGAAGAAAGATAATTATAAATTCGTGGCAATGTGCGGGTATCCTTGTCTTTATTTGACTTGCATGCATATTGCATATAATTACGGGCAAAAATTTAACAACTATTAACGTATCAATAATTTTAAGACTGACTGCATGACTGATCAGTTCCTGCTGCAAAAAGTAAAAGATGAGTTCTATTTCTTACTCGTCTTACAATAAAAATGTTCTAAGTGGTTCTCCAAGGGAGGTTCCTAAAATCATTTCCAAGGCAGGTTTATTGCAAGGCAGTTTTCTTTGAGTTGTTCAAGGCCTCTGACACACTATATCTCAGCTTTATTGCGGAAAAGTGCTGTCGCATCATGTCATTTCTGATTGAAAGTAAAAAGAAAACACTATATCTTCTGAATATATTTTAAGCATCCAAACAACTCAGTACTTGTCTCATTAATATTTATTCTGTTTCTAACCGACCTACTATTGCCAGGTATTACCATTAAATTTACTGACGATACATCTGTTGCAGTATACAGTGCAGAATAAACTCAATGACGTCTGCGGGCAAATGAGCAGACTGTTTCGCTTCCTTCCCTTATACCGCCATATTAAGTACTGGTCTGTCAACACTTGAGCTATAATATAATACTAAGGGAACAAGCAATCAACATAAACAGAGCTTTGGCAGCTCAAAAAATGAATTATCAGTTTGATATTTGGACTGAGAAGACTTAAATGGTATATATGTAATCGAAGGTTTCCGGGTATCCCATGTATGGACTGAGTCCCTCTGAGGACTGTAAGATAGCTGATGTTTCGCCATCTTCAAAGCTCACTGTACAGCGTCTACGAGTGCTCGACTCAGTACATACACGGGATACCCAAAACCTTCTATTACACATCACACCCGTGAGAATATCCGACGTAACATAAATATACATATATATATATATATATATATATATATATATATATATATATATATATATATATATATATATAACATATACATACTTAAGTGTTGTAGCGACGTCTTCAGCTGTGGGATGGTTTCACTCAGAATTCGGACATCTACACCTATCTGACAAGAAACTGTGATCTACTTGTCATTCCAAGACATTCCTCCTCTTTGTATGAAAAGTCACCAAATCACCCCATTATGCCTGCATGGGAGTTTATAATCAGCTATATATACACAAGTATTGCAGCTACGTTTACAGATGTGAGGTGATTTCACTCAGAATTCGGACATCTTCACTTATCTAACAAAAAACTATGACAGACTTGTTATTCCAAGATATTCCTCGTCTTTGTACGAAAAGTCACCCTATTATGCCTCAGAGTGTAAAATCACTTCCTGACAGATATAAAAAATACACCTACCTAAGGCCAGTTCAAAAAGGCCTTTGAAATTGCTACTCGAGTCAAGAGCTTTCTACACCTTCGGGGATCACATACGATCTTGAAGACAGAAAAATTTTTATAATTTAAATCATATGTTTATTTATAAAAAGTAAAACAAAACCTAAAATTTGTTCGATAACAGTAAATATAGGGTTTATATATATATATATATATATATATATATATATATATATATATATATATATATATATATATATATATATATATATATATATTTAAATTATTTGTAATTTTTAACATCGTTGTGATATATATGTTATAATTTTAACTTGTAAGGAAAACAAAAAAAAACTTTTACTAATATTTTTACATTGAAATTTTTAATGTTGGCGTCAAATAAATACTAAACGAACAGTTATGACTATTAACATGAGGCAAATACCATCTATGGTAAAAAAGCATTTGCAGATAAAGTATTTCTCATTTTTTTATTGTTATTTTCCGCTTTTTAGCTTTTTTTTTAAAGTCGGTTCTATTTTTTTATAAAAATTTTAGTGAGAAGTGTAAATAAATCCTACATAAGACTTTTCTAATTTTCATTTAAACTACACTACCATTATGTAAGAACACTAATCATGTACTAATATATAGTATAGAACGTGGAATGAAATTTAAAGGGTGGTAAAAAATTATTTCTATTCTAAACGATTTTACAGTAAATAAAATGCTTCCAAGCGGTTTAAAAATTATATTTGGGTCTCTATTTGCTCTCAATGTTTTTCTATACAAATTATTCTCTTTCTAAAATATAACGTTCCTGATTATACAGAGAGAGTAATTTGTCGGATAGATAGGAAAAAATTACTTCCTCAATTGCCCCCAGAGTTTGAAAGAAACATTTCTATAACATTGTATACCTAAATTTAAATTTACTCACAAGTGTGAATAAAAAAATTTACATTTCCTGTCAAAATTCACTTTTAGAAAAAGTTATACTGTATATTTAACTTTACTGGACTATAACATTTACTTGTTTAAGCCACATTGCATATCATACTAAATACTTATTCCATTAAGCAAAACTTTACATGAACAGGTACTTTTTTCTATAAAATCAGTAATAAAAAAGTTTCTTATTTGGCAAGAACTTCCCAATTCACGCTGTATATATTTTTAAAAGAGACAATAAGTACCAAAGTACAAAAACTAGCTAAAGAACTTTATGAAATCTAATAACAATAAAAGCGATATGAAACAATTTCAATGAGATTATTCAATGAATTCAGTTACGTCTGTGTTTGCGTGGGCCTTCGAAAGTCTTCTTGTTGCAATTTTTAAAGTACTTATTATTCATTTCTATGGCTGATTTGCATATTTACAACCAGCAGGTTCAAATAAATTGTCCTATTGTTTTATGTTCGAGCACTAAAATAAAATTAATGTAGGTATATACCTAAAGCGAAATTTACAGTCATCCCAAAACTATTATTTCTGTCAGCAGCAAGTCTTCTTATAACTGTAAAAAATTAAGGTCATGATTACACAAAAACGTATTTAATGTAATAATACAATAAAAACATGCAAAAATAAAGGTAATGATTATTATTAAATCGTTTGTAAAATAATTTTTTATTGTACATTTATATGTCCGCGTTCTATAGTTATTTTTCTTCTGAGGGTGAAGAGAGATATGTTTTTAAATTGACTTAATTTTTTTTGCTATAAAGACGCAAGGAGATACTAGGAAAGATTGATGTTCAAAATATATTTTCTTATTCGAAATGATTATTTAAATAAGTGCGATACTTTTTTTTTGGAGGAAGTGAATGACTATGAAAGAGTAGGGTAACCAGTGGTAATGGCGTTCACTTAAGAAAAACATGATGTATTTTTTAATTTATTTAATATAAATCAAAATTAAGAAAAGTAGCAAAGTCTTTAATTATCGAGTAATCAACAATTTAACAACAAAAGCATATATATTTGACCTACTAAAGGGTGTTTTTATAGAGGTATAAAACTTTAAGTTGGCAACACTTTTTTAACTGGCGGCCATTTTGTCAGCTGTCAAGTGATTTATGTTTAGTTTGGTTTGGCATTTCAACATGAATAGACTGGCGCCTGAACAACGCTTCCAAATTGTGCAAATTTATTTTGAAAATCATGGTTCTGTTCGAAATACGTATCGCGCACTACGTCCATTTTACGGTCAACATAATCGTCCATCAGAGCAATTAATTCGATTAACTATGGAACGTTTTTGCACCACGTTTACTCTAAATGATATTACGCATCCACAGAGACGTCGTTCAGTGCGTATAGAAGAAGTTATTGCCGCTGTAGAGCGTTGCGTAGAGGAAGATCCGAATCAGTCTATCCGCCATCGTGCACAGGAATTGGATATGTGTCCATTCACTTTATGGAAGATTTTGCTGAAAGATCTTGGTTTGCATGCTTACAAAATCCAACTCGTGCAAGAATTGAAGCCACACGATCACCTAGCAAGCGTAGATTCGGTGAATGGGCCCAAAACAAGATTGCCGTTGATCCCGATTTTCATAAGCGAATTTTGTTTAGCGATGAAGCTCACTTTTGTTTGAATGGATACGTCAATAAACAAAACTGCCGTATTTGGAGTGATGATAATCCTCAAGTGTATGTTGAGACACCGTTACATCCAGAAAAACTGGCTGTTTGGTGTGCTTTATGGGCTGGTGGAATCATTGGTCCGTACTTCTTTAAAAACGATGCTGGTCAGAACGTTACAGTCAATGGTGACCACTATAGAGCCATGATTACTGACTTTTTCGTTCATCAATTGAACAATCATGATGTGCAGGAGCTGTGGTTTCAACAAGACGGCGCAACATGTCACACAGCTCGTGCCACAATTGATTTATTGAAGGAAACGTTTTGTAACCGCATAGTTTCACGTTTCGGACCCGTGAATTGGCCTCCAAGATCATGCGATTTAACGCCGCTAGACTATTTTCTGTGGGGATATGTGAAGTCGCTAGTCTACGCCGATAAGCCCGAAACGATTGATCACTTGGAGGACAACATTCGCCGCGTTATTACCGATATACGGCCACAAATGTTGGAAAAAGTCATCGAAAATTGGACCTCCAGATTAGACTACGTACGAGCCAGCCGTGGCGGTCATATGCCAGAAGTCATATTTAAATTATAATGCCAGAAGGTTATCTTTCGAATAAAGTAAATTTCATGTCAATTTAAAAAATTCATCTTTGTTATATTCCATTTAAAATTTCTAAACCTCTATAAAAAAACACTCAGTAGTAGAAAAACATTTAAAAAAAAAACATGTTTGAGCGGCATTGCTCCTGACTTTGGGTAATGCCGCTCGGGGTACGGGGTAATGACGCTCAAACATGTTTTTTTTTGGAATATAACAAGTAAGATACATTTTAATTAAAGAAATATAATGAGATCAACCTTATAAAGTAAAGTCTACAATCACAAATTTGCATCAATTATCCCTATTTGTACGTAGGATTAGCCTTTTTCAATTTAACAAATATAGTAAAATTTTCTATGGCAAATCAACTTCAATTATTATAACATAATATAAAATAACTATTAGTTACTAGTGGTACGATAAATTAGAAATAGAAATATTTTAGTTTTGAACACATAAGTCACAGATATATTCATCTGGCTTATCCCACCCTGAACATATAGCATTAGCCCACACTCCGCAGTTGATGCAGCGATACCACAACTCGTTATTTTTTGCAAATTCTTCGCAAATAATACATTTGTTATAATCTTCATCATCCACATTCATTTCATCATCACTGTCATCATCGCAAAGGTGCTCTTCATCTTCACTCTCTGAAGAACTTTCTTGTAAAATTTTTCTCTTGTAAGATTTTTGTTTCATTTGTTTGTTCTTCTTTTCTTTGGCAACTTTTTTTGGTTTTGATTTATCATCTTTTCCAGTCTTATTGAGTTTCGCTATTTTTTCTTTTCTTTATCCTCTAAAATTATTTTCATAGGAATCGAAGTTAATATGGTAGCATGTTGTTCTCGCTTTCTTTGACCTGGCATAGAAGATGGTGCAAGTTTTGTACTGTACAACAGAGTTCAATCATCGAACTAACGTTTTTTTATTACCTTTGATAGCATTATTAATAAAAATTTTTTAAAAAATTGAACCGACTTCTAAAAGTGCGCTAAGTGAAAAATAACTATAAATTTTTAAATGAAATTAAAATTTTTAATGTCGGCGCCAAACTAATACCTGACAATATGTGATTCGCCTAAACAGATTAAAAATAGTTTATTTGTAATTTCATTTAGAAATAATTTGACGCCGACTTCAAAAATTTCAATTTCATATATTATTTTTCACTTTTAGCGCACTTTTAGAAGTCGGTTCAATTTTTTTTATAAAAATTTTACTTTTCGATTTTTAGTTTTGAATTCATTATGATATCCATAAATTATCTGGACTAAGTACTAATCGAGATTAGTCTACCTCGCAATGGTTCCAATGTGGCAAAAAAGTACCCATTTTATCCAAAGTTGTAAATCAACCTAAAATGAACCACTAAAATTCTTTGATTCTTAGAGTTCTCCAAATACCAGTGAAATTGTGTGAAAGTCTGTCATAGCCAATCCACTATCTTAAATTTCAAATTAATTTTAAATTGGTAATATAGGCCCTAAAACCTTCCAATATCGATATAACTTTATAAGTAAATTTCTTTCTTAGCCCGCATATTGAGTTTGAACCCCATAATATCAGTTTTAGACAAAATCGGGAAATGTAATATTTTCAGTCCCTCATATTGTATCTTATCAACCTAATAGTTATAAAAAATTAACTTCATATTCGTAATACACGACCTCTAAAGTTCCCTAATTCATATTTAATTTTTTTAAATAATTTCAGATTCGTAATATGCGATCCCAAAATCTCCCCCATATTAATTTTGGAAAAAATCGGACAAAATTAATTTTTATCCATCATATTGGATACGCCATATTGAATTTTATAAAAACAATTTCATATTCGTTATATACGACCCCGAAAACTCCGCCATACCAATTTTGGAGAAAATCAGATTAGTTGAGTACGATCCAAAATTTCCTTAATGCCAGTTTTGGAGAAAATCGGAAAAAATTAATTTTTTTGACCGCCATATTGTCAGCGCCACGGTAGCAACTTCCTGAACATAAAGTGAAAAATTTTATTCAAATTGGTGCAGCCGTTCCAGAGTAATCGGTGTACATACATAAAAAAAATACATAGTCGACGAATTGAGAACCTCCTTCTTTTAGAAGTCGGTTACAAATTACTCAAAAAGTTGCATTTTATATTTAGTAGATTAATAGCAGTTAGTCATTCTACTCAACGTATTTTTTAATTATATTGTTAATGAGAAATTCATTCAACACATTTTCTAGATTTATTTAATTACTTACCAATTGAGGTGAAAAATATAACGCAAACTAGGCAGTATTAATTAAAGACGTACTTTTAATTTAATAAAACAGATATTTCCGATAGCATTAAGAGGCGGATCGATTAATTCCTGTTAAATTTAATGATTCTGCGTCACTCTAAATCGCGATAAAGATAAAATCGACGTGCTGATGAGAAATCTGGAAGAGATTGTAGCCGATCTTTATCTATAGACTCTTGTTTGTTTTCGATAAAATTTGATAAGTAATGATTAGTAAAAGATAAATATATAGACGAAATCTTCAAATTTCTAAAATTAGAACTGTTGTGTTCTGTTAAGGATTGAATTTCAATTAGACAATTAAGAAAAAAAAACATTATCAGCACATAAACAATACCACCAAAAATAGTTCCTGCAATAAACGATTCATTAATTATTGTTCTGCCCACCAGATTTTCAGATTTCTATCATCATTATTGCTGAGAGTTAATTTAAAACGGCTCAAGTTTTGTAGGATCCATAATAATGTTTATGACTGACTGTCCAATTATATAATGGACGAACGACGGAGACACAAGAACGAAGCAGACCAAAACATCTATAGAAACATCCATAAATTAATAAAAACAAAAATAAGAATATCGAAGAATGACTGGTTTAGACATGAATGCACTGAAATAGAACAACTGCAAAATAGACACGATCATTTAAATTTCCACAAAAAGCTGAAGGAAACTGCTGGACTATATAGAGGATGGAAACCAAGTTTAATAGTAGACCAGAACAGCAGGATAATCCTCGAAAGCAAAGAAAAAATTGACATCTGGGAGGAATACATCGGAGAACTTTTTCCAGACAACAGAGCACCAAGAGAGACTGATTTAAGTGATAGTTTGAATGGCCCATCAATTACAAAAGAAGAGATTGAAAAAGCTATCCATAACTTAAAATACAACAAAGTAGCTGGACTAGACAAAATCCCGTCAGAAATACTCAAACTCCTAGATGAAAGAGGTGTTGCGGCATTGCAAAAAGTTTTTAACATGATCTACAATACGGGTCTCTACCCCAAACAATGGCTATGTTCTACTTTTATCCCGTTACCAAAGAAACCCAATGCAAAAAGATGCGAAGATCACAGACTTATCAGTCTAATGTGTCATACATTAAAGCTTTTCTTAAAAATAATATACCAAAGAATATACAAGAAATGTGAAAGAGACGTGAGCGATGTCCAGTTTGGATTTAGATAGGGATTAGGTACAAGGAAGGCGATAGTCGCAACACAGGTACTGGTACAAAATTGCTATGACCAAAGAAAAGATGTGTGACTATGTTTCATAGATTATGAGAAGGCTTTCGACCGTGTTCAACATCAAAAGTTAATACAACTCCTCGAGAGGCTCGACATCGATCAAAAGGACATCCGATGCATCCAAAGTTTGTATTGGAACCAGAATGCACACATAAAAACTGAAAATGGTATTTCCAATACTGTACAAATTGAGAGGGGAGTGAGACAGGGGTGCGTACTATCTCCTCTCTTATTTAATCTATATTCGAAGACAATTTTCCGAGAGGCCTTAAAAGATGTAAAAAAAGGCATTAGAGTGAATGGTGTATGGATCAACAACATTCGTGTGCATCTATGGGTTTGAACATCAATACTAGGAAAACAAAGTTTATGATCATCTCCAGAAACTTGGACGCATTTACAAACTCCGGAATAACATTTGATGCAGCGCCCATTGAAAGAGTGGACAAGTTCAAATACCTGGGAACATGGCTTTGTGAGGATTGGACATCGGACAGAAAAATAAAAAGCCGTGTTGAACAAGCCCGACTAGCTTTCCTGAAGCTTAAAAATGTGCTTACCTGCTCAGAATTCGATATTAACTTGAGGGTGAGGTTTATGAAATGCTACGTATGGTCAGTGCTTCTTTATGGCGTGGAGGGTTGGACCCTAAAAACGAGTAATATCAATAAACGGGAAGCCTTCGAGATGTGGATGTATCGCAGAATTCTTAAAATCTCATGGACGGAGAAGAGGACAAATGAGAAAGTTTTGGAGCCTGTAGGAGGAGAGCGTGAACTATTCGAAGTAGTCAAGAAAAGAAAAACAGCCTATCTGGGACATATCATGCGAAACGAAAAATATGAGTTCTTACAGTTGACGATTGAGGGCAAAATTGAGGACAGAAGGGGAATGGGGAGGAAGAAAATGTCTTGGCTTCGGAACATAAGACAATGGACAGGGTTACGTGATGTACAAACAGTGATCCACACCACCCGATATAGGGAAGCAATGGAGCATGTGATCGCAAACATCCATTAATGGATATGTATCCGAAGAAGAAGAAGTCCAATTATATAAGGCATTAATTTTAAATCACTTTTGTAGCTAGTACTGACTGCCATATGATCTTTTTGTCAGGTCCTGGAAGGCTTTGGTCTGGAGTTCCTCAGGGATCGGTGCTTGGACCCCTTCTATGTCCTATTTTTCCTGCTGATCTTGTGGATCTCCCTCAGTACTGCCGGATGCTCAGTAAGAAGGGTGAGGCTGACCTTCAAATTAACATAAAACTCATTAAAACTGCTTAGTAATGAACCCATCTAAATCACTACGCCTACTAGTTGGTTTGCCTCTTAGTTTGCAGTGTTGTGGTGGTCTTCTCGTTCGCATGGGGAAATTTCAATAGGTACTGTGGAATATACTAGAAATCTTGGCCCGTCATCCTAAGTTTGACAAACATGTTAATCTCAGTCTAAAACAGTTGTTGCCATTTAAGTAATTCTTGGATGTTGAAAAGATAAAATTGCTTATAAACTTCGTTCCAGTATGTTGACTTTAATTTAAATCATTCTTGCTAGAGATCTAAGAAGCTTGAATATTCTAGTCCATAGAACGTCCGTCTTTAGGAACAGCTTATTACTTTGCGATCCTCTAATATACAACAATATATTATTCAAAATTATATCAACTTCCTTTGGGAGCTATTAAAGTTAAACTTAAAAAGAAAATTTTGAACAATTACTAGAAATATTGATTTCGACTTGTTTTAACATACCATTGTCACCATGACCTTATTGTTTTATGGTCTTATTTTATTTTACTTACTTAACTTTTATATTTTAATAATTGTATGTTATTTTTATTATTGGTTGGTAAAAGTTTGTTAGTTGTTAATATATTGTATTTATTTTGGGAGGGGATTGTTAATATCATTTTATGAACCCTATCCTTTTGTGTATTGTTCAATAAATGTTCTTGATTTGATTTGAAAAGAAAATAATCGCTTGTTGCTTCAAATGTACTAGACATGTCACAATCGTTCCTTCAGAGAATTAAAGAAGATTTAAAGCTGAATAGAATACAATTATTTGTTTGCCAACAGTAATCGACAAAATTAAGAAGAAAAAATCGAACACAGCATATAAAACAACAGATTATTTGCACGGGAAAAAAATGCTATTCATATCTTATTATCCACATTTATCTGACTTATCGCCTAACAGTTTTTTTGTGTTTTCAAATATCAGACAAAAAATTCATGAACCTTGATTTTTCTCATTTGAACAAGATTTTGAGGCTTGCAAAAATTATATTTTTGAGATACCAATTTAAACTGAAGAAAATATTTCGAAAATTGGTTTTTGTCAACAATAAAAAGGTTTCCCTCGTATAAAACAAGATGGTATTAATCAACGACGTACTTACGACAATAAAACTGTAATCTCCGATAAAATTAAAGAGCAAATAAATTAACTCCTGTTTAATAAAAAAAAATTAATGACTTTTTGCGTTACCATAAACCTTTATAAAGATAAAACCGATGAACAGATGGGAAGTCTAAAAGACATTTTAGCTGATGTTTATCTGTTGTTTCTTGTTTGCACGCCATAAAATTTGATAACTATTGACAACGAATATAGATTCCATATAGAAGTGCCGTTCTTGGTTAGAAAGCGTCGCCAGTCGTGGATACCAATGTTTACAAATATTATAAGCAAGCAGTTTACCCCCAAAAAAATGGTTAGAAACGTTATTGACCGACCGATTTGTTTTTGCATTTCTAGTCTACGAAATCTTTTTTATTAAATTTGCTATATTTTTCTAACCGTCACTTGTTATTAACAAAAAACTAGCATAAAAAAATAAAAGACACGGAATTGATTCGGAAGCAACTTTTTAGGTAAAATACATTAAAATGAACAAATAACAAATTTTCGAAAAATGCTTCCCTTCCGAGACATTTGCGATTTTAAGCAAAAAAATGACAAAATTCTAATATATATATATATATATATATATATAAATATATATATATATATATATATATATATATATATATATATATATATATAAATATATATATATATATATATATATATTTATATATATATATATATATATATATATATATATATATATATATATATATATATATATATATATATATTGTTGGGTAAACTACATCTCACCGTCAATTCTCGCCACAATTTAAGTTCAAATATCACAATTAAATATTATATAGTACGACAACGGGTGTCTGGGAAGGTGTCCGTCGAAACCCACTGAGGAGTCTTAAGGCTGGCACCGGAACGAAACACCCCAAATTTTTAGATTATTCGTAATTCTCGCTAGGTACAGGGACCTTAGCGGATTACGACATGGTATCCCTGGTGGGGAACGTGCATTTGTGGCGTCAAGTGGCACGGATGCTTAACTGCACCGAATCTGCGACGGGTTGTTAGTCCCCGCAGTTCTCAGGCAATTCTCAAGGCAGGTTGATTGTTTAGAGGCGGGGGTGTTGTGTAAACTACATCTCACCGTCAATTCCCGCCGTTTAAATATCACAATTAAATATTATATAGTACGACAACGGGTGTCTGGGAAGGTGTCAGTGGAAACCCACTGAGGAAGCCTAAGGCTGGCACCGGGACGAAACACCCCAAATTTTTAGATTATTCGTAATTCTCGCTAGGTACAAGGACCTTAGCGGAATACGAATATATATATATATATATATATATATATATATATATATATATATATATATATATATATATATATATATATATATATATATATATATTAGAACAGAATTAAAGTCGCCACTTTTCTAGGTAGAATAAAATAGAATTTTCCTTTAACTTCCCCGAAAATAAACGAAAAAATAAAAATAGAAACCTTCTTAAGAACCCCGGCTATACATGTCGCGTAACTTTTTCTAACAAATTTCTCGTACCGCCACAACCTAACCCCAAATCGTAACTGATGTTAAGACTTTTTTAAAAAAAGCATCACCAATTTTCCTTCCCCGCGGTTTCCGTTCGTACCTTTATCGCCTAAGTGGGTTTCGATCTTGGTTTCGTAGAAGGCATTAGCCATCCCATTTTGGATATTTAATTCTCAATTTACTCTGGGATATTAAAATTATTTTTTATGCAAAATTGTTAATAAAATTATTCTACGTCTTTCTATAACGAAAAGAATTGATAGCCCCTGAGAAAAAACCTGAGCATTTAAATATCTTGTGAACAGGGAAAACAGTCATTAAACGAATTCTTTGTACATGTAAGCAAACGAATATATTGCATTATAGCGATTTTATTTGATTATTCTTTGGTCTCCTAATAAAGGAAAAAATGTTCAATTTAAAAACATGCTATTGGTGTTCATCGATAAAATATGTTAAGATTACCCTTAACACTTCGGTTTTACAGGTATACTGTCTGTTACAAATCACCTTCACAAAATGCATCTTATAAAGTAGATTTAAGTTGCAGATTATGTTACTGAAAAAAGGCGATGGTAAAATACTTTGTATCACATTGTCCCTAATATTTAACAAAAACTTCCACATAGATTTATCTACCGATTAAACCTTAATTAATATAAAGTTTATGCGTTTTAGTATGGTTCAGTAAAGATGTATAATTGCCAGTTAGTGTTAAAAAAATCAGCTATCAAATTATCGAAAAGAAATTAGCGTACTGCAATTTCTTGTTATCGTTCAACGCAAAAGGTTTCAGTCGTGCATTACTGGTTTTTATTTAATACTTTGTAATTATAATTATGAATTACATCTCATTCATCAGGCGTAATAATTGGCACACACTTTATCAACTATAGACTTTTTAATTTATATGAAATAATTAAACTTTATATTAAGCCCAACACGATAAATATACGAGCATGTTGCAATTATAATGGTGATTTCCACGGTGCAAGTAGTTAATTGCAGGAATTAAGTTAACTTTGTATAAAGTTTAATGAAGTTTTATTAATATAGCAACATACATATATACATTTGAAAGATGACTTTAGTACAAATTTTTTATAAAAAAGCTTGCTTAATTTCAAATAACCTAAAATTAAAACAACTGAAAATATAACTGATAAACATATAGAGCTACCAGGTGGAACCCATATAAACGAAAACGGACACTGGTAAACCTCAAAGAAAATGGATAGATGACGTGAAGAAAATTGCTAGCAAAAATTGGATAGGCTTAGCTAGTTAGAAAAACCAATGTGTAGAAACGTACGTATGAACTCTAAAGAAGGAGACGAAAAACTTGGTATATAGGTAAAAAAGATAACAAATTTTTTCTTTTGACATTTCTCCCGATTATGAGAAATAATATATCAAAATAAATGAGGAAGCAGACCGTCTGGCAAAGTTGGGTTCGGCAACTGAACCGTATGGACCGCAACCAACACTACCTATCCCAATTGCTATTGGCAAAAGGGAATTAAAATCGTTGCTGGAAAGCAAATTTATTGAATCGTGGAGGGGAGCTCCTGGAATGAGGTGTGCTAAAGAACATATAACTGGTCGCATGGCGTACTAAGGAGCTTCTCTCCTTAGGAAGGAAAGATCTGCGAATTATGATGGGATTGTTGATAGGACATTGTCACCTCAGGGGCCATAGAATCGGTGTCCAAGACGACCCGACGTGCAGATGGTGTTTGGAGGAGGATGAAACTGTTGACCATGCCCTCAGAGAGTACCCATCACTCAACGGTCTGAGACAGAGATATTTCGGAGATACAATTTTGTAACCGAAAGTAGCTAGGCAAGTTCAACTAACGAGGCTGCTTGCATTCGCAAAGACGATCGGCCTCGAATAACCTGCAACTATGGTGGGATGTAAAGGACCCAATGGAGGCCTAAGCATCGATGATTTAGTATTACCACCCCTTTTTCATTCATTCATTCATTCAATATATCCAAATGATTATATATGATATGTCTCAAATTAGCAATGAACATGTTTCCGTATCGGACACAAAAATTTAAAAATATGTACCCTTTTTTTATTTTGAAATGTATCTTTAGACTTTTGAGAAAAATTTATTCCTATATAAATTGCTAAAATTAAATCAAAATTATTAAATGTTCTGAAAAAAATCTAATCTTGCACTAATTATTACTTATAAAGAAAAAGAAACAATAGAAACAACCAAAAAACTAATTTAATTGCATATCTCCATTATTTTTTAAACATAATCTTTCATTTTTATAACCCCTTTTTAAGTATATTGAATAATGGGTAATTTTGTTATAAACCAATGAAAATACATTTTTTTTAATTCATTAACTCGATACATAACAAACCATTGGAGACACTTCAAGTGAACTCGTCATCTTGTGTAGTATTAGTAAATAAACTCCAATTTCGACGTGTAAATAGTATTTTTTTCCGTCTTTTCAAATAAAATATTGATTTATACCATTCGTATTTAGTTGCAATTATTACAAAATAAATCAGCTTTAAATCCTTATTATACAAACGAATAGGAGCCATAACGGTGAATAAAAGGACTGATGATGAATATTTAGTACCAAAACGTCGAAAAAATATTAAATTATACATGGCTGTTTTTGGGGTAAAAAAATTTAATAGAAAATACATATTCATGTTTTAAAAAAATCAAGTAGATTTTGGTAACTACGAGATTAAATTTTAGGTTTTATGTAAATTCTGATAATGCACCTTTAAAGAAAACAAAAAAATTTTAAAAATATGTATAAAACCAGCTTCCGAAAATCCAAAAGGTAACATATTAAAAAATTTGTCAATTTTGGAGTTTTTTCGAATATCTACGAAAGTATATAAGAACCGGCAACTATGCCAACGTATCGCGATATGACACAAAAAATACTTTTTTTTAATTTAACTGACCACATATATATTTCTTTTTCGCAGATAGCAAGAGTAGTATTACCTAAATTACACACCCTGCCATTATTTTTCACCGCCTCAGATATAACATCAAAAAAGGATGAAATTTGCTTAGGTGCCAGTTTCCCATATATCGATGTTTTTATTTAAAAAAATACCATCTTTTCTCGAAATTGCTGTAACATATATTTAGTCATTTTTAAAGGTGAGCTTGACATTTTTACTTCTCTAGCACCTTTTATTTTGGATAGATTGACATTTTTGCATACATTTACTCTAGCACAATTCTGGAATGCCACTAAGCCCGCGCTTTGAATGCAGCTGAAAATGTATTCATTTTCAGCTGAATCAAGGGGCATTATTCGCTAGCCAAACTGGCAATTGAGTTGATTATGCTGGAGCTATGCCTACTATCAGTGGTGATAAAACTAATTAAATGTTGCTCCCATTATACGATGGGTTGAAATTCGAAATTGTGAATTCCTCAAGCAATTATTAAACTACCAGGATTATATCGATGCGATGTCCAGAGAAAAATATCTATTAGTCACAAAGATTTTACAGGATTCTGCTAGCTAAGAAAACACTTTTATAAAATGAAAGTTTGCGATACTCCTGCATGTCAGGGTAGCGAAATAGAAGATGAATTGTAGAATGTATCAAGTACGACCGTCCTGCTCCTTCAATAAAGAGAGGATACATGTCAAGTGAGTACTAACTTACTTTGCCCATATAAGGGATTTAATTTACTTTAAATCTGTATGCTCGGCGAAGAGTTGTATTGTGCTGTTTGTCCACCCTCCCACTTTTCAAATAGGATCCAGATATTCATGTGAATATATTCTCTTCCCATTTTTAGCCTCTTAGAGTTTGAATTTACAAAATCCTTTTTCTAAGTGTTCACATAATCAAAACTATATGCTCTCCAAATTTAGTTATTATCAAAGATATAGTGTTGAGGTTTTCATTTCATAGATTCCAGTGATAAATTTGCCATGGATCTCTTAGTTTTTATTCTACAAGGTGATTTTAAAAATCTTCGTTGTTTACGCATATCTCGTATTTCCGTTATGCTTTAATTTATCAAAAAGGTAATGGAGTTCAATGGTGCAGTCAGTTTTTTCTAAAAAGTTTAGTTTTTGAGATATTAATCAAACTTTTTTTAAATAGAACATCCTGTATATTATTTTAGATATTAATTAAGTATAATTTTGGTTTTTCAAAAATATATAATACCTATTGAAATATAATTCAGAAGATTCTTGTGGACTTTTATTGCTTTGTCTAAAACCTACTAACCTATATACTTTTCATAATTATCATAAACAGCCATTGCAAATGCAAAATAAATAAAAAGTAAAATAAAAACACCCACGTAACCAAAATATTTCATAAATTTTATCAATCTGACAAAAATGTGAATTTTTGAACATCTGCCTTTTGTTTCTTTTAAATTGGCCATGGCATACTGTTAGAAATTATTGAAAATATCGAATTCTGACCTTTTTTTTCAAAATAAAATAAACACATAACATATTTTTGAAAAGTTTAAATTATACTTAATCAATATCTAAAATAATATACAGGGTATTTTGAAAAACAAGTTCAGAATTCGATATTTTCAATAATTTATTTTATTTGTAACAGTAGGCCATGCCAAATTTATAAGAAACAAATGCAAAATTTTGATAATAATAATTATACAAAAGATTAGATACTGTAAAAGTTAATATTAATGTTTTTTATATTTTCAATTGTAAACATTTAATTGTTATTACATTTTTTACTTTAAACGACACTCTTATTATAAAACCAGAATATGGAAAGTTTATTGCAAAGAAACAAGAACAACATTATTTCATGAAACTAAAGTAATAAGAACAAAAAGAAACACACAACCCAGAGCTTTTTTAAAGATGATTTTCAAAATGACAGCCGTTTTCTCGAATGCAATATCAACACAGTTTTGTTATTGTTCTAATTGCTTTTGAAAGATTCATATATGATATGAAAGTTTGGAAGGCCAAACCAATTGTTTCATGAAGTCCCGCTATAGATTCATGTTGTGTCTTATTCACTTGATTTAACATAAAATTCCACAAAAAAAATCCAAAACTGAAAGATCGGGAGATCGTGGGGGCCATCTCACTGGCCCATTGGTACCTATCCATCTTTGAGGAAAGTTATTGTCCAGAAATGGCCTTTATAGCCCCGAGTTGTGGCCCGTAGCATCGTTGAAGATAAATGGAATAGAAATAGGTCAATGCAACATTTTCAAGCAAATCTGGAATAATTTCCTCAAGGATTTCTAAGTATCTATGGGTTGTGAGACCTCCTTCATACATACTGTAGGCTATACGTCGGCCAAAATAAAACACGAAACACCAACCCCGAAGCGCCCTTGTTGTGCCTTTTCGAAAGTTAAATGGTAATTTTCTGCAGACCAATTCCTCGTGTTGTGACGATTACAAATTCCCGCACTGGAAAAACAACATTCTTCAGACCAGAGAACAAATCTACTAAATTTGTTATTGTTGTTGGTGCGGATTTATTCTAAATATCATTGACAAAACGTTCCTCTGCGCTCATCATCTACAGGGTGTAAATGTTGCACTTTTTAAATTTATATGGATGGTATTTATATTTTTTCAAAATTTTTTCAGTGTCAAATTTTTGCTTCATCAACTTCTTTTTACAAGATGATGAAGTAGTTACTGCTGCGTAAAATAACACATTTATTTCTTTTCTCTCTCTATCTTCTTTGATAGATGTTTTGGGACGCGTCTGAATAAAATATCCGTGTTCAACTAGATTTCTTTTAAACGAGAAAATATGTCTGGAAAGGGTTGCTTTCTTGCTGGATACCTAACAAGAAACAAAAACGATCGCCAGCTATGAGAAGATATCCTAATGATAAGGTTTCAAATACATTACCTATTGAAATATAATTCAGAAGCTACTTGGAGAAATTTATTGCTTTGTATAAAACATACTAATATATCATACTTTTCATAATTATATGAGCTACTGTATAAGGAAAATAAATAAAAAGTAAAATAAAAACACCAACGTTACAAAAACATTTCGTAAATAATAACAATCTGACAAAACTGTGAAGTTTTGGACTTCTGCCTTTTGTTTCTTATAAATTGAGTTCTGTTACAAATAAAGTAAATTATTGAAAATATCGAATTTTGACCTTGTTTCCCAAAATAAAATAAACACGTTACATATTTTTGAAAAACCTAAATTGTATTTAATCAACATCTAAAATAATATACAGGGTGTTCTGCTTAAAAAATCATAAGTTTGGTTATTATCTTAAAAACTAAACTATTTAGAAAAAAACGGACTGAACCACAGAAATCCACGTAAAAAACGTGATAAATTAGCATATAATGGAAATACTAGATGAGTGTAAAAAACGAATACTTTCAAAATCAGCCTGTAGATTAAAAACTAAGAGAGCCATGACAAATTTGACACCGGAATCTTTTTTCGCTAAAAAGTAGGACACTAAAGTGAAAACCGCAATTCTATATCTTCGATATTAATTTCAATACTCCCTAAAAATGTTGAAAATGCGACACCCCTTACATCTATTTGGGCTGAGCGCTGATGAATTAACCAGTCAATCAAGATGTTTTATATAGATTGTCAATAGTTTAGTAAATTTTTTATCGATCGATGTTTTAAAACTTCAATTAGTTTTATGTTCTCAGTGCTTCATTCATCTGACGTCTTGCGTGCAAAGTTCCTATACGTGCAAATATTCCTACAAGTCTATTTGCCAATAATTTGGATGAATTTTTAGACCCCGTTTGCAAAGTGTGCCTTGGCGGCGTAGGCGCGACGGTCATTATGCAACTCCTGCTGCATATTTTCACCTGATGCAGGATGCAAATCGTTTTGGTCGGGCCCATCTCGGTCTCGTCTAGAAATGGGTGATCTCAGGAAAAATGCAAGAAGAATACTTTCGTTTGTCCCACGCAAAATGCAAAATAAATCCGTGATGGATACTGGGCTTCAATCTAAGTACCGATAAAATTTTATAATTCCTTGTATTGCCAAGACAGTTTACAGAGTGTAACAAATATGAAATGTTAACTTGATATTGGTAAGAAAAATAAAGTTGTGTAGATTTGAGGAAATACTAAAAATAAAAATATTATTTTTCTCTAAAGGTTACTGTTCTTATCGCCTGTTGATGTTTCTTAAATTACTACACCGTGTTTTAAATAACCTGAGAATCAACAAGTAAAAATGAAATCTAGGAAAATTACATTTTTTTTTTGAAAATTCCTTTTCTTACCCGCTATTTCGAGGCCTAGGTTTTCCCCTAGGTAATTTTTATTTCTTGAAAAAACATCTTAATTAATAATTATTCATAGTACCAATCAAAACGCTTTTGATGTAATAAATTTCAACTCTTTTTGCACACACTTTAGCAAACAAATTCAGAAAAACTTCTATTTTCGAAGAATAAACTAAAAGTTTCGTAATCATCATTGATATTTTTACTTATATATTTGTTACGACGTTGCCAAATGAAATTAAAATAGGATGATTACATGAAAATGGTGTTTTCATGTCATGATTTTATTTTTTTTAAATATTGTAAAATTTATCCATCTCACAATATATGTTTTTTAAATATTTTTAATCTAAAAAAATATAAAATATTCCCAACCAAAATTAATGATTGGTTTAGGTTAGTTCCGGTTGGTTTAGTTTGGTTTTAGTCACTTCATAACACTAAACTAATTAAAACTAAAACTAATCTAAATGACCTAAAATATCCTGAACTCACCTTGACATATACTGTGTCCCACTTCGAACATACCCCTGTAGAAGTAGCATAACGTCAGAACTAGGGCCCGGATGTTTGAACGCTGAATAATGTAATAATATTTTTATTTATATTTGAAAAAGTGTTGATAAACAGTAGATATTTAATTTCTTAGTATAGACATACCGATTTTATGCTATCCTTTTCTAATTGCATTATTTAAGCAAGTATCTTCGGTACGTCAATTCTGAAAACATAAATGAATATATGGTTACCTAAATTATTATTATTGTTATTTTCAATATGTAAACAATATTTACCGATAAAAATAAGTTTTTAAATCCTCTTTTTGTTAATATTAATTGTAAATTTCACATTTATAGTAATTTCTAACATTTAAAAACACCGAAAAAAGTCACGACCAGCAATTAAACTGAAAGACAAGATAAGTAAATATGTTTATGTCTGTCAAACATTAAAAAAGTGTCTCCACCACCGACCATAAACAGCCTTCAAACAAATCTATTGTTGTTTAAATCTAGGGTATGATCGAAGGTGTCCCATGACGAATTGCCATCGTGGGACACACTGTATTATTTAAAAAATCTTATTATTCAGCTGATACCATGTGGAGGTGGGACAATATCTGTCAAAGAAGGATATTGGGAGAGGATTAAGTTAGTGGGAAGCAAGTGTTTCTTTTTAAAATACATACGTGTACTTCCAATATTTATTTTAAAAATTGTTTTATTATTACAGCAAATTGGTATATGCATGTAATTAAAAATTTTCGGAGAGGTAAAAAAGCTTCCAAATACATGAGGTTATCCAATAGAAATATCTAGATTGTCATAACGTTGAACTCAGAAGCGATGTGTACAAGTGATACACCAAAAATCATTAAAATCAGTTACCATGTTCTCAAGAAATTTGGGAAAAAGCAATATTTTCTCAAAATTTTGACGTCTTGTACCACCGAAAGGAAGCAGTTGACTTAAATCGACCTACTTTGACATCAAGAGTCTGTCATATAAATATATATATATATATATATATATATATATATATATATATATATATATATATATAT
Organism: Diaprepes abbreviatus; assembly: GCA_034092305.1. NCBI lineage: Eukaryota > Metazoa > Arthropoda > Insecta > Coleoptera > Curculionidae > Diaprepes > Diaprepes abbreviatus. The sequence goes on along the minus strand of JASJET010000037.1, from coordinate 1,622,348 downwards.
GCAGTGGTGTTTTTCCGGTTTTTAATCCGTTCGTCAATAGAAAAATTTTCATGACGTTTCGCTAACATCTCAGCTGGCATATTTTCAAGTGATGCTTCCTCGACGACTGCTCGACTTGGAATATATATATATATATATATATATATATATATATATATATATATATATAATATGGGAATTAATTTTTCTTGAACCATTAAATATATTTTTAGTTGGTTATTTTCTTGGGAATATGGGCTGTAGAAATCTGTCTAACTTCTACATATTTCAAATACAAAAATTTATTCTTTAAGCAAATTGAGGGTTGCGCGATGGGTGCATCCATATCAAGCGTTATTGCTCAATTAGTGTTAGAAGACCTAGAAACTAAAGTCATCAATAACTTAAAATTCAAACTACCATTCTTTTACAGATATGTAGATGACTGCATAACGGCCATACCAAAAAATCAAGATTCGTATATCTTAAACAAAATTAATAGCTACCATGAAAAATTGCAATTTACCATAGAATTTGAAAATAACAACCACATAAATTTCCTAGATATGACGTTGCATCACAAAAATAATACAATACTAACTGAGTGGTACACAAAATCTACATATAGAAACAACTGCATCAAAAAAGCAAAAAAGGTCCTTATGACAAACTCTTACCCAAATAAACTAATTAATAAAATCTTTAAAGAACGGCTAGAAAAATACAAACATGGAAACACTAAAACAGAAAATTTAGAACACAATAAAATCAAAAAACAATATCTTTCCTTGCCATACATACCAAAACTTTCCGAAAACTTTCAAACTTTTTTTAAAAAACATAATATAACCACTAGTCATAAGGGCCATAATTTACTTAAAAGCAATTTCAGCAAATTAAAAAGTGACATTCCAAAAAACAGAAAATCAAATGTTGTCTACCAAATACCCTGCAAGGATTGTCCATCGAATTATATCAGCCAAACTAGTCAGTATCTGCAAAATCGTCTAAATGGACATAAATATGACAAAAAAAATATTATAGCCCTAAAAAACACGAAATGAAACACAAGCACACCTTTGATTATGAAAATACAAAAATCTTGAAAACTGAAACTAACAAAGGGAAACTAGAATTTTACGAAATGATTGCAATAAAAAAAAATCCGAATGCCGTAAACGATAAAACAGACATCAATAATCTAAATCAAATTTATTTCAACATATTAAAATAAACCAATATAAGGGAATTTCTAAAATAAATAAAACAATAAATAAGAATAAATCTCCGCTTTCAATTCTTCTAAATCAAATCACGATATTTTTTCAGAAAAATAGCACTTCAATTAAAAGACCCAAACTTTTTACGCCACTTAAAGTACGTAAAACATACACCATCTGGGTTCCACATTCAGTCAAGTCAAGGCAGTTATAGGGTTAAAAATGTAGTGTCCATTCTTCTAACTCGACCGTTAAAAATACTTTTAAAAAGTGACTATACAAAAGAGTGAGTGATTACAATTGGTTTGTGTTGTAATTAATTTTTGTTTAAAACAAAAATCTCTGTTCTTAATGGTAAGTCTTTAACCTCTTTGTCCATATATAATAATATTAAAAATGTACACTTTTGTAGCATTCGCATCAGTTGAAAAAGATTCGAAAGAATCGAAACGTCCTGAAAAATAAAAATATATATATACAATAAGTATGACTACTCTATATATGTAGTTTCAATATAAAAATGAACCATATTCCCAAGAAAATAACCAACTAAATATATATATATATATATATATATATATATATATATATATATATATATATATATATATATATATATATATATATATATATATATATGTGTGTGTGTGTGAAAACTAGACCGATTTTTTAAGTTAAACTTTTATAGCAAATAATGTTTATTTTGAAATATACTCCTAAGGAACTTTTTACTGACTTACTGTTTATAATGGAGATTTTATCCACAACAGTTGTCATAAGAAATGAAATATCCTAAAAATTATTTCGTAATTTACTTTTAACTTTCAATTGATGATATTAAGGCAGGGATTAAATTTAAAAAATCTTTCAACCTGCAAAAGATACTGTACGTTACTCAGGTCAGGTAAGTATCTATTGCCAAACGACTGCACCCAACAGAACAACGAGAACTATTAGATCTACCAATCCTTGTCATTAAGGCGGTATATCAAGAAACAAAATAAAAAATTTGATACTTTATTTAATAATAAATTATTGAAATATTATTTATATAATAACTTTTTGAGACAGAACAATTCAAGATTAACTTGTAACTTTTCTGAGAGAACAAAAGTTTTATTCAATTCGTAGCAGTCCAGCATTAAACAAATTCTTTATAATGTATAGTGTAGGGGCCAATTGGGTTCCAGTCGCCCCTTTAATTTATATGGACATATTTTAAGTTTTTTTTTGTATTGCGAGCCCCTGAACAAGAATTTTTTGGGTTAAAGTCCGCCAGAGTGGTCATCAGTTTATTAATAACACATTTTTCTTCGAACTTTTAGAAATACAATTTTCGCAAAACTATTTACTGAGTCGTGTTTTTTGAGTGGTTTTAAATAAAAAAGATTTTTACAAACTTTTTTGTACGACTTTTAGTTTCCGAGATAATTACTGTTAAACAATGAAAAAATGCGATTTTTGCTATCTTTGAACAGTAATAATTTTTTAATGGTTGAATTTTTTTAAAATTTTATTGACAGCGATCGAAAGCTCGAATCAACATTTACAAGCTGAAATTAAATGACACGCGAAAAAGTTATAGTCAAATCGTTTTTTTTTGGCTACAATCGAAAAGCTTTTGGCCGCTTATGTGCTGGCGCCGTGCTTATAACCGAAATAAACAATTAGAGCGTAACTTTTTTGGATGGTATTTTATGATAGCTGATAGACAATAAATCGAACTTTCGATCGCTGTTAAAAACATCAAAAAGTTGATTGATTCAAAAGTCGCAAAAAAAGTCTTTTTAATTTTTAACATTAATTATCTCAGAAACTAAGCGTCGTATGTAAAAGTTTGTAAGATTATTTTTTACTTAAAATCACTCAAACAATACGACTCAGTGGCTATGCGAAAATTATATTTTAAAAGGTGATCACTCTAGTGGACTTCAACTCAAAAAATTCTTGTTCAGGGACCCAAAATTAATAAAGAAAACTTGGATAGGTTCATATAAACTAAATGGACTACTGGGACCCCTTGCCCGTACACTAGTATTTGTTTTATTTCGTTTCATATCTGAAATATTAGCATTAACATATTAATTGATAATAAAAGTTTCATTGTATTAATGGCGATTTGTCCCGTACTGACGGGAACCAACGCATTCGAAACCGGTCTAGATGGCGGACATCACCTATAGGAAAAATGTCTACCTTTTCCTGGTAGTTTTAGAATTTTTTGAACTTAATGTTGGTGTATTAAATATGTGATAACATATCTCAAATTCAATGGCTGTATATTTAATATATATAGACATCTTAAAAAGTAATGATCAAACTTTAAATTTAATGTATGATTACATTAAATTTAATGGAATGAATTAATTTAGATTCATATAAATTATTAAATTTAATGCATTACATTAAGTTCATTTACTAAACGTTTATGAAATTTGCTTCCAACACATTTACATTAAATTTAATACATTTTCTTTTTACAGCGTATGATATAAAAATCTTAAATTTTGCTGATTTCTATTGATGTCGAAGGCCTTAAGCGGCAGGTCTCAAGAAATAATAAATGCATCTGAGTTGCAAGAAGTAATTTTTTTTATAGTTCTATTGCTTGCGAGTAGCTTGACCGAGACTCGCGGTGATCCATTTTCGGTTGTTTTTTTGGTGAAAGCTCAAAGGATTTTTTTTATATAGTTGTACGGGTTTATGACGCGCTTTTCTGAAAAAATTTAGTTTGCAGCCACACTGACGACACGAGATTTAATTTAATTTTTTTGTTAATGAAATGAAATTCATTTAACACTTGGCATTAGTTAAAAGTTGTTCATAAGTGAATATGGAATGGTCCAAAGAAAACATGTTGAGTTTAGAGGAGACCTGCAAATTTGTGAGTTATGGACAAAAATTTTATAAAAGAAAAGAAATGAATGTGTGAAATGGAACTGAGTCAGAAATTTTGCAGAGAGCAGCGAAAAGAAAATTTCAAGTGCACTATTATTGTCGAAGTATTCATTTAACTAACAAAGCAGCCGTTTGTTCTTCGTCGCTTACTTTGTATTAACTAAAACGTTCATGAGAGATTTGCATGGTGTGCTCCACTTCAACCGAAACAAGGCTGCCCTTTGTTCTTCGTCACCATAAGCCCGATTGAAAAAAAGAAATAACTTTAAATCTGGTCATATGCTTTATCTACTACGGTACTCACTGGCTAACAAATTTGAGTATCCGTGATACAAAATACATTTGATGCGAAAACGCCACCTATTTCAAATTATCGAAATTTACAAATACTGATAAACATCCCTGTCTACAAATATTAATATATTTTAATTTATTTTTACCCTTTACACCGCCCAAACATTTAAAAATCTCCTTTGATATCAACCGCCGAAAGCACATGGGTTCAATCGAACTAGTAAACATCAAAGAAGGTTCGCTGCAAGTACGAGGCAAGCTCGTCACGGGCGCGTCACTCGCTTTGCTCGCCATATTTATACGCACCTTTATATTTCCACACCTTAGTGGAAAATACTGACAAAAAAGTATATTTATTTTAATTAGTAATATATTGACAGCTGCATAGAGAAATAATAGTTATGTTTGTTTTTCATAATTTCTGTTTCATTTTTGCTTTTCATCTATTTTTTTAAGTGGGGGTAGGTCACGCTTCCACGAGTGTTGCAACAAACAACATTAAATGCTTATTTTTGAAAATTAAAATAATTTAACCTTAACGAAGCTTGTTTCACAGAACATCTAAGATAAAATATTTATATATAAATAAAAATTAATTTGAAAGTAATGTGCATAATTTAAATACGAAATATCAAAAGTTTGGTTATTCCAGATAATATTTTTTAAATTTAAAGTGGGTTTACAATTTATGATGATATTTTAGAAAAAAATGGCAATATTATATAAGTGTAAAAAATTAAATTCAAATCAAAGAATAGGATTATACTTTGTAACAGATTAAACTTGAAATTATTAGAATTATATTACATCAACAAAGCCTGTTTCACTGAAAATCGGTGATAAAATATTGACGTATAAATAAAAATTAATTTGAAAGTAATATTTAAAATTTAAATACAAATTCTCAAAAGTTTTGTTATTACATTTGTGGATAAACTAACCTTGCAGTATTTTATACATTTTTTAACCTTTATATATTTATTGTTAATAAATTGGTTATTTTTCTTTTGACTTTTATCTGGCACACGCACTGTTTCTTCCTAACCTTACATTTTTTAAATTTAGATTGGAACCCATTCTAATCTTTAGTATCAATAATTTGTAATCATTATTTTAAACTTTATTGTATTAGGGATAAACTTGGAATTAATAAGCATTATAATAAATCAAAATGCCTAAAATAAGTGACTTACTATCTTTCAATTTTCGAAATCTAAAACGACTAACATGTGATTTACTGCCTAATACTATTTAAAACCCAATTACTGCTTTTACTCACTGTTTTGTATATATATATATATATATATATATATATATATATATATACATATATATGAAGTAAAATGCGAAACAGTGAATGCAAACTTCGCTCCATCATATCCTTTCTGTGTTAGAGGTTGCACAGTTAGAATAAATTGTGATAAAACACAATTCATCCTATTCCACCACCATCGAGATGGTGACCTACCTGTACCACCATACCGAGAAGAAAGTCAAAGTTTACCCTCCCCGCCATAGTGATACGGCAGAGATACATGTTTCGTCTCTCACTAGACTCATCAGGGTACCGACATGCACCTGGCTATGCAAAGGACAGATCGGAAGGAAGCATGCAACACTGAAACGCGGCTTCGCCGACCTCTCGTCGGATGACTTATATATGTTTATACGGCTTTCACGGATACCTCCGTGTGAGATGCAGGTAGGTCACCATCTCGATGGTGGTGGAATAGGATGAATTGTGTTTTATCACAATTTATTCTAACTGTGCAACCTCTAACACAGAAAGGATATGATGGAGCGAAGTTTGCATTCACTGTTTCGCATTTTACTTCACTTATGTACGGAGTTGCATATAGTTGTACGTTTGCTGAATGTGATTTCAGCACTACAACAGCATAATGTGGATATAACCACTGCTAATGCATCTCACACGGAGGTATCCGTGAAAGCCGTATGAACATATATATATATATATATATATATATATATATATATATATATATATATATATATATATATAGTTTATTTTGTTAAAGGTAAAACACAATAATGTAGACTATAAATTTTATTTTAATTTAATATATTTTATTTATATCAAAATGGCAATAATAAGGGATACAATGGTTTTCCTCTAATCAGTATCGAATTACCAAATGTTAAAAATGAACGATCCAAAAGGAGAAAAATTACCACTACTGCTTTTCTCCTCTTTCAGATGAAAAAATAACTGATCATAAAGAGTAAGTAGTACCTATATTTTTCAGTATATTTTTCAGTTTATAAGTTTATAAAAATCCTGCTTTTTGCTTTCAAAATAGATTTACTGTTTTTATTTTTAGGACATGAATTTGGAATATTTGACAAACTTAATCTAAACTTAAACTAATATTCTATTAAAATCCCATTTTTAATGATCAAGTTTACAATTAATATGCAGAAAATTGTCGGAAAAATCTATCAGAATCCAAATTAATAAATTTCAGTAAATGAATTTTACCGTCTTTTAACTAAGCATGACAATATTGTTCTCCGCATTTAAGTCGACCTAAAATAATTTTTAATCCCAGACAACAGCCTTAAGATACATAGTCTTAGTTATTAATTTTCCGTAAAAGTCACTATTGTGCTCCGAAGTCGCGCTATGGTAATTGATAAACCGGCGCGGGTGAAATTTATGCGAGAAATAGAGTCGTGAGACCAACGCTTTCGACCCGTCAAAACACTGCAGGAATTTCTAAGTTATGGCCGAACAATATTGTAAATTGGTTTGAAAATAATAGGGCAGTTTCTAAATGGACAAATGTCGTTAACTTCAGAATATAACAATAACAATAAAAAGAATGACTTGGAAGATTTACACTTCTACTGTATAGTGTCATTTTGGAGATCTTTTATTAATGAATATTTTTTTTTGAAGGTTTTTTTAACCGACAGAAAAAAAAGGAGCCGAAGATATATTTTTTTAATGTTTGTTCAGGCATGAATTATGATTATTAAATATTTTAATGAATATTATAATGGATTCTTCGGGGAGGTAGAACTATTTATATTTATGATTACTAATTACACAGATTTACAAAAAAAATTATTCAAGATTTTACGTGAGGAATTGATTTTAGTTTTAATATATTTCAGTAGCTTCATTTTTGCTCACAGATAACTACCACTAACCAAGGCTGAATCTAAAAGGAAATGTAGGCAGCAAAGCGTTAATTATTTGAACTTCGTCTTTATTTTATTATTGTCGGACAAACATCTGCCTATGTTCCTTATATGCCATAGAGTTTTAGAGATCGTTACCTTGAAATCATCCAAGTCGGAGGCTCATTTGTAAAGGTGTTATCCTGATAAAACAGATAAAAATTTTAAATACCTTCAAACAATGAAAGAAAAATTTCAGGAGAGATCTATGGCATACAGTATGCTCGATTCAACGTCAAAAAGAAAAGATGATAATTTGCGGGCGTTTTATCATATTTTTTTACTGACAGCCATATCAGAAAAGCCGCCTATTAGAGTAGATCAAATTTTGTTGCCTATTGAAGAGATTATTAAACTCTTCTACACAAACCTGCATATGATATACTCAAATGAATCCAAAAACGTATGGATGAAATTAGACATGACATTGAAAGCTTCTTGTGTGCCGCAAACGACCCAATCCTTCATACCACGGGACGAGTTGACTTTACTTGGAAGTGAGATACTTTCATTGGCATATGTTCATTTTGTTACAGGCCAACAAATCCATAAAGTACTGATCTCTGCGAAAATTTTCACAACAGATACTAAAGGTATTTTATAGAAAAAGAGATTCCTTTATCAAATATAAAATCAGCACATGTCATGGTTAAGCGTTACCTTAGATTTATATGCCATGTAAAAGAAAATATACCTGGAGTGTATATAAAAATCTAATCTGTGTGACAGATTGCATCAATCTCTTCAATTCGTCATAAACGTTTTAACATATACATTCGGAGCAATGCGTGGAATTCTGGGTTACTTTGGCAGCTTTGTAAAGAAAGCGATGAAAATTTTGATGGGTTACTCCTTTACATTGAAGTATACTGGCGCCACAATATTTTTTCAATTTTTTAGACTATGTTAGGGTTGCTAAAGATCCCATTTTAAAAGAAAACTAAATCAAATAGAAACCAGACATGACCAGTTTAACAGATTTATTTACCAAATTTTACGAGGTTAACTTGCATTTGTAAGAAAGTTCATCGTTGCAGCTTTTCTTACCAGAATTAATCTTATGAAGCAAAACATTGGACAGCGAGAATTTTCCCAGTTCTCCAACTTGCTGCCAGAATAACGATGTTTTTTTGTCTACGTTCCACATTTAAATGCGCTATACATGGATTTTAAAATCAGACTTGAGGATTTTTAGGCTATGGAAATACTTTACCCATATAGTGTTATTGATGAATTGGATGTCCTATTACAAGAAGAACTGAACAGAATAAATATTAACTAGGAAAGTCAGGTGTAGTTTAAAAATGGATATCAGCAATTTTGGCTTTAAAAGAGACACACCTGCTACTTATCCTGCAGTGTGGACGAACGCAAGGAAGTTTTTTTGATAGATTTTATATCTTCATACGTTTAGTGGAGTTTCATCTTCTTAAAAAATAGAACCAGAATGGAAATTACTGGTTGAGGAGATCCACGATTAAATATGATAAATTTAAATTATTGGCAATTTACTGTTAAAGTATTAGATGCGCTGCAAGAAAAAATTAAGGCTGCAACGATTTGTATTTTCTGCGCATTGTCCTCCACTTCCTACAAAATTTGACGAGTAGGAAGAAAAAATTGATTGTTTTCTTTGTGTATTTAACTCATCTAAAAATTTTACCAGATTTGATTTTGTGTCGTATTAATTTATAAAGGTATGAGTTGTAACTCAATTTTTTCCTTTATATCCAGATTTTCTACACTACAATAAATCCTATCAAATTACGTAGCTCAGTGTTAAGCTTTGGCCTGGTGATAAAACATACAACATGGCAGTGCGTGTTGTGCGACACCGTGTTGAGGATATTATGGAAAACGTTAACTATGTTTATCGAACAATTAAGTTTGGGAATTTCTGCGCTACAAGATTGGCTGAAATCATTGCGACTTTATTAGTATCGCAGAATAAATTTTGACAAAATATTTGCATCGTCATATTAACCAAATTGAACGAACTAAAGAACTGCAGTCGTCATGGATAATAAAATTCTTCACTGACGAGGTTTAATTTATTAACAAGTTGAGCTTTATTTGGGAAGTAACAAAATTATCTATCACGTATGCGATCCATTCTGAGATGAGTCAAGAACTCACAGAAGAAATAAAATACCAAATTCTTTCACATAGTCCATCCGCCTTTATTTCAAAACGTATTTCAAAATTTCATCAATAAATGACAATGGAGCCGCGATGGCTATTTTACTGACATTTTGTGTCATGTTTAGTGTAAATAATCATTCTGTACTGTCAGAAAAATCTTTCCGTTAGAAGAATCAATTCCTAGACGGAGTTTTTAAATTATGTTGTTTAAATTGAATTGAGTGTACACATTCAACCTAGTATAAATTAAAAAAAAATTAAATATATCGATCACGTCAATACTTTCGATAAAAAGTTGCAAGATGAATATAAATCATCAATAAAATGGCGATAACGATCAGTTAATTGTCACTTATTAGAATTAAAAGAAATGTAAATTTTTCTCTGCGTCTACTTAAAATATATATAACATTAACTAATCTAAAAAAGCTACTTAACTCTTATCTGTTTAATCTTGTTTATTCATAATGGCATTTGATAACTAATCATTAAAAGAGATTTTAGCTTAATCTATAAATCTGCACAGACTGATTATAAGTGCAAAACTATTGAGGTTGTTATAGGCTACGTTATTATTAAGCATGTTTTACATATCTGATATTTGCTTATATGATGTGTTATAAGCAAAACTGACAATAAGACAGATTGAAAATATATTGAAGAGTTTTTAGGTATATATTCTTTATTTGGCATGAAAATCATTTTAAAAAGGGTGTTACATCAAACTTGAACTGTCAGCAGTCATTTTAACTTTCTTTGGATTGCAAATTCATATTTTGTGGCCACACACGCTATTGAGCTATCATAAAATTTAGAAAAAGGTTTCCTAGACCAAAATAGCAAAAGCTTACTTATTTTATTATACTAATTAACAATCTGTCTTGTAAAAGTCTCAGTTGGCTCCAGTTTTATAGATACGTGCTAAATATGATGAAATTTTACCTCCCTGCCTATAATATATGGGACAATTGGACCATAAAATGAAAAGTTCCTGGTTTTATTACACCAAATGTACTTTATAAGGGCTTTAAATGCACGTAACATAAATCCTATATTGTTAGTTAGTTGTACTTCAACCTCCAGTTGATCGAGGACTGTTTGTATTTGAGAGATTAGGAGGTTTTGAGCAACATCTCGCGAGTTTGTGTAAATAAGCCGGATCATTTTTGTTATATATGTGGTGAAGTGACTTTTGTGAAACAAAAACGCTTATGTTTTGGCTGCAAAGTTAGAGACCAGGGGGGGGGGGCTCTCCATATCTGTTGCAACAAATGTGCGTTCAACATTCGTGGCTGGCTCAGTGAAAAAATATTTTGATGCCCTTCGCTGTTCCTATGGTCTGGCGAGAACCGAAAGTCCGTGTTACCGACTGTTACTTTTGTTTGACACATTCCATCAAAAAAGGCTTTTCGGAGAAAAAAAATCTGCAATACAGTATCCAAATTTACAATCCACCGTACACCCGGTGTCCTATAGTGACGAGTTGCCTGTACTCAATCCATCTCAGGAATATACCTTTGATTCTGATGATGATCAAACTGTAGTGTGCCGGAAAACATTGCCAGCCCCTCAACTTCGCAAGACTCGGATTTTGTCTATGAACTTCCCAGTAAAAAGCCTCACAAAGTAAGTCAAAGGGATTTAAGTGACCTTATAAGGGATTTGGAATTGCCCAAGAACAAAGCAGAACTATTGGCCTTTCAATTGCAACAATGGAATTTACTTCAAGATGAAGTAAGAGTTTCTGTGTACCGAAGCCGTCAGAAAAAAAAAACACCGTTTTTTAATATGGAAAACAATTTGGTAGCCTGTAGGAACATTAAGGGATTAATGACAGCTTTAAATCATTATCATTATGTAGTCCACATGAAAGAAACTTATAGCACTTTGAAATTGTTACTGGAGACCATACAATATGAAAGATATAAATGGCAAATTTGTGCGGATTTAAAAGTTTTGGCAATTTTCCTTGGAATGCAGGTCGGTTATACCAAATACTGTTGCTACTTATGCTACAAAAAGAAAATTTGGACACCGAGAGAGTTTTTTCAGCCAGGAAAGAAAAATGTAACCATCGCACCATTAGTTTCCCCAGAAAAGATGTTACTACAGTCACTTCATATACAATTGGGACTAATGAAAAATGTTGTGAAGGTCATGAACAAGGAAGGCCGTGCTTTTAGTTATTTAAAAGAAAAGTTCCCTATAATCAGTGACGCTAAAATTAGAGAGGGAACATTTGTAGGTCCCCAGGTTAGTAAACTTTTCGGAGATGCGCAATTCGATTCCATACTTAAAGGCAAGGAAAAAGACGCTTGAAATGCCTTTAAAATGGTTGTAACAAATTTTTTTGGGAAACATAAAAGCAGGAAAATATAAAGACCTGGTTGCCCAATTTTTGTTATCTTACCAAAATCTAAGGTGTAATATGTCCTTGAAAATTCATTTTTTGGATTCTCATCTGGATTACTTTAAAGAAAATTGTGGTGATGTAAGTGACGAGTACGGTGAGAGATTCCACCAGGATATTTCAAACATGGAAAGAAGGTATCAGGGTAAATGCAACTGTGAGATATTAGCCGACTATTGCTGGACTGTAACAGAATTTAATTATAGACTCCTGCTAATGACATATTGAGGTAGCGTTAATCATTTTATCTATAATCATTTTTTGCCCCATATTAATTAGTAACTATTTTAATAACCTACAATTAAATTTCACAGTAATAAAGACACTCTGGAAGTCTGATCGTGCATCTTCTCTCTTGCACTTAGTACCAAACAATTACGGTTATTTAAGCTTACCAACCACAATTCAGAACTTCAAGACTCAGGAAAGGCTGCTAATTAGTTGATCAGATAACATCTCTTGTTTTGTAGGTCTCGCAACAGCGCGCCCGCAAGTTAATTCGCGTGAAGGTTTTAAATAAATCGAATAAAAGAAGTTTCTCAAAACAACTTAGTCTATTAACAAAATAAATAGAATAAAACGAACTATTTACAATGAGAAACTTAATACTAATAGCAATTACGAAAAAACTAAAATAGTTGCTCTTCTCGGCCGTTATTTTAACCAAAAACGTAACCCAATTTTGAAAAAACACGTATAAATAGCTTAATAAAATATTAAACAAAAAAAAAAAGAAATAAAACGCGAAAAAACAGCTATTTATATTACTTAATCAAACCGTATGAACATCGCGAAATGTCCCACTAAAATAACACACGATAATCCCTTAATTTCCAAAAATTAAACAAAGATAACCTTCTTTTCCGACGATTATACCCGTGACGTAATTATTCTACGGCACTGGTACTCACGGTACCGTTCTAATGACATTAAAACTATGACGGACATTTACTATTCCTTAAAAGAGTGTCTTCGAATCTTACACCCTCCGACACTCCTCTGATTCTCGTTTGTACCCATATTAGCCGATGGATCCCCGTAAACGTCAATTTATTTCTCTTAAAGTTCGAAGGTTTCGATCGTTACGTGCTGAGGGCGTTAGCTATTCTAAATCGGATGTTTGATTCCCGAATTGGCCTTTGAGCGTCTAAATTTCAATTTTTATATAACAGAGTTAATAAAACTATTCTATTTTTTTCTATAACTAAAAGAATATATGTTAAAGACTGTAAAAAAACTATTCACTTTTCTTGGCTGTTTTGGCAATAAACATCTTAACTCGTTATTTCTTGTGAATAGAAAAAAACAGTGATTACTCAGTATTCTTTTTACAAAGGGCCAAACGATATATTTCTATTATAGTGACTTTATTTGATCATTTTTTTGTTTCCTAATAATGGGAAAATTGTTCAATATTTTAATACATTTTAACGGTATTTCATATTCCATATGTTAAAAATTACCCTTAACACGTCTGGTTTTACTTACATAATCAGAGTAGGATTATTTTGACAGATTTATAGTCAAATCTTAGAAAGGGCCTTTTAGTTTTACGACTTCATAAATTTACTGAGTTTATATATTTTTAAGAAAACATTTAAACGACAAAGATAATAAAAGTTAAGTTCGATAACTGATTTATTTTTCCTTTAGACTTTCGTGGATAGTGATAAAAAATATAACTACCCTATTTCCACGGGAAATCTATTCACAGAGTGATTATTTAATTATTCATTTTAACAGAATATAGTTCACATTGAACAATGAAAAATGTTTAAGATTTGTTCCATTATAGGACTATTACGAGAGATAATCCAGAGGCTGTTTTTTAAAGGCAGGCTAAGAAGCGCAAAATGAGTGTCTAAACTTTAGATTCAGTGACAAAAATTTGCTATTTAATTGCTTTTGTTAAACCAACAATATTTGTTATCTGTAGTTTGTACGTTCATTATATATTCCTATGAACTAAAATTTTGTAACAATTAATTCAGATTTTTTTGCGAGCCAACTAAAATCTATAATAGGTATTTTTTAGTTACATGGGTGTAGTTGAATCCAAAAAAAATCGGTTTATTCAGGAAACAAAAAAAAGTTGATATTTGTTCTCCAGTGTAATCTAAAAGCATTATGGGATACAAACGGACTTCACTGACCTTCATAATAGACCCTGATTCTTGTAGACTCTAGAAGCCAAAAACGTTAGTACAACTATGCTGTTGTTTTTTACGGCCATCTCATTATAGAATCAATGTTAGATACAACTATTCGTGGAACAAGCAATTTATAAAAACGTGTAAATAGGACCAGAAAATATTTATATTTCTCCTAACTCTTAAGGACAAATATTATGTTAAAATAACAATAAACAAACATCCAAATAACACTAAATGTTTTTAAGAAATTTGATAGTTCACTCAAATCTATTGACGTAATAACTACTAGGCGGCAATTTATTTTATAATTAATAAAAACTTTTAATGATATTATGTAGCATACTAACAACCCATTTATTTTGTTGCAAGATGCATTAAGTAATGTCATAATTTAAATTCAGAAATGATTAAAACTGATAAATTTGGCTGATATAAATATCCCATTTTAATTGACTAGAAAAAACCTTAAAAATTGACTAATAAATATTTAATTGATTTTGAATAATAAGATGCATAAATGCAAATTTAAATTTGCATAGCATTGCGAACCTACATTAAGGAAGTAACAGCGATTACAGCTGCAAATCGCTGATTGCGAAGAAGTAACTGCTGAGATTTAGACTAAAAAAAGTCTTATCCAGATCAGTAAGTTTTTTTGGTGGTTTCTTTATCATGTCAGTACCTCTTGTTAAACTAGTTTTTAACTGGTGGGTCGTGATCCACAAGGGAATGACCATGCCTTCTTTGGAAGTTGCAAGTTATCAATTTTAAAATTCAAAATTAAATTTAAATTGTAAAAGTAGATGATAAGATATTAATAAATTATTTGTATTTGGCAACACTGGAGGTATACGACGCAACCAGGAGGCGGTTAACACGCGCATGATTTCTTGTGTCGGGTAAAATCCAATTAGGGTAAACTAGCCGGGTAGTTCGCCAAACGTCTAGGCACTCCTCAATGATTATCGATTGTAAAACTTCGGTTATACGCGGTGTTTTATTTGACAGCTGATCTGCTGACAACTTAACATAAACAGCTCTCAGTTTGTTGAATCAGCATGTTGAATTTTTTTGGGTTTTTGTATATTTTTGTGGATGCTGTATGTCTGGTATATTGTGCTGTGTTGGTAATAATAAACATATTTTTTTAATAGATAACTCCCTTGATATAACTTGCTACGCTGGTATTTATATAAAAGCGCTAGTAAAGATTATCTCGTGTGAAAGAAGTTGAGCTGGAAGCTAGAGGAGGCACCAGCAAGCAAAGTGCCAAGCTAGCCCCTTTGCCGTTGAGTAGCGGTGGGTATTTTAAAAGAGGGCGCCACTGTAGTTCGCCGGGTAAACACAGAAACCCCCCCCCACGTTGTCGCTTGAACCTAGCGTTCAGGTCAGCTTTCAAAGCGCTACACAAAATATTCAAAACATAAGAAAAACGTCACTTCTCAAAAAAATGAACAAGAAGAAGTAGTGGGTCAAATAAAACTCAATAAATGTCAGTATTAATTCTACTCTTTATTTACTGAAAATGATGTTTCGAAGGGTGCACTTGTTGAAGTCCCTAAGGGTGGATGTAGGCTTTCTTGTGCTCAGAGGGTGGATCTGGACTCTTCTTATGCCCTGAGGGTAGATATGGGTTTCTACTGCCCGAGGGTGGATTGTTGTTTGATTTTTTTTTGACCCAAAGGGTGGACACCGATTTTCTGGGGTCAGACTTATTCCTGGTAATAATGCTGAGAGGCCCACGAAATCCCTGTTTCCAGGTTATATCTCGATAACTAACCAAAACACCAAACTGGCCAGAAAATACTCAAAACACAACCCACTAAAACGTTATCGAGGTACGCAAAACGGGATGGAAATTTCTTGACTCTTGTTTGCAGAAATTACACAAGAAAAAGTAGGATTGATGGATAAATTCGCCCCATTTTATACGAAGCCTGAAACCTGCGCTGTACGAGCTTCTTTTTCTCTCAACATAGGGCGCGAGACAAAAGGGACCTTAAACAAGTAGCAATTCGACAAAAGAAAGGACAGCTGAAAATAGTGGGCTTAAACAGCATTGCTAACTAATAATTCGTTGACATTTCCGATTCAATATTAAATACGACTTCATTGTTTATCCCTAAAACAAGAAATAAGAATTTTCCCTCAGCCATTAGCAACACGATATTAGTTACTCATCCAAATTTCCTCCCAAAAATTACCACAGAAATAGCAGCCCAACATAAAACGGCTTAAAAGATGGCAAATTTGTCTAACCCCAACAAAAGATAAACAAACCGTTGAAAATACTTCAAATAAAAATCCGGAAAATTGTAACTAAAATAGATAAAAAAAATGATATTTAATAAAAAAAAAAGGTAAATAACCATATCCTATTTAAATATAAACAACCTAAAACAGTGACGTAGAGTTGCCGACCTAAAAATTCAAGTTAGGAATGGATTTTAAATAGGGCTTTTATACGAAGGAGAAATGAGAAATGCTTAATGACAATGATATAGTGCTGTCCAAAAGGTAAATATTAACAAAAAGAAGGTAAAATTAACCAAATAAGCCATAGTAAATTTAAAATAAAATTTTAACCGTGACAAACTAGTAGTTTTTTAATAAATTTTTAAATTTATGCTTGTAATAAGAATCGTTAGTTGTAGACAATGTAAAATTAATTTTTAAAAAATATTTCAGCTTAATTGCTCCCGTGAAAAGAACGTATCCGGGTAGCTATATTATGTTTAATTCTTGAAAATATAATGTTATATACCGTAAAATATTCCTGTTGTTTCTTTTAAAAAATTAAGCTCACTGGTTCCTAAGGTCAAAAATCAACTTGGAACTCACATATGTAATAAACGTAGTGCTAATTTTGTAAACTTGGCTAATTTAAGAATGTTCATACAACTAAAATATCCAGGTAGAAAAGAGTGTTAACCTTCGAACACATTTTTTTATATATTTTTTACCGAAGCTAGAATGCTTAGCATAGAGTTGTTTAATGTTTTTCAATGGGCTTTCTACTACAGAATAATAAGTTAACATTAATATGCACGCAGAAAGAATGCACAAAACAATAAAACATGCGTATAATGTGTTTACTAAATTTTGTATTCTTACCCACATTTCTTCTTCGGTGTTTACAGGTCTCCCATAAAAAGTAATCCCCTTGCAGGAGCATTATTGCCTTTGTCGATCCATCGATTTTGAAAATTCCCATTTAAATGATTTATGCCATTTAATGTGAAGAATGAGGGTGCTTGAACCATACATTTTGTTCAGAAGCCAGTGGAAGATCATCCAATAAATTTGACAAATTTACTAGGGGTTTTAGGTAATTTAGACCATTAAAATGAGATGGTAAGATGACAGGACCAATAATAAACTTCAATGATCTCTGCTTGCGAGTTTGCGTTAGGATAAACATGACCATTTTGTAAATTTGTCATACTTCTTTGGTAAATCAATTTTTTCATCAACATTTGCATCATGTGCTTTTCGTTCATTATAGAATCGACAGAAGCCTAGTCTAATTTTGAGACTGAGAGGTAAAAGCTCTTGTACTGTCTGTAGGTAGAATGCATGCAGCATTTGTTTTCTTAAAATCTTATTTATTGCATTTTTAAAAAGTCTAAAAAAGTTTTAATGCCGTGTCTAGTGTTCAGGCTCAAATTTTCTTCACTCATTTCACTTCTGAAGCCAAGTTGAACCCTAATTATTCTGTGAGACCGGATAGTGTGTCAGCCTACATGGTGAATTGTGGATGCATTATCGTTCCATTACAGTATATTTTTAATTTGTCATTCAAGCTTCTTGTATACCCAATTGAATGGAAATTGAGTAAGGTTGTTCCAATTTTTAAATTAGGAAATAAGAACTGCATCGAGAATTGCGGGTTAATTTCTATCGAATCGGCTATGTCAAAGGCCTTCGAATTAATTAGTTATAGCAGAATATTTAATTGATTTGAGCATGTGGTAACAGATCAAAAATATGTTTTTTTTCATAAAACATTTCTTAATGGTAGACAGGTGGATTGCATTTTCACCGATTTGCAGAAGGCTTTTGACAGGGTTTGTTATGGAGAGGTTGTTGATTCTTTAATGAATGTCAGTGTGGATGACAACATTGTTAAATGGTATCATCCTATTTGTAAGGAAGAAGAATGTATGTGGAGATAAAAGGTTTTAAATCCATGGAATTTGTACCGACTTCTGGATTTCCTCAGGGATCCACTTTGTGATTCTTACTGTTTTTGATAATAATAAATAGGATATGTGGATAATTGTTATATATTCTCCTTAGAGGCAGAGAAAAGGAAATAATATATACAAACAGTTTATTTCCTGCCAATACCATTCTGGTCCTGTCTCCATATGCGTTTTTTTAAAGGATATATAGAAATTTGGTTGGCGCACCAAGACTTTGTATGCAGTCGATTTTAAATTATTTTTATTTATTAGCAACAATGAGGAATGCCAGGTTTTACAACATGAAATGTATAATGTAATTAGTTGGTGTCATTAGCAAAAATGTATAATGTAATTAGTTGGTGTCATTAGCATAAATTTAACGTAAACGTAACCAAATGTTATTGAGTATTCCTTTAATATTAACAATACATTATTCAATCGGGAATTGAGCCATAGAGATGTTGGAGTGATGTTTGATTCCAAATTAAAATTTAATTCACATATTGATGGAATTTCTGCTGATGCCTATTAAATACTGAGTTTTGTGGTCAGTTCTTATAAATAATTTGATAAGTTTGATGCAATTATAGCTGTGTACAAATCACTGATATTGTCTAAATTAAAGTACGCGTGTGTCATTTGGTCACTTCAATGTACAGAAAAGGTAAATCAGTTGGAATTGCTTCAAAGGGAGTTTTTGAAATTCCTATATTACCAAAAATCCTCCTAGAATAATTTAGCATCATCATTTATTAAAAATATTTTCTTTTGATAGTATTCAAGTAAGAAGAATTCGAACATATCTTGTTGTATTGATAAAAATTGGTTTTTATCTGATAGATAATAAGAACATGGATATTTTTTGCATTAAATCCAAAATATGTAAATACAATTTCGAATGAATATGTTAAATAGCCGTGTTGTAGCATTTGCAACTATTTGTCAATGTGTTTCTATTGTTGATTTTTTAGCTATTGGGTGTATGTATCTTACTCTGATTGTTTTTCCCTTTAAGTTATTATCTATATATTGTAATTATAAATAGTATTTATAATTGGATAAATCTGTTGAAGCTACTAAATAAATAAATGAAAAAAATTAAAGTTTTTGTTGTTTTGGCTCTTAAACACGCTCCAAATTTCTCGAACTAGTCTTAAGCCTGAATAAAGTGTCATGAGAATCAATTTCGATTATCACAGAAACGACTGCTTGAAGCGACACCTACTAGATAGCATTATTGTGGATAAAAGATGTCAAGGAATACTAATTTTTAATTATAAATTTAAGATACAGAGACACAAAAAATTTATAAAGCTTTAGATGCAGGCGAAGTGCTGCTGGTGGCGCTCTCTGCAACGTACAATGAAACTGTAATTAGATCTTGATTTTTCATCCTAAAAAATTCCAATATACTAAATTTAGTGCAAATCGAGCCATTAAATAAACTAAATATTTACAAAAAAAATATAACTTTGACACCCTGTATTTCGGAGGTTATCAGTGGACGAAGGTAAATAGAGCGGGATCCTCATATTTTAACTTCAAGAATGACCATGTATAGGCAAAGCTGGAAGTGTGTTTGGTGAATGCGCCGGACAAGATATTGAGTTAAATACATACAAATATTGTTCCGTTGGTGCTGTTAGACATATGTGTAATAAAATTAAAGAAAAAAACACAACGCCACTAGTAATATTACCATCATGCGTGTCCGAGACTTACTTAACCAGTTTTTTTTAGCTGTAAAGGATAAACATTATATAATAATAACTGTAAAATAAACCAAAACAAAATTTTAAATGTCACTCAGTGACTTTAAATCATTTAAAACTACTGACGTAGGAAACAAGTCTTCTAAACAACAATTTATTTTATAATTCCAAAAAAAACTTAATAGCAGATACTATGTAGCCTATTAAAAATTATTTTTTTTATTCCATGATGCGTTCAATAATTTTGTAATTTAAATTCAGAAAATTATTAAAAAACTGATAAATACTGGCTTGTATAAATATCCCATTTTAGTTGAGTAAAAAAACTTTAAAAATAAAAAAAAAATTACAATAAATAATAAATTTGATTTGAATAATATGCTGCGTAGGTGCAAATTTAAATTTTCACAAATTACGAATGCAAATGAAAGAAGTAACAGGATTGTAAACTGCAATCATTTGATTAGGAAGAAGTAACTGCACTGTAAAAAGGAAATTCTTTAAATTTAATGTAAATGTGCATTAAGCAAATTTCATAAACGTTAATTAAATGCATTTAATGTAATGCATTAAATTTAATAATTTCTTTTTAATTTAAATTAATTTATGCCATTAAATTTAATAAATTAAAGTTTGATCATTACTTTTAAGGTGAGTATGTAATACAGTCAGTGTTCATTGAATTTGAGACATGTTATCACATATTTAATGCACTAACATTAATATGAGTTCGAGAGATTCTGAAACTACCAGGAAAAAGTGGACATTTTTCCCACAGGTAGTGTCCGCCATCTAGACCAGTTTCGAACTTATTTTTTCCCGTCAGTACGGGGCAGATATATACACCGCACCATAAGAAAATTGAGTCCTTTAAGCAACTTATATAATACTAAATAAAAAGTTCAATACAAGTTGCGCCATCTCCCGGAATCTCATGCAATGCATATTGAATAATAATGTAAATTCCTCTAGTATTAGGGTATATGTGAATTAATTCTAATGTGCAAGAGTTGAAATAACTTTTCAGTTATTTTATTGAAATTTAAGATACCATTTAATCAAATTTAATTTACAACGAACTGATATTTCAATGAGTTTGCTTTCAATTCGAAGTATATGTAAATTATTCACGATTTAAAGTACAAAATCATTAAATTTAATGTAAAATGGATATTAAATTTTTAACAGTGTGTAGATATATAGACTTAAAATGTCTCACTCGTTGAGATCAGTATTTTTAAATTAAAATGAGAATCAAAAAATTGTATTGTGAGGCTCCATATTTGTACCTAATGTACAGGGTGAGTCAACGATTGGATGAAGTAGGTTTGTGCCTTTTCGGTGAAATTAACAAGGAAACTATATTTATTATTTTTACGCAGATTTTAAAAATATTTAGGACTCTACAGGGTGAGTCAAAAAACTAGGACAGCATAAAGTTGTATTTTTTTAAATAGAACACCCTATATACGAATCGTATTTTCGATTTAGCTTATAATTTTTTTTATTTAGAGTTTACTATAACAAAACTTTATAGTTTCTGAGATAATTAAGTTTAAAGAAAAAAAGGTCACATTTTCAAGCATCAATTCAATCCTAAAAAACGTTTTCAATTTTATGACAAATATATTCAAATTTGGAATTTAGCAAGGCCAAGGACAAGTTAACATAATTTTTACCTAATATTTGCAATAAAAGCTACAGGGTGTTGAACACATCGGCTCAAATTTGAACAAGTTTAAATGAATAAATATCTTTTTTTTTAAATGGCACACCCTGTATATTTTCATGATATTTAATAGAGTAATAAAAACCCTAAAAGTTTTGTTCAATATATCCTATACCTATTTATAATAGTTTTTGAGATATTTCAGTTTTTCTTATTTTCCATACTTTTTTACAGAAATAGTCTTCATTATCATAGTAGCCATGTAAAATAATAAAAAGAAACTACAGAAACAAACAGAATGTGGTTAAATATGATGAAATACATTATTCGTTATACTACAACGGCAATAGTTTAATTAAACATAATGTGAAAAAATTAACACAACAAAAAAAATTACCTATTAAATACTGAGATTAATTATTTCTTTTTAATAAGTGTTCGAATAAAAGACCCTCTTGTGCAATGCACAAATTTAGTCTTTTTTGCAGATTTTCTCGGATCCTAGACAAAATTAGTGGCGTTATTGTTCTACAGGTATCTCTAATCCTGTTTCGCATATCTTCCACTGTTGTTGGTGGATTAACATACACTTTATTTTTAATATAACCCCATAGGAAGAAATCTAATGTGGTGATGTCGCAAGACCTTGGTGGCTACTCAATGAAACCCCCACGTCCAATCCATTTTTGCGGATATCGTTGGTCCAAAAATGCACGAACTTCACGATGGTAATGCGGAGGGCACCATCGTGCTGGAACCACATACTGTCGAGCTCATCCCTATCGAGACCTTGAAGCAGTTGGGGTAGTTCTTCTTGTAGAAAGTTCAGGTAACTATGGCCATTTAGTGGTTCATTAAAAAAGTGGGGTCCAATAATTCGATTATGATGAATACCACACCAAACATGTAATGACCAGTGGTTTTGATGTTGCACCTCTCTAATCCAAAATGGGTTTTCTGTGGCATAATAATGCATATTTACGGCACCGTTACTTCTAAAAGTAATATAATAAATTTGGATTTAATTGAATCTCCTCATTTATTGCACGACAAAAGTTTACACGACTTTCAAAATCCTGTCCATGCAATTCTTGGTGTAATTCCATGTGATATGGATGATACCTATATTTCTTGGTAGTACGATTAGCGGTGGATTGTGATGTTTCACATAATGCTGCTAACTGACGGCTACCAATATAAGAATTTTCCTGAACATTTAACAATACTTGTAGTTCTTTTTCTTCATTAGTTACTGATTTGTTGACCACTTTACGTTTTGGATAATCAACAGTACCAGAAGAATCAAATCTTTGCATTAAGTTTTGAAAAGTATGGGTATTAGGCTGGCGTCGATCAGGATACTTCATTTTGTAAATTCTTTGAGCAAGAAGGCAATTTTTTTGAGCCTCTCCTATTGTATAAATCATATCTATTAACTCATTCTTTGGAAAATTCATTTTACAATATAAGATGAATGCAAAAAAAAACCAAACTACACTACATAAAAACCAAAAGAAGCGATTGCGGTTATAAATTTGACACACAGAAAAATGTTCTTTTACATTGTTTTTGCCATGGCTACTATGATAATGAAGACTATTTCTGTAAAAAAGTATGGAAAATAAGAAAAACTGAAATATCTCAAAAACTATTATAAATAGGTATAGGATATATTGAACAAAACTTTTAAGGTTTTTATTACTCTATTAAATAACATGAAAATATACAGGGTGTACCATTAAAAAAAAGATATTTATTCATTTAAACTTGTTCAAATTTGAGCCGATGTGTTCAACATCCTGTAGCTTTTATTGCAAATATTAGGTAGAAATTATGTTAACTTGTCCTTGGCCTTGCTAAATTCCAAATTTGAATATATTTGTCACAAAATTGAAAACGTTATTTAGGATTGAATTGATGCTTGAAAATGTGACTTTTTTTCTTTAAACTTAATTATCTCAGAAACTATAAAGTTTTGTTATAGTAAACCCTTAATAAAAAAGATTTAAAATTATAAGCTAAATCGAAAATACAATTCGTATATAGGGTGTTCTATTTAAAAAAATACAACTTTATGTTGTCCTAGTTTTTTGGCTCACCCTGTAGAGTCCTAAATATTTTTAAAATCTGCGTAAAAGTAAACTGTATCAAACAATAAATATAGTTTCTTTGTTAATTTCACCGAAAAGTCACAAACTTACTTCATCCAATCGTTGACTCACCCTGTACAGTCGTTTGTATATTCTGTGAGTATTTGACATTGTCTTTATCCGAATTCATTATTTGACGTTACATATGCTACATTAGACCCAATTTCGGAAAAAATTAAGATTCTGATTCTGATGAATTAATAGTGTACTAATTGTTCCGTGTGCAGTACGAAATCATACACCCGATTGTGCCTCTTACATTAGGAATGTGTATGCTACTGGCTTCCAATCCCCCCGTCGACATCTTGTTTTTTCTTGCGATCGCCCCTCTCCCCCTAAGACCTTGTAGTTTAGGAAAATAGACCCAATTCTGGCTTTTATACTAAGAATTTATATGCTGCTGGCTTCCACCCCTCCGTCGACAACTTGTTTTTTCTTGCGATCGCCTCTCTCCCCCCCAAGATCTTTGAATTTAGGAAGATAGACCCGATTCTGGCTTTTATACTAGGAATGTATATGTTGCGGGCTCCCCCCCCCCCCATCGACAACTTGTTTTTTTTTGCGATCACCCCGCTCAAGAGCTTCGAATTCAGAAAAATAGACCCGACCCTGACTTCTACACTAGAAATGAGAATGTTGCTGACGCCCCCCCCCCCCGTCGACAACTTGTTTTCGCTTGCCATATTGTACTTTTATGATATCACCCCCCCCCCCCCAAAGAGAGAGGCTGGATCCGCCCCTGGTCCAAGATATGAATAGGTTGTAACGTTCTCTATTCGTATTACTCTATACCTAAAGTCCATAATTTCTGTCAGTGTCTCATCGCTCGCATATAGAATGCTCCGGGCTGTGCACCATCAGGGGAATCAATTCTAGTAGCGTATGCATTTCAGAAAATAATAAATGATGAAATTTTGTGGGAATATCACTCACTGATTTGCACTCTTCCTACATTAAATTAATTTATTTCATTAAATTGAATGTAATCATAAATTAAAGTTTGATCATTACTTTTTAAGGTAACTATGTACATTAAATTTACAGCCACTGTTCATTGAATTTTAGATCTGTTATCACATACTTAATGTGAGTTCAAGAGATTCTGAAACTACCAGGAAAAAGGGGACATTTTCCCCATAGGTAGTGTTCGCCATCTAGATCAGTTTCGAACTCATTCGTTCCCGTGAGTACGGGACAAAGTCAGGTTATCATTTTAATATATTTTATATACACTTTAGGTGGTAAGGTATTTTACGCTATTAATCAAATATTTGTTGCCCATCTGCTTCTCTGAGTGGCATCCAGTGAATTTCTCTTCTGATTTGTTCGTCTCGAACTAACGGGGGTGAGTCTAGTGTCATCTCCGGAGTGTGACGTAGGTAATGTAGGTCACTTAGCTTGCATTGATTCATCGGCAGAAATGCTGTCAAAAGATATAGTCAGCGTCAGGGGTGATGGTTCAACCACTGCCTCAACCTCAATGTGCAAGTCCCATATTCTTTTTTCTTCTTTTTTAACATGACCGACATACTTTTTCCAAGCAATAGCCATCACGTTAGTAATTGCCTCCTCCTATAATATTTTGACATGTGCTAATTTATATGTTTTGTTTTTTCCTGCCACTTCGCTCTTTATTTTGGTAGGGCGGCAGTCTCAACAGTGTTATATTTCTTCGTGGGCCATTTAATCAATAGCATATTTAATATTATTTTGTTTATTTATCTTCACTAAATCTAGCAATAGCAAATAAAAATATTGGTAAAACGGGTAAGTGAAATGTCAACAACTGTTTGCCAAGTATATATTGCAGTCATAAAAGTATATTAAAAATTGTTGTTTAAGTTCATATTTAAATATGCTATTAATCAGAAATGAGCTTTATAAAAAAATGTTGGTAACTCTTCGGAATGGTGGAAACACACATTCTCCTGTCACTATAACTTAAGCTCAAAAACTGTGATAAATTGGGCCAATTATTGTATGCTTTATTAACCTAATTGACAGTTCCGAGAAAGTATGTGGTGAAGAAGTCATAGTAGGAATTGACGAGTGTAAAATGGGTAAACGCAAGTAAAACAGGGAATTTTTGGTTCCAGTTGAGGAACGGCAAAAAAGCATTTGCTTGGTGTCATAAAAGAATTGTTACTACGGGGTACCACAATTATGTCTGCTGGAAAGCTTATACCTGCTTGGCAGATCTAGGTTTTCAGCATCAAACAGTATATCATTCCAAAAATTTTGTCGATCCAGAGCTCGTAATCAAAATATTGGAGGAATTTACACGGAAATGTTCCGAAATTTGGTCGTTGTAAATTTAATTTTCCCGGCTATTTAGCGGAACATTTATTTAGGTGGAAATATTTGAACCACAAAAATATGTACCATGCATTTTTTAAATGCATGGCACAAGTCTTTCCTCCCTCCAATAATATTGAGGTTGAGGCCGGTGATAAATCTATTTCAAGAGTAAACAGAATGTAAAATACTTGTGGAAAGTAAGAAAATGTAGAATAGCTCAAAAACAAACAAAATTAGAAAAAAGTGATCCAGAGCTAACCGTGACAATCCCTCAGAATAACTTGTAGAACCTTTCCCAGCTCCCATCCAGGCAAAAAGTTTTTTGCTTTCCGGTGGTCTGTGCCGGACAGCAACATTTTTTAACGATTGTGGAAATCAGCCAAAATGTATCTAAAATAAAATCGATTAAATCTTACCATTTTTGGTGTGCTGAAACAGAAACTAAACTTATCCTTTTAATATTAGTTCAAGTTGTAGAGATACGTGATGTCATGACTCCCTATCTATTAACAATGTAACCGCAAAAAAGGAACGAGTTATATATGTATTGTTATAAAAATAGAGAGGTGCCACGTTGCCAAATATACGTTTTCCCTCATTTAAAGACATTTTGTATAACTTGGCAATACAGCGTGGATTATCTCCAGGGATGACCCCCCCCCATATACGAATATTAAAAGAATGATTAAATTGGAGTGTGTGTTTGTGAATTTTACTTTTCGGATTTCGTTCAAAATTGGCACTAGAGGACTTTCAAGGGTTTAGAGTTAGATTAGATTAAGACGTTGAGAACACTTTTTGAAATTCAATATGGTGGCTTGAAGATTTTACCTTATTCGCATTTTTTCAAATTTGTTCCTAAGGGGGTTTCGAGGTTGTATATTACGAAGATGAAATTAACACAATATAAGGAACTATACTATTTACATTTTTCCGATTTTGTCTAAAATAGTTATTTTAATAAAGGCTAGTGTGGGTTGTCTTATTGTATATTTTTTGGTTCTTTTTATTACTGCATATATCTAATAAAAATAATTATTACTTATACATGCTTGTTTAAATATAGATTTGTAATAAATATCAAAAAAAAGTTTTTATGATCATCTATAAGGTTTTTATTACTACTAGTTTTATTTCTTGCATAATATTCAAATTTAATTTTTTTTTGATGACAAGTTTCTAAAATTTCGTAAAATAGCAGCAGATAAATATTTGTCAATTTCATTAAGTCACATTTATATTTTTATTGTTATTCAAATAAGAAAAAAACAATGTTATACTGACCTTTTGAAAACATCTGTTGAATATTTATTAAATGGCAAAAATTCAAAATCATAAAAGATGAAATACTTAAAATATGAATGCAAAAGAAAATAACTTTTTCTTGACCCGACTTTAAAATATTAAGCTCTTTTACAGCTTATAAAACCAATAAATTAGCAATTCTCAGATCACGCCCTAACATTTGTACTTCTTTGAAGTTTGTCTATTAACAACTAAACGAGAAAGAACGATTTTCCTGAAACAATATGTGTTTGAACTATACATTTAAGGAATATATATTGTTCAAAATAATATTTTTCTAATAATAAATTTGAAACGAGTAGTATATTAAATAGGGTTAACCAAATCCTCCACTGTCATTCTCCAGTCCATTGTGTTTCATATTATTATATTATTTAGATTTCTCCAGTTTTTTACCTAAAGCTGACAATAGATTTCTGAGATAATTGATTTAAGTGAAATTTAAGTCTACACTACAAGTACGTATTCTTTTATTTTACATATGCGATAGCTTGGCGATGCTGTAACTATTTATGTAAGAGTAAATCATATACATATAAAATAAATACTGAGCATGTTGAACAATCTGTGATCCCCACTATAAAGGACAGGTGCACATAAATCCCCATAAGTCTATCTCTGCGTGCCCAAGATCTTAAGTGAGCAACTGCGAGATATTGTAGGGGCCAAGGGGGTCCCAATCGCCTCTTTAATTTAGATGAACTTAGCAAAAAAGATTCTTACAAGCATTTAGGTACGACGCTTAGTTTAGTTCAAACAATTGCAAAATGCGTTTTTTGAGATTGTTGGTCGCCTATAACTTTTGACTAAATTAACTCTTTTTGCTATTTTTGACAGCGATCAAAAGTTCGAATTATCTTGTGTAAGCTATAATAAAATATCATACGAAAAATTACGCCGTAATTGTCTATTTCGGCCGCTTATGTGCACGCGCCGTCA
The DNA here is from genome assembly GCA_034092305.1 of Diaprepes abbreviatus. Lineage (NCBI taxonomy): Eukaryota > Metazoa > Arthropoda > Insecta > Coleoptera > Curculionidae > Diaprepes > Diaprepes abbreviatus. The sequence continues at coordinate 1,593,788 of JASJET010000037.1, read as the reverse complement.
TGTATGGCGCGCAGGAGAAAACCTATTTACAAACATCCCATGCAGCCAAGCGCACTTAATTCATTAATAAAACCAAAATATAATCGAAATAAGCTCGTCGTCTGAGTTTTCCAGATTGTATTAGATTGTACTTAAAAAGCTTATTTCTATTTAATAAATTGATTGTCGTGAAATAGAAAAATGTTAATTCTATAAGTAATTCTACTAATAGGCCAGTGAAATTAGCATCTGGAAAAAATTTATTGTTAGTAGACTTTTGACTAGGAAGAAACCTTGAGAATGATAATGGAAGTATGTCTCATTTTCTTTTTTGAAGAAAATTTTTTAATTAACAATTACAATGTGAAAAAATAGTTTTTTCGAGATCTAGGAAAAACTATTATTTTATAGTAAAAAAGTTTCAAAGAAGAGTTGTGCGCTTTAAAAGTATCTACAATATGAGCGAAGCTCATCCAAATCGGATAATTTATTTGTTAGTTATTGCAAAAAAATTTGCTAAGGTTTTTTCAATAGAAAAATATATTGCACTAACTTTATACTACATCGAAAGAAGCCTCTTGTTGCATACAACAGAAACGCAAAATTTCAAGTAAAAATGTTCAATAGTTTTTTGCGCAGTGAATTTGTTTACAATAATTTGTGTATTTTTTTTTGGTTGTTTATTCTCAGCGATCTAGAGATCGTACAGTAATCTGCAGGTACGCAAATGAAAGCTTGAGACTTAGACTAATAATAACAAAAAAGAATTAAATTAATTGTTGATTTTCAAATGTTCAAAGAGATAAACAAAGTTGTGGTTCGTTTTTTTCGTTATAAACAAATGGAATAACTTCGATAATTGTTGATATCGAAATGCTGATAAGTGGATGCGAAAGGTGAGATTTGGCGCATATTTAACAAAAAACAAATTCTGTACGACTACTAGAAGCTGATATGACGAGAATTTTTTTTTCAAAAAATCGCTGCTGCGTTGGTTATTATTAAGAGATTATTTAAGTAGAAACTCATAGGGAGATAGTTAAACTATTATATGCAGCAGTTTTCAACTCAATTATTTGAAAATTGTTAATGTTGCAATAGTTTAAAATTGCATCTACTCTAAGAGTCAGAAAGTGAGCAGTAGAGGAGGGCTTTCTTTCAGAATGCGGCACATGGAAAGAAACGTGACTCGGATTCTTGACATTCGTTTCGCAGGAAAAATTTGGATTTAGCTAATATTCGTCGTAAAATCTCTATCTTTTTTTTTAATTTGTGGTTTCTAGACGAGATATGAACAGTGGAAGATATGCTTTAGTAATCAAATTATTGTTAAACATAGCAATAAACAAATTGTTGCAAGTGCTTTTCAAATTGCGAAAAAAATGTTACAGTGTTCAACGGTATACTATTAGTTAGGAATATTAAAAATCAGATTGATTTTTAATGTACCATTATTATTTATGGAGTTATAGCATGAAACAAATTGTCATTTGCCGCCAAATTATTGGTTGTACAAGAAAAACACATATTAACTTGCTATATCTCGAAAAATATTAATGGTACATTAAAAATCAATCTAATTTTTAATGTTCATAATTATTAGTATACTGTTGACCATTGTAACAATTTTTTCGCAATTTGAAAAGCGGTAAAACTATAATTATGCATAAAATGTATACAAGTGCAACAATTTGTTTATTGCTATGTTTAACAATAATTTAATTACAAAACTATATCATGCATTGTTCGAATGTGAAGCGTCCGAGTCACGGTTTTTTCCGCGTGCCGCAGGCTGAATGCACGCCCCCTCCACTGCTCACGTTCTGACTCTCGACGTAGGTGCAACTATAAACTATTGTTTCTTCAACAATTTTGAAATAATTGAGTTGAAAACTACTGCATACAATAGTTTAACCATCTCCTTATGATTTCCTGTTTAAGTGATACCTTAATGTTAATAAACAACTCCGCAGCGGCTTTTTGGAAAAAAAACTTTATCTCAGCTTCTAGTGGTCGTACATTTTTTTTTCAAAATATGCATCAAAATCTGAGCTATCGCCTCCACTTATTGGCATTTCGATATCAACAATTGTCGAAAAGTTATTCTATTTATTTATAACGAAAAAATTTTGTTTATGTATTTCAACAGTTTAAAATCAACAATTCATTTTGTTCTTTCTTGTTATTGTTAGTATATTTTTGGAACTTTTATTTGCATACCCGCAGATTACTGTACGATCTTTAGATCACGGAGAATAAATAATCAAAAAAAAAAAACAAAAAAAAACATAAAAAGTTATAAACAAATTCACTGTTCAAAAAACTATGGAATATTTTAACTTAAAATTTTGCACATTTGTTATATCCAATAAGAGGCTCCTTTACTTGCAGTATAAAGTTAATGCAACATATTTTTCTATTGTTTATAAACAATTGAAAAACAGCCATTTTAGCTACTTTTTTGCAACAACTAACAAACAAATTATCAATTTCGGATTAGCCTTAACTCATTGTATAGGTATTTTCAAAACTACAAAATTTTTTTAACTAAAAACAATAGCTTTTCCTAGAACTCAAAAAACTGTTTGTCACATCTTAAAATACTACATAATTACTATTATCATTCTGAAGGTGTCTACGTAATCAGAAGTCTATTACAAAAAATAAACTCCGCCGGCCTATAACGAAGATAATCCAACCTTTGTCATATTCTATGTAATAATCAAATGTAGATCATTTCAAGTTTGTATGCATATCGATGTTAATTCACTTTCCTGATAAATAATGAAATGGAATTTTGTGAAACAATAGCATTGAAACAACACTGAATTATTCTTGTCGCTTTGCATTTTATTATTTGTGTATAAAACTCAAACTAATATCACTCATAACCAAATTATTTAGACATGAGGATTAATTTAATGATATGGTGAGACTGCTACTAAATTAGTTTCATGTTGTTGCGTTGTTTCAAATATTTCTATCATTAATGAGCGTTTTTTTAGCAGACTATGTTATGTTTATTTTGAGTACTCATTTGTTTCAACCTGCGTCAATGTATACAGTTGCAGAATGTAATGTACTATCGTTTGCATATTTTAAAGGTACTTGGTATTGTATTTATCCAGATTTATTGTTTGACCTTTCATATCGGTACATTCGATCCAATTTTATTTGGTTTTATTCTAGAAGATGATCTTTTAACCCCGGAAAAATTTAACATTATGATTCTGATGAATTCATAGCGGCATGTACTAATTGTTTCGTATACAGTACAAAATCATATAGATGCAATCGCTGGGGCAACATACAATTGTTACTACCTTTTTCTACAAAGGAACTTAGCGGTAAGTTATTACTCGTACTAATATAATACTAGGTTAAAAATGTCAAAACAGTCAAATAACATGAAAAATAAATCGAAGTGTAAAACTATTTTTTGTATTAAAATAAATGTATTCTAAAAATAATTTAATTAAATACAATTTTTTTAATGAGTTATTTACCCAATAGGTAATTTGTGTGTATTTTGTCACTTAAACAAACACATCAGACGTTTCTTTTATTAAATACATTTTTTTTTTAATTTGCAATTATTAGGAAGTGTTTGAAGTCGATTAACGACGATTGCGTGTTGTTTATATAATTTTTTATTATGTGTTTTGCTGTGATTACAGAATTCTTTGTTTTACACTGCGCAAAATAATCTTCACTGTTAACTGTGTTAGTTGGAGTATCAATATTGTCTGTGTCCTGCAAACTTGCTTCTTAGTTTAGTTAAAAATTTCAACGTGGGGCGGTCGTAAGTTTTATTTCAAAATTAAACAACTTAAATCAAATATAATAATAAAAAGTGCTAAAAAATGAAAAAAAATTGAAGTTTTTGAAATTGGCGCCAAACTAATCCCTGACAAAATGTGACACATAAAAATATTGAGAAATACTTTATTTGTGATTACTTTATTACCGTAGTTTGTATTTATCCCGTGTTAATAGTAATGTGTTTCATTTAGTAATAGTTTGGCGCCGATTTCAAAAATTTCAATTTTATGTAATAATTTATATTGTGATTTTTCAGTTTTTAGTACTTTTTTTAAAGTTGGCTCATTTTTTTATAAAAATGTTATTTTTCGCTTTTTAATTTTCAATTGAGTTGAGATTCCAAGATCGCAAAATGTACCAATTTTATTCAAAGTTGTACCCTATACTAAACTGAAAAAAAAATTTTTTTTTGATTCAGAGAATTTTCCAAACACCGGTTTTGAATGACATTTTATCAAACAAATATTTAGTCTGCTATAGTAAATTAGCTATCTTGAATTTTAAGAAATTAATTTTAGATTCGTAACCTAGGCGCCCAAATATCTCCAACAACGACATTGAAAGAACTTGACACTAGTAAAAGTCCCACATATTTTATCCCGCATATTGAGTTTAAAGAAATTAATTTAAGTTCCGTAATATACGCCCTAAGAACTCCCATTATCAATTTCTACAAAATCCGAAAAATGTAAAATTTATAATTCCCCATATTTTAACTCTCATATTAAGTTGTAAAAAATTTACTTCAGATTTGTAAGGTAGTATTTCAAAAACCCTCTAATACCAAATTTGAAAAAATGTGAATAAGGTAATATTTTTAATCCACCATATTGGATCGGTCATATTGAATTTAAAAAAATAATTTTAATTTCGCAATATACACCCTCAAAAAGCCCTTATATCAATTTTGGATAAAATCAAAAGATGTTAAGTTTTAGTTCGTCATATTGAATTTTTTAAAAATAATTTCAGATTCATAACTTACACTTTCAAAAATCATCTCATGCTAATTTTGGATAAAATCGAGTGACGTAAAATTTTTAGTCCACCATATTGGATCCGTCATATTGAATTGAAAAAAAAATGTTAATTAGTAATCTGCACTCTCAAAAACCCCTTCATACTAAGTTTAAACAAAATCAAGGCATGTAAAATTTTTAATCCGCCATATTGGATTTACTATATTGGATTTCTTATAAACAATTTTTGTGTACGTCCACGAAAACTCCTCCATACCAATTTTGGAGAAACTCAGACAAAACTGATTGTTGTCCGCTGTATTATCAGCGCCATTTTGGATTTTACTGAACCAATTCCTGACAAAATAACCTGCGGGACCACCGCAGCAACTTTCTGAATATAAAATTTAATTCAAATCGATGCTGTCGTTCTAGAGTAATCGATATACGGGGTGTCCCATTAGCGACAATTTTAGGTGGTATTAGAGTTATTATTAAAAGTATAGTGTTGCGGATTTCACTTTAATTTCCTACTTTTGCGTTAATTTATCAAAAAGTTAAATTTGATTTTTAGGGAGTTTAGTTACGTAGTCAGTTTTTTTCTAAAAAGTTTAGTTTTTGAAATATTAACCAAACTTTGGATTTTTTAATAGGACACCCTGTATATTATTTTAGATATTAATTAAAAATAATTTAAACTTTTCCAAAATATATAATGTGTTTATTTTATTTTGAAAAACAAGGTCATAATTCGATATTTTTAATAATTTACTTCATTTGCAAGAATAGGCCATGGCCAATTTATAAGAAACAAATGCAAAATTTTGGCAATAATAATTATACCAAAGATTAGACACTTTAAAAGTTAATTTTAATCTTTTTCTATATTCTCAATTGTAAACCTTAATTATTATTACATTTTTTACTTTAAACAACACTGTTGTTATAAAACCAGAATATTGAAATTTGATTGCAAAGAAACAAGGACAACATTATTTTCTAAAACTAAACTAACAAAAACAAAAAGGAACACTGAAACTAAAAACAACGAGCACGCGAACTCCGTAACAAGATAGAAATAGAAACAGAAAATAAATAAAGAAGAAAGAAAATTTCTTTCTATTAACGGAACCTACTCTCTAGGATATTTTCCTTACAACTTCGGGCTAGTTCGCATAGAAATAATTACAAACTACTATCTCTAAAAACATTTATCTTTTCTAGGGACTTTATAATTAAAAGAAAAAAATACTAAACATATTTACTATATAATTTTTTAGGTTAATTGACCAAAAATTTTTATCGTAAAATCTCCAATATTATATTTTAAAGTATTTAATTCTAGACTTTTTTTTTAATAAATTACCTATTTGAAAATATGGATCCGATATTTATGTATTTTGTATAAAATATTGAAGAGTAGAGGGATATTTTATGCCTGGGAGAAAAAAGATTAGTTATTTTATGGGCTCAACAGGCATTTAGCTGAACCCTGTCTGAAGTTTATGCAGCTCAGTAAAACGGAATTAAAGACTTTTTCAATTGGATATATACAGGGTGTCTCAAAAGAAAGTACACATTTGTTTTGCTTATTGCGTGAACGCAACTATTCCGAGCGGCGTGGGGGTATGTCAATCGGTAGCCTGGCTCTTGGGAATTTAGTCGCTATGGAGCGTTTCTCGGGAGCGGACCGTTCTTTGCGCGTACGTGAGTTTTACAAAAACGGTAATTCGGCGACTGTAGCGCGTAGAAAATTCTGCAATTTTCGACATATTCGTCACTTAAATGATGCGCAAGCAATACACCCTGTATTATGTATATATTTATTTATTTTTTCTTAATTCAATCCTAATAATTTATTATTGTTCTGATTTTTAACGTTAAGAAATAAACAGAAATAAAAATAATTATTGCTATTTTGATATTTTTTTCTTATATAACGTGTAAATCTACACTTTTGGCTAAATAAAATATAAAACACATTTATGAACTTCGTTTCATTCTTGGAAACAAATATATTTAACACCGTAAATCAAGAAAAAAATGAGACAAACTTATACAGTATTTAAATTGCTTTGAGAGAGATAGAAGAACAGCAACAAGTCAAAGACTGTTTCTATTTCTATGGCACGATTGCTTGTTCGGACATATCCGACCGTTGCCGAATGTGCTTATATAGTAAGTTTGGAATGATTTTCCATAATAGAAAGAAATAGCAAGGGAATTCCTTTTCTATACTATTACGGAGTTCGCGTGCAGGAGTTTTTTTAAAAATAGTTTTCAAAATAACGGCCGTTTTCTCGAATGCAACATTGGCACAATTTTGTTATTGTTCTAATTGCATTTAAAAGAGTCATTGGCCTATTATGAAGAGTTTGGAAGGCCAAACCAATTGCCTCACAAAGTTCTGCTATAGATTCATGTCGTGTCTTATATACTTGATTTTGCATAAAACCCCACAAACCAAGTCCAAATCGGGAGATCGTGGGGGCCATCTCACTGGTCCATTGGTACTTATTCATCTTTGAGGAAAGTTATTGTCCAGAAATGGTCTTAATAGCCTAGAGTTGTGACTAGGGCCACCATTTTGTTGAAAGCAAATGGAATTGAAATGGGCCAATGAAATATTTTCAAGCAATTCTGGAATAATTTCCTCAAGCATTTTTTGGTATCTAAGTGCTGTGAGGTCCCCTTTATACATCCTGTAGGCTATGCGTCGGCCTAATATAAAACACGAGACACCAACCTCGAAGTGCCCTTGTTGTGCCCTTTCGAAAATTAAATGGAGATTTTTTGCAGACCAATGCTTCGTGTTGTGACGATTAAAAATTTCTACACTTAAAAAATAACATTCTTCAGACCAGATGACTAATTGGGAGTAAAAAGTTATAGTTATTAAGAGATTGCTATATCGCCCAGCTCAGGTTCAATCTAATATTCTGACACAAGATCCCCTATTCACGTAGATTTGGCAGGAACGCTTTTTGTCTCATTTGATTAATCTGTGTCAGAAGTAAATATTAATAGGTGTAATAATTGGCCGGTTAGATTCGTATTTTATTTTTCTAAGCAATAATTTAGGACAAACGAAAAATTAATAATAATCAAAATTTGTTTTCACTAACTTAACACTACGATTTTTAATAGAATTACACTCGTCGGATAGATCATTTATTATAGAAAAAATTTAACGCAACAACTTTTCAAAATAATTTAATGATAAATATGTTTAGGTGTCATCGGTGAATTATTATTAACATTACTAGTACAAAAGAGAAATTACAATACAATAAATGGCCATATGCCTTAAAAATGTTTATTTTTAATTAGATAAAAACATTTTTTAATTGTCCCCTTGAGCTTTTTTCATGCATAGTTACCGTGTCGATAAATTAATAATAAATCCAAAAAGGTAACTAATATTTTAAAACGTTGCAGGTTATTGTACAGGTGTGATGGCATATACAATAACTCTTTTGTGTGTGTACATTTTTTTGGCTTTATGGGATGAATAGATTAGCTTGTATAATAGGCGTGTAAAGAAAAATGACCTTTTTTTTTAGCTGTAAAGACAGAGCAGCATATGGTGGAAAAGTATTACGGCAAAATGATTGCAAAAAATTTTTTGCTGCTGCTTATTACTGTAATTAAATAACCTCTGCAAGATTTAACTTATTACACGATAAATAACCAGTGAGAATTCAAAAATCATACAGATAGCAAGATGAAAGTAAAGTTTTTCATATTTCTCTGTAAATTATAATTTTTCATTTTTGGTGATAATGTTTATAAATATCAATTGTTTCTAAAAAAAAGGTTTGGACAGTAACTAGGTTAACTAAGAATATTCAGTAGAAAACCGGGAAACTTGTGTCCTTTAAAACAATTTCTTAGTTTTAAGTTTCCTAAAAATTATAATTTTTCAGGTCAAACAATTCCTTTAAAGCTGATTTCAATTCGGTCGGTAAAATTATTGATACTTTTGGAATACTCATATGTTACTTATATACAGATAACATTCATAATAATAATTGCTATATGTTGACATTTATTTCGTAATATAACACAATGTACTAAATCATCAGTTTTATTTAAATAAAATGTCGACTCCAAAGTGGACAAAGAAAGTGTAATGCAGTCTATATTTAAAAACTAATCTAACTAAAAAAAACAATATTTATTCAGATACTTTAAGTATAAAAATTATAGGGATATATCGGTAGGAGATTAAAACTTACCTATATGTCTCGGAATTTATATTTGATATTAACAATTTTTTCCTGCAAATGTTGCTCTCGGTTCGATACAGCTCCACTGACCATAATAGATCAAAACAACTGCATTTTGAAATCCGAAAGATTCATATTAATTCATCCGGAATAAGTAGTAAAATATATTTTTATATTTTCTGGATATTATTTAAAAAACAGACCACCGGTCTGGCGTTTTGTAACTTGTCAAAAATATTTTTTTAATTAATTGTGTTTTCTATTTTTTTGCAAAATTGATATATAAAACATGTGTGTGTGTTTTTTTTTAAATTTGATAGTGTATGATCAGTAGAAAATCAAAATTTAAGTCTGGCATCCGTATTTTTGGCACGACTGTTTACAATACTACCCTTAAAATATTTATTCGATTGATAAATTTTCTGATATAAGAAAAAATCAAACGTCAAAATTTTTGTTTTTATTCCTCTTTTGAATAAAATTGGTCTGGTACATTAATATTTGATCAAAATCCTGCCAGACCAAGATTATCAAGGTCGTGCGCTCCTACTTCTTAAGATCGATTTTTTTTTTAACAAATTGACCTTCAACTGTCAAAAATATCAATTTAAAGCTAGGGTTTTAAGTCGTAATTATTTATATTAATTAATTTTTCATTGAATAAGAAAAATGACATGTTTTGTATGTACTGAAACTGATAAAAATGAAAAATATTATCCTTTACTGATAATGTATTTGAGAAATAAGAAAAAGAAAAGAGTTTAAATACGATGATCCAATATTAATACCTGAATTACAAAATTCTGCAGGGTATCATTTGAAATGTTATCGCAAATTAGTTGCTGTGAAAAAATCATTGGTTGACGAATTTAATCAGTATTTACAACAACTTAATACAAATAATAATAAATCTATTAATATAAGTGTGTAGTCTTCGAATCAGTGCCACATGAGTGGCTCCAGACTATATTGAGAATGTACAGGGTGGATAATCATTTTGTTTTTTTTTTTAGAACGCATCATGTCAACCTGAAGAACCAAAATCCAATTGCAAGTTTCATCCAGCGATACCATCGAAACTAATACAATTCCAATACGAAGGGGAATATGTCAAGGCGATTCACTAAGCCCATTGTGGTTCTGCCTTGCAATGAACCCACTGTCACGCCGTTTGAGCTTTACCAGATACGGCTTTCGTATTTGAAATAACAACGAGCAGGTAGCAAGATTGAATCATCTTCTATACATGGATGATCTTAAACTGATGGCTGCTACCAAAAGCTGGAGCAAATGCTAAAAATTGTGGAGGAGTTCTCCGGTGATATCGGAATGCAATTTAGACTTGACAAGTGCCGTATTTTGAACATCTTCAAAGGAAAGATACAACCGATAGTATTTGAGATACAAAACGGTGAAAATATAGCTGCAATGGAAGCAGAACAAACATACAAATACCTAGGTATGAAACAGGCTAAACGAATTGATCATCACACTATAAAGACCGAATTGACAATCGAATTTATCAAGAGGGTAAGACGGATGTTACCAATCCAGCACATAACTAGAGGATGCCAAGCGTTTGCCGCAACCGAGTATAAGGGAAGACACGACTCAGCCGCTAAGATACTCCATCAAGAGTTAGCAGATAAGTTAACACTATTGCAGGTAGGAAAAGTACCTTACTACATGTACAATCCAGAGCCTATTCTTGAGAACAACGACTTCATGCTATATTGGGACCGAACGGTTCTAACAGATTAAACAGTTGCTCATAATAGGCCAGACATTATATTGACAGATAAAATTTCTAGGCGAACTACACTGATGGATATTGCTATACCTAATAACAACAACCTAAGACCAAAATAGAATGAGAAGATCGCCAAAAGCAGAGATCTGGAGGTGCAAATCCGCAAACAGTGAGCAATGAGCAGCGTCCACATTATTCCCATATTACTATCAATAACTGGAGTGATACCAAAGAATCTCCTGCAGAACATCAAGGGACTGGGCCCTAGGGAACATCTGTACAAACCGATACAGGAAGCAGTTCTCCTTGCAACCGCGCGAACCGTTCGAAAGTTTGAATCAAGTACAGAAGACCACGCCACCTGGGACCCGATAATATGGAAGGGGTTCCCACAGAGCTTCATAATTTTGGTGTCTTTGTATACCTGATATGTGTCAATAATCCCTAGAGGGAATGCGAAGCCATTTGGCTTGTAAATCTGATAAGTATGTAAACTATGTCTTGATAATTTTATAATAAAAATAATTCTATAGCTATATATTTGGTTTATATGTATTCCCATATTATCTAATATGAATATTTTTTATGTTTAATATTTAAGTATATTTAATAATTTTAGACTGAATTAAATAATTCTAAGAATTTACGTGATTTTGGAACCGATTCTGCTGGTCTATCAAAAATACTGCCATCATTACAATCATCAGAAAAATTTGTTGCTAAATTATCTTTGAATAACGATCAAGTAGAAATAGAGTCTACTTGCAGTAACATAAATTAATTGGCAAATTAGGTTTATACGATATACTAAGAAAGAAAAATCCAATGTAGCAAAAGGGACTCTTTCAACATGTATCTCAAGGTAATCCACAATGAGTTATTATTTAGATTGCATTATATTGAATTTCATACTTTTGATACAGAAACCAGAATAAAAATAAAAAATATAATTCACAAAAAATTTTTAACCCAAAAAAGAAAACTAAACTATCTTATTCAACAAAAACTAAATTCAACTATTTCAAACACTAACTTCTCAGATTACCAGTTTCTTTGAGAGATTTATGAACCTTTCTGACATTTCTTTCAACCAGGAAGAATCAGAGTTATTAAATAAAGGTTTTAAATATAATTTACAAAATATACTCAATATTAAGGATTTCGAAACATCAGGAGTAGAAAACGAAGTTGCTTTAAAAGATTATCCTAACAACATATCAATTAAATATCAGAGCGTAGAAATAATTAAATCCAAATTTTTAAAAAACAATATTCGGAAAAAGAAGGAAAAACAAATATAGCTATATATATATAAAGACGATAATTCAAAAAATAAAACAAAATAATATTATTTTTATCGGAGCAGATAAGGGAAATACGGTGATAGCTACAAGTAAAAATCAATATATTGAAAAAACAGAAATTTTTCTCTAGTCAGGAGAATATGAAATCCTAAATAAAGAGCCCTCCAGAAAAATTCCAAAAAGAAATTAAACAAGAAATTAACCAAGCACTCATCATTATATCACAAAAAGACAAATTTAAACTAACTCACAATAAATCCTCAATTACCTCAGTTATACTCTCTAATCAAACTACATCAAGTAGATTACCCAATAAGACCAGTGGTATGCTACATGTCTGCACCAGCATATAATGTCTCATTATTCCTAATAGATGAAATAAAATACTTTTGCAAACGTTCTTTTTAGTAGAAAATCTGTTCAACAAAAATAAAGTAAACTTGATTATAAAAAACGACATTTTAAACTTATTAGAGACTTGCCTTAACCAAAACTATTTTGCTTTTAATGATAAAGTCTACAAAAGCAAAGAAGGATTGATTATGGGTAGCCTTTTAAGCCCACTGTTAGTAGAGATTTTTATGGATAATATTGAAAAAATAATATTTAATAATCACATAAGCCAATATTTTTTATACTGGTACAGATATGTGGATGACATAATAGTGTGTTTCACAGACACAGATCGACACCTTAATAAATCATTAGATTTTATTAACTTAATCCAACAAAAAAAGGGTTTTACACTTCATATTCAAATGGAAGAAGAAGAAAACAACTCAATAAATTTTCTTGATCTAGTCATTACTAAAGTTTTAAATAAACACTCTTTTGGAATTTTCCACAAATCCACACACACGGATTCAACCATACATAGAACTTCATCTCACCTAGAACAACATAAATTTAGGGCTTATCATAGTTTTATTCACCGTCTTATTAGTATTCCCTTATCTGAAGAGAACTTTAATAAAGAATTAAATTGGATTAAGCAAGTAGCAGTTAACAATGGTTACCTACCATCAATGATCATGACTCAATTTTAACAAAAAAAAAATAAAAAATAAAAAAGAAAGCTGCACAAGAAACCAAAAAACGCAACTTTACCGTTTTAACATATTTTGGTAAATCGTCAATAAAAATTAAATAGTTTTTGAATAAAAAAAATATCGGGAACACAAAAACATTTTTTTACACAATAAAAACGCAAATTATTTAATAGAACAAAATAATCAATTAGAGGATAGTTTTGAAATTCTCCATATAGAAAGGAAAGGTTATAAACTGAATTTCTTAGAAGCCATAGAAATAAATCGATTAAAGAACACAGGTAATCTTTTAAATGACCAAACAGATATCAACACCTCCCCCTTGCTAAATATCTTTTAACAAAAACCAGTGTGGATTTCTCAATAATTTAAATTATAGGTAATAAAATGTAAATTAAGAGTATTGTACTTATTCATTAGTGTAAATATAGGTATAAGTTTTTCAAGCAACTAAATATTTTGTCATTTAAAATAGAACTTCTGATGAAGCTGCAGTGTTAGCGAAACGCGTCAAGTTTTTTAGTTAAATATAGTGGAAATCTGAAAAAATATACGTCTTTTATTCATCATTTATTATAAGTAAATATTAAAATAATAATATTGTAGTAATAGAGTAGCTTTCGGTTATTGAATGCCGTTTAATGTTGACAAAAAATAACCACAGTCCTACAATGTAAACACGCACACATACGCACACCCTATTTTCATTAAAAGCTTTGCGGTTTTTGTCTAGGTGGCCTCAGAATCACGATAACAGGTTCCTCATTTACCTGCCAATCAATCAACTTTAATGACTCTATGGAAAGCCGCTGCCGCTCAATGCGCACACAATCGAGCTAATTAATGATTTATATTGCGTTTTCATTATGGTATTAGATGGTTATTAAAGTTGCAAAGGAGGCGGGTCTGATGTCAACAAACTTTTTATGCAATTATGCATACGCATATGGAAGTTGTCAATCATATATTTTGCATGTAGTTAACTGATACATTGTAAGATGGTAAGTAGTTAACGGTACATTATGGATATTTGTATGTCAAAAATAACGTTTGCGAACCAAAACTTAACTATAAGTTTTTCCTATAAAGGAGTCTTTATTATTTAAGTTGGGTTAATTTTCTTGTAGACGTATATCGTATTTAGTAGTCCGTTAAGATATTTTGAAAATTGTTAGTACAGTGTGGTCAGAAAAGAAAAATAAAAAATTGTATTTAAAAAATCAATTTTTTCCAATAGAAGGCACCTACTTTTATAATTTTGTCATATTAAGCATTAAAAATAAGGGTAACTTTGTATAAGGTTGTCTGTTCCAAAAATTTGTAGTTTTCAAAATATTGGCAATTCAACATTTTTCTACTGTAAAAATGCTGTACGACTTTTAAGTTTTGTTATTAGTTGGCGATGAAGGCGAGGCGTGGCGAAAATAAAACAATCGATCCCTACAGAATTGTCACTATTTCTTCATAAAACAAGTTTTGCAGATAATTGTTAACTAAATGATTATTATTTGGAGGCGCCCCGTCATGTTCATAAAATAGATTTCTATGATCAGCCAGCGGCAAGTTATCTAAATAGTTCACTTCCAAATTTCTCAAGATGTCGAAGTGGCGCTCAGAAATCTTGAAAAATGGCTAACTTACCATTAGAATACACGTTAAACTGCCAAAACTCTTGAAAATTTAATTCTCTAAATAGATGTATGTTTGAGTCGCTCCAATAGTGGGAAGTGCGTCGATTAAACAATCCATTTTTTGTGAATTTGGCTTCGTACGTCCAAATAATTTTATCCAAAAAACCAGCATTTTCTTGCGACCGATGTAAAATAAATTGACAGAACTCTACTCTTCGTGGAAAGTCAGTGCCTTTTAAATGTTGTACTATGAAATATAAATAGGGATAAAAATTGTGTTCCCATAAAATCCTTAAAAGTGATGTTTGAGATAATACAGACTATAATGCTACTTGCCTTGTAAATATTGTCGCTCCATCTTTTTGGGAAAATGTATTCCAGTTGAAGCCAATCTGTTTTTGTTTTTCTGGAGCCAAAAAGTCTGGATTATATGGCAATAACAGTCGGTATTAACAGTCTGAGTGCGATCACGGCTATCCTATTATTCTTTGGCTTGATATGGCAGTCCAAACAACAACTTTAGGCGAGTGTAGGAGTTTCTGATGTCGTTCCAACGGATTGTTAGGAGCCCAACATCTTGTAATTTTGTTCGTTCGTCGATTTGGAAATTTAACTCATCAGAGAACCATATGTTACTGAAGCTCCTAAAATTGGTGCGTTCGTTTTTCCAAACAATTATCCATTTGGTTTATATTGAATTTGTCTGCTGATACTTTATTTTTTATTTTTTAGGGCTAGCAAAAAAAATTATTTAAAAAATTGGCCAACATTCTCAACCAATATTAAAGTACAAAATATTATTCAAAGCCTCTCACCGTTTCTTTATAATTCAAAAAATATAACTCGTTACTTTAGTAGAATTATTAATCTTAATGGACTTTTAGGCAACGACTACTTTCCATTCTGTAATTATATAAACAAACAAGTTCTTCTATACCTAATTTTAGTATCCTTTTATATTTTAGACAATAGATATACATTAATAACATTAATTAGAAATTATTAGTAATTATGATACTTCCAAGAAATAACAAAAAATCTTATAATAATCAGAAAGCGAGCAAACTGGACCACTTAAATTTTGTCACGAATAGGTCCATGATGGCAAAATACTTGATGAAACAAGAAAGTCCACTTATTGGCTTCAGTTTCACCTATGACAGCGGCATTATTTATGTCTCCTATAATTATTTCTCAATAAAGAAATATAGTGATATATAGTTTTTGCATCACTATACACTATTTTTCCTAACTAGAGAAATTTTCGATTCAAGTTTGAGCGGGCCCTCAAAATGTGAGTGTCCTGGATGACTGTATTATAGTTTTTTTGAATTGTTATGAATGTGTTCGAAATAAAAATTTATTTTAGAAAATAAACCCTATGTTAAAAACGGTTCAATATATAGCATTGAAAATCGACATTCTTATGTCTTTATAAGAAAAAATAAGAATGTATGAACCATTTTAAGCTTTCCACTAGAGGGCGCTAGTAACATATCCTGAATTTAATAAATCTAGGCATTTCGGTCACCTGTGAAATTCGGTATGTTTCAATCCAGGTTTCTGAAAGAAGGGTTTTTTCTTAGCTAAAAATATATATTTGCTCGAACTTAGAACTTTCAAACGGTAAAGTAGAGTTACTAGGATCAAGATTGCAGCAGTAGAACTTATTAGAAGACGATGTTTTAGTATGTGTTTTTCGTAAACGCCATAAATGCCTACCACCATTTTTTAACATGGAAAAGAACTTGGTTTTCTACAATAACACTAGCGTTTTATTGGCGGCTATAAATATAAATTACAAGCCAGAGGAATGGAATTGTTTATAGACAGTTCAATATTAAGTTTAAAGCAGTTCTTTTGCATATGGGGAATATTTTACCGTCTATTTCTGTTGGAGATGCAGTTCACCTGAAGGAATCATACGACAATATGATGTACGTATTGACAAGTATAAAATAAGATGAACACCATTGAGAGATCTATATCGACTTAAAGGTGATTGCACTTTGACTTGGGTTGCAGTTACCCTATACTAAGTTTTGCTGTTTTTTTGTGTTAATAAGACAGTTGGGCAAAGATACTATATTGCAATAGAGAAAACTGGTGCATTTAACAATCATTAGAGTCAGGTGAAAAGAATGTACAACCTGTGCCATTGGTAGACCCCAAAAAATTTTGTTGTTACCACTACATATCAAATTGGACCTAATTAAAAACCTTATTAAGACACTGAATACAGATAGATCAGCTTTTCAGTACCTGCGTCGGAAATTCCCAAGGTTAAATGAAGCAAAAATTAACGAAGGTATTTTTGTTGGGCCACAGATTCGAAATATTCTGAAAAACAAATAGTTTGACAGCACTCTATGAGTTATGGAAAAAAATGCTTGGAATGACTTTCGCCTCATGGTCACTTATTTCTTCGGAAATTAAAAAGCTGAGAATTACGTTATTGAAAAAATTGAAAATACGCTCTCGTCCTATCAAAAAATGGGTTGTAATATATCTCTCAAGATCCATTTCCTACACTCATATCTGCACTTTTTTCCTGACAACTGCGGAACTGTAAGCGACTAGCAAGGTGTACGCTTCCATCAGGATATACCAACAATGGAAAAAAGAAACCAGGGAAAGCGGAATACTTCCATGCTTGCTGACTACTGTTGGACTCTTGTTAGAGATGCTCCAGTAACAGTTCATAAAAGAAAAGGAAAAAGACAGGAAATTTAGTGTCTCTACAAGTGTAAAAGTGTGTATTTTTTATTATTTTGTGAAAAATAAAGTAAAAAAAGTTGTTCTTGAAAATTGTAACTAAGTTTTTAATTTCATTGCCATTTTTGTGTTCAGTAAATCAAATTACTTTTCAGATTTTTAAAAAAATTGGGTGAAAAGTTATAAAAGAAAGTGGTTTCTGGTATGAATGATATTTCTACTATATAAAACATTATAATGAAAACAACAAAAGACTGATTATTTCTATTTTGAGACTTAAGTAATTTTGTTTCAATATAATATAAACATGTTTCGTTTCGACACCGTGCAGTGCTAAAACTATTTAATATGAGAATGCATTAACTATATTTTATAATTGGCCACCGCAAGTATTTCCGGAGAACATGTGGTATATTTAAAATGGGAATCGGAATTATTTGTGTGTGTAATTCATAAATACGTGGGATATTGAAAGTACCTCAGGTAATAAAAAACGATATTAAGTGACTTGCTTATTTAAAAATAGCTTTTGTTAAGTGTGGTCAGCATGAAATATGACGCCGAGAGATATAAAGATGTCTAACAAAATTATAACGTTTTACTTTTAATTTCCTTCCACATTTTTAAAGTTTTTGAGGTATGCGTATAAAAATTAGTAAATGAGGATTTTTGAAGAACGTAATGTTGTAGTTTGCTGAAACTTTGATCGGCTAGCAAACTAATTTATTTCAACCAGTATAATTTTTGGGTGACACAGGCGGTGGACTCATCGGCGATATTACCAGCTATTACCGTAATATCCTGCAACCATGCTTCCTCAACTCATGAGATTGAGGGCAGACGATTAAGGGTCTTCCTCTTGTCGCCTTTCTCAGCTAATGAGACTGATCAGCCATAGTGGGAAATCGGTATAAGCGTCTTACTGTTCGTCGAACAGCTCTCGATAAGAAACACTTCAGTCGTAGCTCGTCCCAAATCGAAGGTAAGTACGTGAAGTAGGAAAATGTTTTACGAATAAAAAATACCTATATACAGGGTGAGTCAACGATTGGATGAAGTAGGTTTGTGCCTTTTCGGTGAAATTAACAAAGAAACTATATTTATTGTTTGATACAGTTTATTTTTACGCAGATTTTAAAAATATTTAGGACTCTACAGGGTGAGCCAAAAGACTAGGACAGCATAAAGTTGTATTTTTTTTTAAATAGAACACCCTATATACGAATCGTATTTTCGATTTAGCTTATAATTTTAAATCTTTTTTATTAAGGGTTTACTATAACAAAACTTTATAGTTTCTAAGATAATTAAGTTTAAAGAAAAAAAGTCACATTTTCAAGTATCAATTCAATCCTAAATAACGTTTTCAATTTTGTGACAAATATATTCAAATTTGAAATTTAGCAAGGCCAAGGACAAGTTAACATAATTTTTACCTAATATTTGCAATAAAAGCTACAGGGTGTTGAACACATCGGCTCAAATTTGAACAAGTTTAAATGAATAAATATCTTTTTTTTTAAGTGGTACACCCTGTATATTTTCATGTTATTTAATAGAGTAATAAAAACCCTAAAAGTTTTGTTCAATATATCCTATACCTATTTATAATAGTTTTTGAGATATTTCAGTTTTTCTTATTTTCCATACTTTTTTACAGAAATAGTCTTCATTATCATAGTAGCCATGGCAAAAACAATGTAAAAGAACATTTTTCTGTGTGTCAAATTTATAACCGCAATCGCTTCTTTTGGTTTTTATGTAGTGTAGTTTGGTTTTTTTGCATTCATCTTATATTGTAAAATGAATTTTCCAAAGAATGAGTTAATAGATATGATTTATTCAATAGGAGAGGCACAAAAAAATTGCCTTCTTGCTCAAAGAATTTACAAAATGAAGTATCTTGATCGACGCCAGCCTAATACCCATACTTTTCAAAACTTAATGCAAAGATTTGATTCTTCTGGTACTGTTGATTATCCAAAACGTAAAGTGGTCAACAAACCAGTAACTAATGAACAAAAAGAACTACAAGTATTGTTAAATGTTCAGGAAAATCCTTATATTGGTAGCCGTCAGTTAGCAGCATTATGTGAAACATCACAATCCACCGCTAATCGTACTACCAAGAAATATACGTATCATCCATATCACATGGAATTACACCAAGAATTGCATGGACAGGATTTTGAAAGTCGTGTAAACTTTTGTCGTACAATAAATGCGGAGATTCAATTAAATCCAAATTTATTATGCAAGGTAATGTTTAGTGATGAAGCTACTTTTAGAAGTAACGGTGCCGTAAATAGACGTAACATGCATTATTATGCCACAGAAAACCCATTTTGGATTAGAGAGGTGCAACATCAAAACCACTGGTCATTAAAAGTTTGATGTGGTATTCATCATAATCGAATTATTGGACCCCACTTTTTTAATGAACCACTAAATGGCCATAGTTACCTGAACTTTCTACAAGAAGAACTACCCCAACTGCTTCAAGGTCTCGATAGGGATGAGCTCGACAGTATGTGGTTCCAGCACGATGGTGCGCCTTCGCATTACATCGTGAAGTTCGTGCGTTTTTGGACCAACGATATCCGCAAAAATGGATTGGACGTGGGGGTTTCATTGAGTGGCCACCAAGGTCTTGCGACATCACCCCATTAGATTTCTTCCTATGGGGTTATATTAAAAATAAGGTGTATCTTAATCTACCAACAACAGTGGAAGATATGCGAAACAGGATTAGGGATACCTGTAGAAAAATAACGCCACTAATTTTGTCCAGGGTCCGAGAAAATCTGCAAAAAAATTTGTGCATTGCACAAGAGGGTCGTTTATTTGAACACTTATTAAAAAGAAATAATTAATCTCAGTATTTAATAGGTAATTTTTTTGTTTCAATTTAGTATAAAAGTAAATATGTATTTGCCTTGTCGTTATTGTTGTGTTAATTTTTTCACATTATGTTTAATTAAACTATTGCCGTTGTAATATAACGAATAATGTATTTCATCATATTTAACCACATTCTGTTTGTTTCTGTAGTTTCTTTTTATTATTTTACATGGCTACTATGATAATGAAGACTATTTCTGTAAAAAAGTATGGAAAATAAGAAAAACTGAAATATCTCAAAAACTATTATAAATAGGTATAGGATATATTGAACAAAACTTTTAGGGTTTTTATTACTCTATTAAATAACATAAAAATATACAGGGTGTACCATTTAAAAAAAAAAAAGATATTTATTCATTTAAACTTGTTCAAATTTGAGCCGATGTGTAGCTTTTATTGCAAATATTAGGTAAAAATTATGTTAACTTGTCCTTGGCCTTGCTAAATTCCAAATTTGAATATATTTGTCACAAAATTGAAAACGTTATTTAGGATTGAATTGATGCTTGAAAATGTGACTTTTTTTCTTTAAACTTAATTATCTCAGAAACTATAAAGTTTTGTTATAGTAAACCCTTAATAAAAAAGATTTAAAATATAAGCTAAATCGAAAATACGATTCGTATATAGGGTGTTCTATTTAAAAAAATACAACTTTATGCTGTCCTAGTTTTTTGGCTCACCCTGTAGAGTCCTAAATATTTTTAAAATCTGCATAAAAATCAACTGTATCAAACAATAAATATAGTTTCTTTGTTAATTTCACCGAAAAGGCACAAACCTACTTCATCCAATCGTTGACTCATCCTGTACATATACAGGGGCGTATCCAACTTCTTCCTTTGGGGGAGGGGGCGGTGATAACACAAAAGTACAGTATGGCAAGCAAAAACAAATTGTCGACGGGGGGGGGGGGGATACTAGCAACATTTCTATTTTTAGTGCCATGAGTGAGAGGAGATGTGAGTAATTATTATGTATATTTTCAATTTTTCATTTCATTAATTTTAAAAGACGTGTTTATTGGTATTTAACCAATGATAAAAAAACTATGTAATTTTTTCTGTAAGATTTAAAGACGTAGAGTATAAGGTTTGCGGATATAAATTAGCCTTTCTTTATATAATATTACCAGGATGTTTTTTTGCCTCATTGATTATTCTTATCCCTAATATCCTCTGTAGTATTAAGGCACGTTTAGGAATACATTAAGTAAAAATAATGTTTTTTATTACAAAACTTGTACTATTTCATTGTTTATTGTTATAGATCTTTAACTACAAGAAACTTGACATTTTACTATAAAAGTATAAACGAAATTAAACAACTAGTAAGTACAAGTTAATCCGGATAAATCTGGGGAATCATAAAGAAATTTATGAAAGATATTAATATGTGTCCGTTACTTTGCATCTCCGGGAAGGTTTCATTAATAATTTTACTTTCAGTTTTTTATTAAACATCGGATAGTAGTAGAATGTGATTGTATTAACATTACAACAGAAAAATATAAGGAAAATAAGATTTACGTAACAATTAAATCCCTGGCCCAAGATATAAATGCTTTTCTTGTATGAGTGATAAATTGGGTGTGTTTTCGATTTCGATATTCTAAACAAGAATCTGGTATTAGTTTTGTTATATATCGTTGTAGTCCTAAGGAAAAATGTAGTTATCTATTTTTAATAGTTTTGTGAGTATATTTTGCTTATATAAGGATGAATCATACTAGTATTAATTAATTTCAAGTTTCTTGATATTTCTAAAGGTAAATAAATTTTAAACGTTGTTTCTTTTTTTGGCGCAACATTCAATAATCCACTAAGATTTTCATTACAAAAATCTTACATTTGATCTTACTTTTCTAATAAAATTTTTATAAAAACAATTGAACCGACTTCTAAAAGTTCGCTAAAAAGTGAAAAATAGCTATACATTTTTATATGAAATTGAAATTTTTGAAGTCGGCGCCAAACTGATACCTGACAAAATATGATTCGCATAAACTATATAAATTAAAAATAGTTTATTTGTAATTTTCTTTGGAAATAATTTAGCGCCGACTTCACATATTTCAATTTCATATAAAAATTAATAGTTATTTTTCACTTTTTAGCGCATTTTTAGAAGTCGTTGCAATTTTTTTTATTGAAATTTTATTTTTCGTTTTGAATTCATTATGATATTCATAAATTATTTGAACTAAGTATTAATCGAGATTAGTGTAACTCGCAATGACTTCAAGGTGGCAAAAAAGTACCCATTTTATCCAAAGTTATCAATCATCCTAAAATGAACCACTAAAAATTCTTTGATTCTTAGAGTCCTCCAAATATCAGCGAATATTTAGTCTGCCATAGTAAATCCACCATTTTCAATTTCAAATTTATTTTATATTAGTAATATTAGCCTCAAAACCTTCCAATATCGATATTTAAAGTACATGAGACGTAAATTTCTTAGCTCTATATATTTTATACTGCATATTAAGTTTGTATACGCCCCAAGAACCCTGCAAAATCAAATTTTAAACAAAATAGGAAAATTTTCAGTCCCTCATATTGTATCTTATCAACCTTATAGTTGAAATTTTCAACCCACCATATTGGATCCGCCATATTGCATTTCAAAAAAATAATTTTAACATCTTAATCTAATCTAAATCTAAACCTTTCAAAGCCCCCTAATCCCAATTTTGGCTGAAATCCGGATATTTAAATTTCCAGACCGTCACATTACATCTGACATAATAGAATTTATTAAAATAATTTTATATTCGTTACTTACATCCTCGAAAACGATTCGGTCCCACCTTTGAACAAAATCGAAAAATGTAAAATTTTAGGACGCCATATTGAATCCGCCGAATTGGTAATTAGCACTAACAAAAATTCCCCAAAACTGATTTTAGACAAAATCCAGAGATGTGGAATCTTTAATCTGTCATCTTGGATCCGCCATATTCAATTCTTTTAAAAATAATTTCAGATTCGTAATGTGCGATCCCAAATAGTCCCCCATACCGATTTTGAAAAAATCTGACAAAATTAATTTTTTATCCTTCATATTGGATACGCAATATTGAATTTTTTAAAAATAATTTCATATTCGTTATGTGCGACCACAAAAACTCCCCTGTACCAATTTTGGAAAAAATCGGACAAAATTTAATTTTTTGGCCACCATATTGGATCCGCCATATTGAATTTTTCAAAAATAATTTCGGATTCGTTGTGTAAGATCCCGAGAATTCCCACATACCAATTTTGGAAAAAATCGGACCAAATTAATTTTTTTGGACGCCATATTGTCAGCGCTATCTTGGACTTTACTGTATCAATTTCGTCCAAAAAAGTATGGGACCACCGCAGTAACTTCCTGAACA
The DNA here is from genome assembly GCA_034092305.1 of Diaprepes abbreviatus. NCBI lineage: Eukaryota > Metazoa > Arthropoda > Insecta > Coleoptera > Curculionidae > Diaprepes > Diaprepes abbreviatus. The sequence goes on along the minus strand of JASJET010000037.1, from coordinate 1,570,061 downwards.
TAACGTAAGAAATTTCATTAAAATTGGTGCCGTCGTTCCGGAGTAAACGGTGTGCATATACATAAAAAAACATTGCAGCTCCTTCTTTTGGAAGTTGGTTAAAAAGAGATGTTAAAAAAGTCAGATACTAGTTTTAACTACAGATTTAGGAGTACCTTTGATAGAACTGGGGTCAATAGTCATATAAAAGGGATTGTTTAAAGAAATTACTGATGACCAGAAGTCAATCTCTGTCTATTAATAGTAGCGCATTGTTAGAAAGTCTGCCATTCTTTTTAGTTTTAAAAGATTTGTTGTGAATAACACTAAAAATCTAAAAAAATATTTTTGAGGGCATCTTTTGATGATCAAAGAATCCTTAAGACAATTAAAAAAGGTGTTAGATGGTTTATTCTTTGCGAATTCCACCCTGGCTACCCCTTCATACTAGTTTCGACCTCCTAGTTATCTCGTAAGTGGACCTGTAAGGAACCAAGAGCACTACACTCCGAAGTGGTAAGAAATTAGTAAAAATATGAAATTTTCTAGTCTATCTATTTGGAAAAGTTGTTTTTTCTCCTTAAGACTATTAGGAATGGGGCGGAAGGTTTACTTTCTGTGAATTCCACTCTGATTATCTCTCCATGTTCGTTTTGAACATCTAATGATCTTGTGAGTGAAGCTGTAATAAGCAAAATTCACAAAAAAACAATTGTCTATCTAAAATTCCCATTCCGTAATATGTCAGCAGGATATGACGCGCAGAACTTGTTTGTGGGTCTGTAACTATTAACAGTACAAACAAGTATCTAAATACAGCCTGAAAGGATAGGGAATTATTAAAAATAAATAATTTCACCATCCGTTATTAAATGACAGCTTAGTTAATCCTTGATCAGTATTTGTCTCAGTATCTGAACCCGTTTCAGAACCCGTACTAAGAATTACTGGAAGTTTTCTTAAACTTACAGAAGTAGATAGTATTGGTGTCTGTTGAGGAGTATTAATTATCAGTGCTGCATTCAGTTCTTCCTCGTTCAACATTGAAGGCGAATCAGCATTGTGAAATGATTACAATTCTATGTATTCGTGATAGTTTGCATTAGACTCATTTGCTGTTGAGGGTTACGGAGGAACGAGTTATGTTAAGATAGACCGCGTAAGAGCTTCATCTGGTAAAATATCGAGATGCATTGAAAACAATCCTTTAGTCCAGAATCCGTTCAAAATATTTTCATGTGTCAATAAAACTAGTTTTTGTCAATCATCTTTTAGAATTTTGATATGTGTATGCCATTACTTCTTGATTCCAATAATGCTCAAATCCTTTATTTACCGAGTTGTCAAGTAGTTGTAACGCATGCGTCATATTGCTTGGTAAACAATAGAGGGTAATGTTATGTTCTTCAGCTTCCTCGAAAATCGAATAATCTAGATGAGGTGACGCTTCAATAAAAATCAACAACATTTTTGTATTTTATGCTTGATAAAATAAACAAATAAGTTCGTGGTTCTGTTACCTTTGGGAGCCATTCTCAGATGGTAAATAATCACTATCCTCTGGTTTTTGTCTGTGCCGTTTGAAGATGATCATTGGAGAGATTGCAGTATCCACGGCGTTAACACACATGGTGATAGCTATGCTTTCTCAATAAACTCAACGAGCTCAGTCTGATAATAGTTAACAGTGAGCCGATAACTTTAATATTATAAAGCCGTTCTGAATTATTTTGTATGTCGAGCGCGTCATAGAGTTTTCTAAATTCTTTAAAATGTTGTGTAACGCCAGATCTGTTTAATTGTTTGGCTCTTGCCGAATTTATAAATTGAGCCTTCCTCTTTGAAATTTCGGGGTGCCACCTTAAAAACATTTTAAGCCAATCTTTTCTAGCAGTGCAAAATCTTTATTAGAGTTATGTTTCAGATGGTATTTTTCGCAAAAAATAAATGCATGTCTTCTGATAGCTTTAGGTGTAAGAGGCATACCAATATTTGCAAATCGTATTTTTCATTGAGCAAGATCATTTTCTTGGTTTCGATTTAATATGGAACAACTACCTAAACGTATTACTGTACGTCCAGTTCTCAGATGATTCCTCAGTGTTTGTCCTGGAATATTATGGCGATCTGCTGCAGCACGCTGTGACAGTTGTCCACGTTCTACTGCTGCCATGACTGCTCGTAGATTTAGCACACTTTGGACGCATATTATGGAAATATGTGAATAATGATTAAAAAGACTACAATGAGGCCCAAATACTGATGGCATGATCTCACAAATATACAAAAAACTGACTAAAATCGATTCTCAATACAAATAAACACATACAGCGTGTCCTACAATACCTAATGTCTGATATAAACAAAAAGCTTTATGTATAGATAACAAATAAACACAAAAATTTACCGTTTTATGTCACCAAAAATTATTAAAACGCGCGAACACTGTTGCTTCAATAATGCGCCCTTCGCTACTGACAAGATGGCGGTGCGTGCGGCTGCGAACCCAAGACGTATTGTTTATTATCGTAATTATACCCCTGGTGTTAATGACATGTAATTAACGAACTAATTGCGACAACAACTAAGGCTTCATTCTCACTATAGTGCCGCTCTCGATACGATCTTGTTTCGATACTTTTTTTTAAATGAAAAAGAGTTTTCGATATCGAAATCTCCACAAAACCGATAGTGTGAATAGGTTCATTGTTTCTCCTTACCGGGCCGAGAGTGTATCGAGAGCTGCTCTATAGTGAGAATCTGGCTTAAAAGTCCGGATGTTTCGTCCTCGTGCTAGCGGTGGACTCACCAGTGGGCCCGCTGGCTCCCTTCTCAAACACCCTTGTTATGTTTTTTATACGTTGTAACTGGTATTTGAAGTTATATTTGATCGTGACATGCCGGTAAGATTTTATCGACATGCCCGTTTTCTATAACATTACACCAAACAAACGCATGTATACGTAAGGAGTGACGTACCATTAAATAATTTTAGCGCGAATTTTCAATTGTGGGCCTTATGTCTCCCTGGGCTTGATTTGGCTCAAGTATCTTATAACAAAATCTCCGATATTTCAATACGCTCTTCGATAAAATAAATTGTAGTTAAATAAATAAGGCAATATAGGAAAAATAAAAAAGAAAAGGAAATAACCGTTAGGTAACCTTAACACAATGCATCTCCCACATGCATATCATAAAACTAAAAAAAATAAGGGTTTACCAAACACAAATTTATTTTACAACAGTTTTATTGATGAATAAATGTTTATTTTTGTAATTTTTTTACAAATGCCAGTCTAAAGAAAAAACTATATATTATTCTCAAAAAAAATATAATAAGATAATTTATAATGCTCATATATATAATTAAATAATTATGTACCAATAAAACTTTATTTGTACCATAACTAAAATTTGTTTTAGGCTATGTCTGGCCTCTAAGATACAAAGAGTTAATAAACATAATTTTTATAGATGGTCCCAGAGATGTGCAAAAATATTGCTTTTTTTAATTATTACGTATTAAAACTTCTTCTAATTACGAAAGCTGTGTATTATTTATTCATTAGCAGCCCACCAAATGCAAAAATCTAATAATTTATATCAGATTCTTTATTATATAACTATTCATTAAGGACAGTCTTCATTTATTTACCATTACCTAAATGAGTGTTTGCGCTAATTTATAATAACCCTATAATATTCTTTAAATAAATTGTTTACTATTTACTGAGTGAACAAAAAAAAAATCAACTATTTATTGTAACAATTAAATTGAAAATAATCACGCAAAAAAAATATATTAACAGATGATTTTCCCAAAATGACATTATTCTGGATAAATTTTACATTCCGATCAGGTGTTGCCTTCATTCTTTCCTCCCCTGATTTGGAAACTAGTATAAACCTTTTTTAATTTAAATTTGACTTAAAGAATATTCTTGTTTGGTTAGAAATTTTTATTGTTTTCAATTTTGGAAGCCTGTGTATTATTTATACTTTAATATCGTTATATGAATTTAAAATTTTAATAAAAATCCTTTCTCAAACTTGTAAAATAAATGTGTAAGGTATTTACAAGGAAATATAAGCAAAGTTTGCACGCTTATCCCTGTAAGTTATCAAAAATAGTTTTTTCAGACCAAGATAACGACAACTATTAAAACTACTATAGCATTATAGGCCATTGGCTATTTCGAAAAAAAAGAAGGATAAAATAACTAAAACGTCTAAGTGTTCTCATTGTTTCATATAATGAAATGACCTCCAAATATGACAAAATCACAAAGTGCTACCAAATTAAATGGTGCAGTTTTGAGATTAAGGTAGATTTTTTCACTAGTTTTTTTTTTGAGTTTTACTCGAAATCTATGCATTTTTCTTAGATTAGTGTCTATAAGTAGGTAGGTAGTGAAATTTTCTCCACAAGCTTTATACTATTCAGCATTTGTGCTAAGCAAACTACATTAGCTTTAGCCCAACATCATCAGGAGGTAGGACACACTATAAATTTCCAGGAAACCAAACAGATCGCACCCATAAAGCACTATAGAATACGCATCATCAGAGAAGCTCCCGAAATAGAAAAAATTGAAAACCTTAACAAAAGAGATAATGCACAAAACATCTGAAATACGTGGAAAATTCTAATTAAAACTGAACTAGTTTCTGAAACTGATACCACGGGAAACATCCAGCAGGTGTCCTAGACTATACGGACTTCCAAAGATCCACAAGCAAAATGGCTCTCTAAGACCCATCATTAGCGCTTACAACTCTGCCACTCAAAAACTAGAAAAATACCTTGCTGGCTTTATACAACCACGTGTTGAGGATGCCGCTTCTTATGTTAAAAACCCGGAGCACTTTTTAACTCTTCCACACTCCGTAAGAAATGACCAGATATTGTCTTAAAAACGCATATTTTTTGTTTGATGGTCAGATATACAGGAAGATAGGTGGCGCTACCATTGGCTGTTCACTATCTTCAGCTGTGGAAAATCTATTCGTGACCTACTTCGAAACAAAAGCTCTTGAAAAATTCCACCTCAAACCCAAACTCTGGTGTCGCTACGTTGATGATGTATTTGTAATATGGCATGGCAAACAACAGCTCAACTGCTTCCATGAGTTTATTAATTCTCTCCACATAAAGCTACAGTTTACTCTGCAATTTGAGGAAAATCATTGCTCTTCCATTTCCAGATATCCTCGTAACCAAAACAGTGGATGAAGAACGGTGACACGCAGTATATCGAAAACCAACCCACACGAACAGATACCTGAATGCTGATTCTCACCATCACCCCTCACAAATACAGGGAGTAGACAATACCCTAATATCAAGATCCCTTCGCCTAACTGATGACCAAGGAAAAGAAAAGGAACTGTCACATATAAAAAGGACCCTCAGACAAAACAGCAACAAGAAACCAACCATAAATAAGGCAATAAAATTGCAACAAAAACTCAATACACAAGGCCACCTGCATTGGATCGACAAATCACCATACTTCCTTACATAAAAGGCACAACAGACAGAATCTGCAAATTGCTCCAGAAACATAATATATCTACAGCCTACAAACCACACAAAATAATAGGCTCTTCTTTAAGAAATCCAAAAGACAAAAACAATCTCGAAAATCAAGCCGTATAAGAATCCCATCTGGCACCTGTAATAAAACATACATAGGCTAGACAAACAGAAGATATCAGCGAGACTAAAAGAGCATAAACTTAATATAAGAAATAAACAGACAACATCGGCACTTTTTCAACAGCAGCACGAAACAGGACACAAAATTGATTTTGACATCTGCCATCAAGGCGCTAATATAGAATACTATGCACTTAATCTTCCTTCTACTTGGAAAACTCTTTTAAAGTCGGACCATTGTACCAAGACGCATGCCACGCTTAAACTGACAACAACAGCGCCGCTTGAAAGAGAAGAGGAACCAAGGAACTTGGAAGGGGTAAAAAGAAGGAGCATACCCTAAACTAAATTTGGTTCCTCATGTAACTCTGTACTCCCCTCAATGTGGCTATTGCACTTGCGCAGTAGGTCAAGGGACAGGACTGGATTTGAGAAACCTCTTATTTATGTTGTTATATTGAAAAATTACAATTTAAAGTTCAGGTTATAAAACGACTAATGAAATAAACACTGCCTTAAAAGAAATTTAAACGTAATTCTAAATAAAATCTTATCTTATCTACAATGTTAAAAAGGATCTGGCCATAGGGACTAACTATATGTTACTCCTCTTTTATGTTATTATTAAGTAAAGTGTTTTCCATGTACGTTCTAAACTTTAAAATAATTAATTTCTGATCGAAAAAAAATGAAATGTAAAAAATGATAAAAACTACACACTAGCGCAAACAAAACTTTAAAATCGTCGATCTATTAAAAAATCTTCAGTATAATCTTACATATTGATGTAATACAAAAAACGTAGGTACTTACCGAAAATAATGAATTTCCGGGATTGAACCACGCGATCTACAAAACAATACCATTCACTGATACATTGTTATAAATTAAAGTATATACAAATGTCTTGACAACATACACAAATATAAATTCCGAAATTTAACTAACGATAAGGCCAGTTCTTTTATTCCATCAATAAAAATGCGCTGAATAAGCCGATGGGTTCTTGTGACGTCATAATTGGATTTTCAATGCAATTTTGTTGAATTAAAAAACGCTAATTCCTAAGTGACATATGATATTTTTCTAAAAACCTAACCTTAAAAACCCATAAACAAATATTTTTTAAATATTTTATTTGGGAGTTTGTTCTTCAGCATATTTATATTATTATAAAATGATGGGCTAAAAAATTTAGCACATTAATACTTAGTTTTGGTAACCTCATTTTAAGTGTCTTCCATACATTATAATCTGAAATGTATGTCATGTAGGTCAGATGTAGTAGAAGAAATCCAGCATTTTTACAAAAAAAATCTGTTCTATATAATAACTTAATAAAAAATAGTGACAAAATGTTTTTTTAAGTGACAAATAATAAACATAACCTCCAAAACTAATACTTATTTTTCCCCCACTACCTATTCATCGCATTCATCGGGGTCTGAAGCCGATGAATTCGATAGATTGTTGATGCGTTCATCGATAAAAAAAAGAACGGTTTAATGATTAATCGCATTTTTATCACTTTATTTTAAGAACGGTTTGATGGATTTTAGGTTAGTGCGCAAAATCATCGATGGAATAAAAGAACTCGCCTATACTGCACCGCACAACAAAGAAAATAAGCGTCGAGGACGATGGCAAACAACCGCATCAAACATAAAGAATATGCCGGGATGCCGATCGTGTCGCAAACCCAGCCCTGGTTTCCCGTTCTCACATTGCTAACTTCATGCAACAAATTTACTACGAAATTTCTTTTTGCGCTTGCTCCACATAGCTAGTCGACGACAATTTATTTTCTGCATGGTGGAACACTTTTTTACGCATTTAGCCTATTTTTGTGGTTTTCCTATCCCTTCCAAGTTTCTTGAGCGGAACCAACGCCAACTAACCGTTACTATATGCAACCGCGTGTTAAGCATGCTGCACCTTGAATTTCTTTCAGTTAATCTACAACCAGCAAGCACAGAAGATGCCAAATGAGATTTTGACGAAACGTCTGCAAACTCTACAAGAAACCACATGAACGAACGGATGTATTCCCGGATTCATACTGAATCATATATATATATATATATATATATATATATATATATATATATATATATATATATACCTTTTTAAATAAAATTAAATGGGAGAAGTATGGACCAAAATTATGTTCTTTTCGACCAACTTGTTCTGAACGTATTTATTTGCTTTTCGTTCTGTATATACATGTATCTATGCAATAAAATATTAATAATCTGACCGAGCAAGCCCCAAGGCAAGACAAAATATGCATAGAAGACTTAATTATTCAAACGTTTTTAAAACATTGGATCAAGATTAATTTTTAATTATAATTAATATTTAAAATTACTTGATTTGAAAAATGATTTTAATTAAAACAGAGAAAACTAACTAATGGCGACCGTGATAAACGATTGCAAAATTCTTGAATGTCCCAACGATTTAAATGCTTACTTACTGTCATTTTGTTAATAGAATACAAAAGTAGGATTAAAACTAAATTAAAGAATAAATCCATTTAAAAAAAAAAAGATTTTATGAAAGCTAAAAGATGATAAGTGGAAATAAAATTGGTCTATTAATTGATAGACCTTGAAAGATGTCTGTCGGTGGTAACTCATGACCTTAAATTATTTCGATGAATATTTAATATTAATATTAATAGAATGAATCACACTTTTCCCTTATATTCCCATTGACTTATTATGTAAACGATTTTTTATCACCCCTTTATTTTTAAATTTTTTCTCTTTAATTCACCAAGTCTGTTAAGCTAATTTACGTCCATTACGCAACAAATACAAAAAAAAAGTTTATTACAAGAGCATATTCAGTTGTATACTATATTTGAGAGTTATATTATATTTGATGGAATTTTCATGGCAGGAAACGACAATCTTTTCTACTTTAACTGTATTTTTTTACTTAAGAATAATGCAAGAATCATTTAATTTAACAATATTATAAATAATATCAATTTTAAATACGCACCACATCACATACTACCCGAATCTGATCATTTAGAACTACTAACAAGAAACAGAATATACTATTTTTGAAAATATAGGCCAAACACTATGAAATTGCAGCACATATTGCTATTTGAAGACGCATAATAATCAATACATGAAGTGCATGGCTCATTATATATCTTATCTTAAACTGTAGTAGATAATTATATCAAAACAGATATTCTTGAATAGGCGCCACTGCACCCTCATCAACATGCGTATCAAGCGGGTAGGTCTACGGAAACAGCACTATTACAATTACCAGATAAGAGAGAGAGAGAGAGAGAGAGAGAGAGAATTTTAATTAATGACGCATCGACAACGAGGTCATTTAGCGTCACTTCTTTGGTTTAGTTCACTGATTGGAAGATTAAACTGTTGTCATGGATGCCTAATACGTGCTAACTTTTATATTTTATCAAATAGATGTGTTTCTTTTAAGAAATCGATTACTTTGATTATGTTGACTAGATTAATGGACAAAGAATGATTAATAGACTCAGTAGGTATGTTATATCTATGAAGAGTCATAGAATATTCCGCACATTCTCTAAATATGTGCTTGATCGTCAGTGTTGTGTTACAGTGAGGACATTCTGGGGGATCATCCCCCTGCAGTAGATACGAATGAGTAAGCTTGGTATGTCCTATGAGGAGACGGCAAATCCTTGATTGTTCCTTTCTATTTAAATCGAGATCTAAGAAAGTATTGTGAGTAGAGCTGAGAATTTCGCGTAATTTGTTGCTTCCCTCCAAAATGTCCCATTCAGACTCTATGAGATTAGATATAAATCTATGAATGCCCGGGTGCAAATCTTTAATATGGAGAGTGAAATTAAATATAGGGCCACTAACATTTTCAGCGAGATGATCAGCTTCTTCATTGCCCCTGATGCAGATGTGGCTAGGTATCCACATAAATTTGATGGTGTGTCCTAACCTATGACATTTGTAAAACAGGTAATTAATTATGTCTACGGAAGGATGATCTGACGAAAAGGATTCTATTTTTATAAGAGAGTTTAGAGAATCGGATGCTATTAACCATCTGGCAACTCAGCAGAAAGAATGCTGGATGTATCGCTAAGCTTAAATGATTCTGAATGCGAGGAATGATGAAAAGCACCGACGTAGGGGATTTTGAGCCATCTGTATATATAATTTTATAGTTATAAAATTCATTAGTAATAATATGATTGTAATAATTTTTTAATATTATAGGATAAGCAGATTTTTTGTCATGGGATAGAAGAGAATAATTAATTCTGTGTGAGGGTACTGTCCATGGTGGAAAGGTTGGATGGGTTGTCAGGAATGGAGGGAATTGTAGGTTATGATCTATCAAGATATTATGTAAAAAATGTGGAACGCTTCACGATTTTGCGTGTCATCCTTGCGCAGGGACCATGCTAATCTTCTCTGTATCGTTCCAATTTTAGTATATGTACCGCCGAGGCGAGTACTACCAGATAAGACTCGAGATACGCTGAACAGTAAGGAAACCGTGGTATGTACCTTTCTTGATACAGAAAAGATTTTTGACAACACTCCACACAAGGCAGTCAAGGGAGTGGACGAAACGACATCCAAATGCATAGCGCGACTTCTCTTCACTAGAATAGCAGAGCCAGAGATAGACTACCACCTCTGTAACACCAGAGGTTGCCCTCAGTGGCTTCTCCAATAATGATAGTAGCTTCTCCACCTATATGGAGCCTAAATATAGATTGATTCCTCTGTAATCTGCCTGACCTCGGCATATCTTGTCAAAGAGGCAAATTTGAGAATAACCTCTCTAACATAGTTCAGAAAGGGCTTGGACGTACTGAATAATTGTGACAGATAATGGACTAAATATCAACCCGACCAAAACCACCTTAAGAGCCTTCACAAGGAAAATAAACCTCAATCTAAAAACCATCAAAATAGATGGGAACGTTATGGAGTGGAAATTAGAGGTTAAATATCTGGGACTGACCATAGATAATAAACTTCTCTGGAACAACCACGAAAAAGAAGTAATTAACAGGGCTACAAAAATCTTAATGATCTGTAGAAACTTTTTGGAAAAAGCTGGGGCACAAACCTAAAAATTCTGCAGTAAATGTAGAGCAGAATAAAATAGTAGACAGGCTCGCGAGAAAAGGGAGACCACTTCTGTGGAATCGGTAGTAGCGTAATGCTGGAAGAACTAGAAATAGAAGAAGAAAGCAGGAGCTCCAATTATTATATAGAGCTGCAAGGATTAGGACAAGCGAAGAGACTTTTTGGGAACTACGACCAAAAGAGATACAAGAAATGCATAAACCTAAGTAAAAATCAACTCAGAGTTCTGATAGGGATCTTGACAGAGCATTGTCACTTGGATTGGCAGAAGCAGAAGGCAGATTCTGCGACGAGGAGGAGGAGGAGGACGAAACCTCTCTTAATATCCTTTCAGAGTGCAGTGCACACCATATAAAAGAAGAGGAGCTACCCACTTTGAAGCCGTCCTAGGGTTCCTAAGGGAAGTACGACTAGAGGGCCTGCTTTAGCCGGTAAGGTACTCTTACGACTTGGCAGCAGTAGGGGGGCACAATGGATCTATTAGGTCGCAGTGTACAGACCCGAATTCTATGCGTATACATGCAATCAATAAAATATAAAAAGACTCAATAATTAAAATTTAACTTTGCAAAACAAAACAAGGACTCGATTGTCAGAAGAAAACATTTATTAAGGAACCTACAATCTTTCTCAATTTAGAAAATTTTGAGATATAAGTGAACGTGAAAGTGAATAAAATATTAAACGACTTAACTGATAAAATTTAAGTTTACAAGGCGAAACAAGAACTCAATTTTCAGAAGAAGTCAAAATGAAAGCATTTATTAAAAAACCTGCATATTTTCTCAATTTTCAAAATTTTGAGACATAACATGGAACTAAAGTGAAAGATGATGTAATCAGTAAAATATAAAATGATTCAGTGACTAAAATTTAAGTTTGCAACAACTCAATTTTCGAAAAAGACGAAATAAAGGCATTTGTTAACAACGCAGCAATCTTTCTTTATTTGGAAAATTTTGAGTCAGAACACGACTTTAAATTAAATGTTCTCTTAAACTTTTAAAAATATTTTAAAGATAGCTGTTCTGAATTCATTGAATAACATTACTCTAACTAATAACGAAAAAGAGTGTTTGATTGAATTATCTTGCGATGGATGATTTTTAATAGTTTAATAGTAAGCAAACGCTGGCCAATTATTATAAAACTCAATACACATCTTCAGTGGTAAGGGAAAACAAAAATTTGAGAACCACTGTTCTAGAAGGTTGGAATGCTATTTAAGGGGGTATTCTGTCCTAGAAATTTGGAATAATCGATTTTTTTCATATTTCATATTTTTAAAGTTTAGACTTTTAGAAATATGGCCTTAAAAGGATTTTTCAAAATTCAAACTATTTTGGGAGTTACAGCGACTTTTGTGTCGTGGCATCTAAACCGGCAGGCCGGAGCGAATCAAACAATAAACGGCAGATGTTGCCCGACTACCTGAGGACCGAGTTCTCCGAAGGTCATTGCAACCTAGGATTCACCTCACTTTTTGGCGTTACAACTATTATTGGTAAATATAGTAAGTGGTCGATACAGTTGTAAAATCAAGTTTTTGCCAGAGTTGCAATAAGTGGAAAAATAAGAAGAAATCAGATATTCAGGGATACGGGATACGGACAATTGAAATTGTTAGTTATTTAGCTGTTACCATTTTTCATGAAGGATTTTTACCTATTTTAAAAATTATGGAACTCATGGGCATCACTATTGGTACTGAAGCTTATACTTGTGCTATCAGACGCAACGAAGTTCGAATTGACCGCTCCGACCTGCGACATTCTGCTGCTTCTAAAGAAGCTAGAACAGCTAATTTAGCTAAAAGAACTTCAGAAAATATTAATTTTGAAGTAGAAGAAGGCTCAATGTATGGATCAGTGATCGATTAAACAAATGTGAGTATTAAGTACCATTATCTGAGTTACGCTGTCGAAACTTTTATCTTAAACTTTAAACGCTTTTTACTTGAAACTACTTTTTTCGACCTAATCGACATGATATCTCGAGTTCTACTGAAAAGATTTACTTGAAATTTGGTGAAAATCTTCTTTACATATCCTTCTATATCTGTGAGCATGGATTTTGAAAAAAAAATTTTACTGTATTTAAAAAATTCGGAAAGGTCAAAATGCAGGGTCAAAATTTTTTTTTCTCAAATCGTCGTTATTTTGTGAAAAAAAATAATTTTTTCTCTTTCCATGGTCCTAGCCATAGGGATGTCTTTACTAATTAGGAATATTTTGGATTTTTTTGTCTCAGAACACCACAAGGGTTAAAAACATGTCGACCAGGACGTATCTTTTTTTGAGTCCCCACTTCACTATCTTGTAACTCCTTAAATTTTTTTTTCTGACTTTATTTTGTATTCTTGAAACGTCAATAAACATCTTGTAAAAAAATTGATGGTAAAAATGTTTTTCATTTCCTTTTTATTCTATTCAGAAAAACACCTAAAATTTAAGCCTCTAGACGAGAAGACCCCCTTAAGGAACCAATCGTGGTTGTGTTTTATATCTAAATGTTAACACTTATAAAGAATAAATGTCTTTTTTCGCCACTATTTATTTTTTATGTTATTCAGATTCAGTTATTTTTTTTTCAAAACGGCATACCAAAAAAATAATTAACTGCTCCGTAGATAATCTAAAAAAATAATCTTCAATAAAATAATTCTATTGTCTTCCAAACCAACGAAAACAGTTTAAAATCTATTACACTATAAATTCCCATTAGTGCGATCAGTTCTATCTACATTATCTACCTTAAAAAGTCAAACGATTTCTAGATTCTTCAATAGATATATACCATTAAGGCAGTGCTGCGAGATTAAAAGAAAAACATGCAAGTTTGCTTTGGCATTCAATGATAACATCTTTTTCGGTACTTCTGGTAGATCCACTGATTTGCAAGAACATGTAGGGGTTTATTACTACTACACGATCTCGGGAACTAATAGAGATATTACACAGGAAGATGGTACATGTCGACGATATTCGCCGTATATATTCAATAAATTAAGTATTATCGATAGCATATATTTATAATTATAAACAACTGACAGAATTGTAGTATTATTCAAATAGTTGCTAGATATGGACCCTTTCCAAATTTCTTCATATCTCTCTATTATGTGCGAGTTGATACCACATTTTTTCCGCTATCTCGGTAACATCATACAACCACCTTTTTTTACAGTCTGTCAGCACTACCTCCTCCATTGCAATATTTAACGGGTTCATTTGTTAGGAACTTGTCTAGCCCTATGAACTGTTGACCACTACTATATCTAGTTTTCTTGTTCTTTGCCTAATTTCCTCGTTTTGCATTCTCTCCCTCAGATAAAGGTCTAGCATAGCCCGCTCTGTTGCTTTTTGTGCAGTTCCTAATCTATTGCCACTTTTTTGGGTTAAAGTTACTGTTTCTTTTCCACATGTCATTACAGAGATGACAGATATTTCATAGACAACGTTTTCAAACGCTGCCCTACTCAAGTTAATTCTGCGGGTAGTTTCAGTATTTTTGTTTTCTTTTCTTATGCCTCGGATCTATAGACTCATTTACTGCTTCGAGGTCATAGTGGGCAATAGCAATGGTAGTTTCTACTGTGCTCATAATGTTTGTTTTAGTTATATATATATATATATATATATATATATATATATATATATATATATATATATATATATATATATATATATATATATATATATAAGAGCTGGTATATTTATTCTACATCTACAAAATTACAAAGTTTTTTTATAATAAACATATATCACAGTAATACACATTTTTTAATTTAATTAAAATTAATAAAAATGAAACAGATTTTAAAATAGTCTTGAAATTTAAAATTTAAAACAATAAAACAGGTTAAAATTAATTTTATTTTATTTATTTTTTTTTATTTATTTATGTTTTTTTAACAATACCAAAACACAAAACACTTTCATTGCATTACCGTATGTAAACCAACTGTCTGAAAAAATAAAATATATTTTGGATAAGCATAACATCACGGTATGCCATAAGGCGAACAATTTACTAGGATCATTGTATACGAAATTAAAAAGCAAAGTTCCCACCAAAAAAAGATCTAACGTAATATATGCAATTCCATGCCTAAACTGTCCTAAGAAATACATTGGCATGACGACACAATATATTAAAAATAGAGTGAATTGACACAAGTATACTAAAAACGCATCGACATCTTTACATAAACATGAACAAACATCTAAGCATGAATTTGATTTTAAAAACACCCATATTTTAGATACTGACAGAAATTATCATAAATTAGTCATCAAAGAAATGATACACATAATAAAAGATAAAAATGTTGTAAATGACAAGCAAGATGTCAAAAACTTAAGTTAGATATGCCATAATTTGATATTTTAATAAAACATACTTGAAGCGACTCTATAATAAATATGAGTAATGATGCTTGGAACGATTTCATATACACTCATGCAAATGAAATAATGTTATTAAAAAATAAATAATAATCTTTTTTCCTATTTTTTGCTTTTTATAAAAAGAAGTCTATACATATCAATTGCATACCAAGTATCATAATTGAATTTTATTTTTAACAAACACACAAAACTACTTTCAAGGTATGTACTATTTTATAATTTTCACTATTTTTAAACCTATTTTAACCTGTTGTATTGTTTTAAATTTTAAATTTCAAGACTATTTTAAAATCTGTTTCATTTTTATTAATTTTAATTAAATTAAAAATATAAATGTGTATTACTGTGATATATGTTTATTATAAAAAAAACTTTGTAATTTTGTAGATGTAGAATAAATATACCAGCTCTTTTGAAGAAGCTCACTATGTAGAGCGAAACGTCAGAGAAATTGTTGTCCTTTGTTTTCTCTAATGGGAAAACCTATACCCAAGAAAATATTAGAAAAAAATATTTAACAAAAGGTTTAAGAATACAAAAATAATTTATATATATTTAGAGTCAATTCGTGCACATCCTAAATATTCCAAAATTTACTAAATTTCGACTAGTCAACGGCTTTGTAGTAGTCAACAAACGTGTTTTTTTTCACTAAGAGAACTTTGAGTTTGCAAATTATCGGTAGACATAGGCATAAATCATTAATTACGTTTTTTGTAGAGTACAAATTGTAGCAAGTTATACAGAAGAGTCCAACTCCATAGCTGACATTAGGGGTTCTATACATAGGTACAAAATACATATAGAAAAGAACTATAATACAGAACTCTTGAACGAATTCCGCCCGTAGATGCCGTACAGTGAGCTTTGAAAATGGTGAATGAGATTTCACCGAAACGTCAGCTCCCTTACAGTCCTGAGAGGAACCCAGCACATACACGGGAGACTCGAAAAACTTCGATAACATATATATATATATATATATATATATATATATATATATATATATATATATATATGTATACGGGATACTCGAAAATCGGATTTTTTCACGGGTGTGATATAATCGAAAATATTTTCGGGTATCCCGTATGAATGCTGGGTTCTTCTCAGAACTGTAGGGCAGCTGACGTTTCGATTAAATCTCATTCATCATTTTGAAAGCTCACTCTACGGCGTCTATGGGCGAAGTGATGCTTGCGATTTAGCTGGATGACTCTGGCCAGTCAGATTGCTAGTTTGGTTGAGTGTCATCGACCATGTTGCCAGTGTTTGGAGTCGTGTTACCGAGTTATAATCCATTTCTTAACTATCTAATCCTGGTTGATGTTTCGTCAGCAGGTTTTTTCAAGTATTAGACAACTGCTGACTGTTATCTCTACTATTTAGGTTGTTGAGCCTCTTTGCAAATTTTGATGGCTTCTCTTATAACTCTTGTGGGCAGGTTTTCACATACGATAATATTTTTGTTCCTGACAAGTTTATTTTATGTCCTGTGTTTAAAAAGTGTTGGGCCAGTGCAGAAGAAATTGTTTTTTGCTTGACAGTGTTTATGTGTTCGTCTCTTTTGATGCTTATTTTACTGTTGGTTTGACTTACGTAAGATGAGCTGCATTCTCTGCATGGAATTTCGTACAGTCCCTGGTTTTCTTTTACTTTACGGTCTGTGGTGAAAATGGTCTCAATACTATGTCTTTCGAAAATTTTTGCGATTTTATCTATGGTACCTCTAAGGAATTTGGAGCTCTTTTCTTGGTTGTTGCGATTTTTGGTGCCAAGCGATTATTTTCTAGAGTCATGTCTATATGTTTTTTATAACTATTTTTTGTTAGAGCGTCTTGCAGTATGTTAATTTTTTTGTGGTAATTTTTTTGATATGTGAGGTACTGAGATCGAAACTCAAGTGATTTCACTACGGCAAATAATTGGGCGGAGTGGTGATGTGAATTGGCGTCGAGGTATTTCTTGGTATGAGTGAGTTTTCTGTAGACAGTGTGTAAAAGCAAGCCATATTTTTTCTTTTTAGTAGAATATCTAGAAAAAGTTGTTTCTTTTCTTTTCTATTTCCATGGTGATTTTTGGGTGTATACTGTTTATGTGGTTTATGAAATTTCTGAGATTTCTTCTCCATATTGATGAAGTCTTTAACGCTTTTGATTCGAAGTCTTCTCCCTCGATTTGTTTATATTGTTGACCTCCATAAGTAAAATAGGTGTTATCGAGGCAGTATTTAGCTAACTCTACGATATATTTTGCCAGATTGTATTTATTTTTTATTATAGAAAGAGCTTCTCTGACTGGTATTTATGTGAAAAGTGATGTTACGTTGAAACTCGAAAATCTTTTTTTTGCGAACTTACGTTTTTTATTATTTCGCAGAAATGCTGCGAATTTTTAACGTAGGAGGTCGTTTTTTCGACGAGGGTTTGGAGAACAGTGACTAGATGTTTTAGTAGGGCCTAAGTTGGGAGCCAACAGAGCTTACCATTGGTCTTAAAGGGGCCCCAGGCTTGTGTATTTTGAGTAAGCCATAAAGTTTAGAACATATGGATGACTTCTCCCTTGGTGTAATCTTGTTCTTTATTTCTTCGTGATTTGGTGGTCTTATCTAGATAAGCGGTACGATTTCTGTTTATTGGCTTACTGGTAGGATCGTTTAGAATAGCGATCATATTTTCTTGATACTCTGTTTTGTTTAGGATCAATGTCGAATTTCCTTCCAGCTGGAAGTATTACGATAGAGGTATCTTTGCGCAGGTCTTATAGGGCTCGATGTTTTTCTGCAACGAGATTACTTTTTGGAGGTTTTGCTTTGCCCAAAACATCTGAAATTTCTTGGCGGATAGTTTCTGCTGCGTTGTTGTTTAAAATGGTTGGAGCTGTTTCAACTGCACATATTATGTTATCGGTTGGAATACATGATGGTGCTATCGCGAAATTAAAACCTTTAGTTGAAACACTTTTTACGGCTAGTGTCAAAACTTTATCGCTGTCGAATCAAAAATATAAAACTGAGAAACTAACAACTGTAGAAGATGTCAACAAATATTAGTGCCGACAAAAGACTCTCTCTCTCTCTCTCTCTCTCTCTCTCTTTATTGCAGTCACTTATGAAGCTGTTTCTCTCTGTCCATTGACTTCACTCACAGTACTGTGGCCTTGTACGTAATCATAGTATTATTCCGCGATTATCAAAAAATTCGGATCCTTATATCTTAATATTTACATTAAACATTTCATAAGCTTTCACAGGAACCAAAAAGATATACTAGTTTCACTTTCAAAATCACTGCACTTGATAGCTGACCTCTTTGATCTCGACTTGATTTCAACTTAATACTAATATAGTCTCTAAAAAACATTGATGGAAGCTCAGAACTACGAAAGTTTTCCTCAACTGTTCTTATGTTTAGCACCCTTCTCATCATTTCTTCCTTTTACACCTCATACAATGAAGCCTATGTTAAAATAGAAAATGTTATCATTTTAATAGTGAGAGAATTTTTAAAATAGTTTTGGTAGTTCTAGAGATAACCTCGAGCAACCAACAAACAAATTTATCCCTTTGTTATGTATAATGAAGAATTCTTTTTATCCATAGCACTTCCTGAATTATTTTTTGAAATAAATTTGTCTAATAACAATTTTTTATTTAAATTTTACAAAATTCAAAGTGATTTCAGCATTTACATGATTTTTATTTACAATCTTAAAACCTTAAAACTATGAACATTTTTTATAACAGTTAAGTTCTCTTTTAAACGCCCCCATTGCAATATATGATTTTATATTAATATAACTTGTTATTAAGATAACACAATTACAATTATACAAATACCCTAAAGGTATTTGTTTATAAAAAATTTATGGTGAAAGATAAGAAATGTTAATTTATTTTCACACACACGGCTTTTTTAACTGATCATCTTTCTCATACACTGACTCGTGTGTCTTTAATATCAGCTTGTTTAAGTTAAGAGATACGAGACACGCTTTTTGACAACCTGAAATTATTAGTTCTGATAATACGTGACACCCGGGTGGGCCCGGTAAGATTTTGGATTTTAACTTTCACTTTCAGTGACATGTTATAATAAAATAAATGCTATGTTTATGTACCAGAATTTTTTATTTTAACGGTAATTAATTATACTGCACTGATGTATAAGGACATATTAATACGTTCGGAGTTCACACTATGAACGTGCCCGAAAAGAGTTGTCACAAATGATCGTTATCAGGAAACGCAGAATCAGTTGTTTTTATCATGGCTAGGCTGATATTTTCTCTAGTATCCTCTTAAAAGGGCTGATGACTAAAAGTTAGTTAATGGTTGCAAGTTCGGTTAAAAATTCTTGCGATATAGACCTGTTAGTGGAATTGTAAAATAAAATTAATTGTATAGAAGACTCTAATTTGTTTAAGGTAAAAGAATACTTAAACTATCAACAAAAATTTGCAAAAAACATTAATATAAAAAACCAAGTCTATTCTTTAATTACAAACTGCATCTTGGCGGACATGTGATTTTAAACGTAATGGCTGATTTGTGTTTTATATGTAATAAATCCATTTCGGTATGCGATATTGCCACAGTTCACAGAATACAATATTAACAGTTTTCGATATATCTTATTTATCAAATCAGCAAGATTCAACAAACCAGTGTAATTATCATATCTTTCACCTACAAGTGCAGCAGCTCAACAGCAAATCAATCTTGTCTACTTCCAGATCCAAACTTGGTTTGAGATTGATTTTAAATCCCAGGAATAGGGATGGGCATTGTAACAGGAAACTCTGGAATTGTCAACAACATTATTACCATCATCATCATAAGAACTATTCAATATAGTATTTTGCAATTACAAGAAAGGTTGTTGTTAGAGTTACGGATGTAGAAAAATAAGGTTGGAATGCTCCTCGGTTTGTGGTCAGAGTAATGGACAAGCATGCCTTAACGCTTTATTATATTGAAATAATATTGACGAAGATAGTGACCATATACCTGAAGCCCTTGAAGCTTTTAAGTCGAATATAACAGACAACAAAGTTAATGATAATGAATTAAAAATTCAGGTTGAGCAACCAAAAGAAAAATGCAATGACGAATAAAGAGGATTATTAAGCTGCATGCTTGCTATTAAGAATGAAAATAACAGGAAAAAATATCCTTAATATTTAAACTTAAATTGTAATAGGTATACCATAAACTCATGGTAAATAAAAATATAATTAAAATGTATTTAAACTATTTCCTTATTATGAAAATAAATTAACTTAGTAGTATCCAACGGATGTCTTATTTATGGATGATATCTGTTAATATTATTTATTAATTAATAAATAACTAAAGTTTATTCTTAATTATAATATTTTTAATAAATAATGATTGGCGTAGCCAGGGAGTGTTCCTAGGGGTAGGGGGCGGTAGGTCAGAAAAAAACCTTATTCTCAAGATAAAAACAATGAAAACAGTGTATTTCTTCAATATTGTTGATTTTTGTAGGGTGGGAAATGGGTTTTGTAGGGTGGGCGGTGCCCATCCTTGCTCTCCCCTAGCTATGTCCATGTAAATAATCAAATTGATAAATCGTACTAAGTATTTGATTCCCCAGTAGACCTAGCGTTATCATACATACTGCTGAGCGCTTCCCACTCTTCGTGTTCTATCTCAAGAAGAGTTAGTTTTACAAAATATTGCTTGAGAATAAATTTGTAGAGAATTTTAAGCTCTACAACTTTTCTAATAACTTTTTCGGCACCGTAGGTCATAACCGGTAACACACATTGGTCAAATGTTTTACGTTTTAAAGAAATTGGTATATCGCTTTTAAAGAACTCTTTAAGTTTTCCATAGGCTGCCCATGCGAGATTTACCCTTCTCCGTAGCTCGCATGTTTGATTATCTCGTGTGATCTTTTTTTTTGCCCAAGGTATATATATTTTTCCACAAGCTCCACTTCGTTGTCTCCAATATTGATATTTCCACTAGGTACCAGATTGGTCATAAATTTCGTTTTGGATATGTTTATTTTAAGACCCACATTGGCGCATATCTGTACATGTAACATTGTACATATCTCCTTCAGATTATCGGAAAACAATACTATGTCGTCCGCGAACTTCAAATTTGTTAATCATTGGCCGTCTACATTCAGACCTCTTTTTTCCCAGGTAAGTTTTTTTACAGGCGTATTCCAGTACTGCAGTAAACAGTTTAGGCGATAAGGTATCACCCTGTCGGACTCTTCTGCCAATTGGAATATGATCCGTGTTTCTGTGTAGTTTCACCGACATAGTTGCATTCCTGTATATATTGTAAATTAACTTTGTATATCGATAGTCAATGCGGCATGCTTGTAATGCTTCCATAATTTTGTCAAGCTCTACCGTATCAAAGACCTTATGGAAATTCACAAAATCCAGAACGAGTGGTCGATTGTATTCGATAGTTTTTTCTATTACCGTTTTGATGCTCTGTAGGTGATCGTTTTTACCAAACCCAGTACGAAACCCCGCTTGCTCTATTTGTTGGTAGAAATCAAGTTTTTTGTCAAGTCGATTCGTTACTATTCTTGTTAGGAGTATATATAGGTGACTAAGAAGGCTTATTGGTCTGTAGTTTTCCAAATCATCGAGGCTCTTTTGTAAATCAAAATTACCTCAGCATTGTGCCACTTGTCGGGTATTGTACTGTCCAAAAGGCACATATTAAAAAGGTCTTTTATTTTTTTAAGTAGACAAACACCTCCGATTTTGATTGCATCAGTAACTACACCATCTTCGCCTGAAGATTTGTTATTCTTAGCTAGGCTAGTTTTATTTCATCTATTGTGATTTCCGGCATTTGTCCTGATTCTTGGTTGACAATGCCCTTTTTCCTTGTCAATATTTCTGGTACTTGATCTTTGCTATTCTCTTTATTTTGGCTTCTGTATAATAATTTGTAAAAATCTTCGACTATTTTAAGGATTTCCTCTGTCTGTTGAAAACTGACCATTCTTATTTTTTACTTTGATTATTTGTCTTGTTCCCGTTCTTAGTTTTCTTCTCAATACTTTCATACTTTTATTGTTCTCAATGGTATGTTCGATCTGTTCTTAATTGTATTTTCGAGTGTCTTGTCTAACAGCTTTGAATATTTCTTTATTTATTTTTTGTAGTTCGTCAGCTTTAGTGTCCGTTTCGCGTCTCATTCCTCTTCTTTTCTGCATTAGTTGTCTGGTATTTTGAATGAGCTTCTCTTCTTTTTGGGTTTTAGGACAAAATTTGTTCTGACTAGTAAGGTAGTTGTTAATTTATTATTTAGGTCGTTAGCGTCAATTTCTGCTTCAGGGCTACTAATTAGGTCGGCAATACACTGCTGAAAACCATTTACATCTGATGGTTTCATCCATGGTCTTCCATTGTTCTTCTTCTTGATCATCCTATACCTCTCCTTTTTTAAACATATTTCTATTTTACCTCGTACCATTCTATGTGGTTCTTGTCGGTGATACTTCGTTCCTTGTTCTTTCATCGGGACTTTGCCATATCCATCTTCCATGTGGTTTCTTTTGAAAAAAACTGTTCATTTGGTATAGTTCATGTTGCAGCAGGAATCTTAACAATATTTCACCTTGTTCATTTTTCCCAGTGTAGGGTTAGATTTCATTCTTATTTTGGCGTTAAAATCACCACATATAAAAGTAAAATGTGCTTGTTGGTCTTTAAGAGCAGCTTCAATATCATCGTAGAATAGATCCACTTCTTCCTCATCATGGTTTATATCATTTAGAGTAAAAGAAATAAGATATTTTTGAAAAAAAACGTTTTTGCAATCTTGATTGTCTTAACTGACGTACTAGAGATTCTATGAGACTTTTAAGCTAACCTATAGAATGAAAAAAACAAAGATTTTAGCAAGTTTATGCTTATATTTCATTCCGAGGTTGAATTCCTATTTGACTGGATAAAACTGAAAGTTAATCGAAATATTTTTATAATAAATTAGATAAATACAGGACATCCAATCTGAAAAAAAGCTGTAAATGAGTTTTGAATCCTAAGTTTTCCTGTATACAAAACGCATCCTCGACAAAATAGTAATTATTTTTTAGGTTTAGACAATTTCTTCAACTTTTAGCTATAACACTTAGAGGTGTTTCTGTTCTTACTTATGGTAATTGCAAGATATTACTCATTTTATAATGGTATGTTATTTTTAAAATTTATAGACTTTTCTCATTAAGTTGTTAACGTTACAAAAGGAAAATAAAAATAATTTCAGGGTTATATAGAAAACTTTCTCGGGAATCCACATGTCTTAAAATATATAGGGTGTCATATTTAAAAAAATTAAATTTTTACTCTGCTACTTTTCCATATCCTTCTGTATAACAAAAAAATTATTTTCAAATATAGATAAATGAATCTTCCACAACTCTTATAAAAAATAATTTTTTCTTACTTTGACGATAACGGAGGATCAATGCATTTGAAATCACCCAGGTAGAATTAAATTAAATGCTCAACTTTTTTGATTTTCTATTTTTTTTACCAGCTAATCCCCAATAATAGGTGTGGCCAAACCTATGGGTAAAAATTTTTAAAGGCTCAAAATTTTTTTGGCTGAAAATCAGACAACCTTTAGAAGGTACGACGAACACTTATGTTAAAAATTCCACACATTTCGTGAACATTATTAGTAGCATCAATCTAGAGCTAGACGACAGACTAATAAGCTTTGATGTGGAAAGTCTGTATACTAATGTACCATTAGGGGAATCACTAGACATAATCAAAACTAGACTTTCAAATGATACTACTTTATCAGATCGAACCACGTTATCACTGGACGGGGCGATGGATCTTTTGGAGTGTTGCCTACGTAGTGCTTACTTTCAAGTAAAGGGCAGGTTCTACGCTCAGGACGACGGGCTTCCGATGGGTTCTTCACTCTCTCAAGTCGTTGTCAATATATATATATATATATATATATATATATATATATATATATATATATATATATATATATATATTTTCACGGATGATAGAATGAATAGTTTGGTTATTCCGGGTTTCAATCCGTTCGTTCAAAAAATCGTTTTCACGACGTTTCGCCAAAATCTCATTTGGCATTTTCAAGTGCGGTTCGTCTCGTTATTCGCTGAGAACTGATGGTGGCCTCTGAAGAATTTCGAGTTTTGTTTAGTTGGCTCGCTGCCTGATTGGGTGGGCGGCTTCGTAGGCTCCTCCCCTCTCCCGAGTGCGATATATTTTGTTCTTGTATGCAGGTCTCTCGTGTACTAGTTGATTTTTGTTTTTTCCTTTCATGATTTTTTATTAATGTTTTCCATGTAGATGAAAAATTTATAGCATCGTCTCGTTTATTTAGCTGTCCCGCTTTTTCGATTTCTAGGGCCTCTCTTATGACGCGTACCTTGTAGTTCTGTACTGGTGCTATTTCTTTTGTTTTTTCGAAATCGATGGTATGTCCGGTTGTTTGGTGATGTTGAAATAGGGCTGAGGCTGTCTGTTTGTTTTTGAGGCTATTTTTATGTTCTTGTATTCTGGCTGATATGCGTCTATTTGTTTGTCCTATATAAGTTTGATGACAATCTGCACATGGAATGCTGTAAACGCCATGATTTTCAAGGTTGGTCTTGTCTTTGGGGTTTCCCAGGATGTTGGCTATTGTTTTTTGTGGTTTAAATATGGGCTGTATGTTGTGTTTTCTTAAGATTCTTCCGATTCTGTCTGTTATTCCTTTTATGTATGGTATTATGGCTTTGTTCCTTGTTTGATCTTGGTCTTTGGTCTTTGTTGTAGTCTCTTCTTGTCTTTTTATGGCTTTTTTATATCTGCTTGTGAGAAGCCATTCCGTTCTAGAGCTGTTGAAATGTGTCTTATTTCGTCTTGTTTTGTGTCAGGTTCTGTAAGGCGGAGTGACCTTGATGCTAATGTGTTGATAGGGATGATGATGTGACGCTGCATTGAGATATCGGTCAGTATGTGTGGGTTTCCGATATACGCTGAAGCCCAAGGTGTTGTTGAGTTTCCTAGTTAATAGCAGGTCCAAAAAAGGAAGTTTCTTTTTTTGTTCGATTTCTAGCGTGAATTGGATTCTGTGGTGGATATTGTTCAGATATATGAGGAAATCGTCCAGGTGTTCTTTTCCATGTGGCCATATTATAAAAATATCATCGACATAGCGTTTCCAAAATTTCGGTTTTAAAGGTGCCTTTTGCAGTGCCTCTTGTTCGAAATATATCATGAAAAGGTTGGCTATGACTGATGAAAGCGAGGATCCCATAGGTGCGTCATCAGTTTGTTTGTATATATGGTTATTGAACATGAAGTATGTGTTCTTTAGGCAATGTGCTGCAAGTTCAATTGTGTAGTCTGGAAAATCCTCGTTCATGACGATTTTGTCCAAAGCCTCATCCAATGGTATGCTTGGATATAGCGATTTTATGTCGAGGCTTGCTAAGATGTCACTTTCTTCGAGGTGAATGTTTTTGATCATTTTAGTCAAATGCTCGGAGTTTTTCACAAAAGAATCAGCCAGTTCGACTCTTGGTTGCATGATACTTGCTAGGTATTTTTCCAGTTTTTGTGTAGGAGATCCCACGGCGCTCATTATTGGTCTGAGTGGTGCATTTGTTTTGTGTAGTTTTGGTAAGTTTTGGACATCTGCTTGATTTTTCTCTTGGCATTATGGATTTTTCAATTTCTGGATCTAGTTTTGAGGCTTTAATCTTGGCTTTCGTAGTTTTTTCAAGGGTGAAACATCTAAATAACATTCGACCTACAACTAAGTTTGCCATGGAAAAAGAGGTAAATGATCAATTGCCTTTCCTAGATATCATGGTGAATTGCTCAAACGAAACTATTAAAACTTCAGTATACAAAAAGCCAACACATACTGGACAATATCTTAATCATGGTTCTAATCATTCTGTTGTAACAAAACGGGAAATTATAGGCAACCTCTATAATCGTGCTATATCTATATGCAATAATGCCGATTCATTGGAAAAAGAGGTAGCAAATATTAAATCCGATTTACAACAGAATGGTTATCTTTTGAAACTAATTGACGATGTTATAAATAATTTTAGAACAACGAACACTGGACAGCAAGAAACACATTCCTTCTTCACAATTCCGTACATTAAGGGAACTTCGGAGAAAATAAGACGAATTGCCAGTAGTTATAATATAAAAACAGCATTTAAATTTGGAAATACACTTAGAGCGCATTTAACAAAAACAAAACCAAAAAGTACCGATAAGAAAGAATGTGTTTACAAAGTTCCACGTGAGTGTGGTGAAATGTTTATTGGAGAAACCAAACGACCACTAGAAGTTAGAATTAAGGAACATAAAACTCATACACAAAAAGGGTCGAGATCAGGTATTGAAGAACACTCCTGGGATAAACAACACCATACAAAATGATCTGAGACTGCGGCAATATATATGGGACCCAACATGAAAAAAAAATATTTATAGAAGCAGCTTACATTAAAAACAATAATGAAATCTTCAGTAAACCAAGTGTTGAGATACCCAGTCTTTGGCAACCACTACTTTATAACATCAAATCATTGAGGTGTGTACAGTGAAGCGAAACTTTGCGCTTCAGTGGACACAGTCCCTATATAAGCTTGTAGTCTTAAGACAAAACATTCAGTTTATACTTGATAACGATTAGAGATACAACCTAATCGAAACGTCGTAAAAATAAATAAAAATAAAAAATAGAGACAATGCAAGTCCGACAACCACATTTTAGTCAATCTTCAACATTGTTACAACCTTCAAACAAATGTCAAATCTTAGAGCCGATAAGGTTACCACTTTCGGACTCAGTTAAGGGGTAATTAAGGAATTTTTTTTCTAAGACAAAGTAGGGTTATTTTGACCTTCTCTGTATGCTCCCGAGAAATTAGGAGGTACTTACAGGACACCCTGTATATAAAAAGAACTTAATCACCTAAATATTTATATATATATATAACAGTCGTTGTCAGCATTTTTTTATGATTATTATCATTATTTTAATTTCTAACGGAAATAATAGCAGGTCCCCAGAATAATTAAAAATTGTACAAAACCGGCTAAAATGTTCTAATTCAAGGAGAACACTTTATAAAATAACCTGTTTCTCACTGTTACGCGATTTGCAAAAACAAAGGAATAAAAACTGTAAACTGCCGTATTAAATTAATTAAATCAACAAGAAAGGCGATTAAAAATCTAGACAACCTTGGATGTCCTTGATGCCGGAAATGGGTCAGTGGTTATTCTAAGGCGGTGGATTACACGTTAGATGTAGGATTTTTTTATGTTAAAAAAAATTAAAAGATTATTTAAATTAATGTGAATAACATGTCTAAATAGATATAAAAAAATGGTGCTTTCCTCTTTCACTCTTTCATAATTTTAAAGGTGGCTCTTTTATTATTTTGTTAGGTAAAATCTACATAAAAGTCGATATGGAATCAACAAAGTATTTATTTACTAAGATGGTCCTACTTGACAATAGAGAATTTAAATAGATACGTGCCACAATTAATTTTTAATTTTAGAACAAAAAAAAATCGTTTCCTTATAAACTGATCAAAATGCACAATTTTGTTTATTTTCTGAAGGTAACTATTCTTCTTACCAATTCGAGGACTTAATTGCCAAGTTTTCATCTTTAATTTTCAGCAGCTTTTTTTCATCCATACCTTGACATAAACATCCCATTATATTTTTCACTCCCATTTGTCTTCTGCCATATGTTGACATTGCCATCCTAGTATCATTTTAATGCCATACACCCGTTTTTTTATGATAGTCCGACTCTCCCCTTACTTTGTCTAGACCTTTATAATTCTTTTTGTTTACCTTCTATCATCTTGCCTGGAGATACGGTTTTCCAACGTGAGCGTGAAAAGTTTTGGGGATATGGGAACTTGTTATACTCCTCATTCTATAGGTTTCTTGTGATTTGAGTTATGAATAATAATTTGCTTGTCAATTGATTTGTAATAATTTTTTGAAGACTTTTATTTAAGGGAATCTTTCCGGATTTTAAAACCGATATTTTTCCAAGTTGAATAATTTCTTTTCAGATGCCATTTTTGTTGAGGCTCGATTAATTTCCATGTAGCTCAGAGCATGTTCGATTTCTGGTGACCATATTTTGAATATACATTTGAGATCTTTGTTGAATATATTTCAGATGGTTATGGACTGAATAAAAGGTAACTTTTTGTAAAAGTTTTCCATTATTTTGGAGATCAGATTTTCTTTATTAATATATCTTTGAACCCCCAGATGAGTTGGTAAATTTTACGAGTTGTTCTTTTCTATAACCGATTTCATTCTTTCTGCATTGTAAGTTTTAATATCGGACTTCATGTTTTTTTAACTGGCTATTAAAAGAAAGAGGTTCACATTCGACCGCTATGTATATTTTTTTCCTTATGTACGTCAATTATTCCGGAACGGCGACACCGACTTGAATGAAATTTTTTGCATTATGCTGAAGAAATTGTTGCAGTGGTTCCATATTATTTTGGCAGAAATTAGTTCAGTAAAATCGAAGATGGCGCTTATGTTCAACATTTATTGCTGTGAGATTTCTGGGAGTACAAATAACGAATTTAAAATTGTTTTTTAAAAAATTAACATGGCTGATGCAATATGGCTGTCTAAAAATTTTATATTTCCAGAACATGTTTTCGTGGGCGTAGATTAAGATTAGATTAAGAGTTTAAAATTATTTCTTTGAAATCCAATATCGCGGATCCAATATTGTGGGTTAAAAATTTTATGTTAATCACATTTTTTTCAAAATTATTATTAGAAATTTTCGGGGTCGTAGGTTGTGAATTTGAAGTTAATTTCTTCATAATTTATTATAACAGATATAATATGGGGGTCTAAAAAGTTGACATTTTTCGGATTTTGCCTAAAATTACGGATCTAAAGTTAGTTTCTTCAAACTCAATATGCAGGATAAAAAATATCGAACTAAACAGTTTTCATGTCTCAGGTTCTTTATTATGGGTATTGAGCGTTTTTAGAGGCCCAGATTACAATTTGGAAATTAATTTCTTAAAATTCAAGATAGCGGAATTACTAGAGCCGATATTTGTTGGGTACAATTTCCTTCAAAACTGGTATTTGGAGAATTCTCTGAATCAAAGAATTTTTTGTTGTTCAGTTTTGTGTGGTTTACAATTTTGAATACAATTTGTATTTTTTGCAACCTTGGAAATATTGGAAGGTACATTAGATATCTGGCTTACTACTTAGTTCAAATAATTTATGAATACCAGAAGAAGATCAGAACTAAAAATCGAAAAATAAAACTTTTATAAAAAAATTGAACCGACTTCTAAAAATGGTCTAAAATCTATAGGAGTTAGATTGGGTAACCTAGGGGGCCATTCGAGGAAATATAATGTCTGACATGGTTGCCAAAATGCGCTGTTGCTCCATTTTTTCGGAAACACATGTCGTTTCTTATAACTGGATATAATTATTTTTCGCAGAAAATTTAAATTAGAATTATCCGTCAAATTTTGTAAAGGAAATAGGTCCTGTAATGTGTTTTCCAGTAATTCCTACCCAAATATATGATTTTTGGAGATGTCGCTTATGATATTCCACCATCAATTGAAAATTAAGACCAGACTAATATTGGCAGTTGTGCCTGTTGATGAACCTATTAAATAAGATGTGGTTAACAGAATCAGCTTGAAGGTCTATAGTGTCAATTGTTTCTTGAGAAAATTGCCTATGTCTATCAGGATTGTCTTCAAATAATTCCTGAAGCAACGCTACTTTGTAAGAGTGAATTTTATTTTTGAGGATTAATTTTAATGAAAAATTAAGTTATAATACGAAATTTTGTGATTTATTTCTCAACGTAAGTATAATATCAAAGGATTTATTAACATTGGTAGCTTTTGTTCAAAATTATGGAATACCCTATTGGTAGTTGTTTTGGAAATGGGTTCCAGTTTAGCAAAAGTTTGATTGAAAAAATCGGTTGCTTGTTGAAAGAATCTACGTCTATCCTCAAATTCTATTATTATAATCAGAGTAATACGTTCTTGTTCTGTAAGCTGAACCATAGTATTTTGTTTCGATAAGTATTAGTTTACTCAATAATATCAAAAGTAATACCACAGATCAGAGAAAAGTCAGATAGATTACCCAAATTTATTTAGGTATATAACTACTAATCATGGAAATTAAAATTTTTAATTGTTAAATAAATTTTCAATATTTTCAAAACAGTTGAATTTACCTACACTAAAAAGGAAATACATTAAATTTAAGGTAAATGTGCTGGAACCAAATTTCATGAACGTTTATTATATGCATTTAATGTAATGCATTAAATTTAATAATTTTTATATTAATCTAAATTAATTTATTCCATTAAATTTAATACAATCATACATTAAATTTAAAGTTTGATCATTATTTCAGGGTTGTGACATGATTTTATTTTATTTCCCTGGATTTTTGACAAAAAATTCCCTAGATTTGCCTAGGCAAATTCATTGGATATTTCTTTTCTTTTCATTACCCCTACTATATTTACGTATTCGGCGCGGAATTTGAAATTAACGAATTGATGCTCTACATGTGACGTCGCCGCAATGCGATTGGTCGCTTTTACGCCTGTAAGTGAATTATAGTTTTAATTTTTGATTTATTTTTTAAGTTTTGTCGTATTAACGGATGATGAGTGTGTTTTATTTACTTTATTTTAATTTTGAATTTACCGAATTTTTTGTTAATTTTTTCCAATGGTCTCTTTCAACTACCTTTTGCGATTTTTAACTAGTTTTTGATTTTAACGAGACGTCACTGCATCTCGCCATTATTCGGTGTTTTTGTACCCATCTCCGAGAATATGGACCTATTTACCGGATTTATTGGATTAATTTTATCCTTCCGGAAACGTGGAAGTTCGTTTCCGTCGGAACTTATTTATTTTGAGAATTTCCCCATTATCAACTATTTGTGTAGAACCAAAGTTTTAATACAAATCATAGGTTGTTGTTGAAGTCCCGTTAAACCTCCTGACTAGAATAAAAAAAACTCTAGTCGCCTCACCTTTCTTCTCGCTCACCGGGATAGAAGGGGAATAAGTGAAGCTCAGAGTTAAAAAAGATTAATAAAATTTTATTTTATCAAGGGTTCACTTCTAAGGAATGAGCCAATTAGGAAGAGGTTATCAAGAAACACTCATCCTTGACTCTTAGTTAACTTTTATTCACTGTTTTTTTTTTGTATTGTTTAATCAGTACTGTTTTCCGCAAGTCAAGTTTGGGATTATTTCATTCTCCACTGTCACCTTCGGGTTTATTTGTCAAAATTGGTATTCATAACTTTATAGCCAATACAAAGTTGACTATTAGTCGCAGTATCAATATCAGGTTATCTCCACTTTGTCACGTTCTGGTAATAATATTTAAGTCAGGATGCGTTTTTCGAGATTACTAAACCCTTCAGGACTGGCAAGACCTAAACCAAACGTACGATCGCTTTGATTTATTGGCAAGACCCTTACTAAACAAGATTTAGTCTCCGAATCCCGAATTATTTATCTCTCCC
The DNA here is from genome assembly GCA_034092305.1 of Diaprepes abbreviatus. NCBI lineage: Eukaryota > Metazoa > Arthropoda > Insecta > Coleoptera > Curculionidae > Diaprepes > Diaprepes abbreviatus. The sequence continues at coordinate 1,538,259 of JASJET010000037.1, read as the reverse complement.
GTGAATGTAAAAATTCGTACGCACCACTAACCTCGCATTTTAATTTCTATTTTAGTAATGTAAGATACGTGCACGTTCTTTATTGTCAGAATAATTTATATTGTCCAAGACAATCTACTTTAAGAACCACGATTTGTCCTAATAAGAGAACAATTTCGTGACCCCCGAGAGCTAAACTCAATCGGAAAAAGGACAAGTTGATTCTAAGAGAGCAACACGTAATGTCCTTAATTACGTCGCTGTCTTTTCGCTTTTATAGCAGTGGTGACGTTGCATTCTGAATTCGGGGAAGCACCGAATCAACCCGCCACCGTGCCGTTTATTCTCTGGGTTTCCCCGCAATCGAAGAATTTTAGTTTTAGCACTGTATGCCGTATTATTTAGATGATTTTATTTAGGGAGTTATGGGGCAACTTTAAATCTGAAATTTAATATTTTGTCGTAAAATAAGCGAGTATTCACAACAGTTTATTTATCTAAAAATAATAAATCTAAACTTTCAAAAATGTAGAAGTGTGTACTTAATATACCCAATCGCTAACCTACGTAAAAAAATAAACATAGCACTTTTTTTAAATGTGTGAAGAAGTTTTGTTCTCTCGATACAAAATTTCTGATTTAAATATCTTAATCATTTCCGAGCTAATACAGAGATTAAAACAATTGCTTGACTTTAACAAACTTTTGGTATTTCCCCGGTAGTTTACCAACTAAAAACCCGGGAGCATCGAAAATCACCGAAATTTCTTAACATATGTACAACTGCGTTCAAGATTTGTAAGCTGTCTTGCATGTCAACGCGTAAAAAGAAACATTATTTATTAGTTTTTATATAATAATTTAAAAATTTTTATCTTATCTAAAAATTCCCCAAAATAAACCTATAATTCCCTTTTTCTTTATATGTCGCATAATTCTCTAGATTTAAGGAAATTTTCCTAGGTCTGGCAATCCTGCATTACTTTTAAGGTGATTATGTACATTATGTACAGCCAGTGTTCATTGAGTTTGATAAATGTTATCACATATTTAATGCACCAACATTAATATGAGTTCAAGAAATTCTAAAACTACCAGGAAAAGGTGGACATTTTTCCCCTATGTAGTATCCGCCATCTAAACTAGTTTCGAACTCATTGGTTTTCGTCAGTGCAGGACAGACAAGTACACCTCACTACAAGAAAATTGCTTTTTTTTTAGAGGAGGGGAAATCTTGCATAGACAACTACACAAAGTGAGTAGGTAGTGCCGGATTCCTACCGGCTAAAACCCCCCCTGGACTTAAGGTCCCCATGATCTCCTTCTGTTTACTATAGTGAGGCTATAGCCTACAGAAGTGCACTGTGAGTGTCCCATTGGTTTCCGAGCCGAAGCCTTATAAACCTTCGGTCGTCACTCATTGGTGTTTCCGCTCCAGGTGCCGTTGCACCTATTGCTTCTCACCGCCTTACATTTCGCATTCAATGAAAGGTAGATCTCGCCCCCATTCGTTCATCTTTCTCTCATTACCTGAAATATTAATCTGACCTGGGCTTCATGTTCCCTTCTTCTTCGGTGCTATCCTTGGGATTCCTCCACGGGATCTGCTTACCGTTCGGTCTAGCTTCTTTCTTTTCTTCGGAGTTCTTTCTTCACTCTTCTACTTCTTTCTTCCTCTTCTTTCTTCTCTTCTCTCTTCTACCTGATATTCTGATAAGAAAATTGAGTCCTTTAAGCAACTTATATCACACTAAATAAAATATTTAATACAGGTTGCGCCATCTCCCGGAATCTCATGCAATGTGTATTGAGTAATAATGTAAATTCCTTTAGTATTAGGGTATATGTGAATTAATTTTAATGTACAGAAGTTGAAATTTAAGAAACCATTTAATAAAATTTAATGTGAAACGAACTGATATTTCAATGAATTTGCTTCAAAGTACAAAATCATTAAATTTAATGTAGAATGAACATTAAATTTGCGTTAAATTTCAGGTTATTTTTAACAGTGTATATGATATACTATATAAAAATATTCCAAATTTTTTGGAGATTCAAAATAACTGATATAATACAGTATGTTTCATTTAGGAAAATATAAAAATGACCTTGTCACTGGCAAATATGCAGTCAAATAGAGGATTTGTAGTTCTGAAGGTCGAAAAAAACCTGGATCCGCTGTTACTTTTCGTTCCGTAAATATATCAAAAGTAAAACATAATTGGCCAACTAGAAAATCTAAGTTCCACGGAAACCTTTTTAGTGATCCAGAACGTTAATACTTTTTTTTTGGATAGGTTTTTAATAGACCCTGTATATTAATCAATATTTTTCTATTTGATTTATTCCGCTGTGATATTATTCTACCCATTTAAAAGACATACTATTAAAATATTTGAATAATTATATGAACAAAAAAAAACGATTCACCTTAAACCACAAGCTGATATTTTGTAACTCTCGTAAAATTATTAAAATTATAATAATTATCCCAGTTCAAATCATCAATGTACGTGCATATTATTTTCAATTGATGTTACCAAAGACCTAAGCACTTATACAGTGTTTTACGGTTTACGATCAACGATATAATTATCTAAAATTATCGTTGCACGTGAATCTGGTAAAACGTTATATTTGAAATTTATGGATAATGTGTGCGGGCTTGTGCAATAACAAATCATATTTTAGCGAATATATTGTTACGTAAATCGTTACAGTTGATTTTATATCCAAGTTGTTATTTATGAAAAAGAATATCATTTGGCACATAAAATTTTTCAGGCATATTCTGTGGTACCAGCAGGCGCGGATCTAAGGGGGGGGGGCGGTGGGGGCGATCGTTCCCCCAAGAGTTTTGAGTTCAGGAAAATAGACCCGATTTTGCCTCTTGTACTATAGTTTATTCAAGAATTAGAGCGAGTAATAAATCATTTTTTACCCTTTTTTTTCTTAGCAAATTACCTGTGTTCTTTAGTCCGGTGTCTTTAGCAAAATCTGTTAGACAAATATATTTTTCGTAGGAATGGGTTTGCAATTTTATAATCAGAAATACCGGTCTATAATACTGGACTATTTGGGTTAGATAACAATAGATATTTGAATGTGTGAAGTGTTAAAAAGTATTTTAATCCTTGTTATAGGCGTCGGAAGGAGGTTTATTTTATCACTAAGTATTTATGGCACAGAATATTATTTCGGTAATAAACTTATAATAAAAAGTTTTTATAATATTATTTTATTTCTTATGATTTTTTAATAATTCACATACATTAGAAAATATAGATAATTTTGACATATTTAACACAAATCACAACTGTATTTTTATTATTTTTAATTTTGGCGTAGAAACCGTTTTAGGTTCATTCAGACTAAATCGTAGCCTTATTCTCTCAAAAAAGTCTAAGTTATAATTTAAATACTTACAAAATACCCATTGTCAAAAATGCAAGAAATTAAGCACATATATAAAAAAATAAATTCGTCCATATAATATTAAAATTTTATTGGGATTATCGGTCATTTTATTATTAATTAAAAACATTTTTAGGACATTTGACGTTTCAGTTTATTTATTTCTTAAACCATCTGCAGAATTACAATTAAACACTAAATAGGGATTCAAATGTAATTAATTTTTATATGTTACAGAAAATTTAAATAATAAATTGTTTAATTCGTAATCAAAGTCAGTGAAGCTATCTTCGCTCAAATTAATTATAATTGGTTCCTCTATCTCACCGATCATGAGATCGAGTTTCCACATTTTCTTTTATTCTTTAGTTATATGGATTTTTCCCGAATTTTCTGCAGTAGCTTTATTCAAAGAAATCTTTCAAAAGTTCTGCTAAATTACTAATTTTATAAGTTGTGTTATTTCCAGTAACTCTACCTTTTACTTGAGAGAGATATTTCCTTCTTCAATGGATATTTTCCGGACGATCTATGAGAACAGATTTCCTATCTGGTTTTTCCCAACAAAAATTAAGTTCTCTGAGCAATTTCCAGAGCTCAGTTCATTTAATTTTAAGTAAATATCGATATTCATTGATTTTAGTTAGAATTTTGGTCGACGGTTGGCATCTGCTTCTGATAATAAAATGTATGTACAACTTCTGTTATTGCAGTTTACATCTCTTCTTCCAACGAGGTTTTTCGTCTGCCTGTGATCGAATGTGGCTTGGGAGTACTAACAATTCCAGTCGTTTTTTTCTACTTCAGTATTCGGTACATAGTAGATTTTCCAACTCCTGTCATTTTGGAACACATCTCAACAGAGCTTTTAACAATATTATGTATATATTAATATCTTAAGGCATCATAAACATTCATTCTAATAAATTTTTCATTGAGGAAAAAATGCCCTGGTTTAACGATTTTGGAATAAATATAGATGTGGAAGTCATATCTTTTGGTATTTCACTAATCTCAAATAATATATAAAAACAAGCACAAACAAGATAAATCACTAAGGACACGCTGTAAAGTGTACTTTTTTCACTGACAGAAATTAAATTGTACTCTCAGAAATTTTATTGTTGCAGTAAATTTATAAAAGCTTATAATATTTAAATATAATTAAATATAATTAGATTTACGGCAGTCTTCAGTTACCTGCGGCACTGAAGCAGGTAGGTTGGACGTTTCGGTAATAGTTTTATTACTCTCTCTAGTTCTTGAATAGAGTATATGAATATGTATGCTTGCGATCGCCCTTCCCCTTCCCAAGAGCTTTGAGTTCAGGAAAATAGAACCGATTTTGTCTTTTGTATTAGGAATGTATATGCTGTTATCACTCCTCCCCGTTGACAATTTATTTTTCTTGCGATAGCCCCCCCCCCCCCAAGTGCTTTGAGTTCAGGAAAATAGACCCGATTCTGTCCCTTATACTAGGAATGTGTATGCTGCTCGCATCCTCCCCCCTATCGGCAAATTGTTTTTCTTATGATCGCCCCCCACCTCTTCAAGAGCTTCAAATTCCGAAAAATAGACCCGATCCTGCCTTTTACACTAGAAATGGAAATGTTGCTGGTGTCTCCCCTCCCCCGTCGGCAACTTGCTCTCGCTTGCCATACTGTACTTTTGTGATATCACCGTCCCCCCCCTAAAGAGAGAAGCTGGATCCGCCCCTGGGTACCAGTATGACGGTGCTCCCATCCATAATACAAGACAGGTTTAAGAACGCCTTTTGGAAATATTTAGAGGCATAGTAATTGTGCTTAATATGGAGCAATACTGGCTAGCTAGGTCTCCGAATTTAACTCCACATCATTTTTTTTGTGGGGTTATCTAAAACAAAAAGTTTACAAACACCTTTCCATAATGTTGATCATTTCGAAACGGTGATTCGAAACTGTATTTTAGAAATAAGGCTTTTAGTATCAAAAACTTCATTAAAGATGTGTCAAGAAGAACAATTGCTTGTATTGAACGCAATCGAAGACACACAGAAATGTAATTTTAAGTTTTTGAATTGTTTTTAATTTAATATTCAAATACCAAAAATAGTTTGTTATCAATCAAAAAGATGGAATTTTACATGCGTTTAATTTTTATTTTATGATTTTTTTTATTAGAAAATTTGAGTCTTTTTAATTAAACTATTTTCTTAATATTAATATATATTACTTTTAGATACAAACTACGTTTTTAAAAATAGTTATTTTATGAAGTTACTTTATACAGGGTCAAAAACAAATACACTTTGCATCATATGTGACCAAATTTTAATAGCCATATTTGGATTTTGTAGAAAAACACACATTTAATATGGCACTACTTTAAAATGAAGCATTGTCAAAACTAAGAAGTTTTATATAGGTTGTGTTGGGTCCTAATTTGCAACAGTAGTGTAATTTACAATAAATGGGAAAAAAACTAAATTAACTTATAGAGTTGAAATTTTGCGTAGAGGTTAAACATTGCATTTAGAAAAACTTTTTCTAATAACTTTTTTCGATATTTTGGATTAAACTCCACTTTTGATTTTTTTTCAAGTCAAATTTCAAATCAAGCTATTAATAAAAAAAATCCCATATGATGCAGACTTTACTGGTCACACTGTATATTGTTCACCTACAAAATAATATGAAGGAAGCTGTATTTAACGCCAAACATTAAAGTTAATGGAATTAAATTAGAATATAAATTATTTCTGCATTAAAACTGGAATTTCTAAAAGGCGAAATTAATTGTTCATAAATTATTTTGACCCAAATTGACTTTCCAAAAAAAATCAAAAAGTTCTAATATAAGCGGTTTCTTTATTATTTCCCATGAAGCCAGATCGTGTTGCATCTGAACCCACTTCAGAAATTAGCATAAGCAATTCTTCCTTGCTAAAAATCTGATAAGTTATTGTTATTAACTAAATTATTAGTTTTTGCATAGGGAGATATTTGAAAATATGGTTACGCTATTTCTATATTACATTCTATCTAGTAATAGTGGGAGATGGGAAAAAGAGGCCACTTTCTTGATGAAAGTAAGGGAATCGTTACTAGATGAGATTCTCGTCTCGTCCTTATTATATGAAAAAAAAACATATTTGTTTCTTTGCTTTTTTGCGGAATTAATATTAGGTAAGTTTAGGTTAAGTTAACTATGAGTGGGCTACAAGACTCTACGATGCTATTAATGGGTAATTTTTTTCTCACGTCTATTTTAGATTATTCTTAGCATACTTCTTAAAAATATTAAGTAATGAATTCAAGTCCTATGGCATTAGTATCCTTTCCAAAATTGTTATGCCTAAGCTTCATAGCTGCAGCATTTCCTTATCCTCCATACACACAGTTTATGGCGTATGCTAGAGCATCTCTGCCCCCGTTTTGACAAGTAAATCTGAACGTATTGCCCTCTAGCCCGGAAGATCCAGGTATCCACATTAAAGTAATTTTATTTTGTTGCCTTAATTTGTTCAATCTCTTTTAACAATCCGCCAAAGTCGCGGACGATATACATGTAGATTTTGTTAGTTTTATGTGCATCAGTCCTTTCTTCCGGGGTTTTACACAGTTCTATTGAACATAGTGCAGAGTAGGACTGAAACATTGTCCTTATTTTCTTAGGATTTTCCACATACGTTGGTGTAGGCTAAAGTGTAGGTCTCGTTTTCTGTATTGTTTAATTCTGTTACTAGTGAAATGATCAATTTTAGAAAACCAACAGGATCTTGCTTGATCGCAATTAATTTTAAAGGTTCATATATAATTTTTTGAGAACCTTGGTTGAGTATATCTTCTTCTTATAGTGCCGTGCACCTATTGTGTGTTGGTGATTATATTAAGGTCAGACGTCTTAGCGGCATGACAAAGCTCGCCAGTGTTATTTGTGCTTGTCTAGTGCTTTTTATTTCGTAGCCACGACATTTGTTTGCGACTCATTCCTCTCTTGCCTTCGATCTTCCCTTGAATAAGGGGGTTGAAGGTTTGAATATCTTTTCCCTTTCAGGATATAACCAAGGTATCGAATTTTTCATGTTTTGATCAAGTTGAACAGTCTTCTTTCAGTATTCGCTCTCCTCAAGACCTTTTCCTTCCTCACCCTATCAGTTCACTATATGTCGAACATTCTCCGCAGGGTCTACCTTTTGATAACGTCCAGCTTATTAATAAAAAATATTTTTAACGTCCATATCTCCGTACAATATGAGTATGATATAGCTGAATCGTTTACTTTTGTGCTACTATTCAAGGAAGCAATTAAGAAAATCATGACTATTTCCAGAGTTTTCTTTTAAATGTTCTGCAGTTAACGTTTTACATTAAGTATTCAAACTTATATTGATTGAGATAAGTCATCGTAAGAAATACATCTTAAAAGTAAATAAATTTTAATAAACTTAGTTGTAATGATTTCATAAAAAGAGTGCTAAATGTATTTTATTAAGAAAAAGACGCGTCTGTCATTAATAATTCAAGCTTTGATTTAGCCACCCAAGACTACTGTAAGTGATACACAGAAAAATTAATATTCTCTGCTGGTAAACATCTGCTTACCAATCATTTATTTTGTAATTTACAAGGATTAATGATATTAGGTTTTCAATTTTTTTTTTATTTTTCACTCGTGTGATGCAGCTGGCATAATTTATTTTTTTAATTTTCCATTTATTCCAGAGAAACATTTTTGTTGTTATTAATATTTTTAGAAAATTTAAGAGGGTTTTTTTGCTTCTTATTAAAATATTGTTTTGAACAAAAGTTAGTACATCAAAAAGAAGAGAAGTTCTGTTCTTTAAAACTGATGTAAGTACAACTGGTTCAAAAACAATAATAAAATATAACAAAAGAGACGTTTCAGACTAAAATCATCAATAGTATCCGAATATGTCAAATGAATTGACCAAAATAAAATGACCAAAATGGTATTTTTTCCGAAAATAATATAATTTACTTCAATAATGGTATACTGTATCACGAGAAATTGCCGAGATCGATTTTTCGGAAAATAGACTGAAAAGTTTTTAAGAATTGGCAGTTTTTGATATATTTTAAATTTTATGTCAAAAATGGCGTTTGCAGACCTAAGTATAATTATAAATTTCTCCTATTATTTAATCGAAGTTGGTTTTCTTCTAAAACGAGATCTACTTCAATGAACTCTGTTGATATTTTGATAATAAATACATACAGGGTGTTCACAAACTAACATTAGAGAATGAAAAAATTAGACAATCATTAAAAGTCAATTTTTTTTAATATAAACCACCTATTTTTTTAATATTATATTATTTAGCACTAAACATAAAGACGACATTGTAAAGGTTGTCTATTCCAAAAATTTGCTAATTTTGATATATTTGCAGTTTAACATTTTTGTATTGTAAAAATGCTAAACGGCTTACCTATACAGGGAAACAACTTATTTTCACAAATGTTCAAAATTTATATTATCAAAACCATATTAATGGCCTTGAGAGAGTTCAGCGGCGTTTCTTGAAATACCTAAGCTTTCGGATTGATGGACATTATCCTGAAAGAGGGTTTCAGCATGAAATCTTACTTCAGCGGCATTCTTTTTGTTCTCTAGAACATAAACGTATCATCACAGACCTCAAATTTCTTTATAAAGTTTTGCATAACAGAGTGGAATGTTGTGATATACTGGAAAAAATAAGTTTTCTTGTACCTAGGACTTCAGCTCGCTAATCTGCCACATTCTATTGTCCTACACCTCGTACAAATGTGTGTAACTACTCTCCTTTATATAGGATGTGTAGAAACTACAACAAAAACCAAAATAAATTCGACATATTTAGCTGCAGAATGGCTCAAATAAAAAAAATTAAGTATGTAATATTTTGTAGTTGTTTCTAGTAATTTGTGTATGCTTGCTTTGTCATTGTAAATATTTAAGTTTTTTTTTTCTGTTGTACCCATTTGTTAATTGGTTTTTTGAACTGTGAAATGGGTTTAAATAAATAAATAAATAAATAAATAAATAAATAAAATTTCCTCCTTGAACTTTCCCTTATCCTTGCCATACAGTCTTCCATCGTTGTCACTGGATTACAATAAATTATGTTTTTCATCGTTACCCATATAAAAATAGTTAATTCAGAAGAATGAGGAAGGCGAATTGGTGGCAATCCACTTATTTCAAAATGTTGCCTGTACCAAGTTAGTAACTTGAACAGTTCTGTGTGGCGGGGCGCCATCGTGTTGGTAAAAGATTTGCCTGTGTTCCGCTAAAAGTAAACTGTTTAAATATTAATTGTTTAGGATTTGAATCGCCCTTATTTTTAATGTTACATAAGATAATATTATAAAAATAGGGGTTTATATTTAAAAAAATAGAGTTTTATCGATTTTTTCACGCTAATATTTAATGTTAGTTTTTTATCACCCTGTATTTATTTATTCTCAAAATATCAATACAGTGCACTAAAGTAAAACCCTTTCTAAAAGGAAACCAACCCCACTTATATAATTAAAGCTTTTATATAGGACAAATTGATAGTTATGTTTAGGCCTGCACACGCTATTTTTGACATAAAATTTAAAATATGTCAAAAACATTAAGCATAAAATGTCTATAATTTTGCGTAGAAAAATGAAACAAGTTATAAGGTGTGCCCTTTTAAAAATAAGCAAGAAGGTATTAACTTCGAGTATAGCCGGAAGTGCCACCATCTTGAAAATATTTAATCCGAATTGCCCCTATCGACCTTAGCAAACTGCCAAATTTTTAAAAAATTCCAAAGTCTCTTTCGTTGAAATCGATCGCGACAGTTTGTCGTGAGACACACTGTATTTTTACTTATGTTTGTTTTTTAGTTTTTAGGGTTTCGTGGGGAACTAGGAACTTTTATAGAACTGAAAAAAGTACTTCTCCCTAGTGAAAAATAGGCTAGGAGTATTCCTGGTTGTATTCAATGAGACAATTAAATATGTTGTTATACAGGGTGTCTCATAGTAAAATTTACAGCTGAATATTTCTTTACAAAAGCGTTTTCATAAAAAATGACTCGAATAAAAGTTTTTAGGTTTCGAGGGTTATATCCAACTGTGATATTACATTTAATATGGAGAGTGGTCTTAAAAGTTATTTTAAGGGCATTTGTTCTTTTAAAGAAGGTTTTTATTTAATTTAGAAGTCATTTCAAAATCAAATGTGTTAAATCTGAGTTTTAATTATCCAGACGGTGGTGTCGAGTGTCTGACCTAATTGTGACCTTAAATTCCGATTTTTTAATAATCATTCTAATGTCCAGATTGTTTTATGAATATAACCCCCTGCATTTCACAGTAAAAATAACAGAGATTGGTTTCAGAAGTGTTAAAAAATGCTGGGGAGTATTTTGCGTTCATTGACTGAGTTACTCACGAATTTATCTTCCACGCCGTGAGTCCTGGGCATCGTGTTATTTCGTTCGTGCGAATAATTTAACCTGTAGAGATAATTTACACTTATGACATAAACACATATCAAAACTGAAATATCATAAAATATGGTCAAAGTAACATTTGGGTCAGACACTCGATAATGATCATTCTTTATTTGGATAATTTTGTTGTTTTAGCTTGTATGCTTGATATTTGACTTTAAAATGACCTGTAGATGAAATAAAAACCGATAAATCGTCTATATCGTTGAACTCGCAATTTTTCCTACTTTCCATTTCTGCAATAAAAAGAGAGGCTCCCAAAAAAATAACAGGCCCTTAAAATAACCTTCAAGGTCAGTTTCAAGGTCAAATTCAATACTACTATTATATGTCTCTCTCGAACTCCGACAACTTTAATTTGGGTAATTTTGTTTATGAAAACGCTTCATTAACCAGCTGATAGGTCACGCTTAATAATATATTTTATTTCCTCGCAATATTTACTAAATACTAAATTTTACCCGTGACTTCGTTCGCGTGGAACTTGAGAAACCCAAATTTTTTGAGTTATAAGTTATATTTTTTTTTAAAGCAGCCTACATCTTTTTGATATCTGTAAAGTTTCATCGAAATTGGTTCAATCGTTTTGAAGATTAACGTGTACAGACAGACAGACAGGCGGACAGAAAAAACAGTCTATGTCAACTCCGACAACCTTGTTTTCATGTACGTAAAATTTTTTGAAATCGGTTCAGTCCTTTCGAAGATTAAGCCCCCAGACAGATGGACAGAAAAGAAAGCAGGCTATATCACTCCTGACAACCTTCTCTCCATGTCTGTAAAGTTTCATTTAAATATTTTCATGCATTTCGAAGATAAGTGCATACAGATGGACAGACAGGTGGACAAATAGAAAAAAAACAACCTATATAACTCCTAGCAACTCCTTCTTCAGGTCTGCAAAGTTTCATCGAAATCGTTTCAGTTGTTCCAAAGATTAGTCCGTACAGAGAGACGGACAGAAAGGAAGCAGCCCACGTTGCATCTGAAAACCTCTTCTTTATATCTGTAGTTTCATCGAAATTGGTTCACTGTTTCGAAGATTAGCGCATACAAATAAATAATTAGAAGAAAGTAGCCTGTATCAGACCTAACAACCCCTTTTTCATGTTTATAAAGTTTCACTAAAATCGGTTCAGCCGTTTATAAGATTAGCCCTAACAAACAGACAGACAGACAAACATTTTAATTTTATTTATATTTGTTGATGACCCTCCAAAGCCGCTTATAAACGGTAAATGTTAAAAATCGGAAAAAGATGGACAAAATAGCAGTTTATAAATATATTTAATAAAAATTATTACTGTTAAGTTATGTCCACTAATTTATGAGATATAAGAAAAAAACTGTTAAAGATTTAACTCCCCATTCAATAAAAATGTTTTTAACCAATTTCAAAAGTAGTAGTGAAGCTAACCTGCAAACTAAAATTTAGAGTACCCTTCCCATATGTGAAAGTTGGGGTAAATTTTTTTTTCGTATACTCCACCAAATGGAGTTTCCATGAATAGGTCTTGGAAAATGCGGTTAAATACTTTAAATTACATGTTTTCTTTAGTCGCCTCATTTATGAAACATAAAGTCGCCAAATTTGCAATTACCAGGGATGTAACTATCTGGTGTAGGCGCCGAGCTGGCAGTAGTTCAGTCACAATGTGTAAGTGTATGCTTCTTGTTTTCTTTTCTAAAATTATTATCAATTAGAAATTTATTTTATATATATATATATATATATATATATATATATATATATATATATATATATATATAAAGGGTGTTTTTTATAGAGGTATAGAACTTTAAGTTGGCAACACTTTTTTAACTGGCGGCCATTTTGTCACCTGTCAAGTGATTTATGTTTAGTTTGGTTTGGCATTTCAACATGAATAGACTGACGCCTGAACAACGCTTCCAAATTGTGCAAATTTATTTTGAAAATCATGGTTCTGTTCGAAATACGTATCGCGCACTACGTCCATTTTACGGTCAACATAATCGTCCATCAGAGCAATTAATTCGATTAACAATGGAACAATTTTGCACCACGTTTACTCTAAATGATAATAAGCATCCACAGAGACGTCGTACAGTGCGTACAGAAGAAGTCATTGCTGCTGTGGAGCGTAGCGTAGAGGAAGACACGAATCAGTCTATCCGCCATCGTGCACAGGAATTGGATATGTGTCCATTCACTTTATGGAAGATTTTGCGGAAAGATCTTGGTTTGCGTGCTTACAAAATCCAACTCGTGCAAGAATTGAAGCCACACGATCACCTAGCAAGGCGTAGATTCGGTGAATGTGCCCAAAACAAGATTGCCGTTGATCCCGATTTTCATAAGCGAATTTTGTTTAGCGATGAAGCTCACTTTTGTTTGAATGGATACGTCAATAAACAAAACTGCCGTATTTGGAGTGATGATAATCCTCAAGTGTATGTTGAGACACCGTTACATCCAGAAAAACTGACTGTTTGGTGTGCTTTATGGGCTGGTGGAATCATTGGTCCGTACTTCTTTAAAAACGATGCTGGTCAGAACGTTATAGTCAATGGTGACCGCTATAGAGCCATGATTACTGACTTTTTCGTTCATCAATTGAACCACCATGATGTGCAGGAACTGTGGTTTCAACAAGACGGCGCAACATGTCACACAGCTCGTGCCACAATTGATTTATTGAAGGAAACGTTTGGTAACCGCATAGTTTCACGTTTCGGACCCGTGAATTGGCCTCCAAGTTCGTGCGACTTAAAGCCGCTAGACTATTTTCTGTGGGGATATGTGAAGTCGCTAGTCTACGCCGATAAGCCCGAAACGATTGATCACTTGGAGGACAACATTCGCTGCGTTATTGCGGATATACGGCCACAAATGTTGGAAAAAGTCATCGAAAATTGGACCTCCAGATTAGACTACGTCCGAGCCAGCCGTGGCGGCCATATGCCAGAAGTCATATTTAAATTATAATGCCAGAAGGTTATCTTTCGAATAAAGTAAATTTCATGTCAATTTAAAAAATTCATCTTTGTTTCATTCCATTTAAAAATTCTATACCTCTATAAAAAAACACCCTTTATATATCGTCAATTATTTAAAAAGGTGTTTTCAAAATAATGATCGGATAATTGATAAAGTAGAGTAGTGATATTTTTTTAAATGATATTAATGAAACAAAGCAAAATTTGGTTTGCCTATTAAAGTTTTTTTTTACTTTGTTATTTAAGTCAAAGCTTTTTTTTAAACACATATATACATAAATCTGAAATTTTATTGTGTTTTTTTTAAATTTTCTAATGGCAGAATTTGAAATTCTAAAAAAATCGACATAAAAGCACTTACTTCCTACTAAAATTGTTTAAGATTTACAAAATGCTTACTGGTATGCTAAGAAAGGGCAAAGGTATAAATCGAAATTTTATGTCAAGTAATCATACGCAAATTATGTTTTATGTGCTAAAACAGTCCCATAAACTTAATAGATTATAGTCAGATTAAAACAAATACTCGCAGTGAAGATCTATTATTATTCTTTAGTTTGCATTCTTGCTTGTTGCAATGTAACAGTAACCTGTTGCAAAATAGGTTTTATGATCAATTAAGTTTGGCGATAAATAATATTTCTGTCTAATTTTTTTTGCATAGTAATTTTCATCAGTTATGTATCTACATGAATATTTACCAGCAATATTATTGAACAGAACTGTCATCTTTATTATGTATTTCATATAGAAGTCTGAGTGCCAGTATGTACTTAATAGAAGTGGATCTTCTCAGCATCGGGCCAACTAAGACACTTGTTGAACACTAAAAAATCCAAACCTAAAGTTTTATTTATAATTTTATCTTTTTTGTTATTATATTTATTTTATTTTTTTACTTAAAGTATAAAAATCATCATACGTCGTGATCAATTCAGGCTGGATGGTGGCTTTCTCTCGATATTCAGCATTTCATGTTGGGTGTCCTTCACTCCCCTTTTCTCCCCACGGTTTCCATTCGGTTGTTTTTCTGGTCCATGTTCACGATATTACCCGCCCAACGCCACTTCGCTTTCAGTAACGTTTCCTTTACGTCGTCTATCTTTATGCATTGTCTTATCGATTCGATTGGTTTTCTATCTAATATATATATATATATATATATATATATATATATATATATATATATATATATGTATATATATATATATAGATGTGGCGTTGAGTAGTTTCTAGCTTATTCATGGTGTTCTTGGTGAGTGCCCATATTTGATTACCATAAATCAGGACAAAATTATACAATCCTGCTATATTTTCACCTTCATACAGGTTCTAAATTCTGTTTTGTAATATATTTCTTAATTTACCCAACGCCCTCCAAGTCAGTCATTCTCCAGTTTAGTCTGCATTCCTTTATTTATTCTTATGTTTTGACCCATATATTGTCATTCCATTTAAGCAAACTGCTTGGTTATATAGTTGCGAGGTTCCTTTCATTTTTTGGTTTTAATCATTGTTAACTAGTTCTCTCCGAACATCGTCTGCGTTTCTGAGATTATTTATTCTTTATCTTTCTATCCGCAATATCAGTTTTAGACAAAATCGTAAAATGTAAAATTTTCAGTCCCTCATATTGTATCTTATCAACCTAATAGTTATAAAAATTGACTTCATATTCATAATACACGACCTCCAAAATCTTCTAATACTAAATCTGAAAAAATGCGAATAAAGTAAAATTTTCAACCCACCATATTGGATCCGCCATATTGAATATAAAAAAAATAATTTTAAAGACTTCATCTAATCTAAATCTAAACCCTTTAGAGCCCCCTAGTACCAAATTTGGACGAAATCAAGAAACCTAAAATTTCTAGACTGTCATATTGCATCTGACATATTAGATTGTCTTAAAATAATTTTATATTCGTTACTTACATCCTCAAAAACGATTCAGTCTCACATTTGAACAAAATCGAAAAATGTAAAATTTTTAGCCCGCTATATTTTTATTAGCCGTATTGAATCCTGAAAAAATACTTTTAAATTCATAATTTACACCCTCAAGAACCACCTATATCAGTTTTGGAGAAAACCAAAAAATGTAAAATTTTTAGTATGCCATATTGACTCCGCCAGATTGAGTTTTTCAAAAAATATTTTAAATTCTAAATTGACACTAACAAAAATCCCCCAATACTGATTTTTGTCAAACTCGAGAGATGTAGAAACTTTAATCCGCCATTTTGGATCCGCCATATTTAATTTTATTTAAATAATTTCAGATTCGTAATGTGCGATCCCAAAATCTCCCCCATATCAATTTTGAAAAAATCGGACAAAATTAATTTTATCCACCATATTAGATACGCCATATTGAATTTTTTTAAAACATTTTCCGATTCGACCCCAAAAACTCCCCTATACCAGTTTTGGAGAAAATCAGAGAAAGTTGATTTTTTTGTCCGCCTTATTGGATCCGCCATATTGAATTTTCAAAAAATTATTTGGATTCGTTATGCGCGACCCTCAAAACTCCCCCACACCAATTTTGGAGAGAATCGGACAAAATTAAATTTCTTGTCCGCGATGTTGGATCCACCATAATAAATTTTTATAAAATATGTTCAAATTCGTTGTGTACGATCCCAAAAATTCCCTCATATCAATTTTGGAGAAAATCGGAAAAAATTAATTTTTTTGGCCGCCATATTGTCAGTGCCATCTTGGATTTTACTGCACCAATTTCAAACAAAAAAATGTGGGACCACCGCAGCAACTTCCTGAACATAACGTAAAAAATTTCATTCAAATCTGTGCCGCCATTCCCGAGTAAACGGTATACATACATAAAAAAAATACATAGTCGACGAATTGAGAACCTCCTTTTTTTAGAAGTCGATTAATAAAATGGAGCAATAGCAAACCTAATAAACAACTTACTCTTATTATGTGAAGTTAAAATCTAAAGTGTGAACTACTGAATTACTGTCAGCAACCGGTTCTATTACCTTAAAAAAACTCAATTTTTTGAACTTGATAACGTGGGATGCCCTTAAAAAATTTAAATAAATCTTAGAGCTGTTTTTACACCAATTTATAGCCCATTAGGTAGTAAAAATAAATCTAAAAACGAATAAAAATGGCCAGCTTTGAATAATTATTTTTGGATTTTTAGTGTTATTTACAGAATTTTTTTTTGTGGGTGAAAAAAAAACAGACTCTCTGACAATGAATTGCTATTTTTGTAATAAATCTTAAATGAAAAGAGATATCGATTTCCGGTTTTAAAATTTATTTATTTTTTGACTAACAAGCTATAAAAGGGAGTGAAAACAGATATAGGATTGCCTTTAATTTTTTTAATTAATCAAGGTAATTTGTGTGATTAGCGTCCCCTTTTGATCAGTGATCAATGTAATAAGATGACGCAAAATGATTAATTGTTAACACAACAGTTATGCGAATTTCTAAATCTAAAACTAGTAAATCTATTACATAGAAATTCAACTAAAATAAAAGACATGTATTTCTGAGTTTATCGAAACTAATGGGGTGGGAAAACATGTAGTGGTATTTTCAATGAGTATGCATACATATTATAAAATATGAATATTAAATATATAAATCTGCCCGCATTATGAATGATAATATGCATACAATTTTAAAATAACTACTTGCAATAAAATTACTGTTAATTACTTCATGTCTTAATTTAAAGTTATAGTCTTTTTTGATTCTATAAAATAAGCCGATAAACGGGTTATCGATTCATGGGTTATTATTTATTAGGAATGCCGCCATCATAAAAATTATCTGACCAAAATACCAAATTTATAAGAGATTTCTCGATTATCATATGTCATTTTGATTATTATTACGACCAAATTCCAAATTAAAGTTTATTTACGCAAGAAAAATCAACAAAATTCCACCATTACACTTGTCTTATAACTCTTTCTTATGTTGATTGCATATGTCCTTATTTTTCTGTGTATGGATGCTTTATTTTTATGGCAAGAAAGTTTAAGCCCAGCAAAATGAGTGTAAATATTTTTTCTTAAAAGAAAATATTGTTATTACACACGAACATAAACAATGTAACTTGGGACTGTCAAAAATAAATATGTCCGGTTATGTTGTGTTGGATTATTTTAATCTGCAATAAAAATAACAAAATCAAGTTTGAACTAAGGAAAACGAGTTCTCGATCATTAAAAGAAATATTATGTAAAAGTATGCAACGTTATTGAAATAATTTCGCTCCACGCCCGGCCGAAAAATCGAATATAATATCAAAATTTTATGTTAAGAACTGACTTTAGGAAAACATGGAAAAATGGACAATTAGGTAGATAATTGGAAATTATTATTCAGATTATAGGTGACATTTATGTCAATTTTTTTGCTATTTAACTTTGCTAATATTTTAATTTTTGATAGGGTTTCTGTCCTTATTGACTGTTGAGATTCTGAGCAGATGGAGATATTGCAGAAACCACTCGCATTTGTTTTTAATCAAAACGGTTATTATTATCTCCTAATACTGATTTAAACATGATGGCAAAATAGCCATATATATATATATATATATATATATATATATATATATATATATATATATATATATATATATATTATGTCGGATATTCGCACGGGTGTGATGTGTAATCGAAGGTTTTCGGGTATCCCGTGTAGGTGCTGAGTCGCTCTCAGGACTGTAAGGCAGCTGACGTTTCGGTGAAATTCCATTCACCATTTTTAAAGTTCACAGTACGACGTATGCGGACGAACATCTGCTTTACTGTCCTGAGAGAGACTCAGCATATACACGGGATACCCGAAAATCTTCGCATGCATATATATACATATATATATATATATATATATATATATATATATATATATATATATATATATATATATATATATATCTTGGGGTCAGGTTTACAAGTTAATGTTAAAAAATCAACGTGTTTTGACGTTTCGCCTTTTGTTTAAGGAATTTTCAAATTTCTTTTTTTATATTATTTTTTTTAATTTAACAATTTTAGCGTGTCATTTCTATTTCGAAATGGCAAACTCAAAATTATTAAATTAAAGAATATAATATAAAAAAAATTGAAAATGCCTTAAACAAATGGCGAAATGTCAAAACACGTTGTTTTTTTAACATCTACGTATGAACCTGTCCTCAAGAATAAAAAAAACATATATATATATATATATATATATATATATATATATATATATATATATATATATGAAGTAAAATGCGAACAGTAAATGCAAAATTTCGTTCCAACCATATCCTTTCCGTGTTAGAGGAGTTCAGTATCTGCATGCTTCCTTCCGATCTGTCCTTTTACACAACCAGGTGCATGTCGGTACCCTGATGAGTCTAGTAGAGACGAAACATGTACCTCTGCCGTATCACCGTGGCGGGGAGAGTAAGTTTTGACTTTCTTCTCGGTATGGTGGTACAGGTAGGCCATCATCTCGATGGTGGTGGAATAGGATAAATTGTGTTCCTTAGCAATTTTTTCAAACTGTGCAACCTCTAGCACGGGAAGGATATGGTTGGAATGAAGTTTCGCATTTACTGTTCGTATTTTACTTCATTCATTCACGGAGCTGCATATAGTTGTACGTTTGCTGAATGTGATTTCAGGACTACAACGGCATAATGTGGATATATCCACTGCTATTGCGTTTCACACGGAGGGATCTGTGAAAGCCGCATAAACATATATATATATATATATATATATATATATATATATATATATATATATATATATATATATATATATACATAATAATAAATGGTTCCAGAAAAGCAGGAAATTTTAACTTTAAAAAGTTCAAAAGTGAGGTTATATCTCAAGATAGCTATTAGAAAAAGTTTTTCTAAAGTCATAATTTCAGCTATATAAGATAATTTAGATTTTTTGCCCATTTTTTGTAAAATGCACCATTGTTGCAAAAAAGACTCAACGCAACCTACATAAAACTTCTTCCAGAGATATTTTGTTCAAAATAGCGCCATATTAAATGTGTGTTTTTCTATAAAATCTAAATAGGGCTATTAAAATTTGGTCACATGTATTGCAAAGTTTGTTTTTGATATCTATTTTTAAAAACGTAGTTTGTGTCTAAAAGTAATATATATATATATATATATATATATATATATATATATATATATATATATATATATATATATATATATATATATATATATATTAATATTAAGAAAGTACTTTAATTGAAAACATTCAAATTTTCTAATAAAAAAATTACAATTTAAAAATTAAACGCACTTAAAATTACAACTTTTTAATTGATAACAAACTATTTTTGGTATTTTAATATTAAATTAAAATTAATTCAAAAACTTAGGATTTAAAATTACATTTCTGTGTGCCTTCCATTGCGGTCAATACAAACAATTGTTCTTCTTGACACATACTTAATGAAATTTCTGATACTAAGGGGCCTTATTTCTTTTTTGCTCTGGTACCAAAAAAAAGAATCCTAAACGTATGTTAAAATCTTGTTCCTTAAGAGTATTTATAAATTTCTGTTTATAAGGTTTAAATTTAGTTTTGTACAAAATCTTCCTCCCACTTTTCTTCAAGAAACATGACTAATGCTAGTTTGGCCATGTTCCACAACATCTAGGCATACATTTAATTGGATTTCTTCACTATTTATTAGAATTGTGAGGTATTTTAAATGAACTTTCTACCGATCCAGTTGACTTAAATTTCGCCCTATCCCTACTCACAGTAGATTGTTGCATATTTTTGCCTGGATGTCTTTCATTAAAAATGTTGGCTGCTACACGATGACTTATGTTTTCATCCCATATTAATACAATTTCAATTTTTTCCTGTAAAGTTAACATTTTTTCATTCAATACGCAGTATTAATTAAAAGCCACTATGACAAACAGAAAGCGATTTGACTGTTTTTATTAAAGCAAGGACTTGATGATCTCTTTTATCATTTGTTTTAAGGCCAACTTGTTTTGGATGCATCATCGTAAGATACAATACTAATTAACTTTTTGGAAACTGCATTTAAATGACAAAAGACTATTAACTTTTTAATAACATAACTTCATAACAAATTTTAATACTGGAGTTTTAAATTAAATCCACATTTACCATGATGCTACTTTAAACAAAATATGTCTGGGATGAAGCATTGTTAAAACTAAGAAGTTTTATGTACGTTGCGTTGAGTCTTATTTTGCAACAGTGGTGCAATTTATAAAAAATTGGCAAAAAAATCTAAATAATCTTATACAGTTGAAATTTTGCATATGGGCTAAAAATCGTTTTTAGAAAAATTTTTGGTATATAACCACACGTTTGAATTTTTTTAGGAAAAAAATTAAAACTTGACACATAATGCTAATCACGCGACTATTATTTCTTGGTTAATTTTCATCTTGATCGAAGCAGAAATTGATGCCAAAGTCAAAATTCGAATAAAGCTAATAATAAAAAAATCTCATATGATGTGAACTTTACTGGCCACACTGTATATATAGGATATTCTAATTAAATGCCAAAGATTTACGACCTGAATAAGCCGATTTACTATGAAAATATTCAAGTAACCGGTTAGAAATTGTAGTTTTAATATGATATTTTATTTCATTATATCACAAAATTATTGGGTAGGAGTACCGATTAAAAATAAGAGTACAAGCAACATCATCCCAAATTGCAGAACGGTTTTTGGAAAAAGGTCAGATAAATTTTGATATAGTTCGAGTATATGTTCAGGAACATTTTTATGTGGCGATGTGTTTCAAATGTTGAAATTTTGGATATGTGCCAAAGTACTGCACTGAAACATGAACCTCTTATAAATGTTAAGCTGAGCATGCAGGTAAAGACTGCAAAATAGAAGAATATAAATATCTCAACTGGTATAAATTAAAACTAGCTGAACAAGAAAATTGAGGTTTATAATAAATATAGTGTTTAGTGACCCCCCAAAAAAAAGAAGAAAAATTAAAAAATGTAGTAAAGCCCCTCAATCAATCAAATGTAAAGATACGCCTGTATTAAAAGTAGAAGAGACACTTGAAAATTGATAGCGTCTGAAGTCTTTTTAAATCATCTTCAGTGGATTCACGATCTCTTCTAAACTGTTTCGACCATAAATATGATGGAGCCTCGTCCCCAATACACAGTCATTAAATAATAAATATATTTATTACAATTATGTTATAACAAAATTTAATATTACGATTTCCCAAAACTCTTTTTTTTTGCTCCACATTTCATAAAACACTAAATAATGAGCAATTTTAAATTAAATGTGACACGTGAGTAAAATATGTTTACTACTATTGAAATTACTAGACAATGTGGAGTCAATTGTTTCCGTTATGATTCGGTAGATATGTTTTCTATTCTACCTCGTATATATTCAATGTAAACACATCAAAAGAAAAGATATTTAAAGTCAAAATGGACAGAAATGGTAAAATTATATAGAAGTTTAATTTAATGGTTATTAAGCTAAGTCAACTTTAAAACATTTCATTAATAAATCGAAGGATTAAGATTTATTTTCATATAAGCACAATCGATTTAGTTTATGTCTCGAGTATAAACATTTTATACGTATTACACACAGTCTATTATTAATATTTTATATATTAATTCTCTTTGATATAATATTGCAATTTGTAAACGTGCATTTAAATAGCTTGTCTAAGTGCTTATTCTAGTACATACTTACTTTATCTTCTAATTGTTGTAAACCTTTATACATTTCAAGTACTATAACATCATAAATAATTAATTATCAAGATTCTCAATCTTGTACTCACAGACAAATATGCTTCTTATATAACATTAGAAGTTAGTTAAAAATAGGAATTTTATGTTATGTAGTTATTTAAAACGCTCGGGTGAGATAAGTGGAATTCTTACAAAATTGCTTACTTATACCTAAAATCCTTAACTTCTGTTAATGACTCATCGCTTGCGTATAGAGTTTCTGCGCTGTCAGGGAAATCAATTTCAGTGGCGTGTGCAGTTAAGAAAATAATAAAGAATTTTTTTTGTTAAATTTATTTCCTCACAATTTTATCAGCCCTTACAATTTTCTTTCCTGGAGGAAAAACATTGCATAGACATCTTCACAAAGTATGAAAGGTAGTGCTGGATTCTTGCCGACTGAAGCCCCCCAGACTGAAGGTCCTACCGATTTTCCTTGGTCTGCCTTTAGCCGTGGCTACTGGCAGTACAAGGTTATTAAGTGAGCCCTTCGGTTTCCAGGCAATTAGGCCTTAACAAACCTTTGGTCTTTTCTAGATGCCGGTATATATATATATATATATATATATATATATATATATATATATATATATATATATATATATATATATATATATATATGTTGTGTCGGATATGCTCACAGGTGTGATATGTAATCGAAGGTTTTCGGGCATCCCGTGTATGTGCTGAGTCCCTCTCAGGACTGTAAGGTAACTGATCTCATTCACCGTTTTTAAAGCTCACTGTACGGCGTCTACGCTTGTAGACACCGTACAGTGAGCTTTGAAAATGGCGAATAAGATTTCACCGAAACGTCAGCTGCCTTAGAGTCTTGAGAGGGACTCAGCACATACACGGGATGTCCGAAAACGTTCGATTACATATATATATATATATATATATATATATATATATATATATATATATATATATATATATATATATATATATATATTGGTTTTACCGCTTATACAATCCCAACTCGTTACATACTTATTACGAACACAAGCCAAATGAACGTTCTCAAGCCCGGGCTTGGGGCTTGAAAACGTTCCTTTTGCCAGCGTAATCAGGAGAGTGATAAGATGCTAGGGACAAAATATTAGCTGGGCCTAAGATTGTGGTAGAATATCGAATTATATATTGATTTAATTCCGCAATCTATCGTGTAGAGGACGCTAGCGTCTGATCCGTATATAGTATGTAATTCGATTCGTTAGATCAACGTTCACAAGCCCCTAAAATTGGCAACCACGCAGTTTGTATAACAATCAATATATATGTTGGTTTTACTGACTTTGTTAGACCAATTGTACTTTACCGACGACCATAGACTAACTAGAATGATAATACTAAACCATATCAATCATAAAAATTATTTCTCCATTTTAATGTTCTGCGAAAGAATGGAAAGTAACATTTTTACTTTCGAAAATAATTCTCAAAATTATTTTTATTTGCAAAGTACAAAGAATATTATTATTACATGATTAGTCTAAAACTTCCATGAAACGTTTTTAAAAAATACGATTTTTGTCAATTTACAAAAAATAGAGGAAGAGGTAGCCATTTTTTCTATATAATATTATTGATATTAAAGAAAAAAGTTATTATGTTTAAAGATTACTGTTATCCAATTTTGGAAATTGGTATACCATAATTAGTCTTTTATAAAATTTATAGACGATGTATCAATATATTTACTACTGGAGCTAGCGAGTTTTTTGTGTCCCATTTGCATCAGTGTAAAAGTGTATTGTTTTGGTTATTATGATCACTCTTAACCTGAAAAGTTAGTGCTACTAATGTACATTCAGTCTAATTAATGACAAAAAACCGCTGCCAATCCGTTGACAGGTCAAATTATTGCTGCCAGATACATGTAAAAAGAGTTGAACACCGAGCTCATTTCCTTAAATTTAAAATTTATAACGGGCGAGGTTTCAGCATGATGCAGATAAATATTTTGGTATTTTTTTTTATATACTCTCGACCCCACTTTTCACTGTTGAACTAGGTGTGCAGTACAGACTTTTCGTAATAAAATAGATAACTAAATATACTTTCACGCTAATGCAAATTGAAAAAAACTGTCGATAACTCCCGGGCTGCGATTCTATAAAAGTATAGGGCAAGAGAATGTCATAATAAGGATGTTCCATCTTTGTTCAGTCTGTAGTAACACATAAGTATGTCACTGTCCTTAAAGGAAAGGGAATGTCAAAACATATGCTTACAGAATCTGGCCTCCGGTCTAATTGAATTTTTAAAAAACAGGTTTCAAGCGACCATATTGAGATTTGTTAATGCAAAATAATTTCTTTAAAATTTTTGTCTATTTGTTTCTACTACTGCCACATGACATTAAACCCACTTAGATGAGACTTTCGTAGTTTAAAAGCCTATAATAAGACTCTAAATCGTGATCATATGAAGGCTAAAGGGGAGCATTAAAAGAAAATGCTTTTTTAACCGACTTCTAAGAGAAGGAGGTTCTCAATTCGTCGCGTATGTATGTTTTTTTTTATGTATGTACACCGATTTCTCCGGAACGGCTGCACCGATTTGAATGAAATTTTTTGCGTTATGTTCAGGAAGTTGCTGCGGTGGTCCCATATTTTTTTAGATGAAATTGGTGCAGTAAAATCCAAGATGGGGCTTACAATATGGCGGCCAAAAAAATTAATTTTGTTCGATATTCTCCAAATTGGTATGGAGAAATTTACGGGGTTATACCCAACGAATCTGAAATTATTTTTAAAAAATTCAGAATGGCGGATCCAATATGGCGGACAAAAAAATTTAATTTTGTGCGATTTTCTCCAAAATTGGAATGGGGGAGTTTTCGAGGTCGTATATAACGAATTCAAAATATTTTTAGAAAATTCAATATGGCGGACAAAAAATCAATTTTGTCCAATTTTCTCCAAAATTGATAAGAGGGAGTTTTCGGGGTCGCACATGACGAATCTAAAATTATTTTTAAAAAATTCAAAATGGCGGATCCAATATGGCCGACGAAAAAATCAATTTTGTCCGATTTTCTCCAAAATTGGTATGGGGGAGTTTTCGGGGTCTCACATAACGAATCTGAGGTTATTTTTAAAAAATTCAATATAGCGGATTCAATATGGCGGACCAAAAAATTTTATTTTATCCGATTTTTTCCAAAATTTGTACGGGGGAGTTTTCGAAGTCGCACATAACGAATTTAAAATATTTTTTAAAAATTCTATATGGCGGATCCAATATGGCGGACAAAAAATCAATTTTGTCCGATATTCTCCAAAGTTGGTACGTGAGAGTTTTCGGAGTCGTACATGACGAATCCAAAATTATTTTAAAAAAATGCGATATGGCGTATCCAATATTGTAGATAAAAAATTAATTTTGTCCGATTTTTCTCAAAATTGATATGAGGGAGTTTTAGGGATAGCACATTACGAATCTGATATTATTTAAAAAAAAAATAAATATGGCGGATTAAAGATTCTACATCTCTCGATTTGGCCTAAAGTCAGTATTGGTAGATTTTTGTTAGTGTTAATTACGAATTTAAAATATTTTTTGAACAACTCAATCTGACGGATTCAATATAGTGTCCTAAAAATTTTACATTTTTCGACTTTCTCCAAAACTAATATAGAAGGTTCTTGAGGATGTAAATTAAGAATTTAATAGTATTTTTTCAGAATTCAATAAGGCGAACTAAAAATTTTACATTTTTCGATTTTGTTCAAATGTGGAACTAAATCGTTTTTGAGGATATAAATAGCGAATATAAAATTATTTTAAGAAAATCTAATATGTTAGATGCAATATGACTGTTTAGAAATTTTAAATTTCTGGATTTCATTTAAAATTGGCACTAAGGGGTTTTGAAGGGTTTAGATTTAGATTAGATTAAAACGTTAAAATTATTTTTTTGAAATTCAATATGGCGGATCTAATATGGTGGGTTGAAAATTTTACCTTATTCACATTTTTTCGGATTTGATATTAGGGCGTTGGCGGGTGGTGTATTACTAATATGAAATTAACTTTTTACAACTATTAGGTTGATAAGATACAATATGAAGGACTAAAAATTTTACAATTTCCGGTTTTATCAAGAACCGATATTGCTTTGTTCTTGGGGCGTGTACAAACTCAATATGCAATATAAAATATATCGGGCTAA
Source organism: Diaprepes abbreviatus (assembly GCA_034092305.1). Lineage (NCBI taxonomy): Eukaryota > Metazoa > Arthropoda > Insecta > Coleoptera > Curculionidae > Diaprepes > Diaprepes abbreviatus. The sequence continues at coordinate 1,511,420 of JASJET010000037.1, read as the reverse complement.
GAAATTTACGTCTCAAGTTCTTTAAATATCGATATTGGAAGGTTTTAGGGCCTATATTACCAATCTATAATTAATTTGAAATTTAAGATAGTGGATTTACTATGACAGACTAAATATTTGTTTGATACAATTTCATTGGTATTTGGAGAACTCTAAGAATCAAAGAATTTATAGTGGTTCATTTTAGGGTGATTTACAATTCTGGATAAAATCGATACTTTTTTGCCACCTTGGAGTCATTGCGAGGTACACTAATCTCGATTAGCACTTATTCCAAATAATTTATGAATATCATAATGAATTCAAAACTAAAGATCTAAAAATAAAATTTTTATAAAAAAATAGAACCGACTTCTAAAAGTGCGCTAAAAAGGGAAAAATAACTATACATTTTTACATGACGCCAAATTATTTCTAAATGAAATAAATAACTAATATATACAAATTATGGAAGAAAGCAATTGCAAATAAAGTATTTTTAATCTGTTTATGCGAATCACTTTTGGTCAGGTGATTAGTTTGGCGCCAACTTCAAAAATTTTAATTTCATATAAAAATTTCTAGGTATTTTCCCCTTTTTAGCGCACTTTTAGAAGTCGATTCAATTTTCTTATAAAAATTTTATTTAGCATTGAAATGTCACGTCGATGATTCGAATTCAATTTCCTGCTGTTTTTTTTGGCTGTTATTATTATTCTTTTTATATGAGGTTGAAATATTGAATTTATTTTTTTAATTAAAAAAGATTTAAAATTAATTATTAAATAAAACACGTCAAAATATTTTTTATCTTTTAACAGTTTTTCGGAAAATGCTTCCTTGCCAAGAGATTTACAATTTTATGCAAAAAAATTACGAAATTCGTTATTTTTGGAAATTTGAACCTTCAACATCAACAGAGATTTTTTTGATGTGAGCAAGTGGAGTTTGTGACGCTAAAAGTGGGGCTCAAAAGTAACCCGTTTCAGACGTGTTGCGTGAGCGAACACACAAGATGGTGGTTGCGGCCGCACAGACGCGCGCTATGAGGGCATATTTCACTTTCTTACCTTTTGAATTATTTTATTTCAAGTCGACGATTTTTATTTACTATGATATTACTTTATTGAAACTAATATATAATCTGTTATTTTATTTATTGTCTAAAGATAGCGCTCTATTTTATATTATTCATTGTTTTCACCTCCAATAATATGATTATTTTCATCAATAACCCGATTTGTCGGGTAAAACTCATCGTCTTCCATAAAATGTTGTTTAACATTCATACAATTCTGTTATAAACGTGCGTATACTGCGCAGCATTCTAAATTCGAGGATACACAGATACAATTTTGTGTACATTTTCCAGTGTATGAACAGACATATCTTTGTAGCATGTCTAAAGCTTCAAAATAATTAAACCCTAAACAGTTATTTCCAAGTTTACAACTATGAGTTAATGGATCAAGAGATACAATATTACTTTTTTTGCTTGATCCCATTCATTTGTTTGCCATATCGCTCTTAAATAATGTTAAACTAAGGCCGATTTAGAAGGTGGCAAATTTTCATCAGATATATTTTTTTTCAACGCGATATTGTATCTTAATTTTTTTATACATTCACAACAGTCTTTAAAGTTATTCTGAGAGTCATATTTTTGATAAATATACTGTCAAAGTATTAAGTCCATCACCTGCAGGTTTATTTAAAGCTTTGTACACCTTCTTTTTTCCAACGTCATATATGAAACTTAATCTATCACAGCATTGATTATTAAAATACTGTCACACTGAATTTTTCCAATATCGTTTGCAATAGTATGTACGGGAATAAATCGAGAAAACATTTCCAGTATTAAACCATAAAAGAAGTTCCTTTAAGAATCCATGATAAGATAAACACATCTGTGTCTGGGGATTTAAAAATAATTTTAAACTTTTTATCGGAATCCAGCTCTTGTAACTGACAGGCATAAAATACAATCTTGGTATCTGCTTCTGTATGATCACACAAGAAATATGCATCGAAATATTGATCATTTTCCCTCATAACATATGCTCAACGGCTCCAGAAATGATCAACTTATTTTGTATTGGTAACCGAATAGTTTTTTTATATAATTTTCAATAAATTCCACTAAATTTGATTTACTTGTATCATTACTGCAGAATTTTTTAAAATTTCATGTAGATTGACTGCCAATAATTATATATTCTTTGTTTTCGCTATCATTTCCATACCTCCGAATTCGTTCCAACTGTTCTGGATTAACCGTTGTGCTGTCGTATCGATCATAAATCAAGTGAATTTTATCTACTCGATCAAATTTGTGTAATAATCCATTCATAATTTTATTGGTTAAATTACCATTCAATTATCAAAATGGTGTAATTCATCGTTTCCATTCAGTATCAGAATAACTACCTAAGACATTTGTAGTCATAGTTCATCTTGAAGTAGCAAGTTCTTTTTGAGTCATTTCTGTGATTCTGGTCTCTGATTTTGTACTCTTGATTACTGTCATTTCAGTTGTTACATCTGGGAATAATCCCGAAATGCTTCATTAGTCAAATTAACATTAAAGTGTCCCTTTAAAAACTGTTCTTTGGCTTCGGTTGGTAGCATAAGGAGAATTTCAAAGCACAAAAAGTCTCACATCGTAATTCGGTTTATCGCAAATAAAGAAAAAAGGAAGCATAGATAAGTGAGTGGAAACGTATCGGCTATATCGGCTCGAATAACTCTAAATTTGAATTTAAGATTCAAACCAAAATTGAAAATTTTCAGATTCTTCACTTCCTTCTTTTCTATATTTGTCAAATAATGTCATAAATGTATTACTTCTATCTAAAGAAAGTTTTTCTAAACCATATTTCTTATATGTACCCGTTGAATAACTACTGTAAACGTTTCGATATTTTTTATCAGAACCGCTAGAGTTTCTATTTTATTATTTTTTTAGTTGATCAAAAAAATGTTCTATCAATAACTGCATTAGCCTATCATATATTAAAATTAATTCTCGAACGACCCCTCCAAAATTCTGTCCACGGTATTTCCAGCAAATACTTTAAATTCGGCTAGCATATCTCTTATGCCACAATTTCCCCATATTTTGCTGAGGCATTAAATTGCACAGCAAACAGTATGAAAAGCACCTAAACGAGAAACAACATTTTTTAATTTATTACTAATCAAATTTGACCAGCTGAATTAATGTATACAACTGTTGCTCAAACGTTTGAATACAGTATTTTTGACCGCAAGCTTCCGTTCAATTATAGTATATATTGTATTAAAATCAATTGTTTTTTTATTAAGAGATAGTAAATACTGAGCAATAGTGACTGCATTTTTTATTTCTTCAAAGTTAGTGTTATATACAGAATTGTATTCTCTACAAAGGTAAAGTTAACGAAACTGATAGTTTCAATTTAAAAATTTAGATAAAATGCTCAAATGTAAAAAAATACCAATCAAAATGACCAGATTTAAAGAGAAAGGAATATTTCTACACAAAGATTTTATATCATTATTCTTTGCTGTTTAATATTTTACATGGCGTAAAAACGGCAACACTGGCGGGTCTGAATCACTGGTAAAATGATACAAATTTGATATACTGGGCTTTAGTTCGAGATAAGTTGCAATTGGCTCATGAACGTTGCTAATATAATACGAAAAAAATTTTTTTTTAATTTGCTTACCCCTCTCGATAGTAATTGGTTTCATGAATAAAAATAATCATACAACGCATATTTATTTGCTTCTAATATAATTGTTTCTGGGTGGTCCAAGGTGGTCTGTAAAGTGAAATTGGTCTGGCAACGACGTAAAAACCTGTATATATATATATATATATATTACGATTTTTTATAGAAAATTGAATTTTTTATCGAAACGTATCCTTCAAAGATAAAAAAAAATTATTTTTTCTGCAAAATAAATGCAAAAAAAAGGAAAAAAATTGAAAATTCATAATTTTTTTCAAACTTTCATTCATACCTTTCTTCTGAGTAAATATAGGTATAGCTGTTGCTTCAAATAAAAGAAAGCTGATATTTTTTCCTTTAAAACAAGTTTTTGAAAACTTTTTTTCGATCAAATTTGGCTGAGATATAGCCATTTCAAATTTACTACTTTTTTGAAATTTTATTGATTTTTTTTACATCATTTTCTTCGCATTTTTAATTTAAAAAAAATGTATATTTAGGCAATGAAAATTCGTGTTATATTAATTTTATAATAATAAAACGTGATTTTCAAATGTATTAAATGCATTAAATTATCAGTGTAGTAACATAAAATTAAAACAAAAGTTATATGCGCAAGGGAATAGAACTCAACTTATTTAATTTTTTTTTTCTTCAAAGTATCATACACCGTGTGCAATATCTATTTTTTCCTCAACATATTCATTAATATCCGCTTTAGAGATGTCCTGATTAGTTGCATTTTCGCAGTAGACTCCCATGCATTCTTTACAGAAAATGGAGCATTTAAAAGCCGAATTTCCTGCAACCACAGTTTGCTTGACATATTTCCATTTCCTTGCTACAGATAGCTCAAAAATTATTAAAATTAAAAATTATTCTCTATTTGTCTGCTTGATCCCGCAGATGACAAATGCTCTTCACTTGCGTTTCTTTTCTTACCAGCAGTAATATTTGCCTCACATATATAACTTTTATAACTTTAACATCAACACTACTTAAAAGTATATATTTGGCTTCATCCCTTTTGAGGCTGGTTTATACCACAGTTTGAATTGTTGTCGTTTTATTGTGGGATTATTATACACATATATAATACCTCCTCTTATATTACTTTTCATTACACATGAATGTATATATATATATATATATATATATATATATATATATATATATATATATATATATAATTAAAAATTCGAAGGAAATGATGTCAAAGAAATATTGATAAAAATTTCAGAAAAGTGATAAATTGTAATTGGCTATATCTCAACCAAATTTGACCAAAAAAATTTTTTAAAAACCTATTTTATCGGATGAAATATCGCTTATTTTTTTTTTCTGAAGCTATATCTATACCTATATCTACTTAGAAAAAAATTATAGACAAAAGTTTGAAGAAAAAAAAATTGCAAATTTTTGATTTTTTCCCCCTTGTTTTCCCTTTATTTTGAAGAAAAAATATTTTTTTTAACCTTCAAGGAATATCCTTAATATCCTTCAGTGGAAAACTTAATTTTCTGCAAAAAATCCTTATATATGTTTATACTAAAAATGTACAGTTTTTGAGGTATTTTTGAAAAACTGTCATTTTCACCACGTTCTCAAAAACGCGCCCCTGAATTTAGTAGAACTCGTGATTTTATCATATTTGGGTATCAGAGGAACGTATTTAATCATCTAATTGGTTCTTTATTACCTCGTTTTTTTCTTATAGTCAATAGCCTAATAAGGATTAATAAACTATATAAACTAATGTCCGACTCTACGAGTCTGGAATGTTCGAAATCTAGTAATATTTAAAAGAAAAATCAATAGAATGTTATATATTCTAATATTTGAATTACGATAACATTAGTGATTCTATAGCAATATATTTTATTTATGAAACTAGTTTTGTGGGTAGATATTTCACATATTAACGAACGATTTCTTTAGAATTGCATTTTAGGACAGATTGATGAACTTTTTGTGAAAGTTTGATATTAATTAGCCAAAAAACCAGAATTATGCCATTGTTTTTTGTAATCTTCTGATGCAAATTTATAAATAAAATATCTATATTGGTAAATTATGGTGACAAGGCTCCCATTAACATAAATTAGATCATTAAAATCACACTGGTATTCATAAATTATTGCATATTTATAAAGCACATAAATGCAATATGAGTAAAAACATTAAGAAATTTTTTAGGTTATTCAAGTTACAGCCACCTAACTTTTTTAAAAGCTGGTGTTTGTTTAAATAGATCCTAGATTTGGCAGCTTATTTAAAATAAATTATATTTAAAAATAAATTTGATGTCCTTTCCAATTCCTTATCTTTCGAAGTAATTTGTTGACAAAAATTGATAAAGCTGACTTCGATAAAAATAATAACATTTTTTTGGGATGAGGACTGGACATTTATTAAAGTTGTATAGGACGTAGATGTAATTTTCGACAAATTTTATGAAACAATATATATTCTGTATTTTGTATCTTCTAGGAAAATTTCAGATAGTAGATATCCAAGATGGTATAACCCAGAACTTAAAAGGCAGATTATACTCATATTATAAATTTAAATGATCTGGACTTCAGTTAGATTATGAAGATTTTTCTGCTATGCGTCGTGAGACTAAGGTTCAAATAGACATTTGCTGTTCGAAGTTGGCTGAGATAATTATCCCAAATAACATAAAACATTTTTGGTCCTACGTTAACAATTTACGTAAGGACAACGATATTCCAGGAATAATGAAATACGACAACAAACAGCTGAATATTCCACAAGATATCGTCGCAGCCATTGCTCAACATTTTCAGTTGTGCTATTCTGATCACAGTAAATTAAATTTATTTAACATCAGTGCAGTAAATAAGGTTGTACATTTGCAATTCCATATATTTACTTTGGGCGAAGTTCAAAACAAGACTGATTCGTTACACTGTAACAAGAGTGTAGGACTTGATGGAATATCGCCATATCTTAACAAGAAATGGACCTCATCTATGAATAAAATATTACCTCCGAGATAGAAACAGTCTACCTTGTTCCCTATTTTTCATCCGAGTCGATAATAACTAATGAAATATTCAATGCTTGTAAAACTTACATCGGCCTAGCAAAACATTGTTTTGGTCAAGGAAAGTCAACGGTTACCAATCTGGTAACAATCAAGATTTTTTGGTTTGAGGCATGGAGGTAGGATATCAAGTGGACTCTATATACACCGATTTGACTAAAGCCTTTGATAATACAAAATTGTTCGTGTACAAACTCGAGTGTCTCGGTTTGTGTAATCCATGTTTAAAATGGATAGTCTCATATCTCTCTTCGCGTATGCAGTGTGTTAAATTGTATGGTAAAATATCAGAAAAGATCCTCGTCTTATCTGGAGCCGTCCAGGGGTCTTATTTAGATCTAATTTTATTTTTATGAATGATTTTATATATTTTTAAATTCTCGCGTTTTGTGTGCTGATGATTTTAAATTATTAGAAATTGTTTCCTCGTTGGATTATTGTGATTATATTCAACGAGAGCTACATTTACTAGTCAGATAGTGTGATAATAATTTCTTAACTGTTAATGTAAACAAATGTAAAGTTATGAGATTTTTTAAATGTTTTTCGCTTGTGATAAATTCTTATCATATAAATGATTTCGATTTGTAGTGTGTCTCATTTTTTAATGATCTCAAGGTTATCTTCGACAAAGAATTATGCCGGCGTTGCAATGGTGAACCTACAAGACAATCCAGTAGTACGAAGCCTTCTTCTAACCGTCCATTCACTAACATTTACATCCCTGACTTCTTGGAGTTAATTTTTCTGCAAAACTGCTGAAACTGTTCTATTCCGCAAACTTGCCGACACCAAAAAACGGTCATCACTTTGGGAGGTTATTCTTTTTCGCCCTGATCCTATTCTTTTGGTTATCAGGCCAGTATTCCCATAGCGCTGGTACATATTTTGAACAGCCCAAAGGTTTTTACCAACAATTCTTGCAGTTTCACGTTGTCCTCCACAATCTTATATCAAAGCTACAATTCTTGTCGCAACAATAGAATCCCAAGGCATTATACCTATGAAATAAACATTATACCATACACGCTATTTTATAAAATTAACAATTACAGTATCAATTCATGACAAAGAACAAATATGACAGATAACATTTTTCGGAAAACAAATGATTAAGCGACTAGTAGTACAATAATTCTCTAATTATTATTATTATGATTTACAAGCCAAACGGCTTCGCATTCCTTCCAGGGATTATTCACTCATACCAGGCATACAAAGACATCAAAGGTATGAAGCTCTGTGGAAACCCTTTCCATGTTATGAGGTCCAAGGTGACGTTGTCTGCTGTATTTCCTACCTTTCCTGTATTATTATTATAATTTACAAGCCAAACGGCTTCGCACTCCCTCCAGGGATTATTCACTCATACCAGGCATACAAAGACATTAAGAGTATGAAGCTCTGTGGGAATCCTTTCCATGTTATCGGGTCCTAGGTGACGTTGTCTGCTGTATTTCCTACGAACTTTCGGACCGTTCTCGCGGTTGCAAGGAGAACTGCTTTCTGCATAGGTTTATACAGATGCTCACTAAGGCCCAATTCTTTGATGTTCCGCAGGAGGTTCTTTGGTATCATTCCAGTTGTTGACAGTATTATGGGAATCGTTTGGACGCTGTTCATTGCCCATTGTCTTCGGATTTGAACCTCCAGATCTCTGTATTTGGCGATCTTCTGGTTGTATTTTGGCCTTAGGTTGTTGTTGTTAGGTACAGCGGTGTCGATTAGTGTAGTTCGCCTAGAAATTTTATCTATTAGTATAATATCTGGTGATATTATGAGCAACTGTCTGATCCGTCAGAACTGTTCGGTCCCAATATAACTTGAACTGGTTGTTCTCAGGAATAGGCTCTGGATTGTATTTGTAATAAGGCACTTTTCCTACCTGTAATAGGTTTAACTTTTCTGCTAACTCTTGGTGGAGTATCTTAGCGGCTGAGTCGTGTTTTTCCTTATACTCGGTTGCGGCAAACGCTTGGCATCCTCCAGTTATGTGCTGGATTATCTCTGATGTTCGACAGCCATATCTGTATTGGTCATTTTCTATTGAGGGATCTCTAATGATGAACTTCCGATAGTTCTTCGTCGGAATAACCTGATTTTGGATAGCTAACAAGACGCCCTCCGTTTCTGGAAACATCTTTCCTGAAATCAACCAGTAGTTCGACGCTGAGTTGTCGACATTCTCCTGATTAACCTCATTTGGATGCCATCCATGAAGTGGCTTCTGTAGCCAAGTTCGTAACTTCTCTTGGTCTGTTTGGTGGTGAGAAGTAATATCTTGTTCCCTCAAGTGTAGCGGCGTTGAAACGTCTGCCTCGCATATTGCTCGATGTAGTGTAGAAGAGTCCGCTAACTTGTGGAAATATGAACGTAAGTTTATTATTTGTTGGAATGGAGAACTACTTTTTTCCTCAAAAGCGGCTAAAGTAGGGCAAAAAAAATTTTAGTAAAAGTTATTAGAAATGAAGAAAGGAATACAAAAAAAATTAGTATACAAGAATGATCTATTTAAAATAAGTAAGTCTCGAATAAATTTCGTTATAAGAGGAAGTTGCACAAAATCGCTATTACTTCATATAAAGAGAACGTCACTGGAAATTCCATTATACAAATTTACAAGAATTTAAGTCACATTACTTTCCAAGATATTCTAATGAACGGTCACGATGAGACACCCTTTATATAGATCTTCAAAAAATTTAGTTATCTAGACAAGTATAGATATTGCTATAGTTTTGTTAGCTTACAATAAAAACTATAAATATTTATACTAATAATACCTACAATAAAGCTATTACTCACCATAAATTAATCCTTTACAACACATCAAAAATCGGTATTGTAAAAAATTCAACTGTACCTAGAAATATATCAAACACTCCACCTTTACTATTTTCATCAAGGGTGTAGTTAATCTTTTATTTTTTTCTTTTGTTTTTGGCGCTCTTGATATTTCTAGAAGTGTTAGTAGAGAGAGTCTGGGCCAAGCCTTGGTTGTGGTAACTGGCAGAAACTCAGAAAGCAGAATTTTTGCTAATTTCCTAAGAGTATGTTCCTGTTTACAGTTAAAAACTATAGTTTGGTGTGTTAAGGCATCATTTGCCAGATAATGAGGATAAGCAAAGTTATTATTGTATTCGTTTATTACACCTAAAAAGTCAACACACTATTTTTGTGACTTTTAATACTTGGTGATCCCTTAAAGATAAACAGGTACATGCCACACACTCTTATTATTATACTAGGAGTTTGTCTTCGTGTCTTAGATTAGATTTGCTTGCCAGAGCCGGCATATGACACACCATTGCTCCCATAGAGGCCATCGGGTCTTCAGCTTACCGAAAGTGCTTGGACTCAATGACAAAATTGCCTTTCAGGTACTAAAACTACATAATAAACAGTGATACTACCGATTTTATCATATACTTTCATTTTTCTCCTGTTATTGGGAACTAATAAGACTTTCTGTGCCCAATTACAGGACACTACATTTAATTTCATTTAGAATATCTTGTAAACCGAAAGTACACGTATACACCAGGTAATTTAAAACATCGTTTCACATAATAATAGTCCAACACTTTAAATAAACAAGCACAGTGTTAATCGGCCTACTAGATAACTTGTTCTTTCAAAATAAATATAAACATTTGAATATCAAAAAGTAAGGTTATTAAACACCGCTGAAATCCAAGATCAGCTGACAGTCTAGGCTAAAGCTGGACCTAAAGCTAACTGACTTTGCGTTTGGCGCGGATGACGTCATACCTTCAGTAGTGTTATTGTTCGAAATGAAATGAAATGAAATAATTTATTAGCCATAAAACTGATACTTCAGCATTGGTTTCGTCTATACAATTAAATAAAAAATAAAAAATATATACATAGCATACCTTAATGCTAGAAAAAAAACAAGAAACAGTTAAATTGGTTAGTATCATTAGATACTTGTTATAATATAAAAAATGTAAAATAACTTAATCTAATATTTAATAATAAAAACCACAGATTAAAATCCTACAACAACTAACGGGAAAGAAAAAAATAAAACGACAAGAACACAATCCGCAGCACTGGTCAGCGAAGGACGCAACGAAACAATCACTCAGTACACAGTAAAAGAGTCAGTACATCCTACAGGCTTAAGTATTCGTTAAAAGAATAAAATGACCCCTGAACAAGAAATTTTTTTATTTCTGTTTTGAATTTATTAATGTTTGGTATGTTTTTTAATTTTACAGGCAATTTGTTAAACAGAATAATGCAATTATAAATTGGGGATTTCTCAAAGAATGCCGTTCTATGTTTAGGTATGCTTAGAATGTCACTATTTCGTGTATCATATCTGTGACCCTGGCCAAGAGTTTTAAACTCTGAGTAATTTTGTTTTACATATAAAACGCATTTTAGAATATAAATTGAGTAAAAAGTTAAAATGCTGTTTTCTTTAAAAATGGGTCTACACGAATCCGTCGGCTTAAGACCAAATATCAACCTCAGTATTCTTTTCTGAGCCAGAAACACTTTATTCACCTCACATCCTCTTCCCCAAGACATGACATTGCTTGACAGATGACTGTATGCCAAAGAATAATACACAGTCAGCAATCCAGCCCGGTCTAGAGATGACCTCATCTGCAAAATAGCAAAGAAGGCAGAATTCAATTTTCTACAAACATGTTCGATATGGGAAAAGAAATGCAGCGACTCATCAAGCCACGTGCCTAAAAATTTAGTATAAGCTGAGGTTTCAATATTATATGTTTCTTTATCCTCTACCAGCAATGGTTTTTTAATATTGAAATTTAAATATACAGTCTTTGTTGGGTTAAGTATTAACTGATTACGCTGACACCAAATCTCCAGCTCCTCACATACCCCTCCCGCTGTACGCAACAGCTCCTCTGGGGCATCTGCAGATATAGCTATCGTGGTATCATCCGCAAACATAACCAACTTTCCCCTACTGATGAATCTAGGTAGGTCATTAACATAAATCATAAACAAGAGCGGCCCCAAAACTGACCCCTGCGGCACACCCAAGGCGACTTTTTTGCAATCTGATTTACTTTTTTGGTATCGAACAAATATACTCCTATCAGACATATACGAGTTGATGAGTTTTAGGATATTTCCTCTTATACCCGAAGCAAAGAGCTTTCTCAATAAGAACTCTTTACTCACAATATCAAATGCACTTGTTAAGTCAAACATTAGGCACATCACATACTTGCCCCTGTCGAGCTCAGCATATACAAAATTAAGTAAATCACTGCATGCTGTCTCGATGGATTTGTTCTGTCTGAAACCATGTTGGCAAGAAGTAATAATTGAATTCTGGTTAAAAAAATTTATCAAATTTTCGTATATTATTTTTTCAAAAACTTTAGAAAATACACTCAGTATAGATATTTGCCTGTAATTGGCCGGGTTTTGAGGATCATCCTTTTTATATATTGGCGTAACTGCCGCCTACTTTAGTATTTGAGGGAAAATGCCCTCTGAAAGTGATCTGTTTATTAAATATGTCAAGGGAAGTGCGACAGATTCTGAAATTAATTTTAAAATTTGCGGACTTATACTATCGGAACCCGAGGAGCGTTTGTTCTTTAACGAATTAATAGTCGATACTATCCTTTCCTGAACCACCGCAAAAACTACTATTGTTTGAGGATTTGATTCTATAGTTGTTGCTGGTAAAGACATGTTTCGACCATAGGCCTCAAACAACTTCAACTTGGTAACAGAGCTGAAATATTCAGCGAAGTGGTTACAAACCTCCTGAGGGTCATCGCTTTCACCATTGCTGAAGCGCAAAACGATGTTGTGGTTTGTTACCCTTTTCTGTCTATTAAGATTTTGGTTAATACAATTCCATATTTCTTTCGTTTTGTTGGTTGCATTATTTATTTTGTCTCTATAATAAGTTTTTTTTGCGTTTTGTATACTTCGCCTATAATCTTTTTTTTTGTCGCAATAAAGCATCCTATGTTCGGCACTGGCTATATATCTTTGTAAGAAATAAAGATTATCCAGTTCCTTTCTTTGTCTTGCCAAAAAAGGACCATACCACGCATTAGTTTTTGTCATCGATTTTTTGTAACTTCATCTCACTCCCAACGGACAACTCAAATCCAAGTAATGGCCCACAGTAGATGAAAACTCCGACCAGGCAACATCCGCGCATGGAAGTTCCAATAGAAAAGACCAATCAACCCGCTCTACAAGATATGAAAAGTGAGATAAGTTAGCTGGGGTTAAATTTCTGCCCACCCTATCTTCCGCTGTGCGATGATTGGTGATTATATTAAGATCATAAGAAACGCTAATTATATGAGCAAAGTGGTCTGCCAAGTGAGGATTTATTAACTTGCAGCTATAATTAGACCTTGGCAGATTGGTGCAAACATAATCAATGACACTCCCACACAGATTACCAAATCGATTTAATGCAATTCTAGTAGGCAAGTATGTAGTTATTTCCAGATTAAAAGAATTAAGAATATCACATAGAATTGCTTTTTTGCTTGTATCCTTGTCATTGTTTCTTGTTTTTTTCCTAGTTTATGTAGCAAATAGTAACATATTTTTATAGATTAGGTTAATAAACATAATTTTATACATCAAATCATTTTCACTTATTATTGTTTAAAGACCTGCCGTGTCTAAATCGGGTCTCTAAAAATGTGGATGTTTCGTCCCGGTACCAACTATAGGACTCGTCAATGGGATTTTAGTTGGTACCTTCCCAGACACCCGTCGTCGTACTTATTTATGTTCGGATCTCTTATTTGAAGTTAAATCTGACCGGAGGATGGCCGTAATATGTTGAATAATACGACAATATAGTTTTTCGGGCATCCCTCTCAGGACTGTAAGGCAGCTGACGTTTCGGTGAAATCTCATTCACCATTTTCGAAGCTTACTGTATGGCGTCAGTTCGCTCGTAGACGCCATACATACATACACACACATATATATATATATATATATATATATATATATATATATATATATATATATATATATATATTATTAAAATAATTTTAGAATTAAATTAAAATCATAAAAAATTCATACGCTTGCTAAAAACATTACATCACCTCGGAGTGACTATCGGGAATTTAAATTCATATACATAAAATATAAATAAACATTTCTTACTATTTAAACTGAGCTAACTATTCTCAAAAATTTCTTAATATGAGTACGTGAGTGTTTAAAAGATTTAAATTTACAAAAAGCTATATGCAATATCTGTTGAATTTGCTGTTGAAAGAAACAACCTATTAATTTTATTACAATTTCTTGTCCTCTTAACAAAACCAGCCGAATTTGTGAGTGTTAAATAAGAATAATTTATTATACTTTCTATAGTTGTGACATCTACCATAAAAAAACTTGTATAAAAGATTCTAATAAAGTTTATGCGCTACCACATAATCAAAAGTGGATTTCAACAAATTACATATCATTATAAGGTTATATCGATCCATCGATATATCAAGTTTTTTAAAGGCAATTAGCTTTAATAGAGCTATGTAATTTCTTAATTTTAAATTCATATATAGCAAAGGTAGTGGGTTACAGTCAGATTTACATTTTTGTTAATAATTGATATAATTCCTTTCTCGTGTTGGTGACTTATTTCTTGTCAGATTTGTGTCAGATTTTATTACTTATTATTAGTCGTATAATTTGGAACGAGGCAAAGGATCTTTTCGTTTCTGAAGATTAACTATGTTTGTTTTAGAAATTAAGAAGTTGTAGGTTGATTCACCTAAAATAATAACGGATTGGTTGAGTAAAACCGGAAAATTTTAAAATATTGGAAAGTTCAGAGTTAAAGATGTATGTCCAAATTTTAACTCATATGTAACCTTACATTTAAACAACGTATAATATAGTAATTGTTAGACATTTTCTTTCTGCCTTAGGCACTTGATGTCGCTATTTAAAAAAAAAAAGGTTAGCGTCTTTATCGCCTGTTGATGTTTCCGATAGTCTCGTATCGTATATGTATTGGGTTTTTATATTTAACACCATACGTAGAGGCTTTATTATAAGAGATGGAAAAAAACTTTTAATACAGAAGTTGGAGGATTTCTTCCGTCTTTTCTTTTAGATTTATTTACAAAAACAGTAACCCATCGTAAAGTTGAGAAACAAAAAAAAGTTTAATTTTTTAAATAGAACACCCTATATATTTTCTTTGAAAATTAAAGTTATTTTTCTTCTGATTTCAAAAATGTATACCAAGTTAGTGTTCGGAATTGCCATTATTTAAATATTTCAATTTAAATTCTAAACTCTATATATTTTATTTTCATCTTTCATAATTGTGTCTTGAACATACGATGGAGCTAATTTAGTCTGGTAAATTCCGATCGCTAATTTCCTTAAATAATCCAAATTAAAAATTGGAAAATCTAAACGTTTATGATGGTCAAGTCTCCTCCAAATAGTTAAACGTCTTCTTTGTGCCGTTGCTGTTCGATCTCTAAGAGGGTTGCCCATGCTTGCTTTTTCATTCATATTTTCTGTCAATTCAACTGTTGTTTCTTCCGTCAATATGAAATCTTTATATCGGTTAATAATTGCTTCGCATATAAGGTCGCGGAGAAGCATGACATTGTGATATAATATAATATCATTGAAGATCTTAAAAATAGGTTTCAAGTGTCTGTTATGCGCTTCCACTATCCATCTGGTTTTAGCTATCATGAGTGTATCATTTGCATCTTCCGTACTTAGTTGGGATTCTTCTTGCTTAAGTATTCTAGGCATATGAGTTTCAATGTCAAAATTTTTTAGTAATGGGATTACATCTCTGTAGCCCTGATCTACTATGAATTAGCACCATTTTCAAATTCATTTTGGAACATGTCGGCATTGTTAGTTTTTGGCGTCTAAAAAGTAAGGACCATATTTATGTAATATATAACTCTCAGAAGCAACAATTAAGACTTTTCTATGTAACAATATATACCATCACGCTATCGGAATGAAAATTGATATCGGATTATGTCGAGTGGAAACTCTAGCTAGTATAGATATTAAAATGAAACGTGTTTTCTGATTAAATTTTATTTAACCTTGGAGGGTATTATAACCTTAAATTTAAAAGATCATATATTACTTTTTAATGGTTTGGACCGATGAAAACTTTCGACCAGTATCATCCATTTCCGAGATAAAAAATTTTATAATTGTTATTTTATCTTGCCCCTTGGGTCATAGTAAAGGTCAACCCAGTAATTTTTTGTGTGAAGCTTATTTCCGAAAAATCTATTTTCTATAAAACAACTGACTTACCATCACAAATAAATGTCCGGTCACGCGGCCTTTGACCTTTAACATCTCGAAATCTATGGGATTTGGAGTTTTGTGCCAGTAAGCATTTTTGATTATGAGGTCATGGACTACAACGTACTACATTTTCAGTCAATTTGACGGCGCTATGAAATCCCAGACTTCGCGTCCTCATTGTATACCATCTTGATAAATCTTTCAGACTCTCTATCTCACAAATGAAGCAAAAGCGGACCCATATTGACAAGACTTATTTGTCTTTTAGGCGAGAAATTTCCTTGAAACGTTCATTAGTTTTATATTTTATAGCTTGAGCCGCGATTTTATCAACAAAATTTAATTAAAATTTATTAGCCAAACTGACAACTCGTTTTTTGGCAAAACTAAAGGAATGAAAGCTACGTATATAAAAAAAAATACGTTTTTTATGTCTGAACTATCTGAAGAGTTAATTATTTCTAATTAAATTTCTTATCTCTGTTTTTGCCGCTCAAAAACATTTTAAGTCAGAAGCTGTTTTTAATTTAAACTGCGCTTATCAATTATTTTGTCCCGGAAGCTTCAGCACAGACGAAATCAACCAAATTATATGACAGTTTTGAAATTAAGATTCGAAACAACTTTTAATCCTATGTAATGTATTTTAGATATTTATCAAAATATTTCAGACAGGTTAGTTAATTATTAGCTTTCTTCGCTTCTTTATAAACCTATCAAAATATTAATAGATGATCAAAGAGCAATTTTGCCGTTTTCAACTTATCAGATTCAATTTAAGCTGACAGAAAAATTATTAGCTATATTTATATAGAAATATATAACGTGTTCAAAAAATTATAAAACATGTAGGAATCTAGGTATGTTACCGAATTTGGTTTGATCTCAGATTTTAACATGTTACAAATGCGACGACTTTGGCATTGCCTTATATATATATATATATATATATATATATATATATATATATATATATATATATATATATATATATATATATATATATATATATATATTGATGATGATATGTATTGATGCTCTTGAACAGTTAATATTTATTAATATTTTGAATTTTTTCTTGGGATTAGGCTCATATTTAAAATATATTTTCATCGCTCTGACGTTTCGTTCTTTATTTAGAACATTTTCAAAAATAATCGTCTTGAGATTTCGTCAAAACTATCGCTAATATGAATATATATATATATATATATATATATATATATATATATATATATATATATATATATATATATATATATATATATGAATGAAGGTTCTATGTTCTTTGAAGTTTTCTTGGAATAAAAATGAAATTTTAATATTTGTTAGAGCTACACCATACGATAAACTGAAAATAAGAGATATGGTTTCATATTTAACACGCAGTTTTTGTTGTGGCGCATATCAAAACTATAACGAGCAGAGAGAATATGTTCATTCTTCGACAATAAATATAATAAATTATTAAAATGCAAGAAAAATGAACTGTTAATCGATATTTATTACAACATTAATCAATATGATTTAATAAGGTAATACACGGCAGTTGTAGTCTGTGATTTACAAGGTTAGGATTTTTTTTTTGGTTTCTTTTTATTCTTTATGTATTACGAAGAAAACTTGGTAAAGCATTTAAAATAATATCTATTAAGCTTATTTCGCTTGTTTATCATAACTAATATCTTATTTTTAAAATTTTTTTTTCAAGGTAAAAACATAGCAATATTTAGTTACACGTGTCTTTCAAATTCTAAGTCATTTGATATGGGCGTTTCAATAAAAACAAATAAATTACAAAACCATTATTTTAATGAATTTCTTGGAAATTTTAACTGAGAGTCACATTGTAATTATTTTAATATGTTGTTTGTCACACACCGAGAGCATTGCAGAAGTTCAGAAGAACTTTTTTTTAGCTTGCCTTGTTTGTGTCTTGTGTGGGTCAAATTTATTAATTGAAATTTTGCCCCCTTCCTGTCGATCGATGAAATTTACTACACATCTTTAGTTCTAATGACAATACAATTATATATATTCAGTACAATTGTAAATCTAAGATGGCTGCCGCCACAAAGTGGTGGATTACATATTTTTTTACAACCCCCCCCCCCAACATGGGCATCAAATGAAAGTGCTTGAAAGTAGAAAAAAATTCGTAATCCAAAATCGCGTCCGAAAAAGAATGAAGAGGATCATAGAGTTTAGACAGTTAATACAGTAAAACTGAAATCTAAGTATCTAATAAAAACAAAGGTCTTTGTCAAAATCATGATTCAAGCATGAATTCCCCACCCAAGTCATGATTTCGTATCAAGTCGAGGACTGTGTGGCGTTAGGATGGCTAAAAATGAAACGTTGTTAGCGGTACACCACCCAAATTAAGGTAAAAGTTTAAAGCGCGCCGAGGACTGTGTAGCATTAAGGTGGAAAAAATGATATGTCGTTAGCGTTTTCCCCTCAAGATTTGGGCGCATCTTGTTATATAAAAGCCTTGCCCCTCTATTGGACATCTGAGGGTATCAACCGTTAAAATATCCATTACACATAACATAACATAATAATGATGCACATAATGTACTAAAAGCTAAAAAACAATTACGTAGGTACCAGATCACAGCACATTTTTAAATTTAAACCTGAAAAAATCGTTAAAAGACAATTATTTTAAAGGTAAACCACATATTTTTATAATGTAATCTTATTTATCATTAGAAATAAGGATGACTATATAAGACGGTCTATTTCAAAAATTTTCAGTTTTTGAAATATTGCCAGTTAGTATTTTTGTATCGTAAAAATGCTAAACGGCTTACCAAAACCAAAAAACAACTTATTTTAGAATCAATGTTCGAAATTTCCACCCTCAAATTCTAAACATTTTTCATATCTCCGAGTTAGTTCGTTATAGGCGTCCGTTACACTTGCTATACAATCCTTCATCGTTGCCACTCGATTACAATAAACGATGATTTTTATCATTTCTCATATAAAATAGTCTAAGAAAATCAAGTCAGAAGAACGGAGAGGCCACAGCAAAGGTCCATTGTTGGCAATCCACTGGTTATAAAATGTTACTTGCAAAAATCTGGTAACTGCAACGATTCTTTGTAGTGGGGCGCCAATACTTGTGTAAATTGCTTAAATATTGATTGTCTAATTCTAGAATATTTAAATATCTTCCTCCTGCATTCTTGTCGGCAAATCAGTATCTCTTAGGTGTTTCTACCAAAGCTATTAAATAAGGGTACAAGTTGTGTTTCAACAGAATTATACAGGGTGATTCAAAAATCGATCACGAAACTTAAGGGGGTGATTCTACTTGACAAAATAAGGGTAGAGCTTCATATAATTTTTTTTCAAAATGTCATTCGTTTTCGAGTTACAAGCCGTCCAAGTTCAAGTTTTTATTTTTTGTTTTTTGAATTACTCGCTTACAGGAAAACCGATTTGACTAATATTTGAAAGATAGGCTAAGTCTTCTGCGCTTCATCATTTTAGTAACAATTCACATTGATTGTTTGCCGCTAGAGGGCACTTTACCTACATTGAAAATTGTTTTTTTGTCATAATTTTTTAGTGTTGACAGCTACAGTAGTTTTTGGCATAATTTCTGAAAGACTGATGCCAGGCCTTTAAAAAAGGTGCTCTTTATTTACATCGCTAAACCCAACGGTTTAGACGTAAATCACCCTTAAAAATTAAGTGGTAAATTTACTTTTCTCATTTCATTACCACCAGCTACCAGGTAAATAGCTATTAAAGTATACTAGAGCTGTCAGTTTAACATCAAATAAATTCGCTTTTTAAACTATTTAATTTATAATCTTAAAATAACTAATAATGGCTAATCAGTAAATATTCATATTATGGATTATTGCGATATACATTTAATTGATAAAAATTAATGAAACAGTACTAAACAAACTAAAAAAGATTCTCAAAATGTCCCCCATTTTCTTCCATACATTTCCTAACACTCTTCAAAAAATGTCGCCTAACTCGATGAAAAATTCCTGGTGTTTCTTTAATAATTTGGCACTTTTCGATTATCCTGAAGCGAAGATCCTCGACGTTGATTACTGGAATATCGTACACCAATTGTTTCAAATGACCCCAAAAGAAAAAATCCATAGGATTAAGGTCTGGTGACCTCGCTGCCCATGCCAATGGTCCACTTCGTCCTATCCATCGCTCAGGATACGTTGCATTCAAATACTGTCGGACACGTATACTAAAGTGGGGCGGAGCTCCGTCTTGGAGGATCCACATGTTGGCCCTTACTTCCAATGGCACATCTTCCAGATACAATGGGAGACGATTTTGGATAAAATCTAAGTATACGTCACCAGTTAATGGGCCATCAAAGAAATGAGGACCAATAAGGTAATCTCCTATTATCCCTGCCCACACATTTAGTGAAAATCTACGCTGATGTTTCGTTTCTACCACATTGTTTGGGTTCTCGTAAGCATATGTGTGGATGTTTTGTAGATTTGTTATGCCATCACGAGTGAAACCAGCTTCGTCAGTGAATAATATGACGCCAATTAATCGATTATCGTGTTCATACTTAGCTAGGATCTGATTGCACATTTCCAACCGTCTCGGCCGATCATCGTCATAAAGAGCCTGCACCTTTTTTGAATGAAACGGGTAGAGTTGTTCTTCTCTTAGTATCCTCCATGAACTAGCCTGACAGAGCCGCACTTCATTCCCAATTTTTCTAGTACTAATACCTGGATTATCTTCAATAATTTCAAGCACTCTTTCTTCTTGTTGCACGTTTCTAGCAGTTCTAGGTCTTCCCCTATTTCCATTATAACTTTTAAAGGAACCACATTCCGCAAGCCTCCTGTGCACACTGTAAAATGTTTGAGCATGAGGGATATTTCTTTCCGGATAACTCTCCATATAATATCTTCTTGCCAACTCTGCATTACCATTTGCTTTTCCATAACAAAAATGGATATCACAATATTCGATATTTGAATATTGGTGATTAGCCATTATTAGTTATTTTAAGATTATAAATTAAATAGTTTAAAAAGCGAATTTATTTGATGTTAAACTGACAGCTCTAGTATACTTTCATAGCTATTTACCTGGTAGCTGGTGGTAATGAAATGAGAAAAGTAAATTTACCACTTAATTTTTAAGGGTGATTTACGTCTAAACCGTTGGGTTTAGCGATGTAAATAAAGAGCACCTTTTTTAAAGGCCTGGCATCAGTCTTTCAGAAATTATGCCAAAAACTACTGTAGCTGTCAACACTAAAAAATTATGACAAAAAAACAATTTTCAATGTAGGTAAAGTGCCCTTTAGCGGCAAACAATCAATGTGAATTGTTACTAAAATGATGAAGCGCAGAAGACTTAGCCTATCTTTCAAATATTAGTCAAATCGGTTTTCCTGTAAGCGAGTAATTCAAAAAACAAAAAATAAAAACTTGAACTTGGACGGCTTGTAACTCGAAAACGAATGACATTTTGAAAAAAAAAATATATGAAGCTCTACCCTTATTTTGTCAAGTAGAATCACCCCCTTAAGTTTCGTGATCGATTTTTGAATCACCCTGTATGTATTGAGCTTTACGAGATTTCTGTTTATAGAACCATTTTTCTTAACGATGACATAAGATATGCAGCAAAATATCCCAGAATTGCAATTTCAAGATTTTTATCATTGATGAGTTTCCTTTTATGCATTTCTGCCTTAAGGGTGCCAAAAGTTTTGAAATTTTCCAATATTTATTTAACACTGTTCCATGGTGGTTTCTGTTTATCTAGATGTCTCTCAGCAAATGTCTGGCAAGTCCTTAATAAAACTTTGTTACATTTCTCATAGATAATAAACAAACTTAAATAATCTTCGTGCGTATAATTTAAAACCTTCAGAATGATTTTTATTAATAATTGTTAAATGGCGGGAAATAATGAAGTTTATATAGCGCTCTATTGTTTTCTTTCGTCACGTTTCATCCAACTAATAAAAAAACTTAAAAAGAGGTTTATATTAAAAAAAATACCATTTTTTTCACGTTATATCAAAACAGTCCATTAGTCCTTCTAGAAGGAAACCAATACCAATTAAATAATAAAGGCTTTCATATAGGACAAATTAATAGTACAAAGGTAAGAAGGCATCAGCTTCTGTTATAACCCAAGATGCCACCATCTTGAAAATACTTTAGGCGAATTTCCATTATTGACTTTATTAAACTGTCAAATAAATAAAATAAAAATTTTCCAAAGTCTATATAAAAAACATACATCTTACAGGAGAAAATTCAAATTGATTGTAACCTTTTTGCCTTTTTTTGAGGTATTCTTTCCTTTTGACTTAATTTCAGTACTTACATTTACTTCTAGAATTCAAGTAGAGTAACAGCACCATTATTTTATCTCCGACAAAAATATAAAGAATCTCTATACTTTTACGAAAATATATTTGTTCGTACAAAAATACCACACATGTATAAAGCAAATGAAATAAATCTCTTATCGGCACCATGAGTTATTATACCATGCCCCATACAAGATATGTGCAACCAGAGAAAACAGAACGGTTTCCTACCAGTTTTATTTTACGAGTCCGCGGCCTAATGTTGATGGCTCCTTTAGCCATCATAAAGTTAGTACGAATCACGAAACTGTCGGAGCAACCGCTGAACATCAAGGAATTTATTGTTTTTGTAAGAAAAGATTATTTAGAAAATAGGTTCCCACATATCAGAGGACACTTATTTAGTCCAGTTCCCTTATTAAATACTGTTAAAAATGTGTACCAGAAAATAAATTAAATAAAAAAAAAATATTGGAGGAGTTGGTTTAAATATGGACTGCTACTCTTAAAACTGAGTTGTTTTCTTTAGTTATAGGAAAATTAATAGTATTTGGTTCCCATATCATAATTTAGTATTTTAAAAACGACATTTGAACATTGCAACTTTCAACATGAATAACTTTTAAATAAATAAATATTTTGAAATTCTATGCCCACCAATTGAGAGTTCTTATTGCTTTTTAACGGTATAAACCAATAGCGTCTCCTCAATTTTAACGTACACGCCGCTGTGTATGAAAGAAAGTGGAAGTGTACTTACAGGCGCTCACCTAGTGCACACAATCCATTATAGCTTTCGCTGGTCGTTGCATCAGTACTTTAAACACATTTTTATACCAGGTTTTCGGAAAAATGTGGGAAATCTTTCTGATATGAAAAAAAAACATGTGACAGGAATATTACAAGTTCATATAAACTTTTTTCGTATAGGCCTCCTCTTCGGAGATAGGAGCTCCCAAATAACTGCCATGGAATAAAGTTTTTTACACATAATTTTTCAACCACCAGGTATTTTTAAATTTTTTTTAATATGATGTATACCAAGTAAGACGATTCAAATTACTATCCAAGAAAGAATTGTGAATTACTTACAGCTGCAAGGACGGATTAGCTATGGCACTCATAACCCATTTTTTTACGCCCTGTATGATAAGAACTTTGGACAGCGTTTTTTACATACCTTTAACTATTGACTCTTCATTCATGTCGTTAATCCTAACCGTTTTCGAAAAAATGTCATTTTATATACATCATTTCGATAAAAGATACAACTTTATTTTTATCAAATGTTCAAACTTTAAACTTATGATAAAAAAATTTGATCCAAATTAGAGTTAGTTTTTTAGTTAAAAACGTCTAATTCTGTGAATTGCAGTTCGACCTAGGTTCGCAAAAAATGTGCGTTTTATTTTATCTGCACCAAAAATAAATTATTGTTGTCGCAGACGTTGCTAGGTACGATAAAAATAAATATCCTGCATTTTAGAACTTATCAACTTTCACATCACAGACACATTGCTTCTTTATTTAGATATCAATTTATTGATTTTTGGATTTCGTGGTGAAATTAATTGAGAAATAATTCGAAATGTGAATACATGTTTATTGAGTAAGCATATATGCATCTGATGTATGGTCTTGCATCTTGCAATGCTTTAGAAGCCAGGAGGTTATATCACGACATATATCCTTATCGTACTCCGTCAGAAAACATTTCAACGAGTTGACCAACGTTTAAACCTACGGTTGCACTGGTTGCGAATTCTGATGAAATCGTAGTAGTCCTAATACGTCAGAACTGTTCTTCAGAATATGGTGGTGACACTGTTTGCGAATTCTGAATATCAGTACATCTCCGCGTTCCGGTTAGAATTGTACTATAGCAGTGACGATTTTTATTTAATGGATAACTCATTGCTTATAATATTCATCAGAGTTCGATACATTACCCTCTAATTTTCTTTTTTGGAATTGGTCTTTCAAAAATTCCATATATTTAAAGTAAGACCAGGTAGATTCTTTGACCGCTTCACCTTCATTACCCATTCGTTTTTTTGTAAGTTTGCTCAGTTCCTTACGAAAATTGTCTCTTAAACCTCTCCACTTATTTTTGACAGCTGCGACTAGAAAAAAATTAATAGAATTTTAAAAAAGACAAAAAAAAGTAGAAGGTAGAAAGTTAGTATACATAATATGTTTTTTTTTATTCATATTGTTACACAGTACACTTTTTATTACAGGATTTTATCAACCGGGATGTCATTTTGAGGACTGTTTCTCCTACAGAGTTACGCACTGTGCTATAAGAATTAGAGTATATGAAACATGCCAAACGGTATGGGATATCATCTACCTACTATAGATGAATGGAAAACTATCGCATGTGACTTCAACAAAAAATGGAATTTTCCCAGCTGCATTGGATGCATAGACGGAAAACATGTTCGAATCAAATGTCCTAAAAAAACCGGGTTGATATTCTATAACTATAAAGGATATTATTCTGTAGTATTGCAAAGGATAGCAGACGAAATTACCGATTCATTGCTGTTGAAGTAGGGGCTTATTGAAAGCAAAGCGACGGGGGAACTTTTTCGGATTCAAATGTTTATAAACTACTGGAATCTAACACCTTCAACATACGAACTCATGCAAATATTCCGTGTACAGACATTTCAGTTCCCTATGTCTTGTTGGGTAAACAATTTTTTTCCCCAGAGATCGAAAATGATATATCTAAATCTAATAGACGTATTAAGATAATCGTAAGGACACTGACAAAAAAGTTATTGCAATTTTTCGTGTGCAAAAAACTGTTTTTCGCAATTTTCTCGAAGGAAAATCAAAAAAAAAATTTTTTTGAAAATATATCTTAAAAATATACGTCATTTGAAACAAATTGCTGTCAACCTGGTTGCTGTATCTTTATTAGGAAAGATAATAATCGACATCGAATTTTCAACTTTGAGCTCGATTTTCTCGGAAACTATTCAACTTACAAATTTCGGATTAAACACACTTTTTTGGATCAAAAATATCTATCATTTTCTAGAATTCTGAAGCGATAGTTAATTAATAAATATCATTTAATTATAAATAAAAAAAAGCAATTTTCCGAGAAAAAAATTATATTTCGATAACTAGTTGCGCCACTATAACTTTAATTATATCAATCGATAAGTTTTTCAATTATTTATAACTCTTGTTTGTAACATTTTTTCATACAACCCTTATTTTTTCAAAATAAACTGGAAACACTGAAAAAAGTGACTATTTTTTGGCCAACATTGTGTAAGCCATGGACCGTATGAATTTCCATCGAAGTATGTTTTAGTGATGCCAAAATATACCCTTTTCAGCAATAAAATTGCTAATTACTTTTTTTCCCTACAAAATTTTAATTTCCATGGACTAACATAAAAAATCTTCCATTTGAAAATAAGCGAGTTAGGCTTTCTAAAGGATGTCACAGTCACTTCACTTGCCAATAGATTCCATTACTACATAAAATCGGAATGTCTTTTTTGTTGGGAAGGATCGATTAATGGTGACCAAATACGGTTAAAACTACTATTTTCTTATGGTTTATAAAATATTTAAAAAATACTAATCATATACTATTGAAAATTATTTATCTTCCGCCAAAGTATAATGTTTTTAGCATAATAGATATTTGCAAAATTATTTATACTGTTGCTTTTTACTGCACAGGTAATAATAAAATTGTTACTTTACGACAAGTTAAAGTTATTAAACTAAAGGAAAAAAGTCGTTGTATTACGGAAAGAATTTCAAATATTTTTCTAGTAATTTATACTAACGCGCTTCCCTGCTGAAAAGTCATTACTGTTGCAATTTCTTGTTTTCCTGCCATATCTGCTAGGAATAATTACAATAACTTCTTATTATGCGATTTTTAGGTGAATTCTTGATTTTGCATGGATGTAAAATAGAATTTTACTATCATTATAATGCATTTCCATAAAACGCAACTCTTTGATCTACAGGTGGTTGATGATTACTGCGAAACTATTTTATATTTAAACTTCTAGAAAGATTTTATTCTTAAAAATAATACGGGACAATAAATAAAAAATGTCATCAAAAAAATACTAGGATTATCTGTTTGGTTGCGATGACCCTGAAAATGATAATTTAATTCTTAGCTCACGTTTTCTTACTCACATACTTAATAAACGGCCCTTGTTTACTACCACCTACTACCAGTCTCTGATAACATTAATAATGAATATAGATTACATTACACGAACGCAGCTGTTAATGGATTTGTCCCTGTTTCAAGTAGAGTCGCGTTAATCAAGATAAAGGGAAAACCATTTGACCTAAATATCATACAGGCAAACGCACCGACATCTGACAGCAGTGAAACTGAAATAGAGGAGTTCTATGAGCAGCTTAAAACTACTCTCAAACACACAAAGAAAGAAGAAGTTAACATCATCTTAGGAGACATGAATGCCAAGATTGGAATGGGAAAGGTTGATTGCGTGGTGGGTGGTTTTGGACTGGGAGTGAGAAATGAGAGAGGAGAGAGATTGATAGAGTTCTGTAAAGAAATGGACTTTACAATCATGAACACCTTTTTAAAACTACCTCCCAGGAGAATATACACTTGGAAATCTCCAGCTGATAACAGCAACAAGATCGTGAGAAATCAGATTGACTTTGTGATGATAAACAGAAAATATCGCAACGCAGTTGTCTCCTGTAAAACATACCCAGGTGCAGACATCCCATCAGATCATAACCTGCTACTAGCTCGTACCAAACTTCGACTAAAAAAAATAGTAAAGAAGATACCATCAAGAGGGGTTGATGTGCGGAAACTCAAACAAGAGAACATACTCCAGCAAACGAAAGAAAAGATAAACAACGAACTTAAGAATGTATCAGAGAACAACAACCATGAAGCAGAAGTTGAAGAGCTCTGGAACAAAATAAAAACATCTATAACTTCAATCACACAAGAAGACCTGAAACCTGATAGAATGATGAAAAGGCAAGAATGGATGACAGACACTATCTTGGAACTTATGGAAGAAAGAAGACAATACAAAAACAGAAATAATGAGAATTACAAAGAACTACACAAAAGAGTATTGAGAGCAATCAAAGACGTTAAAGAACGATGGCTACAGGAAAAATGTGTTGTCCTAGAATAATCTTGGACTCGGACAACAACATCATCACCGAAACTGACAAAAAACTTGCAAGATGGAAGCAATACATGGAGGAATTGTTTGGAGATGAAAACAACAGTACTGTGAATACAGTCGTTGGCGGGGAAGGGCCTACCATCACACAGGCGGAAGTGGAATCAGCGATAAATACACTCGAAAATAACAAAACCCCCTGGCCAGATCAGATACACGGAGAAGTTCTCAAATTAATTGACTCAGAACAAATAAAACTACTGACCACCCTCTTTAACAAAATTTACATGAACGGTCAAATACCAAAAGACTGGCTACTGTCGACATTCATCCCGATTCCCAAAAAAACGAACGCAACTAAGTGCTCCGATCATAGAATAATCAGCTTGATGAGCCACGCTTTAAAAGCTTTTCTTAATATCATTCAAGCACGAATATATAGAAAACTCGATGAAAACGTAAGTGACACGCAGTTTGGCTTCAGACAGGGACTTGGCACTAGAGAGGCCTTGTTTTCCATGCAGGTTCTGATTCAAAGAGCACGTGAAATCAATGCCGACGTCTTTGCATGCTTCATAGATTTTGAAAAGGCATTTGACAAAGTGCAGCACAGTAAACTGATTTCAATCCTACAAGAGACAGGAATCGACGGCAGAGACAAAGAGATAATATCAATGCTATATTCACAACAAAAGGCTATTGTACGAGTTGAGAATGAGACAACAGAAGAATTTAATATAAAGAGAGGAGTACGCCATGGCTGTATACTGTCGCCACTACTATTCAACGTATACTCAGAACATCTATTTAAAGAAACACTGGGCAACATAGAAGATGGAATTATTGTAAGTGGAGAAGTAATAAACAACCTAAGATACGCGGATGATACCGTTCTTATAGCCGATACTGCAGAGGGACTTCAAAGAATTATCGACCGAATAGTGACAGCTTGCAACAGATATGATATGAAGATAAACTGCAAGAAGACGCAAACGATTATTGTCAGTAAAAACGACGTCGGCAATATACAGTTTACTGCCAACAACGTAACTCTCACAATGGCCGAGACGATCACATATCTGGGCTGCACGTTGAATAAGGACTAGGACCACTCTCGAGAAATAAGAAGCCGAATTGAGAAAGCAAGAGGTACTTTTAATAAGCTGCGCAACATACTCTGCAACCTATCCCTCAGTATACATACGCGGATCAGGATTTTGAAATGCTATGTACTCTCAACTCTCTTATATGGAGCACAAGCCTGGACCCTTACCGATGCTTCATGTAAACGTATAGATGCATTTGAGATGTGGTGCTACCGCCGCATGCTTAGGGTTCCTTGGATACACCACGTATCAAACGAAAACATTTTACAACGTACCGGTGGAGAACTGGAATACCTTACAAATGTCAAACGCAGAAAATTGGAGTACTTTGGACATATCATGCGGAATGAGAAATATCGCCTGCTCCAACTTATCCTGCAGGGGAAGATGGAAGGCCAGAAATCAGCTAGACGAAGACGAATATCATGGCTGCGCAACCTACGAACATGGACTGGAATGACATCAACAGGTCTGTTCAGAGCAGCAGTGAATAAAGTAATATGGACCAATGTGATAGCCAACATCCAAAGAGGATAGGTACTTTAAGAAGATAGATTACATATAGAAGCGCCGTTCTTAGTTAGAAAGCGTCACCAGTCATGGATACCAACTAAGGAAGTTGGAAGGGGTAAAAGGAAAGAGAATACCCTAAACTAAATTTGGTTCCGCATGTAACTCTGTACTCCCCTTAATGTGGCTATGCTGCACTTGCGCAGTAGGTCAAAGGACAGTACTTGACTTGAGAAACCTCTTATTATGTTATTATATTGAAAAATTACAATTTAAAGTTCAGGTTATAATACGACTAATGAAATAAACACTGCCTTAAAAGAGATTTAAACATAATTCGAAATAAAATCTTATTTTATCTACAATG
Source organism: Diaprepes abbreviatus (assembly GCA_034092305.1). Taxonomy (NCBI): domain Eukaryota; kingdom Metazoa; phylum Arthropoda; class Insecta; order Coleoptera; family Curculionidae; genus Diaprepes; species Diaprepes abbreviatus. The sequence continues at coordinate 1,481,837 of JASJET010000037.1, read as the reverse complement.
TTAAAAAGGATCTGGCCATAGGGATTAACTATATGTTACTCTTCCTTTATGTTATTATTAAATAAAGTGTTTTCCATGTATCTTCTAAACTTTAAAATAATTACTTTCTGATAAAAAAAAATTAAATGTAAAAAATGATAAAAACTACACACTGGCGCAAACAAAACTTGAAAATCGTCGATCTATTAAAAGATCTTCAGCTTCAGTCATACTCTAGATTTACACAACAATAGATTTGTTTGAAGGCTGTTTATGGTCGGTAGGGGAGACCCTTTTTTAATGTTTGACAGATATAAACATATTTACTTATCTTTTCTTTCAGTTTAATTTTGTCGTAACTTTTTTTCGGTCTTTTTGAGTGTTAGAAATCACTATAAATGGGAAGTTTACAATTAATATTAACAAAAAGAGGATTTAAAAAATTATTTTTATCGGTAAATATTGTTAGATATTGTTTACATATTGAAAATATCAATAATAATAATTTAGGCAACCATATGTTCATACTTTATGTATTCAGAATTGACGTACGGATTATCATATGATACTCGTTTAAATAATGCATAGCATAAAATCGGTATGTCTGTACCAAGAAATCTACTGTTTATCAATACTTTTCCAAATATAAATAAAAACATTATTATGTTATTCAGCGTTCAAACAATCGGGCTCTAGTTCTGACGTTATGCTAATTCTACAGGGGTATGTTCGAAGATCTTAAGTATAATTTTATATATTGATGTAATACAAAAAACGTAGGTACTTACCAAAAATAATGAATTTCCGGGATCGAACCACGTGGTTTACAAAACAATATCATACACTGATGCATTATTATAAATAAAGTTTATACAAATATCTTGACAACATTCACAAATATAAATTCCGAAATTTAACTAATGACATTGCACCGCACAACAAAAAAAAATAAGCATCGAAAACGATGACAAACAACCGCATAAAACACAAAGAATACGCCGGGACACCGATCGTGTCGCAAGCCCTGCTGTGGTTTCCAGTTCTCACATTGCCAACTTCATGCAACAAATTTACTACGAAATTTCTTTTTGCGCTTGCCCCACATAGCCAGTCGATGTCAATTTATGACATTTATTTTCTGCATAGTGGAACACTTTTTTAGGTATTTAGCCTATTTTTGTAGTTTTCCATATCCCTTCCAACTTCCTTGATACCAACATATTCAAACCGGCGCGGATTAAGTGAGAGGGAAAAATTGATTTCAGGTAAGGTGACCTCTAGTGGCAAAGTAGGGAAACATTTTTATAACCGAATCATAGCAGTATTTATGCGTAATTTCTTTGCCAAAAATCAACTCCATAATTTAAAAACTAATCGCAAGATGTTGAAAAAAATGAACTTTGATATGCTATAACTGGAGAAGTATTGAGTTTTTGACCTTTTGTTAATTAACTTACTACCAATATGGGGAGGATATCAAAAAAGATGCTAAAATCTTTGGCGATCTCCGCAGCAGGAAGATGAAGATGATATGCCCGTTAACCTTTCTTCTAACATGTTGTGACGAAAATGTAATACCAATATCGTTGCAGATAAAACACCACATAACCTCCAGAAGTGCCAAGAATATCTACAAGCATGCAAGCACAGTCCTCGTCAGAAAAAGGATCAAGGCAATTCGTCGTGATTTCGATACAAATGCCCGTAATTTCTATAAATTAAAATCTAAGATTATCATCTCTAATGGTACAGGACAAATTTGCAACGTTGGAAAAAGTCACCTACACCCAAGCAGAAAGAATCCATCAACAAGTCACTATGAAGCAAAAAAGAAAATTAGAAGGACTTTTGAGCAACAATTATACAGCAAGCGTACACAGTCGTCAATTTATCAAGTATACAACTTACCCAAGCAGAGAAAACTATCTTATCCAAAGGACACACACACCATTACTCCAAGGCGCATACCAGTGGAAGAAATAATTTCTAATGTCGAAGCTTCCATTAGAAAATTACCTCCAGAGCATGCAGACACGACACGATTCGATACGAACAGCGGAGATAATAAAACATTCACAGTCACCTAAATCAAATATTACATCAGCTAAAAGGAAGGCTATTAAAAAATCGAATGAGAACAACCCATCTTAGTTCTCCCAGCTGACAAAGGAAAGGCAACTGTTGTTATGGATAAGGACAAATATACTGAAAAAATAAACCAGTTCTTGAACGACAATACTTAAAAAGTCATTCGAACGGATCAAACAAACAAAATCGAAAGGAATCTTACGTCTCTAATTAATGCTTCCAGACTTACTTCAGATGAAAAGAAAGCCGTTACATCAAGCAGCTCCAAGATTCCACGCCTCTATACACTGCCTAGAATACACAAAGAAAATGTACCCCTACATCCAATCTTCAGCGCAATTGACTCGCCAACCTACAAAATAGGTAAATATCTGACTAAACCTTTACATCCCTTTACAGGAAAAACCGAATCCTCTGGACACTTTGTCCAAATATTAAAAACCATCCAATTAAAGCCCGGAGACATATTGGTCAGTTTTGATGTAGAATCACTATGCACGAATGTTCCTATAGAAGATTCAGTTTTCATAATATCTGACATATTACGAAACAACAACATGGACTACACCCTACTAGAATTAATTAATCATGTCTGATTTCCACTTATTTTACTTTTTAAGGAACTTTCTACGAGAAGACTTCGAGACAGGGCATGGGATCTCCGCTATCACCTGTGGTAGCTAACATCATCATTGAAGTTTTCGAAGAAAACGCCTTGTCCTCTGCTCCTCTAAAATCTAAATTTTGGTGCAGATATGTTGAGGATACCTTCGTAGTATGGCCACATGGCGCAGATAACCTTTTGGATCATCTAAATCAATAACACCCTAGCATAAAATTCACTATGGAAACTGAATCAAATAGTGCCCTTCCCTTTCTTGATGTACTAGAACAAAGAAAAGATAATGGAAATTAGGACATTCTGTGTACAGAAAACCAACACATACAAATCGTGATCTCAATGCAACGTCACACCATCATCCTTTTCTATCATACCCTAGATATAAACAACAATACATTTGTTTGAAGGTACTCGTTGTGTTCAGCGTCCAGTGCACCATTCACCTGACTTTTCATTGCCTAAAAATATATCTGAACCCTTAGAACAAGACAAGGAAGGACCAAGCTCATCACAAAATAATACTGATTTTGAAGGTATATCAAATGAGCCAAAATGCTTTTCCCAAAATGAGTTAAATGATCTTGAAAGAGATTTAAATCTTTCTAAACAAGCTTCAGAATTGTTGGCATCAAGACTGAAAGAAAAAAATTTAATTTCCTCAAATACTAAAATAACTTTTTATCGTGAAAGAGATAAAGAATTACGGCGTTATTTTTTCGAAGAAAACGGTATTACCTTTTGTTCAGACATTAAAAACTTGTTGATAAAAATGGGCTTGAAACAATACTTTGGTTGGCGTTTATTCATTGATAGCTCAAAACGTAGCCTAAAATATATTCTATTACATAATGGAAATAAGTACGCTGGGGTACCTATTGCCCACAGTATAAAGTTAAAGGAAGAATATTGTAACATCTCGCTAGTCTTAAATAAAATACAGTACAATGACCATATGTGGCAAATTTGTGTTGATTTAAAAATAGTGAACATTCTTCTCGGTTAACAAAGTGGTTACACTAAGTTTCCCTGTTTTATATGTCTTTGGGATAGTAGAGCTAAATAAGAGCATTGGGTAAGAAGAAACTGGCCCTTGAGAAAAAATATGAAGCCTGGAAAGCAAAATATAGTCCAGAATTCACTAGCAGCTCGTGACAAAATTATCCTTCCACCATTACATGTAAAAGTGGGCATCATGAAACAGTTTGTAAAATCATTAAATAAAGACGAGGACTGCTTTTCTTACATTTGCCAAAATTTCCTCAGCTCACTATGGAAAAGATTAAAGCCGGTATTTTTGATCGCCCCCAAATTAGACAACTTACGAAAGATACTCAATTTAGAAATTCTATGACTGAGTTAGAACTAAGGGCTTGGACAGTTTTCGTCTCTGTGATGCAGAATTTTCTTGGAAATCAGAAAATTATATTGGACTTGTAGAAGACCTTCTGTTACAATTTAAAAATTTGGGGTGCAATAGTGCATAAAACTCCACTTCCTCCAAAGTCACCTAGACAGGTTTCCGGAAAATTTAGGAGATATGAGCGAAAAGCAGGGAGAGCGTATGCATCAGGACTTAAGCGTCATGGAAGAGCGCTATCAGGGTTTCTGGGATACGAATATGATGTCTGACTATTGTTGGTCTCTGCACGTCATTTTGCTAAGTGTACACATCAGACAAGAGCTTTAAAATTAAGTTTTTTAGACTCAATGTTTAACTTGATTTTTAAAAAAAATTTTGTGTATTTCTATACATGTTTTTTTCTGTTTTATACCTTCATAGCTGAAACTCAGAAACTAGAGCTGATAAAAAAATTCTACTCGTATATTTGAAATTAGCATATCATAAGTAGTCAACAACAGCTAAAATTTCTTCGGCTTCAGATGTACTGTAAACTAGTGTTATCATATGATACTCGTCTAAATAGAAAAGGATAGCATAAAATCGGCAAGTCTGTACCAAGAAATTAAATATCTGCTGTTTATAAACACTTTTTCAAATATAAATAAAAATATTATTACGTTATTCAGCGTTCAAATAACCGGGCTCTAGTTCTGGCGTTATGCTAATTCTACAGGGGTATGTTCGAAGATCATCCTTCTCAAAAACAATTATACATGATATATGTCTATAATTTTGCGTGGAATTTAAAAATGAAATAGCATGTAGGATGTTCTATTTAAAATAAGCAAGAAGGCATCAACTTCCGACATAACCGTTCTAATTTCCCATATCGGTTTTTGTAAACTACCAAATTTTAGACACTTTTTTTTAATTACAGGAGTCCAAGATTAAATTAAATATTTTTTGTTCAGCAATAATTAATTTTAAAAAATTGGAAATATTAATTAATTTTTTTTAAAGATTTTTAATGAATTATAACGATATAATAACTAAAATTATTACAATTTTGTATAATTTTGTTTATAAAATCACACCCATGTAACTTTTATGATGACGTCGACGCTAACACCTTAAAAATCGATATCTTAGCACCCTAGGGCATATTACAATTTAGAATCAATTTCTTTCTCAGTAATTTCCATATTTAAATGTTCATACTTTTTTTTAGATGACATAATGATTTTTAGTGTGTAAGACTATTTTTGAGACCTTATAACGTCAATTTATTTTGGGCTACTGTTAATTTAGTGGTATAAAAGTGGTTCGTTGTTAGCTGATACTTATCAAACTGAATTTTATTTTTGATTGTACATTTTAGTAAATTTAAAACGTAATAATGGTATTTAATTTCGTTACGTTTAGTAAACAAAAAAACTTTACCAACAAAATCATCAACTTTTCTATTTATTTTTCATTTCATCACCAAGGTTTATACTTTTTTATGCTTAGCTTTAAAAATTTATTCGTTAACTTACACAATAACTTTATTAATTTCTTGATTTCGTTCTGGTTTTTTCATCTTCAGTTTCACATACTTTAATGGTACACATGAACTATTGTAAAAGCTTTATCAAGAATCTGAGTCCATCATATTTTGATGCGCTAATTAATACACGTATGATATTTATGTAAACTAATTGCCCGCCACGTACTCAATTCCGAGAAAATTACAGATAAAGGCGCGATAAACCTACCTTAATTTTTCACTAGACTGCTTTGCATATTTATTAAATTTTATTGGGTTAAGAGTGAAAATATTATTAAAAATTACGGTAGATAATTACAGTTTAAATTAAAATTTTTTAAGAAGTCACCTAAACAAACAGCATTTATTTACTTATATTTACGTTGCATGGAGGGTTGCAATATTAGCAAAAGGAATTGTGACAATTAAAAGACCCAAATAAGGATGCTGTTTCTCACAATTGCTGCTTAAGATTATATATATATATATATATATATATATATATATATATATATATATATATATATATATATGTGTGTGTGTATGTGTGTGTGTTTGTGTTTCCACTTCCTGAAACAGTCCAGGAAGTCAATTTTCGGAATTACCTTCAGTGCATTCGTCGCATTAGTTTCAATTATCTCTTTGTCATCGAACCAGTGTCCTTTGAGCGGCATTTTTAATCTGGGAAAGAGCCAAAAGTCGCATGGAGCTACGTCGGGACTGTACGGAGGCTGGCGAAGCTGTACGATTTGGTGCTTCGTTAAATATTGCTGCACAAGGTTCGATGAATGCGCTGGCGCATTGTCGTGGTGAAGCCAATCACTGCTTGTCTAAAGCTGTGGCCGTTTTCTTCTGACTGCGTCACGTAATCTTTTCAATACTTCAACATAGTATTCTTTAGTTTTCGTGTGATCTCTCGGAGCGTATTCATGGTGCACAACACCTTCATAAACAGTCAACATTGTCTTCACTTTGCTCCGACTTTGTCGTGCTTTTTTTGGTGTTGGCGATTCAGAATGCTTCCACTGTGAAGACTGTCGCTTTGTTTCTGGATCATAACCGTAAACCCATGATTCATCACCAGTAATAATCTTCTTGAGTACATTTCCTCATCATTAGAAACCATTTCCAAGTGGTCCTGAGCGATTTCAAAGCGAAGATTCTTCTACTCTGCCGTTAGCAATTTTGGGACGTATTTCGCACACACACGAGCCATTGCCAAATTCTCGGTTAAAATTCTCCAAACTGTAGTTTTTGGTATTCCAAGATCACTTTCTAGTTCGCGTACAGTCAACCGACGATCTCCTTCAATTGCAAGTTGCACACTCGACATTTACTGATGTTATTGCGCTCGAAGGTCGGCCAGAGCGAGAATCACTGTCAACTGACGTGCGGCCCATTCAAACTGTTTGTACCACTCTTTTATTCTTGCTTTATTCATATACTCCTCTCTAAATGCCTTATTCATCATATTAATTGTTTCCGAGCAAGTTTTTCCAAAATTAAAGCAAAACTTGATGCAAATATGTGGATCTAATTTTTTCGTCATTTTTTACAATAACAAAATGCGACGAACGAAAAAAAGACACTGTAAACAAACGCACACCGTTCACGAACTAACACGTCTAGTCGATAACGGCGCAGACTTACTGGTAATGTCCATGCCCCACAGAGGTCGCTCGGAAGTTTTGACGCGGAGACATGAATGTAGGCTCGATACTTTTGGGACAAAACTCGAAAGAGATACTTGTAGGGTGGAAAAGAAAATACTGAGATATGAATCCACCTCTCAAAGAGTAGGCTGCAAGATATACCTAGGCTAACTCAACAGAAGAAGAGACACTTTCAATTAGAAAGTAATGCATTCAACCTGCCTTTTACGTGGAATATCCTAAAGCTGATACTATCGGCGGCTCTCGAAAAACAAAAAAAACTTTTTTCAACGTAAACACTTTAGTTTATATGTAATTTTATTATTTTGTTGGATATTCTTTATTCTGAATAACAACTTTGCGTCTTGTATGCATTGACATGACTAAATGTTGATATAGTTTCATAAAAGTTCGATTTGGGCTGCAAAAAAAGCCTATTTTTATATTTTTCTTCATTCAGGATAATCTATTCTCATAAACACCATGATACAAAAGACAATTTCATATTTTAATATTTCCTTCACTATGTTATAAGAAAATACAAGTAATGCAATCAAAGATTGAGAGATCAATGTTAGGAATTTCTCTCCGAAATAAAATTCCCAAGAAAACTTCCTAACACACAAAGGGGGTACGAGATGTTGTAAAAGCTGTCCTGTGTTCGCAATGTAACTGGCAGGCCATGTGGCTCGAATGATGGTTGGTTGTTGGACGCCAAGGACAACGCATTGGAGGTCAAGACTAGAAGCATACAGAAATATAGGACGTCCATCACATCGCTGGACTGACGATATAAAGAAACTCGTGGCAAATTGGTTATTACTTGCCCAGGATAGACAAAGATGGCAAAATCTGAGAGAGGGTTTTATCCAGCAATGTATGTTGAGCTATTTTTTTCTTTTAAGGCATCTCAAAAAACTTCGTCATGACTTCCAATACAAATTGTGTTTCACCAAACTACAAAACCTTCTTTTAATCATTTACGGTGCAATCGATATGATCCATACCGAACTTTAACGTACCTAAGCGATTTTATCTTGTTTTCGTGTCAAAAAATGCTGCACTATCAAGGCCTCTTCTTATGGTTCAAGAATAAATGCTAATTTATTTATTCCGATGTCACGAAAGCATTTTTTTGGTAACAAGAACAATAGTTTCATCTAGTTTCCTGCTATCATTACATGCTTGTTAAATTATAAAATAAAGTATATTTCTAATAGGTAGTGATACATTTCCATTAAATTGAATCTACTACACTGATTATTCTAAAAAATAATATCCCGAATATTCTGGAAATATAATAATCTTCAGAGATTCCATTTTGTCACCTATCTCAAAACGCCACACACGATGTCCCACCAGGCAAATTAAAATCCAGCACGCGGTGTTTATTTTGCCCAGATGAGCCTTTATTCTCTTTACTGTAATCGATTCTTCGATTGGTGGGTAAATATGCAATGAACGGGTGAATTAAAATAATAAAATAACAGTTTAGTAAAGAATTTAAAGTGGCTTTCTACGAGGTGGTCCTTTAAAACCACTTTTTCCACTACGGAAGCTGCAAAATTGAACAAAAAGGTTTTGCTCATACTGATTATTTGCTATCCACTGTTTAAAAGCTATCTTGATTTGTCTTATCAGTCATTGTATTATGCAAAATATAATATTATTTCATAGCTTTTCTCTCTTTTATTAAGAACAGCTGTAGAGGTTTTTGCTGATTAGATTTGACGAGTTTGTGGTACTAAATGTGATTTAATGTTTAAAAATTAAAATATCTGTAAGATATAAAGGGAGTTAATATGGTTATAGAAAAATACGTATTATATGTAATAGTATGTAGTGGTATTTATCGTCCTTGGAAAAGACCTGTTAGAATAAAGCTGACAAAAAATAAAGTGAGTGAGGCACACAGTTCTTTTTTTTTCGAAATATTAAAGCAGAAATTTCATCAGTTTTAATTCGTTTCTAAAAAATGTATTTTCTTGTCTAAAAAATTGTCAAAGCCTGTTCTCTTAAATCCCTCATGTCTGCTTTATACAGGATTGTGAATAATGTTATAACTTTAAAAACCAGTATTCCTTTCCCCAAACTTTCAAAAATAATGTGTAAAGTAAGATATATACAGGGTGAGTCAACGATTGGATGAAATAGGTTTGTGCCTTTTCGGTAAAATTTACAAAGAAACTATATTTATTGTTTGATACAGTTTATTTTTACGCAGATTTTAAAAATATTTAGGACTCTACAGGGTGAGCCAAAAAACTAGGACAGCATAAAGTTGTATTTTTTTAAATAGAACACCCTATATACGAATCGTATTTTCGATTTAGCTTATAATTTTAAATATTTTTTATTAAGGGTTTACTATAACAAAACTTTATAGTTTCTGAGATAATTAAGTTTAAAGAAAAAAAGTCACATTTTCAAGCATCAATTCAATCCTAAATAACATTTTCAATTTTGTGACAAATATATTCAAATTTGGATTTAGCAAGGCCAAGGACAAGTTAACATAATTTTTACCTAATATTTGCAATAAAAGCTACAGGGTGTTGAACACATCGGCTCAAATTTGAACAAGTTTAAATGAATAAATATCTTTTTTTTTTTAAATGGTACACCTTGTATATTTTCATGTTATTTAATAGAATAATAAAAACCCTAAAAGTTTTGTTCAATATATCCTATACCTATTTATAATAGTTTTTGAGATATTTCAGTTTTTCTTATTTTCCATACTTTTTTACAGAAATAGTCTTCATTATGCCATGGCAAAAACAATGTAAAAGAACATTTTTCTGTGTGTCAAATTTATAACCGCAATCGCTTCTTTTGGTTTTTATGTAGTGTAGTTTGGTTTCTTTTGCATTCATCTTGTATTGTAAAATGAATTTTCCAAAGAATGAGTTAATAGATATGATTTATACAATAGGAGAGGTTCAAAAAAATTGCCTTCTTGCTCAAAGAATTTACAAAATGAAGTATCCTGATCGACGCCAGCCTAATACCCATAGTTTTCAAAACTTAATGCAAAGATTTGATTCTTCTGGTACTGTTGATTATCCAAAACGTAAAGTGGTCAACAAACCAGTAACTAATGAAGAAAAAGAACTACAAGTATTGTTAAATGTTCAGGAAAATCCTTATATTGGTAGCCGTCAGTTAGCAGCATTATGTGAAACATCACAATCCACCGCTAATCGTACTACCAAGAAATATAGGTATCATCCATATCACATGGAATTACACCAAGAATTGCATGGACATGATTTTGAAAGTCGTGTAAACTTTTGTCGTACAATAAATGCGGAGATTCAATCAAATCCAAATTTATTATGCAAGGTAATGTTTAGTGATGAAGCTACTTTTAGAAGTAACGGTGCCGTAAATAGACGCAACATGCATTATTATGCCACAGAAAACCCATTTTGGATTAGAGAAGTGCAACATCAAAACCACTGGTCATTAAATGTTTGGTGTGGTATTCATCATAATCGAATTATTGGACCCCACTTTTTTAATGAACCACTAAATGGCCATAGTTACCTGAACTTTCTACAAGAAGAACTACCCCAACTGCTTCAAGGTCTCGATAGGGATGAGCTCGACAGTATGTGGTTCCAGCACGATGGTGCGCCTCCGCATTACCATGGTGAAGTTCGTGCGTTTTTGGACCAACGATATCCGCAAAAATGGATTGGACGTGGGGGTTTCATTGAGTGGCCACCAAGGTCTTGCGACATCACCCCATTAGATTTCTTCCTATGGGGTTATATTAAAAATAAGGTGTATGTTAATCCACCAACAACAGTGGAAGATATGCGAAACAGGATTAGGGATGCCTGTAGAACAATAACGCCACTAATTTTGTCCAGGGTCCGAGAAAATCTGCAAAAAAGACTAAATTTGTGCATTGCACAAGAGGGTCGTTTATTCGAACACTTATTAAAAAGAAATAATTAATCTCAGTATTTAATAGGTAATTTTTTTGTTTCAATTTAGTATAAAAGTAAATATGTATTTGCCTTGTCGTTATTGTTGTGTTAATTTTTTCACGTTATGTTTAATTAAACTATTGCCGTTGTAATATAACGAATAATGTATTTCATCATATTTAACCACATTCTGTTTGTTTCTGTAGCTTCTTTTTATTATTTTACATGGCTACTATGATAATGAAGACTATTTCTGTAAAAAAGTATGGAAAATAAGAAAAACTGCAATATCTCAAAAACTATTATAAATAGGTATAGGATATATTGAACAAAACTTTTAGGGTTCTTATTACTCTATTAAATAACATGAAAATATACAGGGTGTACCATTAAAAAAAAAGATATTTATTCATTTAAACTTGTTCAAATTTGAGCCGATGTGTTCAACACCCTGTAGCTTTTATTGCAAATATTAGGTAAAAATTATGTTAACTTGTCCTTGGCCTTGCTAAATCCAAATTTGAATATATTTGTCACAAAATTGAAAACGTTATTTAGGATTGAATTGATGCTTGAAAATGTGACTTTTTTTCTTTAAACTTAATTATCTCAGAAACTATAAAGTTTTGTTATAGTAAACCCTTAATAAAAAAGATTTAAAATTATAAGCTAAATCGAAAATACGATTCGTATATAGGATGTTCTATTTAAAAAAATACAACTTTATGCTGTCCTAGTTTTTTGGCTCACCCTGTAGAGTCCTAAATATTTTTAAAATCTGCATAAAGATAAACTGTATCAAACAACAAATATAGTTTCTTTGTTAATTTCACCGAAAAGGCACAAACCTACTTCATCCAATCGTTGACTCACCCTGTACATAATATATAATGTTCGAGACTCGGAGAATTTATGTTATAAATAACTTAGTTAATCAAGAAGTTATAGAGGGTTTTCGAAATTCATTTTCTTAAAAGATAATGATGTTGAATAAGTTGTGGAAGGTATACTAGAAAAAAATGGGAAGGATATTTCGTCATATTTTAAGGATAACTATTGGTTTATCCAGTTTCGATGGGGTCATGGGTACACTAAAGAAGTGAATGATTTTCACACATAACAAATCCTCATATGTGCAAGAATGTGAAAACAATGGTTCTCGCCGATTTTCGATCGAAAGCGTATACTATTACTAAATCATTTAATATATCTGAAACGTTTTGCTAATTCTACGTGAATATTAGACGTAAAGTTTCAAAAAAGTGGGTTCGAAGATCGTTGACTTCCAAACAAGGACTCCTTCGGCCATTTAGAATCCTTGGATAGAGACCCTCTAAAATACAAACAGGTCGTTAAACATCAGTGAAATCCAGAAAGAAAATTAGAGTCCATTTTATGGATCCACAAGTATTTTTTTGCCTTCAAAGAAGACCTTTACACGATATTCAGTTGAGATTGACATAACTACCATCTTCTCGGACGAAGTAGAAATAATTTTTGTTGAATATATATAAAAGAACACCACAATAATAACAGGTACCTACTGCGATATATTAACAAAACTATGTACGGTCAGAACCGTCCAGCATGTACTCATTATCATATACCTATATTTGTAAGGAGGAGAAATAGATACCTTTCAGTTTGAGAGTAAGATTAGAGTAATTCAGAATCTACAGACACATGTAATAGCAGTCTGAAAAATTTCATGAGGGCTGCGGTTTATTAACATGGAGGTTGTTAGTGTTGATTCGAGGGATGATTGGAAGATTCTAGGTGAACTATAAAGCTGTATCAAGTCAGTGCAATATGCTAAATATGGAATTTCGTACCATTTTGAAACTGTTTCTTCATCCAACAAATACTTTTTAAACTTCATTGTTGCTATGGTCGTATAACATCTTTGGTCTATTTTGTAAGAAAAATATTGCAGTGTGATGCTACACCGTTTATTTATTCTGGTTTAAGGTGTTTCGTTTTCAGTTTTTAAGAGGTTAGGTTCTAAAATGCCCTGAGCTATCATTCCAGAATGATACATTTTACGATATAGGACCGTCATTTGTGAACAACTCTTAAATTTTCCAAACACTCATGGAAAAAGAAAATTCGTTTATTACTTTCATTGATATAGAGGGAGCGCCTCCGAGGAATGCTAGAAAGTAGAATCATCACTACATCTATTAGAAACGAAGCGGAAACAGTCACCACAGTCAAAGGCAATACTCAACAGGACTCTGCTGTGGTCACTGATCGTGAATAACTTGCTTCAAATAAATTATGCTGATAATCTAGTTACTATTAGAGGAAAAATAAAGGGGTTATTATAAGTTTCATGTCAACTGCCTTAAATCAAATTAGTAACTGGTGGACAAGTTAAATTTCTTGAAGTAGTAACATACCAGGAAGTGACCTGGAATAGATATATTGAAAAGATTCTCCGAAAGATGACAGCAAGATAAACATTCGGTAAAATTTTAAAACCTGGGATTTGAGCCCAAAAATGAACTTATGCTCATATGAAATGAACATAAAACCCATATCACGTATCCCTCGGTAGTGTGATAGCCGAAAATACAGCAAACAACGTTTTAAAGAAAGCTACAAGAAATACAGAGATATGCCCTAATTTCTCATAGGGACAATAGAGGCAATATTGAATCTCCCTTCACTGTATATAGCCATGATGAAGGCGGCAGCAAAAATAGCCCTTAAGCTGTCTCAAACAAAAAACCTCAAAACTGAAAACTTTGTTGGATATATGAAAATTCTGGGTACAATTCCACAGACTTTATAGTCCATTTCAATAAGGTATGACTTTAATAGAAACTATGAAGTAGTAACTGACTTACCGAGCGAACAGAGAGAGGTTCCCTCGACTAGGGAACAATAAGAAATCTCTTTCCTCTGAGACACCATCTAAGAAAAAATGGATAAAGCTTAGAAGGAGATCTGACGTTTCTGCGATCTGTGCAGCGGAAATAGCGAAACACCTGCTTTGCGAATGCATGGTAGTTTTCTGCAAAAGACTTAAATTTCTGGAAGACTTTAATGTCTGAAGGAACAAAGTACTTACTCTTCAGAAAAGTCTAAATATTCCGGGCTTATATTAGATTATTATAACCCACAAAAAATCTTATAGGTCGAAGTAAGTTCTGTAGAGTGGCAAAGAAATCTTTAAAGCCCATTCAAAATCTACAATCTTCAGTTTACAAGCTACCTAGTATAATTCCTTCACAAAGATTCGTCATGATCATATATATATATATATATATATATATATATATATATATATATATATATATATATATATATATACTTCACTTTTGTATCTTATACCTTGGTTTATATTTTTCTTTAATTTTTTCTTGGGTGTAGGTTTTCTTGTTTTTAAAATGAAAGACGACAAAAATTTACAATTTCTCCTGACTTTTTGCTCTACATGGTGAGGTTTTTCAAGATATGAAGAAGTACATATGATAAATAAATAACCTTTAAAAAAGCTTTGTCCATTTTTTCTTAGATCGTGTCTCAGAAGAGAGTGTCCTGGAAAGAGATTTCTTATTACTCCCTAGTCGATGGAACCCCTCTCTGTTCGCTCGGTAAATCATTTACTACTTCATAGTTACTACTAAAGTCATACCTTATTGAAATGGACTATAAAGTCTGTGAAATTGTACCCAGAATTTTCATATATCAAACAAAGTTTTCAGGTTTGAGGTTTTTTGTTTGGGACAGCTTAACAGCTATTTTTGCTGCCGGCTTCATCATGGCTATATACAGTGAAGGGAGGTTCAATATTGCGTCTATTGTTCCTATGAGGAATTAGGGCATATCTCTGTATAATTGGGGTAGTTCATGATCAGCAGACATTATGGTGGTCTGACAAATTTCAGGCGTACTGCGATTTAATAATATGAAAATTACATAACAAAACGTACGTAGAAACAATCACCAAGTACCCTTAACAGGCGAAGAATACAGGCCATGACACAATAACTGACGTAAGCAACATCTCAAATCACCCTACAATAATTTACTAATTCAATCGTCTAACACCAGTTCGTGTTTTGTCAAATTTTTTCAACATTTTTCCCACTTGTTTATATTTAATCTCTAGTTATGACTATAAAGTAAAATGTAATTTGTGTAAAATGTGCTTTATTAACAGATAAGTAGTAAAGATATGCCTTATAATTTAAATATTATTGGTAGTTGTTTTCGATCAAAGTTGTAATAATTTATAAAGAGGTTGCATATTCATGTAGGCTGTAGAAACTGAGATTAAAATTTCAAATTTATCTCGCAAGCTGTATAAATGAGTGCACCAGCTTATAGTATTTAATACTAAATAATGTCTTTAATCTTTGATATAAATAGCACGCTTAAAGTAACTAAAGCAAGACAAAATTGATCCAGTTTATTTATAGATAGTAATAATGTCTTAAAAGAATTTATGATCATTAAGTTGTCGTTTGTAGTGAGGATCACTTAAAATGATCAATAGCAGTTCGGAATCATTATGGATTTTATTTTTTGAGAGTTTTGAAAGATTTTTTTAGGAATAAAGTGGAACTACTGCAAGACTTCTTTCTGTACCTAATTATTCAGAGTGGATATAGATATTTTCTAGTTCTCTTCCTTCTTATTTGTAGGTTAAGACTGGGTCCTTTATTTTTAATAGTGTTTCATATTCCTCGGATGCAAATGTAAATCTATTCTAAATAAAAATTGAGTTGTGAATTTAATTGAAAATTGATAAAATTCATTTGTTAATTTTGATGCGAGAGGTAATATAGTGAAAGATCCTAGGTGTATCAAGCCATGCCAAGATGATCGATATGGAATTTCGGATCGTCTTGAAATTACTAGTTCACCAAATAATTTCTTTGGAGGCTTCATTGTTGCCATTATCGTATACCACCAGGCTCCATTTTTCAGATGATCCTCTCTACTTGGCAGAAAAACCTCCAGGGAGAGGTTGGGTTTTAAGACCAGCGTCATGTATCATCTGTCCTTGTGGGGAGTGAGGGACACCTCACCATCGTACTTTCCCAGACACAGCGCTTCGTTCTCTATGTATAAGTGAAAAGGAGGCAGGTTCACTAGGAATTCCAGAGCCCTGATGGGAGCAGTCCTCATCGCACTCAATATTCCCACACAAGCCTTTCTCTGAACTTTATCAAGTTCAAGAATGTGTTTGTGCTTTGTTGTACTACGCCACCATACAATAGCGGCTTACATTATCATGG
This sequence comes from Diaprepes abbreviatus, assembly GCA_034092305.1. Taxonomy (NCBI): domain Eukaryota; kingdom Metazoa; phylum Arthropoda; class Insecta; order Coleoptera; family Curculionidae; genus Diaprepes; species Diaprepes abbreviatus. The sequence continues at coordinate 1,465,442 of JASJET010000037.1, read as the reverse complement.
GGCGGGTCACCATAGTGTGTATCCAAAATAGCACTATAGGTGTCAGTCCCCATGTACACTCAAAGCCCAGAAAGAACATATGGCTCTCTTGGTACCAGCCTCAATATGATCATTCCAGCTCAGTCGTGAGTCCAGAATTCCTCTCAGGTATTTACAGTCCCCTTAATTTGAAGAGTCCTTACCACCAATGTAATTGTGGGAAGTCTTCCCATTTTCCTCTTTTGTGTAAAGAGTATATAATAGTATTAATTTGTGTTTTCAGTTTATAGGGTCTTAAGTTTACTACACTAAAGTATAAAAATCCTTCTAGAAGATCAAGAATCTTCTGGTATCGGCGAAAAAGGTTTATAAAAGGTTCAGTTTGGTTTTCGTTGACAGTTCATTTTGAGAAGTCGTTAATATACCTGGAATTGTTTGACAAGTTGTCAGAATTGTGAAAATAAAAGATTGTGAATAAAGACCGGCCGTCCGGAACAAATATATATTATTTGCAACAGACCCAACGAGATGAAATTTGTCGGCCCGGAGGTGTAAATACTGTTCAGTTCTCAGCGAGTAACGAAACGAACCGCACTTGAAAATGCCAAATGAGATTTTGACGAAACGTCGTGAAAACGATTTTTTGAATGAACGGATTGAAACCCGGAATAACCAAACTATTCATTCTACCATCCGTGAAAACCTACACACAACCAACATCAGAACAATGTACAACATATCCAAACACCAACTGACTGAAACAGAAAAAACAGTTTTAAGTAAAGGTTTCAACTACGCAATAGCTCCAAAAAAGATCCCTATGGATCACACAAATCGAGTCTACTCTTTGTTCTAAAGACAAACACGAGGCTGAGCAAATATAAATATATATATATATATATATATATATATATATATATATATATATATATATATATATATATATATATATATATATAGTGTTAAATTAAAGTATTTATGAAATTAATATTTAGTGTATTTTTGGTTGGTTAATCTTCTGAAGTTTAAAATTAATTTGATTGTGTGCTTTTCTATGAAAGTAAAGATACTCAGTTATTAGCGTATGTTTTAAACAAATATTTCAAATTTTTATTTTCTTTTCATTCAGTTTTGCTGTTTATATCTACCAATTTTTTTTATTTCAGATATCACCAACTCCACACATTGCTACGTCTATGGTACCCCTCAAATGGTGGCAATTTGCCTCACCTGATCAGTCATTACGAGTATAAGTTCAATACTGACTCCAATAGTTTGTTCTCGAAGTATGTACACAAACAATGAGAGAAATCCATAGTTCTCAAAATTGTATTCAGTATTGGTATAATGAAAAAGTTATTCTGTTTTTTCCTCCAACATTTTGTCTTGGTTTCGTTTATTAATTATTATTATTTTCTCAAGTCTATTACCGAGGTGTCACTTAATTCAGATATTTTTTCGCGTACTTGTTCTCGCTCTAAATTATGGTAATTAATAAAGATATTGCATATTCATAAAGGATGTGAAAATTAAGATTAATATTTCCTTATTTTGCTTGCCACGTAAATGAGATCAATAATGTAAATTAATACGTGATTATTTTCTTCATTTTTCGATATGCCTTCTTTACAGGTAATAATGCATAAGAAGTATTAAGAACTCAAATTCAACACCTAAAATATACACAGAGTATATTTTCGGTATTATCTGGATAAATTGGATGGTATACGTTTTTCATTTTACTTTCAATCTTATCCATCGTAAACAAAATGGGGAATAAAATATTTTTGTTTTCAAATAATTTTTGTCCAATCGAATTATAGCATTATTGATGATAGTTTTTCCAAATTTCGAGGAGCTGTTATTGGAATTATTTGTCATAGTTTGTACAATACTGTTTTGAAAAAATACTACTAAAATTAATAATTTCTTCTCAAGAAAGTGTGCATAAGCAAAACTACAATTACTCAACAGAATATTTAACTATTTTTGAAAAATTCTTTCATATTATTTTTTATTGACTTTCATGCAAAGACCATTAATATATATCGTAAAGATCTCTTGCATCTTCAGTAAAAATCAATTAAAATTTTTAATGGTAAGAAAGCCCGTAGTAGCGCATTTTAAGAAATGGCCACGTGACGCGTATGACTTCACATCATAGTAAACAGAGTAACGCTAAAAGATAGTGTTTAATTGCTTGAGATTTTTATTTGTTTCCTATTATAAAATGATTTATAAATGGTGAGAAATGCCTCAATGCACATTGACTTTACCAACACTCTAAAAAAGGTGGAAAACAATGGTTACAACTAGCTTGTAGAGACTCCTTTCCTTAAACTAAAAACATAAGAAAAGTGAAAAAAATAAAAGATGACGTCTTTAAGTAATAATATCAATAATTATAACATTAAACATAAAAATACTCTTAACAAAAGAACACAAACACCACCTTCGGAGTGCTATTGAACGTACAATGCTTCCAAGACACCAAGAAAGAAGGGGATTGATCGATATTAGTAAGCAGCTCGATGAACAGATAATAAAATTACGTTCTTATTTCCACAGGTTAGCGGACTCTTCCACACTATATCAAACAACATGCGAGGCAGACGACTCAACGCCGCTACAGCTGAGGGAATGGGATATTGCTTCTCACCATCAAACAGACCAAGAGAAGTTAAATGCCTGGCTACAGAAACCACTTCACGGACGGTATCCAAATGAGGTCATTCAGGACAATGTCGACAACTCAGCGTTGAACTACTGGTTGATTTCAGGACACTTGCTTCCGGAAAAGGAGGGCTTCTTGTTAACTATCCAAGACCAGGTTATTCCGACGAAGAACTATCGGAAGTTCATCATCAGAGATTCCTCAGTAGAAAATGGCCAATGTAGATATGGCTGTCGAACATCAGATATAATCCAATAAATAACTGGAGGATGCCAAGCGTTTGCTGCAACCGAATATAAGGAAAGGCACGACTCAACCGTTAAGATACTCCACCAAGATAAGTTAAAACTATTTCAGGTAGGAAAAGTGCCTTAGTTCAAATACAATCTAGAGCCTATTCTTGAAAATAACGAGTTCAAGTTATATTGAGACCGAACAGTTCTAACAGATCAAACAATTGCTCATAATAGGTCAGACATTATACTAATAGATAAAATTTATAGGCGAACTACACTGATCGACATCGCTGTACCTAACAACTACAACCTAAGACCAAAATACAATGAGAAAATCGGCAAATTCAGAGATTTGGAGATACAAATCCGCAGACAGTGGGCAATAAACAGCGTCCACACGCTTCCCATAATACTATCAACAACTGGAGTGATACCAAAAAACCTCCTACAGATCATCAAGGGACTGGGCCTTAGTGAGCATCTGTATAAACCGATTCAGAAAGCAGTTCTGCTTGCAACCGCGCGGACCGTCCGAAACTTTGTAGGAAGTACAGAAGACTACGCCACTTTGGACTCGATAACATGGAAAGGGTCCCCACAAAGCTTCATACTTTTGATGTCGTTGTAGATCTGGTATGAGTCAATAATTTTTGGAGGGTGTGCAAAGCCGTTTGACTTATAAATCTGACATTAAACTATAATATTATTATGAAGAGGAGTATACTGTAGAGGATATATTATTTCTCGGAAAAACTTATTATGAAAAATACCTATATCGATGAAGGAAATCTACAGCTTTCAATTTGGCGTATCAAAAAGGATATGAAAAATACCCTTTTCGAAATATAACATGTTTTGTAATTTTACAACATCAAAACGTCACCTTTTTAAAAATCTGGATACACCATTGGAAAGCTGAATAAAAGTCGGAAACTTATATGGAGTATAAATTCAAAATACAGAGATTTGGAGATGCAAATCCGCAAACAGTGGGCAATAAACAGCGTCCACACGCTTCCTATAATACTATCAACAACTGGAGTGATACCATAAAACCTCTTACGGATCATCAAGGGACTGGGCCTTAGTGAGCATCTATATAAACCGATTCAGAAAGCAGTTCTATTTGCAACCACGCGGACCGTCCGAAACTTTGTAGGAAGTACAGAAGACTACGCCACCTTGGACTCGATAACATGGGAAGGGTCCCCACAAAGCTTCATACTTTTGATATCGTTGTAGATCTGGTATGAGTCAATAATTTTTGGAGGGTGTGCAAAGCCGTTTGACTTATAAATCTGACATTAAACTATAATATTATTATAAAGAGGAGTATACTGTAGAGGATATATTATTTCTCGGAAAAACTTATTATGAAAAATACCTATATCGATGAAGGAAATCTACAGCTTTCAATCTCGCGTATCAAAAAGGATATGAAAAATACTCTTTTCGAAATATAACATGTTTTGTAATTTTACAACATCAAAACGTCACCTTTTTAAAAATCTGGATACACCATTGGAAAGCTGAATAAAAGTCGGAAACTTATATGGAGTATAAATTCAAAATACAGCAATTTTTCTCTTGCGTGCCATGCTGAGACATAAAATCACTGTTTATCGTTAGTTTAGTGAATTCAATCATGGCCGTCGTACACCTACAGACGAGTCACGTGAAAATTGTCCAGAATCGATCGTAGCAAAAGGAAACATCAATGCTGTGCATGAATGGAAAATGCAAGATCGCCTTATATGCACATTCAGGAACGGATCCAGCCTCTCTCTTTGGGGGGGGGGGGTGATATCACAAAAGTACATTATGGCAAGCGAAAGCAAGTTGACGGGGGGGGGGGGGGAGGGGGGAGAAACACCAGAAACTATTTCTAGTGTAAAAGGTAGGGTCGTGTCTATTTTTTTTGAATTTGAAGCCCTTTGAGGGGAGGGGCGATCACAAGAAAAAACAAGTTGCCGACAGGAGGGCAGGATACATGCAGCACAAGAGGCAGAATCGGGTCTATTTTTCTGAAATCAAAGCTTTTTTTTTGGGGGGGGGGCCGTCAGAAGAAAAATAAGTTGTCAAAGGGGGGAGAGAGCCAGCAGCATACACATTCCTAATATAAAAGGCAGAATCGGTTCTATTTTCCTGAATTCAAAACTCTTGGGAAGGGGAGGGGAGATTGCATGCATACACATTTCTATACTTTATTCAAGAACTAGAGAGAATAACAAAACTGTTACCGAAACCTCCAGCGTACCTGCTCCAATACCGCTGGTAACTGACGACTGCCGTAAGTCTGATAATATTTAACTATTATAAGCTTTTATAAATTTACTGCAATAATAAAATTTCTGATAATTCAATTTCATTTCCGTCAGTGGGCAAAGTACACCTTACAGTGTGTCCTTAGTCATTTATCTTATTTGTGCTTGTTTTTATATATTATTTGAGATTAGTGAGATACTAAAAATATATGGCTTCCACCTCTATATTTATTCCAAAACCGTTAAACCAGGGGATTTTTTTTTCCTCAACGAAAAACTTAATACGATGAATGTTTATGATGCCTTAAGATATCAATATCTAGACAATAATGTTAAAAGCTCTGTTAAGATGTGCCAACATGACAGGAGTTGGAAAATCTACTATGTACCGAATACTGAAGGAGAAAAACACGACTGGAATTGGTAATACTCTCAAGCCACATTTGATCACAGATAGACGAAAAACCTCGTTGGAAGGAGAGATGTAAACTGCAATAAAAGGAGTTGTACATATATTTTATTATGAGAAGCAGATCCCAACCGTCGACAAAATTCTAACTAAAATCAATGAAGATCGGGATTTACCTGAAATTAAAAGAACTGAGCTCTACAAGTTTTTCAGAGAACTTAATTTTTGCTGGGAAAAACCAGATAGGAAATTTGTTCTTACAGATCGTTCGGAAAATGTCCGTTGGTGAAGGAAATATACCTCTCAAGTAGAAGGTAGAGTTGCTAGAAATAATACAACTTACAACAAAATTAGTAATTTAACTGAACTTTTAAAAGATTTTTTTGAATAAAGTTACTGCAGAAAATTGGTAAAAATCCATATAATAAAAGAATAAAAGAAAATGTGGAAACTCGATCTCATGATCGGTGAGATAGAGGAACCAATTATAATTAATTTAAACGAAGACAGCTTCATTGACTTTGATTACGAATTAGATACGTAATGTTTACCTGTGTAAACACAATTTATTATTTAAATTTTTGTTTTTGTTGTATTTTATTGTTTAATGTTGTTTATATAATTTCTTATTTTTTATAGATTTATATTTTAGTGTGTCCCACTCTTAAATTTTATATATATTTAATTCCAATTTACCGTAATTTATTTATTATTGTATTTGTGTTTTTTTCCTTAAGCGTGTAAAATTAACATGTTTACTTTTTTGGGGCTAAATTAAGATGTCAGTGCAAAAGAAATAAAAATAAGTAGGTCTAATTTTAACTGTAACATATAAAAATTAATTACATTTGAATCTCTTTATAGTGTTTAATTGTAATTCTGCAGATGGTTTAAGACATACATAAACAGAAACATCAAATGTCCTAAAAATGTTTTTAATTAATAATAAAATGACCGATAGCCCCAAAAAACTTTAATATTATATAGACTAATTCATTTTTTTATATATGTTTTTCTTGTTTTTTTGATAATGGGTATTTTATAAATATTTAAATTATAATTTAGAATTTTTTGAGAGAATAAGGCTACGTTTTAGTCTGAATGTGCCTCAAACGGTTTCTATGCCAAAATTAAAAATAATAAAAATACAGGTGTGATTTTTGTTAAATATTTCAAAATTATCTATATTTGCCAATGTATGTGAATTATTAAGAAATCATAAGAAATAAAATAATATTATAAAAACTTTTTATTTTAAGTTTATTACCGAAATAATATTCTATGACATACTTAGTGACAAAATAAACCTCCTTCCGACACCTATGGCCAGGATTAAAATCCTTTTTAATACTTTACGCATCTAAATATCTATTGTTATTTAACCCAAATAGTCCATTATTGAACCGGTATTTTTAATTATAAAATTGTTAACCCATTCTTATGAAAAATACATGTGTCTAACCGATTTTGCCGAAGACACCGGACTAAAGAACACAGGTAGTTTGCGAAGAAAAAAGGGTAAAAATTGATTTATTACTCCTCTTGTTCTTGAACAAACTATAATAAAAGGGACAAAATCGGGTCTATTAGCTCTTAGGGGGGGGGATCGCCCCCCACCCCTTGGATCCGCGCCTGTGCACATTTGGCTGGGAAGAAGTTATGCTCATATTAGATTCAGCATAATTTTACAATCTCTCAAAAATTTAGGCTCGTACCAATTGGTGCAACGAAATACTCAAAGAGACCATCGCGGTTCTTTAAAAAACAGTCATAAGGTCTCAGATTCAACAGGTCTCCCAGAATTATTGACAAAGAAGTATACCGTTTCTTTTATGAAATAAGTAAATGAAAGCCCAAATTTAGTGCACTGAAATTTAAAAAGTTGCTTGAAAACTATTCTCAAAAACTAGTTAGTATCGAAGCGAAACTTAGATAAATAAAAAACAAATGGATATCATAGTGAAGTTGCTAGAAAGAAGCCTTAGCTCAGCGATAAAAAAGCTAAAGTATGATTTAACTTCGCCATAGAATACATTTCAAAGTTGGATCATTACCAGAATCACGTAATTTTAAGCGACGAATCGGAATATAATGTTTTGTGCTCAGATGGGCTATATTATTTAGATTAATTATCAAATGATCAAAGTGAAAAAAGTGAAACTTTTAACATCGAGTTCTTTTGAATATGCATTTACCTCTCATTAGGTCGAAGTGATCATGATTACTTCAAGTGATAGAACTGAAAGTGATAATGACTCAAAAGAATAGCCCTGTAGGCACCAAATGATCTGGAGGTTAGCTAATAATTAACTAAAATAAAACACTCTGTATGAAACAGTGAAACAAATGGTAGATCGGTAATTATGTGGAAGTGTATGGCATCGGTACCTATTAGCAAATAGCTTTTTATTGATAGCATTATGGACAAAAATGTTTACTTAAAGGTGGTCACATTAAATATAGGTTTTATTTTTATATGTTTTTTAGGTTCATTTTTGATAATTAGAATTCTTTTTAAATAATAAGTGGTTTGTTGATGTTGTTATGTATTTATTTAATACTTAAAAGTATTAACACATCCATTTTTGAAGTCTTTTAAAAGATACAAAGTCTATATTAAAAAACTGACACGATATTTTAATAAAAATGTAAAATACTCTCCTAACAGTTATTTATCCAGCAGGAAATCTAGTGAATATATCAAAACCAGGTAATAATAAGAATAACTTGTATATCATTCTCTTATTTAATTGCACTGCAGGTAAATAAAAATAATTTACCCGCAGTAATTATTAATAATCATGGGTGGCCTTGTTGACCTTAGTAACAATTTTAATAGAAACTGCAAAAATTATTGCAAATAACATTCACCGGCAGATAGACATTTGAGTTATGGTTATTGCACTTTCAGGAATCCGTGATTCATAATTGTTTAATATCTGAACATTGTAGTTTATTGTTATGAATGATTGGTATTAAAATGATTGCATATTCCAAGAGAATCCACAAATATTGTATTTGGTATAGATAGGAAGAATATTTGTTAACGATGTGAGTTTTTTAGTCACGTATCCATCAGGGCGTGTATTCCTGAGTATTATTGAGAAAAAACTTTTTATTTACGAGGAGTACTCCATAAGTTTCTTTTGTAACAATGCAGGTAACACGAAGGCAAATCGAGATTAGACAGTAGAAGGTGCAGCTCAAAGAAGTTAAACTCAGAGAGGTTGAATATTCGGTTCTTTGTGGACCCCCTTATTGTAGTTGTTGAATTAGTTGAGTCTGAAGACCTTCCACTTTGGACCATTTTTAATTTAGGATCTCTTAGACAGTGTTTCACCTATTTACTTGAAAAACGATATAGTCTCGACTCTCCTGCAATACAAGGATGTAGCGCTGATTTGTGACATCGTCGCCTGAAGTCAGCACATTCCACATACTTCATATCAGCAGCCCTGAAAAATAGCGTCGAGTTCACGTGGAATTAACAAGCAGTTGTTCACGGCTTTATTGTGCGAAAATCTCAAAAAAATACATTTTAAAAACTGCATATATCGATGCAAAGAAACTCAGCTTTCACATTAGACTATTAAAAGAAAATAACTTACTATTTCCGAGATATAACAGGTTTTATATTTTTTCATGGTTAAAATACGGAATTTTTAAAAATCTGACAATACCAATGAAAAGTTGAAAAAAAAATATAAAAAAGTCCTACTTTCTTAGACTTATTTTAACATCGCGAAAACAAGGTGACAACAATAGGATTTTACCTGAGTCAAAATGCCCCAAGATATATATATATATATATATTATATATATATATATATATATATTTATATATATATATATATATATATTATATATATATATATTTATATAAGTTTTCGTCCGTGTCATTTAAAATAAAATCTTGGCTAAGCGGACGTGAAATTTGTCAATCCACATCATTATCGTGTGATATATATATATATATATATATAATATATATATATAGGGTGTTCAAAAAGTGTCGAAGACTCTCTATCTCCGAAAATACGCAACCTAATTAGAAAATGACCCAGAGAAAAGTTGAAAGATTTTGCCCGGTTATCTCAGGGTAACCTCAAGATTGACCTTAGACTTGAGCTTCAAGATTATTTGAAGCTCAAGATCGTTGTATAAACGGAAACCCTATATCTTCTATTGCAAAAATGGAAAGTGGAGAAAATTTCCCGTCAAAAAATTTAAATAGAATAAATGATAAAATCATATCTGGAGGTCATTTCAGGATCGAATATTCTCATACCATGGATAGGTGTAAATTATTTAATGGCTCGATCAGAGTGATGGAGATAAAATTTTTCTAAAAGAGTTTCAGGAAATCGAACGATGCATGTTGAAGTGACCTTAAATTTGAACTTGATCTTGATCTCCAAGGTCATTTGAAGGTGAACTATAGAATTTAAAATGAAACTTCCTACTTTTGACCTCATAGATGAAAAGATCGGTGAATTTCACGTTCACATATGACCTTACCAGGTCATAAAAGTATTGGAAAGAACGACTCGTACAAAATTTGTAGAATTTCATCCGAACAATTTTATGATGACCTCAAATTTGAACTCGACCTTGACCTTCAAGACCATTTAAAGAACAATTTTAGAATTTCGAGTGAGACGTACTTTCTTTGACATCACAGATAGAAAGAGCAGTGAATTTTACATTAACATATTACTTTGACTTAAAACTTGAGTCTAGGAAGTTAAGGTCATAGCAAGGTCAAAATAGTGGAACGGATTATTTTTAAAAGGAGTGACAATACAACAAAAACACTTCGACAAAAGTCGTAGTGGACGATTTAAGGGGATATTAAATGTGGCTTTGACCATGATCTTCCGGCTTTCTTAAAAATCATATTCAGAATTTTAACAGGGACTTACTACTTTTTAACTCACAAATAGAGGAATTTTTATCATTTGCCATCTAGATCAGACTTCAATTTGAAGTCAAGGTCACATCGAAGTTAATGTAGTGGACCTTTCTATTTCTGGAATAGCTGTTGATTTAGAAAAATTAAAAGTGACCACGTAAAAGTGTTTACAAATTTAAAAAATATTGAGAAATGAAAAAGTTATAACCCATCTAAGAAAATGTAACGTTTTACTTTTTTTTAATACCTCAAAAACGCAAGAAAAGAGATTCGGTGCATAACTATCAATAATCTACTGACATAATTACCTAAAACATTTCTTATTTAATGGCCTTTACACGTCTACTAATTTGGTAGATTGCAATGCTGTCATGACCAACTTCTGACACACTGTATGTAATAGAGGAACCGGAAAGTAATAACGTTTCTGCGCATCTCGAGATTCGTTCAAATTCGTGGAAAAGACATTTTTAAGGTAGATTGACTTGTTGACTCTTAAATAATCAAAACTTTTTTTTTTGCAATTCTTGGTGAAATGGTCAGCCAAATATCAGAAGACGTATATATCCGGCATTATATTCTTTTTGAATTTCATAAGGGTAGTAATGCAACAGTTGCTACCAAAAAACATTTGCGATGGTTATCCAAGTGCATTTAACGTTCGTAAATGCTAAAGGTGGTTTTCTAAGTTCAAATTCGATAATTTTGATCTTTCCTCTTAGTATCGATTTGGAAGACCAACAGTTAGGGGTGGAAGTGGAAGCAAATTTATGTCAGATAATCGGAGAACACTCTAAACCAACTTTGTTCTACTATCTAAGAACACTTGCAGCAGATTGGTGTTTGGGTCTCGCATAATTTGTATGAAGAAAACAAAGCAAATCGGTCCACTACATGTAACCTATTGCGATTTTCAACGGAAAACGCATTATTCTACAACACTATAATGCAAGTCCGCACTGCGTAAGACAAACACTGTAAAAAATTAATGAATTCGGGTTGTAGGTATTGCCTTACCCACCATATTCGCCCGATATTGCGTCATCGGATTTTCGTTTATTCAGATCGCTACAACATTTTCTAAGTGGCAAACAATTTGAAAATTTGGATGATATCCAAAATGCCATCTCCGGATATTTTGATCAAAAAACAATTGATTTTTATCGATTCGGCATTCAAAATTTTCACATGAGATTGGTGTTGACAACAAGGGTGATATACATATATATATATATATATATATATTATATATATATATATATATATATATATATATATATATTATATATATATATATATATATATATATATATATATATATATATGTATGGATCCAAGGGGGGGGGGCGGTGGAGACGACCGCCCCCCCAAGAGCTTTGAGTTCAGGAAAATAGACCCAATTTTGCCTCATACTAGAGTTTATTCAAGAACTAGAGAGAGCAATAAATTATTTTTTACCCTTTTTTTCTCCGCAAACTACCTATATTCTTTAGTTCGGTGTCTGGCAAAATCTATATTTTTCATAAGAGTGGGTTAGAAATTTTATAATCAAAAATACCGGTCTAAAATAATGGACTATTTGGATTGGATAACAATAGATATTTGAAAGTGTGAAATGTTAAAAAGATTTTAATCCTTGTCATAGGCGTCGGAAGGAGGTTTATTTTATCACAAAGTATTTATGGCATAGAATATTATTTCAGTAATAAACTTAAAATAAAAAGCTTTTATAATAATATTTTATTTCTTATGATTTCTTAATAATTCACATACATTACAAAATGTAGATAATTTTGACATATTTAACACAAGTCACAACTATATTTTTATTATTTTTAATTTTGGCATAGAAACCGTTTTAGGTACATTCAGACTAAAACGTAGCCTTATTCTCTCAAAAAATTCTAAGTTATAATTTAAATACTTACAAAATACCCATTGTCAAAAATACAAGAAATTAAACGTATATAAAAAATAAATTCGTTCATATAATATTAAAATTTTTTTGGGGCTTTCGGTCAGTTTATTATTAATTAAAAACATTTTTAAGACATTTGACGTTTCAGTTTATTTATTTCTTAAACCATCTGCAGAATTACGATTAAACACTAAGAAGGGATTCAAATGTAATTAATTTTTATATGTTACAGTTAAAATTAGACCTACTTATTTTTTTTCTATTGCACTGATATCCTAATTTAATTTACTTTATTATATGGAAATCCGATAGTCCCAAAAAAATCAAATAAATGTTAATTCTACACGGTTAAGAAAAAGACACAAATACAATAATATATATATATATATATATATATATATATATATATATATATATATATATATATATAGTAACTAAAGAGTGGAACAAACTAAAATAAAAAAATTGTGTTTATGCTGGTAAACATTACGTATCAAATTCGTAATCAAAGTCAGTGAAGCTATCTTCGTTCAAATTAATTATAATTGGTTCCTCTATCTCACCGATTATGAGACCGAGTTACCACATTTTGCTTTATTCTTTTATTGTATGGATTTTTCCCAATTTTCCGCAGTGATTTAGTCCAAAAAATCTTTCAAAAATTCAGTTAAATTACTAATTTTGTAAGTTGTGTTATTTCTAGCAACTCTACCTTTTACTTGAAAGAGATATTTCCTTCTCCAACGGACAGTTTCCGGACGATTATAAGAACAGATTTCCTATCTGGTTTTTCTCAGCAAAAATTAAGTTCCCTGAGCAGTTTCCATAGCTCAGATCTTTTAATTTCAGGTAAATCCCGATCTTCATTGATTTTAGTTAGAATTTTTTCGACGGTTGGGACATGCTTCTCATAATAAAATGTATGTATAACTCCTTTTATTGCAGTTTTCATCTCTTCTTCCAACGAGGTTTTGGTCTACCTGTGATCGAATGTGGCTTGGAAGTACTAACAATTTCATTCGTTTTTTTCTCCTTCAGTATTCGGTACATAGTAGATTTTCCAACTTCTGTCATTTTGGAATACATTTCAACAGAGCTTTTAACATTATTATCTAGATATTGATATTTTAAGGCATCATAAACAGTCATCGTAATAAGTTTTTCGTTGGGAAAAAAAGCCTTGGATAACAATTTTGGAATAAATATAGAGGCGGAAGAATACATTTTTGGATAATCACTAATCCCAAATAATATATAAAAACAAGTGCAAACAAGATAAATCACTAAGGATACACTGTAAGGTGTACTTTGCTCACTGACAGAAATTAAATAGAACTATCAGAAATTTTATTGTTGTAGTAAATTTATAAAAGCTTATAATATTTAAATATAATTAGATTGACGGCATTCCTCAGTTATCTGCGGCACTGGAGCAGGTACGTTGGAGGTTGTGGTAACAATTTAATTACTCTCTCTAGTTCTTGAATAGAGTACAGAAATGTGTATGGTTGCGATCGCCCCCCCTTCCTCCCAAGAGCTTTGAGTTCAGGAAAATAGAACCGATTCTGCGTTCTATATTATTATGTGTATGTTGCTGGCACTTCTCCCGTTGTTTCTCTTGTGATAGCCGCTCCCCAAAACTTTGAGTTCAGGAAAATAGACCCGATTCTGCCTCTTATACTAGGAATATGTCTGCTGCTGGCATCACCCACTCTCTAAGAGCTTCAAATTCAGAAAAATATACCCGACTCTGCCTTTTACACTAGAAATGGGAATGTTTCCGGTATTTTCCCCCCCCCCCGTCGACAACTTATTTTCGCTTTCCATACTGTACTTTTGTGATATCACCGCCCCCCCCCCCCCCAAAGAGAGAGGCTGGATCCGCCCCTGTATATATATATATATATATATATATATATATATATATATATATATATATATATATATATATATATATATTGTTGTGGTAAGAACATCCCACCGTTGTTCTCCGACAAATTTGGCTTTGATAGGAGTTACAAGTTGTTGAAAGCATGATAAGGATGTCTGGGAAAGGTATCGGTAGAACCCACTGATGAGTCCACCACCGATGCCGGGACGAAACATCCTAACATTTTGACGGTGGTCGAAATAGTTCGTTAGTTATATGCCCTCAACATCAGGGGCATTCCCAAGACAATATATATATATATATATATATATATATATATATATATATATATATATATATATATATATATATATATATTCAACTTTTGCCAACTATCATGACTGGTCTGAAATTTACCCCCGTTACAATCTCTAACTTGAACTAACCTGAAGATCCTTTTACTGATTAGTGTAAAATCATTATATTCACGTTTATCCACTGGCTAGAAACTATTTCCATTCATTAAACATTGTAGAAAAAAATTGTCGCTTTTGCATTTAAAAACAGCTATAAGTTATTTAAAGCTAAAACTAATTTCCACTTATTTAGATGAAACGATTGCTGTAAGAGTGTATATTCTGGTTATTTTGTAATTATTTGGTTTATACGAAGATGCAAAATCATTCAGCTGTTTGACCGTGTTTGAAACTATTCAAATTGATTTCAAATTCTCATGAATATGCATTTATATGGAGAGTTGTTAGACAGACTATTTAAAAATCGTATAAGCAATTCGCATGTCACTTCTCTACAAAGCCGAGAAATTTCTACCCATAATAAAACCACATGTAAGTAACAAAATACCACTTTTGCCTATTGTATACAAGAACACTTAAAAGTATCCGATTTCTTCCTTTATACTGTCTTCTTAACTTATTATGTTCTAGAGTTAATTAAGTGTCTTTGAATTCGATTTGAGATAAATCAGTGGGAACCATAGTTGGTTCTTTAAAGGAAAGTACTCAATAACTATATTTTCTTGTTCAACATGTTGGCAAGAAATTTTGAAGTCAACACGTACGAAAAAACTTTCATAAAAGCAAATTGCAATAATTACAGATATTTTTTAATTTTAATTTACTTAATTTAAAACAAAAGTCATTTTTTACGTTTGACAATACAATTAAATTTGAATAAGCGAGACTTCAAGAGACCGAGATTTTTTCTCCCTTATATAGATTTTTCACTAACCCAATTTCTGATTTGCAAACGTGCAGGAGCGGCTTCTCCCACTTATAGAGGTATACAAAAATATAGAAATTGGTACTACCGATCTTTCCTCTTTCTCCGCTCATTATAGAGCCCGCACATTTTTCTCAGTCACAACTTTTCCAGGATCTTGCCAGATTCCACTCTCGTCTATATTATATATGTTCCTTGGCAGAAACTTATATTTTTCCAGGAGATCTACTAAAAGACATATTAACTTCACTCTTGTTAAAGACAGTGACTATTCAAGCTCATACTTTCAGCTTTCTGATGGACAAATGGTTTCGTTTCTTGTCAGCTAATTGAAGAGTTGAATTAAAATTATGTTTAATGTTATTGTTGACTACATATTCATGTGTCATCTATCTGATCTGAAGGGACGTGCAGGCATAAAATGTATTCGCCAAAACAAAGAATAGCCATTTCATCTTCTTGATACTTTGTGAACAATAGATTTCCTCCTAGCTGTGGGATAGAACTGTTTTTGTTCTTTAGTCTTTCTTGAAGAGTTGCAAACGGTACGCCAATAGATTGAGCTGCTTCTCTAATCGGTTCCCTTCATTCACAACTTTAAAAGCTTTATTTAGCTGCTTAACTCCACGACGCCTTTGAACGTAGTTTTCTTCATATTTTGGACATTCTGAAATAAAAACAAGCACTAAAATAAGCAAAAAAGACCTAACAATGTATTAATTTTACTTGCAGGTAATATTGGTCAGCATGACCGGCCTTGTTCGCCTAGAAAAAAACTAACCATGTATTAATTTTACTGGCGGGTAATACCGATTAGCATGATTCGAATTTCCCGCCTAGAAACAGTTCCGAAAAAATATTTCTAGGTTAAATATCTGTTGAGAAAAATTCAAAATCTATTATTACTTAGGATGCTTGATAGTTATACTACAACCATTGTAACCAACAATGGAACAAACGTGATAAAAAAAACCCTCAC
Source organism: Diaprepes abbreviatus (assembly GCA_034092305.1). Taxonomy (NCBI): domain Eukaryota; kingdom Metazoa; phylum Arthropoda; class Insecta; order Coleoptera; family Curculionidae; genus Diaprepes; species Diaprepes abbreviatus. The sequence continues at coordinate 1,448,959 of JASJET010000037.1, read as the reverse complement.
GTCTTATAGTCTGATGATGAAAATTTACAACGATTTGGCGCGAAAAAGACTGACGTGCACTCATTCCGAACGCGTGCTGGAACCTAACAGGGGTTGGTGTTTTGGCTCATGGCACCTCCCGCTTTCTAAGTGTTCGTGCAGAAATACAATTGTATGGGAGAAATTGAAGTGACCGATATTACCTCCTGATCGGCATTACTCGACTTTACCCTAGCTGCAAAAGGTAGGCGCCGAAACTTTCCTTGAAATGTGATATGAAAATCACGGTCCGAAATAAATTAGGAAAAGAATAACTTAAATAATTAAGTAGAATTATAGGGTTATACGTTATGAAGTTTGACATGAAGAGTGGCTCTCTCATATAATCATTTTAAATTTCTCACTTATAGAGGATTTCGGGCTGAAATTGAAGAGACCTGACATTTAATATTGTTCGTAGGTTTCTTGTTTATCCAGGTTCCAAAATAAGAGGTTTTGTTGTTTAAAGGCAGCTAATGGTATTAAACAAGAAAATATCTTCTTGATTAAAAATATTTTGATATTGCTTCAATTCTTCAATAAATCCAATTAAACAAGCGGTAGTTGTGCTGTGACAGAATTTGATTATAGACTACTGCTAATGACATATTGAGGTAGCGTTAGCCAATCTATCTATAACCAATCTATTGCCACACATTAATTTGTAGCTATTTTAATAACCTTCAATTAAATTTCACAATAATAAGGACACTCTGAAAGTCTGGTCGTTCAACTTCTCTCTTGCAGCTTTAGTACCAAACAAATACGGTTATTTAAGCTTACCAAAACCATTACTCAGAACTTCAGGACTCAGGAAAGGCTGCTAATTAGTTGGTCAGAAGACATCTCTCTTGTTTTGTAGGTCTCGCAACAGCGCGCCCGCAAGTTAATTAAATTGAATAAAACAAGTTTCTCAAAACACTTAAATCTATTTAACAAAAATAAATAGAAAAACGAACCATTTACAATGAGAAATTTAAAACTAATAACAATTGCAAAAAAAAACTAGCATAATTGCTCTTCTCGGTCGTTATTTTAACTAAAAACGTAAAACCCAATTTTGAAAAAAGAAACACGTATAAATAGCTTAATAAAATATTAAAGAAAAAAAGAAATAAAACGCTAAAAAACAGCTATTTATATTACTTAATCGAACCGTATGAAAATCGCAAAATGCCCCACTAAAATAACACACGATAATCCCTTAATTTCCCAAATTAAACAAAGATAACCTTCTTTCCCAACAATTATACCCGTGACGTAATTATTCTACGGCACTAGTACTAACGGTACCGTTCTAACGACGTTCAAACTATGACTGACATTTACTATTCCTTAAAAGAGTGTCTTCGAATCTTACACCCCCTCGACACCCCTCTGATTCCCGTTTGTACCCATATTAGCCGATGGAACCCTGTAAATGTCAATTTCTTTCCCTTAAAGTTCGAAGGTTTCGATCGTTACGTGCTGAGGGCCTTAGCTATTCTATACAGGATGCTTGATTTCCGAATTGGCCTCTGAGCGTCTTAATCTTAATTTTTATATAAGCACAGTTAATAAAACTATTCTATTTCTTTCTATAACTAAAGGAATAAGATAATATAACATCTGTGAAAAAACCTGAGTGCCCTTTTATTCACAATCCTGATAATTAAATCATTCTTGCAATCAGGAAAAACAGTCGCTATATACCTCATTTCACAGGTCAAACGTTATATTACAGTACAATGAGTCTACTTCATTATTCTTTTGTTTCCTAATAATGGGAAAATCGTTCAATATTTTAATACATTTTAACGGCCTTTCATTTATCATATGTTAAAAACTACCCTTAACATGTCTCGTTTTATTTATATAATCAAAGTAGGATTATTTCGACAGATTTATAGCCAAATCGTAGGAAGGCTCTTTTAGTTTTATGTCTTCATAAATTTACTGAGTTTATATATTTTTAAGAAAACATTTAAACGACAAAGATATTAAAAGTTAAGTTCGATAACTGATTTATTTTTTTCTTAAGGCTTTCGTGGATAGTGATAAAAAATATAACTACCCTATTCCCACGGGAAACCTATTCACAGAATGATAATTTAATTATTCGTTTTAACAGAATATAGTTCACATTGGATGGTGTAAAATAATTAATTTGTTTCGTTACAGAGTTTCAAAATAGTAATTGTTTTAAATGAAGTAGGAGAAACAGGGTTCTTAAGCAAAACGAGTTGGCTAAATTTTTGATATTGTGTAACAGGAATTATGCAGATTAAAAATTATAATTTTTTCAAATCAATATAGTCAATACAACATATTTTATGATCTATCAAAAATTTAATTTTTCCTTAAAATCAAAATTCATAGTTTAATATATATTTTTTTATAATCTTTTTAGCGATGTTTCTAAAAAATTCTTTTTACTCAGTTAACTATTAGATTAGATAAATATTTTTCTATTATTAAATTGAAAAAGAAATCATACACCAAAAATGCATCTACAAGAAAAAAAATTTAAGATGGTATTTTTCTAGTAGGTTATTTTATACACAGCATGTTTGGTAAATATATTTCGAATTGGTGTGTATAAAGGCATCAAATTTCTTGACATATATGTTGAATAGTTTCAGTTGTAGAATATTAAATAGGTATCATAATATATAGTAAACTTTCAATTGTTTTATCCCGTTTTGTAGCAAAAATATCCAAATTAAGCATTATGTTTTATAAAGAAATAAGGAATTGTTACAAAGAGACGCTCTTTTCAGTTGATTCTCATCCCAATGTACTAAAAGATGTTAATATATGCGCGGCAAGACACAGTTCGGGATTGTTAACGATTTATGGTCAAAATAAAAATGCAAAGAGATTTCTGATAACATAAGAAAGTTCAGCGGTGCTGTGAATTACCATATAAGCGGCCTCTCTGATGAAAAGATCAAAGAACTAATTTGAGGAGGAAGATTTTTGCATAGGTGCTAAAAAAGAGGTAAAATTATCTAGCCTAAAAAAGTATTATGAAAAAATAATATTCTGTTGACCATTAAAAAATCAAAACAGAACTAAATCCTCATTTTGCTGTAGCTATACTAGAGGGACGTTACATTTTTAACGTCTTCTTTTTGAACAATGCCTTCACGGAGATGTTTTGTCTAAAAATGAAGCAAGAAGTTTATATGAACATAGGTGTGCTTAAGCTTCGTTACCAAGATACTGACTATTAAAAATTTTAAACTATTACAATTTTTTCAGCAACATTATAGGGTACGAAATCTCCAGGTACCCCATTACTACTCTCATTATAAAGAGAAAAATAAATGGCAAACGATAACTAGGAAGATGTAATTCCTAGCAATAAAATGTTCGATGAGCCAGTATGACCTGTATTGAATAAATCAGAATAGCGGCAAAGAAAATAAAATGAACTGGTGTAATCTCCAAAATATTAAAAGACACGGTAACTTAAAGAAAATACTAAATGGAACCAGATCACAGCAGTAAACTTTGATGTTCTCTTCAAAATTCATGATTTTAATCCACTTCGCAAGAATTTATGAGCCTTACCAATTACCATAAACATATAATCGAATCATTTGTGTAAACATTGCTCAGTTTATCACGACAAATAAACGAAATTCAATCACTTAAGAACTGGTCCTCTTCAACCGACAATTTGGTAACTCTTTTAACGCGAATGGGTACTTTTACTTTTAAGGCATATCTAAATGAAGCAGATTTTTGGTTTATTTTCTTCAAATTACACAACTTACAGCTGTTATACGGTAGCATAAGAGAATTAATTAATAAATTGTTTCAAAAACTGGTCCACAACAGATTTAACTGTGATAATTCTGCGATAAAAAGTCAATATTATTGTGGTGTGAAACCAGAAAACTAAATAATTGTTTTTAAATGGCCGATAATTTTTAAAAAATGGAGAGCTGATCAATATCTACCTGTGTATTTACCAAAAAACATTCACTTTAGTTTATTTGTTTTTATATTTAAGTTCCTTTTATATGGTTTAAGTTTTAGTACCGTTCTGTATCTAAATTCGTCTTCTGAACATTTAGGTTACGGTATTAAAAAAACCTGATGTGATGGAGCAATTCTGAGGTCCATCCTATCTACAAAAAATGATTAATCTCAATTAATATATAAATTTCACGTCGTGCTGTGTAATCCATGTACAGAAAAACATTTAGGTGAAAAACAAAATCAACCATCGCATTAAATTACTATTTCAAACAGCTTTGGCTGTTTCTTAATTTTATTTTGTTATTATTACCTGGTTTTATTTAATTTCCTGACACTTTTTTTAAATGAAAAATATTTTAACAAAAGGATATTTTGTATACAAATATATATATATATATATATATATATATATATATATATATATATATATATATATATATATAATAGTCAAATGCGAACATTAAATGTAAATTTCTCTCTATCATATCCTTTCTGTGTTAGAGGTTGCACAGTTATAACAAATTGTTATAGAACGCAATTTATCCTATTCCACCACCATGGAGATGATGGCCTACCTGTACCACCATACCGAGAAGAAAGTCAAAACTTACCCTCCCCGCCACAGTGATATGGCAGAAGTACATGTTTCGTCTCTATTAGGTTCATCAGGATACCGACATGCACATGCGGTTTTCACGGATTCCTCCGTGTGAGATGCAATAGCAGTGGATATATCCACATTATGCCGTTGTAGTGCTGAAATTACTGTTGGCATTTGACTTCATTCATGTACGGAGCTGCATATAGTTGTACGTTTACTGAATGTGATTTCAACACTACAACGGCATAATGTGGATTTATCTACTACTATTACATCTCACACGGAGGAATCTGTGAAAGCCGCATAAACATATATACGTCATCCGACGGGAGGTCGGCGAAGCCGAGTTCAGTATTTGCATGCTTCCTTCCGATCTGTCCTTTGCACAGCCAGGTGCATGTCGGTATCCTGATGAGTCTAATAGAGACGAAACACGTACCTATGCCATATCACTGTGGCGGGGAGGGTAAGTTTTGACTTTCTTCTCGGTATGGTGGTACAGGTAGGCCATCATCTCGATGGTGGTGGAATAGGATAAATTGCGTTCTATAACAATTTGTTCTAAATGTGTAACCTCTAACACGGAAAGGATATGATGGAGAGAAGTTTACATTTACTGTTCGCATTTGACTTCATTCATGTACTGAGCTGCATATAGTTATATGTTTGCTGAATGTGATTTCAGCACTACAACGGCATAATATGGATATATCCACTGCTATTACATCTCACACGGAGGAATCCGTGAAAGCCGCATAAACATATATATATATATATATATATATATATATATATATATATATATATATATATATATATATTTAAGGTTATGGTAAAATTTCGGGAGCTCTCAAACGTAATGCTTTCAGCAACTGGATTATTTCAGCTCTGACGACAATTCCTACGCTTCGGCTATTTATAAACTTCCTGAACATTTGAATAGTCTCCAACCTGATTGGTCAAAATTGTGACATCAGTTAACTTGATAAATATTGCCAACTTGAAAAATTGTAATTTATGGACGCTTTTAAATTTGATCAATTTTCACTAGAATTTTATTTGTTTTGTTGAATAAATGGACCAAAATTCTTTCATTGAACAATACTGAACTTGCCCAAAATAAACTTTGGAGCTTTCTCGACACTTTGATACATATTTCAACCAATTTGGCATACTATTTATATAAAATAAAATTGAATAAAATCAATGGCTTGCACATAGAAATTTATGACTATTTGACTCTATTTTATTCGAAAAAACTCTAAAATGTTTATTATCGCCTCAGATAGTAATATATATATACTAAATAACATTTTCTAGACATTTTACACCTAATTTTGTTTGTAAAAAACTTAAATCTATCTTATAATCTAAATAAAATTGTCTTAAATTTTTCAAATATACATCATATAAGGTTTTAATTTTGCCATATTTTGTTTACTACACCTTAAAACTATAACATTCTTGTTTCAGAAGGAACATTTACGAATGTTTTTCACTTATCACTGTGTTTTTATTTTTATATCCACACTGATAGTACATTTCGCGTATTTTTAGGTATCACTGTGATTGTTTATATTGGAACTAGAATAAATGCATAGCACTTGATATTTAGTTTTTCTTACGCTTTCACTCACTTATAGTCCAATTAAAGATATATATTAATTTACACTAATTTCCTTTTTGTTGTTCAATATGTTTTACACAGTTTTTATTTGAACTTATGTCTCTAAAGGGGAAACTAAGTCAAGCCTTTTTACAAAACAAACATTTCGAGAATTATCTGCTTAGAACAACATTTTGTTAGCTAGTGAGTTTTTCTTACAACTATTCCCTATTATCTATTCTATTTTTTATACAAAATATCTTAAATTATACTTAGTTCTATTTGATACCTTAATTTACTCGGTAGTTACAAATTTATTATGTATCAAAGTTTCATTTTAATCTATCTGCGCATTGTTTTTATCGTGTGATCTCAAAACAATATTGGATTTTATCACTTATCTACACAATATATATATATATATATATATATATATATATATATATATATATATATATATATATATACACATTACGATCCCCCATATATCTGAACGCGACCCCCAGGTTGAGATGGCTAATATTTGAAGAAATGTTTAATATCTTGCGACAGTCATGCCCATTGTAGGTTCTTATTTATCGGTGATTGATTAAATGTTTATCCATAGAATATAATTCGTAAACCTCTTTTTCTATACGCTGTATAAGTTTGATCTAATCGCTCAATTACCCGGATACAGTCCATGTAGATTTATGGCTTAATTGTTATTCCTAATATTATTTGGCGAGTGGTACAATGTATAACAAATAAGCACAGTCTCCATCCAATAATATAAATACATAAGTTAACTATTAAGTATCTCTTTTTTCCTTGACATCCTGTCTATTAAAAATACGGTAGCTATTAAATCAAAAATTCTTTGAATAACCCACAGTAGTTGATTAATATTTTAAGATAAGATTTGGAAATCTTGTAAACAATTTAATACAATGCGTGAGATTTTATCACCAAATTGAATTTAAATAGTCAAGGTATATCTGTCCTATTTATCTCTGAATACTCATTTTTTAAATCTGTAGGTGCCGGTGAATATTTTACAATCTTCTTGGTCAAAGCTTCGTAAAGATGCTTTCTTGGATATTGTTATTGGTTAACAAAATATTTCTGTCACATACATCGTTTATTAGACATAAATCTATATAAAAGTCAGAATTAAGGCAAGCAGTAGCCATTTTCTTCTTAAATCTTATAGCCGCTCTGGCAATAAAATATTATTTTATTACTTAAATTAGTGAGAGGCGGGAAAAAGCATAAATTTTATATCTTTATATTTAAAAAACCAATAAAAATCATTTATAGATTAAGTGCTAGTTAACGATTTATGCAAAATATTTTTACCTGTTGAAATTGTTTACAAAGACATTTTGTGTATGCCCAAAAGAGGTATCGATAATCTAGCGCAGCGATTCCCAACCTTTTTCTTCTTGCAAATCCCTTATAAAAACCGGAATAAATTGGGGAACCTCCTATGTAGTCATTAGGAAACGCAAATGAAACAGTATGGGTTATTATAATATATTTCCCATATTGAATAATTGTTCATAACGAAAAACTAAAACGTAATCGTAAAACATTTACAAACAAACATTTTTAATACTAAAGCGATAACTTAACCTACAAAAAAGAAATAATACAAAATAAATACAATAATACAGAATTTGAAAGATACCCTCAATGGAATAATTGTGCCTGTTTGGTGGAACAAAGAAATTCAAATTTTGGTTCTAAGTCTGTAAGTAAGAGTCTTAGATCAGGTTTTGCATTTAGAATGATCTTTAAAAACAGGTTTTATGGAATTGTGAGAGGATACGTCAATGAGCTTTTCGTTTTCCATTAAAGTTAAAGAAGTATCCGAAGTTGATATCTCCTTGAAAAGGATTACGTATCTAGTTGTTCGAACCAGATATAATAGGTTTATCAGGAAAATAGTCCTTGAACGTTAATTAAAGTTGTTTGAGATGTTCAGTAATATCTCTTTTAATATTTTCGTTATCTTATTTACATATACATTACAGAACAATTTCCAAATAGTACATACATCCTACAAATTAAATAAAGGGTATTTTTTATAGAGGTATAGAGCTTTTAAATGGAATAAAACAAAGATAAATTTTTTAAATTGACATGAAATTTCCTTTATTCGAAAGATAACCTTCTGGCATTATAATTTAAATATGACTTCTGGCATATGACCGCCATGGCTGGCTCGGACGTAGTCTAATCTGGAGGTCCAATTTTCGATTACTTTTTCCAACATTTGTGGCCGTATATCGGCAATAACGCGGCGAATGTTATCCTCCAAGTGATCAATCGTTTCGGGCTTATCGGCGTAGACTAGCCACTTCACATATCCCCACAGAAAATAGTCTAGCGGCGTTAAGTCGCACGAACTTGGAGGCCAATTCACGGGTCCGAAACGTGAAACTATGCGGTTACCAAACATTTCCTTCAATAAATCAATTGTGGCACGAGCTGTGTGACATGTTGCGCCTTCTTGTTGAAACCACAGCTCCTGCACATCATGGTTGTTCAATCGATGAACGAAAAAGTCAGTAATCATGGATCTATAGCGGTCACCATTGACTGTTAAGTTCTGACCAGCATCGTTTTTAAAGAAGTACGTACCAATGATTCCACCAGCCCATAAAGCACACCAAACAGTAAGTTTTTCTGGATGTAACGGTGTCTTAACATACACTTGAGGATTATCATCACTCCAAATACGATAGTTTTGTTTATTGACGTATCCATTCAAACAAAAGTGAGCTTCATCGCTAAACAAAATTCGCTTATGAAAATCGGGATCGACGGCAATCTTGTTTTGGGCCCATTCACCGAATCTACGCCTTGCTAGGTGATCGTGTGGCTTCAATTCTTGCACGAGTTGGATTTTGTAAGCACGCAAATCAAGATCTTTTCGCAAAATCTTCCATAAAGTGAATGGACACATATCCAATTCCTGTGCACGATGGCGGATAGACTAATTCGGGTCTTCCTCTACGCTACGCGCTACAGCAGCAATGACTTCTTCTGTACGCACTGTACAACGTCTCTGTGGATGCGTATTATCATTTAGAGTAATCGTGGTGCGAAAACGTTCCATAGTTAATCGAATTAATTGCTCTGATGGACGATTATGTTGACCGTAAAATTGACGTAGTGCGCGATACGTATTTCGAACAGAACCATGATTTTCAAAATAAATTTGCACAATTTGGAAGCGTTGTTCAGGCGTCAGTCTATTCATGTTGAAATGCCAAACCAAACTAAACATAAATCACTTGACAGCTGACACAATGGCCGCCAGTTAAAAAAGTGTTGCCAACTTAAAGTTTTATACCTCTACACCCTTTACAAAAACAATATTGGTAATACAGATTAACGGCTACCCAATTTGACACGATCTAAACCCAAGAACCATGATAAAAACTTACATAGAAAATATCTGTTTTAAAAAGTTCTTATTAGATTAGTTTTAATTTTTAGACACCTTGTATAATATAGCAAGTTTATTATAAATGGGATATAAAATATGATTTATTGTTACACTTCACTGTAAATTTCGAGAAGATAACTGAAATACTTCTTAGATATTTGTAACATGAAAATTAGGTTAGATTTTGTCAACATTCAAATTATTTAAGAATCCTTAAGGTTTAGGTACTATAAACCTTAATAAAATAGGCACTTATTTTGATCGGAAAATCCAAAAATGCAATAATATATAGGGGGTTTCATTTTAAAAAATACCACTTTGATACTTTCTGAGATTTTGGGACACCCTGTATAATATGAAAATATTTTAAAAAGTAGCTATATTAGACTCCTATATATCCCAAAAGTAAAACTTTTTGAAAATAACTTATATTGGCCGCAATATTCCGTGCCGTAGAGGGTGAATAACCCTATATAATCCACCATATTAAAAGTTTTGATTTGATTTTTAAATAAACCTAAACATCGACCGTAAAAATATAAAGCCTAGAAAAAAACTTACCAATCACAAACTCATTTGGAATTTCACATATCATTTTCTCAGACACTATAATTTTTTCAGTCATCTGATCACCAGGTAAAAGTATATATTTGTTCGTTAATAGTTTTTCCCACGCCGATTAAAAAAATTGCACAATTATAGTACTTTTGCATGTATAATAAATAATTGTTAGAGACTTATAATTATTTTTTATGGTTTGTTATATAAAGTAAATAATAATGTATTAGATTAATTACCTTTATAAACAGATTAGGTTAAATAAATTCATTTTAGTTTTCACGGGTAGTAATTCAAAAAATTCAGGTGAACGAGCTCCATTAAAAAAATTCTTTAGTTAAGAAAACCAATATATTTTTAGGGCTTTCACTGAACACATTAAACTTATGAGTCATAGACATACCTACACCTAAAGTTCATAATTTCTGTTAGCAATTCATCGCTCGATCGCTGGTGTGCATATCAGTGGTGTGTGCATTTCTGAAAATAATAAATGACGAAATTTTGATGGAATATCAAAATATTTTTTTTTGTTAAATTTATTTCCTCATATGTTTATCAACCCTTACATTTTTTTTATCCTGGAAGGGAAATCTTGCATAGATCCCTTTATAAATAGTGTCGAATTCTTATCAACTGAAAAACAGTTGATCAAATTTAGCACGTGAGTGCAGATTAGCACACAAACATGGAGACAAAGTGTGAAAATCGCAACATTAGCTTATGAAACATCTAAAACGAAGAGAATTTTTCATAATTCCTGAGCACTTTCAGTAGTCCTAAAAACATTTTCCCTCGCTATAATTTTAAGAAATAGTTATATTGAGATATATTATATTAGATACGTATAGTGAAGGTGGGAATATGAAGATGAAATTTTTTCAAAGTGTTCCAAAGTGAATGAAATATTGAAATCTTGCCCGATGGAAATTAATATCAACTAGTAAGAAAATAACAATACTTATACAGAGAAGTGAAACATCGACAAAAACATTGCCGCAAGATCTAAAATACGTTCAAGGTCAGTGTCTTGTGATTTTTTAATTGATATTAAAATTAAGAAGAGATTTAAGGCGCCGATTACAATTTTCGATACGGCAAATTATGAATAAAAACACTTCGACACAAAAAAATGCTTCAGAGCTATATTGAAAAAAAAATAGTCCAAAGATACCTATACAAATTATTACTAGGATACTTTTTTACTAACAATACAAGATAAGATAGATAAATTAATATTTATGCTATAATTTTCAAAAATGAGAACATTCTCATGAACAAATCTTGTGTAACATTTGTTGATTGAAGGTAGGATAGAATTTCATTTTCTTCATACTGTTCCATATGAACAAAGCGAACCAAACATGGTTCAATTAAAATTAAATTGACAACACATACTCTATGAAAATGTTGGAGTTCTTCCTATAAGAACGTTTACTTCCCAAGAGCTCGATCCTCAAAACAAAATACTACGAATTGTAAGTATACCTTGAAAGTTATTTATCGAGAAGCTAGTCTAAGAATACTCATGTAGCACAAGTTTTCTAATATATATATATATATATATATATATATATATATATATATATATATATATATATATATATATATATATATATATATTAATAAAAGTAATACTTTTCACCTCCAGCCTAGAGCCGACATTTTATTAAATCAAATTAAGAAAGCGAGGGATTCGTCCGTTACTTTATGACAATATTTAATTTTAAAAATGTAATATATATTTTGACTTTTATAATAGCCCGCAGTATTGTCGGGTTTTTTAGTCTTAACCTTAAGAAAAATGATGTAATTTTATTGGTTTATAATACCCTCAATAACGGAAAAATTCCAAATTTTAGTTGAATATAGAGAAGGTTTGTATTTTGGTCTTTCTTATGTTTATAAATTTCAATAGTTTCTAATAGGTATAATTTCTGCCCTTTCTGTTCAACGTGTAAGATTTGTAGGCTTTTTAAATTTGGAAATTCGTTGCTCATGTCTAAAAAAATTATTTGAAAAGTTAACGTTCTTTTCTTAAGTCTATAACAGGACTTAATTAGTTTATTAAATTTAATTTCAAAATTTCTTCCTATTTGTCCTATGTAGCAGCGATTGCATTCATTACATTTTAACTTTTATGCTCCTGATTTTCTGTATTTACTATGTTTGTCTTTTACATTAAAAATTAGATTAGATAATCAGTTAGAAGATTTGAAGGTTATGTTATATTGATCTTTACAAAGGATGTTTGATATTTTTCTTGAAATTTACCCAAAAAACGTAAAAGTTCGGAATTGTCTAGTATTTTGTTTTTTGGTTTGCGGATAAATTAAATTCAAGATAATGTTTTTTCTTGAAAATAATTGTATTTATTTCAATAGTGAGCAAACATTGTTGTTTGCTATTTTTCTGATTGGGTCAAGTACCATCTTTAAATTTCCTTTGGAAAGTAGTATAGAGAACGCACGATTTATTACTGCTCTGTATGCTGTCATTTTATATGCTTTAGGGTGACGGGAGTTTGTAAGTTGGTTTTTTGTATATAGTGAATTGTGAATGGTTTTTGTGGTTGTTTTCGAAATTTTTAAATCTAAGAAGTTTATTGGGTTATTTTCTTCTATTTCTGGTGTATATTTGATTTTGGTATATATGGAGTTTAAATGGTTGAGGGCTTGTCCAAGTTCTATTTGATTTCTCTTGAAACATACCAGGATATCGTCGACATATATATACTAAAAGAAAAATTTTACCCCATATTTTTAATTCACTATTGATATCTTATTTGGGATATTAGGTTTATTGAGTTTTTTATTGGATATTTCGGTTTAAAGTTCATTAGCTCTCTTATCATGCTATTAAGTTTAATAGCAATTTCTGTTAAAAATACGAAACTACTGGTTTTATTGGGCACTCGGCCAAAAAATTCGACATTGCAACGAACTATTGTAAAAGTTACGATAGATACTATACCATCTCCTATCCTATATTTATAAATAAGCACTAACTTAGCTTCTTAATCACAATGTCTGAAAATGTAGTTGTTACTATGAAATGGCCGTGATGCCAAATATTTAATATATGTGAAAAATAAAGTTTAATTTTGTTTATATGATATTTTGAAATCAGATTATGTCAACATATATATTGAGAAATTGAATATTTGTTATAATTTGTTTATAAACTGCACCTTTAAAATATCTCAGCAACTAAATGAAATATTTTTAAATAGGGTAATACGACAACTGACATAAGTAGAGAATATTAGAACTTAAATCGTCTTCCATGCAACTAGACGGGTTTTGAATAATCAGAGGCAAACTACTATGTTGCTATTTTGCTTAAATATATCCGTAGTATAATCATAATAAGCTTATTAGTCATTAATAAATCCACGAGAAAAACATACATAATTTGCAGAGATTATAAAAATGTGCACATTGGCATTCCCCTGTTTCAAACGTTGTTGCGATTTGCACTCTAGTTCTCACTCTATACATATTTCAATCAACTAATAACTTCAGCAGTGGAATTATAACGAACCCAAAATAAAATTCTCAGACAACAAATATTCAAATTATTAAATTTGTTGGCTGTATATTATACCTGCCATAAGTTTTCAATGCCAGATTGTAAAATATCAACAGTTAAACGACATTTCTATATACACCGAAGTAGTAAGGAGCTTGAAAATTCAATAAACTACCAAGAAATTTTGATGGTCGTAGAATTACCTTAACAAAGTTTATTACAGCTCTACGTGTTAGGTAGTGTCGCAATTAGCAATGCTCCTGGTGGTAAGGACATGTAGCTAGCAATCTATTTTCGACCACCGTAGTAAATGTATGGATGTTTCGTTCCGATACCGGTGGTGGACTCATCAGTGGGATCCACCGGTATCTTTCCCAGACATCCTTGTACTTTTCACAAACTTGGACCTCTATTTAAGTCCAGTTTTGCCGGAAAGCGGTGGTGAGATGTTATGTTCCACAACAGTAGATGAAACGCGTATAAAGAGAGAAGCAAAGTAGAATTTCCAAAAAACAAACTCTCTACTTTTTCTTTAACAACGTGAAGGAGAGAAACGGTAAGTTGTTACACTAATTTGATGGTGGGTGATTAAGTGAACCTCCAGCTGGTTCGACTGCAGAAGATGGTGAATGTACTTGAAATGAATTTAATAATTCAGATTTAGAGATGCTTTTAATTGTATATTTTATTATTTATTTGCTATGTTTTACTTCTATTAGAATAGTTTCAAAACGTGGGGTGCAATAGATAATAACTGTTGTGTGAGTTTTCTCAACGACAGCTACTCTCTCCTCTCTACTATTATCTATTGCCCCCACAGCAAGTTTTTTAATTAGAATCCTACAAGTATTTTTACTGTTATTAAAAATTCTCAATCACAAATTTTCAGAACGATGTGTACGGAGTTAGGAATCTGTATGGGGTTATTAATCTGTATGGAGGTAGAGGAAATTATTTTATACTTTTTAGTCCGTTTTAAAAACGTGGTATATTATTTTAAACTGACTTCTAAAAGAAGGAGGTTCTCAATTCGCCGAGTATGTATGTTTTTTTTATGTATGTACACCGATTACTCCGGAACCGAGGCACCGATTTGAATGAAATTTTTTTACTTTATGTTCAGGAAGTTGCTGCGGTGGTCCCATATTTCTTTGGACGAAATTGGTGCAGTAATATCCAAGATGGCGCTGACAATATGGCTACCAAAAAAATTAATTTTGTTTAATTTTTTCCAAGATTGGTGTGGGGGAATTTTTTGGGTTGTACATATCTAATCTAAAATTATTTTTAAAAAATTCAGTATGGAGGAATCGATTTTGTTCGATTTTCTTCAAAATTGGTACGGGAGAGTTTTCGGGGTCACACATAACGAATCTGAAATTATTTTAAAAAAAATTCAATATGGCGGATCCAAGATGGCGGATTAAAAATTCGACACCTCCCGATTTTGTCTAAAATAAGTATTAGGGCATTTTGTTAGTGTTAATTATGAATTTAAGATATTTTTTGAAAAACTCCATCTGGCAGATCCAATATGGTGTCCTAAAAATTTTACATTTTTCGATTTTCTCTCAAACTGATATAGGGGGTTCTTTAGGGTGTAAATTATGAATTCGAAAGTATTTTAGTTAGACTGAATCGTTTTTGAGGATGTAAATAGCGAACATAAGTCTAGGAATTTAAAATTTCCGGATTTCATCCAAAATTGGTACTAAGGGGCTTTAAAGGGTTTGGATTTGGATTAGATTAAGACTTAAAATAATTTTTTTGAAATTCAATATAGCGGTGGTGGGTTGAAAATTTTACCATATTTACATTTTTTCAGATTTGGTATTAGAGGGTTTTCAGAGTCGTGTATTACGAATATAAAGTTAATTTTTTACTATTAGGTTGATAAGATATAATATGAGGGACAGAAAATTTTACATATTCCGAGTTTGTCTAAAATTGATATTGTGGGGTTCTTGAGGCGTATACAAACTCAATATGCAGTATAAAATATACCGAGCTAAGAAATTTACATCTCAGGTTCTTTAAATATTAAAAATTGATATTGTGGGGTTCTTGAGGCGTATACAAACTCAATATGCAGTATAAAATATATCGAGCTAAGAAATTTACATCTCAGGTTCTTTAAACATCGATATTGGAAGGTTTTAGGGCCTATATTACCCATTTAAAATTAATTTGAAATTTAAGATAGTGGATTTACTATGACAGACTAAATATTTGTTTGACACAATTTTACTGGTATTTGAAAAACTCTAAGAACCAAAGAATTTTTAGTGGTTCATTTTAGGGTGATTTACAACCTTGGATAAAATGGGTACTTTTTGCCACCTTGGAGTCATTGCGAGGTACACTAATCTCGATTAGTATTGAACTTTTTGAAGTCGGCGCCAAATTATTTGTAAATGAAATAAATGACTACTAATATTTACAAATTATGGTAAGAAAGCAATTACACATAAAGTATTTTTCTGTTTATGCAAATCAAATTTTGTCAGGTATTAGTTTGGCGCCGACTTCAAAAATTCAATTTCATACAAAAATTTATAGTTATTTTTCACTTTTTACCCCACTTTTAGAAGTCGGTTCAATTTTTTTGTAAAAATTTTATTTTATTTAAATAGTTATATATTACAAAAACGGCTGTATCTAGTATTTCAGTATTTCATTAGAAAAACTAGGAAAAGTACTTATTACCGATGGTGAAATGGGACTAAATTTTTGAAATTAACAAAATGGTGGTCGTTTTTCAAAAAAAAAAAAACAAACGCGATTTTCTCAAAAACTATATTTTTGATAATTTTTTTTGAGGTTTCTTTGTTATATGCTTCTCCAGCTACAATTATTTTCATGGGTGCTAAAATGCAGGGGGACATTTTGCCTATTTGCATAGGTAAAATAGGCTTATTACCCAAGCAAATTTTATACTCCTTATCTTTAGTATCAATTTTTAAAGAATCTATTTTACTGATTATTTAGTAATAAATCAATTTTTGCAAAGGGTTATAATTAACAGCTTAAATTTGATTTACGGTAAACATAGAACAGATTTATAAATAGATATGTAAATTTTAAAAGTTTAATCTGTTCCCAATATCAAAAATAATTAACAATTTGTTAATATTAAAAAAGTGGGTAACATTGATTTTTCAGATAACAATCTTAGGTGCAAAACTTTTGGACTTACGCAATAAACAATTTTTTTGCAAAACCTTGCATTTTATTAATTTGAATAATTATATATGTTTAAATTAAGATATGCAAAAGGATAAACTCATATGTTGCAATTATTCTTTATGTATGATTGTCTGTCCGGGTTCAGACGTTATTGATAAAAAATTGTTTTTAATTGACACTTTTTATAATGAAAAAACTGGTTCTAGGTTTTTATCGATAAGGCAAAGTACACCAAAATCTAGTAATAAATTAATCAATTCTTATAGTTGACAGGGTGTCGCACTTGAATAGAAACACCTTCGAAAATTGTTTAATATTAAGAAGTTTAATTAACTTTTAGTGGTGTTATATAAAGCACTTAAGGTGATCTATTTCTTTAGGTTTTCGAGTAGTAACTTGTAATCAATGTATATTCTAGCTAATGATAACACATTAATTTTATTTTGCACTCTAAAAGCTATAACAATAGCTGTCGACAGTGGCGTAGCGAAGGCTCCGCAGAGCCCGCGGCGCAGAGGGCCCCGGGCTTGGAGGGGCCCCGCTCAACCAAAAAAAATCATTAGAATTCAGTTTAATCAATCTTTATTAAACTTTCTACTTTACAATCTAACGCAAGGTGTCAGTAATTATTTATTTTAAATAGACACGTATGCAACGCGGAGCGTTTAGATTTATATTAAATGTACATATATTAAGAAACCATTTTAAGACTCACTAAATTAGCCCATTGAACGCAAGGCCTCTGTGACAGTCTATGTTAGTATACTCATGGCTTGCAGGAAGCAACTTTAATTCAAAGTAAAATGCCGACAAAATCAGTCTTAACAGAGACTTAGGTATAAATTTGTAGTGCTCAAAACTTTCGTGTTTGAAATCGTAGCTAATTTTTTCCTGAAATATATATGTTTGAAGAGTTCTCCATTTAAAAATCAAGGTAAAATTTTTCCCATTTAAAGAACATTATAAAAGAAATAAAAACGATTACTCACAATTCAATTGTTGTAGAACTGCTACTTTTGAAACTTTTTGGATGCTTAAAAAAAGCATTATGCATCGTTTGAAGATACTGTTTCTACTTTTCGACCGTTCAGAAAGCTGCAAAGCTCGGTCCTCAACAGAAAGATAAAGTTGAGAAAAATATGAAAAATTGAGTTCATTTTTAATTTAAATGTTTGTCAAATCTCAAGATTTAGAGCTTTTTAGACTTTCAAAAAAAGAAATTCTGCGTATTCTTAAAACACTAAATTTCTTTTTTTTAAACGTCTTGAGATTTGACAATCATTTAAACTTGAAATAAACGGAATTACCATTTAGATTTTTTATACTTTATTTGTTTATAAAATCGCGAGTACTTAACCTTTTTGGAAGTTTAAAAAATAAAAAGAAGCATCTTTAAGAGATGCACAATTTTTTTTTTACGTCTAAAAAGCTCTAAAACTCACGAGTCTAAAGGCGATTGAAGTTATTCAAGATGATGCTGACAGTATGGCGGCCAAAAAATATTTTTTCCGATTTTCTTCAAAATAAGTATGGGGGAATTATCAGAGTCAACGGATCTAAAATTATTTTTAAAAAATTCAGTATGGCGGATCCAATATGGCGGACAAAAAAATTTAATTTTGTACCATTTTCTCCAAAATTGGTGTAGGGGAGTTTTAGGGGTGGCACATAACGAATCCAAAATATTTTTAAAAAATTCAATATGTCGGATCCAATATGGCAGACAAAAAAAACAATTTTGTGTGATTTCCTCCAAAATTGGTATAGGGGAGTTTTCGGGGTCGCACATAAGGAATCTAAAATTATTTTTAAAAAATTGAATATGGCGGACGAAAAATCAATTTTGTCCAATTTTCTCCAAAATTGATGTGAAAGAAACGAATCCGAAATTATTTTTAAAAATTCAATATGGCGTATCTAATTGGGCGGATAAAAAATTAATTTTGTCCGATTTTTTTAAAAAATTGATATAGGGGAGTTTTTGAGATCGCACATTAAGAATCTGAAATTATTAAAAAAATAAATAAATAAATATGGCGGATCCAAGATGACGGATTAAAGTTTCTACATCTTTTAATTTTGTCAAAATCAGTATTGGGAGATTTTTGTTAGTGTTAATTTAAAATATTTTTTGAAAAACTCAATCTGGCGGATTCAATATGGCGTACTAAAAATTTTATATTTTTCGATTTTCTCCTAAACTGATATAGGATGTAAATTGTGAAAAGTATTTTTTTCAGGATTCTATAGGGCGAATCCGACATAGTGGACTACAAATTTTACATTTTTCGATTTTGTTAAAAAGTGGGACTGAATCATTTTTGAGGATGTAAATAGTGAATATAAAATTATTTTAAGACACTCTAATATGTCAGATGCAATATGACGGTCTAGAAATTTTAAATTTCCGGATTTTATCCACAATTGGTACTAAGGGGCTTTGAAGAGTTTATATTTAGATTAGATTAAGACGTTAAAATTATTTTTTTGAAATTCAATACGGCGGATCCAATATGGTTGGTTGAAAATTTGACCTCATTCGCATTTTTTCAGATTTGGCATTGGAGGTATTTGGAGGTCGTGTATTATGAATGTGAAGTAAATTTTTTTCAACTATTAGGTTAGTAAGATACAATATGAGGGATTGTAATTTTATATCTTCCCATTTTGTCTAAGAATGATATTGCGGGGTTCTTGGGGCGTATACAAACTCAATATGCAGAATAAAATATATCGGGCTATGAAATTACGTCTTAAGTTCTTTAGATACCGATATTGAATAGTTTTGGGGCCTATATTACCAATCTAAAATTAACTTGAAATTTAAGATAATATGACAGACTAAATATTTGTTTCACACAATTTCACTGGTATTTGGAGAACTCTAAAGAACAAAGAATTTTTAGTAGTTCATTTTAAGGTGATTTACAACTTTGGATAAAATGGGTACTTTTTTGCCACCTTGGAGTTATTGCGAGGTACACTAATCTCGATTATTACTATTAAATAATTTATGGATATCACAATAAATTCAAAACTAAAAATCGAAAAATAAAATTTTTATAAAAATAAATTGAACCGACTTCTAAAAGTGCGCTAAAAAGTGAAATATAACTATAAATTTTTATATGAAATTGAAATTTTTGGAGTCGGCGCCAAATTATGTCTAAATGAAACAAATAACTACTAATATATATAAATCATGGTAAGAAAGCAATTAAAAATAAAGTATTTTCAATCTGTTTATACGAATAACATTGTCAGGTATTAATTTGGCGCCAGCTTCAAAAATTTCAATTTCTTATAAAAATTTATAGTTATTTTTCACTTTTCAGCGCACTTTTAGAAGTCGGTTCAATTTTTTTCATAAAAATTTTATGATGTATTTGATGCTTGTTTTGATATGTAATAAAATTACTTTTATTCAGATCAATGTGGAACTGTCTTTTTTTTTTATCAAATAACATTGTTTTATATGTGCCCTTAGAAAGGTGATGTATTACCTTTATTTAAACATAAGTTGTCAAGAACACACCCCAGACACAGCACGTGGGGTATGTGGGTTTGGGAGCTTGGAATTTGGTTTAAAATCTTGCTTTGCTCGCCTGTCTGCTGTATAATAGATATCGATCTAGCTTTGTGTAGGGTATGGTGTTTTGAGAACTTGGGTTTTGGCTTAAGACGTTGCTTCGCTCGCCTGTCTGCTATGTAAGAATATTCGATCTCGCTACTCGAGGAGTATATGGATTTGGGAGCTTGGGTTTTGACTGTACACTTTTAAAAACTCGCAGCGCTTGCCCGTCTGCTGTGGAACGAACATCGATCTCGCCACGCGTGGGGTATATAGAATTGGAAGCTTGACATCTAAATGTCGATAATATGATTAATGAATGTCAAAAACAAGCAATATTAAAGTTTATTTAACATTTGAGTTAAATTACATTGCTAAATTAAAAAGAGGGCCTCATTGAGATTTCGCGGGGGGGGGGGGGCGAGCTTTCAGCTACGCCACTGACCGATACTTATTTTTCTAGGTAAAATGAAATTTTAAGGCAGCAAACAAAATTTAAGTTCCAGGACATGATGGCATGATACATAAAAATATCTATATTTCTATATAGGCCAGAATCAACAGACAGTGCGTGCATTTTTTAGCCATGTGCTTCTACTGGTGTGTCAAATTTTATATGAATTCATTCATTATTTTGAATTTTATGATGTGTTTTGTAACAAAAAATGAGTTTTATGAACTTGAAATATTGAAGTGTCACAGTGGATCTAAAATAATCGGTAGGATCACTCTTGGATTTCGTCAGTTAAAGTTTTCGATGACATCTAAAAGCAGCCTAGAAGAGTTCATTGTTGTAAAGAATCCAGGATGACAACTTCAAACTTGCAGTAGTAACAACTTTGCGAATTTTATACATTTGATTTATTTTAATAATATTTTATATGTAACTTTAGAAACTGTTTTATTATAATACACGGAGCCAAAATGAGTCTTTTTTTACAAGATGTGTCCTTTTAGAGGATTGTAAAGAAGGAAACGAATATTTGCTAAAGGTTACTTTTTGAGAAATCCGGTCTTAAAATACATTTACTTTGGATGTGCTTTATTTGCCACTTTCATTTTCATTTTTAGCTCAAATCACTCATTTGCAACATTTATGCATAAATGTATCATTATTACTATATACCAAGGATTATGGAACTTTAAAATTCTGAAAAAAACAATCACTATGAACATTGCAAGTTTGGATTTAACGGCGTTCTGTTAACAGTAAGTGAGAATAAATATTCAATAATTCAGCTATTGTTCATATTTTTACACTTGAATTTACACCTAGATGTATAATATATTAAAATTCAATATATATTTCATGTATACTTTTTTCCACACCACCACAGAAGTAGAGTTCAAGGCGCATTCTTTATTAAGGTGCGTATAAATATGGCGAAACTATAAGTTTTCTAGAAGTTCGAATCCTAACCATTTTTGTATAGAAGGTAGTGTGCTATTGTAGTCCAAGTTTTCGTTTTTTATTTAATATACTTTTTACGGTAAAATCCCACTGCGTAAAAGTAATAAAGCTGTCTTTTGTTCTTCATTGTCAGACAAAGTATGCACACCTGTGAAGAGGCATTCTTTCTTTCCGAATTCGGAATTACGCAAGGGGTAGATATTGTGTGTCTTAAGTATGTATTTGAGGAGAAAGTTGTATACTTAAAAGATAATTAGATTTAGAACTATACATCTCAATTGGGCAATTAACAGTAATGACATTTTTAAGTATACTTCAGATGTGTATAAATGTCAGGCCTTGCTATGTTATTGTCTTATAACTTTCAGTGATAGCTATTGAAAATTTCTACTTTTACTCCAAAACTTAGCCAATCTACAACTTATAGGCGAATTAAGCAAAGGAAAAGTGGAACTGTGTGCTAGCCTGAACCGTACCATAGAAGAAAAAATTATACGAATGCTTCAGAAACATACTACGAAGACACGTTCATGAATTAAAAAGTTTTTAGTTAGAAAATAAAAAGCAAGTCTCGATAAAGTTATGAAACAAGACCAGAATATGCCTGGCATGCGAAAAACCAATCTGTAGAAAGTGCTGACAAAAATGAATTTCTCGTAGGGAAAGTGAAAATAGAGGTGATACAGAGGAAATACTTTTAGAGAAAACGGCATTTGCGGGAAATTAGAAAATACCCAGGGAAGGCACCTGGATGTAATCTGTCTCAGTACAGGACACATAGTACAAGAAATATATGAAGATAAGAATATAGCTATTTTTCGTAAAGCATTCTTAGAAGGGTTATCGACAAATTTAAAACCCTTATCCGCTCACAAAAACTCGTTGCAACTCATATTGGAGGGAATTTATAGGAGTTTTGCAGCAGTTTGAACCGAAATCTACCAAAGATTAACATGAATAAATGACGCCGGATATCTTTCAAAGATATTTTTATCAAATGATTCAATTGATTCCGGAGAGGTCAGTTGTAGATTTGGATAACGCCAGTTATCATTCTAGACTGGTGGAAAAGTTGCCCATAACATAGTTGAAAAGGCGATATTACAGATTGGTTACCAAAAAAAATTATTTCCTTTATGAATGGTTTACTAAAGAAGGAACTTGTAAAAATTGCGAATGAGAAAGAAAGCCAATTTAAGAAACAACTGATAGACGAATGGGCTGAAGAACATGGAAATGTTGTGCTTCGAACACATTAATTAAACTTACAATTCGTAACTCGGGATAACCCAAAATGTAAACTATAAGAAATACGTTAATTTCTTAATGCATTAAAAAAAATTACGAGCGAGGACTGATGAAACGGCATTAACTATGTTATTAAAGAAAAACTTAATTGAAGTTCGCATCGATGCAGCCACACTCGCCGTGACAAACAAACTAGTAAACAAACTGATTAAATTTCGCTTTTTACTTTGAAATATTAAAGATAATTAGAAAATAACACTCCTGAAAAAATTATGTTCTTTTTTAGCAGCCTTAAAACCGCCATATTGAACCGTGAACGGATTACTGACGACCAACTTATAAGCCAATTTCGAGATTAATTAAGTAATATTTCGAAAATAAGAAAACTACCTCTTATTTCGTCATATAATGATATAAGGAAAATAAAATAATAAAAAAAAATTCAGTCAATTTGACAGCGTGAGGTATTGTAATATTGGCCACTGAACGAGAAAACACAAACTCATGTAAAGGCTGATTTCCAAGATTTATTAATAGATCTTGTAAAAGTACAACAAAAAGTTATCTTTTTTATTTATAAATATAGGAGATAATATGTAAATAAAATCACTTAAAAAATTAGATTTATTTCTAATGTCCTGGCACCACAGTTATGTTGAACCCTACATAAGCTGATTTCGGGATTCATTATTAAATATTTGGAAAATATGAAAAAATTAACTACATTTCATTTCGGAATATAAAGAAAATAATCAAAACTTAAATATTTTTTTCTTTACTCTTTATTGGTTTACAACGTCCAAATGCAATAAATCTCTTTTGCCGCCGGGCGGCGAAAAAGGATTCGAACCGACAAAGATCAGTTCGTTGGAAGCTCGACTCGAGCTCGACTCGCCATATTTATACGCACCTTTACATATCCTCGATAGATATCTTCCGCGATTCCTTAGTTGCTTCCACTGCGTAATTTTTTACTGTTATCTTCAAGTTTGCTTTGATCTTGGTTCGGTGTTGTCAAATTCCGGTTCCATGTTTACATAATTACCTTGGTTTTCTTCGCTTTCTCCCTCTTTTTTTTCAGTGTCACAATTTTCCTCACTCTGTTCTGCACATAAAATTGACTTATTTTCATGTGTTTCTCTCGCGCAACTCAGCGCTTTATGTCCGTTTTTCTACATTCATAAGAATTGCCACATTTTCCAGTATATTTGTACGATGTTAATTTGATCAATTCTTTGAGCCTGTTTCTAACTGGCTTGCAACCAAGTCCGTGCTTTTTCCCCCCTCTCCATTTTTCTGGGTCTAATGATTCTTTTTTCACTAATATACTCATAAATATGTTGGCAAACTGTGATCTCTGGTAGCGGCTGCGGTCGATGCAAGTGAGGCAATGGTAATTCTTGTATTCAAAATAGATTTAGCATAGCATTTATAATGCAAATCATTACTAATTAAACCTTTACTTTTGTTACCTCCATACAAAGCGGTGGAACCAATCTTCGTGGTGGTAACATAAAATTTTGCACAATATTCTCAGAGTGGAACAACTCAACGGTTTTAAGTAAACTAGTTCTAGATACTGCAGAACAATGATTATGTTAAACACTAGAATAATTTTTGTATACAGCACAACTTCCAAGACTTATTAACACCCATAAGGATCTAGGCAAAAGACAGCTTAAGAATAGTGAATTAGGCATGGTGTTGGCTTACTTGACTGTAAAACTCCATGTGGTAAAACCTCTCCCATACTCCCAATTTTAGCACAACATCACAACGAAGACTCGGAAAAATTTAATTATTTATCACGCTTGTCTTTTCGGAATAAGTTATTTTACTTCCTTATTGGGGCATTAATTACAATTTTGAAAATTAAGACGCAAAAATTAAATTCTTTTATTCAACAGAATGACTTCATTATCACTAAAAAATTAACCTTTTTCTTAATGTCAAAAAAAAATAATGGTAAATAATCCATAATTTTTATGTTTATCAATAATTATTATCAAACTTATGCAAAGAATATGATAATTCCTCTATAAAATTTACACTTTTCTGCAAATATATAACTGTACAGGGGCACTAGAAAAAATATCTACCCAGCCATGATAGAAACAACTGACTATGGGTTGCCTAGTAACGTTCAATGAGTGTTATTTTTGGTTCTGAACATCCAAAGACACTAGCTTGAATATATTGTATTCCAAATACTTTAAAGTAAATATTGAATTCATGGTTTCCAATATTCTTTTACCATGCGAGACCTGAGATCAAACAAACATCAGCTGAGAACAGACATCCCAAATACCATATTATTTATGCCAAATTAAGTATGTTTTTCAATTCGTAAAGTACACATATTCAATGGAATAAATGAATGAAACAAAGGGTGGTGATACTAGATCATAGATGGCCAGGCCTCTGTTGAGCCCTTTACATCCTATCATAGCTGCAGGTCATCCGAGGCTGATCGCCTTTGCGAATCCAAGCAGCCTCGTTAGATAAACTTGTCTAACTGCTTCCGCTAACAAAATTGTATCTCCGAAATATCTTTATCTCAATCCGTTGAATGCTGGACTATCTTTGAGGACATGGTTAACAGTTTCATCATCTTCCAAACACCATCTGCACGTCGGGTCTTCTTCGATACCGATTTTCTGAAGATAGCCTCATAGATGACAATATTCTGTCAACAATCCCATTACAATTCACAGCTCTTTTCTTCCTAAGGAGGGAAGTTCCTTAAAAAGCACATATTGGTTCCATCTCAGTCGTGAGTTCAGAATTACTCGCAGGTATTTAACTGTACCCTTTTATTGAAGAGTCCTTCCTTCCAATGTAATTGTAGGAAGTCTCTCCATTTTCCTCTTTTTTTGTAAAGAGTACCACCTCGACATTATCCGGGTTTATTCCAAGCCTTTCTCTGTGATACTTTCGCTCTGCCATGCGAAGGGTTTGCAGTTTTGGCCCCTACAGGCCCCAAATATCGCGACCAGGGCACAAAATGACCAGGTCATCGGCATAGGCCCGTGAATACAAACCACCATCATTCAGTTCGCTCAGCAGACTACCACCACATGGCTCCACAGCAAAGGCAATAGCGCTCCTTCCTCTAAACAGCCTTTACTTGACAGTGCTTTAACAGTTACATTGTTAAGCTCAGCATATATTATTCTCTGAGTTAACATTGATCTGATCCATTCCACTACTGCCGGTTTAGAGCTTCATCGCTATAGAGAATTACATATTATGTTAGACGTGTTGTCGAAAACTCTCTCGATATCGATAAAGATACCTAAGGCAGATCGTCCACCCAACAGAGCGTTTTATGACGAATCGATGTAGTGCCGCATCTGTGGATTTTCCTGCCTGATAGGCAAATTGTAAAGGATGTAAGGAATACTGCACCATTATTCCTTCCTCGATGTGTCGATCCACTAACCTTACCAATGTCTTTAGTAAGAAACTAGTCAGGCTGATAAGGTGGAAAGACTTAGGATTTGTGTAATCTGTTCTTCCTATCTTAGGAATAAAGACTACTTTTGTTTCACTCCACGCCATCGGTATGTATCCCAAGCTTAAACATGAGCGGAATAGTTTTACCAGGTGGCTTATTATAATATCGGAGGAATTTTGTAATAAATTTCACCCTTTCATATATCACTATCGTTGTAACTAACTTGTAGTCATGATGTGCTAAAGGGAGTCTTCGATCTTTAGATTCGCCCTTGTATTGATTTGATCCTAGAAAGTGCACTGTTAGTACGTCCCCTAGTGTATTTTCTTCTTTCGGGGTTCGACCTCCTTCAGAAAGAGCCAGTGTTCCAATCCGGGCACCACGATCTCTGGATAATATTTTGCAGAAGCGGGCTGAGGGCTTGCTTTCTATGCTTTCGCAATATTTTTTCCATACGTTCCTCTGCCAGTCCCTTATTTGCTTATCGTATTCTCTCTGGCCAGTTTTATATTTTTCCCAGCTTATTTCAGTTCATCATTTTTCCGGTGGTTCTCGACTTGAGAGTTCAACCAGGATATTTTGGAGTTTATGGGACTTCGTCTTTTCAAATCAGCTTCATCATGGTATCTGGATAAGAACCCTATGGCTCTGCTTCCCAGTACCTCTCAAAACAAGCCCAGTTTCTAGTCCTAGGGTTTCGGTATTTCACTACTGCTGCGTCTTATTCAAGATCAATTTCAAACAGGATGTGTGGGTGATCTGATAACGAAACCTCCGAACCAACTTCCCACTTTTTCAACAAGTTTTATATATTTGAAAAACAAATAGTTACATCTATGGCAGACTCTCTTCTACTTGTACCAAAAGTAGACGTGTTCCCTCTGTTAGTAAATTTTAATTTTTTTAATATTGAGGAAGTCCAGTAACTCTCCTCCCCTGGGATTGATATCCCTGCACCCCATAACATGTGGTGCGCATTGGAATCGCAGCCCAAAAGAAGTGGTAAGTGTTCCTCCACGCAATATTTTACTCCACCAAATCAGGTAGGGACTTTCTCGTTCCGTAGGAAACATAACTCTCACCAGATTTAAGAGAGATTCTCACCGCCACCAGGTCTATACTACGGAGTCCTAGCAAAGAGAAGTACTCCAGATGTATTTTTATTATAAATACAGGTTCTAGGGCTCTCGCAGGAGGTGCAATACACTAGTGTCCTTCCCTCAGAACCCAGACCCCTGATCTAGCAACAAGTCAGCCATGGCAAGCTGAATTCGCAATTCATTGAATTTTTTACATAGGACAGCAGATTTCTCATGTTATAAATGAGCTCGTATGATTTTAATACGCATATTATAGTAAACAAATAATTAAATGCTATATATTAAATGGAATCATAGTTAATATTGGTATTTGCCATTAACTGAAACCAAACAATTTGTGTATCTATTTTTTAATAAGAAGTAGAATGGTTTTAAAACCAATTTTTCCAGCCAATCCTCACCCCTAAAACTCTTAATTCGGAACTATTCAACTTTTCAATACTACAGATATGAATTTGCTAAAAATATAAATTTATTAAACATAAAATAATTAGTTTTTTGTGCTACTTGTCTTACATCAGCGAATAAATTTATACCAATAATTGCATACAACAGAAACGATTTCTACTCATTTTTCTTCCCGACTAATACCCAATTTTTTGCAAAATCAAACAATACCAAACGAAACAATCAGAACTCGTACGGAATCACGTCTTTGCAATATTTCCTTGTATATAACCAATAATTCTATTGTTTGAAGTTCTCACAAATCTATATCGAGAGTTTGCAATCTTATACTTCGATTATCGATAAGATCTCGAATTGTTTTGGATCAACGCTACCCATTTTTAATTTTTTTGTAGTTCAAATTAAATCGAGTTTTGTAATATTTTGTAGAAGCACTTGATATATCTGTACTATTGCTACAATTTTATTTTAGGGGGCTAATATTTTCACTTTAAATGTATTGCAACTAATTTTTTTCATGAATTAATAAATCCTAAATTTGCTACGCTTATGTAATTATTAGGATATGCATAATCTTGCCATTTTGTCTCTTATATAATGCCACACATCAATTAACACCAGAAAATTAAATATTTTATTACCTGTTACTCAACCACGCCAAATTTAAAAAAAAAATATTCTCACAGAACTTAATGCATTAATAAATGTCGGTTATAATATTTCATATAATTCGGACGTTGCTACTGCAGAAGAGTATTCTTTTTTGAGGTTCCCGCGGTAACTTTAGCTTATAATCCACATGAGGTAACCCCTATTTCGACATGATTACCCTTCTTCTAAGGCATCGTAATTGGAAAACTTTTTTATTTTCGAAAATTCTTTTATAAGCTCCGTTTTAGAACGCGCAATTTCAAAACACGGTAATCCGATAAAGTATTAAATTGGTATAACTAACACTTTCTTTTGCAGTTAAAAAGGGATGTTGATTATTTTTAGGAAAATATTTAACACCATGCATAAGCAACTAATGTATCAAAAATATTTAATATTATTTTTGTAATACAACTAATACTTTAAAAATCATATATTTTAAATTCCTTCTCAAATTTCGCTCTAAAAACCCAATACTTGTCACTTGACAGCTGTGACGTCATAGGTTGCCATAGTATGGTAAACTGACAAGGAAATATAAAGTTTTTTCTTGATTATTGTAATAAAAGATGAGTTATAAGTTTTTTGATATAGGAAAATGTGGCTTCAGCTAGCCCTCAGGGATCCGACACTTGTGTCTACACAATCTAAAATGTATTTTTGTGAAAATCATTTTGATGTAAGTTTTGGTAATATCTGTTTATTTTTCTTATACTAAGAATTATTATTATTTTAAAAAATGACAATTGGAATTTTGAGGTTAGAATAAAGTAATCAAAGTTGGGTAACAATGTTTTTACTTGTTTTATTTGAGTTTTGAGCCTATAAATACCTATGATTACCATATGTATTAATTATCACTTGCGCAAATAACAATTCTTCGTATATTACTTAAATGGAGGTCTTCACATTTCTAAATTCGGCGGAGCAGAAGTTACTGTTTGTTGCGGAGAAACTGACCACCGTAAAGCAATCAGTTTTCGGCAAATTAAAAGTATTTGTCTTAATAAATCTACTTTCCATCATGGAAAAACTTCTTGGAATCCTTTTCAAAGGAAGTAGTAAACAAATTTCGAAGAAATTGCATCGGAATCACTATAAAATAATGTTAACCAAACAACATAGCCTTTGACAGCGATAATGTTTGCGAGCAAGTGACATTATGCACTTTGGTGTTCATTGTTACGTGACTTGAAAGTGGTTTCATTATGTTTTGATTATTAAATAAAAATTAACTTCCTTAAAAATAAAGAAAAATATTGTTTTTTTTTTGGCATTTCTATTATGGAAACTACCCTTTCCCGATAAAATTATAATTTTATTTGAATACAGAAAAACACTAAAAAAAATGTGTCCTACAAAAACGATACGCTGATCGTTGAGTCCACCCCTTGTAATATAATAAAATAATGTGTTCTTATTTTTTATTACCAACCAGTTGAGTTTTTCAATTTTTTAATTAACGTTTTCACAATCAAGTGGCTATATTTTCCGATAAATTTTATGCCCCATTTTTCCAGTCCGACACTCAGAAATTCTCATTTTTCGAAAACGTTTTACTGATTGATGAATGAAGCACAAAATATAATGAAATATGTGACCGACAATACAAAGAAGAAATTTCAAAATAAATGAGCCTATATATGAAGTTTATGGCCAAAATACTCACTTTGAAACATCGTTTCGTCAACTGAAATTTTTCTAAATGACGGCTTCAGCATGGCTCCGCTTTTACCACATCGTAGAATTACCAGCAAAATGAGACTGATATGTTGGACATTTTACCACCACGTTACCACCATACAATTGAAGATGAGAAAGAAGGTTAAATATCTAGGTTTAATCCTGAATGTACAGCTTTCTTGGAACTCACACACACAGAAAATTACAACCAATGGCCTTTAAAGCAGCAAAAAGGATACCGGGCAAAATTCAAAGCACACATTGTATAATGACTGTATAGTGGTGGAAAGACCCATGATAGCGTAAAGTTCCCGTGTTACTGAAAAAACCATTTGGTAAACAAAGCTTTGAAATTCTGCGTTTAAGCAGACAACTTATTAGGCTGATGACAGGACTAATAACCGTCCATTGCAGTTCAAGGAAACATTTGCGGGAAATGGGCATCTATGTTGCAGTACCAATATGTAGACGTCATGAAGAGAACAAAACAACCTCATCTTCGAATGAGAAATGCCAACCCAGTGAAGACACCTTTAAGGGTCGATCAATTCCGAGAGTTTAGGCCCAGAAAACAAACTAGAGAAAAGGCCTTAAACCTGAGTTAGGTAACCAACCTGTTCACATAGAATAGACATAACAGGCGACAAGAAAAATCACTAGGCTGAAGTATAAGGGTTCTCTATCCCGGCTTGTTATGTCATTCAACGAATTAATTTCTTTATTCACTGTTGGCATCTTTACAAAGCAACATAACACTTGCAAACAATAAACAACCAACTATGGTTGTCCATTTATCAGGATATTAATGTAACTATACTCGTATAGTTAAAAAAAGTACCTGAGTTTCTCTGTGGAACCAAAATATATCATGACTTTTGCCAAAAAATATATATATGTTGAACTATTTCTCAATCTCTCAAGAGATATTTTAATTTTAATTTACGGTGATCAGAACTTTGATGTTGGTATTTTTTATTTAATCATTCGTTATTTTCATGAGTCACATGATCGTTAATCGAACTCTAACCATACCATTTTGTTAATTACCAAAAACACTGGAGAAAAGCACATAATGGAGATAATATCGAATAATTTTCGGGTTTCTTTCTTTATTGACTGTTGGCATCTTTACAAAGCAACATAAAACTTGCAAACAATTTAAAAGAAACACAACTATGGTCCTCCTTTAGTTTATCGGGATATCAATATTACTTCCAATCTAACTCATATAGTTGCAAAAGTAACTATAATAACTCTGATTCCAATGAATATACATACTTTAGGAATTGGAAATCATTCCTAATACTTGCCTAAAGAATATGAAATTTTGGGCATAATCCAACGACCTAAAATTCTGACTTAGTTGAAATCTGAATGGGAAGTATTCTTGAACTCTGCGTGCAACTTATTTTATATTACGTAGCACATGATAACAGAATATTCAGAACTGGGAAAAATATTTCAGAATCGACTCTTGTGCATCCAGTGTATGTGCTGAGTCCCTCTCAGGAGTATTGGGCAGTTGACGTTTCTCATTCACCATTTTCAGGGCTCACTGTACGGCGTCTACAAGGGAACTGTTCGCTAGTGAACGCCGTATAATGAGCTTTGAAAATGATGAACGAGATTTCACCGAAACGTCAGCTGCTTTACAGTCCTGAGAGGGACTCAGTACATGTACGTAATACCCGTAAACCTTCAATTGCACATCACACCCGTGAGAATATCCGATGTAACATACATATATATATATATATATATATATATATATATATATATATATATATATATATATATATATGTATATATATATATATATATATATATATGTATATGTATATATATATATATATATATATATATATATATATATATATATATATTCTATTAAATTTTTATTAAATGCGATATTGCATTTTAAACTGTTTTTATGATTATCTTTCACAATGCAGCTCACAAATAGTGACACTCACAAGTAATTTAAGCAAAGGTCCATTCAAATTTATAATGATTTAACTTGCCGATGAATTTTTGAATCAAAAAACTTCTTTTCTACCTACTGCGCTCCAATTAATAAAATATGAAGGAAATGGTTATATCAACAACAAACTACTAAAAGCTTATGGAACATAAAATATTTTTTTAAAGTATTTATTATAGTATTTAAATCATTAAATTATCACTGGAGCTCATAAACTTTTTTCGTTAAAACATTATACGTGGTTATAGAAGAAGATGATTTATAACGAAGAATTAAATTGATAGTCGGTAAAGTTAATTATAAACAACAGATGGTATTACCATCAATAGTAATACGGCAATTTGTAAACGACTTAAAAGAATTATGATATTTTAACCCAATTAAATCCATAATATATAAGCTCTTTTTCAGGACCCCGGGGCAGTCATTACAGCTTAACTGGAAGTTTTTAATAGATTTTTATGGGCGTATAAAAGTAAAATCTGCATGATACCTAAAAGTGTTGCTTGAAAACTATTAAGTTCTTAACTGAATTAACAGGAAACCTTTTCCTTTGAAAAAAAAAGTTTAAATTTAAACCACGCAAAGTTGGCAATAAGGGGTTTTTATTTGGAAAGTACGACAATAAGTCAACTAAGTATTGAGCCTGTACAAGTAAAAAAAAATCGTTTCCTTTTACTATCCAATCAGCAAAAATGGAAAATTTTTTTTATTTTCGGGAGACTCTCTTACCTATTTCAAGATTTTATTTCTAGATTTTAATCCTTTATTTTGCCATATAAATGTTCCATGTTGACATATATCTTTTGCCGGAAATAAACGAGACTTTAATTTAAACGGCGCGCGTATTGCCTTCGTACGTGACAGCAGCGCCAACTAAAGCATGAACTAAAGGGCGATATTTGCATGTATTGACAATAAAATATAATGGAAATTCGAAATTAAAAATTATAATATTTTATTTTAATAAAAGTATACGAGTATATAAAACAAGTTAAAATATTAATTTATTATTGTATATTTTTTCTTACTTCAGCTAAAAAAAAGTAAGTATAATCAATGAAGAAATAATCAAAACTCATTAAAATTTAGGGTTAGTAATGTCAAAATGAAAAAAAAAATATTAAATAATATCGCAGAATAAAAATTATTGTATATTGCTGTGTACTTACCCTGGATGGCCATTAAAACAAAGAGGACTATTGGACTATGTATTTTATTACTTAGAATACGACTTTATATCGGAACTTGTAACACGTGATATACTAGAGTTCTTAACCTTATCCATTTATTTCTTTCATTTAATTTCCACAATGCTGCATTTTATTAATAATTGTCAAATGACAAGTAATAGTGATATTTTTATAATACTCTATCGTTTTCTTACGTTACATTTCGCCCTCATGGCCAACTAATATCAAAACCTAAAGGCCGTATAGCATTTTCACAATACAAAAATGTTAAATTGCCTGTATTTCGAAAATTGTAAATTTTTCGAATAGACAACCTTAAAAAAAGTCATCCTTAATTTTAATGCTAAATAAGATAATATTATAAAAAAGAGATTTACATTTAAAAAAAAATTGACTTTTAACGATTTTTTCAAGTTAATATTTAATGCTAATTTTTGATCACTCTGTATTTATTTATTATCAAAATATCAACACCTTACGTTAAAGCAGATCTTATTGTAGAAGAAAACCAACCCCAATTAAATAATAAAGGTTTTCGTATATTGATAGTTTTCTTTAGGCCTGCAAATGCCACTTTTGACATAAAATTTGAATATGTCAAAAATAGTTTCAAGAATGCATCCGCTATAACCGGAAGTGCCACCATCTTGAAAATATTTTATCTGAATTGCTTTTAGACACAAACTACGTTTTCAAAAATAGTTATTTTATGAAGTTACCTTATAGAGGGTCAAAAACAAATAAACTTTGCATGACATGCGACCAAATTTTAATAGCCCTAGCCCTATTTAGATTTTGTATACAAACACACATTTAATATGGCGTTACTTTAAATAAAATTGTCAAAACTAAGAAATTTTATGTAGGTTGCGTGGTCTTATTTTGCAACAACAAAAAATCGAAATTGTCTGATACAGCTGAAAACTGCATTTAGAAAAATTTTTTCAATGTTTTCAGATATAACCTCACTTTTGAATTTATTTTGGAAAATAATTTAAATTTGATAGATAATGCTAATCACATGACTACTATTTTTTTGATTAATTCTTCTCTCGATAGAAGCAGAAATTGTTGCCAAAGTCAAATTTCGCCCATCTGGGTGATCTGTGGTATGGGTTGTGGTCTAGCACCATTTAGATGCCGGGTTCGATTCCCGGGTTCGGCTTGGGTATTTGTTAGTGTCATTAGATTTAAGTTAGACTTTAAGTGTATAATTTGTAAAAATTGATTGAATTAAAATAAATTATTACTGGCTTCATGGCCGTTCGGCCCAAATCCATAAAGTAACTTGGCTACTTAAAAAAAAGTCCAATTTCGAATACAGCTAGCTATTAATAAGAAAATCCCATATGATGCGGACTTTAATGATCACACTGTATATATATATATATATATATATATATATATATATATATATATATATATATATATATATATATATATATATTGCGTCGATATTTTCGCTCGTGCAACGATGCCCGTAACAAAAAAAATTAATTATTATTTAAATTGAACTGTTTATAGTTTTTTTTTTATAATAATTAAACTGGTTATTTTTTTATTGGAGAAATAATATTATCGACAGCATATATATGAGGTTTATTGAGTTGTTGGGCGCCAGGCACAAATAACTATATCAATAAATATTACTCAATTATACATGTGTTGTATTTCTGAATGTACTCCGTTTTTTTGATGATTTGACATTTGAAACATTGATGTCAAATTTCTCTCTCTCTCTCTCTCAGGTGACTTCAGATGAAAATATAATAATTGTCAGAAAAGGTCAAACCAATGATTCAAACACAATTACAAACTTTATTCAGAAAAATACAAAAATGTCAGTGGATGCAGTTTTTCTATGTAAAATTTTATAACACAACTTATCTTAATCTAATTTAATTATAAAAATTATCCAATGTGCACTCTATTCTTTTTTCTTTGGGGGGGATTTTGAATTGTTAAAATCTGGTAATATAGCATAAATATCTAAACGGTTGCAAATGCGTGGCGTCTTAAACTATGTGATTTTATTTAAACAATCTAAAGATATTTTAGTGTGTGCCGTTATTATTATTAAAAGTGATCTTGATGCAGTGCAAATTAAACAATTTATTTTTATTATTAACTACAACTATTTGTTATGAGGTTGGTATAAATTTATTTTATCTAACTAATTTATTATTAACTATGATTTTTCATAATAAGGGTAGTATAAATCTCTTTATTGCACTATTATCAGGTCAGTCAAAAATTTTTAATATCTTACACATTAAATATAAATACCTTTTTTAAAAAAAAAATTTTAATATCCAAGTTTTATATTTCCACGTTCCTTTCTTTTAATAAAACAAAAATGTATAACTCCTTCCTCCTTTCCCAATTATTTAAATATTTTCCACAGCTGCTTAATTATTGACTTAATTTATTTATTGGTTTATTAAACTTCTTTTTACTTCTCCTAAAATAGACTTCCAATTTCCAGAAAATTTTTTATTTCCAAGCTCTATAATTCTTCTTTTTACTTTTTTTTTTAAATTAATAAATGAGACCAGCAATGTTTTTCTTCAATACAAATTAATTTCCACTGTCTTCTTTTTAAATTGTTTATAAATAATAATTGACAAACTTTTAGGTTATAATCCTGTTAATAAAAAATACTAACGAGTTTTACACTATGTCCGATCAATAATCACTACTACTTTTACTTTCAAATTATCAACTGAATATTGAGGTTATGTTAAGTTTTTTAAGAACCAGACTGATGATGTTAATCGTACAAATGATGGACCTGTACTCCCATCTGACGTGAACTGGTAACTAGATGAAATTTTAAGTTTTGAAGCCCAAAATCAAAATGGAGTCCTAATTGTCAAAATGTGATAAAATTTTGTTGTTTTATTGATATTATGAAATAAATATTCTATTTTATGACAATAAATTATGATTTATATAATTTTTGGACTTTTTCTGACATTTTAATTTACTTAAACTTAATTTTTAGTTATTATTTATCACATAAAATTGATAAATAAAACTGGATTACATCATAGAAAGTTTTACCTATAAATTTAATATAACTTCCTGAAATTGATAATTCTGGTTTAATTACTATTCTAATCCTATTTAATATAGTTTATTCTATAATTAGGTACTCTTTAAGCCTAGTTTAACTTATAATCTATATTTTCTTACACTATTATTGCACTTTTACAATGTTTCTTACAAAGTTTTAACAAATACTGTTATTATAATGCATAGAAACTAATATGTTATTAATAACTATTGATAAATAGTGTCTATTTTTCACTAAATAGTTATTATTTTACGCTTATTTTCATTAATTCATCTTTACCCGCAGTGCTTATTAAAAGGGTGACGAAGATTCTCGTTTTCGTGGATTTAACTATATTGTTTTTAAAATTGCTTTTTAAGCCACTATTTTTCGACAATTACACTTCTCACCTTGTTCAAAATATCACTTATTTATTATTTTATAAGATTCATGTCTTTCTGAGACCAATATGTTTATAACTCCAAATTTATATGTATTAATGTCTAACTTTTCACATGATTTTTTACATTTTATCATGTTGTTACAGAATTTTCGGCATTTTATGTCCTTTTAAAACACGATATTCGTCTAAATTCTTACATACTATTTACTAATGACTATCCTACCATCTGCAATTACCACTTAAATACATTAATTTATTATTTATGACCACTTTGTTTGATTTTTTCTTTATCAAAAACTTTTCACACCTGAGAAAAAAGCTAGTTACCTATACAATATATATATATATAGATATATATATATATATATATATATATATATATATATATATATATATATATATATATATATAATTCTTGTAAAGCTTTAGAAAATCGCCTGGTACTTAATACACGTAAGATATTTTTCCGTCGTTACAATATTTTCACTCTTTCTAGGCTACCCAGTATGCGAGAAATCCAAGAATTAATATAATACGCTATCGCGCTTAAAGTCCTTATTAGTTGTGATACTTTACCACCATATGGGGATATGAGGACAAAGATCTGGTAACCAGTTACTTCGTTAGGTCTAATCGGGACGGTTTTCAGTCAATTGTAGATGGCGGCGTGTGACATATAGTGAAATTTTCGAGGAAATAATTGCCAAAATTTTTTATAGAAAAAATACTGATAGGAAAACTTATCTTCTCTTCTGAACACGGCACTGATCACTGACAACAGTGACCAATCAACAAACCCATCCTTTATTACCATTTTAGGCGCAGCAATGCATCTTACAGAACCGACTGAATTGCGACAATTGACCAGCATGCCGCATTCTTTAAGTAGTCTCATTAATTAACGCAAATTAATTAATTTGCCGAGCCTGAAATTGAACACATAATATTTCTTGGAACGGAGTTTGTTTAACCAATTAGACAATGGCAGGTACTGCTGTTAATTCCTAAGATGGCAAGAAGACCCGTGACAGGAATCTTAGTTAGATGCGGATAGAACGATGAAATTATCATTAGAGAAAACTTCGTATGTGCCTCTGTATGTTATATACTTTAATTGCAATCCACAGGATCGATTTTTTAATTAATTGCTACGCAGTGCAAAAGAAACAATGAAAAATTATGACATGAATTCATAAAAACGATTATTAAATAGCAAAAAACAATACAGTCAAAAATTTCTTACATTTATTTAGTCAGTCAAATTAAACTTTCAGCTATGGCTCATATTACAGAATCTAGATTGTGAGTGGGTTGTTAAGGCTTTTTTTGCCCTCTACAGTACAATTTAAGTCTCTAGCAAAACAGTGCCATGCATTCACACAGCAAGTGTTCCACTGCTTCGTCTACAGAGTCGCAGAAACGATCAATCTCGTCCTGAGCTTTACCCCTCTTTTTAAGATAGTATTTCATAGGGTAGAGCCCGTCGAAGAAATTCGTTATCACTCGAATGTCCATTTTTGGAATATTGAGAATCATACCCTTTCTTTGAAGATAGACATATAAATTTCTTCGTTTAACTGAGACCAGGAGTATTATTCTGCCGTAATTTTACTTGATTTTTGTCTTAGCTCTAGAACTTCTCTCTTATATGACTTTTTGGCAATCCACAGAAAGGTTTTCGGTGGAGAAAAGGAGTTTTTGTGCCCTCTTTTGCGAGGCTGTCTGCTTCCTTATTTTTAATTGATTTATGCTCTGGCATCTATATCAGGGTTATTCTGTTGTTTCTTACCAAGTGCTTTAGGGCTTGTCTACAGGGCCAAGTCAACTTAGACTCGTAGGTGTTCGACCTGAAAGCTTTCAGAGTAGCTTGGCTATCGATAATATGTATATTTTGGCTTTTTTTGGGATTTCTAGTCACACAGTCGCCAGCCCAAATTTGAATTATATAAATTTCTGCTTGAAAGATAGTGAGGGTGTTTCCTGGAGATTAAGTAAGTATTCCTGTAGACAGATTTCACATGGGAGCAACCAGTCGCGATTTGAACATTATAGTGGTTGGAAAAAACCCTTAAAAAGCTTACAATAGCTCATCATATTGCGAAGGTTAGAAGGTAGTGCCACTTAGTTTCGTAAAAATAAAAAACTGCGAAAAATATGTGTCTGCTTAAAAAAAACTCAGTAAAAGTCACATGTATAACTATGTAATAAAAAATCTATATCAAGAATTTTTAATTTTCGGAAAGCGGTGGTAAGATCTTAGGTTCCACAACATGCCCCCCCCCCTAAGGTATTTGCTTTCCGGGTTTAACTGTCAGACAGTCCAAGCCGTTGAAAAGCACAGGCCTGAAAAGGAAGTGGAACGGACATCCTCGGTGGTCTTCCAATGGTCGGGTTAGGCTTAATCAAAGCCCACGGCGGTTAAGACCCTCGTCTGCCGCCGTCCTTCTCGGGCGCCATGTCGCAATTTCCAATGCCACTGGTAATAAGGACATGTAGCCAGCGATCTATTTTCGACCACCGTAGTAAATTTATCGATGTTTCGTCCCGATACCGGTGGTAGACTCATCAGTGGGATCCACCGGTATCTTTCCCAGACATTCTTGTACTTTCCACAAACTTGGACCTCCATTTAAGTCCAGTTTTGCCGGAAAGCGGTGGTAGGATGTACAGTTCCACAACAGTAACTAAAAGGTTTTCAACCAAACAAGTTATCTAACCACTCTGGACATGAAGGTTTAATATTGTTATATCATCATCACTGAACGTTAAAGTTTGAAAAAAGTAAGGGCGAGGACATATTGGCTCTTTGTTCTATTTAAAAAGTAACAGTTTTTATTAGAGGTGTTCAGACCTGGTTAGCGGCATATATTGACTAAACTTTACCGTTGCAGGAAATGTAAATTATTACCATATTCAGACCATTTTGGAGGCTACAATTTAGCTCTGAATTGCTGCATAAACCAACACTTTACTGCTGGAGGGATCCTCAAATTATATCACAACAGAAAGGTGAAATTTCAATGTCTGCTCCGATTTGTTGCAAAATACCCCACAAAATAATGTTAAAAAAATAATAGTAAGATAATAAAAAGCCACGAAAACACCCACATTGTCCTATATTTGACACCTCGAGATTTAAAACAACTAGAATGGTTTTTCTGGCTAGATAAATTGTATATACTTTTAGGAATATTTTTAACTTTTAATCATTTTAAAATTTAGATTATTTTTGAAGTTATAGTAATTAGCAGTGAACCTGGCAGAGCATCGGCCCGAAACTCAGGTAACGAGCGGATCAGTCAGAGCCCTGACCAGGGATATTGTTGAAAATTTTTTTATATTAGATATTTTGAATCTATTCTTTCTAATAGGAATCACTTTGAGGAATTTCAGAAGGTGAAAATAACTCAGGTGCATAAAGTGGATCTAGTTTTGGGCTTTTTGAACATTCAAGGCATAGAATGAGTTTGCTTTGTAACGCTATAGGGTACAAAATTAACAGGTTTATTAAATATTATTAAACTTTACAGTTGACCATAGCGTGCTCTGATTATACGAGAAGTTGGATTCTCAGCTAGCGTCTATAGCCACCATGAGAGCTTAACAAGATACTAAAGAGTCTAGGAAATTGAAAAGAACTGCTCCAATGAGTCGGAAGGTATCGCAGCATCAGTGAAAGATCTCAAGCGCGATTCAAGAATCGCAAAATGAAGGTAATTTAAAAAAAAATTGGTTTTAAGATCCCGACGAAGTATTTTTTTTCTTCTGCGTTTTTCTCGAGACTTCGTTTTTCAAACTGGCGGACAAAATATATCAAGATTCACTTTACTAATTTCGATAAAATATTAACCACATATTTTTTATAATATTATCTAAGATGTAACATAGGCCCTTTTTAATTTTTAGATATTTTTAAAATTCAAAATTCCGAAAATTTTTTTTAAACAGCTTTCATTTCATTAAAAACATTTTAAAATATTTTTTATACCTATTACCTTTCGAAATATAAAAATTGTTTTGTTTTTGAATTTTTCAAACGATGTCTAACAAAAAAGGAAATTTCACCATCTCCAAGATTTTCAAAAGAGGGTCCTAATTAACGGCTCATATCTGCGTCGTTTTTAAAAGATTTTTATTTGTTTTTCTTTTGAAATATTCATACTACTACGTATATATGTAAAATAAAAGTTTATTTATATATTTAATACCTTAATAAAGATTGATTGTATTTCTTTTGTAATTTAAAATTAAGAACAGTTTATTCCATATATAAAGTAATACATCACAAAATAATATAATTAACATTTTAATAAAAGCTTCAATCTTCTAGGCTCATTGCCAAATTCGTAGATAACTAAGTCAGTAAAGTTTTTATTTGACGTAACTCTATCCTTGTGAACATGGAGCATGCAAAAGCCGCTCAACCTACTGTCACCCATTGTACTTCTACAAGTTTTGACCTGCCGTAATGTACTAAACGAACGTTCAATTGTACCAGTCATTGCTAGCGGAGCCAACCCAATTTTTATTGCTTCAGATTGGAAAGAATTGGATAGTGTCACTATAAACAATCTTATGGGTAATGTTTAAAAAGGAGCTACTATGTTTTATACCACTAAATTTAATAAGAAAACAGTGACTGCAGTTTCAACTCACAGAGTCATTTTCAAACTGATTTACAAGGGTAGACTAAGTATTCAATACAGAAACATGAGAAAATTTAACAATAAATAAAAACTACCTGAGAAATTACATTATTACAAAGGGGAGGTACTAAATTTTGGAAACTAATTATTATTTGGCGACAACAAATAACGGGGAAAGCCCAAGTTCTGTCTAGTCATTAAGCAAATTTACATTTTTATTTTTACTATGTTCATATATTTCTAAAGATTCAAGAATATTTAACTTTTGGCCCTTTGTTGAATAATGTAATATGTCAGTGTTGCTTAAATTAGGAAAACTGTGGTCGTGTTCTAAGCAATGGTTGACAAAGCTCGAGTCTGTTTTTTGAAGTCTATATGATCGGTAGTGTTCTGAAAAGCGAGTTTTAAAACTTCTACCACTTTGTCCAATATACAAGCTATCACACTCTGAACATTTTAACTTATAAACTCCTGATTTATCAAATTTATTAATTTTATCTTTATCATTGTAAAGGATAGTGGACAGATTGTGTTGAGATTAAAAGGCTACTTTTATGTTATGTTTGGAAAGAGTATTAGCTATGTTTTCTGATAGGGTACCACAGTACGACAAAGATATATAAGATGAACTATCTTTATCATTTTTTATTTTGGGATATATTGAATTAAAAGCTAGTTGTTTTTGTTTTTTAGTTATTAATTTCTTTATGGTTTGTTGGGAGAAATTGTTTGATATTGCAATCCTTTCAATGATATTTAGTTCCTCTTGAAGATCTTCTTCAGAGAGAGGCAAAGAGAATGCTCTATGTATCATTGAATTGTATGCAGCCATTTTATGTTGTAAGGGGTGAAAAGAGTCATTAGATATAGTATTACCTGTAAACATTGGTTTTCTAAAAATTTTAAAATTACACTGATTATTGAGGTGAGGTATGGTGAGATCAAGAAAATTTATTTTATGGTTATTTTCAGTTTCCAGAGTAAATTGAATTTTTGGATGGCAATTACAATCAATATATCCCAAAATAAAAAATGATAAAAATAGTTCATCTTATATATCTTTGTCATACTGTGGTACCCTGTCAGAAAACATAGCTAATACTCTTTTCAAACATAACATAAAAGTAGCCTTTAAATCTCAACACAATCTGTCCACTATCCTTTACAATGATAAAGATAAAATTAGTAAATTTGATAAATCAGGAGTTTATAAGTTAAAATGTTCAGAGTGTAATAGCTTATATATTGGACAAAGTGGTAGAAGCTTTAAAACTCGCTTTTCAGAACACCACCGATCATATAGCCTACAAAAAACATACTCGAGCTTTGTCAACCATTGCTTAGAACACAGCCACAGTTTTCCTGATTTAGGCAACACTGACATATTACATTATTCAACAAAGGGCTAAAAGTTAAATATTCTTGAATCTTTAGAAATATATAAACATAAAAAAATAAAAATGTAAATTTGCTTAATGAGACAGAACTTGGGTTATTCCCGTTATTTGTTGTCGCCAAATAATAATTAGTTCCCAAAATTTAGTACCTCCCCTTTGTAATAATGTAATTTCTCAGGTAGTTTTTATTTATTGTTAAATTTTCTCATGTTTCTGTATTGAATACTTAATCTACCTTTAGTAATAGTAACGGCTACCAGCATCAACTTTTAAATTTTATGGGTATTTAATTTTTTTTCTATTTTCCACATGACAAACCATGATATAGCTTCGGTTGCAAAATTCGGTAAGAGATTTGCCATACACACGATATTTTCTGTGATATCTTGGAAGAATAACTTCTTCAGATTTTTCATTTCAGGTAAAATTGCATGTGTAAAAAAGTCTTTTTGCGCAATCGAGAGAAATAATCATCAATAAGTTTTTAAAAAAATTTCGAATAATTTCATATTTTTCGGACAAACTTACTTCACAAAAAATGGAATTTTCGGAATCTTGTCCCATCGCAGAATACTTTCTCTAAAAAAACTGTGCTGTTCCTGTAGCATCTCTATCTTCAATAACATTATTTAAGTTGACTAAAATGTAGTTGTCCGACTTGCATTGTCTTTATTTTTGTTTGTTTGTACGACGTTTCGATTAAGTTGTATCTCTAAACGTTATCAAGTATAAACTGAATTTTATTGCATACATTTAAGTTGTTAATAATGACATTCAGTGCATGATTTGCACAACAGAAGAATAATGTTATCAGGAATTTATCCTTGATTAATTTTTGAAATCCACCAATGTGACCAGCCATAACAGGGCAGTCACTGTCTTCTTGGCCAACAAGTTAAAATCTAAATTACTTTTGATCAAAAATTGAATAATTGTTTCTGATGTCGAGTAAGCGTTCAATTGCTCATATCCCAGAAATCCTTCATGTTTCATTTCTTACTTCAACTGGTATAATCTGTTCTTATAAGATCACTACCTCAACAGCTAACACGAAAAAAACTGTAGCGCGGTTAACGTCTGAAAAATTTTTAATTTCACTATATCAGAACATGCCTGAATGAGTTCATTTTAATTCAGCTGAGATATATGCAGACTATTTTTATAGCCAGATTCAAGATGGTCTTTTAGCGAAGAAACTCCTAAGTTTAAACCCCCATTTATCACAATATTTTGGAAGGCTGAATTTGTAGAAACATTCATAAATCCTCAAATAAGCAGTTGATCACTTAATCTATAAAGACCCTTACCTCCATTCATGATAACGTGAAACTCATGGAGCCAGAGTATGAAGTTTTAAGTGCAAAAGTTTATAGACAAAGGTTAAAGCTTTAAATTGTTGTTCCCCGAGCATTGATATTGCTGCCCCTCTGCATGTGATTTTAGGAGTTTGGACTTTTTTGCGCCTTTGGCATTTTTTCTGCCGGAGCTCTTTAACATGGTACAATATACAATTCAAGAGCTACTATAAAAAACTATAGGTGGGAATAAAAATATATGAAATATATGAAATAATTCTTCTGATTATATAATTTATCTAAAAAAAAGAGTAGCATTAGTATAAGATAAATTTTACAGTACTATTCTAATTTTTCTAGTCGGAACCATTTTTCTCGGGCTTTAGCATTCTTATGTTCAAGGTAGATGTAATTTTCTTTTTTTCTCAATTTTGTATTTCTACTAATTTTCAATACCCCCAGAATCGTGACATCGACAAGATTATTTTGTGTTTTTTTACCC
This sequence comes from Diaprepes abbreviatus, assembly GCA_034092305.1. Classification (NCBI taxonomy): domain Eukaryota; kingdom Metazoa; phylum Arthropoda; class Insecta; order Coleoptera; family Curculionidae; genus Diaprepes; species Diaprepes abbreviatus. Next base: position 1,404,053 of record JASJET010000037.1, on the reverse strand, counting down.
TATAATATAAATTTATATTAAATATCAAGGACAGTAAGTGGTAAAGGAGATAAGTTGTTTACAAACATATATTTGCATAACAACGAAAACTTAAGATGTGAAATTTCGCACGTATATATCTCATTAGGCATAAACGAAACGTATTTTAATATTTTATCGGTTAAATTAAAATATGAGTAGTATGTATTATAGTTACTTCAAACCACTCTAAAACTAGAATAGAAAACTTGTAATTAAAGATAAATAATCACACCTCTTGTAGTACCCAAAATTGGTTTATAAAAAGAAACATGAAAAAAAAGTTTTTTTGTTTTCTTAAGGTTGCGTTTAATTTGCATGTAACTACGAAACTTAATTTTACACACCTTTTCTTATTTAAATTTTGTGTTATCTATATAAAGTCCATACAAATATGGTACAGAGATAAAGTGTGTTTATTTGTTGTCTTGCTCGAAATAATCTCCGGAACTATCGAACAAATCTTTAAAATTATTTTACATATATATATATATATATATATATATATATATATATATATATATATATATATACAGGGTGTCCAAGATAAGGATCCTAAGCATGGGGATCTCGGAAACAGTTGGAGATACGAGGTCGGTTAAATTAGAGAAAAGTTGCGCAATTTAGTGCTAAATTAAACGCAGTTAAAAAAATTTAAAAATTTCAAACACTTCCGGAGATTTCCGGAAAAAAACGAAATTTGGCAAAATCGTTTTTAATTTTTGCAGGCTTTATTTAAAGAGATATCCGAAAATAAAAGGTAGATTCTCATTGCCACTTTTTATTTTTTATAATTTGGTCTAAACAAAATTTAAATCCGACGTTTCGTTTCTGAGATACCATCATGAACTTTCATTTTTTATATGGAACAAAAAAAAGTATCCCATGTATTTGATAGCATTTTTTATTACAAATTCAACGGTGTATCACACTTGCATATCAAGTGTGTAGTTCATTGACTTTTATAAAACTGATATACCTTTCTCTCTCGCTCTCACGGAGCTCTTATGGAAAGTACTTGAACTACGTATTCGATATGCAAGGGTGATACACCGTTGAATTTGTAATAAAAATGCTATCAAATACATGGAATACTTTTTTTTGTTCCATATAAAAAATAAAAGTTCATGATGGTATCTCAGAAATGAAACGTCGGATTTAAATTTTGTTTAGACCAAATTATAAAAAATAGAAAGTGGCAATGAGAATCTACCTTTTATTTTCTGATATCTCTTTAAATAAAGCCTGCAAAAATTAAAAACGATTTTGCCAAATTTCGTTTTTTTCCGGAAATCTCCGGAACTGTTTGAAATTTTTAAATTTTTTTAACTGCGTTTAATTTAGCACTAAATTGCGCAACTTTTCTCTAATTTAACCCACCTCGTATCTCCAACTGTTTCCGAGATCCCCAAGCTTAGGATCCTTATCTTGGACACCCTGTATATATATATATATATATATATATATATATATATATATATATATATATATATATATATATTGATATATATATATATATATATATATATATATATATATATATATATATATATATATATATATATATATATATATATATTGTGACTCTGTGACACAGAATATTGCCCGGTTAAAAATTTAGGAAACTTTGTTATTAATTTATTTCTGAATTTATATTTCTGATTTCAAAAATATTGCAAAAATTTTAATTAAAAATATTAATATTTATTTGTTGAGCGTCAGGTAAAAAATAATTATAATAAATTTTAACTATTTGTTACCAAATTTTAGTATTTTCATTTTTAAATTATTCTACATAGATATAGATGTCTTCCTACCTGTTAATTGACTCCTTCTCAGGTAAGTTCAGTTGCTTATAAGGTCTCAATCAGACAATCAATACACAGAATGATTAAAACACAACATATAGATTTTATTTAACAATATAAACAAATGGGACAATATTATTAATAAATATTAGATTAAATTAAATGGTCAATACTTTTATCTTTTAATTAATACTATTTCTAATCAATATTACTTATTATTTACTTTTATCTACCATAAATTGTCTTTTAATAACCTGTATCCCAAATTTGCAACGTTTCTAGTTTGGCAATCGTTTACTAGATGGCTATATTGCAGTTTAATATGGAAAGCGTCGTTTATTACTTAAAATTGATAATATTTTAAACAGATTATCGTGTGCTGTGTTGTGATTCAAATAGTTAATATAGTTTGACACCTAATATTGAAAATGATAAATATTATTTATATTCTAACAGGTTAGTATAGCAAACTATAATTTATTAATTTAATTATTTTTATTTTAAGAAAAGTTAGGTTATTATTGGATGTTGGTTTTCAATGTCTACGAAAAATTAAAAGCTTTCTACTCCCCAATCTAATATAAATACCTTGTTATATTATCATTAACTTGATCCCAATATATTATCAAACACAATTCCAGTTTTTTCTTATTTATTTTCTTCTTAGAAAAACTTCCAAATCTCCAAAAATGTTTTGTTGTCGCTTCCTATAAAGTAAGGAATTGGCAAATATTATTCAAAGTCTCGTTCCACTATTTTCTTTTTTGAAAAATTCAAATTAATTTTTCTTATATTCTTCTAATCACAATTTATCGTATTGGTTGTTGCCTGAGAGTTGAAAAATTACTTTACAGTACTAAACTTGCAACTTTTACTAATTACATTGATTAAATTATGAAATTCTTTTTAATTGACAACAACAAAACACATAACTTCTTTAAAAAAAATATTTTGCTTTTGTTTTCTGGTGACGTAGGAAAACTTCCGTTTCCTTTTTTTAAACAATTGAAAATTTGAGGTGAAGTAAATTTTCGGGAGCACGAGAAACGCAGTTCTTTCAGAAAACCGATAAATTCAACTCTTTCGAAATTCCTACGCCTCGGCTTTATATATGCGTCAAAAACATAAGAAATTTCGGCAATCTGATTGGTTAGATTTTATGACACCTGGCAACTTGATAAATTTTACTACCTTGAAAAATTGAAATTTATAAAGGCTTTTTATTTTTACCAATTTTGACTGGAATTTTCATGTTTTTATTAATATATTGATCTAAATCTAACCATTGAGCATTATTGAGCTTGCAATAAATAAACTTTAGAGTTTTCTGGACATTTTGATATATGTAAAAGCCACTTTGGCATATTATTTATATATAAAAATTGATAAAAATTAAGACTTTGCACATTGAAATTTATGACAATTTTATTCAAATTTTGTTCGAAAAAACTCTAAAATATTTATTGTTGCTTTTGATATTGTTATCCTATTATTTAACAAAATTTTATTAACATATTGGTACCAAAATTGCTTAAAATATTCTTAAATCTACCTCATAAACTAATTAAATCTATATTACATTTCACAGTTTTACATAACTTCTGGTTTTAATTTCTATATATTTTTTTTAATAATTCTTAAAATTAAAACATTATTCTTATATTCCATACATTAATATTTGTTTCTCACTATTCATAGTGCTTTTGTTTGAATTTTGCACTAATTTTCCACTACACGCACTTTTGTGTCTTATGAGTGATTGTTTTTATTGGGACCAAAGACGATGTGTAACACTTTATTATTAGTTTTTTAAACGCATCCACACACTTCTTATTCATTCAAAATATATATTTGCATGTAATAACACTTCCTCTAACTAGTTCAATACTTTTAACATAGTTTTTTTTATTAAACTTTAGTTTTTTATAAAGGAAAATAAATCATATCTTTGAAGAATATACCAATTTGAAATTATTTACTTAGTCAATAATTTTGGAATTTATTGACTCTTTCTTAAGACTATATCTATTTATATATACTACAAATTAAACAAAACATCTTAAACTATCCTTAAATCTAATTTTATTCTTATCTAAACCATGTTTACTGGTTTATTAACCATTAATACTTCATTTAACCCTTCTATATCTGATTTTTTTTATCTCAAAATAAACTGAGTTTTAGCACTTATTTATACAATATATATTCCCTGTTCTAAGGGTATGCCGGTGCCATTATCTGATACGATAGGCGCTAAATTTGACATAACATCTGCGCTAGTAACCGTTTCTAATATTTAAGATGTTTATGTCCTGTAGCACTCGTGAGTTGTTCCACCAGGAGTTGTCTCTTTAGGTTGTGTTTGGTGAAGTCTAAATGCCGATGCTTCTGGGTTAGCTGGCATTAGGTTAAACTCTATGCTACGGTCATCAATGAATCCCGGAAATTGCCTAAACTCCGCATCAAAGGATGGCGTACGCACAGGGTTAGTGTGGAAACTTTGGAACATCGGACGTTGTTCCGGAAATTGAAAGGTAGGGCACCGCGCAGGCGGTGCTAGAAAGGACCCACCATAACCGCCCGACCCGGCGAAAAGCAAAGCCGCCTCACCTTTCTTGATGTTTGTAGAGGGCACCTGAGGAAGATGAGCCATGCTCTTAAATTTGGAAAAAGAAAAACTTTTATGTCGAAATTTAAAAAGGGGCTATGGGGTTGTGCGTCTGGGAAGCGAGCATGGATGCTCAAGACGACTTAAGAAAAAAAAATTTTAATTTTATAAGAGTTCAAGGGTTATACCAATTATCTTTTGAAAACAATAATTAGTATAGGGGGGCAAGGGTCAAGTATACTTTGTCGTGGCCAAATGTTTTTTGAGCGCAACGAACCTACTTTACCGAATAAATTTATTTATTCTTCTTGCCGATAAATTGTTTAAACTTGAGTCGAACGCTAGGTCGCACCGCAAATTGCAAATTTATTTTTTTATTGTTAAAATCCGCAATGATGTTTAACACCGAAATTTTAACGCAGAAAAGTATAGGTAATTGGACTTTATCGCAAAATTTTAAAAATGCGCAAGAAAAGTTTGAGTAACTGAACTGAGACGCAATTTCATAAATTTTCAAAGTCGAAAAAAGTAAGGGTAACAGAACTGATTTTTGCGAAGAAATTAAGATAAAAATTAGATTTTCACGAAAACTAATAATGGGGTTTCCGCAAGTAAATTTGGAAAACTTAACTAGCGTAATGTCTCTAGAGGGTAAGGTTTTTCAATCTAATTTTCTACGATTTTCATCGAAAACTTAGAATGTCTTTTACGTTAAATTTCCGCAAAAAATCTTCTTAGTTTTTCTTCTTAATCTTCTGACTGAAAGAGAAAATTTTTTATTGTATTTGATGAGTACTGAAAACTCAAGTTAGTTACGCGATCTTTATGACGGTGATCCGAGATTGCAACACCAGTTCGCGTGTACAATCCCGAATAACGCCCGTCTTTCGAACTGTAGGATACCGGGCTCTGGATACACCGTATTTGAACCGATATTTTTTGCAATTGGTTTATGATTTTTAAAATCTTCAGGCCCCCAGCCTTTGGCAATTACCCGGATAAACGCTACTAGTTCATCCAGGGGCCTTGGAGGTACTTTATTTTAAATGATTTAAAAAAAAACACTATCACTTTCAGCAACGCAGCCCTCTAAAAGATCGTCGATGTTGTAACCTCTTCTTGGCTGTTCAGCCGTCCTAAAAGCGATGAAAGTTAACTACGGCAACTGAATTCCGCTACTCCTCTTGTATATTCTCTTTCTTTAGATCTGATCTGCTACTCGTTTAATACTACTTTAGTTCTGCTACTACTGCCGATTTCTGTATAAAATCTGACGGTTACTTTACTTTCCGGGAAGTCACGTCCCAAAATCATATATATATATATATATATATATATATATATATATATATATATATATATATATATATATATATATATATATATTATGTCGAATGTTCTCACGGGTGTGATATGTAATCGAAGGTTTTCGGGTATCCCATGTATGTGCCCGTATCAGGACTGTAAGCTCACGTTTCGGTGAAATCTCATTCACCATTTTCAAAGCTCACTGTACGGCGTCTGTGTTTGCCCACAATGTACATCAAAATTTATTTTGTCCAAATCGCATAATAAAAACTACACATGCAATCTAAAGTTAACTCCGTTATCTAAGCCTTGTTATTTAAAGACCATAAACATTCATTTCCTATAATTCTATTAAAAACCATTTAACAAGAAATATGTTTATAAATAAGGTTAATCCTTTTTTTACATAAATATTTATGATAACATCAACATTTCATTATCAAATGTTTATTTTCTGAATATCAAAAATTGCGGCCAGACTGCATGTCTACTGTCAACACAATTCTTAAAAGATTAAAAATTTCCTTGAATATAACATTATTTATCAAGTTTTAATAATATTTATAATTATCTACAGGGAAATAATAACTGTTAATGGTAAAAAGTAAGTAGTAGCAATTTTCATATATCAACTTTAATAAATATATATATATATATATATATATATATATATATATATATATATATATTTCGAATTACGGTCTTTGGGAATGCAGTCTATTTAAATTTGTAGGCGTTGATAAGGAAAAAACCCTTTTTGATTTAGTCAAGCTTTCGATAAATTATTTTCTTCTTCTTCAGAAAATCTCTACAATATTAAGTACAAAATTAGAATATTAAACCTAACCTATAATTATTAAAAAACTCGGCAATGTGATTTGAATATGAAACAAGTAAATATATGAAAATTAAAGCTTTTTAATTATATTTAAAGGCATAAAATGATAGAAGTGTTAGAAATTGATTATATTTTAAAAATCGCGAAAGAAAAACATCCTACTCGACCATTTCACCATTTTGTAGTGACAAATGTCAGGTGTCAACCGAGAACAGTGACGCGGGTGACCTAAGTAGTTAAGGAATATACGAATGGGTAAAACAGTGGCGTAGTCAAGTGTGAAGTTTAGCAAAAAGAGAAAATTACTTGTTGACGATTTTTTACATGATAAAAGAGAAATTAATGGAAAAACTTATTCATCTGGAGATGGACTATTCAGGAGATCCAAATACTTTTATTTTACCAACTTAAAAACAAAGCTGTAAATGGCACTCAGATTGTCGGTGTCGCTTTTTTTATTCATAGTGTTACCATCTTGATTAATATGGACCTTTTCAAGGAAGAGTCTTTTGTGATATGCAGGAACTCTTTTCAGAATCTCAGTGCAATTCTAGTTAATGATGTGATCCTGAAGAAAGATATGTTCAGTCAGAGCACAAGAGGGTAAATCTACTGCGATAAGAAGTGAGTCTGCCTTTGAGGCTTTAGAAGTCTGAACTATATAAACTAATTGACCGTTGGAACAAGGAACTTTATACACGATGCAGGACGTCCCACTCAGCTGTAATGGTGTTTTAGTTTTAGAGTAAATTTTAGAGATAGTTAATAATTATTTTCTTGCTGTCTCTCCTCCTCCGGGTGTGTAAGTTGGACAGCTCACTTCTTCATGTCTAAGATGAGATTGAAGTTAGATCTCATAGGATGGTATGAATGATAACTTATGAATCTGTTAGAACTGTATGGTTTTCTAGACTAATGAAAGTGCCAAATGAGAGAGAGTCCTTTACATAAGATTCATTATTAAAATTATGAGTTGTTGTTAGAAGGTTAGTAAGATATTTAGCTATAGAACCATTTGGATAATTAATTGATTAGAAAATGGGACGCATTGATAAGGTTGGTTTATGAATTTTAGGTAATGTTAAAATTTAAGGTCATAATTTGTTAATTTAGATTTACTATCGTCATCAATGGCACCCCTGTCATACATATATTTAACTAATTTATTAGCTTTAAGCTTAAATGATTTGAAATATTCGTAAATACATGATGAGGTTCAACATTAAGCGCTTTAACATAAACAAATTACCATATATCAGCAACAAATCAACGTATTAACATTTATAAAACTGATTATTTAGAATTAAGAAAGTTTTGATTTAAAGCGAAAATAATATTAAAAAAACTATTTTTGCAATAATCATTAACATTCCAAAAAAAAGGCATCTATGACGGTTTTTCGGAATTTTTGCAATAACTTATTGACCAACTTAAATCGGCGACAGCTTAAATTAAAGGCTTTATTAATATTCTCAAAAAAGTGCAAGGAACTTTTGCTCTAAAAACAATATTGTAGCTTGCACAAACGAAAAATATGTTTTCGTCAACTTTGAACACCTGCCATTTGTTAACACAGGTTATTTCAGCGTCCAAAAATATATGGGCATTCCTGTATTAGCCCCGCCTACAACTACAACAGATTAACGTCATAAATTTCGTCCACAGGCTGTGGTATAGAGAGATGTTAAAGTTTTATCGCGCCATATTGAATTTTTTTAAAAAACCCTCTACTCCAGTTTTGGACGAAATCGAGATATGCAAAATGTTTTTTTTTAAATAATTTTAAATTCGCAGTTTTCACCCTCAAAAACCCCCTATATCAATTTTGGATAAAATCGAGAAATGTGAAGTTTTTATTCAGCCATATTTGATTCACGATGTCGAAATTTTTAAAAGTAATTTTATATTCTTATGTACGACCCCGAAAACTACCCCATTCTATTTTTGGAAAAAATCAGACTAAATTATTTTTTCTTCTGTCTTATTTTCAGTACTATTTTGGATTTTACTGAATCAATTTCGGCTAAAATAATGTGGGACCGTCGCAGCAATTTCATGATCATAATGCAGAAAATGTTATTGAAATTGCTGCTGTTTTTCCGGAGTAATCGACGTACATATATAAAAAATATACATACCGGTCGAATGTAACTCTAGGACTCCTTTCTTTAAGAAGTCGATTAATACGAACAAGATTTCATATTCTTTCTATAAAATGGCATGACAGTAGCTATATGTTTACATTTAAATTTATTAGAATTTCAAATATTTTAAGTCGTTATCCTTTGGAACGTAAAAATTTTTTGTAAAAAAAATTCTAGAGGAAAAAACAGATATTTTAAAATACATTTCTCATCAGTGTATTTAAGATATCCATAAAAATTAACTATTTAACCGACTTCTAAAAGAATGAGGTTCTTAATTCGTCGACTATGTAGTTTTTCATGTATGTATACCGATTACTCCGGACCAGCTGCACCGATTTGAACGAAATTTTTTACGTTATGTTCAGGAAGTTGCTGCGGTGGGCCCATATTTTTTGGATGAAATTGGTGCAGTAAAATCCAAATTGGCATGGGAGAATTTTCGGGGTCATACACAACAAATCTGAAATTATTTTTAAAAAATTTAATATGGCGGATCCAATATGGCGGACAAAAAGATTTAATTTTTGTCCGATTTTCTCCAAAATTAGTGTGGGGGTTTGCGAAGTCGCACATAACGAATCCATAATATTTTTAAAAAATTCAATGTGGTGGATCCAATCGAGGAATTTTCGGGGTCGTACAAAATGAATCTGAAATTATTTCTAAAAATTAAATATGGGGGATCTAATATTTCGGACAAAAAAATCAATTTTGTCCAATTCCGATTTTCTCCAAAATTGGTGGGGGAAAGATTTCGGAGTCGCGCATAACGAATCTAACATTATTTTTTAAAAATTGAAAATGGCAGATTCCATATTGCAGACAAAAATCAATTATGTCCGATTTTCTTCAAAATTGGTGTAGAGGAGTTTTCGGGGTCGCAAATAACGAATCTGCAATTATTTTTAAAAAATTCAATATGGCGTATCTAATATGGAGGATAAAAAAATAAATTTTGTCAAATTTTTTTCAAAATTGATATGGGGGAGTTTTTGGGATCGCACATTACGAATCTGAAATTATTTAAAAAATCTTAAATAGAGCGGATTTAAGATGGCGGATTAAAGATTCTACATCTGTCAATTTTGTCTAAAATCACTATTGGGGGATTTTTTTAGTGTTAACTACGAATTTAAAATATTTTTTGAAAAACTCAATCTGGCGGATTCAATATGGCGTCTTAAAAATTTTACATTTTTCAGTTTTCTCCTAAACTGATATAGGAGGTTCTTAAAGGTGTAAATTATGAATTTGAAAGTATTTCTTTATGATTCAATATGGTAAATCCAATATAGCGGACTAAAAATTTTATATTTTTTGATTTTGTTCAAAGGTGGGACTGAATCATTTTTGAGAATGTAAATAGCGATATCACGGAGTATGTAAGATGCAATATGATGGTCTAGAAATTTTAAATTTCCGGAATTCATCTTAAATTGGTACTAGGAGGCTTTAAAGGATTTAGATTTACATTACATTAAGACGTTAAATTTTTTTTTTAAATTCAATATGGCGGATCCAATATGGTGGGTGGAAAATTTTAGCTTAATCGCATTTTTTCAAATTTGTTATTAGGGGGTTTTCGAAATCGTGTATTACGAATATGAATTTAATTTTTGCAACTATTAGGTTGATAAGATACAATATAAAGAACTCAAAATTTTACGTTTTCCGATTTTGTCTAAAATTGATATTTCGGTGTTATTGGGCGTATACAAACTCAATCTGCAGTATAAAATATATCGGGTTAAGAAATTGACATCTCAAGTTCTTTAAATATCGATATTGGAAGGTTTTGGGGCCTATATTCCCAATCTAATATTAATTTGACATTTTAGTTAGTGCTTTTGCTATGAAAGATTAAATATTTGTTTGACACAATTTCACTGTATTTGGAGAACTTTAAGAATTAAAGAATTTTTTGTAGGTCATTTTAAGGTGATTTAGAACTTTAGATAAAATGGGTACTTTTTTGCCGCTCTAGAGTCATTGCAGTACTTTATGGATACCATAATGAATTTAAAATTAAAAATCGAAAAATAAAATTTTTATAAAAAAAATTGAACTAAAGTCGCTAAAAAATAAAAAATACCTATACATTTTTATATGAAATTGAAATTTTTGTAGTCGGCACCAAATTATTTCTAAATGAAACAAATAACTAATAATATATACAAATTATGGTAAGAAAGCAACTACAAATAAAGTATTTTTAATCTCTTTATGCGAATCACATTTTGTCAGGTATTTGTTCGGCGCTGACTTCAAAAATTTCAATTTCGTATAAAAATTTATAGTTATTTTTCACTTTTTAGCGCACTTTTAGAAATCAGTTCAATTTTTTTTGTCAAAATTTTATTTTTTTAGTTACATAGTAATAAATAAACCCACTGATAGAATTAGGAATTTAAAAATAGTCTGAACGATTTTTTTGGCTTTAGCTGCTCATAAATGTTCTATCTTAGCATGTTTATTATTTGAAATATACTTTGTGACCACTCTTAGTTTACTACACTTACTACGACCTTGGTAATAAATGGATTTTATAATACTACAACAGAATGAAAAAACATAATATGTGTGTGGCCCTTTTAAATCATCTACAAATGTTCTACTGGTGTTAATACCATCTGTTGTTTATAATTACCTTTACTGACTATCAATTTATTACTTAATAAATCGTAATCGCCAGTTCCCACGTAAAATATGTTTTCCAAAAAAATATTTACGAGCCACTGTAATATTTTCATGATTTAATTACCGTAATAAATATAAATGATATTGTTTCTAATGTTTAATAAGATTTTGCTTCTTTTTCCAGTCACTAATACCATCCCATTAAAAGCGGAGTTATCAAAGGAAAATGCTTTATGTAGCTGGTTGATTGATTGGCAATAGATAACAGATTATTTAAAGCATCAAAACCCGACAAGGATAAAATATCAGAATTAAACACGACGGGTAGCGCAGATGTGGTACTAACCACCGTGGCACGTAAGTGACATTTCGCAAGAAAGACATGTAACAAAAATATCTTAAGTGCTTAGGTGTAATAACTATATATATATATATATATATATATATATATATATATATATATATATATATATATATATATATATATATAAATATATATAAGGTGATTCCCCGGGAAATGTATCAATCGAGGGAAAACTATAATTAGGAAGAATCTGAAAATTTGACACCGTACTAACGTGCATGGGAGACAGCCGTCTAAAATATTTTCAAGATGGCGGCACTTCCGGTTATACCAACTTTCTTCTTCTTCTTCTTTTCATAGTTAACCATGCTAGTAGGCTATTATCTGTTCGTTGCCATCACGTCTTCCCCGGAAGATGAGGTTCAGCATTCTCGCCATCGTTTTGGTGGTCTTCCCCGTGATCTTTTTCTTACTGGATTATTCATTTTTGCACTTTTAACGAGTCTACCGTCCTCCATTTACCCTATATGTTTGTTCCAGAATCTTCATCTTTGTCTAACCCATCTTTCTATGTCCTGTATCCCGCATAGTTGTCTGATATCTTCATTCCGTATTCTGTCGTGTAGAGTTTTACCTTGTATACTTCTTAATGTTCATTTCGACTCTTCTCATCATTTGTTGGGTTCTGCTTGTATCTGGTCTTGTTTCTGCCACGTATGTTATGATGGGTCTTAGAGCCGTTTCATATATCTTAGTTTTGCTTTCGGTATTAAAGTATTTGTTCTTCCAGACAATTTCTTTTAGGCATCCTGAAATTCTTGCCTCTTTTCTTTGTTTGCTCTCTTACTTCGTTAAAAAGGTTTCCATGACTCGTTATTTCAGCTCCCAGATATTTGAAGTGATTGATCTGTTCGACAATTTTGGAGTCGATTTCCAACTTGCACCGTATTGGTTCTTTGGATGTTACTAAGCATTTGGTGTTCTCGATGTTGATGAGAATATTTAATTCTTTCACTAAAGTGTTAAAAGAGTGCAATAGTCTTTGGAGATTATCTTCAGAGTCTGCAATAATTATAGCATCGTCCGCGTAGCAGACGGTATGGACGAATGTGTTTCCCATTTTGTATCCAGCTGTTCTGGGGAGATTTTCTATTATTTTATCCATTATCAAATTAAATATGAAGGGGCTGAGCGAATCGCCCTGTCTAATTCCTCTGTTTACATATACGTCTTCCATTGTTATATGTCCTACTCTGATTTTTATTCTGCGCTGGATGTTAATATCGTATATTAGGATAATTAGCCCACGGTTTAGACCTTTTGTTCTCATTATTTCTAAGACGTCCTTTAAGCGTACCCTGTCAAAAGCCTTGGTCATATCGACGAAGCACATGTACGCAGCTTTGAATTCTAGGGATTTTTCAGTTATTTGTTTGACAATGAATATTGCGTCAATAGTGGATCTGTTCTTTCTGAAACCTTGTTGTTCTTCTCGTATACTTATGATTTTGGTGATTTCTTCCAGTATAGTTTTTGTGAATGTTTTGAGAATGCTATCAAGTAGTGTTATTCCTTGATAGTTTTCTGGGTGCGTTTTCTGTCTTTTTTTAAAAATGGGTATTGTTACACTATTCTTCCATTCATTCGGTATTTTTTGTTCTTCTATGATATTCTTGAATAGGGTTAATATTTCATTCCATAGCTTTTTCCCTCCGTATTTAAGCATATCATTAGTGATCTCGTCTGTTCCGTGGCTTTTTCTATTCTTAAGGGACTTTAAGGTGTTTTCTATCTTGTCATTTGTTAGTTCTATACTATCGTCCTCTTCATATTCATTTTGTATCTGTTCCATGTTCTCCTCTTCCTTATATAGGTTTTTAAAGTATTCCAATCCTTGCTTATTTAAAATGAAATATCCTATATATTATTACATTTTTGATTTTTGCATAAAATTCTAGACATATTTCATGTATAATGTTTTATACTTAAGTCTCACCGTTTTGGACTTATTTAAATTTGTAAGTCAAAAATGACGTTTGCGGACCAAAACTTAACTACAAATTTTTCCTATAAGAAAGTTTTTATTATTTAATTTGGGTTAGTTTTCTTGTAGACGAAGATCTACTTTAGTAGTCTTTTTCTGATATTTTGGAAATTATTAGTACAGAGTGGTGAAAAAAGAAGAATAAAAATTCTATTCAAAAATCGACAAAAGTCAATTTTTTCAATAGAATAGCAAAGCATTAAAAATAAGGGTAACTTTGTAAAAGTTTGTCTATTCCAAAAATCTGTAGTTTTCAAAATATTGGTAATTCAACAATTTTCTATTATAAAAATGGCCATGACGGCAAGGCGTGGCGAAAATAAAACAATCGAACCCTACAGAATTGTCACTATTTCTTGCCATTTGACATTCATTAATAATATGTATATATAATGCCGGGGCGATTAAATTACACGCACGTAGATTATTTAAACTTATTTAATATTTATGGAGATGTGAGTTATTTCAAGAACTTGCGATTCATTCGTAGTCCGATATCCGAAGAAACAGAAACCACCACTACCAACTGTTAAAAAGATTAAAAAAAACTCCAAGAACTTTGGATCTATAAAAGCTAAAACAAAACCAGTTGTTAATAAAATAAACTTACAAAAATTATTTGAGTAAACGTTGAAATTGACGTCCTTGAAGTTCTAAACATTTTTCGCACCTAAGCAGGAACTCTTCATGGGTGACTCTTCTTATTGATAGGATTAAGTTCTTCAAATGTTATTCTGACGCGCTGCATGCAATCTTCCATAGTGGTTAATGCTGCGGTGTTGTATACTTTATTTTTGATTGTCCGCCAAATAAAAAAATCAAGTACTGTTAGGTCAAGGGAGTAAGGTGATCCATTCTTGGCTATCCATTGATCACAATACCAGTTTTGCAGATGATTGCTAACTAAATGACTATTATGTGGAGGTGCCCCATCATGTTGATAAAATAGATTTCTATGATCAGCCAGGGGCAAGTTATCTAAATAGTTCTCTTCTAAATTTATCAAGCTGTCGAAGTAGCTTTCACCTATAAGTTAAAAAACGTATTTTGTATCTAGAAGTCTTCAAAAATGGCTGACTTGTCATTCAGATTATTCTAGTAGAATTCTAGGGCGACGACGCCGTCATTTCTTATAGCACAATACACGTTAACATTTAATTCCCTAAATGGATGTACGTTTGAGTCGCTGCAATAGGGGGAATTGCGTCGATTAAACAATCCATTTTTTGTGAATTTGGCTTCTTCCGACCAAGTAATATTATCCAAAATACCAGCATTTTCTTGTGACCGAAATAAAATAAATTGGCAGAACTCTACTCTTCGTGGAAAATCACTGCCTTTTAAATGTTGTACTATGGAATATACATAGGGATGAAAATTGTGCTTCTATAAAATTCTTAATGCTGATGTTTCAGATAACTCAGACTCTAATGCTACTTGCCTTGTAGATATTGTCGAATATGCAACGAAATATTCTAAAATTGTAGTTTCAATATTTTCATTATAAACAACATGTTTATTTATATTTATTCTTGCTTTTATGGATCCAAAGTTCTTGAAGTTTTCTATAAAACTTTTAACAGTTGGTAATGTTGATTTCTGTTTCTGCGGATATCAGATCGTATGTTCCTGAAATAACTCCTTCACATTCTCCATAAATAATAAATAGGTTTAAATAATCTTAGTGTGTGTAATTTAATCGCCCCGGTGCCATTATTATTAATGAATGTCAAATGGCAAGAAATAGTGGCAATTCTGTAGGGTTCGATTGTTTTATTTTCGCCACGCTTCGCCGTCATGATCAACTAATAGCAAAACTTAAAAGCAGTATAGCATTATTGCAATAGAACAAAGTTACCTTTATTTTTAATGCTTTATATAATAAAATTATAAAAATGGGTGCTGTCTATTTGAAAAATTTGACTTTTGACAATTTTTTAAATATAATTTTTATTCTTCTTTTTTGACCACTCTGTACTCATAATTTTCAAAATATCATAAAAAGACTACTAAAGTCGATCTTCGTTTACAAGGAAACTAACCCAAAATAAATAATAAAGACTTCTTTATAGGAGAAATTTGTAGTTAAGTTTTGGTCCGCAAACGTCATTTTTGACATAAACTTTTAAATATGTCCAAAACGGTGAGACTTAAGTATAGAACATTATACATGAAATATGTCTAGAATTTGACGTAGAAATCAAAAATGCAATAATATATAGGGTATTATACTTAAAATAGGCAAGTTGACATCTATTTCTGGTATAACTGGAAGTGCCGCCATCTTGAAAATAATTTAGCCGGTTATCCTCCATGCACGTTAGTACACTGTCAAATTTTCAGGTTTTCCCTAATTATAGTTTTCTTACAATCGATCGATAAATTTCCCGGGAATCACCCTGTATATTCCATATCAAAATAATTTAATTTTTTTCTTTATACCGCATACCTCTCAAAATAGTAAATTTCTGTATCAGACAGTAGCAAATAAATCTCAACTATTTACCATTCACTAAAAAGCACTAGATATTTGTTTTTGCGTAATCATATAAGTACAAATTTATGGCTTATATAGTTTCCTGATGGCAGTATCATCGTTTAAGAACCCTTTTGCAGAAATCAGATATCTCGGTAATAGGAGGTGCATAAATCAGAGTAAAAAAGTGAAATTAAGTGCGCACAGGTGCACTGATACGCACCGCACGGTAGCTCAGCAGTACCGTAATTATGCAGAGGTACATAACTTGCCGCTAGGACGAGTATATTCATTAAATCAGCGGAAATACGTTAAATGAGTAAGACTGGGATCATACTAGAATCTTTTTATACACTTTTTTAGGAGCGGTTTAAGAGCGTTATACGCTAATAAATATATATAAAATTAGTAAAATTACTTCTTAAATAATTTGCTGACTAATAGTGACGTTGAGTAGTTCTATAACTAAAATATTTCTGCCTATACTTATCCTCCTTTCAAGCTGTTAAATATACAAACAGTTTATTTCCTGCACATACAACTCTGGTTCTCTCTCCATACCCCTACATAAAGGTCCATATACATATACATATACATATATATATATATATATATATATATATATATATATATATATATATATATATATATATATATATATATATATATATATATATATATATATAGGGACACGAAGGGTAAGGCGGGGACCAACCAAACCATAATTTTCAGATTGCACATATTAATTTCAAAATAAATCAGTCTTTATTTCCTAAACTGTAATGAAACAAAACTCAAAAACAAACTTCTCACAAAAATAATTAAAAAATGAAAAACGTATAAGTCTCTATCTTACTCCACCTGCTGGATAAGACGGGATACCCCCTTTGGCAAGGTGGGATTTAGTATGTTTAGTCGTCATTATCTTCACAAACTGGGCATACATGGCCTGTTCGTCGCCTTTATCTTCTATTCCAGCAGAACCGCAATATACTTGACTTTTGACCTATACTTCATTAGACTTAGAATACAAACTTTCGTAGTATAAACATTCTATGTGTTCAATCTCACAGTCTGATTTTTCGTCTGCTTTTTTGGCTTTCCTTTGTGTTTTTTTATGGTTTTCTTCAGCATCATCTTGTTTTCTACTGCGTGTTTCTTGTTTCATTGCCTCTTTTTTAATTCTGTTTTGTGCGAAGAAGCAGTAATAACAGCTGTTTTGCCTCTTCGACGGACCTGTCTCTTGTATCTGTGCTATGCGGGGATAAGGTAACATTTTTTTTGAGCTAGGAATAGGAAATTGTGTGAATTGATGTATTTTGGGAGGAATATCCACAGTTGAAACAATCAAGTCTAAGCTTGTCGAAAGTACAGGCTTTGGTCCCAAACGTAATCGTTGAGATGTTGAAACTGACAGTTTTCTTGAATCATTTTGAAGCTGTTCTTTAGCATCCAGAGCAATATCAGTGGCTTCCGCCGCAACTGAATCAGATTCATGGAAAATCTCAGCATTAAGGAGAGATTCAGTTATTTGGAATTTAGTCACAACTTGGCCGGAGTTTAATCTAAACCTTGCATTTACAGTTTGATCATAAAACAAACTTGATGGCCGTATGAATCTAACGTCTCCTGGCTAAAGCTTGAGGATGTGTGGTTACACCATGTTTATGTGCTTCGTCGTTAAGTCGCAGATTTTGAGTGTGATTAGCATGGTCATCCAAAAGAAGCATTATGTGATTCTCTTTTAAGGCACTGGTAAACTCAACAAATTTCTTGAACCAATTTAAAAATATATCTACTGTAATCCAGCTGGAATCTAAACATTTGGCCCAAGAATTTGGGGGAGCTCTATTCAATAGCTCACGCTTTATGTGTTTCCTTGGAAAAATTAACATCGGTGGCATGTATCTCTCTGCAACGTTGAAACAAATTTCAACAGTTATGATTGTTCTCGCTTTACTGATGTTAGAGCGCCCACTTGTCTTTTCCCTGTTGCAGCAATCAGGTTTTTGACACTACAGATACACCAGTCTCGTCACAATTATATATCTTGTCTGCGGTGAACGAATATTCATCAAGCGTTTTTCCTAGCAACTCAAAAAATTTAATCATAGACACGTTATTAAAACCTGCTGCACGAGCGGCTGATGTGTTTTCCATGAAGCCAACCTTTACCAGCTTGTTGTTTCTCAAAATTGGATTTATGCTGTTTATTGTTGCGTGCTGCTAACTGATATGCTAGCGTCTGCTATTCCGTGGTCATACCAAACAGTCATCTTTCCATTCCTTTTAAATAACTCCCAAGTTTCATTTCCCCTTCTTTAGTAAAAACTGCCATAATAGGACCCAAAGAGACCTTGACATTTTGAACTTGATTTTCATTTCGTCTGGCAAGGTTGAGTTTGCGCTCGAGGGTTGTTTGCGGGACGGCTAGCCTTTTTTCCCATCTAATACATCTTCAATTGCCTTTTTCATAATCTCTTCATCCCACGCCCTCTATCTGTTTTCCTTTCATAATTTCGTACCATTACCTAAAAAAAATATATTTGAAATCTAGTAGTAAACAAAGTAAGTATTGCTGACAACTTATTAAGTGTTATATATAGGGTGTTCCATCAAAGACAATCAAACAAAAATTAATTTATATTTCTTCAAAAGGGTAAAATTTTGGCAAACAATCTGTATGAGATAATTGCTTAGGCGTTATATTAGATCTTTAATAGTACAGGGTGCGCCATCTTTTATGTCGGTATGTAAACATTGAATAACTTTGGCATTTACCAACCGATTGATTTGGTTATACGTGTTTTTGAAACGTCTATTTAGTAAAATTTTAACCATGAATCGTTTTACACCGAAACAACGCGCCGAAATAGTAACAATGTACATTGAAAATAGTCGTTCAGTTGTGTTAACTCAACGTGCATATCGTCGAAAATATCGTGGCCAACAGGCACCGTCTGACAACACTATCCGTCGTTTGATTTAGAATTTTGTTGAGTACGGCACAGTGAGAGATCGTCAACATATCGTTCATCAGGATCAAGATGATCCAATAAACTGATTGAAGCGGTCAGAGAGAGCGTTGCCCAGAACCCAAAAGTGTCGTATCGTCACCGTGCTCAGTATTTTGGTGTCAGTAAAACCACTTTGCGGCGCATTTTGAAGGATGATTTGCATTTGTTTCCATATAAAGTGCAGTTAACACAAAGAATATTGCCGACAGACCGTCCACGTCGCTTGAAATACGCCCAAACAGTCACTCGAATGGTTGACACTGAACCTGATTTTTGGAAGCAAATTTTGATGACCGACGAGGCCTATTTTACACTCTTTGGCGGGATTAATAAGCAAAATTGCCGCAATTGGGGGACGGAGACGCCAAAACCATCAATGGGCCATTTTTTTCAAAGAAAACGAGTCGATGGAAATCGATATCGGTGGATTTTGGTTCATTATGTCTGCCCATAAATGCGTGAAAAAAGCCTTGATGGTTACTCATTTCACCAAGACGGTGCGCCATGCCACACTGAAAATCAAACAATCCAGTTTCTGCAACGGAAATTTCCTGGACGTCTGATATTAAAAAGAGGCGACATTGACTAGTCACCCAGATCTCCAGATTTGACCACTCCGGACTTCTTTTTGTGGAGATATTTAAAAAGCAAAGTGTACGCCAGCAAGCCTCAGACCACTGAAGATGTTCGAAAAGGTAATGGAAAACGCAGCAAAAGGGTCACATTTTGCTTTGGCCAATAAAAGTGGCCACTTGATCGATGTCGTATGCAAAAACTAGTCTCAATAAATTGTAAAGTACAAAATTTAATAAAAATACCTCATATATAGAAATAAGTTGTTTTTTCAAAGTTATTCAATGTTTACATACCGACATAAAAGATGGCGCATCCGTACATTTATCTTTCTCAATGTCAATTTTGTGTGCTATAATTTTTGTAGTTTGAAAAATATAGAGGACCATTTTTTTTTTCAAAATTTGATGAATTGTTTGAAAAAGTTGGCCACTTCGCAATAAACCTCAAAACCAGATATGCTATCATAAGGATAGTTCTTGGCGGAATCTAAGTATGGAAAGATTTACGGAGTATCCCATTAAAAAACTATCTTTTTAGCCACCATGCTGTCACGAAACACCATGTATAATTGAAAATATTTTTAAATGGTAGAAAGTTTCATAATACACAGAACTTATCTATGGACTATAGCGCCAACCTATATATATATATATATATATATATATATATATATATATATATATATATATAATAAAATAGAATGAAATATTGGCGAAGCGGACGTCAAAAAATTTGTCAATCTACATGATTCTCGTGTTAAAAAGTGCGGAGCACTCCAAAATATGGAAAAACTCCGGGTCCGACAGATGGCGACAGCGCTGTTTCGTCCTAATATGGGACTCGTCAGGCCACCGCATTCGGTACAAACCATCATCTCGCCTTTGCATCGTATAAAGCTGAATTTAAAATCAAAAAACAGCTAACAAGACGACAAAGGCGACATCTCGATGGTCCACTTGATAATACAAGAACCACATAGATTAACAAAGTTTGTAAAAGAACCGTCATATGGTGGCGCGACGGTGAATTAAAACAGAAATGTGTAAAATCGAGTACACGAAACGCGTGTTGTATTATCAAGTGGACCATCGAGATGTCGCCTTTGTCGTCTTGTTTGCTGTTTTTTGATTTTAAATTCAGCTTTATACGATGCAAAGGCGAGATGATGGTTTGTACCGAATGCGGTGACCTGACGAGTCCCATATTAGGACGAAACAGAGCTGTCGCCATCTGTCGGACCCGGAGTTTTTCCATATTTTGGAGTGCTCTGCACTTTTTAACACGAGAATCATGTAGATTGACAAATTTTCACGTCCGCTTCGCCAATAGTTTATTCTATTTTATTTTAAATTACACGGACAAAAACTTATCTACTTATTTATATATATATATATATATATATATATATATATATATATATATATATATATATATATATATATATATATATATATTTATTTATTTATTTATTTATTTATTTTCTTGATTCTTGAACCATAGATTATATCATTTTTCCTTTATTTTGTCTTTTCTTGGGTTTAGGTTCTAACTTAACCTAAACCCAAGAAATTTTTAATATATATATATATATATATATATATATATATATATATATATATATATATATATATATATATTTATTTATTTTCTTGATTCTTGAACCATAGATTATATCATTTTTCCTTTATTTTGTCTTTTCTTGGGTTTAGGTTCTAACTTAACCTAAACCCAAGAAAAGACAAAATAAAGGAAAAATTATATATATATATATATATATATATATATATATATATATATATATATATATATATATATATATATATATGGCACCATTGTAAATTTTAATTATTCAAATTGTTTCGTAAAAGCATCGCGAATTTCTTCACATTTATATTTTTTGTGAAATCATTATTTTAAGTTTTTGCTCTGTCATGTTTAATTAAAAATTGTCCAACATTATAAATCGCTACCCTGACAGCGATTGCGTTAAATTATACAGATATACAAAAAAGATCAACGACAAGCTTCGGGATAAATTATCTTGTTAGACGAATAAGAAAAACCAATAATGTTTAAATTATCGAAGATGAATTTTAAATTAAATGTCAATGATATAAAATAATCTAAAAAATACATTCCCAGCTGTGATATAATATAAGAAATGTCAAGATTTTTAAATTTATGGGGGACCTCTTTTAATCTTCGATGCGTTTTTTGTTAACGGAACTCATGAAGGACATAAATTATGGGAACAAAAAATGATCACTGTTATGTCGTTGACGAATCTGTATTTTTAGCTAACTTCAAAAAATGGAAATGTTTTTAATTCGACATACACATATATACAATGAGGACTGTAAAAATAAATATCTGTTGGATATGTCGACTTTGTTTTTTTTTTTGGTACTTTTTCTAACATATTAAATTTTACAGTGTGACTTAAAGGAGCTGCGCCACAATCAACTTTGCCAAATTCGGAACGTTTTTTCTATTACATATTTCCCTCCCTAGTACGAGAGTGACGATCCCGGGGCTCCAGTATCGTCCTCTGTGTCATCCGTACTCGTAAGACCGGTGGTTGTTCAGGATTTGCCTTTCGAGTGTGGAAGTTTGCCTTAGCCGGCCAGCCAAGTGGCAGGGGACCACCATGAAATCCCCTCCAAAGTCACGGTGACACAGAACAGGCTAATAACTGCGTAGCCTAGGAAGAGCTAGGTTCCTACTATTCGGACTCTAAAAATCGGGTATCTCTTGGTTTTAATAATGCCTTCCCACAGCACGCGGGGCACTGTTTCTTCCTCCACTTCTCGTGGGAATTAGGTGAATAATTTTGACTTTCTCTCTCTTAGCGAGCCCTTACAAAGGCCAGAAGTGAGTTTTCTATAGAAATACTAATAACATATGAAAAGTACTTTGTTATTAAACCGTCTGAAGGTTCATTTACGAACACCTCACCATTTTGGTAACAGAAAGCTTTTCAATCCTATTTTGGTACATTGAAAACCAGTCCCGCCTAGCTTCAGCTATTAAAAAACTACGCACTTTTGATGTGTCTTCATCGCCGCACTCTTCATTAAATTATGTAAAAGGTATTATCATGTGCAAAGACTTTTCAAACTGCACTGAATAAAAAATTCCTGAAAACTTGGATAATCAAGGGGTTATTAGTGAAAAAAGCATGATATCTAGAAAAAATAGTCAAAAATTCTCTTCTAACAAGTATATTCTCATATTCAAAACTCATACATTACCCCCCAAAATCCTGGCTACTTACTAGTCAGTTTGGTCATACCGCGGCCCGTGATTTCAACTCCCCGTTATGTCAATCCTGCGGCCAACATACTCCTACTGACTGCGTTGCTCTCTTCCACTAAAATGTGCTAACTGTGATCACAATCATTCACTGAGATATAAATAATGTGAATCTTACTGGAGGGAATTTGGCATTAAAAGATCCGTACTATGTAAAAAATATCGTACCCAGAAGCAAAAAAGAAATTCATAACCCCATCTTTCACTGTTTCATACAGTTCCGTACCCTCTAAGAATATAATTTCTAAAAATAACTTAATTTAAAAGTCACAAAAAAAAACAACATCTATTGCAATCCACTGTGTATTAAACTCATCGCCCGATGATATTAACTCCCCAACGATTCAAAACTCAAATTAAAACCCTTCCCCCAACTCCTTTACGCCTCAGATTCTTTGAGCCCAAACCTTCCTCAAAACCCTCCCTTCCTCAGTCCTCCTAGTTTCTTCATCCCCTCCGTCGTCCGCCATTTCCTCCTCTTCTTCATCTAACTCCCTTACCCACTCCCATGAATCTTTCCGACATCAATTTAGGTCTTCCGATTCTACCTCATCAGGGAAAAAAACCATATTCCCAACTCAACAAAAACCCCCTCAAAGTTCCTCTACTAAAGACATAACAAGCGAATCACATAAAAGTTCCAGTAAATAAATCTTCATCTAAGAAATATATATATATATATATATGTACATATATATATATATATATATATATATATATATATATATATATATATATATATATATATATATATATAACTATAACCACAAAAATAGATTTCTAGATAACTGAAAAAAAATGGAGTATGAGATTATTTAATAAATGTTTTATCATGTCATAATTTAAAAAAATACAACGCTTTTTATAAAAAAGGAAGTATTAACAATTATAACAAAATTAAACTTTAATTTTTACTTTTTGTCAGTGAAGAACTATCTTATGACGTTTCTTTCTAATTTTAGTCAGTCCTATGAAAGTAATCGCGGAACTGTTTCTAATTTTCATACTTTTTTTCAGTGTAATAGCGGATTACGAGAAAAGTAAGGTCACGATAATTGGACCCTTCAACTTCAAGATTCATCTGTAAGATAGAATAACCTCTTAAGCTACCCTTGCACTGGCGGATATAAACATATTTAATCCGTAATTATTAATTAGAATTTAAGGAGAATCAACACTTTTAAACGTCCATGAAAAAAATATTCCATAACTGGGACTTTAAAATGTCACCGTTTTGTTAATTAAATGATGATCTTTAATTTAACAATATATAAAATTAATAACTTCCATAGATGCTTAATTATGTTATTAATTTAAAGTAATTTGCCCATGTAAAAGTGTTATCCCTGACTTAAATTTGTATTTCTAAAGTGAACGAAATTTTTCATAATTGTAGGTTTAATAATAAAAGGAAATTATTTTTTTTTTGTATTATACGAGGAAAGGAAAAAAATCCTCGATTTAGAGCCCTTATAGGGTGAAATTAAAATCAAAATAATTTTTTCTTTTCAATATATTCCCCCTTAATCCTAATATCCTATATTCTTCCTCGAAGCTCTTTTTTCATTTTTGGAAATAAATAATAATCACTGGGAGCCAAATCTAGGCTATAGGGAGGGTGATCCGAGATCTGAGAACCAACTTTCTGAATAGCAACTTTTGCAATTGAAGCTTTGTGAACGGGTGGTTGTCATACAGAAGCAACAAACTTTTAGTCAGTTTTGCTAGTCTTTTCTCTCTTAGAGCATCCCTTAAACATTCTAGCAGGCCTTCTCTTATAGAAACGCCTTTGTCTTTGTAGACAATCAGCAGTATTCCTTCTGAATCCCAGAAAATTGTAGTTTTTTGGCAGAGTGCAACACCTTTCGTGGAGGTTTACCCCTTTTGTGCCACTGCATGGAATCTTGCTTCGACTCAGGCTCATAACGATGAACAAATGTTTTAATATTTTGTAATATACTGAATATTCTATTTAAAAAACGTGAATTTATTTTAAAAAATACAGTTTTTCATAAGCATTTGTTTTTTCTAGTAACATATTCTCCTATAATACTAATCTTGCAAATGTTGAAGCGAAATGTAAGAAGAACACCCAATCGTTTACATTCTACATCAATCTTAGGAAGCCTAATAGTACTCAGCCAGCTGTTATGTCTTATCAAAATCAGGAAGTAACTAATCCCCCTGACACCATAAATTCAATTGCGAAATTATTCAAAGAGTCCTCTATTATTTCCACTCCGTCTGTATCTACGTCTAGTCATGGTCGTAATTACCCCATCTCTGTATCTAATGTAGTGCCTAAACACGTTAAGCCTGAAAAAAATTGAAGGCCAAATTCACGGAAGGATCTGATTCCATTCCTTCGTTGGTAATAAGGGATTGTGCTTGGGCGTTAGCTGAACCTTTGTCTATAATTTTGAATTTATCAAATCAGAAATATATTTTGCCTGACCTATGGAAGGAATTAAGAATGTGTCCGGTTTCTAAAAATGATAGAACCAGGGTCGAAAATTATCGCCCAACAGTGAAAATGTACAATTTTGCAAAAGTATTTGAGCGGGTCCTTCAGGAATAAATATTCTTTTGCATAGGGCCTCTTATGATCGATCAGCAGCATGGTTCTGTTTCTGGAAAGTCAACCGTGATCAATCTTTGTACTATTGCGCAGTATGTCTGAGAGCGTATTGATTCTAACACTCAAATAGATGTTGTTTACACTGATTTTTCTAAAGCGTTTGATCGATTTATTACAGAGTTTTACTTTCCATATTGTCGGAATTTGGTTTTAATGATAATCTTCTTAGATTAGTTGAAAGCTACCTATTAAACCACTCTCACTATGTTAAATATCATGATCATAGATCTAGTAATTTTTGTTTTAGGTCCCTTATTTTTTAACATTTTTATTAGCGATATCCCATGTGGGCTGGATAATAGCTACCTATTTTATGCATTTAAAGATTTTCCGGAACATACGGTCCCCTAGCGATTGTTTGAGATTTGAACTGGTTTTCATGAATTAAATGCTTGGTGTCTAAAAAACAAACTGCGTCTAAACGTAGACAAGTGTAACGTTATATCATTCGCAAAAAGTAAAACGCCTATACTACATGATTATAGGATCAATGGTGCTTTTCTAAGGCGAGTTAACTTCATTAAAGATCTAGGAGTCACGTATGGCTGCAGACTTAAATTTGTCAATCATATTAATAATATAGTATCGAGATCTTACCGAATGCTAGGCTTTCAAGTGAGATCTAGTCAAGAATTCCGATCTCTCCAGGTCATAAGCAGGTTATATTATTCTCTTGTAAGACGCAAATTGGAATATGCCTCTGTTATCTGGCATCCGTATTACCAAGTACACTCTGAAAAATTAGAGAAAATTCAATTTGGTTTCTTAAGATTATTAAGCTTTAAATTGGATATATTCCACTGTAATTATTCTGTTGTCAAATCGTTTATTTACAATTATTTGTGATTGATTTATAGACTATGTAATACTTATTGTACTGTATGTATTATGTATGTAATATTAGGATTTACGTAACACTGTTCTTTTTCCTGCCTAATAATAGGGACTCTGGTCCTGTAGGACAGTGTAAATAAATAAAATTAAAATAAAATAAAAAAAATAATCTTATGTATTTTAAATTTTTTCTAACTCCTATAATAAACTCTCCAAAGCTTGTCAAAATATAAAGAACACTGAACATATATCGTTTGACTTGATATTTTTCAATCAGGCATCGTAAATTGTCTCAAGGTTTATCATCCCACCGACGTGTTTCTGAATTTAGATTTTATATAGTTGTTTTCTATGAATATTTCTCTTGAATTATTACAGCTCCACTGATGAGATCATTACATAGTCAAAACGCGTAAGGAGAGGGAACCAGAATTGGATTCATAGGAAATAAACTGCCTGCCTATCTTTTTCCTTTCATGGCCGGAAGGGGAAAAGGGGTAGCTTATTACATTATTTTATGACTGAAATTTGAATTTTTCAGATTAATTTTTGTGTTAAACAACTTTTTTTTACATTAACTTTAACCGAACATTAATAGTACTCGTAAAGCTTATTTTTCGATAAATATGAATAAAACTTCAGGAAATTGCAAAAAAAATGTGGGCGTAATATTAAAAAATACAATTAAATTGATTAATAAAAACAATTTAAATATTTAATTAAAGTTGTAAAATATTGCAGAATTATAAAATTTAAAAAGCACTAAAACACATGAACATCCGCGATTAAAAATTTCCTAATTTGCTTTTTAAAATGTCATTGTTTTGTTAATGAAATGATGATATTTACATAGAGGACCCAAAAATTAATTACTTATTTCCAAACCTAAATAAATTGTTAGCTATTAAATATTACAAAGATTAAAATTAAATTTTAGAAATTTCGACTTTAGTTGATAAAAGTGATATCAAATTTAGACAGAAGTGAGTGTGTACGAAAAATCACTCATTCAAATATGGCTCGATCATTTTTTTCGGAACTGATCAGAGAATGATCTACAAAAGTTAGATTAAAACATTAAATTAATCAATTTAAGTGTTTTTTAAATTTCCAAATATAGAGAACTCAGATGGAGCTAGATCGGGACTATACAGCGAGTGTTCCTTGACGAAGCAGGAGTTGAACTTTGGCGGTCTGGTGAATTGGCAATTTGTCGTAAAAAAGAAGGGCATTCTCGTCACACATATCAGTTAACAATCTTGGAGTCTACCTTACTTAAACTTTAATCATGCCTAGCTGAATATGTAGAAATATCAAAATTTAGAATCATTGTTTTCACTTTCCTGCAAACATCAGGATTGGTTACATTTGAAAATCTTTCACTTCTCGAATTATCTTCAATGAATTCAATGTTGTCTTATTAAAAATGTGACGAATCTAATTTTTTATTATATAGCATAATCGAATTGAAAAAATTTTTTAAAGAAAAGTAAAAAAAATTGTCACTACTAAAAGTTAGCAGGCAACGTGGAATTTAATGATGTTTGGTGTGTGGTCTAATACTATAATATGACGTTTTCTAGTGGTGAAGCAACTGACTCTAAAGTGATATAAGTGTGTTAGCAGTGACGCTTGTAAATATCGTATCCCAAAAATAAATAAAGTTCTCCATTTTTGCCGGTTCAGTAATAAAACAAAATGATTTTCTTATGCTTGTTTTTTTAGCGTTTAAAACTTTCTTGGCGTCTTGTTGATTTTGTCAGTTTAAGCCCTCTGCTGTGAATTTAGGATGATTTAAAATTAAACCATGTTAGCGAATTCGGCTGTTTAATGTTTTACTTCTTAATGCTTCATTATTTTGAAATAAAATGTGAATATTTATTTCGCGCCAATCTATTTTCTTATAGTACAAACAAGAATGCTCAACATTCATCTTTTTCTTTAAATAAATACATGCTGCAGGTAATCTCACTTCTAGACCTCCTCTTTATCTACAGGGTATATTGTTATAAATGCCACCCATTAACATTTTTAGTAGTGTTTCTAAAGAATTTTTTACGAGTTTAAAAAAAAACAATCGAACATAAGGTTGTGGATATATGATATAAAATTTAACCTTCTGATTCACTAACATGTTTTAATTTTAAAACCGTTCAAGACTGACAGTAGAGAATTTAAATTGACAATGGTAACAATACGTCAAGCAAGTTTTGAACCGTTAAAATACAATTAAAACAATATTATAAGAAAAACAATTCTGGTCATTTAGAAAATCTAGACCGGGTCTAAGTCTTAAATCTTTTTAGTGAATCTGGCTATAAATGTGTTAAATAGAACACCCTCTATATTATCATCTGATATGAGGTATTTATATTTTGTCGAAGCTGGACATGCACCATAAATCCAAAATCTAATATTTGATTGTTTTTCTTTTAACTTTGTATTAAATCCTTTAGAATTACTAAAATTAAATTTTCATGAAGCTTATTACATTAATGACTTAGATGAATGATCCATTTATTATCAATAAATTTGTACATTAGATACGCTAAACTAAGGCTAATAATTTGCATTTAATAATCCAGACTTTGTCTTTAAGTTATCCGTTTTAATCTTAAGTGAACTGCTATTTAAAATATTATCCAAAAGTATGTTCATTATTTTTATTCCTTGACTTTAATAAAAAATAAAAGTTTGGCAATAGTGCCGGACGCAATAATGTACAATAAATGTACAATATACATTCGTGTGTAGCTGATATTGTCTTTAATCTAAAAGGAATCAATAAAGTACGAAATTTGTAAAAAAATATATATGAAAAAAGAAGAAATCTTAAATTAAAGACGATCACCAGGTAGAGAATTAAATTCTCTACCAACATACATGGCACGTGGTTGCAATAAGATCGTTTTTGAATGGACGCAATAATGATAGAATGCAACATATGTATATATATATATATATATATATATATATATATATATATATATATATATATATATATATAATTATTCAGTATTAATTCAGGAATACATCCATTCGTTCATTTGACTTCTTGCAGAAATTTCCAGACTTTTGACCAAAATCTCATTTGACATCTTCTGTGCTTGCTGATTGTAAATCAACTAAAGAAATACAGTGAGCAGCATGCTTCATGCGCGGTCGCTGTACTATCAGTTACATTTAAAAAACTTTTAATTCTGACCTTCTGGTTGTAAATAAGGGCATTATCTTTTATCCTTATCCAGTAAATTAAATCTGACTCTACAGTATTTAAAAAAGTAACCTATCATTCTTTTAACAAGCTATTTATATTTACTCCAGGAAAAAGTTTAGAGATGTTTCCGATCTTATTTCTGCACGATAACCTTCAAAAACTAAATGTAATTTTTAAGGCTGAATTACAATATTTAAATCAAACAATATAAATTATTAGAGTGCAAAAAAACAATAACAAGTAATTTATTGTTATAAATAATTGTTACCAAATTTGACCAAGGCCGATTTTGAAAAATCTTACACCAAAATACCGTTTCTTATTTTTTACGTGAACCGACTTCAGGCGAGGAAAATGTTTATTGTTTCGATTTTTTTTAGTCGAAGTTTCTTCTTTAATTTTTAGACCGGTAATAAACAACATCTTTTTTTTAAATAAAACATTATGATTGGCAAATCATATTACTTATATCAAATTGCACAACAGAATGTAATTGTTTAGTACTAATTAAATTTAAAAAGATGTTTAAATTTTTTGCAATAAATAATTCTTTTCATTACCTGTTCGGTTTCTGAAACAAAAGGTCCGATGATTCATTCTAGTCAAATGAGTAGTCAAACTCTTTACATTTACAAGTATTTACATTAATAATAATAATAACAAACCGGAGCCTATTCTTGAGAACAACCAGTTCAAGTTATACTGGGACCGAACGGTTCGGACGGATCAGACAGTTGCTTATAATAGACCAGATATTATACTAATAGATAAAATTTCTAGGCGAACTACACTAATCGACATTTCTGTACCTAACAACAACAACCTAAGGTCAAAATTAAACGAGAAGATCGCCAAATACAGAGATCTGGAGGTGCAAATCCGAAGACAATGGGCAATGAACAGTGTTCAAACGATTCCCATAATACTGTCAACAAATAGAGTGATACCAAAGAACCTCCTGCAGAACATTAAAGAACTGAGCCTTGGTGAGCATCTGTATAAGCCGATGCAGAAAGCAATTCTCCTAGAAACCGCGCGAACTGTTCGAAAGTTCGTAGGAAATACTGCAGACTACGTCGCCTAGGACCCGATAACATGGAAAGTGTTCCCACAGAACTTCATACTTTTGGTATCTTTGTGTACCTTGTATGAGTCAATATTCCCTGGAGGGAGTGCGAAGCCGTTTGGCTTGTAAATCTTATAATAATAATAAAGACAATTCAGCATATAACTGGAGGATGCCAAGCGTTTGCCGCAACCGAGTATAAGGAAAGACACGACTCAGCCACACTCCACAAAGAGTTAGCAGAAAAGTTAAACCTATGACAGGTAGAAAAAGTGCCTTATTACAAGTACAATCCGGAGCCTATTCTTGAAAACAACGAATACAACTTATATTAGGAAAATAAATAAAAAGTTTTTTTAACGAAATAAAAAATCAAAAAAAAAACAATATTTAAATTATAGAAAATTTATTTAACAACATAAATATTGATTTCAACACAGCTAAATGTTCACTTTCAAAAATACCATGTGTGAATTTTAAATCGAAGAATGAAACAGAAGTTCAATGACAAACCCAAAAAAAAATTGACTCAAACACCCAGAATGCCCCCCAAACAATTGTCCTAAATCGACTCAACTTCGATTCACTCAAAAAATTGATGGCATATTTATTCAAATACTTGAAAACATTATACGAAAACAACCTCTTGAACATCTTATCGAACTCTGATTTTACTATACAAATATTGAGGTGTTGCTTGATTAATTATGGAGAAAAAGTAACAGGTAGAGTGCAATTGTCGTCTTTGTTGCATGTCTAATCAACCGATTTCTTTTAATTTATAAGTAACATGTTCGAATTTTCGTATCCCGTAAATCAGTCTTAAACAAGATCTTTGTAATTTTTGTATTCGTTTAGTGTTCATGGCAGAGAGACATGGGCCATAGACAGTATCACAGTAATCCAGATGCGAGGGTACTAAACTGTCGCAAAACAAAGTCTAAAGTTCCCTATTTAGAAAAGGTCGATTTTGGAAAATAAGTTTTTTGATGTATGATATGATAAGAAAAATCATAGATCTTGGTCTAGGTGAAGACCGAGACCTTTAATTGTATTTTTAAAGGTCATATTAAAATTCACCTTTATAAGCTCGCTGTAGCTGTGCATAAAATTATCCCTATGACTGTTATTATCATATAAAATTTTCTATTGTTTTATATCAATTTAATTTTAAAGAATGACGACAAGAAAACTGAGCCAAGTTATCCAAAACAAAATATATAGCGGATAATGTCTCTGGACATCAGAGCAAAAGGAGAAATTCAGTTGTACATTGTCAGTATAGAAGTACCCTTTATATAACTTAAAGAAGCTAGGCAACATAGAAATATATTAACTAAAAAATACTGGCGATACAATGGATCCCTGCGGGACACCAGTAACAATGCCTAAAAAGAATGACTTTTTTTCCCGATAAACAACAGCCTGGGTTCTTCCCGTTAGAAAGTTTGGTAACATCCGTATTGCTGATTCCGATAAGGTAATATGGTGAAAAATGGCCCCTAACACCTTATGTTGAAGGGAATCAAAAGCTCTAGGGCAATCGAATAGCATAAGTAAAGTCAACTTGCCCTGGTTAGTAACCTCAAAAATATCGTGTGTAATATCCAACAGAGGTGTACTACAACCATGACCTTGCATACACCCAGATTGACAAATTAGTAATATTTTTTTTTGTTTCAACATATTTCTAGAGCTGATTTTCAATAATTTTTTTCCAATATTTTTGAGAGCTTTGGTAAGTTACTCATTGATTTACTGTCATTGAAATTTTCAGAATTTGGTGTTTTAGGAAGGGCAAACCAAATTTTGATGTCACCAGGCGACTATTTTGATAATATAGTACTTGATTATGATGTGCGGCTAGATTTAATATACAATTTATGAAGTGAGAGTTGATTTGTTCTACACTTGATAAGTGACCAGGTAAATCCATTGATTTTATGTCAGCTAAATTTAGATTAGCCTACAAATGTTTTTTTTTTGCTTTTTTCAGCATATGTTTGATCAAAGAACATCTTACATCCTTTTTTTCG
This sequence comes from Diaprepes abbreviatus, assembly GCA_034092305.1. Taxonomy (NCBI): domain Eukaryota; kingdom Metazoa; phylum Arthropoda; class Insecta; order Coleoptera; family Curculionidae; genus Diaprepes; species Diaprepes abbreviatus. The sequence goes on along the minus strand of JASJET010000037.1, from coordinate 1,371,169 downwards.
TCTCACAGAAGCATTAAAAAGGTTTCGTAACAATTTTTTCTCGCGACCTCGTTTTTTTATACCTACTCAAAGCTTTATCTCTGTCCTTTTTCAACCCACGGAAAGCCCTAATAAACCAGGTAGCATACGGCTTAGAAATTCTATAGGTCACAAAATGGGCATGTATGTCCAAAAGGGTAATAATATTGGGACGCACGAATTCAACCTTACCGTCAATGGTATCCAAATCAAAAATATTGTTCCAAGGAATGGATCGTAAACCATTTAAATTGAGTATAATTCATGTTTTTAAAGTCACGAAGATCTTTGAATTTTTGTTTTAGTTTCATACTCAATATATCTACTACACAGGAAACTAGTTCGTGGTCAGTAAACTCAACAGGCTGTTCCTATATGACCAAAACAAAATTATACGAAGTAACCAAAATCTATTAGAGAAGAACTGGTGAATCGGTGTTGTTTCGTTTATAATATGTTTCAAACCAAGGACATCAAAATAATCTACGATAAACTCCGTCTCGTATAGTCCACTTTTAAGAAATTGATATTAAGATTGTCAAAGCAAAATATATAATTTACTGAAGATATAATCTGGTATAATTATGATTCAAAAATATTTCAAAAATCTTTGTAATTGTAAATTGGTGGTTTGTAGACCATGGAGAGAGCGATCTTTTACCTTGTCAGTCTCAATTCTATATATATATATATATATATATATATATATATATATATATATATATATATATATATATATGAAATATATATATATATATATATATATATATATATATATATATATATATATATGAATAGAAAATATATATATATATATATATATATATATATATATATATATATATATATATATATATATATATATATATATATATGAAATAGAATGCGAAACAGCATAATGTGGATATAACCACTGCTAATGCATCTCACACGCAGGAATCCGTGAAAGCCGTATAAACATATATATATATATATATATATATATATATATATGTGTGTGAAGTAAAATGCGAAACAGTGAATGCAAACTTCGCTCCATCATATCCTTTCTGTGTTAGAGGTTGCACAGTTAGAATAAACTGTAATAAAACACAATTCATCCTATTCCACCACCATCGAGATGGTGGCCTACCTGTACCACCATACCGAGAAGAAAGTCAAAGCTTACCCTCCCCGCCACAGTGATACGGCAGAGATACATGTTTCGTCTCTCACTAGACTCATCAGGGTACCGACATGCACCTGGCTGTGCAAAGGACAGATTGGAAGGAAGCATGCAACACTGAACGCGGATTCGCCGACCTCTCGTCGGATGGCTTATATATGTTTATACGACTTTCACGGATTCGTCCGTGTGAGATGCATTAGCAGTGGTTATATCCACATGATGCTGTTGTAGTGCTGAAATCATATTCAGCAAACGTACAACTATATGCAACTCCGTATGTAAGTGAAGTAAAATGCGAAACAGTGAATGCAAACATGTGGTACAGGTAGGCCACCATCTCGATGGTGGTGGAATAGCATGAATTGTGTTTTATTACAGTTTATTCTAACTGTGCAACCTCTAACATAGAAAGGATATGATGGAGCGAAGTTTGCATTCACTCTTTCGCATTTTACTTCACTTACATACGGAGTTGCATACAGAGGCGGATCCAGCCTCTCTCCTTGGGGGGGGGGGGGCGGTGATATCACAAAAGTGCAGTATAGCAAGCGAAAGCAAGTTGTCGACGGGGGGGGGGGGGGGGTGAGAAGAGACATCAGCAACATTCCCATTTCTAGTGTAAAAGGCAGGGTCGGGTCTATTTTTCAGGAATTTGAAGCTGTTGGAGAGGGGGAGGGGGGCGATCACAAGAAAAAACAAGTTGCCGACAGGGAGGGAGGATGTGAGCAGCATACACATTCCTAGTATAAGAGGCAGAATCGGGTCTATTTTCCTGAATTCAAAGCTCTTGGGGGGGGGCTATCACAAGAAAACAAGTTGTCAACGGGACTGCCAGCAGCAGACACATTCCTAATATAAAATGCAAAATCGGTTGTATTTTCCTGAACTCAAAGCTTTTAGGAAGGGGAGGGGCAATCGCAAGCATACACATTCCTATACTATATTCAAAAACTAGAGAGTAATAAAACTGTTATCGACACCTCCAACGTACCTGCTCCAGTGCCGCAGGTATCTGAGGACTGCCGTAAATCTAATTATATTTAATTATATTTAAACATTATAAACTTTTATAAATTTACTGCTACAATAAAATTTCTGGTAGTTCAATTTAATTTCTGTCAGTGAGCAAAGTACACCTTACAGTGTGTCCTTAGTAATTTATCTTGTCTGTGCTTGTTTTTACATATTATTTGAGATTAGTGAGATACCCAAAAGATATGGCTTCCAAAATCGTTAAAACCAGGGCATTTTTTCCTCAACGAAAAACTTATTACGACGAATATTTATGATGCCTTAAGATATCAATATCTAGATAATTATGTTAAAAACTCTGTTGAGTTGTATTCCAACATGACAGGAGTTGGAAAATCTACTATGTGCCCAATACTGAAGGAAAAAAATGACTGGAATTGTTAGTACTCCCAAGCTACATTCGATCATGGGCTGACGAAAAACCTCGTTGGAAGAAGAGATGTAAACTGCAATAAAAGAAGTTGTACACACATTTTATTATGAGAAGCAGATCCCAACCGTCGACAAAATTCTAAGTAAAATCAATGAAAATCGGGATTTGCTTGAAATTAAAAGAACTGAGCTCTGGAAATTGCTAAGAGAACTTAATTTTTGCTGGAAAAAAAGCAGATAGGAAATCTGTTCTTATAGATCGTCTGGAATATGTCCGTTGGAGGACGAAATATCTCTCTCAAGTAAAAGGTAGAGTTGCTAGAAATATTACAACTTACAAAATTAGTAATTTAACTGAACTTTTGAAAGATTTTTTGAATAAAGTTAGTGCAGAAAATTGGGAACAATCCATATAATAAAAGCATAAAAGAAAATGTGAAAACTCGATCTCATGATCGGTGAGATAGAAGATCCAATTATAATTAATCTGAGCGAAGATAGGTTCACTGACTTTTATTACGAATTAGATACGTAATGTTTACCAGCGTAAACACAATTTATTATTTAAATTTTCTGTAACTTAAAAAAATAAATTACATTTCAATCCCTTTTTAGTGTTTAATTTTAGTTCTGCAGTTCTGGTTTCAGAAATAAATAAAAAGAACCGTCAAATATCCCAAAAATGTTTTTAATTAATAATAAAAAGACCGATAGCCCCAAAATTTTTTTAATATTATATGGACGAATTTATTTTTTTTATATATGTTTAACTTCTTGTATTTTTGATAATGAATATTTTGTAAGTATTTAAATTATAACTTAGAATTTTTTGAGAGAAAAAGGCTACATTTTAGTCGGAATTAAAATTAATAAAAATACAGTTGTGATTTGTGTGAAATATGTCAAAATTTTCTATATTTTCAAATATATGTGAATTATTAAGAAATCATAAGAAATTAAATAAAATTATACTAACTTTTTATTTCAGGTTTATTACCGAAATAATATTCTATGCCACAAATACTTAGTGATAAAATAAACCTCTTTCCGACGCCTATGACAAGGATTAAAATCCTTTTTAACACTTCACACATCCAAATATCTATTGTTATCAAACCAAATAGTCCATTATTATAGACCAGTATTTTTGATTCTAAAATTTCTAACCCATTTCTATGAATAATATATGTGTCTAACATTTGCCAAAGAAATCGAACTAAAGAACAAAGGTAGTTTGCGAAGAAAAAAAAAGGGTAAAAAATGATTTATTACTCTCTCTAGTTCTTGAATAAACTATAGCATAAGTGGCAAAATCGGGTCTATTTTCCTGAACTCAAAGCTCTTGGGGGGGGGCGATCGCCCCCACCGCCCCCCCTTGGATCCGCGCCTGGTTGCATATAGTTGTACGTTTGCTAAATGTGATTTCAGCACTACAACAGCATCATGTGGATATAACCACTGCTAATGCATCTCACACGGACGAATCCGTGAAAGTCGTATAAACATATATATATATATATATATATATATATATATATATATATATATATATATATATATATATACGACGTTATAACTCCAAGACAATGGGAAGCTTCGTATCCAAAAAATTACGACAGCTCTGTTTCATCCTCATTAAAATTCATCAGGTCATTCCATACAGTACAATTTATCATATGGCAGTTGTACCTTAACTAATATTTTTAAACCGAGAAAATAGCAGCCAAGACACGAATAGCGACATCTCGACGAATCATTCAGTAACACAAGAGCAACACTCACTACTAAGAAACATGCACATATGTAGATATATATATAGCAAGTACTTAACTACCACATATGTACGCATATCTTACTGTAAAGCTGTCTTATTTTTTCCCACAAAATAAGCATAATTTATTTTTAGAATTATGAACCAATAGTGGGCGAATATTTAAGAAATTTAGAGAAAATAGTAATTACTGTCTGTTTCTGCTTAGACTGCTTTTAAATATCTCGTAATGAGTTCAAAAGGTTAAAAACTAAAGGATCACCCACGGTGCACGTCCCAAATTTTAGGTGAACCACCAGACAAGGCTGTTTATTAACTATTATAATTCATGACTCCTAAAATTATACCATTCTTATTTCCAACTTAACTGATCTAAAAGCTGCACTACAAAATACTGTTTCATTGTTAAATTTTGCTCGTCTTCTTTATTTAAAGGACAAAAAGTTACGAAAGCGTGCAATATGCTTGTTAGTCTTTGTAAGGCAATTAGCAAACGGATTTGACAGGACAACCGAGGTCTTTTGGGTCACGCCATGTATGTGTACCATGGTACTGTCTGCCTATGTCGTTTATATATTTTATAAGGTGTCTCAAATTATTATATACAGTGAAAAGATATAAAATCGCTTAATAAATCAATGTATTTAAATGGGTAACTTTTGTGTTTAACATAATTCAGTATTTTGGGTAATAAATATCCAAGAAATTAATCATCTTCATTTTTAACCTTTTCTTAAAAAATTTTAAACTAAGTGAGTTGATAATTACTGCTTTACAAATTAATTTCATGCGTTAAATCAATATCCTCCTACATATTATTAAATTCTTTAAAAAATTATATAGGGTGTTTTGTTATTTGAAAAATAATAAAAATTTCCATTTTCTAGTTCATCTCTGCTAATCAGAAATTATTATATTATATTCTATAACGATTAAAAATTTACAAACTAGGCTATATACCATTAAATCTAGGTCATCCTGTATAGTCACAGAATGAGTGCACTCAACAACTAAACATGTTACAGTCTGCTTGACAAGAGTATGTACGGCAAAAAGTCAAAATAGAAAAAAATAATATATATATATATATATATATATATATATATATATATATATATATATATACGAGGAGAACCCAAAAAAAGACGGGAATGTCGTCATAACTTCTTTGTTTCTTAATATTTTTACACCAAAGTTTGATCACCTTCAAAGTATTCTCCATTGATCACAACGCACTTCTCCAAACGGTTCTTTCATTGTTCAAAACAGTTTTTATATTCACTTATCGGGATGTCCTTTAGGCCTTCCAGCGATTTTTGTTTTACCTCCTCCACAGTGGTACAACGCTTTCCTTTCATGTCCTTTTTGAGTCTGGGAAACAAAAAAAGTCACAGGGGGCTAGATCCGGTGAGTAGGGGGGGGGGGTTCGACAATCGTTGTCATATCGTTTGTGGTAAAAAAAACTGCTTTACGGAGAGGGCGACGTGGGCCGGCGCGTTGTCATGATGGAAGAACCAGTCATCTGTGCGCCAAAGATCTGCCCTTTTCTTCCGGATACTCTACTCGATATTTTCAAAAGATCCAAGTAGAACTTCTGGTTGATAGTTTGACCCGGGAGATGAACTTCGCGTACACAACACCTCTGCAATCGAAGAAACAAATGAGCATTGTCTTGATGTTTGACTTCACTTGGCGAACTTTTTTGAGACGAGGAGAGTCAGCTGTCTTTCACTGGCTTGATCGCTGCTTTGTTTCGGGGTCGTATCCAAGGCACCACGAGCAGATTTTGAAGCTCAAAACATGCCTGAAGTCGTCTGTGAGAAGGCGAGGAACAATTTTGGCTTCAACCCTTCTCATGTGCAAACCTTTGGATATAATCCTCTGCATTGATCTCCATGACATTCCAGACATCTCACAGAGTTGATCAATGGTTCGGCGATGGTCCTCACGAACAAGGACATTGATTTTGTGGACGTTTTCGTCACTTCTTAACGTTGAGGGGCGTCCTGAACGGGGTTGGTCTTCAATTGACATTTCTCCATTTTTAAACTGTGAAAACCACTCGTAGACTCTGATTTTACTTAGGGCAAAACACAGCAGCGCGTTGCTCTCGACATTCTGCAATCACGTTTTTTCTGCGAAATGGAAAAAGTTGTTTGACTAAAAAAATTCCCACGGGCGAACCGATGCACTGACAGCGACATAACTTCTCACATTAACTCAGGAGGCATGACCCTACCGGACATCTGGTCGACCAATGAGTTCCCCCACTCTCCCTCCCCACCGCAGCCCAATTCTGGTTATTTTTGGGTCCCCCCTCGTATATACGTAAAACTGTTCTTGGGATTAAGGTTCACATAATATTAAAACATCTTTATTATATCATTAAAATATATTTCCAAAACGTTTCGACCATTTTATGGTCTTCATCAGTTATCTACAACAATACAAACATAAGATTTTTTTTTCGTCTTTTCGTTACATTCATTGTTTATTATTATGTGCAAAATGAACTACATAATTAATGATAAAAAACACAGATAAAAAAAAATTTTTATCACAAATTTTCTTAAAACTTAAAATATTTCTTTTAAAAACACGACACAATATTAAAAATAAGTTCATTATTTAGATAAATAAAAATTAACATTTTAAAATACTACCAGAACACACACTAAACCAGTAAAAATAGGACAAGGGGTCACATAAACGAGGAGCTATTGAATCACCTAAGATACCCGGATGATATAGCTCTGATAACAGATAAGAAAGATGAATTGCAAAAAATGATTGAAGAACTGGACAACGGAGCGTCAAATATAGGATTAAAAATAAACTATGAAAAAACGAAAGTAATAACAAATTCAACTGAAGAAATGGTTATAACGGTCGCAGAAAGGAAATTGGAAGAAATGTCAGAGTGTGTGTATATATATATATATATATATATATATATATATATATATATATATATATATAGGTCAAATAACAAAACTAAATAAAGACAATCAAACTGAAGAAATAAAAAAAAAGAGTCAGACTATCCTGGATATTATTTGGTACTTTCATACATCCTCAAAAAGCAAGAAATATCCGCAGTATCTAAGAACTAGAGTATTCAATCAATGCATACTACTGTGACAGAATTTGATTATAGACTCTTGCCGATGTCATATTGAGGTAGCGTTAATTATCTTATCTATAATCATTTCTGTCCCATATTAATTAGTAACTATTTTAATAACCTACAACTAAATATCACAGTAATAAAGACACTCTGGAAGTCTGGTCGTTCAACTTCTCTCTTGCAGCTTTAGTACCAAACACTACGGTTATTAAAGCTTACCACAACCATGACTCAGATCTTCAGTACTCAGGAAAGGCTGCTAATTAGTTGGTCGGTAGACATCTCTTGTTTTGTAGATCTCGCAACAGCGCGCCCGCGAGTTTATTCGCGTGAAGGTTTTAATTAGATTGAATAAAACAAGTTTCTCAAAACACTTAGTCTATTAACAAAATAAATAGAATAAAAACGAACTATTTACAATGAGAAACTTAAAACTAATAACAATTACGAAAAACTACCATAATTGCTCTTCTCGGTCGTTATTTTAACCAAAAATCTAAAATCCAATTTTGAAAAAACACGTATAAATAGCTTAATAAAATATTAAACAAAAAGAAGAAATAAAACGCGAAAAACAGCTATTTATATTACTTAATCGAACCGTATAAAAATCGCGAAATGCCCCACTAAAATAACACATGATACTCCCTTAACTTCCCGAATTAAATCAAAAACAAATCAAACAAAGAAAACCTTCATTCCCGCCAAATATACACTACGGCACTGGGTTTATAGAATGGTACCGATCACCCTTATTCGAATTTCAGATTGGAACTAAAATTTACTATTCCTTAAAAGAGTGTATTCAAATCTTACACCCCCCCGACACCCTTCTGTTCGAAGATTTGGGAGTTTTCTTACTGAGGGCGTTAGCTGTACCATACCGGATGTTTGATTCACGAATTGACCTGTGAGCATCTTAAGCTTAATTTTTATATAACACAATTTATAAAACTATTCTATTTCTTTCTATAACTACAAGAATATATGTTAAAGACTGTAAAAAAACCTATTCACTTTTCTTGGCTGTTTTGGCAATAAACATCTTAACTCATTATTTCTTGTGAATAGAAAAAACAATTATTAATCATAATTCTTTTTACAAATGGTCAAACGATATATTTCTATTATAGTGAGTGTATTTGATCATTCTTTTGTTTCCTAATAATGGGAAAACCGTTCAATAATTTAAAACGTTTTAACGGTATTCCACATACCATATGTTAAAACTACCCTTATCACATTTGGTTTTATATACTTAACCAGGGCAGGATTACTTAGACGGATTTATAGGCAATTCTTAGAGAGGGTCTTTTACGTCTTCATAAATTAACTGACTTAATGTATTTTTTTTTAAGAAAACATTTAAACGACAAAGATCATAAAAGTTAAGTTCGATAACTGATTTATTCTTCCTTTAGACCTTCGTGGATAGTGATAAAAAATATAACTACCCTATTCCCACGGCATATCTATTCACAGAGTGATTATTTAATTATTTATTTTAACAAAATATAGTTGACAAATGAAAATAATTAACATTTGTTCCATTACACTACCTGTCTTAACATATGAATCCCAAACATGGACATTTACCAAAGAGAATATAGATAGAATTGCCAAAACACAAAGAGCAATGGAGAGACAAATGCTAGGTGTCAAACTTATAGATAAAAAGAAAAACACATGGATACACACAAAATAAAAGTAAGCGTTGTCTCGACACAAGTAGCCAAGATTAAATAGAAATTCGCCGGTCATACTTTAAGACAGATAGACAATAGATGGAACAAAATTTTTCTAGAATGGAGACCCTGCCAACACAAACGAAGAAGTGGAAAACAGCAAATGAGATGGACAGACGACTTAAAAAAACAAGCCGGATAAAGATGGGTACAAACCGCTCAAGATAGAGAACAATGGAGAAAACATGGGGAGGCCTATGTCCAAAGATGAATGATTGACTCATTATATATATATATATATATATATATATATATATATATATATATATATATATATATATATATATATATATATATATATATATATAAATTCATCAAAAAAAATGCAGTTTTTGAAAAAATCGCGGCCCTAATGTGGTTAAATTTCAAAATTTTTGGAAACAGATTTAGAATTGACCGACCAGATTAAGTAAGGAATATTCCTTATCATGAAAAACGTATGCCGTTTTAGGCTTGTGCTATCTATGAACCTAAACCATTGAGAGTCTAATTAGAATGCGTTTTTTAATCTCACCTGGTATATTAAAATTAAATATGCATTTTCCCTAAAGCGATAGTTAGAATTAAAATAAAATAAAACAGTCCAACGATTGGAATATTATCTAAAAGTGATTTATTTATTTTAATTTTTACGATCTCCTAATGCGTTTTTAATAGTTTTTATAATTTTTTTAAGGTAATTTAAATTCAAAAAGTCTTTTGCAAAAATCAGGGTTATTAAATTTAAGCCATGTCGCAAAAAATTTTTCCTACATTTTATTTTTGATTAATGTTACATCTTCAAGGAAATTTACCACTCGAAGATTAAATATAAAACAAATATTAAATAGCGTCGCGTAGATCTTCTCGCTTACAAATAACTAATTAACGTTTCTCTTTATATGATTTTGAGAAACTGGATGAGGTTACAGTTCCACTTAGAGTCAAAACATGTATAGAGACTGAACCAGAGTAGAATTCGTATAGAATAAGAGATTTCCTCCCTTCTTAACGGTCTTATTGAGAAAAAGCTACTTTTCCAAATACATTTCCATTTATTTTTATTAATTTCTCACAGCTAGGACGTATATTTAATTGTTTGTTTTATCTGTTGATACTTTACAGCCCAGCACAGAATTTTACTGCCGATACATTACGAAATGGGAATATACACGACTACATATATATATATATATATATATATATATATATATATATATATATATATATATATATATATATATATATATATATATAGGCGCGGACTCCCCCCCCCCCACGAGCTTTGAGTGCAGAAAAATACACCCGATTTTACCTCTTATACTATAGTTTTTTCAAGAACTAGAAAGAGTAATAAATCATTTTTTACCCTTTTTTTCTTTGCAAACTACCTGTGTTGTTTAGTCCGGTGTCTTCGGCAAAATCTGTTAGACACATATATTTTTCATAGGAATTAGTTAGAAATTTTATAATAAAAAAATACCGGTATACAATAATGGACTATTTGGGTTGGATAACAATAGATATTTGGATGTGTGAAGTGTTAAAAACGATTTTTATCCTTGTCATAGACGTCGAAAGGAGGTTCATTTTATCACTAAGTATTTATGGCATAGAATATTATTTCGGTAATAAACTTAGAACAAAAAGTTTTTATAATATTATTTTATTTCTTATGATTAATTCCTATACATTTTAAAATATAGATAATTTTTTTATTATTCTTAATTTTGGCATAGAAACAGTTTTAAGTACATTCAGACTAAAACGTAGTCCTTTTTCTCTCAAAAATTCTAATTTATATTTTAAATACTTACAAAATACCCATTATCAAAAATACGAGAAGTTATATATAAAAAAATAAATTCGTTCACCTAATATTAAAAATTTTTTGGGGCTATCGGTCATTTTATTATTAATTAAAAACATTTTTAGGGCATTTGAAGTTTCAGTTTATTTATTTCTTAAACCATCTGCAGAATTACAATTAAACACTAAAAAGGGATTCAAATGTAATTAATTTTTATATGTTACAGAAAATTTAAATAATAAATTGTATCTACGCTGGTAAACATTACGTATCTAACTCGTAATTAAAGTTAATGAAGCTATCTTCGCTCAAATTAATTATAATTGGTTTCTCTACCTCATCGATCATGAAATCGAGTTTCCACATTTTCTCTTATTCTTTTATTATATGGATGTTTCTCAATTTTCAGCAATAACTTTTTTCAAAAAAATCTTTCAAAAGTTCAGTTAACTTACTAATTTTGTAAGATCTATAAGAACAGATCTCCTATCTGGTTTTTCCCAGCAAAAATTAAGTTCTCTGAGCAATTTCCAGAGCTCAGTTCTTTTAATTTCAGGTAAATCCTGATCTTCATCGGTACATAGTAGATTTTCTAACTCCTGTCATGTTGAAACACATCTCAACAGAACTTTTAACATTATTATCTAGATATTGATATCTTAAGGCATCATAAACATTCATCGTAATAAGTTTTTCGTTGAGGAAAAAATGCCCTGGTTTAACGATTTTGGAATAAATATAGATTCGGAAGCCATATCTTTTGGGTATCTCACTAATCCCAAATAATATATAAAAACTAGCACAAACAAGATAAATCACTAAGGACACACTGTAAGGTGTACTTTGCTCACTAACAAAAATTAAATTGAACTAGCAGAAATTTTATTGTTGCAGTAAATTTACAAAAGCTTTTAATATTTAAATATAATTAAATATAATTAGATTTACGGCAGTCCTCAGTTACCTGAGGCACTGGAGCAAATACGTTGGATGTTTCGGTAACAGTTTTATTACTCTCTCTAATCCTTGAATAGAGTATAGGATTGTGTATGCTTGCGATCGCCGCTGCCCTTCCCAAGAGCTTTGTGTTCAGGAAAACAGAACCGATTCTGCCTTTTATATTAGAAATGTGTATGCTGCTGGTACGTAGACAATTTATTTTTCTTGCGATAGTTCCCCCCCCCCAGAGCTTTAAGTTCAGGAAAATAGACCCGATTCTGCCTCTTACACTAGGAATATGCATGCTGCTCGGAAAAAAAACTATTAATTAATAAAGTAATTGGTAATTTTGTTCCTACAAATATCCATTGAAGAAGTAATTCATAATTTCATTTTTGAAATTATCCATCAACAGGGTTATTGACCATTTTAGGAATAAAATTACCAGTTATTACAAGAGTAATGAATCATTTAATTTTCCAAATCGAATTTCAAAATGAAATTATCAGTTACTTCATTAATTTTATATATATATATATATATATATATATATATATATATATATATATATATATATATATATATATATATATATATGTAGATATATATATTATTAACCAGCAAATCGAAATTATTAATTCCTCTACCCATTGAAAATTTCGAAAATAAAATAATCAGTTAATGAAGTAATTGGAAATTTCGTTTCGAAAACTATCAATTAATAAAGTAATTGGTTATTTTGTTCCTACAATTATCAATTAAAGAAATAGTTCATAATTTTATTTCTGAAATTATCAATCGACGGAGTTTTTGACCATTTTAGGAATAAAATTATATTATTATAAGTGTAATTAATAATATAATTTTCCAAATCAAATTTTAAAATGAAATTATCAGTTACCGCACTAATCGATAATTGTAGGGATAAAATTTTCAATTACTTTATTAATTCATAATTTTAAGAATCAGATTACCAATTTCTTCATTAATTTATTATTTAATTTTCAAAATTGTCAATGGATGGAATAATTGATAATGATATTTTGTGAATTAGTGATTATTCATGAAAAAAATTAATTTACAATTTTACCCGATAATATCACTAAAATAAGTATTATTGCTGATTTCGGATATATAATTTCTAAAAAAATATAGCAAAGTCAATAACTGCTACGAGGCCCTAACATACTGCATGTCCGATAGGTACTTGTCCAGTTTTTAACTTGTATCAACACTCCGATATAAAAGGAGTCGGATACGTACTTGTCCAGTTTTTACCTCATACTAACACTACGGTATAAACGGACTGTTAGTACTAGTTAAAAACTGGACAAGTCCGTACTGGACACGCAATATGTTAGAGTCTCGCAGCAGCTATTGACTTTGTTAGTTTTTTTCCGAAATTTCTTTGCATATTAATCAATTAATGAAAAATTATTAGTCAGCTAACGAAAATTATCAATTACTGAATCAATTAATAATTTAGAAATTAAAATTATCAATCAATAAAGTAATTGGTAATTTTATTCCCATAATTATTAATTGACGAAGTAACTAATAATTTCATTTTTCATCAATTAGGGAAGTAATTAATCATCTTGGGAATAAAATTACCCATTACCAGAGTAATTGAAAATTTAATTTTTCAAATTATCCATTATAAGAGTAATTAATAAACAAATTTCCAAATTACTGAATTATTATTTGGTAATTTTTTCTGAATTAAATTAAAAAGAAATTTAACTACGTTTTTCGCAAATAATGCAGTATCATATAAAATAGCAACATAACAATGAGTAAACAATCAACATTTCAGTAAGAAATAAAGAAATCTTTCTGTCGTATTTAAATAGTTTTTTATATATGTAATTCTCCTTTCAGACAGAGAATATGAAAAATATATGTACAAACAGTTTATTTCCTGCAAATATCGCTCTGGTCCTCTCTCCAAACGCGTTTCGATCACCTCATGATCTCATCAGTGGAGCTGTATCGGACCGAGAGCAGCATTAGCAGGAAATAACTGATATATGAACCATGAATTTCAAGGTATGTCGGCAGGATATTACACCTGCCGTCTACCAACTTCGATGTCAGACTGAAAAATATCGCCAGTCGAACGACATCTATGAATCAACGGAGTAACGTGAAATTTTTAAACAATCAAAATTTCAGTAAGAAGAAATTTTGCTTGTTTAAAAATTTCACGTTACTCCGTTGATTCATAGATGTCGTTCGACTGGCGATATTTTTCAGTCTGACATCGAAGTTGGTAGACGGCAGGTGTAATATCCTGCAGACATACCTTGAAATTTATGGTTCATATATCAGTTATTTCCTGCTAATGTTGCTCTCGGTCCGATACAGGTTCACTGACGAGATCATGAAGTGATCGAAACGCGTATGGATTGAGGACCAGAGAGATATATTATATAGCAGGAAATAAACTGTTTGTACATATATTTTTCATATTCTCTGCCTGAAAGAAGAATTACATATATAATAACAATGAAGATTTATCCTACTTGTACAATTATGATTATCATTCACTTGCAATAAAGAAAAGAATATCTGTGAAAACTATTGTTATATTATTAATTGCTTCGAGAACAAAATGAGCTTTACTTGAATTCCTATGTGTTGATCTCAAGATACTTTAATCAAAAGGTATGAAAAACCATCAAATTATTTTAAAGAACTTACGAAGGTATGTTGTCAAAATTTTTCGTCACCCTTCATTCGCTTTTTTCTAAAATTTTATCGACCATTTTGTATATTATGAACGAAACTAAAGCTTATCATTATGGCCAAAAGCAGGGTCATTTTTTTTTAATTTTTTACTTGTTTTAGCCTGAATAAAAAAATGTTTCAGCGATGTACTATGCATTTTCGTTACAACTTTTTCCGTATAATTAAATGATGCAATTCCTACTGTTAATTTTCCATTACTTTATTTAAATTATTTCAATAAAAATTAACTTTTTAATTTAATTCTCGTAAATTACTTAATAATAATATAATAATTTTGAAAAATAAATTATTAGTTATTCTTGTAATGGGCAATTTCAGAAATGAAATTTATCAATTCCTTCGTTAATTGATAACTGTATGAATAAAACTACCAATTACTTTATAATTTTGGGAAACAAATTACCAACTACTTTATTAAATGATAATATTATTTTCATTGTTCCAAATTCTAGAAGAGGTGGAAAGGGAAATTTCAAATTTCAATAAAAAGTCAGCATGCAAACCAAGCCAACAAGAACACAGATCTTTTGAGTATAGTATTAGCGAAGCCCAAAGAAAGTGGTATAAATGATATTTTTACTGATAAATGCAAAAAGATTTTAAGTAACAAGAAATAGGCATAAAAAGGTATTAGTTGATTTTAATCTTTTACTCAAACATCAATGTGTCAGTCACACTTATATACTAAATACAAATTTTTGCATTATTTATTGCTATTACAAACCCAATACTTAATATTATATTTTGTAACAGTGTAACTTAGTTGTTTCATAACATTGTATCCCACAAAACTTTACTGTTCTTTACACACGAAACAGTAAAATTAATATATTAAAATGAAATACAGAACTGAATATTTTATGGACTGGTGGATCTCCTTGAACGAAACTTGTCGATAAATCTTACCAAAATCATCAACGAAATTAGGAAAAAAATGTGCATATTATTAGTAGAATTTCAATCGGAATACTTTTTCACCACTGGCATTTTTTTGAACAAAAATAATGAAGTCAAAATATAGTTAATTGATTTGGAAGCATCGTGTTTCTTATGCAAGTCGAGTTATTTTATTATTATGTTATTTTAAATTTAATTCTAGGTGGACGTTAAATTTAGCCAGTGTTGAAAGAAGCAAAGTTCTTTAAGATTTTTAGGTACAGTGTCCTCTGATGGTAGGTTAGGAAAACAGTTTCATATGTGGATGGAAAAGTTCATTACACAAGGTTCAAGCTAAATATCAACTTGATCCATCCAGAAATAACACTGGACAAAAGCCAAAATGTATCTAAAATAAAACCGGATAAATTTTACAATTTTTGGAGTGCCAAAATCGAAACTAATATTAGTTCAAGTTTTAAAGATACTTGATATCATGTCTCCCTATATATTAACAACGTAACCGCAAGAATGCACGTGGTATATTTGTATTGTTATAACAATAACAGAGGGACGCAACATTGCCAAATATAGGTTTCCCTCAAGTTAAGGAAATTTTTCACAACTTGACAACACTGCATGGAGATATCCAGGAATGACCCCCCCCCCCATATACGAAGTGCCAACCCTCTAGGTCTTAAAATAAAGAAGATTGCCATTTAAACCCATATACATCGACTTTTATATCTGCTTCTGAACAGATCGTGTAAACAAATAAATGACAAACGCCACTATTGCGAATATTATGGAGTTGAACAGAAAATTCTCGAATATTTTCTAAAAATGTAGAAGCCTTATTTGGGTATATAAGCAGCTACAAAGCGGAGGAGTTAGTCGGTCCAAGTTGGTCGAATCGAATAGTTGAGATTATAATATGTCTCGAAAGAATGTAAACATCTTTGAGAGAAAATTTGAAGGTATGGGTCATACCCGCCACTTAAAACGTGAACTGGATATCCCTCCAACTATTATTGACACATTTGTTACATTCACATCACGTCCAAAAGGTTCAGGAACTTTTACCGATTGAAGTAGTAGATATCTGTTGGACTTCCATTGTTTTCCATTTTTTGTTGAATATCACGACGTTTCGGCTTGCAGTTATCTCTAACCGTTTTCAAGTGAAACTAAATAAATTCCTAAGCTACAGTACTATTTATACTAAAAGTAAATGCAGTAAAGTGTGACTAGGATGGGTGCAGTCATGCATGCTACACCAAAGTCCCATTTTTTAAATTTACAATTATCAAGAAGTGGTTTCCACACTTTTTTTATATCTAAAAATGGTTTACTAAAACAACTCGGATTCTGATGTATAACCGCGGCTTCTTTGAATTTTTGTTTTCTCCAGTGTAGGTCTCTGTGTAGAAGTTTAGCTTCAGACCATTTTATATGGTGTCTATGAGTCCAGGCATGGTTGGCGGCACCAGATTTTTTTCGTCTCTTCTCGAGATGTGCATTTTTGATGTTCTTTGATCCTTATGTCAAGGGCTCTCTTTGTTTCGCCAATGTAGGAGTTCATTCACATGGTATCTAATACACACAGTTGTTCATGTGCCTTTGAGTTGTTGGTTTGACCATAGTCAGCCGACTTCTCAGGGAGTTACTTCAATTGAAAACAACGTTGATTTTATATTGTTTTCCTATTATTTTCCGAAATGCCTCTAACATAGGGGATGTTCAATATAGGTTTTGGTTCGTTGTCAATATTGTTCTATTTCTGCGTTGTTCCAAAATTTTGTCCACCAGATATACTGGGTATCCGTTAGCTGTCAGGTCATTTTTAATGTGATCTATCTCTTTCATCAAGTTCTCGTTAGAGTTGCCGAGAGTTAGTGTTCTATCTACGAAATTTAATTCCTTGCTTGGTGTTGTTAGAGTAATTGGATGAGTAGTTTAAGTATTTTCCTGTATGTGTGGCTTTTCTGTAACCTGAGGCTGGAATTTGTGTGCCATTTCTTTCAACCAAAAACATCTAAGAAGGATAGTTTATTTTCAACCCCTTTCGCCATGGCGAGTTTAATGGTTGGGCTGATATTGTTCAGATGAGAAAGGAAATGCTGAAGTTCTTTGTCGTTTCCATTCCAGATAATAAAAATATCGTCTACATATCTAACAATCTCACAACATTGGTTTCTTAATTGCGAATTCAATTGCAAAAGTCTTGAACCATTCCATGAAAATATTCACGATCACCGGTGAGAGTGAGGTCCCATTGGTAGTCCATCATCCTGGATGTAGAATTTTTCCTTTTTCTGAAAATACCCGTCCATGACGGCATGCGGTGGTAAAGATGTTCTTTCTGCTAAGGTCTGGTCTTCTTCAAGTTTCTTTCTTATGATTTTTAGTGATTCCTTAACTGGAACGTTGGTGTATAGACATGTCAGGTCAAAGCTAATACATTGATTTTCTGGCTGTACTTCTATTTCACATATAATTTCTACGAAATGTTGCGAGTTCTCGATCCAGGACGATGTATTTTCTTGTAATGCTTTCAGGACTGGAAGAAGGAACTTAGCAAGCTCACAAATCGGAGAGTTTTGGGAACTCGTAATAGGTCGTAAAGGCATGTCTTGTTTATGTATTTTCGGGAGTCCATAAAGATGTGGAGCTTTGTTGTGGTGGAGGACCCGGACTAATGTGATGCCACACGATTTTTTAAACTACGGAATTATAACCTACCGCTGGAGAAAAATAATTTTATATAGCGACTAACTTTAGGCAAGATATTGGTTATTTGCTATTTCTTATGCACAGATAAAATAAAATTTGCATTTTTTTATTTTGACTTAATTTAAAATTCAGGAAACCACTCTTCGGAGGATTTCAAGTGGGCTCAAATTATTTTAAAATAATGTGGTAATAATATAGTTTATAATTATAAAGATTTTTTTAAATTATTAAGTCAGTAGCGTACAGATTAAATTAATTTAAACGGTAACTATATTAAATATAAACTAAATAGTTAGCACGTCTTTTTTGTTTGTTGTAAAAACTTAGAATAGATTGTAAGTCTCTGTTATCAATTCTGGAAAATAAAACAGGCAAGAAATGAAAAACAAATAAAGACAAGAACTATAGGTCCTGACCATAGAACACAGTCGCAACTAGATACTGCCATAAGGGCGTTTAATATCAGGTGGTGAATATTTTTTACAACACAGGGAAAAAAGTTCAAGACAGTACTTACAGTACTTTAAGTTCTTTTAAAGAAAGACATGAATTTTATAGAATGTATTTGCCGGTATTCAGGTTTAAGCAATAATCTTAGAGATATTACGCCCAATCTATTGGTTTTTCTGTTAGTTTCTCTATTAAAAGCTACAGGTTAGTAGCGGCTTGGTATAGAGCTAAAAAATTCAGTGATTTGATTCAATCAGCTGAACTGAACAAAGCATTGTAGTAATTCCTTTTTATTGGTATTAAAAACGCCAAAGTAACAGTTTTAAAGATTTTTTCACACCTACCTACCTATAGTATTCTCGCCGCCATGCGGTTTGTAAATATCTACTATAGCAATAAATCGACTTAAAACTGGTATTTACTGACATTCCATGAGTAGCAGTGTAGAAAATTGCATTTTTTCAGAATAAAATACTTAACTGTGTGAACTTTCATTAATAATTTTGTATATCTTTATCCTCAAATTTACTCGAAATCTGCGATGCGTCAACATATTGCTTTGTTTAATGACGAAGTATTTTTAACGACAATAAATAGTAATTTTATTCAAAATAAATTTTTATTTTTATGGCCGACTAATGGTGTCGTACTCATCTAGAAATTATATCATTTGACACGAATTAGATCAGCTGGGTCAGTTTACAACGTATTACTGTTTTTTTTTTCTCTTTCTTCTGTTCATTCCACTCAACAGCTTATATCGATAAAAATTCGTAAAGTTAGGCGAATTAATCCTAACCTTATCATTTCAAGACAAAGGACTATATCCTGTAGTATTGCTATTTTCAGTTTACTACATAATCAGTCCAGTTTCTTTATAATGTGCGTGTGTACGCTCGAACCTAGGATACTAACCAGCATGGAGAGATGTGGTTCTAAGTGTTGAGTACTATAAACGAAACCCAATTTTGACAATTTGGAATAATAAAAATTAGCAAGTGTCACGAATTCGGTGTTGTTTTTTCATACAATTACGAGCGATGTAAATTAAGTAATGAGGCTAGCAACGTAGCGTTTGATTAGATAACACTTGAGATGTGGGACTTGGGGATATCGCAGGTGAACACGTGTGACATCAATTTCAAACAACAGTGTGGTATCAGGTTTTACTTCACAGTGCAACGGGAACTTCTATAAAATTTCAGCAGGCCTACGAAAACAGCGTTTGGTCAAGAGCCAGACCAAGATGAATCACGCAGCCTTCATGTTTAAGAACGATTCATTGATTGACAGTGACTATTCATAATATGAATTAGGGATGAGAAACATCCGCGCAAAAATTGTTCCAGATTTTTGGCCAGCAAAACATTCCTGTAGCTCCTCAGCCTACTTATTCCCCTGATTCAAGTTCTTGTGTCTTCCCGATATTAAAAGTTTACCTCAAGAGACGTCATTTGAGGACCCTCGAAGACATTAGAATGTCTGTAACCGACTAGCTGAAGGCTGTTTCAATGTTCGAGTTCCAGCACTGTTATGAAGATTGAAAGAACCGTCACTAGTGCTATGTGGCTTCTCAACGCAGTTATTTTGTTGAAGACAATATTGAATTGTAATTATATCTGAATAAAAAATTGCTAAATTTACATATCTTGTATAAATGTCATAAAAATAGTTAGGATCATATCTTTTAGCAATATTTATTAAATTTTCTCGATATTTATTCAAATAAACAAAATTCCTAAAACTTTATCAGAAGACAGTTTATCAAAAGAGTATATTTTCCCCATATCAAAATTCGAATAGATATAAAGTAATTTGACGTAAGCCCGATAGAGAATATTTCCGCATTTCAGGTATCGACCAGACAAGTACAAGCAGACAAAGTATTGTAATAGGGATTGTTGAATTGTTTCGACTCATTGATCTTGTTTTTAGCGTAGCATGCGGATTCGATCGGACTGATCCGATATAGTTACATTCACTTGAAATTCATATATTAAACGGTTCTGATCAAAGTTTCGATCAGAAAATGGGATCGAAATGAAATGACAAGTCAACTTAACAATAATTTTTATTGGAAAATTTTTTATAAATTTTCTTCATTAAAATGTCACAAAACGAAGCAGAAAGAAAAGAAAAAAGTGAAAAAGGAAATATATGAAAATTGGATAAAATAACATATTTTTTAACTCTTGTAAAAGAAAAATAAGTTGACTTTATTCATTAGTTTCTTCTTCTTCTTTAGTAGCCCAACAACCCGGGGTGGATCTTAGCTGACTGCACAACTTGCTTCCATCTCACATGGTCGTCCATGATAGTTGGGTCAGTGGGTAACCCCATTGTTCCTAAATCTGACTTTATGTTATCTCTCCATCGCATTCTTGGGCATCTTAAGGGTCTTTTCCCTGTCGGGACCTCCTCCCAAATTAACTTGGTAAGGCTGTTTTTAGGGAGCCTATGGACATGGCCAGCCCATCTTAGGCGTTGGGATTTAATTTCTTGTACTATGTCGCTAGCGTTATATATCTGTTTGACCTCGGCATTTGTTCTTATTCGGTATTGATTAGTATTGGGGTTATGATAGGGTCCGAAAATCCTTCTAAGGATTTTCCTCTCAAAACATCTAAGTTTCATTTCCATTGCTTTTGTCAGCGTCCACGTCTCACAGCCATACATGAGCACTGGTCTGATCACTGTTCTATATATCCTGATTTTTGAGGTTCGTGTTAGGTTCTTGGATTTGATGGTGTTGTTGAGACTATACATACATCTGTTTGCTGCCTGAATTCTCCCTTTTATCTCCTCTGTGATATCGTTATCTGCGGTGATTGTCGCTCCGAGAGATTTAAAACGCTCCACTCTTTCAAAGTTATATGTGTCTATTGTTACATTTTGTCCTATTCTATCTCGATTCTTTTGTCTGTTTATGCATATGTATTTGGTTTTCTCCTCATTGATCATTAGACCGGTTTTCCTTGCCTCTATCTCTATTTTGTTGAAAGTTTCCTTTACAATGGTGACTGTGTTTCCAACAATATTAATGTCGTCCGCGTATGCTAGTAGTAATTTTGGTCCATTTATTGTTATTAGTTCTGTTCTAATTTGTGTTGTTCTCACTACTTTTTCTAGGATTATATTAAAGAGGAGGGGTGACAGTGCGTCTCCTTGTTTTAGGCCACTGTTTCTTTCAAACGATTCTGAGAGTTGGTTACCTATTCGTACCCTGGATCTACAGCCATTTACGCATACTTTGGCGAGGTGGATCAGTTTTATTGGAATCGAAAATTCTGTCATTGCATTCCACAGTTGACCCCTTTTAATGCTGTCGTATGCTTGTCGGAAGTCGATGAAAAGATTGTGGATAGTTCTATTGAATTCCCATCCTTTTTCAAGTAGCTGTCTTATAGTAAGGTCTGATCTATAGTCGATCTATTTTTCCTGAATCCGGCTTGGTATTCCCCTAGGAACTTTGCTACAAAAGCCGTTAGTCTACTTAATAGGATATTGGATAAGATTTTGTATGCCTTGTTAAGTAGGTAGATTCCTCTATAGTTGGAGCACTTGGTTTTGTTTCTTTTTTTATTAGTTTGGGGCTAAAAAATTTTTGTTTAGTAAACTATTATTATTTATTATAAAACAGGGACATCCAATGTGCTACATACTTAGCTACTCTAATGCCGTCGGGTGTCATTTAGATTTTGTATGCCGTGTTAAGTAGGTAGATTTCTCTATAGTTGGAGCACTTGGTTTTGTTTCCTTTTTTATTAGTTTGGGGCTAAAAAATTTTTGTTTAGTAAACTATTATTATTTATTATAAAACAGGGACATCCAATGTGCTACATACTTAGCTACTCTAATGCCGTCGTGTGTCATTTAAAATTTCGTGAACTAGTATAACTAGAGAATTAAACAATCATTTTTTTTCTACACATTTTTATTAGATACGCCATTGATTTTTCGTTACCTAAACAAGTTTTCTATTATTGCAAATTTATTTGGTATTTATGAGATGCGTCTAGACTTTTTAATCTTTTTCCTTACACATAAAAATACATTTATAACAAATAAAAGGATTGATTTATTGATAGACGAATAATGGTTATGTTACAAAATGGACTATGGTAGGTTTCGAATTCAATATTCAAGGATGATTCTATAATAAAATAAAGATTTTAAAGTGTTACTTAACCGTTAAACGATAAGGTTTTATGTTTACCCTGATTAGAAGGTCACGTTAAAAATTACATGGCCTACCTTAACATTGTGGTGATTGGGAAGGTTGTTTTTATGTCAACGGAGATTTTGTACAATTTATTAAGTTCAGATAAAAATCTTATTGGTCAACTTTTTAAAATGTAACAAGTGACATAGAAAAAGCAACACCATGCAGTAAAGGTGACATGGAATCGCTCAAAACTAGAATAACCCTGCCTAGTAAAATTTAATCTGGAAAAAATACACAAAATAACTGCTATTATTTGATGGTTTGATTATAAAATATAAATATATATATATATATATATATATATATATATATATATATATATATATATATATATATAATTCCAGATCAACGACCGAGTTAGCGCTTGAGTAAATAGACCCCAGAATTATTAGTCTATCATTCATTTGAATCCTCACAAATGTACCTTCCAGTACATTGTCAGGATTCGGGATGAAATGTGCAACAATGTGCCTTTTAAATAAGATCATAGTACCACCAAGCTATCTGATTGGTCTGTCATTCCTAAAAATGTTGTAATTAAGGCATGAGAATCGATGACCTTTTAACCAGGTTTCCTAGATCAAGAGTGCATCGATTCCAAGCTTTGTATTTCTCTGACACATAAGACAAAAAAATTTTCCCTGACAGTAAATTTGTATTATAATAAGGCAGGGGGTTAAACATTTTATTATATGTTCAATTAAAGTTAAACAGCAGCGTCTATATACTGGATTTGCAATAAACCCCCAGAAAAGGGCGATAACTACCTCTCTCTTATATCTAAAAATTCGAACTAAAATAGCAATGACTGCTGAAAAAGCTTGAACCGCCTGAGTCTTTTTAGTGATAAGAAACTGCACTAGGCCCGACCTAATACTTATAAACTACCCCTATACAGTTGAAATAAACTACCAGTAAGCTCAAAGGTCACGAAGAAAACAAGAAAAAACCTTAAAACTAGCAGGATTATTTCATGGAGGTCATGATTGGCTGAAATTGAATAGTACTTTAAAATAGATCTAGAATCTCACATACCATGAATGTCCTACAGTGTACTCTCAGAAGGAGAAAAACTACCCCCATTTAAAATTTAACAGGAAAAAAGCTGACTATGTACTTTGGTAATCCTTCCATCTGAAACTCTTAAACGATTTTTAAAAAAGGACTTGCATACTTTCATGAATTTATCATCTGCCGGGGGCAGACGCTTTTTTTGTTAACGATTTTAAATTGCTAAAATAAATAAGTAGACAATAAATCATAGCTTTGAAGACTATAAAAATTGTTAAAGATTTCCTGCTGACGCTGAATTCCAATTTATAGATCGCAACTATTATTGGACGAACAGGTCACTTAAGAAAATTTTTTAGAACGGATTTCTTTACCCTTGGTATATAGATAGCTTTTGGCCTTGGCCTTCTTGATTTTTCTTATGTTCTTTTTCCACTGAGTTATGTTTCGAATTCTCTTTCTCACTTGCTTTAAATCCTTCTTAGAACTTTTATTACGGTTATAGTTAGTAAATAATCTGATTTTCAGAAGAAGATTTCTGAGCCTCAGAACGGGAGTACTTAAAACAAAAACTGAAAAAAGGTCCTTCTTTACTTTCTACAAGTAAACACTGGTACGAAATACTTAAAAACATAACTTGAAATACAAAGTATAAGAAAATGAAGACAAATGATAAAAAATATTGGTTGTAAATATTATTCATTCGCCAGCACTACAATCCATATTTTCTAAGTTTTTTTGAAAAATAAACTAAATTTCTTAAAATGTTGTAAAAACTAAAAATACAGAACAACCACGTGTAATTGGTCCATTATAATTTTTCATTTTAAGCTGATTAAAAATATGAAACATCCTACAGAAAAAACAAACAAATTATCCAACAAACTACATACATTACATATTACTAACAGTTATATTAAAGAACTTTCAACTACTCTCAACTCTCCCTATAAATATGTAATCAAATATTTTCACCACCCTTTACTTTAACTTCACAATACACAAGTCAAAACTAAATATGAGAAAAGAATAAAATTATTGCATACTTACCCAATATGTATTCCTTCTATCTTTTTAACACATCGCGCTGAAAATGCGAATCAAAAAAATAGGAAATATTCGTAAAAATAATTATCAGCTGCCCGCTTTTCGTGTCCCGCCTTTATTGACACTTCTCAAAGAAAATAGGCAATCGCCGGAGGTCGTTACTATTTGTCGGCAATTTACACACGATGTGACGCCGCGCTGCTTATTGAAATATGAAGAATTTTAACCGTTAATAAAAGCCTTTTTTCTTTAGCACTAGGATAAGTACATAAATTTAAAAAGACATGCTATATGCATAGAGTGATGATTTTTTGATCATTTTAAAACATATTTTCTTTATTTATTTTTCGTATATTTTTAGAATAATATGAATTTTCTAGCTTACAAAATTCATTTGCAGAAATAAAATAATTGGATTGGGACGGCGCCTGCGGCGCCTAATGTGACTCAGCGTCAGATGGCACTGCCATCCCTGCCACCCCTGTAGCTATGCCACTGATGATCAACAGTTTCATCTTATTTCAGACACCATCTGTACATCGGATCATCTTCAACACCAATCTTATGGAGATGGTCCCTCGGTTGACAAGGTCCTATCAACAGTCCCGCCACAATCTCTAGCTATTTCCTTCCTAAAGAGAGAAGTTCTCTAGTAAGCCGTGTAATAAGTCCAATTATGTTCCTTGGTATACCTCATCTTAGGAGCCCCTCTCCACGGATCAATAAATTAACTTTCTAGCAACCATTTTAATTCCTTTTTACCAACAGCATTTGGCAAGATCCTTTTAAGTTAAATTAAATAAGAGCTGTTTTAACGATCAGCTACCGGATTCATTACAATACAGTTAAATTAATTATATATTTCAAAGAAAAAATATTATGCTTTAAATCAGAAAAAAAAGGAAATTATAAATTGTACAATTTACAATATAATTATAGTTATATAAAAGGTTTTGCCTGTAGTAATTTTTTACATTATCTTAGCATACTTATCTTCTTGATACACGATTATTATTACAATTTGTCACGAAGTTAAATGAAAATATCTTATTTTAATTCAAAGTTTTAAATCTTATTAAACGTGGATTCGAGGCTAAATTCTTTTTATTGCAGGCAATTTTGCAATTTTTAAATCTCTATATTATATTTCTACATTATATACACTCAGGGACGTCTTTGTCATATTCGGCGTCGGGATGGGAAAACCCAGCTGGCGCCTTTCTTCGCTTCACATTTTTAAAGTGATTGTAAATCACACCAAATTGAGCAGCTATTTTTTAAAATTATTATTTCAGTAAGAAATAAAGAAATCTTTACTACCGTAGAATTAGTGTGACAAGTAACCATTATTTTCCTTCAGGAAATTATAGGAAAAATACACCGACAATTTATTTTCTGCAAATACAGCTCTTGTCCTTTCTCCATACGCGTTTCGTTTATCTAGTGTAAAGAACTAAGCACAACATTGATAAGAAACAACTGTCTATACAGGGTGTCCAGAAAAATGTGGGAAATTTCCCGGATGTGATTCATATAAAATTTTCGCGTATGAGCCTCCTCTTTGGAGATATGGCTTCCAAAGAGCTGCAATGGAATCAAGTTTTTTACACGTAATTATTGAACCACCAGGTATTTCTAATATAATTTATACATGTTAAGACCCTTCAAATTACTATCCCAGAAAGTGGTGTGAATTACTCACAGGTCTAGGGATGGACTAGCTGTGACACTGATGACCGCATTTTTTTACGCCCTTTATGATAAGATTTGGACAACGTTTTTTACATACCTGCAACTATTGACTAAAAATTAAGTATTCTTCATTTATATCGGTATAAAGTTAAACTAACTGTTTAGTTAAAACTTCGTAAGAGGGTTAAACTTGGGCTCCGTGAAGTCTGATACAGTCGCGAGCACGACGAATTCAGTATTGCTGTACCCTCCACATTAACTCAGTATTGTCCTTTATTTCATCACAATGAAACGTGATTTTCCGTAGAAGTTCCTTCCTACCATGGATTGGAATGGAATACATCAAGGTTTTGAGGTGTCCCCACAGGTAAAAATCGAACGGCATTAGGTCGGGAGATCGAGGAGGCCAGGCAATAGGGCCTCCTCTACCTATCTAACAGTTTGGATAACCGTTTTTCAGGTACTTCACCACAGCAACGCTGAAATGAGTTGGTGCCCCATCGTCCATGTAGTACATGTTTCGGCAGGTTTCAAATGGTGGATGCTCTACTAAATTCTGAAAAGCATTCTGGAGGAACTCCAAATAAAGTTCTCCATGCAGTCGAGCCGACAATACGAATGGCCCAATCAATAAATTGCCAATAATTCCTGCCCAGACATTAATTGCTTGGAACTGATATTGATGATGCAAAACAATCGTTTCATGACGATTGTCATTAGCCCATACATGTAAGTTGTGTAGATTTATGATACTATTTTTGGTAAACCCTGCTTCATCCGTGAAGAGAATAGTACTAATGAAGTTTACATTATTTCGTTGCTAATCTAATATCCAGTTTGTAAACAGCATTCTACAGGAAAAATCTTAAGCTGCATATACTTGTACGTTTGCTGAATGTGATTTCAGCACTACAACGACATAATGTGGATATATCCATTGCTATTGCATCTCACACGGAAGAATCCGTGAAAGCCGCATAAACATATATACGCTATCCGGCGGGAGGTCGGCGAAGCCGCGCTCAGTATTTGCATGCTTCCTTCCAAAGGACAGATCCTTTGCACAGCCAGGTGCATGTCGGTACCCTGATGATTCTAGTAGAGACGAAACATATACCTCTGCTGTATCACCGTGGCGGGGAGGATAAGTTTTTGACTTTCTTCTAGGTATGATGGTACAGGTAGGCCATCGTCTCGATGGTGGTGGAATAGGATAAATTATGTTCCTTAGCAATTTGTTCAAACTGCGCAACCTCTAACATGGAAAGGATATGGTTGAAACGAAGTTTGCATTTACTGTTCGCATTATACTTCATTTCTACCTGGAGCTGCATATAGTTGTACGTTTGATGAATGTGATTTCAGCACTACAACGGCATAATGTGGATATATCCACTGCTATTGCATCTCACACGGAGGAATCCGTGAAAGCCGCATAAACATATATATATATATATATATATATATATATATATATATATATATATATATATGATATATTATTTTAAATCTGTAATCTGGCCCCTCACCAATTTAGGAGGAGATCCAATAATATTATTCTTTTTTCGATATAAGCCGTCCTGGATTTTATTAAGCCAATTTTAAATCAAAATAATCTGGCAGCAACTTCTTGAACATACTGCATAAAATTTCTTTCATTGAAATTTCATCAAATTGCCAGATTCCTAATGTCAGAAATTACTTTGCACGGAATAATGGGGAACATGGCACTGTTATTAGATGAGTTGCATTTTTGCCTCAGTGAGTCTGGAGAAGACCAGAAGACAAGCTCCTGTTTTGGCCTGGTACAAATAATTGAGAAAAGAATAGTTAAAATGGAGAAGTTCGCAAGTCCGCCTCTTGTTTATTGATTTAACAAAGAGTACTACATACTACCTATATTATCAGCCTTTAAACAACTACATGAAAATTCAGTATCTAAAATTTGATTAGACAACGATCTTACCGAAAGTTTTCTAGTTACAATAGATCTCTTAGGCAAATCTACTGTCTTTCACTACGACGATTTGAAATAGCCTTGCATGAAATTGAAAAAATGGAGATGATCGTCCTCTAGAAAGGGCATTTTATTGACGAAAGGTAGGTCAAGATAAGGAAGACGCGCTTAAGACTATTTAAAGAACATGAAGGATGAAATTTTTCGTAAACTGATGTAAGACCAAATATCTATGCATTGGAGGTACTTCAAAAGTCTTTTTTCGAAAGAAAACAAAAAGATAGATACATGTGAACAGTATTTGTATCTAGAAACAGTACTGGATGAACGAAAAAGGAAGTAGAACAGCGAATTTTTAAGGAAAAAAGTTAATTATATATTTGATATCACTATTGTGTAAAAAAATATCTCAGGAGAGAGAAAACCTACTTATTTCTGTGTAGTTTCAGTTTCAGAAGCATAGTGCTCTATTGATATAAAACCTGATAATTGAATAAGAACTTAGACTGACATCTACTTGCGTTAGAAATAGATTTTTGAAGATCAGCCTACATTTCAAGAATAGAAAGAATTAGAAATGACCGAATAAGGGAAGTAATAACAGTTAATATAACGACCTCTGAAGAAATACAGCGACAACAAGGGGTTTGGTATGTTAAAGTCAAATGATTAATAAACAGTGCATAGTAGTGTTAACTGATAAATATTTTTAACATTTCAAATTAAAAAATGTTGATTTAATAATATTACGACCCTATATTATCAACGCTACTTTAATTTACCAAATTACATTAAAGAAAAAGCGGTACTTTTAAAAAATCTACGGAAATACTGCCCAAAACGTGAATACTTTTATACAATAAAGTACTCACGGCAGGGTTATAAAGAATCATAAAGCAGCAAATTGGCCTTAATGGTATTTAAGGCGGTGAAGATCACAAGAAGCGAGTACCATCGTGTAAGAGTATCTGCATTAGAGTACCAAAGCCTTTAGATATAAAATCATATTGCTTTGTTGATATCAAGGACAAGACATATTCATCATTTTATACGTCTTGGCTCTTGACATATGCATCAAAAAGAGGCATGCATTTTTCCACATGCAAAGGGAAAAAAAATTGGAACACTTCCATTACGTTGTCTTATTACGCACATTATTATAATGCTAGATTCAAAATCTAATCAGCTGCATTAATAATAAATTCAAAATCGGTAAAAATATACTGTTTGGTGTATGATACTTAGTTAGAGCTTAGTAATGAACTTATTTACACGGGGAGGATACACTGGTCAAACACCTTCCTCTTCAAGCAAACAGAGATATTCGATTTAAGTATATTTTTCAGTTTTCCAAAAGCTGTCCAGTCAGCCCTATTGTTCTTAGTATTTCGCATGTTTGATTATCTCGGCATAAACGGATTTCATGCCCTAGGTATTTGTAGGTGGTGACTTGTTCGATCTTGTGGTCTACTACTGAGATATTGTCGTTTAGTACAAGGTTGGCCATAAATTTAGTTTTCTCATAATTTATTTTTAGACCAACATCACTTGACAGTCTGTAGAGCTTTCCCAACATTCTTGCTGCTTTATTCGTGCTATCCGATATGAGGACAATGTCATCGGCGATTCTTAGGTGATTAAGTTCCTCCCCGTTCAAAAGAAATCTGCTTGTACATATATTCTAAGACAGTGGTAAACAATTTCGGTGAGATTGTATCTCCTTGCTGAACTCCACGTTCTATTCTGAAGGTATTTGTGTCTTTGTGGAGTCTGACACAGGCTGTGGCTGTATCGTACATGTTCTTGATTAATGAAATGTAGCGGTGGTTGATTCGAATGTCTACAAGCGGCCTCAGCATTTTATATTGGTCTATGGTATCAAACGCTTCTTCATAATCAATAAATATAAGAATAAGTGGCTTATTGTATTCTATGCACTTTTCTATCAGGGACTTAAGAACTTGTAGGTGGTCATTCGTTCCACAACCAGAGCAAAACCCAACCTGTTCGCAAGGTTGATAACTAATGTTAATGCATTAAATTTAATAATTTTTACATTAAATCTAATGTAACTATACATTAAATTTGGTATGTTTTTTGTGACTTTATTGAAATTTAAAGTAACATTAAATTAAATTTAATGTACAAAGCTTACTTTCAAAATACTTGAAACTTATTCACTATTTAAGGTACAAAATCATTAAACTGAATTAATGAATGTACATTAAATTACGACTATTTTCAACAGTGTAGGTATTAACTTATTTTTCATCCATTTTGTAAAAAAGTCGAAGATTTGGAGGCAAACAACAAATTGCTTCATAACCAAATCCTCTCGCAAAGCCAGCATGAACAACAATAAATAGTTTACCGTCCTATCCTTTAGGTTCGCGTATACCTTTAATATTATTATCCTGCTAACAAACTAGTGTGTTTTTTTAGAGTAAATTCAAGTCTTATTTGAGAAAATTACTGATCATCGGTAAGAACTATAGAGATTTTCCATATACTTTCGAAGAAAGTGAGTCCTCGCAAAAGCAATGCTTGTTCTTTCAATTAATGCGCTTCTCTTGTCATCCTTTCTATATTTGATTACCAACTACTTAAGCAGAATACTTAAAGATGATTTGCCCATAGACACATTCTCTTTGTTCGTGAGGTGAGTTTTTATGCTTTTTAAAGTAAAATGATTTTCTAAAAATAAAAAGGCACCACGAATGTTAAGTACATATCAAATCCTCTTATAGATCAATAATACTAACTTCAAAGCTAGTTTATATTATAACAGAGATTGAACTCTATTCTCTTTATACATATTTAAAGTGTGTTTCAAATTTTATTTTGGTCTCTTGGGGAAGATTTGTGGTTTTTTCTTTTTAACTAGGTCTGTTTCTTCCAGGAGAAGAAATAATCGGATTATTTTCTTTTATTTTTCTATTAGCATACAGAATTTTCTAGAAATTGTAAAAGCAGTAATTACATTCTAGAAATAATGATACCTAATTGAAAATATTCATTTTTAAAAATTAAATTCTTTCTATCTCTCTCTCTCTCTCTCTCTCTCTCTCTCTCTCTCTCTCTCTCTCTCTCTCTCTCTCTCTCTCTCTCTCTCTCTCTCTCTCTCTCTCTCTCTCTCTCTCTCTCTCTCTCTCTGTCTCTCTCTCTCTCTCTCTCTCTCTCTCTCTCTCTCTATCTTCAAGCACAAGATGTTGTCCTGACCTCTTAAGAGGTTCACTACGCATTATCTAAAAGAGCAGATTGAATGACAGTTATGTATTGCCTTCTATCCTTTTTTATTGATATACAAATAAAAGTAAACATGTCCTAAAACTGTCTTTAATATATTCGTAGATTGATAACGCCTGGGTATTCTTTTCTGATCAATCCAATTTTTTTTTGCACAGGATGAAAATGTCAATAATCCAAAGAGAATTATCTCATTTTTACAATTACTTAACTTTCTACGACATCATAAATATTGGACAATTGCAGTAGTAAATAACATTTTGTATCTCTAGATGATTTTCGTAGTCTCAGATTGTTATAAGTATGGTGAAAATTATAATTACGTTAAGAAAAAAACTCCCCCATTAAATTTTATTGCTTTAAAAACACCAAAATTAATTTGCCAAGAGTATAATCGCTTTTGTTAATTTACCTGATGAATTTTTTTTTGTTTCGCAAGCAAATTATAAAATAATTAAAACTAGCTATAAACGTATATCATGATAACACTTTCGTATTTTCTCCTGGTTTCAAATTTTAAAGAAGTAACATTTAGTGATGCAAATAATAAAATAAATAATATAAATAACGACAAATAATAAACTTACGTTCATATTTCCACAGGTTGGCGAACTCTTCCATACTACATCGAGCAATATGTGAAGCAGACGATTCAACGCAGCTACAGCTGAGGGAACAGGATATTGCGTGTCACCACCAAACAAACCAAGAAAAGTTACAAGCCTGGCTACGGAAGCCACTTCATGGGCGGCATCCAAATGTGGTCAATCAGGACAATGTCAACAACTCAACGTCGAAGTACTGCTTGATTTCAGGACAGATGTCTCCGGAAACGGAGGGCTTCTTGTTAGCTATCCAAGACCAGGTTATTCCGACGACAAACTATCGGAAGTTTATCATCAGAGATCCCTCAATAGAAAACGATCAATGTAGATACGGCTATGAGACATTAGAGACAATCCAGCACCTAACTGGAGAATGCCAAGCGTTTGCCACTACGAAGCAGAGACACGACCCAGCCGCAATTGCAGGTAGGAAAAGTGCCTTATTACAAATTCAATCCGGAGCCTATTCTTGAGAACAACGAGTTCAAGTTATATTGGGTCTGAACGGTTTTAACATATCAGAAAGCTCATAATAGACCAGGTATTATACTAACGGATAAAATATCTAGACGAACTACACTAATCGACATTGCTATACATAACAACAATAACCTAAGGCCAAGATACAACGAAAAGATCGCCAAATACAGAGATCTAAAGGTGTAAATTCAAAGACAATGGTCAATGAACAGCGTCCAAACGATTCCCATAATTGTATCAACAACAAGAGTGATACCAAGGCACCTCCTGCAGAACACCAAGGGGCTAGGCCTAAGTGAGCATCGGTATAAACCGATTCAGAAAGCAGTTCTCCTTGCAACCGCGCGGACTGTCTGAAAGTTTGAGAAGATACAGCAGAGCACGTCACCTAGGGCCCGATAACATGGAAAGCGTCCCCACAGAGCTTCATTCTTTTGGTGTCTTTGTGTACCTACTATGAGTCAATATTCCCTGAAGGGAGTGCCAAGTCGTGCAGCATGTAAGTCATAACAATAACTATAATAATTATCTATTTTAGTTACAGTTTTCTGAATTTTTATTTGAAGTATTTCCCAGGGTTTGTTTACCTTTGTTGGGGTTATGTGACCTTTCCAACTGACCTTTAGGCAAATTTGCATTCTTTTAGGCCGCTACATGTTGGGTTGCTATTTCTGTGGTAATTCTTGGGAGGAAAATTTGCAAAGGAGTAAAATTTAGAATGGCTAGAAAAGCAATAGGACCCAAAAATGCAACGAATATTAGGCTGTTATACGAAGAAGAAATGAAAAATGCTTAATGACAGTGATATAGTACTGCCCGAAACGTGAATATTGGTAAAGTTAACCAAATTAACCATAGTAAAATTTAAATAAAATTTTAACCGTGACAACCGCCATACAAAAGGCAGTACTATTTAGGACCGCTCGAACTGTCCAAGAGTTTATGAGAAATGCAGATGACCATAACAGCATTTAAAGCTTGACAACATGGAGAGGGTCACCACAGAGCTCCACTTAAACCCTATCAAATCGCAGAGCTCTCTGTCAACCATTTGTGTCATGAGAAAATGCACAACGCGCCTATGCGTTGCGCGACAGCGTGTCGGAGATACGTCTAAAATTTCTGTTGTTGAGCTAACATTTTCCTCATTATTCCTAGCTGAACATCAAATTAAGGCTTCAGCTATCAAAAACACTTTTAAGTTATTAAAATTATAAAAATTTCATATAAAGAAGAGAGGGAGTTCACAGAAAATAGAAAAAATTAACTCCTAGTCTACTGAACAAAAAAAAATTAAGAAACTCTGAGATATTCCAATGGTTTGGTCAGCTTCTGTGGATATTGGCTATCACATTTGACCATATAATTTTCTTAACTGATGTTCTAAGTCTTTCGTATATCGTCATCTTAGTCCGCTGTGTGCTATTTTTAACCGACTTCTAAAAGAAGGAGGTTCTCATTTCGTCAACTATATATTTTTTTATGTATGTATACCGATTACTCCGGAACTGCTGCACCGATTTGAAAAAAATTTTTTACATTATATTCAGGAAGTTGCTGCGGTGGTCCCATATTTTTCGACTTTCTCGAAAACTGATATAGAGGCAGGCGCGGATCCAAGGGGGGGGGGCGGTGGGGGCGATCGCCCCCCCCCAAGAGCTTTGAGTTCAGGAAAATAGACCCGATTTTGCCACTTATACTATAGTTTATTCAAGAACTAGAGAGAGTAATAAATCATTTTTTAGCCTTTTTTTTTCTTCGCAAACTACCTTTGTTCTTTAGTCCGATTTCTTTAGCAAAATCTGTTAGACACATATATTATTCATAGAAATGGATTAGAAATTTTATAATCAAAAATACCGATCTATAATAATAGACTATTTGGTTGGATAACAATAGATATTTGGATGTGTGAAGTGTTAAAAAGGATTTTAATCCTTGTCATAGGCGTCGGAAGGAGGTTTATTTTATCAATAAGTATTTTTGGCATAGAATATTATTTCGGTAATAAACCTGAAATAAAAAGTTTTTATAATTTTATTTAATTTCTTATGATTTCTTAATAATTCACATACATTAGAAAATATAGAAAATTTTAGCATATTTCACACCAATCACAGCTGTATTTTTATTATTTTTAATGGTGGTATAGAAATCGTTTTATGCACATTCCGACTAAAATGTAGCCTTTTTCTCTCAAAAATTCTAAGTTATAATTTAAATACTTACAAAATATCCATTGTGAAAAATACAAGAAGTT
Organism: Diaprepes abbreviatus; assembly: GCA_034092305.1. Taxonomy (NCBI): domain Eukaryota; kingdom Metazoa; phylum Arthropoda; class Insecta; order Coleoptera; family Curculionidae; genus Diaprepes; species Diaprepes abbreviatus. The sequence continues at coordinate 1,335,875 of JASJET010000037.1, read as the reverse complement.
AAACATATATAAAAAAATAAATTCGTCCCTATAATATTAAAATTTTTTTGGGGCTATCGGTCATTTTATTATTAATTAAAAACATTTTTAGGATATTTGACGGTTCAGTTTATTTATTTCTGAAACCATCTGCAGAACTAAAACTAAACACTAAAAAGGGATTGAAATGTAATTTATTTTTATAAGTTACAGAAAATTTAAATAATAAATTGTGTTTACGCTGGTAAACATTACGTGTCTACTTCGTAATCAAAGTCAGTGAATCTATCTTCGCTCAAATTAATTATAATTGGATCTTCTATCTCACCGATCATGAGATCGAGTTTTCACATTTTCTTTTATGTTTTATTATATGGATTGTTCCCAATTTTCTACACTAACTTTATTCAAAAAATCTTTCAAAAATTCAGTTAAATTACTAATTTTGTAAGTTGTAATATTTCTAGAAATTCTACATTTTACGTGAGAGAGATATTTCTTTCTCCAACGGACAAATTCCAGAAGATCTATAAGAACCGATTTCCTATCTGCTTTTTTTCAGCAAAAATTAAGTTCCCTTAGCAATTTCCAGAGCTCAGTTCTTTTAATTTCAGATAAATCCCGATCTTCATTGATTTTACTTAGAATTTTGTCGACGGTTAGGATCTGCTTCTCATAATAAAATATGTGTACAACTTCTTTTATTGCAGTTTACATCTCTTCTTCCAACGAGGTTTTTCGTCTGCCCCTGATCGAATGTAGCTTGGGAGTACTAACAATTCCAGTCGTTTTTTTCCTTCAGTATTGGGCACATAGTAGATTTTCCAACTCCTGTCATGTTGGAACACAACTCAACAGAGTTTTTAACATTATTATCTAGATATTGATATCTTAAGGCATCATAAACATTCGTCGTAATAGTTTTTCGTTGAGGAAAAAATTCCCTGGTTTTAATGATTTTAGAAGCCACATCTTTTGGGTATCTCACTAATCTCAAATAATATGTAAAAACAAGCACAGACAAGATAAATTACTAAGGACACACTGTAAGGTGTACTTTGCTCACTCACAGAAATTAAATTGAACTACCAGAAATTTTATTGTAGTAGTAAATTTATGAAAGTTTATAATGTTTAAATATAATTAAATATAATTAGATTTACGGCAGTCCTCAGATACCAGCGGCACTGGAACAGGTACGTTGGAGGTTTCGATAACAGTTTTATTACTCTCTCTAGTTCTTGAATAGAGTATAGGAATGTGTATGTTTGCGATCGCCCCTCCCCTTCCCAAAAGCGTTGAGTTCAGGAAAATACAACCGATTCTGCATTTTATATTAGGAATGTGTATGCTGCTGGCAGTCCCGTTGACAACTTGTTTTTCTTGCGATAGCCCCCCCCCCTCTACAAGAGCTTTGAATTCAGGAAAATAGACCCGATTCTGCCTCTTATACTAGAAATGTGTATGCTGCTCGCATCCTCCCTCCCTGTCGGCCACTTGTTTTTTCTTGTGATCGCCCCCCCCCCTCTCCAACAGCTTCAAATTCCTGAAAAATAGACCCGACCCTGCCTTTACACTAGAAATGGGAATGTTGCTGATGTCTCCCCCCCCCCCCGTCGACAACTTGCTTTCGCTTGCCATACTGCACTTTTGTGATATCACCGCCCCCCCCAAGGAGAGAGGCTGGATCCGCCCCTGTATAGAGGGTTATTGAGGGTGTAAATTATGAATTTAATAGTATTTTTTCGGGATTCAATATGGTGAACGCAATATAGTTGAATAAAAATTTTACGTTTTTCGATTTTGTTCAAATGTGGAACTGAGGATGAGTTTTTGAGCATGTAAATAGCGAATATAAAATTATTTTAAGAAAATCTAATATATCAGATGCAATATGACCGTTTAGAAATTTTAAATTTCTGGATTTCATCTAAAATTGGTACTAGGGGGCTTTGAAGGGCTTAGGTTTAGGTTAGATTAAGACGTTAAAATTATTTTTTTGAAATCCAGTATGGCGGATCTGGGTTGAAAATTTTGCCTTATTCGCATTTTTTCAGCTTTGGTATTAGGGGGTTGGGTGGTGTTGTACTAAGAATATGAAGTTAATTTTTTACACCTATTAGGTTGTTAAGATACAATATGAAGGACTGAAAATTTTACATTTTTCGGTTTTATCTAAAATTGATATTGCGGGGCTCTTGGGGCGTATATAAACTCAGTATTCAATATAAAATATATCGGGCTAAGAAATTTACGTCTTAAATTCTTTAAATATCGATATTGGAAAATTTTGGGGCCTATATTACCAATCTAAAACTAATTTGAAATTCAAGATAGTGGATTTACTATGACAAACTGAATATTTGTTTTATACAATTTTATTGGTATTTGAAGAACACTAAAAATCAAAGAATTTTTAGTGGTAGGGTGATTTACAATTATGGATAAAATGAGTGCTTTTTTGCCACCTTGGAGTCATGGCGAGGTATACTAATCTCGATTAGCACTTAGTTCAAATAATTTATGAATATCATAATCAATTCAAAACTAGAAATCTAAAAATAAAATTTTTATAAAAAAATTGAACCGAATTCTAAAAGTGCGCTAAAAAATGAAAAATAACTATAAATTTTTATATGAAATTGATATTTTTGAAGTCGGTGCCAAATTATTTCTCAATGAAATAAATAACTACTAATATATACAAATTATGTTAAGAAAGCAATTACAAATAAAGTATTTTTAATCTGTTTAAGCGAATCACATTTTGTCAGGTAATAGTTTAGCGCCGACTTCAAAAATTTCAATTATATATAAAAATTTCTAGTTATTTTTCACTTTTTAGTGCACTTTTAGAAGTCGGTTCAATTTTTTTTTAATTTTATTCTGTTTTTTATTGGTTTCAATGATAGGACAGTCATTCCTGTACATTAATATTTATTACTGTTGTATGATCTCTTAATGCCTGCTGTTGTCTTAATTTTGTTATATAATTTAAAGATATCATGCTTCTCTTGTAAGTGTTCTATCTCGACGTATTCCCTTTGGAGTCACAGTTTATATGCCTTTTTGATCTATTTACTTATTATTCTGTTGATGCTTGATGTATTTTTTTTTAATTCTTATTTCGGTATTGTCTTTGTTCCTTCATGAGGTGCAATATCTCTTCTATCATCTTATCTTTTTTCTCTTTAATTTTTTTCTGGTTTTATTTCCTTTTCTACCGTGCTCATGCAGAAATTCTCTATTATGTTCCATGTTTTCTCTCTGCTTTTATCTTTGATAATTTGTTCTGAGATCTCTTCGTTAATTTTGTTATTATGTTTTTTACCTCGCAATTTATATTTTTGTTCTTTAGTTTCTGTATATTTATATGTTTTTGATACGTCTTCCTTTGTCTTCATTTGTTATACAGTTTAGCTCGGACTAACAGAAAGTTATGGTTAGAAGCTACATCGGCTTCTGAGTAGATTTTAACAGCTTTAATAGATGAAAATATAATCTATCTGATTTCTTATGACTTTTTGGGTATTATTAGATGAAGATTTCCATGTATAAAGTCTTAGAAGAGGTAGTCCAAAACATGTATTCATAATCACTACATATTTCTTCTGACAGAGCTGAATAAGGTGTTCTACTCTATTCCAACCACGTTTTCCACAGCTCCCTTGCCAATTTTCGAGTTAAAGTTCCTTAATATGATTTTAACTTCATACGTTTTAGTGAAATTTAGGGCTTTAGTACTGACTATATTATTATTCGTACTGTCGGATGTTGGAGCATAAATCTGGAGCATATTTATATTAAATGGTCTCGCGTTTATTTTGAGGATAACTACTCTATCGGATAAGCCAATGAAATTCATTAATGCAGTATTTACGTCTGTATTGATTATTATGGCTACTCCATTTTTATTCATTGATGTTATGTATCCAGAGTGGTATATCTCACATTGTCCAGAATCAGGCCATATAACTTCGCTAAAGCTCAGTATGTCAGTCTTTAGACGCTGTATTTCCTATATAACATTGGCACTTTTGTATATTCCATATACCAATTCTTCTCTCTTTATCTCTTAGTGCCCTCTGTTAACTTAAGGGGTGCCCGGGACTGAAAGTTTTTTCTGAGGAAGTTATTAGCTAGATAGTTTCCCCTTGCTTTCCTAGATTTTTTTATCTAAGGTGTCCCTAACATGACATCAAACGATGTTTGCGGCCCTCGTTCTGGATCAAACGATGCATTGCCATTACTTGGTCATCACGGAAAGTAACCAATAGCCTAAAGATGCTGTTTTTTTATGGAAAACATCTATAAAAGTGGCTAAGATGTTATGGAGTTCACAGTAGACACAAAGCGACCATGATCAAGGTTAATTGTGTAAAGTTTCGTCATTCGTAAGCACAATAGCAAGATTAAGGTTCTTAATAAACGGGTATAGCAGAAAAATAAAGATTCCCTGTTCCCACTGGGCAAATCGACAGCAAATTTTAATGCATTTACATTAAGATAAAAAAGCGAGATATTATCTTCCACAAACATTTAAGTAAACAACAAAGCGATTTCGTAATAATTAATAGTTTGCAGCCAAGTAGCGAGTCAGCCAATTGTTGGGAGCATAAGAAGCCCATTATTATAAAAGGATATGCACTTACACGGCGCGCATTCACAACACCATGTGCATAATAAATTTCCCAATATTAATTACAACAAAGATGATTTAAAACGATAACAATTAAATATCTTAGCGCCTACGCAACGTTTGTTTACCATAGCTTCGAGCTTTAAGTTTTCTATAACAGTGCTTAATAAATCAATACTGGTCAAAATAAACGTAAATTATGTTTGGAACATTGTACCTATGTTAAAAATTAGATATCTCCTACGGTAATGAAATATGAAGTTATGTTTACAGTTGTTATAACTCTCTTATGTAATGGGAAATTTTTCATACATACAGGGTGTCCTGGAAAATGTAGGAAATTTCCCGGATATGAAAAAAGCACGTGAAACGAATATTACAAGTTTATATCAACTTTCTTTCTATAGGCATTCTCCTCGGAGACATGGGTTCCCAAATGATTTTTTACGCATAATTATTGAACCATTAGGTTTTTTTCCATTTTATTTAATATAATGTACGAGGTGTGGCAGAAAAGTAATGAGACTGATTTTTTATTTATCAAAGTTTTTATTTTTTTCAAACATCAATGTTATCCCCTTCAAAGTAGTTCTCTTGGGCAGCTACACACCAATGGAGACGTTTTTCCCACTGTGGGTAGCAGCGCTGGAAGTCGTCAACCGGTATGATCTTCAGCATGTCGGTTACACTCTTTTGGATGTTTTCTAAAGTCCCGAAGTGACATCCTTTGAGGAGATTTTTCAGTTTAGGAAAAAGAAAAAAAGCACAGGGACTGATGTCAGGTGAATAGGGGGGATGGGGAACCACAGGAATGCCATTTGAGGTCAAAAATTCTGTGACGGGGAGGGCAGTGTGACATGGGGCGTTGTCATGATGGTGCATCCATTTGTCTGCAATGTCTGGTCTGACGCGAATCACCCTTCTTCTGAGCATTTCAAGGACGTCTTTGTAAAAAAACTTGGTTGACAGTTTATCCTGGAGGAACAAATTCTTTGTGGACGATTCCCCTTCTGTCAAAAAAACAAATCAGCATTGATTTGATTTTCGATTTGCTCATTCGGGCTTTCTTTGGTCGAGGAGAGCTCTGAGTGTGCCACTCCCCACTTTGCTTCTTGGTCTCTGGATCGTATCCAAAAATCCATGATTCATCGCCTGTAATCACACGATTAAAGAAATCTTACTCATTGGCGATTCTGTCAAGAAGATCAAGACACTTGTTTTTTCGATTGTCCTTCTGCTCAACTGTGAGGTTTTTCGGCACCATTTTGGGACAGACCTTTCGCATGTGCAGATGTTCAGTCAAAATTTGATGAACGGTAAATCTGTTCAAATTTAATCGTTCACTCAACATTCTTAATGTTAAACGCCGGTCTGATCTCACAAGAGTCTCCACACGTTCGATGTTTTCGTCGGTTTTCGAGGTTAAAGGCATTCCTGATCGTTATTCATCTTTAACGTTTTCTCTGCCTTCCAAAAATGATTTGTGCCAGCAAAAAACTTTTCAAAGGTCACACTTGCCGATTCTCCAAGTTTAACACAAAATTTAATGGCAGAAAGCTGCTCCAAATTCCGTTTTTCCATTTTACGTAACGCACAAACAAAACACAATTTTACTAATAGCAGTCGAAAAAATCACGTAGTTAACGGAAGGCGTTGAAACTCGCACTGAGCGATGGGAGGATACTAATACACGTGCTTTATCAAGGATAACAGCGCAGTGTTTTCAGATCACTTGCAGTGTTACCAGTCTCATTACTTTTGTGCCACACCTCGTATATCAGGTAAGACCCTTCAAATTACTATCCGAAAAATTGTTGTGAATTACTCACGGCTGCAGGGATGGACTAGCTGTGACACTCATGACCCCACTTTTTACGCCCTGTATGATAAGAACTTTTTGCATACTTTTAATTATTGACTAAAAATTAAATACTGATTCATGTCGGTAATCTTAACCGTTTTCGAATTTTTTTTACGTCATTTATATGGAATATTTCGATAAAAGATACATCTTTGTTCCTATCAAAGGTTCAATCTTCAACCTTTTGATAAAAAAATTCAATCCAAAATTAGAGTTTACCTCTTTAGTTAAAAACGTCTAATTCTGTGAAGTTCGACCTAGGTTGGCAAAATATGGGCGTGGTTTTTTATCGGCACCAAAAACAAAGTATTGCTGTTACAAACGTTGCTAGGTACGCAAGAAATAAATATCCTGCATATTAGAACTGGACAACTTTCATATCGCTGACACATTGATTCTTTACTTGGAAATTAATTTACTGACTTTTGAATTTCGTGGTGAAATTAATTATGAAATAATTCGAAATATGGAATACATGTTTATTGATTATGCAGATATAAGTTTAATGTATGGTCTTGCATTTTGGAATGCTTTGAAGATCAGGAGGTGATATGACAACAGATATCCTAATTGTATGGTTTCTGATCAGAAAATATTTCAGCGAATTGACCAATGTCTAAGGGAGAATGGTAGGATAATAATATTGAATTTCTTCATAATTTTAGGAAATTTTGGGAAAAGAAGTACTGATGCTGGTCGAGGAAGAACAGTACGTACTCCGCAATTAAAGGAAAATATTTGAAGTGTTGTAGATGAGACTCCTTCAACGAGCACTCGAAACTTATCAGCGCAGTTTAATACGTCGAAGTACCTGAAGTTCTTCAAGAACAGCTGTTATACGCATATCATTTCAAAAAAATGCATAAACTGATTCCTGAAGATTTTTCCCTTAGAATGCTGTTTGCAAACTAGCTATTGGATCAGCAACGAAATAATGTAAACTTCATTAGCACTATTCTCTTCACGCTTACCAAAAATGGTAAAATTTACACAACTTACATGTATGGGCTGATGAAAATCCTCATGCAACTATGGTGTCGCATCATCAACATCAGTTTCAATCAATATCTGGGCAGGAATCATTGCCAATTTTTTGATTGGACCATTCGTATTGCTGGGACGACTGAATGAAGAACTTTATTTGGAGTTCCTTCAGAATGCTTTTTACGATTTAATAGAGCACTTACCACTTGAAACTCGCCGAAACATGAACTACTTGCATGATGGGGCACCATCTTATTTCAGCGTTGCTCTGCGGGAGCACCTAAATAACGTCTAGGATCGGTAGAAGAGGATCTGTTGCCTGACCTCCTCGATCTCCTAACCTAACGCCGTTAGATTTTTACTTGTAGGGACACCTCAAAACCTTAGTGTATTTAACTCCAATCGATAGTAGGGAGGAACTTCTAGGGAGAATCATGTTGCATTGTGACCAAATAAAGAACAATGCTGAGTTAGTGTGGCGGATAAAGCAGTCCTCAATTCGTCGTGCTGGCGAGTGTATTAGACTTCATGGAGCCCATGTTGAACCCTCTTAGGAAGTTTTTAACTAAGCAGTTAATTTAACTTTTTATTGAAATTATGGTGACAGGAGAAAATTCCTTTTTTTCATATTCAACCCGACAGAAATTAGAGGACTAACAGTGTAGATTTTTCACATTTTCTCGGATATCCTGCATACAATACAGTAGTCTTTACTAAATGACTGAAAATGCAAATTATCGCCACATTAATATTTTTTTGTGTGGTATTTTCTGGGAATCATTATTTCAGAGCTTAAATATACATATTAATATAGACAATGTTAACTGTTTTGTTCCAATATTGAGATAAAAAGTCTCAAGTTTCCTATCTGGTTTAAGTTCTGAACTAAAAGAATTGATATTTAGGACAGAGATTAATCACAAATCGTTTAATTCTAAAGCTAATTATGTATTTATTTCAAACTTGAGGGCTCAGTGTAAAATATCGTATTTAGACTAAACTTTGAAGAATACATTTCTTCTCTACAAAGAGTCTTTGGTAATGATTAAAAGAGTTTTGAATGTATATAAAAGGGAAGATAGATAATTATACTTTCCCGGGTATAATAACTTATATTGATACAACTAGTAATGACCCAAATTTGATTGTAATGATCACGATGATTTTTTTAGGAGGAACAACACCTTAAAGGAAAAGTGGCGCTCTAGTTCTGATAACATAATGGTGATATTTATAAAATGATGCCAACTGTAAATAAAGCGTTTATTTATTTATTTAATGCTTTGCTCGTATTATGCAATGATTAAAATGATGTCAAAACTAAAAACCATCAATACATAATTCAATATTACCAGACTGTTACTGCGGTGGTCCCATATTTTTTTGGGCCAAATCGGTGCAGTAAAATCCAAGATGGCGCTGATAATATGGCGTTCAAAAAAATTAATTTTATCCGATTTTCTCCAAAATTGGTATGGGGGAATTTTTGGGATCGAACACAACGAATTCGAACTTATTTTTAGAAAATTCAATATGGCGGATCCAACATGGCGGATAAAAATTAATTTTGTCCAATTTTTTCCAAAATTGATATCGGGGAGTTTTTAGGATAGCACATTCCGAAGATGAAATTATTTTGAAAAAAATGAATATGGCTGATCCAAGATGGCGGATTAAAAATTCTACATTTATCGATTTTATCTAAAATCAGTATTAGGGAATTTTTGTTCTGCTGATTCAATATCGTGTAGTAAAAATTTTATATCTTTCGATTTTCTCCAAAACTGATATAGGGGGTTCTTCTTGAGGGTGTAAATAATGAATTTAAAAGTATTTTTCAGGATTCAATATGGCGAATCCAATATAGCGGACTAAAAACTGGTGGGACTAAATCGTTTTTGAAGATGTAAATAGCGAATATAAAATCCTTTTAAGAAAATCTAATATGTTAGTTGCAATATGACGATCTAGAAAGAGCTTTGAAAGGTTTAAATTTAGATTAAATGAAGACGTTAAAATTATTTTTTTGAAATTCAATATGGCGGATCCAATATGGTGGGTTAAAAATTTTACCTTATTCTCATTTCTTCAGTTTGGTATTAGGAAGTTTTCGGAGTCGTGTATTACGAATATGAGGTTAATTTTTAACAACTATTAAATCATAAGAATAAAAAAAAATTTAGTGGTTCATTTTAGGGTGATTTACAGCTTTGGATAAAATGGGTACTTTATTGCCACCTTGGAGTCATTGCGAGATACACAAATCGCGATTAGTACTTAGTTCAAATAATTTATGGATATCATAATGAATTCAAATCTAATAAAATTTTTATAAAAAAATTGAACCGACTTCTAAAAGTGCGCTAAAAAGTGAAAAATAACTATAAATTTTTATATGAAATTAAAATTTTTGAAGTTAGGGCCAAACTAATACGTAATAAAATGTGAACTTCCTTGCCATAATTTGTATATATTAGTAGTTATTCATTTCATTTTAAGATAATTTGGCACCGACTTCAAAAATTTTAATTTCATATAAAAATTGATGGCTATTTTTCACTTTTTAGCGCACTTTTAGAAGTCGGTTCAAATTTTTTTATAAAAATTTTATTAACAAGACTTATTGCTGTAAGAAACCGTGTAATAGATACAAACATTCTTATAATATATTTTTCAGTTGTTACATACAGTTGAAAGAATGAAATAACAGAACAATTACCATATCGACAGTTGGAAAGAATTATTGAAAACACGCCTTCCCGTAAAAACGTTTTATTCAAATGACGATAAAAGAAAAATTATAAATGGCTGCTACTGTACTACGAAATGTGGGATAATGGGTCGTACATAATGCAAAAGTCTACACCTATTTATTTGCTAATTACCATTATATGTTAACTTGACATCTGCAAGGCCTACAACTGGTTGGTAACTAAGAACACCCTGTGAGAGAAAATGGAGGTGGACATTTATTCAATTGATATTAATGAATTAATTAATAATTATGAGAATAATTACGCGGTTTAAGACAGCAGAGAAATGCGATTCTAATGGTAATTGTTTAATTGCATACGTCTTCAAGCTTGTGTCGATAAATCTATTGCTTTCCAGCCCTATTTCATTTTACCATGTTCACGATTTAAAAATCAATAAACAAATTCAGTTATGTTGAAGAGCATTTATGTTGAAATAACCAGTAGGTTATTGACATTTATAAGGAATAATCCCAATTCTAACCCGATAACAGGCCAGTGTTGTAGCGAACATCAGAAACATTTACAGCCAGATTTACTAAGAAGATTTAAAATTTAAACCCGATCTAGTTGCCATGAAATTTAAATCTTATAGTCGGCCAGTTTTGTTTTGCTTATGATATTGTCAAAATTTATATTACGGCGCCAAATTATTTCTAAGTGAAATAAATAACTACTAATATACCGCGTGTCAACGAATCTATTAGACAAGTCATAATTTCTAGAGTATTATGTGTATCAAAATGAGAATTGGTACAGGCAAATGGTATGTGAAGGGGAGAGTTTTCGCATATTTTCCACTTTCCGGCCACTTCCGGTTTCACCGGAAATGGCCCCGGTTTTGAATTTTTAAATAGAACACCCTGTATATTTTAACATTTTTGGATTTCTGAGACAATTCTAGATCAGAATGTGACATTTTAAAAACTTTTTACGTCTACTTCATTTTTTTAGAGCCACTTTTAAAATTGCATCTAGGTGGCCATGATCGGACGCAAACTAATCTAAGGGCCTTAGGTGATGTCAAAAAAATACAATCGCAAAGTTTTAGTTACTAGTATGAAAGACAGGAATAAGACAAGTTGACAAAATTACGTTTTCATTTCTAACTATTAATTTTCAAATGGCGACCCCTTTTTGACAACTACTTTTCGAAAAAAGCATTCTTTGACGAATCTAACGGTACTAATTTATTTGCGATTGGATTAGACATAAGAACAGAAATTAAATATTATTAAGCCAAATACTGGATAATTTATTTACTTATGACAAGTGCGCCATGGACAGTCATGATGCATAATAATTTGCAACTGTTTTTATCAAGTCTTCTTTGGAAAACAAAGCACTCACTTAAGTAGATAATGACAGTGACATACGCTCTAAGAACAGACGTAAAAGTTTCTTAATTTTCGTTAAGTTTAGTTTAAATTTTCGTTAAAATAATGTATACTCAAAGTGAAAAAGTGGATATGTTATTAATATTTGGAGAGTGTCATAGAAATTCAAGGAATGCTGCCGAGTTGTATGCTCATAGATATCCGAATCGGCATCCAGCCCATCAGTATTTTCCGTATGTCGAGACTCGTTTTAGGCAAATAGGAAATCAAGAGGCGGAACAGAGGTTTATCATAAATGAAGAGACTGAGATTAACGTACTTGCTATGGTTGAGGTTGATAAAACAGTTTCGTTAAGAAAAATTAGTCAAGAACTGCAGATAAGTTATGAATCAGCAAGAAAAATACTGAAAAAGCATGGATATCGAGCATTTAAATATCAGTTACATCAACATATGTATACTGAGGATGGCGATAGATGGGTAGTGTTTTGTGATTGGCTGCTTCAAAATCATAGAGTTAACCCAAATTTTATCGATTTTATTCTATTTTCCGACGAATCCCGATTTACAAATAATGGTATGTTCAATAAGCAAAATACTCGGTACTGGGTCCAACAAAATCAACATGAAATGAGAGAGGGCAATTTTCAAGAAAGATTTGGCTTCAATGTCTGGACTGGTATCGTTGGAAACAGAATAATTGGGCCAATATTGTTTCAAGGTCAGTTAACAGGGGTTAGATACTTGATGATGATGATGATGAAATCGAAAATCATCTCAATGATATACCTTTAGCAGTTTTACGGCGAATTTACTTTCAACAAGATGGAGCACCGCCTCACAATACTAGAGAAGTTCTTAATTATTTAATAGAGCATTTTAATAATCGAATTATTGCAACCAATGGTCCGGTATGGTGGCCAGCCCGCTCACCGGATCTTACTGTGCTCGATTTCTTTGTCTGGGGATATGTTAAAGAAAGGGTTTACTATGGAGCAGCCCCAGCTACTTTTGAAATATTAGAAGAAAGAATTTTACGGGCATTTAGAAGTATAACGCCCCAAATGCTACAAAACGTGTTGAGAGAAACAATTGAACGAGCTGAAATGTGTCGTGAAAAAGAAGGAATGCACTTTGAACATTTACTACATTAAACTTTTTAACAAATTCAGCTACTGTACTTTCAAATATTTTAAGTGCGTCGTCTAAGTTATTAGTTTATTTTGTTAGTTTTTTGTTAATTTTGTTAAATTTTTAATCCAATTCCTGTCTTTCATACTAGTCACTAAAACTTTGCGATTGTATTTTTTTGACATGACCTAAGGCCGTTAGATTAGTTTGCGTCCGATTATGGCCACCTAGATGCAATTTTAAAAGTGGCTCTAAAAAAATGAAGTAGACGTAAAAAATTTTTAAAATGTCACATTCTGATCTAGAATTGTCTCAGAAATCCAAAGATGTTAAAATATACAGGGTGTTCTATTTAAGAATTCAAAACCGGGACCATTTCCGGTGAAACTGGAAGTGACCGGAAAGTAGAAAATATGCGAAAACTCTCCTCTTCACATAACATTTATCTGTACCAATTCTCATTTTGATACACATAATCCTCTAGAAATTATGACTTGTCTAATAGATTCGTTGGCACCCGGTATACAAATTAAAGTAAGAAAGCAATTACAAATACAGCATTTTTAATCTGTTTATGCGAATCACATTTTATCAGGTATTAGTTTCGTCCGATTTCAAAAATTTTATTTTTATATAAAAATTTATAGTTATTTTTCACTTTTTAGCGCACTTTTAGAAGTCGGTTCAATTTTTTTATAAAAATCTTATTGAAAATATTATCTTAATCTTTGGATTACAGTTAGACTGAACATTTATAGGAACTCCTGTTCGATGTATTCGGAAGCACGTTTCGAACAGAATCTGACAGAATGCCATCTTATAACATTTTATAGAACATATAATTTTAGTCTGCGGATTTTCATAGGTGCAATAAGGTCATCTAACCAAATATTAACAGAGTAATTTGCTATTTAAATAAGCTATTATGATTGTATTTTTCTTATAATATATATATATATATATATATATATATATATATATATATATATATATATATATATATTAAGATACTGTATAAAAATTACTCTAGCCTTTGTTAAATTCTTATATACTTTGTTGCAAAATTGATTGCATTATTTTTTTAAAAGCAAAAATCTTAAGTGGCGAACAATAATTATGCAAGAAGAATTTAGCCTTTTTTGTTTTCGGCTACAAGAATTTAAATGGCGAAAATAAATCAGACTCATTTAGAAATAACTTGACAGAAGTAAAAACGATAACAAGACCGACATGGTGGACAACGTGTTGAAACGAATTTTATATATATTTTAACAAGAAATTATGGGTAATTATTGAAGAAATATTTTTTGATTATTCAGATCAGTTTTTATTGCGTTTTGTTTGTCTGGAGTTCCTCGCATATTTTGACACCAGTCCAGGGGCGGATCCAGCCTCTCTCTTTGGGGGGGGGGGCGGTGATATCACAAAAGTACAGTATGGCAAGAAAAACAAGTTGTCAGCGGGGGGGAGGGGGGTGCAAACAGCATACTCATTTCTAATACACAAGACAGAATGGGTTGTATTTTCCTGAACTCAAAGCTCTTGGGAGGGGGGGGGGGACGATCACAAGTATACACATTCCTATACTCTATTCAAGAACTAGAGGGAGTAATAAAACTGTTACCGAAACCTCCAACGTACCTGCTCTAGTGCCGCTGGTAACTGAGGACTGCCATAAATCTAATTATATTTCGTTATATTTAAATATATTTTATAAATTTACTGCAACATAAAAATTCTGATAATTTAATTTAATTTCTGTCAGTGAGCAAAGTACACCTTACAGTGTGTCCTTAGTGATTTATCTTTTTTGCGCTTGTTTTTATATATTGTTTGAGATTAGTGAGATACCCAAAAGATATGGCTTTCACCTCTATATTTATTCCAAAATCGTTAAACCAGGGCATTTTTCCTCAACGAAAAACTTATTACGATGAATGTTTATGATCCCTTAAGATATCAATATCTAGATAAAACAAAACCACTGGAATTATTAGTACTCCCAAGCCACATTCGATCACAGGCAGATGAAAAACCTCGTTGGAAGAAGAAATGAAAACGGCAATTAAAGGGTTGTATATACATTTTATTATGAGAAGCAGATCCCAACCGTCTACAAAATTCTAACTAAAATCAATGAAGATCGCGATTTACCTGAAATTAAAAGAACTGATCTCTGGAAATTGCTCAGAGAACTTAATTTTTGCTGGGAAAAACCAGATAGAAAATCTGTTCCTGTAGATCGTTCGGAAACTGTCCGTTGGAGAAGTAAATATCTCTCTCAAGTAAAAGGTAGTGTTGCTAGAAATAACACAATTAACAAAATTAGTAATTTAACTAAACTTTTGAAAGATTTTTTTGAATAAAGTTACTGCGGAAAATTGGGAAAAATCCATATAATAAAAGAATAAATCAAAATGTGAGAACAAGAGCTCATGATCGGTGAGATAGAGGAACCAATTATAATTAATTTGAGCGCAGATAGTTTCACTGACTTTGATTAGGAATTAGATACGTAATGTTTACTAGTGTAAATACAATTTATTATTTAAATTTTTGTTTTTGTTGTATTTTATTGTTTAATGTTGTTTATATGTTTTTTATATATTTTTATTTTAGTGTGTCCCACTCTTTAATTTTATATATATTTAATTCTAATTAGCTGTAAGTTTTTTATTATTTTATTATTGTATTTGTGTCTTTTTTTAAGCGTGTAGAATTAACATGTTTATCTTATTTTTTTGGGGCTATCGTATTTCCATATAATAAAGTAAATTAAATTAAGATATCAGTACAATAGAAATAAAAATAAGTAGGTCTAATATTAATTACAACGTAAAAAAAGTAATTACGTTTGAATCCTTTTTTAGTGTTTAACTGTAATTCTGCAGATGGTTTAAGAAATAAATAAACCGAAACGTCAAATACCCTAAAAATATTTTTAATTAGTAATAAAATTACCGATAGCCCCAAAAATATTTTAATAATATATGGACGAATTTATTTTTTTATATATGTTTTTGTATTTTTGACAATGGATATTTTGTAAGTATTTAAATTATAATTTCGAATTTTTTGTGAGAATAAGGCTACGTTTTAGTCCATTATTATAGACCGGTAATTTTGATTATAAAATTTCTAACCCATTCCTATGAAAAATATATGTGTCTAACAGATTTTACTAAAGACACCGGACTAAAGAACACAAGTAGTTTGCGAAGAGAAAAAGGATAAAAAATGATTTATTACTCTCTCTAGTCCTTAAATAAACTGTAGTATAAGAGGAAAAATCGGGTCCATTTTCCTAAACTCGAAGCTCTTGGGGGGGGGGGGGCGATCGCCCCCACCGCCCCCCCTTGGATCCGCGCCTGCACCAGTCAATATAGTTTACTTGAGGACATGTCGATCAAAATTAAATACCAAATCTTTATTTCTTTTCAGTTCCACTGCAATTAAAGAAAAAATGTTAAATCCTAATGTTGCTGAAATAGTTTAGTTAGAGTTTTATTTTTCTTGTGAGGATACGGCGAGGTTTTTAGAACGTTAAATTAAGCACTTAACACAGCCCTTTTCACCATGAATTGAGTTTTAACATCTTGGTATCTATCGTCACTTTTTAATTTTGGCAATACTAGGTTTTGACTTTAACATTTAAAAATTACTAAACATATACATAGGTTTCTTATAATTTCTTTTAGTTTTTCATTGGTTTTGAGTGATTAGTATTATATGTGACCATGAGACTAAAGAAACTTTAGCACTTAAATTGAGTAGTTACAAATTTTAATGTTAACTGCACCAGTAATTAAAAAAAAATACAAAAAATGTGGCCAAAACCGAAGAAAAGCCCTAACGTTCAGTAAAAATCTATGAAAACTATTAACTAGACTTAACAAAACAATAGGCAGGCTTCCGAAAAGAATCAGAAAGAAACTGCTAAAAATTTTCCAGGCCAAACATAAACTCTTTTAGGAATCTCCACTTCATTTCAATGGTATTCTTAATACATGCAGACTACAACAAAAATAATAACTCAAAATTTATAATTTTATATATTTTGAATACTCTCCATTTTATAGTTCTAGTATTTAATTTTTTGCAGGGCCATGTACATTCCTGGAATACCTATTTTCTATACCGTAAGGTCCGAAAGTAAATTCAACTCAAATATAGCGAAATATATTAATATTATAATTTTATTACTAACATTTTAATTATGATTTACAAGTCAAACGGCTTCGCACTCCCTCCAGGGAATATTAACTTATACCAGGTACACAAAGATACCAAAAGTATGAAGCTCTGTGTAACCCTTTCCCTGTTATCGGGTCTTAGGTGACGTGGTCTGCTGTATTTCACACGAACTTTCGGACGGTTCGCGCGGTTGCAAGGAGAGTTGCTTCTGCATCGGTTTATACAGGTGCTCACTAAGGTCCAATCTCTTGATGTTCTGCAGGAGGTTCTTTGGTATCACTGCGGTTATTGACAGTATTATGGAAATCGTTTGGATGCTGTTCATTGCCCATTGTCTTCGGATTTGCACCTCCAGATTTCTGTATTTGGCGAACTTCGCGTTGTATTTTGGCCTGTATACTTCGCCTAGAAATTTTATCTATTAGTATAATATCTGGTCTATTATGAGTAACTGTCTTATCCGTCAGAACCGTTCGGTCCCAATATAACTTGAACTGGTTGTTCTCAAGAATAGGCTTCGGATTGTATCTGTAATAAGGCATTTTTCCTACCTGCATTTTAATTATTAATAATGCTATTAATTTATCGTTCTTTAAAGGTAACCATATGAATGCATTGTGTTTTAAAATATAGACCCCTAATATATTTAGGAATATTAAGAAATATTTCATTTTTTGGAATAAGTATTAAAAATAAACTTCTATATCAAATAGTTTCAAGGAAGATAGTTTAATGTGTAAAATTAAAATAATTTAAAATTTGACATTTCCAATGTTCGCCATTTCTTGGGAACAAAAATAACACTAATAAGAAAATAAGTTGTATAGAGTGCACAGAAATAATTATGTGTAGTGGATTTAGATTAGATTAAATTTTTAGAGCAGCGGTCTCAAAAATCAGGATTGCCTTGATGATTGCCAACCTTCGAAGCGGAGACGGCACCTAGAGAAGAAGAAATTTTTTGACACTATTACGTCCTAACTTTCACATGTAATTGCCATCATGTTTTTTGGTTAGAAATAGGCCTATTAGTAGAGAAATCACAAATCAGTCAGCGCCAACGAGTAGTTGTAAATATAGTCACATGACAGTTTGTTAACTATTTTTGGATGATCTAATTGGCGCTTACTAATTTATGATGGATCTGCTAATAGAGCTCACCATGAAAATATATAGTTAGATAGTATACAGAAATGTGTAAAAGTGATTAAAAAATATTGAACTTGTTTACTCTACGTTTGGTGGTTTATCTGAAATTTATGGTCAACGTAATCGTATCCTAATTTAAAAAATAAATTCGAATCAACTGATAATATTTGTAATGATATAAATGTAACTCGCGCTATCTCCGAAAATAAACAGACATCACCAAACGATATAAACTCTATAAATGATGCTTTGTTAGAGCTATTACAAAAAGTCAAAGAGTAAAATGTACAGGAAAGCTAAAGAATGAACAAATTAGTCGCCTAACAAACATACTAGTAGAAGAAAGAAGAAATATGAGTAGGAACAACTAAGAAATCTAATTAGAAGCATATCTAAAGCTATTAGAAAGGACGTCAAAATATACAATGCCGAAGAACATATGTACTATCGAAGGAAATAAAAGTCTTAAAAAGCTTAGAACAAAAAATAACCAGCGGTAAAAAGGAAATGAAGAAACCAGAGAATAAACAAGAAATTGTTATGTCAAATAGGGAAGAAATACATAGAATGTTGTAGGACTTCTATGGTGAACTACACAGGAATTGATAGGCTCAAAATATACCCATAATGGAAGAACTAGATGAACCAGAAAAAAAAAAGTCTTAACCAGGGATCGGAAAAAGTACCAGACATAATAATACAGGAAATAAAAAACTGGTGAAGATGTTATAGTATTAAGATCATAAAAATCGAAGGCTAAGTACTTTTAGAGAAAACAGTCTGTTAAATAATCTCTACAAGTTCTTTAACAGAATTATTGCCAATAAATTACAAGAAAAACTAGATTTTTACTAACCTAGAGGATAGGCAGGTTTCCGAATAAAGTTTGGTACAATCACTTACATTGCATAAAAGTACTTATAAAAGAATCAGTGGAGTATAACCATCCATTGGTTCTGACTTTCATCGACTTTTGAAAAGCTTTCGATACCATAGAATTTAGCAGAATTTAAAAAGCCTTAAATTAACTCAAGATATATTTATAGGAATTCGACAATTACTGTAAACATGCATGAAACTAACAAAGGCATAAAAGTCGAAAGAGGAGTCAGGTAGGGTGGTACCTTATTACCCAAATTCGAAAAACGACCGGATTGATGTCAAAAGAGAGTAACTATTAAAGAAACAAAAGCCACGCTAAACGAACTAGAGATAACTCTAACAAAATATATGACAAATTAAACGAAATATAAATATCTCAATCACGATGTTGTGATTTCCAGAGACAATCAAAGAGTAGAGCTACTAAGAAGAATAGCCCCGGCATATGGACCCTAAGAGACGTATTTAAAAGTAATCTACCAAACTATCGAAAAAAAATCTCAATTAGTGAGTTCTCCTGCTCATAACCTATAGCAGGGTAACACTCACATTAACTTAGAAAACAGGAACAAAATTGAGAGTAGCCTAAAGGCGACTGGAAAGGCTTTTTTTGATTATCTGTTAGAGCCTGAGTGAGGAACGAAGAAATAAGACGAAGAACAAGCGTCATTGACATAGAAAATATATCAAGACTCAAGTGGAACTAGGCAGGCAGTATAGCCAAAATGAGCGACGGAAGGTAGAGGCAGAGCACCTACAGAATGGACAAAAGACATCAAGAGGTTCCCTGTAAATCAATTGTAAGCTGCTGAGGATAGACAGGGCTGTAGAATACACGGAGAGGCCTAAATCCAATGCATGCACGAAGCTGGATGATGATAGCGATGATGAGTGTATTGAGAGGGAAAAAATCATTTTTATAAAATTACTATTTCATTAAATATTAAAATTTTAAATATTACGAAAGGAGTATACTAAGATGGGCAAAAATGGATGTAATCAATAATATACAATAGGTAATTTTACTTTTCAAATTTGCAAATAATAATAAAAAATAAATATTTTTCTTGATCCCTTTTCTACCAGGGTTTAATAGCGGATGCGTAGTGTACAAAATATATCCGGGATTTTTTATAAGGTTGCACTTTTTGTATTTTGTTTACTTGCTGTAATCCCATTTTAACGTTACAAGAATTGAAAAATCAATCAATCATTTTAAGAGTATATGTTCTATCAGGTGTATATGTACATAAAACGCTAGCTCTGGCTGTCACACCATGTGCACTAATCAATTAATTTATGACGGAAATACAAAACTATACAATATATTTAAATTTAATTTTAAAGAAAAAAAACGTAAAACAACACGTGCTAAAAAAATAAACAGATTAAGAAAAAAGGGACAAGGAGTGTCAATTTTCACAGCCGTATGTATCAAAAAAGCAAATCGTGTCATGACCTCCCTTGTTTCACGGTCAGCCTCTTGTAATACTTTATTATCGGTATTATTTACAACCTACAACACTACACGGTACTACTGTTAACGATATTAATTTAATTTAAAAAAAAAATGTAAACTTTAATAACAATCTTACTCCTTCAATTGGCACAATCACAAGGCTTGCTATTTTAAAGCTTATTAAGTTGTCGTTTCAATGATTTCTTACCTCTTTTTAGAAACCGAAAGCTGATTTTAAAAAAATGTGGCATATAAACTTATTATAAATAAAGCAAATACCGACAGTAGCCGTAGACCTGAGAGAGCTAAAATTAATGCAAATAGAAACACGCTACCCAAGGGATAGAGATCGCACTATTCGGTACTGAAAACCAGGCATCGAGTTTTAATATATATATATATATATATATATATATATATATATATATATATATATATATATATATCTTTTTTAATTCGCCATCGCGCCATCACAGACAATATTGTTAATTTGTGTTGCCCTTGTATTATTGAGTAAACCATCGCGATGTGATATATATATATATATATATATATATATATATATATATATATATATATATATATATATATATATATCATTCTCAGATCATCCATTTCCAATTCACTTATTCAATGTTTCTGTAGTTCCTTCTTCGATTTGATATAATTTATTTGGTGTTCTTGTAATTAAAGCTTATAAAGGGTGTTTTTTATAGAGGTATAAAACTTTAAGTTGGCAACACTTTTTTAACTAGCGGCCATTTTGTCAGCTGTCAAGTGATTTATGTTTAGTTTGGTTTGGCATTTCAACATGAATAGACTGATGCCTGAACAACGCTTCCAAATTGTGCAAATTTATTTTTAAAATCATGGTTCTGTTCGAAATACGTATCACGCACTAAGTGCATTTTACGGTCAACATAATCGTCCATCAGAGCAATTAATTCGATTAACTATGGAACGTTTTCGCACCACGTTTACTCTAAATGATAATACGCATCCACAGAGACGTCGTACAGTGCATATAGAAGAAGTCATTGCTGCTGTAGAGCGTAGCGTAGAGGAAGACCCGAATCAGTCTATCCGCCATCGTGCACAGGAATTGGATACGTGTCCATTCACTTTATGGAAGATTTTACGGAAAGATCTTCGTTTGCGTGCTTACAAAATCCAACTCGTGTAAGAATTGAAGCCACACGATCACCTAGCAAGGCGTAGATTCGGTGAATGGGCCCAAAACAAGATTGCTGTTGATCCCGATTTTCATAAGCGAATTTTGTTCAGCGATGAAGCTCACTTTTGTTTGAATGGATACGTCAATAAACAAAACTGCCATATTTGGAGTGATGATAATCCTCAAGTGTATGTTGAGACACCGTTACATCCAGAAAAACTGACTGTTTGGTTTGCTTTATGGGCTGGTGGAATAATTGGTCCGTACTTCTTTAAAAACGATGCTGGTCAGAACGTTACAGTCAATGGTGATCGCTATAGAGCCATGATTACTGACTTTTTCGTTCATCAATTGAACAACCATGATGTGCAGGAGCTGTGGTTTCAACAAGACGGCGCAACATGTCACAAAGCTCGTGCCACAATTGATTTATTGAAGGAAACGTTTGGTAACCGCATAGTTTTACGTTTCGGATCCGTGAATTGGCCTCCAAGATCGTGCAACTTAACGCCGCTAGACTATTTTCTGTGGGGATATGTGAAGTCGCTAGTCTACGCCGATAAGCCCGAAACGATTGATCACTTGGAGGACAACATTCGCCGCGTTATTGTCGATATACGGCCACAAATGTTGGAAAAAGTCATCGAAAATTTGACCTCCAGATTAGACTACGTCCGAGCCAGCCGTGGCGGTCATATGCCAGAAGTCATATTTAAATTATAATGCCAGAAGGTTATCTTTCGAATAAAGTAAATTTCATGTCAATTTAAAAAATTCATCTTTGTTTTATTCCATTTAAAATTTCTATATCTCTATAATAAACACCCTTTATATGAGATGTTATAACAAAATTATTGTTAATAATAAATATATTCATTATTTAATTATGAATTTTGAAGCAATTCTAAATTTTATTTAGTAGTGAAATGAAATATCCACCAGTATATATTTTCGATATTTTTGAAAAGTTTGAAAAATTTTTAAATTGTATAATATTCTTGTAAGACCCATTTAGAATATATCAGTTGCATATGGAGTCCAGTAGGTTTTTTTTAATATTGATTTTATTCAAAAGATATAGAAGAGAGAGAGAGAGAGAGACGTTATTGAAAAGATACAGAAGAGATTCTTAAGATATATGTATTTTAATAGTGTGAAATATAAAGACTGCGATCTGGTAAATTATACCAACTTTCATGTGCCCAAGATTAATTTAAGATTCCTTTACAGGAAGGAGCATCCTTGTCGTTTCTAATTAAATAGAATGATGATTAAGTGCAATAACTTTACTGGAAATCAATACATAAATTTCTTTACAAATGATGTAAAAAAATGTTATTGTTAATTAGGAATAGTGCTAGTTTATAGTTTTTAGTTTTAGTTATAATGTTGATGTTATCAATACCTTCACTTTCAATGACCTTCCCCTTTGAAGGATTTTATAAAAAAAAATTTAATAAATAAATATATAAATAATTTTCTTTAAAATAGATGTTTTTAAGAGTCTAGATTTCCAAAATATAAACGAAATGTTGCTAAAACCTTGATAGCTAGATTCACTAAGAAGGTTTAAGGCTTAAACTTGATTTAGTTACCATGAAAAATAGCTGTTCTAGTCGGTATTACGTATATCAACAAATAAGTGCGTATATAGGGATATTAAGGATAAGAATCTAGCGATAGAGCGTTGAAATATACTTCGATCATACCCTAGATTTAAACAACAATGGATTTTTTGAAGGCTGTTTATGGTCGGTGGGGGAGACGCTTTTTTGATGTTTGACAGACATAAACATGTTTAATTATCCTTTCTTTTAGTTTAATTGCTTGTCGTGACTTTTTTCGGTATTTTTATGTGTTAGAAATTACTATAAATGCGAAGTTTACAATTAATATTAACAAAAAGATTTAAAAACTTATTTTTATTGGTAAATATTGTTTACATATTGAAAATAACAGTAATAATAATTTAGGCAACCATATATATTCAGAATTGACGTACCCATTATCATATGATATTTGTTTAAATAACACAATTAGAAAAGGATAGCATAAAATCGGTATGGGTGCACCAAGAAATTAAATATCTACTGTTTATCAACACTTTTTCAAATATAAATAAAAATATAATTACGTTATTCGGCATTCAAATAACCGGGCCCTAGTTCTGACGGTATGCTAATTCTACAGGGGTATGTTCGAAGGTAAGAAATATAGTTGTATCCCGAAAATAAATAACGATCTTCATTGTTGCCAGTTCAGTAATAAAAGAAAATTACTTTTTTATGCTTGTATTTTTCGGGTTTAAAACTTGCTTGACTTATTGTTACTATTGTCAGTTTAAACATTGTCAGTTTGGGATTTTTTCAAGGTTAGACCATGTTAGTGAATTCGTAGGTTAGTTTCTTTACTACTAAGTTCCTCTATTTTTTGCTAAAATTATAAAAATTGCCACTCTTCGATTTTGAAAACAATAAAAATATTACTAACCGATATTGACTTTTAGGCAACACAGATACTGAAGTGGCTCATTACTATTTATTAACTTAAGGTGTTTCACTAACGTGAGATGTTTAATACAATTATTAATTAGGTAACCGTGATTAAACTTCATCAATTAGCTACACGCAATTATCCTTCGTGCGCTTTCAGGTCTAATCTAGCAGGAATGCAATTTCTGTAATTTTTAATTCATAATTTTTTACAGGACAGATTCCTTCAAGGTTTTTTATAATAGTTTTGGCTGCCATCTGTTTTTAGTGATGTTAAAGGTTGATTCTACATCAGTTACAAAAACCTTAAACAGCGATTTAAAGCAAAATACAGTGTGTCCCATGGCAAAATGCCGCCATCAATTTCTCGGAAAATAGACTTTAGAAAATTTGTCGGTTTACTAGAGTCGATGGGGACAATTCGGATAAAATAGTTTCAGGATGGTAGCACGTCCGGTTATACCGGAAAATGATGCCTTCTTGCTTATGTTAAATCTAATACCCTATATGTTATTTCATTTTCAGATTTTATGCAAAATTATAGACCTATTTCATGCATAATGTCCTATTCTTAATTCTAACTGTTCTTGACATATTTTAAATTTTTTGTCAAAAATGGCATTTTAAGCCTAAACGTAACTATCAATTTCTCCTATATTCTTCTTCTTCTTCCTTCTTATATATAAGCATTTTGCTTGTTATTCTTCGTCTCTTTGTCTGGTTTCAGTCTATTGTGAGGTTATCACTCCATCGTTTACGGAGTCTTCCGGTACTCCTACGTCCTATTGGTGATTTGTGCCTCGTGATCTTTACTATTCTGTCGTCGGTCATGCGGTTGATGTGTTCATTTCATTCTCTTTTTCTTTGTAATACCCAGTCATTGATCTTATCGACTTTACCCACTCTTCTTATATCCTCGCTCCTATTCCGATCCATAAGTGTCCTCCAGCTATTCTGAGCACCACTCTCATCTCTGTTTCTCCTATATGAAACTCTTTATTGTTTAATTAGAGTTGACTACCTTCTAAAATGGGACCTACTCTAGTGCACTGTGTTGATATTTTGGTAATAAATAAATACAGGGTGATCAAAAACTAACATTAAATATGATTTGAAAAATCGTTAAAAGTCAATATTTTTAAAGATAAACCCCCATTTTTATAATGTTATATTATTTAGCATTAAAATATAGGTGACTTTGAATGAGGTTATTTATTCGAAAAATTTGTAGTTTTTGAAATATTAGAAATTTAACTTATTTGTATTGTAAAAACGCTATACAGCTTTTAAGTTTTATTAGTTAGTCATGGTGGCAAAACGCGACGAAAGAAAACAGTTAAGTACAGACAGACAGACAGAGATGTCACTATTTCTTGCCGTTTGACAATTATTATTGAAAATCATGCCGAGCGATTAAATTAAACTCAACAGGATTATTTAAATTTGTTTATTATCTATTGGAATGTAGCAAAGTTTTATCAAGAATATTCCAGACATGTGCTGATAGATATCCAGATAAACAGAGACCGTTATGAAACAGTGTTGCAAAATTTGAAACATTTTGGCACAGTTAAGACAAAAATGCGTAACAGAAAATGTCTTCTCAACGACTAAAATGTCAAAATACCCTCCTCACCCTCCTGATTGGATTATTTTATATGAGGAAAGATAAAAAAATCAATAATTGTAATCCAGTGGCAACGATGCAGGCGTGTATAGCAAGGGAAAGTGACGTGTTAGAAAGTTTATCTTTAGATTCATTTAGAGCGGATACTCATGGCGATATTTGAAAGTTCAAGGTGGAAATTTTGAACATTTATTAAAATAAGTTGTTTCCCTGTGTAAGTAAGCGGCTTAGCATTTTACAATACAATATTTCAAAAACTATAAATTTTTGGAATAAACAATCTTATTCATAGTCACATTTATTTTTAATGCTAAACAGGATAAGGTTATAAAAATAGGGAGTTTATATTTAAAATAATTGACTTACAAGGACTTTTTTAAATTAATATTTATTACTAGGTTTGGATCACCCTGTATTTATTTATTATTAAAATATCAGCACAGTCCACTAAAGTAAATCCCCTTCTAAAAGGAAACCAACCCCCATCAAGTAAAAAAGAATTTCATATAGAACAAATTGATAGTTATGTTTAGGTCTGCAAACGCCATTTTTGATATAAAAGTTAAAATACATCAAAAAATACTTTAGCCAAATTGGTCCCATAGATTTTAATAAACTACTGAATTTTAAAAATTTTCCAAGAAATCGATCGCCGCAGTTCGTCGTGGTACATCCTGTATATATTGCTCATTGTCAGCCAACTTAAGGTTATTGCCTGAAAAAATTTTAATCTCCATAAAAAACTCAAGCAGAAAATATTGTTGCAACAAAAAAATCAAAGTTGAGAAAATGTTAAAAAAAAATTACCAGAGGCGTATCACATTTTTTTTAAACCCTACTGTAATGTTCTACACAAGCCACTGAGTAAACTACGAAGCCAGTTTTTATACTGTTACTAGGGCAGTATCAAACTAAGCTTACGCTAAAATTTCGTCCATTATCTTCTAGAGTTGCAAAGTTATAACACTAAAACAGATTGTTTTTTTTTTAATTTTTTAACACCCCGTAACTTAGAAACGAATATTCATAGAACAAAACTACATATGGAAAAAAATATTTTTTACTAAGGAATTCACTGTTTAATTTATTCCCAATCTTCATGTATAAAGATTTAAATTTCATATAAAAATGTATATTGTTGTTTTTCCCTTTTTACCGTTTTTTCAAAAGTCGTTTCAATTTTTTTATAAATATTTTAGAAAACACAAACAAGAAATTTTACATGTTCCCACAAATGAGTTGAGCAGAAATCTTTGGAATTTAGCAGTATTAAGCGAGTAATAAAGTGGTTTATTAATATTTATTAAATTATGATTTACCTGTAAAATAAACTTAGCATAAAAACTCTAATAAGTTGTATAATACAATTATTAATTAGATAACTGTATTAAACTGATTAAAGCCTGTCAATTTACCACACGCATTCACAAATTATAGTCAATTACTCTTCGAACGCTTGCAGACCTAATTTAGCAAGAATCTGCAATTTATGTAATTTTTAGTTCTTCATCTTCATTAATAAGATTACTTACTTTAAGGTTTTTTTTATAAAAGTTTTACTTGCTATTTGTTTTAATTTATATTTTATACACCTATTCTAGTTTAACCGCAAATGCTTGGAATAGCATTGTAACGCAAAGTGTATATTGGTTCTAATGCTTTACAAGCTTAAAATAATCAACCACTTTTTTAAAAGATTGCTTTAAAAGCTGGTACAAACATTCAAACAAATAAATATTTTGACAAAGAGTTTGTTGCAAAGGGACCAATTAGAATAAATGCGTAAACGACAAAAAGATAAACTACTGTCATCATGCCACATATGGTTATACAAAGTAAGACTGTGTGTGACTCGGAAAAAAGGAAAATGAAGGAGTTATAAATTCGGTCAATGTTCCTATTCTTGAGGTATGTTCAGGAACAACGTTTTAGCGAATGCAAAAATTACGAATTGTGAGATTTTTACCAGTAAAGGAAAATATTGATATTAAATTAAGTATAAAATGTTGCTTAAATGGTTGACATCTGATTTATAATTTATAGAATTGTTGTTCTTGTTTATGTAATACATTTCTTTATGTAACTATATTCATATTTCAATATTTTGACATCGGTATAACCAAACCGATATCCGATTCTTAGGCAATATTCGAACAAATATTGTTACTTTTGATCTTAAAACATCCCTGGATTCAATCGGTATCTCGTCAATATATTTGTATATATATATATATATATATATATATATATATATATATATATATATATATATATATATATATATATTAATTTTCTTGATTCTTGAACCATAGATTATATCATTTTTCTCAATTTTGTATTTTCTTGGGTTTAGGTTCTATAATTAATAAAACACAAAACGATTGACGTTTCGCCCTTTATTCAAGGCATTTTCAAAATTTTTTCCTAACAAAATATATAATTAAAATACATCAAATAAAAAACATATTTTACCATTTTGGAAAACAAACAAGACACTTAAAAACAGTGGTCAAAATTTTAAAACATTTTAAAAATATTTAACTTTACCGGTACATACCTTGACATTTTGCTGTTCTGTTTCTAAATAAACTTTAAATTTTCATCGTTTACTGAGGATACGTGGAATGCGAATGTGTTTTATTTATTTAATATTTTTTATATTTTACAATGTATAAAAAAACAAATAAGGTATATGTTTGATTTTATGTTTAAGAGGATATTCTATTTTTGATTCTTATTTGACCGGATCGAATACTTAATAGCTTTGTTTAAATTAGGTTTGCGTAAATGTGGCTCAAATTTCCCATATCTGTTCTGTCGTTAACAGTGTTTTTATCTTTTTTAACTTCAATCATTTCCTTTATCTGTAATTTTTGGTAATTCATATCTTTGTTTTTTATAATGGTACTGTTATAATCAAAAGTGTGTTTTTCGTCCTGTGTGTGTTTATTTTGTCGATGATTGCATAGCAGCCGTACCACAAAATAAAATAAATGAAATTCTCCAAGAGTTTAACAGTTTCAACGAAAATTTACAGTTCACGTCCGAAACAGAGAATAATAATAAAATAAATTTTCTAGATATGACACTTATACGCAGAAAAAACAAAATTTTAACTGAATGGTACACCAAACCAACTTGGTCAGGTAGATATCTAAACTATTTCTCTAATCATTCAAAAACTCAAAAAAATAGCGTTATAATCGGTCTATCTGATCGTGCTATCTCCCTAACATCTCCAGAATTCCGACCAAAAATACTGCAAAAAGTAAAAGAGACACTAATAAATAATAATTTCAACGAAAAGACTATCACCATAATAATTGATAACCGAACATATAAGTTTTATAATAACGTAAAAACAAAAAACACAGAACATAAACAGCAGAAATATATGGCATTACCTTACACTAGTGAGCTGTCAGAAAAAATAAAATACATTTTAAAAAAGCATGATATTATCGTATGCTACAGGTCACATAATAAATTAAATACATTGTTCACAAATTTAAAAAGTAAAACTCCTCTAATGAATAAATCAAATATAATATATTCGATCCCTTGCACAAATTGTCCCAAAAAATATATACGCATGACGAGCCAATTACTGAAGAACAGATTAAATGGCCATAAATATACAAAAAACGCCTCAACAGCGTTAAACAAACACACACAGGACGAAAAACACACTTTTGATTATAACAGTACCATTATAAAAAACAAAGATATGAATTACCAAAAATTACAGATAAAGGAAATGATTGAAATTAAAAAAGATAAAAACACTGTTAACGACAGAACAGATATGGGAAATTTGAGCCACATTTACGCAAACCTAATTTAAACAAAACTATTAAGTATTCGATCCGGTCAATAAAGAATCAAAAATATAATATCCTCTTAAACAGAAAACCAAACACATACCTTATTTGTTTTTTTATACGTTGTAAAGTATAAAAAATATTAAAAAAATAAAACACATTCGCATTCCACGTATCCTCAGTAAACGATGAAAATTTAAAGTTTATTTAGAAACAGAACAGCAAAATGTCAAGGTATGTACCGGTAAAATTAAATATTTTTAAAATGTTTTAAAGTTTTAACCACTGTTTTTAAGTGTCTTGTTTGTTTTCCAAAATGGTAAAATATGTTTTTTATTTGATGTATTTTAATTATATATTTTGTTAGGAAAAAATTTTGAAAATGCCTTGAATAAAGGGCGAAACGTCAATCGTTTTGTGTTTTATTAATTATAGAACCTAAACCCAAGAAAATACAAAATTTAGAAAAATTATATATATATATATATATATATATATATATATATATATATATATATATATATATATATATATATAAATATATATATATATATATATATATATATATATATATATATATATATATATAGTAAAAGTATTTGCGACTGACAAGTTAAGAAAAAATATCAAAAAGTTAGTGGGGTTGCAGTCTTGTATGGCTACGGTTTGAAGAAAAACCCTTTTTTGTTAGTCAAGCTTTCAAGTATTTATTATGCTCTTCATCAGGACAATCTACAATTAATATGTTAATTAACATTAAATTAACTAATTAAATTTTAAAGTAAACTCATCAAAGTGGATTTAAGTTGAAAACAGGAAAAACATTACTCAATAGAAAATTAAAATTAGTAGTTAATAAATATACGTTACATTTTTGCTTAACAAAATGAAACTGATCGACATATAACAAGTTAAGAAATTTGATTTTTGTATATTTACATCTTTTTTATATTTATTAGTTTTATGCACATGTCGACGCATGTCTTAAGCTTATGAAAAAGTGTGACAAAGATAAACCGTAGCCATACAAGCCTGCAACCCCACTCACTATATATATATATATATATATATATATATATATATATATATATATATATATATATATATATACAGTGTGACCAGTAAAGTCCGTATCATATGGGATTTTTTTTATTGATAGCTTTATTCGCAATTTGACTTTGGCATCAATTTCTCCTTAGATGGAGATGAAAATGAAATAAAAAATAGTAGTCACGTGATCTGCCAAATTTTAATTTTTTTCCAAAAAAGTTCGAAAGTGGGGTTATATCTCAAAATATCGAAAAAAGTTATTAGAAAATGTTTTTCTAAATGTAATTTTAGCCCATATGCAAAATTTCAGCTGTTTAAGGTAATTTGGATTTTTGTCCATTTTTTGTCAATTGCACCACTGTTTCAAAATAAGACTCAACGCAACCTACATAAAACTTCTTAGTTTTGACAATGCTTAATCCCAGACATACTTTGTTTAAAGTAGCGTCATATTAAATGTGTGTTTTTCTACTTGATATTTTTTACAAACAAGTATTTTCTTAACTTTATTTTTTATTTTTGCAAAATTTTTTGCTTGACAACGCCACTGTCTACGGTATCCGTGTTTTCTCCCACTACTTACACCACCCACTACACTTCCCCGTTGACGCATTACAGGGTGTCACTATAAAACGGTGGAATAGTCAAGTAGAACGTTTGGCTGCTTTCGAACTTTCTAGAATTTTTACGATTTCATCAAAATATGCCTTTAAATACAGTTCAAAAGTGCTAATGTTGGGTTTTTCCCCTGTTTTCCAAATGTGTACTTGTTTCATATTCAAACCACATTGGTGAGTTACCTTATAATTATAAGTAAGTTAATACTCTAACTGTTAAATTAATAACTAGAGAGATGTCCTAAAGAAAAGATTAATAAATTCTCGAAAGCTTGATAGAACCAAAAAAGGGTTTTTCTTCTTACCAAGACAATTTTAAACAGACTGCATTCTCAATAACCCTCGTTTGGAATATTGTTTCTTGACTAGTCAGTCGCGGCTACTTCTCTCTTTATATATATATATATATATATATATATATATATATATATATATATATATATATATATATATATATATATACCGGGTGGCAACGAATCTATTAGACAAGTCATAATTTCTAGAGTATTATGTGTATCAAAATAAGATTTGGTAAAGGTAAATGGTATGTGAAGGGGAGAGTTTTCGCATATTTTCCACTTTCCGGCCACTTCCGGTTTCACCGGAAATTGCCCCGGTTTTGAATTTTTAAATGGAATACCCTGTATATTTTAACATTTTTGGATTTCTGAGACAATTCTAGATCAGAATGTGACGTTTTAAAAACTTTTTACGTCTACTTCATTTTTTTAGAGCCACTTTTAAAATTGCATCTAGGTGGCCATGATCGGACGCAAACTAATCTAAGGGCCTTAGGTGATGTCAAAAAAATACAATAGCAAAGTTTTAGTTACTAGTATGAAAGACAGGAATAAGACAAGTTGACAAAATTACGTTTTCATTTCTAACTAGTAATTTTCAAATGGCGACCCCTTTTTGACAACTACTTTTCGAAAAAAACATTCTTTGACGAATTTAACGGTACTAATTTATTTGCGATTGGATTAGACATAAGAACAGAAATTAAATATTATTAAGCAAAATACTGGATAATTTATTTACTTATGACAAGTGCGCCATGGACAGCCATGATGCATAATAATTTGCAACTGTTTTTATCAAGTCTTCTTTGGAAAACTTAAGTAGATAATGACAGTGACATACGCTCTAAGAACAGACGTAAAGGTTTCTTAATTTTCGTTAAGTTTAGTTTAAATTTTCGTTAAAATAATGTATACTGAAAGTGAAAAAGTGGATATGTTATTAATATTTGGAGAGTGTCATTGAAATTCAAGGAATGCTGCCGAGTTGTATGCTCATAGATATCCGAATCGGCAACATCCAGCCCATCAGTATTTTGCGTATGTCGAGACTCGTTTTAGGCAAATAGGAAATCAAGAGGCGGAACAGAGGTTTATCATAAATGAAGAGACTGAAATTAATGTACTTGCTATGGTTGAGGTTGATAAAACAGTTTCGTTAAGAAAAATTAGTCAAGAACTGCAGATAAGTTATGAATCAACAAGAAAAATACTGAAAAAGCATGGATATCGAGCATTTAAATATCAGTTACATCAACATTTGTATACTGAGGATGGCGATAGACGGGTAGTGTTTTGTGATTGGCTGCTGCAAAATCATAGAGTTAACCCAAATTTTATCGATTTTATTCTATTTTCCGACGAATCCCGATTTACAAATAATGGTATGTTCAATAAGCAAAATACTCGGTACTGGGCCCAACAAAATCAACATGAAATGAGAGAGGGCAATTTTCAAGAAAGATTTGGCGTCAATGTCTGGGCTGGTATCGTTGGAAACAGAATAATTAGGCTAATATTGTTTCAACGTCAGTTAACAGGGGTTAGATACTTAGGTTTTCTTCAAAATGAAATCGAAAATCATCTCAATGATATACCTTTAGCAGTTTTACGGCGAATTTACTTTCAACAAGATGGAGCACCGCTTCACAATACTAGAGAAGTTCTTAATTATTTATTAGAGCATTTTAATAATCGAATTATTGCATCCAATGGTCCGGTACGGTGGCCAGCCCGGTCACCGGATCTTACTATGCTCGATTTCTTTGTCTGGGGATATGTTAAAGAAAGGGTTTACTATGGAGCAGCCCTAGCTACTCTTGAAATATTAGAAGAAATAATTTTACGGGCATTTAGAAGTATAACGCCCCAAATGCTACAAAACGAGTTGAGAGAAACAATTGAACGAGCTGAAATATGTCGTGAAAAAGAAGGAATGCACTTTGAACATTTACTACACTAAACTTTTTAACAAATTCAGCTACTGTACTTTCAAATATTTTAAGTGCGTCGTCTAAGTTATTAATTTATTTTGTTAGTTTTTTGTTAATTTTGTTAAATTTTTAATCCAATTCCTGTCTTTCATACTAGTCACTAAAACCTTGCGATTGTATTTTTTTGACATCACCTAAGGCCGTTAGATTAATTTGCGTCCGATCATGGCCACCTAGATGCAATTTTAAAAGTGGCTCTAAAAAAATGAAGTAGACGCAAAAAGTTTTTAAAATGTCATATTCTGATCTAGAATTGTCTCAGAAATCCAAAGATGTTAAAATATACAGGGTGTTCTATTTAAGAATTCAAAACCGGGGCCATTTCCGGTGAAACCGGAAGTGACCGGAAAGTGGAAAATGTGCGAAAACTAACCCTCCCCTTCACATGACATTTACTGTGACCAATTCTCATTTTGATACACATAATACTCTAGAAATTATGACTTGTCTAATAGATTCGTTGACACCCGGTATATATATATATATATATATATATATATATATATATATATATATATATATATATATATATATATATATATATATAGGAAACTGAGGCTTTTTTTACAACAATGTAGGTACTTTCCAGAATGCACGTTTTTGATATTTTCGAGAAATAAAGCAAAGAAAATAATTGCTCGTTAATTTCGTGTGAAGGCATCACACTCAACACGCTTCATATCTGCAATTGCAAAGAAAAGTGCTATGTTCACGCGAAATTCACAAGCAGTAAAAGTTTATATCTTTACTCCTCGAAAATACCAAAAAATTCCATTCTGGAAAGTATCGATGTAATTTCAGCTTTCGATCTGGACTATCAAAAAAAATGTTAAATGCCATTTTTGAAATATAATGATTAAAACACCGAATGTTTAGAAATCTAACTACACTATTGAAGAATTGAGAAGACAATACATCGGAAATGTTTATTCCAAAATTTTCTTCGATTCATTTTAGCTTCGCACAAGTTGAAAACAGTATAATTTACACTCAGAAAGATGACATGAAATACCCGGTATATAGTTGTTATATATGTAATTCTCCTTTCAGACAGAGAAAAGTAAATATATATACAAACATTTTATTTCCTGCAAATACCGCTTTAAAAAAACCCGATCTATATCTGAAACTATTAATTAATATTCAATTTTCTATCAAATATTTTTCCTCTAAGATCTTCATTAAATGTCATGTACAGTTAGCAAAGATCCCTCGTATAAAGAAATAATGTGTTATGATTATTACCCTTACAGAAATTGCATGTAAATTAACTTCTTCGCTAATTATTGTAATTATTTTCATGCGGTCCCATAGCGAGAGACCGTTACAGCGATTTAATAGTATCCTTCTAGTTATGCCTTCTACCTTGAGGAAACTTAAATTCCCTACTTCGAATAATCCTAGAATCGCTTTCACAATTTTGTAATGAAATCTTATTAACGTTAGTTCCGGCTAAATATACATTAATAAAAAGTATATCAATTCTGTTTTGCTTTTAGAAAATAAAGTTTGCAAATAAAAATATTCAAAAATAATCTAGAAATTAATGGAATGTTTAACAGGGCCGATCAAAAATTTTAATTTCCTATAAAAAATGTATATCCTTATTTTCTCTCTCTTTTAGAAGTCGGTTCAATTTTTTGATTTTTATTTTCCGGTTTTAAATAAAATTTTACCAAAGAAATATTTAGTCTGTCATAGTAAACCGTCATGTTTTATTTAAAGATATTAATTTTAGATTCATAATCTCCCCCCCCCCCAAAAAAAAAAAAAAAAATCTCCCAATGCCGACTTTGAAAAATCCTAAAACATATATATTTTTAATTCAGCATATTTTATTAAGTATATTGACTTGAAAAAAAAAAATAATTTAATATTCATAATATACGCTCCAAGGACAAATCAAAATCAATTTTGGATAAAATCGGAAAAACGTAATATTTTAAGTATCTTCAAGGCCTTTGACAGGGTTCAGCACCAGGTCCTGGTATGCAAATTGGAGTACTCTGGCATACATGGTTCCCTATTGTCTTGGTTTAAAAGCTATTTGGAAGGGAGAAAACAGATTGTAAAAATTGGAAACTTTAGTTCTGGGGAGATTCTTGTCACCTCGGAAGTTCCTCAATGCTCGCATCTTGCACCATTGTTGTTTAACATCTTTATTAATGACCTTATTAATCACCTCAGTGCTTCTTGTAACCCGTTGTTTGCCGATGATCTCAAGTTATTTATAAATATCTCAAATGAGAGTGATTGTAAGGCTTTCAGGGTGATCTGGATGGACTGGCTCTGTGGTACGAGAGCAATTCTATGAAGTTAAACATAGATAAGTGTAAACTTTTAACTATTTATAAAAATCGTAATACTATTTTTTATAATTATGTTATCGGCAATGAACTGATTGAAAGAGTTAATGTTATTAAGGATTTGAGAGTTTTTGTAGATAGTGAACTTAGATTTGATTTTCATATAAGTATTATTAGAGCAGTCTATAAAACTGTTGGGTTTTGTTATTCGAACACTGAGTAATTTCGATAACCTGCATTGTTTTAAATCTCTTTATTGTGGTTTTGTTCGATCAGGTTTGGAGTATGCATGTTCGTTTTGATGCCCAGAATATAATATTTATAATGATAGTTTAGAAAGAGTCCAAAAAAGGTTTTTAACATTTTTCAGGTTCTGCTTCGGAAGATTCGATGCTCTGAGAATTCTTGACACATCCTACCGTATTTGCTCAGCTTCGTGGTTTTCTTTAGAAGAAAGAGTCGACTCGATTTATGCAATTATTTCCTGCGTAGGAATCTTTTTTGGAACTATTGTATAGTTGAAATTTGTACTTAAGACCGTTTTTTCGATTTCAGACAGTTGGTATTAAAATATGTTATAAACTGTGTTATTGGTTGTTGCTTATGTCAAATGAGATATTGGCGAAACGGCTGCGAATTTCTTCAAGAAACCAAACGAACGAACGGATGTATTCTCATCCGTCAAACACTACGCTATAACATTGAATTTGAATTTGAATTTGAATAAAACTTTTTACGTTATGTTCAGGAAGTTGCTGCGGTGGTGTTGTATTTTTTTTGGACGAAGTTGGTGCAGTAAAATCCAAGATGGCGCTGACAATATAGCAGCTCAAAAAAATTAATTTTGGCCGATTTGCTCCAAAACTGGGGAATTTTCGGGGTCGTACATCAATTTTGTACGATTTTCTCCAAAATTTGTGTGGGGGAGTTTTCAGGGTGGCACGTAACGAATCTGAAATTATTATTTTTTTAAAATTCAATATGGCGTATCCAATATGGCGAATAAAAAATTTATTTTGTTCGATTTTTTTCAAAATTGATATGGAGGAGTTTTTGAAATCGCACATTACGAATCTGAAATTATTTTTAAAAAATATAGCGGATCCAATATGGCGTATTAAAGATTCTACATCTCTTGATTTCGTCTAAAATCAATATGGGGGAATTTTTGTTAGTGTTAATTACGAATTGAAAATATCTTTTGAAAAATTCAATCTAGCGGATTTGATATGACGTCCTAAAAATTTTACATTTTCCATTTTCTCCAAAACTAATATAGGGGGATTATTGAGAGTGTAAATTATGAATTTAAAAGTATTTTTTCAGGATTCAATATGGAAAATCCAATATACCGGACTAAAAATTTTACATTTTTCGATTTTGTTCAAAGGTGGGACTGAACGGTTTTTAAGGATATAAATAGCAAGTATAAAATTATTTAATGAAATCTAATACGTCACATGAAAGATAAATTTTAAATTTCCAGATTTTATCCAAAATTCGTACTAAAGGGCTTTAAAGGGTTTAGATTTAGATCAAATTAAGATGTTAAAATTATTTTTCTGATTTGGTCTAAAATTGATACTGCTGGTTTCTTAGGACGTATACAAATTCAATATGCAGTATAAAATATGTCGGGCTAAGAAATTTAATTCTCAAGGTCTTTAAATATCGATATTAGAAGCTTTTGGGGCCTATATTACCAATCTAAAATTAATCTGAAAATAGTTGATTTATTATGACACACTAAATATTTGTTTTACATAATTTCACAGGTATTTGGAGAACTCTAAGAATCAAAGAATTTTTGGAGGTTCATGTTAGGGCGATTTACAACTTTTAATAAAGTGGGTACTTTTTTACGACCTTGGAGTCATTGCTAGGTACGCTAATCTCGATTAGTACTTAGTTCAAATAATTTATGGATAACATAATGGATTCAAAACTAAAAATTGAAAAATAAAATTTTTATAAACAGAATTAAACGCTTTCAAAAAGTGCGCTAAAAAGTGAAAAATAACTTTAAATTGTGATATGAAATTGAAATTTTTGAAGTCGGCGGCAAATTATTTCTAAATAAAATAAATAACTACTAGTATATACAAATTATGGTAAGAAAGCAATTACAAATAAAGGATTTTTAATCTGTTTATGCGAATTACATTTTGTCAGATATTAGTTTGGCGCTGACTTCAAAAAATTCAATTTTATATATAAAATTTTTAGTTATTTTCACTTTTTAGCGCACTTTTAGAAGTCGGTTCAATTTTTTTTATTAAAATTTTATTTTATGTGTTCGGGTAGTCAACAGTTTCGTTTTTTTAACTGTAGTACGATCCTTGTCCGACTTTTTTCTTTGCTTGTTTATGGGGTGAATTTTTTTATATTATTTTTCGCTCATGAGCATAATTTTATTTGTTAAGAAAGTTATTTTAAGATGTAGTAATACATTTTTCTTAGTTGTTTTGTATCTGTTTTCGTATTTATAAAATTTCTTCTTTTTTGGATTTCTATCATTACATATATAAATGGCCAAATTTAGAACCGAAAAACCTTGCTAAAATTCATTCCGTACTTTGGATCTACAAACAGATGCCGCCGGAGAACTTCCAATTCATCTATGTAATGATTTAAATAAAAAAGAACATGCTCATTATTTTGATACATCAATATCATTATATTTTAGCTTCTCCAAAAAGTTGTGTTTTCTTCTAGAAAGATGAAAATCATGATTTCTCTGAACCTGACAGACGGGTGAAATAATTCGTTTTTAAGAAAAGCTTCCATTAAAAAATGACTTTGATACGTACAAAGTAATTTAAAATCGACGACATCCACCATCTGTAATAAATGCACATTTAAAAACTCTTCTTCGTTGTAATACAACGTAAAATTGTAACTCATCATGACATCAATTTGGTACAGGCAATTCCATTGTTATTTAGGGTTAGGAAATAGTTCAATTCGACATGCTCATCGCGAGCAAATCGAATTATATGGACTTTTAGTTCTTCTATTATTTAAATTTTGTTATTGCCCAAGTAAAGTAACAAGAAAAAGGATAGGTTAGATTTTTATTGAGGTCGTGAACTAGCGGCAAATTATTTTTAAACACACATGTATTCCGTTATTCTGTCGGTACACCCAGGGGTTGCCACCTTTTTCTTTGAGGAATACCGGCTGCAACAAAAAAATCTATTAATGATTAATAAAAAGGTTTTTCAGAAGCTGTCAGAACTAATATTATGTTTTCTAATTTTTTAAGAGCTTTATTCAATAAGATACAAAAGCTAAAAAAAACTATTTATTTTAAATGGAGAATTATATAACATAATATTAATCATCACAAATGTCTTGAAAGTTGAATATATTTATGCTGACGAAAAACTATATTCAATAAAAGTTATGCATTAACAACGTGAATTTAAAATTAATATATGGTTAGAACTCATTGATGGATATATTATTGATCCTGTCATCTTACCACGTCGTTTAAATAATTGGAATTATGTATGATACTTTGTAAATTTGCCAAATTTATTGAAAGATCATCCTCTGGCAACTAGGCAAAATATGTCAATTCATGGACGACGCTGCACCTCATATTTCACATTAAATGTTAGAAATAATTTAAATGAGAACTTTTAAAATCGATGGATCGGCAGAGGATCTGCAGATTGGCCCCTCCGTTTACCCGATATGGATTATTTTTTATGGAGGATCTTTTAAACAGTGGTATGCTATAGACATGTAAACACC
Organism: Diaprepes abbreviatus; assembly: GCA_034092305.1. Lineage (NCBI taxonomy): Eukaryota > Metazoa > Arthropoda > Insecta > Coleoptera > Curculionidae > Diaprepes > Diaprepes abbreviatus. The sequence continues at coordinate 1,296,368 of JASJET010000037.1, read as the reverse complement.
GAAGATAAATTGTAGGCACGAATACAAAATTCAGGAAACACTTTATCTGTAGATGCAGAAATAATAAAAAGGGTACACTTCAAGTTTCTCCTTAGAATTAATCTTTGTCTACATAAAATCCGACGTAATTTTAAACGTATATGGTGGAATGTGCACAGCTGATCGAGCAACCCATCGCTCGTAGACGCTATACAGTGAGCTTTAAAAATGGTAAATGAGATTTCACCGAAACGTCAGCTGCCTTACAGTCTTAAGAAGGACTCAGCACATACACAGGATGCCCGAAAACCTTCGATTATATATATATATATATATATATATATATATATATATATATATATATATATATATATATATAGAATAGAGAAGCTATCATCCATGTAATTTTAAAATAAAATAGGAAATTCTCGCCTTTACGGACATAAAAAACCTCTGAAAAATATTATTCTCAAGTAAAAAATGCGGAAAACCACAAGATCATGGAAAAACTCCGGGTCCGAAAAATGATGACAGCTCTGTTTCGTCATGGTATGGAACTCAGCAGACCATTGCATTCGGTACAAACCATCATCTCGCATCTGTGTCCTATAAACAGATTTCACGGTTGAAAAATCGTAAAGAAGATACAGTGGCGACATCTCGATGGCTCACTTAATAGCACAAGAACAACACAAACCAACTATGTTGTATAAACCGCCATGTGATGATGCGATGTTAAATTAAAGAAGGAATATATCAAAACTCGACACACAAAACGTGCTACTCCAATGCGACCTCTATTCTTGAGCTAAGACAAGGTTTATATGTAAAAATTAAAGAAAGAAAGTGTTTTGTTGTTTATCAGCTATAAAAAATCAAAAATTATATGATATAAAAAATAATTTAATAAAAAAAAATAATAGTTTTTCCAAGAACACAATCGGAGCAGATTACTATTCAGTATTGAAATAAAAATTGAAAGTTCAAGGTGCGTCCGTGCATATTTTTGTGAAAATAGGAAAATTATTATATATATATATATATATATATATATATATATATATATATATATATATATATATATATGTTATATCGTAGGTTTTCACGGATGGTAGAATGAATAGTTTGGTTATTCCGGGTTTCAATTTGTTGGTTCAAAAAATTGTTTTCACGACGTTTCGCCTAAATCTCATTTGGCGTTTTCTAGTGCGGTTCGTCTCGTTACTCGCTGAGAAATGATGGTGGCCTCTGACGAATTTCGAGTTTTGTTTAGCTTGCTCGCTTCCTGATTGGATGAGCGGCTTGGCAGGCTCCTCCTCTCTGCCAACAGAGATACAACGACATACCTTGAAAAAACTACGAAAGCCAAGATTAAAGCCTCAAAACTAGACCCAAAAACTGAAAAATCTATAATACCTAGAGAAAAATCAAGCAGATGTCCAAAACTGTATGACTTATCAAAAATACACAAAACAAATGCACCACTCAGACCAATAGTGAGCGCCGTGGGATCTCCTACACAAAAACTGGAAAAATATCTAGCAAGTATCATGCAACCAAGAGTCAAACTGGCTGAATTCATTCGTGAAAAACTCCAAACATCTGACTAAAATGATCAAAAACATTCACCTCGAAGAAAATGACATCCTAGCAAGTCTCGGCATAAAATCGCTATATCCAAGCATACCATTGAATGAGACTTTGGACAAAATCGCCATGAACGAAGATTTTCCAACCTACACAATTGAACTTGCAGAACACTGCCTAAAGAACACATACTTCATGTTCAATAACCAAATATACAAACAAACAGATGGCGCATCTATGGGGTCCTCGCTTTCACCCGTCATAGCCAACCTTTTTATGATATATTTCGAACAAGAGGCACTGCAAAAGGCACCTTTAAAACCGAAATTTTGGAAACGCTATGTTGATGATATTTTTATAATATGGCCATATGGAAAAGAACACCTGGACGATTTCCTCATATACGTGAACAAAAGCCACCACAGAATCCAATTCACGCTAGAAATCGAACAAGAAAAGAAACTTCCTTTTTTGGACCGGCTATTAACTAGGAAACTCAACAACACCCTGGGCTTTAGAGTATATCGGAAACCCATACATACTGACCCATATCTCAATGCAACGTCACATCTTCATCCCACTCAAAAGCAGGCAGTAGTCAACATACTAGTATCAAGATCTCTCCGCCTTACAGAACTTGACACAAAACAAGACGAAATAAGACACATTTCAACAGCTCTAGAATGGAATGGTTTCTCACAATCAGATATAAAAAAAAGCCATTAAAAGATAAGAGAAGACTACAACAAGGACCAAAGACCAAGATCAAACAAGGAACAAAGCCATAATAACATACATAAAGGAATAACAGACAGAATCGGAAGAATCTTAAGAAAACACAACATACAGCCCATATTTAAACCACAAAAAACAATAGCCAACATCCTGGGAAATCCCAAAGATAAGACCAACCTTGAAAATCATGGCGTTTACAGCATTCCATGTGCAGATTGTCATCAAACTTATATAGGACAAACAAACAGGCGCATATCAGCAAGAATCCTAGAACATAAAAATTTCCTTAAAAACAAACAAACAACCTGAGCCCTATTTCAACATCATCAAACAACCGGACATACCATCGACTTTGAAAAAACAAAAAAAATAGCACCAGTACAGAACTACAAGGTACGCGTCATAAGAGAGGCCCTAGATATCGAAAAAAGCGGGACACCTAAATAAACGAGACGATGCTATAAATTTTTCAACTACATGGAAAACATTAATAAAAAATCAAGAAAGAAAACAACAAAAATCAACTAGTACACGAGAGACCTGCATACAAGAACAAAATATATCGCACTCGGCAGAGGGGAGGAGCCTGCGAACCCGCTCATCCAATCAGGAAGCAAGCAAGCTAAACAAAACTCGAAATTCATCAGAGGCCACCATCAGTTCTCAGCGAGTTACGAGACGAACCGCACTTGAAAATGCCCAATGAGATTTCGGCGAAAAACTATTCATATATATATATATATATATATATATATATATATATATATATATATATATATATATATATATATATATATATAGACAGAAAAAACTAATAGAGAAAACTCCTAACAATATGGTATAATGACCTAAGAAGGACTACATAAGTCAACTGGACAAAGGAAATTAAGTGGATGCAAGTATGTTAGAAAAGGGAGTACAATATTAATTCTGCCTATAAGTTATGATCAATCGGAGACATATTAAGAACAATATGATTGAAACAATACACCTGATTTGGAAGGAGTTAGTATTAACTTATTATTTAAAATTTCGAAATCAATTTTAAAATAGTTCTGGTTTTTGGTTTAGTTGTTTCTATTACATCCTAACCCACCATCCACAATGAATCGGTGTCCAAGGTGAATCCTGTAACAACAATCCATGATCCTGGCAAAATGTTTCCATTAATGTCGAATATTTCAATGTTATCAGGTTAGATTGAGCGAATACTTTAAAAATCGACATCAAAGATGCTTTCTAGTATTTTAACGTTAATAAATATTTTTTGTAAATTCAAACGATGCAGGTGTAGTTTGAAAATGTCAAAGTACCGTAGCTATAGGTGCGTAATGATAAAAGAATTATTAATTGCTAGTTTTTTTTTTTTTTGAATACGTTATTAATGGACGTTGTACGAGAAATTCCAAATCCCCGCAAAGAAAACATATAAATCCTCTTCCAAGGCCGACTAACAAGAATATTCCAAATTCTTCATTTTTTTTAGTCATTTCACACCCGATTTTTTTCTTTCTAACCTTCATTAATTATTCTTAATCGTCTGTTAATACAATGTTTTTTTTAAGCTTTCTGTACAATTCTAATCGGAATTTGCATTTATTGTAGATATGACAAATTATCTATATCCTGAGCATATATAAAACCTGTTTTTTTACATAATAATGGAAAAATCGCTGAGAATTTATGAAATTTATCAGCATTTTAATTTATGATATTAATCTGCACAATATTACTTCGCCTTTTTATAACTAATCTTATTCCGGCTGTGATTTGTCTAGTTATAATTATGACTTCATATTTTTTACATTAGTTGCTTTGATTTTTTTACTTTGAAGATATAAATCAAATGAATAGGATAATAAAAAAAAGTTATACCTTACCTGTAATATGAAAGATAGCAATTGATGAAACAACTGCTATCAATATGCAGCAGAAGTCTCACCTCCCTTTTTATCCAGTTTTTAACGGAAAAAGTCCACTATACCGTCCACTGAAAATTATTAATGTATAGAATTTTAAACAAATTGTTTAATATATTTTTAAAGATATGTAATTTTTGTTAGCATACAAGGTATCTCTAAAAGGTCTATACAAAACGCTAGCCCAAATTTCTGAAGCTGAAATAGAAAGATACGTATCCTTACAATTAATTGGTGTATGCAAGTAATAAAAGATTTTTTTTTCTGGCAAAAACCGCTCATCCAAAAAAAAAATTTCAAGAGGCTAAAAAAGCTTCCAAATACAGATGATTATCTGACAGAAATATCTACGTTGTTATAACGTTGATGATATAAAAAATCAAGAGCGATGTTAACAAGTGACGTCACTTTATAACACACTACTTCATATCCGGTCACTATACCACCAGAAAGCGTTATATTATAGTGGTAGACTAGACACTAAAAATCATTATATTGAATTACCAAGTTTTCAAAAAAATTTGAGAAAAGTCATTATTTTCTTAAAAATTTGACGTCTAAACAAAATAGTATCGAATATAACTTAGATAGCTTAAATTGACCTATTGTAACATCAATAATCTGTCATCAAACGTTGTACATGTATTTTCCGGACACCCTATATATATATATATATATATATATATATATATATATATATATATATATATATATATATATATATATATATATATATAGATAGATAGATAGATAGATAGATAGATAGAAAAATAAGTCTTTATTTATTCCACTAAGTATCACTTACAAAAAAGCCCATAAGGGCATGGAACAATGTCAAAAAAAAAATAGCATTACTGTAATTAACATCATAACAAAAATTACAGTTCATTCCCAGCTGTAGATAAAAAAAAATGAAAAGGAAAAAATTGAATAATTCTATCAAATTAATGTAGCAAAAACAAAACAATTAAAACTTAAGATAAAGGGCAATATCATAAATGAAAAAAATTTAAATAATAAGGAAACTTACACACATTCAAAATTTAATGATATAGCCAACAACAAAAATTCTACTTCGAGACAACGCTACCTTTATCACACTCATAAAACTCTCCCAATGTAAAGAAGGCTTTTTTACACAAAAATATTTTTAGGGCACACTTTAATCTGTTTCTCGGTAGTAAATGTACATTTTCAGGTAAAGAATTAAAAACTTTTATTATAGAAAACTCGACATTTTTCTGCAAATAACTAAAGTTACATTTATCAGGAAGCAGATCTGTTTTATTTCTAGTAATGTAGTTATATTGTATAGATGCACTCTCAGAAAGATCCTTGTTATTAACAATAAACATCACCGAATCCAAAATGTACATACCTATAACCGTCAAAATATTGTTACTAATAAAGATATTTCTACAACCGTCTTGTTGTTTCATTGCAAAAATACACCGTAAATATTTTTTTTGCAGAATCTATCTCTATTAATATCACAGTAATTACCCCAAAATATCATACCATATCTGATTCTGGACTATATAAATACATGGTAAGCTGACAGAGCTGCAACTCTCTCCAAAATAATTTTTAAAGCGAAACAATACTGAGATATCTTAGTGGCAACTCTCCGCGCGTGCGCCCCTTCCCCCCCAGTCCAACCTTCTATCGATGTTTAGCCCCAAAACAACAGCGCTCTCAACTGATGTTATTGTTGTATCCTCAAATGTTAATTTAAATATATACAAAAGAGGTTCAAGTATTGAACCCTGAGGGACACCTCTCTTCATTTTAACTCTCTGAGACACTGTAGCCTTATCATGAAGATCAGACTTCTCTGAGTCCTGTCTGTCAAATACGATCTTATTAATTCCAGAGCGTTACCCCTTATACCATACATTTTAATTTTTAACAGTAATATTTTATGATCCACATCATCAAAGGCTTTAGATAGATCCTGACAGATTTCTCCACTCTGTTATAGATTGCTCTAATATGGGCATTTTTTAGCTTACTTGGAAAAATACCTGTTGTAAAATACAAATTTGCAATAAAAGATAAAGGCTTAGAAGCAAAGTCACCTACTTCTTTTAAAATAGAAATAGGCATCTGATCATCTCCAACCGACTTCTTGTTTTTAAACCCCTTGTAACCTTTAATATCTCATCAGAATCAGCAGGAAACAAATAAATGGAATTTGTTACTCTCCTTTCAATTTATGAACTGTGATATCGAGAGTCAATGGTAGGGCATGAATTTATAAAATAATGATATAAACTATTGATTATCTGAAAAGGATCATTAAATTTGGAAGAAAAGTTTTCAATAACAGTACTGATTTTTTTTTTCGATCAGTAATTTTATATATATATACATTTTGAATTTTGAATAAAGATAATAACAAAAAAAGAATCCCATATGATGCGGATATATATATTTATATATATATATATATATATATATATATATATATATATATATATATATATATATATATATATATATATATATATAATTTGCAATTACTGTTCACATTTTACTTCATCTATTCACGGAGTTGCATATAGTTGTACGTTTGCTGAATGTGATTAATGTGATTTCAGCACTACAACGGCATAATGTGGATATATCCACTGCTATGGCATCTCACACGGAGGAATCCGTGAAAGCCGCATCAACATATATATATATATATATATATATATATATATATATATATATATATATATATCTTTATGATTCCGTATTAATCCAAGACTACATCCGTAGTATGGTTTCTTATAGAAATTTGCAGACGTTTCGCCAAAGTGTCATTTGGCATCTTTTGTGTTTGCTGCTTGTAGATCAACTCCAATTGATTTTATAGCATTTTCCCCTGTTTTTAATGGGACAACAAAAACATTATTGTCTCATTTTAAAAAAATAGTTATGATCGTTTCTGGGAAGTGGCGCCACCTACAAGTAGTTTCTCTATATCTCCTTTCAAGGCGAGCAACTTTAGTTCAAGACTTTTCCTTATATTTCTTATATTTTCTAAAATTTTCGAGGTGGCAATTTAAAATCGGGTAAGTGAATTTTTAACACCCAACATAGTTTTGTATTTGGTAAATATTTAAACCCCTAAACCCCTACTAGGGACATTTTTATCAAAACAATGTTAACGATTGCAGAAGTATTCTGAAACCTAAAGAATAAGTTACAATAAAATTCGCATAAAAAAAAATTCAAGAAATCCCAAAAAGCGCTTTATATAAAAAAAACATTTTTTACTTTCTCATATTTACAGCGATATGTGTATATTCATCCTTTTGAAAGGTGTGTAATAACAATAAATACGAAAGAGTTAAAAAAGCGTATTCAAAGAGCTTTTTGGTGTATTTCTTGAACATTTTTTACATAAATTATATTCTAATATATTCTTTAGCTTATCCTTTAATTATCCCGATATTTTTCACTTTTTATTTCCTAATTTGTTAGTGTTTTTTAAGCATACTATAAATGATTGTATTAAGGTCGACAAGAACAGTCCACTAAAACAACACGTCTTATTTTTTACAATTAGAAAGAGATTTATTTATAACTTTCCTATTTACACAACTGGAAGTTAATTTTAGATCAAAAATACAAAGGATGTATCAATGTGGATAAAGAAATGTTTTGACACAAAAATTTAATTAAAAATTCGTTTTGATTGACACTGTCAGATTAAAGCTAATGCACCGAAAATTATAGGTTTATCATGAGAACTAACATACTAATAGAAAATGTAACTGAAATTCTTAAATTGAGATCCAAACAGTAAAAGTGATATGTTTGGTAATGTGACCACCCATGAAAAAGGAGACAAATAAAATATCAATCTGCCTTTCTTATATACAAAGTGGAGCTGAATTTTTATATTATTAGGTTTGTAAAAATTTTCAAACTCAAAATGTACGTAGTACCAATTATAGGAATATATATGGAAATGGAAAATTTTTCAACGGCTCAAAATGTTCGTATTGATACACACTTTCTAATATCACGTGGCCTTCTGAAAATTATCCGAAGGGCTCCTACCAAATAGGGCTTGTTTTTAAGGTAATAGTAATATCATCAGCTAAATGTGGCCTCTGACAAAAATTACTAACCTGAAAATGCATGTGATGGGGCTTAAAGTGTTCGTATTGATACTCACTTTCAAACGACGTTTGGCCAATTGAAAATATTCAAAATGGCGACTTTAAAAAGGCATAGTTTTTAATTACCTTTATATATAAACTCAGAGACTCAAAATAGTCGTAGGAATACTTGCTTTCAAACGTCGTTTGACCAACTAAAATTTTTCTACTAACGAAATTAATGTTTTTGAAATATATTCTTTGGGGTTCAATATGTCAGTAAGAATACCAACTTTCAAATGTTGTATAGCTCTTTGAAAATTTTCCAAATGGCGAGATTTTATGCGAATTCGCAAGATAACCAACATAATTCGAGCCTATTAATACAAATAATGACCTTAAAATTTATTCCCCTGGGCTAAAATGTTCCTCCAGGGATAACCACTTCGTTTGGCACGTTGAAATTTATCAAAATGGTGTAGAATTATTAGCACAATGCGGCTGCTAACAAAAATTATTGGCCCTAAAATATATGCAACGAAGCTGAAAATGATTGCAGGAATACCCACTCTCAAACTCGATTTACCGCTAATTTGTAGAGTGGTCAGCGACAATTGGCTTCAAATACAAATTAATAGCCTTTAAATATATGCTTTGGGACACAAAGTATTCACAGAAATACCCACTTACGATTTTCGCAGGAATATGCTTGTTCTAATATCGAGTGGCCATTTAAAATTCTTCAAGATGGCGACATCATCACTACAAGGGACCGTTTCTACATACCCGGTGGGCAACGAGTTCTATCTAACAAAGACTACAGGTAGAGGAGTGGAGCAAACTTCTGAATCTCAATTAACGGCTTTTTCTGGGAGTCCTGGTCTGGTGAATTGGATTTGGTGCCTGCTGAGATTTTTCATTCAACTCACTTTTCTGCTTTCTTGGTTGAATGAATCTCCCTGCCTACCTGGATATGTGGATTATAAACCTGTGGTTGGCAGCTATTGATTGAACTCTGCCCCATCTTCCTCAAAAAATGAGGGCTTTAGCTGCTTCACTTATCCCCAAGAGTTTTTAAAATTGAAATTTAGTCTTGTACGTACGCAAAGTTGTGAGTCGTTCACCAGATATTATAGTATGTTAGAAGGGGAGTGGGTAAGTGTAAATTTACTTCATTTTTTGTTACAATATAAGTGGAAAGGTCTCTTAAATGAGATTTTTGCCATTTTCAAGAATGGTGGAAGATTCAAGAGTATTAAAACGTGAGCATTCCTGCCACCATTTTGAGTGGAGGGATATATATTTTAAAGATATTAATTTTTGATACCAACCGCATTTTGCTCATGATCCTGCAAATTCACTGGAAACCCTGCCAATTTGGAAAAATTTTTCAATATACCAAAAGATGTTTCAAGGAGGGTATTCTGCCAATATTTTGAGAATCGAGGCATATATCTTAAAGCGTTTATTTTTTGTTAGCTACCATAACTAGCTTGTTATTCTGCGAATTCGCTAAAACCCGCGTTCTTTTGAAGACGCCATTCCTATAAATTACAACGGGCGAAACGAAGTTTTAAAACGGACATGTCTAGAAATATTTTGAGCTCTGAGGCATAAATTGTAAGGCCATTAATTTTTATTAGTAGTCCCCAATTATGCTAATTGCCCTGCGAATTCATTGAAAATTGCCCTACTTTGAAGCAGCTATTTTGAAAAATTTCCAAAATTGAACTAATAACGTTTAAAAATGCCTACGAACAATTTGATTATCCAGACATATATTCAAAGGCAATTAATTTTTGTTAGCAGCCGCATTTTGCTGATTATTCTGCGAATCCGCTAAATTCGAGGAATTTTGAAGAATTTCACAGAACCTAACCCCATTTGAAAGTGAGTCTTCTTACGAACATTTGAGCCCAAGGCATATATTATAAGGCCAATAATTTTTGTTAGCAGCTCCATTTTGCTGATAATCCAGTAAAGTTACTGAAAATCGCACCATTTAGAAATATTTTAAAACACAAAACTTGTATGTGGGTTAATACTTCATTTGGTTCTTTGAAATTTTTCTAAGTGGCTTAGCTTTCAGTGACTTTGCTAGATTATCAGGAAAATGCGGCTTTTATAAATATTAATGATCTTGATCGAATCCTTTAAGCCCCACCTCATATCTTTTCAGAACATTAATGTTTGTTGGCAAACGATTTTGGCCATCGCACACTCTTTTAGCTGTTCAATTTTTTTTTCTCAATCCTGGCCCGGTTAACGTGGAATGTGCCATAAATATTTTTTATTTTAAGTCGCCAGAGAGTCAATCAAAATAACTTCTTTTTATACTATGTAATAAAAAACTTTTCAAAAAAATCGTGGAAAAGATTACCATTTTTTATAATATTATCTATAAAACAAAATGTCAAATTACCCAACTATTGGCACGAAAATACCAGTGCCGTCACTATATTTTCTAATAATGACCTTTAATAATTCTATTTTTGTAAAGAGCATTAACATACTAAGGAATTAAAAATAAATAATTTTAAATAAATTTCGTATAATAACAAATGTTACCCTTATTTTTCAGCTTTTTTTAGTTATTTCTTGTTTTCGCCACAGTGTTAACTGTTAACTGAAATTTCTCAGTGCTCAGTTTGGATTTCAAGTCTAATAAGGAACCAATGATTATATTCTAACGTTTTTGAATAAACTCTACCTAAGTTAAGACTTTTGATTGTGTGGATTATGAAGTGTGTGTTTGCGTAGATTCATTTTCGGTTGGTCCTTTTAACAATACTGTACCATCCAGCTTACTCGTTGCTACTAGAATGGTTTGTACTTACATCATTATTGTTTTCATTATATCTAAATGATTTAGCAACTATAGACATTTCTGATTAATTTACTGTTTTTTGTGATAAGGTGATCAATCTGTGTCAGTCTGAAGCTTCCGGTCATTTTGAGAGCAACATCAGTAATGATTTAACAAAACTTAAAAAGTGGCACTATGCAAATTCCTTTGTTATTAATACAATAAAGACTTCAGTAATATATTTTAAATTTGACAGGATATAATTTTGAATTTTAAACTGGTGGAAATGGGAAGTTTTTAGGGCTTTTGATTGATGATATTTTTGAGATAAAAAAGTTAAACAGCATATTTTCGAATTATCGATAAAGTTATTTAGAGGATGTTACTCTCTGCTAATCAGAGCTCGATTCGCGATATTTTCCTCTCCAAGAAGAAAAGCTATCCGGTCAGTCTAGTTACATGTTCCTTTGTAGATCTCTATTTTTTCGTAGCTTTTAAATGTGATCTTTTCTTTTGCTATTGTCATAGAATTTTCACTCTTTTCGAAATATTTGTAATAGAGATGTTGAATGAATTCAAATAAAAATATAATTTTGCCGCGAACCGGTAGTTATCATAATGTAAATCTCAAAAACACAATATTTTTCTTGATTTTTAAAGAATTTAATTCCTATTTAATAATCAAAATGTAATTAAATCACTCTCAAGTCACGTGACAACAAACACCAATAAAAGTTCATGACGTCACTTGCTGGCACAGGCTACGTTGTTAAGTTAATAATATCTTACAGTGATTTGTGTGCAATTTCTTCGAAATTTGCTTGCTATTCTCTTTGAAAACAATTCTAAGAATTTTTCTCATGACAGAAAGTAGATTTATTAAATAGTTCGAATTTGCCGAGAACTGATTGTTTTACGGTAGCCAATTTCTTCCCAACAAACAGTAACCTCTGCTCTGCTGAATTTAGAAATGTCAAGAAATCCATGTAAGTAATATAACAAGAATTGTTATTTCCTTAACTAATCATGAAAACATAATAGTATTCATACATATTATAAGCTCGAAACTAAAATAAAACAGGGACAAAACATTGTTACCTAACTTCGATAACTTTATTTCTAACCTCAAAATTTCAATTGTCATCCTTAGAAAACTTAATAATTTCATTGTAAGAGCAATAAACATATCAAAACTTACATCAAAATGATCTTCACAAAAATACATTTTAGGTGCTGTAGGCACAAGTGCCCGATCCCTGCTGGCTAGCTTAAGCTATATTTTCCGAACGTGGAGCGTGAATAAATAACTTCTCAGATATTTTAATTGTAGTACTTGTACACTCAGATAATGAATAACAAATAAGAAAGTTTTCCACGTCCATGTATTTGTTGAATCCATAAGCTACAAGCAGCTTGTCTCGATATCAAATAATAAAATTTTACTTTCTAATACACTTTAACAAAATAACGCAATTAAATTCAATTTAATTTAATATTAATTAAAAAAGTTAATTAAACTTACACGTATTTAAAGAGAAACACCACATACATACATAATAAATCATATCCAAAGATAATAACACAAAAAAACAATACACAAAATCATCTCCATTTCCAATACTAATTTAATAATGGCACTGTGTAAACAATCTGATGTTGATTTGCTTTTATCCACTCGGATATTCTCACGCTAAAAGAATACACATTGACAATAGAATTTATTTCTAAAGGTAACAAATTAACTAACTTTATACCGAAATACATAATATGCCACTGTGAAGTCGTATATAATGCCACAGGAAAGGTAAGGCCATCACTGTGAATAGACCTGGTATGAAAATTGTGCGTAATCGGACTTTTAGATTTATCAAACTTCTTCATAAATTTTAGAACATTTTTAAAATACCATTTTCTGACAGTTAGAAGGTCACCTTGTTCAAATAGTAAGTTCGTTGGGAACCTCTTTCATTTATTAAAGAATATTTTTATTATATACTTTTGCGTAACAGTTAGCGGGTAAAGGATGCTACCACATGCACTGCCCCAAACATTCAAACCATATATGAGGACTGATTCAATTAAAGCCTGTTAAGTCATTCTCAATAGTTTCAAAGAGTGGAATTCTCTGAGTTAGTAGAACTTGTATATAGTCTTTCAAAGTTTTTTATTGATATAGTTTACGTAAGCATCATATCTGAGATTCCTGTCAATGAACACCTTCAAATATTTAACTTTGACTGTCACTGCTACAGACGCAATACATCCGCACGATTTCTCACCCATAACACATTCATAATCATATACTAAAAGATTATGATATAGAGTATTAACTCTATTATTCATAAAAAAGACTATGTGAACAGTTTTTCAGATTCTGATCCATCCACAATCGTACCCTCGAAAAATAATCCTCTGCTCTCTAAAATGTCTCTAGCTAAGATTTACCTTTAATTAAAATAACTGTATCATCGGCATAACAAATACATTCACTATTTTCATTTGGAGGAACAGTAAAGAGATCATTTATATATATATATATATATATATATATATATATATATATATATATATATATATATAGAGAACAGGACAAGACCCAATACTGTACCTTGCGGTACCCCAAACTCCACACCACCTGTTTTACTTAGTGTTTCATTAATTCTTACTTTCTGTGTTCGATTAGTTATGTATGACTCAAATAGATCATACACGACACCTCGAATCCCAAGACTTTCAAGTTTATTCAGTAATTTTTGGTGCGCCACAGTGTCAAATGTACAAGCCAAATAAACAAATATCCCCAGTATACTGAGAAAGAGACAAAATTTTATTTTCTTTCAAAAAATCATCCAATCTGAGTTTAATACACTTCTCAAAAAGTCGGATGATCGAGTTAGTCATAGTAATAGGTCGATAGTTTTCCTTATTTAATTTATCTTCCGATTTATAAATTGGAACCATAACAGCTATAAAACTTAGAACTCATCTTTTACTACAAAAATGACGAAAAAACATATCAGTTTACCAGTCTTTGGCAACATATCTAAAACTATTAGTTGTATTAAAAAAAATAATATTAAATATTTTGGGCTTATGCAGAGTTGCCAAAGATAGGCAACATCCCTATTGTCTTTGAAATCACAAATGTGACGTTTTCATAAAAGATGAGGGGTACTCAGTTGGATCAGCGTTTCTGAAAAGAGGCCTATCACTTCTCAAAAGAAGTTTTGCACTGTTTTTAAATTAAATCAATAACAATTTAATCTGTAACAGAACTTTAAAACTCATTTATTAATATAACAGCGTTTTATTTCTTTCACAAGCTTGTTTCAAGACATCCGATATATTTTGTTTGTACAATGAATTATTTGCTTCAAGATGTAAATTACGAAAATCTGATTTTGTGATTGCCCGAACATCATCAATTTTTTTAGTGTGAAAAGCATGATTATTATGGCAAGTTAGAAGCCACAAATCGTGGCCGAAATATAATAAAACAGACACTATATCAGGCTTAGGAGTTTGAAATCGGGCACAATTCGTGAACAAGAGGCCGACCAGGAAACAAGCGGGGTCGTGACACGATCTGCTTCTTCGATACGGCTGTGAAAATCGACACTCCTCGTACCTCTCTTTTTTCCTAATCTCTTATTTAACAACTAAGTTTTGTTTCAAAAGTCTCTGATAATATAGGATTTGATTTGTATAATATTAGATTTCTGCCATAAATAATTGAGTTTTAATGATTTATATGTAATTGTTGAAGGAAATTAAGGGGATGTGAAAAGTAAGAATGATTTTTTCGTTTTATCTAGTCAAGCAGAGAGCCTTTAAAAATGCAATTAAATATGTCATGTAACAATTTTTATTTAGTCGCACCTGTTGTGGAATATGAGCCTTTAAAATCGCTTTTAAAATGCACCCCTCCCCTTTAGTCTTCCAACGGCAAATTTTTATTTATTTATTTATTTATTTACAATAACTGCCCTACAGGTCTTGAGACCCAACTACAAGGCAGTGATTACACAAATAATACGTAAACGAACAATTTTAAATTAGCATCAAACGACAAAAATATATACCAATTTAAATACAAATAAAAATTTAACTAAAATAATTAATTCTAACATTAAATGTATAATACATTGCTATGCTATCTACTTTCATATACAAAGGTGAACATACAAATCAATTAAGGATGAGAAAGAGAAAAAAGAAAGAAATGCCAAGCTCAATGTGCCAAAATCCGGCAGACAGTTCCTAGAGATGAGCTGAATATGTCAAAGCTATTACTCTTGTTATAAATGTCGCACATGGAATATAGAGGCGAAAATTTGAGCACTTTAATTCTAGGAGTTCTGAAATAAAATATATTAAAATTTCGGCAGTTTATACGAGGGATACTTAAGTTTATCCTAGCTAAAATATTAGGACAGTCAATAAAATTGTTAAGTACCTTATAAAGAATTGTTAGAAAGAAAAATTCCCGCCGTACCTTTAAAGATGAAAAGTTGAATATCTGAAGCAATAGCTCATGTGAAAAACCTTGCTTAGGATAAACTTCTTAAGCTCTTAAGATTGAGGTATTTCAAAAACCTTCTTTGGACCCTCTCCAAAGTATTGACGTGGGTATTGTAGCCTGGGGACCACACAACTGATGCGTATTCTAGTTTAGACCGTACATATGAGAAATACAGTAATTTGATGACGTCAGTGTTATTAAAATCGCGAGTACAACGCAAGATAAACCCAAAAACCCTTGAGGCCTCAGAAACGATATTATTCATATGAAAAGAAAATGAAAGCTTGGAATCGTAAGTGACTCCGAGATCTTTAAAAAGATCTGCCCGCGAAAGTAGCACGGTATTCAACGAATATTCATATCGAAATGAAGAAAATTTCGAAGTAAAAGTCATAACATTACACTTCTCCACGTTAAGCTGCAGACAATTTTCCGAACACCAATTGCTAACATGTTCCAGATTCGATTGAAGCTCTCTACAATCCTGTAAGCAATTTATTCTCTTATATAGCTTAATATCATCGGCACATAATAAAATATCTGTGTCAATAACAGAAACAATGCCACTAATAAAAATATTAAAAAATAAAGGTCCCAGTACTGATCCTTGCGGCACACCAGAACTTGAAATATATTTCACTGAGCGAGAACCGCGAATTTCAACATACTGAATACGATTATGGAGATATGATTTAAATAACTTTATTAGTGAATCTGAAAATCCAAATGATGACAATTTCTTAAGTAAGATGGAGTGGTCCAAACGATCAAATGCCTTTGTGAAGTCCAAATAAAGAACATCCATCTGACAACCATGATCAATAGCCTCAGCTATATCCTGAGTAATAATCATGAGATTAGTTGTCGTCGACCTACCCTAAAGAAGCCATGATGAGACGGAGTAATTAAATTTTTTGTTAATGAAAAAATAGAATCATGAAGTAAAAATTCAAATATTTTAGAAAAATTGCATAAAATAGACACCGGTCTATAATTAAAAACTTCAGATCTATCCCCTTTCTTAAAAACAGGACAAACCTTGGAAGATTTCCATATGGAAGGAAAACTGTTTAATTTTAAACACCTATTATACAGTATTTTAAGTGGTTTGGCTAGGACGAATCTGCAGTCTCGTATTAGAAAAGCTGGGATTAAATCCGGACCAGAAGTAAATTTAGGTTTAAGCTCCTTTATAGCATTAACTATTTCACATTCAGTGAAATCAGATACATGAACAATTGGAAAGATGGAATCTACGGAACATAAATCATCCACGGATACCGGACTGGCCGAAGAAAAGAATTGCTTAAAGAATTCCGCAAAAGCTTTTAAAATATCAAAGAAAGTATTAATTTCTTTATTATTAAAAGACATACTATTTGGAATACCCTGTAGCTCCTTTTTTGATTTAAAAAAACTCGAAAACTGTTTAGGATCCCTTTTAGTATTATCCTCCACCCCCCGAATAAATGTTTTGTATGAGACAGATATGTCTTTTTTTATTTTACTTCTTAGTGATTTTAAAAAACTGAGAATATTTGGCATAATAGCACTCTGAATATTTGGTGGAGGCCCTGGATATAGTAGAGTTCCAATTAACATGTTTAAGTGTATGCTTATCAAAAGAAATTTTAAGTTAAAACAGAGACAGGCACGGGTGATGATGGGCATTTTTGCTAATTCTGCTCAATGTTTGTAAAAATATATGATTTTCTTAAGCAGATTTTTGAAAGCGCATTACTATTTTGCACCAGTCTTGATCATACGTATTAATTCATTTTCATCAAGAGACTTGAGGGCGCCTCCGGATTATCTGCCTCCCCTCACACCATGAGATCTTTATTTACGCCACTGTTGTTAAGGTAGAAATTTTGTTTTGTATTCATATTTTTTAACCGACTTCTAAAAGAAGGAGATTCTCAATTCGTCGACTATATATATTTTTTTATGTATGTACACCAATTACTCCGGAACGGCGGCATCGATTTGAATGAAATTTTTTACGTTATATTCAGAAAGTTGCTGCAGTGGTCCCTTATTTTTTTGGATGAAATTGGTGCAGTAATATCCAAAATGGCGCAGACAATATGGCGGCCAAAAAATTAATTTTGTCCGATTTTCTCCAAAATTGGTATGAGGGCATTTTTGGGGTCATACACAACCAATTTGAAATTATTTTTAAAAAATTCAATCTGGCGGATCCAATATGGCGGACAAATATCAATTTTGTCCGAATTTCTCCAAAATTGGTACGGGGGAGTTTTCGGGGTCGCATATACGAATTTAAAATTGTTTTTAAATAATTTAATATGGCGGATCCAATATGGCGGACGAAAAAATCAATTTTTATCCAGTTTTATGCCAAATTGGCACGGAGGAGTTTTCGGGGTCGCACATAACGAATCGAAAATTATTTTTTAAAAATTCAATATGGAGGATAAAAATCATTTTTTGGGATCGCACATTACGCATCTGAAATTATTTTAAAAAAATTAAATATGACGGGATCAAGATGGCGGATTAAAGATTTCTCGATTTTGTCTAAAATTAATATTGGGGGATTTTTGTTAGTGTTAATTAAGAATTTAAAATATTTTTTGAAAAACTCAATCTGGCGAATTCAATATGGCGTCCTAAAAATTTTATATTTTTCGATTTTCTCCAAAACTGATACAGGAGGTTCTTGAGGGTGTAAATTATGAATTTAAAAGTATTTTTACAGGCTTTAATATAGCGAATCCAATATAGCGGACTAAAAATTTTACATTTTTCGATTTTGTTTAAAGGTGGGACTGAATCGTTTTGGAATAAGAAAATGACGAATATAAAATTATATTAAGAAAATCTAATCTCGCTTAGACCGTAGTTCAAATAATTTTTATATGAAATTGAAATTTTTGAAGTCGGCGTCAAATTATTTCTAAAAGAAATAAATAACTACTAATATATGCAAATTATGGTAAGAAAGTTATTATGTATTTTGAATCTGTTTATGTGAATCACATTTTGTGAGGTATTAGTTTAGCGCCGAATTCAAAAATTTCAATTTCATATAAAAATTTATAGTTATTTTTCGGCCTATAAACAATTGCCTTTTCGCAAGTAATTTACAACACCTACTAAAACACCATCTTCGTTAAATTTAGGATATTGAATGCTATATTTTAATTTTTTCTTATTACCAGTGGAACAAATGCAAAAATTTGCGGCGTACGTAAGTAATTTTTGACAGATAATCGAAATTTCGAAAAAAAGAAACAGTTTTTCATTTAATCTTGCAATATTACTACTCTCCATTTTATGTGCAGAGAAGGTAAATGTCAAAAATATCTTAAAATCTGTCTCACTATTGCCTTATAACCATACCAGTATTTGAATAAAATATCCCCTACCATAAGTAATTTATTAACTATTTTTATTTTAACAAATAATAATCTGAGCATGTATTTATATAGGGTTGCGCAATAGCCTGACAAAATATTGTATCTCCCTTATTTTTCAAAAATTTGAAAAAATGTTTTAATAAAAGTTGTATAATATGGAAATTTTTGTAATCTAAAAATATTTTCAATTATTCATGGTATTCCATGACAGCGTGGCGCTCGAAAAATATATTTTTTAATTAAATACCCTGTATATCTTTGCATATTTATGACATCATATCTGCTTTTGAATTTTATTGCGAAGTTTCCAACTTTTTCAAAAAATTCACCACAAGTTAAAAAAAAACATGATCCTCTCTAACCTACTATATCTTTCAATCTACAAGAACTATAAAACACAAAATTGGCTAGCGCTAATAGGTACAGGAAAATTTTAAGAAAATTGATAAACCGATAACTCTACATGATAAAGTAGCTATAAACAGGGTGTTCCATTTAAAAAAAAATTAATTTACATTCATCAAATAAGCAAAATTTTGGCAAACATCCTGTATGAGATAATTGCTTAGGCGTTATATTAGACCTTTAATATTACATTTATCTTTCTCAATGTCAATTTTGTGTACTACAATTGCTGTAGATTGAAATATATAGTAGAATATAGAGGACCATGTATTTTTAAAAATTTCTGGATTTTTTTGAAAAAGCTGGCAATTTTGCAATAAAATTCAAAACCGCATATGCTATCATATGGATAATTCTTTAGGGAATCCAAATATGCAAAGATAACAAGGTATCCCATTAAAAAAATATTTTTTAGCGCCATGCTGTCACTGAAACACCATGTATAATTGAAAATATTTTTAGATTGTAGAAATTTTTATATCATACAACTTCTGTTAATACATTTTTTCAAATTTTCGAAAAATATGGCAGATCGGGTATTTTGTCACATTATTGCACCACCCTGTATAAAAGGTACTTCTTCCCTCCGCTAAATTAATCAGTCTGGTGAAACTTCTTTACAACTTCTTTCGTGCGCTCTATGTTTATTGTTATTTGGTTATCTAAAAAAATCCTAAAAGAGAAAGAACTTTAAAAATATTTTTACTAACTGTTTTTTTGGCAGAAAGTACAAAAATAGTGATCTTGAAAGGAGTAACTTGACAACTTAATAGCCCAGAATAATATACTTCTGAAATAGATTCTAAGAAATAGGAGAAAATTAAGCCATCAATATACCAACGAGCGAAAGAGCCACTAACACACTGTGATTGTTTATAGAAATCCAAAAACAAAACTAAGACCCTTTTGCTATTAAGCAGAAGGACTATCATAACTGCCACACAAACAACTGTCCCCACAAACGACATCGCAACGTTATGAGGATGGTAAAATATTTTTAATATTTTTTCCATGTTTACAAGTTACTCCTGAAAAATTTAGATATTTTAGAAAACCATTTCCACAATCATAAAATTCCTATCGATAACTTTAACATGGCAACCAGCTTAGTAGGACAACGAGCTCAAGTGATCCCAGCTGCTCGCTCCTCATCGTTGCTATTAGTTGAATATTAGGGATTTAAAAAAATCTGAATCAACTTTAGTCTGAAAGTTAACCATTTCAAAATAACAGAAACAGTTCCTATCAACATAGGTCATGAATGATTGAAATACGAGGTGATGATAATGACAAAAAAATCATATTTCTTATTAATTTAAGAACTGCTTACAGGTAAAACAAATTATCTTGTGGTATGTTGTAATTTACGCTACGCTTTAACTAAATCCCTGCATCCATAACTCTATACAAACCCACAAATTTCGAAATTTTTGTAATATTATCAGAAATCTTCGAACATACCCCTGTAGAAGTAGCATAACGTCAGAACTAGGGCCCGGTTGTTTGAACGCTGAATAACGTAATAATATTTTTATTTCTATTTGAAAAAGTGTTGATAAACAGTAGATATTTAATTTCTTGGTACAGACATACCGATTTTATGCTATCCTTTTCTAATTGCATTATTTAAACGAGTATCATCGGTACGTCCTTCGAACATACCCCTGGGTACGTCAATTCTGAAAACAAAGTCTGAATATATGGTTGCCTAAATTTTTATTATTGTTATTTTCAATATGTAAACAATCTAATAATATTTACCGATAAAAATAAATTTTTAAATCCTCTTTTTGTTAATATTAATTGTAAACTTCGCATTTATAGTAATTTCTAACACTTAAAAACACCGAAAAAAGTCACGACAAGCAATTAAACTGAAAGACAAGATAAGTAAATATGTTTATGTCTGTCAAACATCAAAAAAGCGTCTCCCCCACCGACCATAAACAGCCTTCAGACAAATCTATTGTTGTTTAAATCTAGAGTATGATCGAAGTCAGAAATTATATATTTTTAACAACAAATTAAGACAAAAAATTACGGAATTTTCAGTATTATATTTTAAAGATAAATTTAAAAACACCAATGATTGTGGTTAAAATAACAGTTATCTTGCAATGTTGCCGGATTTTTTACCCTTTCGGTAATAGAAAAAGGTGATTAAAATTTACAAATATATTTGCAAAAATAAATTGCAAATAGAAATAAAGTCACATATTAATAACAAATACAACAAATTAAGAAAACACGACCTGGAATGATGTGAACTAATATGACTAAAATTAACCAGAATTAATCATAACTAACCTGAATTCACAAGAGCAAACCTGAACTAACCAGCATAAACCGGAACCAATCCCCACAAACTGGAACTAGCCAGACCGAAACAAAACAAAAAAAAAGCAAATCATACCCAAACTAACCAGAACAGATCTGAACTAACCTGTTGAGCATTTACTAATAAATTCTGCCTCCAACATATGTCCGAAGAACTTACCATAACAGAACTAATCGGACCTGAAATAGCCCTTCGAGCATTCAGTACTTCGTGCGTGTTACACTCACGCGAGACACTGAATGCTGCATCCAATAATTTTCTTTTATGTCGTTCCGAAATCTAAATAAATAAGAAAAAACTAAATTTGGCCACTTTATAATTCGGTAGTATTTTATGTTTGATGGTGTACATATATCACTGGACTTCAATATCATTTAACATGGCGATAAAAATAAATACAAATTTACATTTTTGAACATTTTGTTATGTCACAAAAAAAGTTTTTAATTAAAAAGTGGCAGTTTTGTGCACTGAAATTTATTTAGAGTAATATAAATTATAGTTCTTTACAAGAAAATCTGTAAAAAATCTATTATTTAATGCGTCTTTATAGTGATATGAAACCTAGTTCTTAAATTAACACGTATGATAAAAAAATTTTGCACTTTTTTGCTTTTGTTTCAATAACATGGACCATTCACTTTCCATATTTGTAGGAACTTTTCCTGTTATTTTTGGATGGTAAATCTCTTGCGAACTTTGAGACATATTTTTTTAAACACCCGTTATAATGTATATAAAAGTTTTCACAATCTAAAATACAAACTACTAAGGTGAGTGTAGACTAAACAAGTGGTAAGCAGGCCGAAAGGAATGAAAGCATTTTGAAACGTAATCGAAGCTATACGTGGTAAGTATTTATTTATATTGCGGTGAGTGAACATTCAGAAACGAAAAGTAAAAGTCAAAGCAAATGGCCTTATCCTTATTTATCTCAAAGATCCATCTATACGCACTACGCTGCTTTTTTTAAGCGTTTTTAGAATCTCAAAAAAATGACAGCTCAAAAACAACCATATGCAAATGCTTGGATTAATAACAGTCGGCTGAAATGATTTTGTAAAATAAGCCAATTCATTAATCCTTAATATTTTCATCTCAAAATTAAACAAAGAACCCTTTAGTTACTTATAATAAAAAATACACTTCCCGTCGGTAATGGTACCAACGCAGACCAAGTCAAGAATAGCTTATGTGTCCAAATTTCTCTCTTAAAAATTCGATAGTAACATGAAAAAATATAAACAAAGCACGGAACTGATCAAAATTTGAAGAAACGTACCATAAGAAAGATCAAAGAAAGAATTACGCTGAAATAGTAAGCAGGAAAACTGAGATTTAACTGGAAAAAAGGTAACAGTAAATTCAACAACAATAGAAATAAATACAGCCACTCACAGTCTGGTGACTGCCAAGCAAAATAACATAAATACAAGTAGAAGTCAAACAGTGATAATCAAATATAACATAAAATTGTATTTTGTAATGTGATACGAAACCACAAGGAAGTAGAACTACGGGATCTGTAGTAAAATCAAATGGTGTGTTTTATTCGAAGAATTTATGAAAGATACATGAAGAAAATGATATTGTGTTTGTCCATAATTTAGCTGAAATTTGAACCGTGACAATACAAAATAAAAACTTATTTATGTTCATTCAAAATTAGCATCATTTTATAGGCATAAAAAAGATTCTTGTTTGTTGATCAATGTTATTAATTTAAGTTTAGTTCTTTTCTATTTGTAAAAAAATGGAACAAATCCTCTTTTTCTTTAATTTGATATGTATTATATCTGTTAAATTAATACATTCTCATCTAAGCTTCATACCTTACCGTAGGTTGAACCTCCCAATTCTTCCGCCCGCTCCAATTATTCGCCATCCATTGTTGGTGAATTTTTCTATCGACTACAATCGAATTTGCAGATAAATAATGCATTGCGGACGGCGCTATTTATAGGTTAGTCACAATAGCTGGCGTGGTGCATACTTCATTGTTTTGCCTGGTCTAGAAAAAGTACCGAGACATGATCGGCGGTGCTCCATTGCATCGCGTAGAACCAATTACAAAAACGCGAACTCGATTACGAAATATCTTATACTTATTGCAGAGACCGAGACCAGGAGAGTTTAATTGATTAGTTTTTATTACACGAAGTTGAAGAGCTCGAAAATCTATTTTAGGTTATTTTATACGGTCTATTGTTCAGACTTAAAAAAAAAGAGATTTACGTTTATGCTTAATTTGGGGTTAAAATAATTTTTGAAATTCGATTTTTGTAATTCATTGAGACAATTAGAATGTGTTATTTTAATAGCATTGAAGAGTAAATTCCGAAATTATAATGTGAATAAACATTATTTTAAAGAAAATTGTGATAGCACGGCATATGCAGTTTTGATATACATTGCAGAGGTTCAGAGGGCGCCACCAGCAACATTTTCCCTACATCTAATGCTTCATAACTTTTTTTGCCTTTGAATGAACTGAGACTCTTCGTAGTCTCCCTTCACCCTTGGAGGTTAGGGAAAAAATTTTAGAAGAAGTAAAACTACCACACTCTGTATGATTATGAGATATCAGTGGTATTTTTCTCAGACAAGTTGACTATCTTAAAGACCTAAGAGTGCCGTTTGACTACAGGTTTATATTTGTCTATCATATTAATAATACAGTACCAATATCTTACCGAACGCCAAGCATTCTGGTAAGGTGTAATCAAGAGTTTAGATCCTTCCAAGTTATAAGCACATTACCATACGTTACATTATATACAGGTTGTTTCCAAATAACTGCAAAAATATTAGAGTCATTTTTGCGCTAATTGCTGACGCTGGTATTTGTGCTGATGCTTGTGCTGATGATTGTGCTAGTGCTGATGCTGGTATTTGTGCTGATGATTGTGCTGATGGTTGTGATGGTGCTGATATTGGTGTTTGTGCTGATTGTTGTGCTGACGTTTGTGCTGGTGCTGATGCTGGTGTTTGTGCTGATACTTGTGCTGATGGTTATGTTGATGTTTGGCTGATGCTTGTGCTGGTGCTGATGCTGGTGTTTGTGATGATGTTTGTGCTTATGCTTGTGCTGATGCTGGTGCTGATGAATGTGCTGATGCTTGTGCTGGTGCTGATGCTGATGCTGATGATGATGCTGATGCTGATGCTGATGCTGGTGCTGGTACTGCTTACTTATTTTACGAGAAGAGTACATAAAATTTAGAATGTAAGACGAACACATATGGTAAAAATTGCACACATTTCGTGAACATTATTAGTAGCATCAATCTAGAGCCAGACGACAGACTAATAAGCTTTGATGTGGAAAGTCTGTGTACTAATGTACCATTAGGGGAATCACTAAACATAATCAAAACTAGACTTTCAAATGATACTACTTTATCGGATCAAACCACGTTACCACTGGACGGGGTGATGGA
This sequence comes from Diaprepes abbreviatus, assembly GCA_034092305.1. NCBI lineage: Eukaryota > Metazoa > Arthropoda > Insecta > Coleoptera > Curculionidae > Diaprepes > Diaprepes abbreviatus. The sequence goes on along the minus strand of JASJET010000037.1, from coordinate 1,271,157 downwards.
TCTTTTAGAGTGTTGCCTGCGTAGTGCTTACTTTCAAGTAAAGGACAGGTTCTACGCTCAGGATGACGGGCTTCCGATGGGTTCTTCACTCTCTCCAGTCGTCGCCAATATATATATGGAATGGTTCAAAACTCGTGCCATAGAAACGGCAACAGTAAAACCGAAAGTCTGGTTGAGATATGTCGATGATACCTTCATCGTATGGAAAGGCAATGATCAAGAACTTAATGATTTTTTGAAACATCTAAATAACATTCGACCTATAACAAAGTTTACCATCGAAAAAGAAGTAAATGATCAATTGCCTTTCCTAGATGTCATGGTGAATCGCTCAAACGAAACTATTAAAACTTCAGTATGCAGAAAGCCAACACATACTGGACAATATCTTAATCATAGTTCCAATCATTCTGTTGTAACAAAACGGGGAATTATACGCAACCTCTATAATCGCCCTATATCTATATGCAATAATGCCGATTCATTGGAAAAAGAGGTAGCAAATATTAAATCCGATTTACAACAGAATGGTTATCCTTTGAAACTAATTGACGATGTTATAAATAACTTTAGAACACTGGACAGCAAGAAACACATTCTTTCTTCACAATTCCGTACATTAAGGGAACTTCGGAGAAAATAAGACGAATTGCCAGTAGTTATAATATAAAAACAGCCTTTAAATCAGGAAATACACTTAGAGCTCATTTAACAAAAACAAAACCAAAAAGTACCGATAAGAAAGAATGTGTTTACAAAGTTCCATGTGAGTGCGGTGAAATGTATATTGGAGAAACCAAACGATCACTAGAAGTTAGAATTAAGGAACATAAAACTCATACCCAAAAAGGGGAAACGTCGAGATCAGGTATTGCAGAACACGCCTGGGATAAACAACACCATATAAAATCGTCTGAGGCTGCATCAATATATATGGAAACCAACATGAAAAAAAGAAAATTTATAGAAGCAGCTTACATTAAAATCAATAATGGAATCTTCAGTAAACCGAGTGTTGAGATATCTTTGGCAATCACTGCTTTGTAACATCAAATCATTGAGGTGTGTACAGTGAAGCGAAACTTTGCGCTTCAGTGGACACAGTCTCTATATAAGCTCGTAGTCTTAAGACAAAACATTCAGTTTATACTTGATAAAGATTAGAGATACAATCTAATCGAAACATCGTAAAAATAAATAAAAATAAAGACAATGTAAGTCCGACAACCACATTTTAATCAAAGTGCTTTTAGCTGCTTTATTCCTAAGATTGTAAGGATAATATTGGATTAATTATTTATATTTACAAGCTTATATACATATTTTCTTTAATTTAAGGGAACAACAACATTTTGTTGCTCTCCTTTTGTCCAATAGTGTAACTATTCACGGTTCAATTGATCCATTTCTTAAAACTAAGGCAACCGTATAAAAACCCTTTAGCCAATCAATTCAAATTAGCGTTCCTCCTGAAAAATATTACGTTAATATTAATAATATTGAAACTTTTTCACTTTTACTTTCAGGCTTGCTCCTTGATTATACAGATGAAATCGAGTGGACCTTTCAAGGACCTTCTTTACACGAATCCCTACAAACGGCCTGGAATTTAACAGTTCACTTCTTCGGGTAATTATTACAAAGTGCGGTTAACCATCTGCTTATTGGCAGGCCGATAATTATTTTATACACGCTCAATTGGTAAAGAAGAGTAGGCCGGAATTCAACTTGTTCAATGTGGTATACTTAAATACTGTTAAACAGAATTAGATTTATGTTTCAGAGGAATTTATAATAGTAATTGGGTGAAGATCAAATTGATTAGTCCTGTATTGTATATGGTATTAAAGAATAATAATTAAGATCTGAGAAAGGATAATACGAAAATTATATAGTAAAAACAAGATATAAGACAAAGACACCTTCTTCAAGAGGAAAAAACAACTGTCAAACGAAAAAAAAATTAAAAAAGCTAGTTTAGACAACATCCTTAATGAGCTACTAAAATATAGGGGACCACAATTAATGCATAAACACTAACATCTGAAAAGATTACTGACGACTGGATAAGAAGTATCACAATAAAAATATTTGAACTCAGACATGAGATTATTCTTCTATAAATGTATCAATATCTCACAAAAATTGTAAGGATTCAGGAAGAATAGCTCAACATTGGAGACTCTCTACATAATCAGATAAGTCATGGAAAAGGCTATTGAATTTAGAAAGCAAGCATTTATGGGCTTTATAGATCTCACTAAAGCGTTCCATGGAATAAAGTTGAAGTACATCGTCAACCTAGCCAAAAGGAAAAGTATAACCAGAAATATAATAGATGTAACTAAAGAACTAAACACAAACACAACTACGTAAGTATTTTCCAACTAACAGTAGAGATTAAAACACCAACGAGCATCAGAAAAGATGATTCTTTAATTCCTCCACTCTTTAGCATTGTAACAAATACCACAAATAAATGATAGCCAATATTAAAGTAGTTTACTCTGCCGATGATGAAGTTAGTATGGCCAAAAATTAAGATGACCTACAAAGATTATTAATAATATCATATGCATGCCACCAAGGGCTCGTTTGGGTTGATGCTCGCTGGAGCGAGCAGATCGTGTATGAAGCGTGATGACATCATACAGAGTGTGCGTTTTCAAGCCAAACGTAAAAGTGTATTTTTCTAACCTATATGAATTCAGCCAGCTGATTTTTAGCTAATTTTTTCTTGAATTTTCCTATGGATCTTTGTGTTGTCCAGCACGCTTGGCAAAACATGTTTGTTCATAACAACAATAAAGAAGATGAAAAAAATAACTTAATTAAAGTTGAAAACTATGCAGAGTATACTGTGTGACATTACACAGGGCGTCAGTTTTTTATTTATTTCCAAATGTCTCGTAAGACACTCAAAATAATTCTGAACAAATTAATTCTAATAAATCCTCAGCCGTTGCGAAGTGATAATTATTTATTTAAAAATTTAAAATTACCATAGAACCATTTTTTTTAGGTTATAACAATGAATAAGCAGGCAAAGATCAAAAGATATAAAACCTGTGTTCAATCAATCATTATCCATACTGTAGAAACGAGATCCGACAAAACAAACAAAAAATATCCACCGAAATTCGGAAATGAAAATATTCAAGAACATATCCGGGTATACATTTAAAGGTATGAAGGGGAATGAAGACATAAGAAGAGAATGTGAAAAACAGACTATAGTAAGATGGGAATATGCAATATGTCGGCCATTCCCACAGTGCGAGAGAAGAAGAACAGTGAAAACAGTAATCTCTTCTTTTTCTGCTGGGCTAAGCACGGAACCAAACATAGACTATTGATGGCGTTTGGGGTTACATAGTTCTATTCGTCGCTAATTAGAAAGAGAGGTGATAATTGCTTTCACTCTTTTTCCTCTCTCGCACGGTGGGGACAGCCGGCATTGGGAACGCGCCATCTAGTTTTTCCTAAACCGATGGAATAAGAAAGATGCTAAAAAAGAGGATAGTAAAAAAGCCGGTAACAGAAAACCAAGAGCGCGACGGTCACCGGGCAGATCCCCAAAAGATAGAAAGTTTCGTGGACATCAACATCACAAGAAAATTTAGTTAAAAATGACAAACCAAAGAGTTAAACTTTCAAGAAAGAAAAGTTGAAAAGAAGATCAAATAAATTTGTTCTAATGTAGTTAACAAAATAGCCTTAAAATAATGGAGAAGGAGCTAGTTATGCACAATTTCCCTTTTATTTCTAATTGTATTTATGGCGAATTTCTTGTAAGTAAAAAATTAATATGTGAGAGTGCAATACTATTTTTGGGAAAATTATTAAACCAGAGGAACTATCAGCTTTTTTTAAGAAATCGAGACTAGTACATAATTTTTTTAAAAGCGTCCTCTTTGTAATAGTAAAATTGTTTGTATCAGATTGTAATGAGAATAAAAATTACTATAACATTAACTTATTAACTTTGTATCAAAACTCATATATTTACATTTAAAATGCTCCTGACAGTCCTTCCGTCATGGGCAGACTGACTTAGGCCTACGTAATACATTGTGTATGAACACCATAAATAAATATATTTGACATACTATAAGAATGAATTTTAGCCAACAATATAAAGTCCAATATATAACCACCCTTGTCTCCAAATTATTTAATTGCATATGCTTTGAAAATTAATTTGATGGTCCTTAACAAGTGTTATGTTTTAGTAACTAATTTTGAAAAGATTTTAATTTAAAAAAAGTGCCATCGAAATACAGAAGCACTATCTTAATGCGACAATGCAGCGTATAATAAACAAAAATAAGAGCACTACATTGGCAGATGAATAACAAGGGTTCCGGTCGGTGCAAGGATACTGTGTTCGTTAAAATGCAACTGACTTAAAGATTGATATGATACAACCGACTAGCTTTTATGAGCTTCTTTATGACACACTTCTACCTCTAATGTGATCAATAAGATAGGAAATATGCACTCAGCAAACACAATTCAGGCCAAAATAAATCGAGAACTTAAAGAGCAAATACCTGTAAGCGATCGCGAAGGAGACTCTTTAGACCCACTCACGTTTGACTTGGTAACGGATGAAATAATAAGGCAATACCAAAAAAGCGGTAGGCAGTCAAACTATAGAAGCGACTAGAACGATGACATGCTTAAACTTAACAATATAGTCACACAAACACCTTCAGATCCACAACAAATCACCAATTTACAAGACTACATGGATAAAACTAGAGACGGTAAAAATACAAAAAAAATCATATTAATGTCGACGAAAATGAAAATGGCACACAGAATTATTGATAAAACACTATTACAGGAAGAAATAATTGAGAAAATCAGACAAAAATGCAATTCAAACAGCATCTACGACTAACATGTAAAAAAATAGAACAAATATATCAATGATTAAATAGAAAGAAATCACCATTATGATGAAGAATCATAGAAAAACTACGTAAAAAGATGAAGTAAGAGTCTACAAGGCAAAGAAAAAATAGGCAACATGAATAACAAAGAAAAATAATTATTTTCATTCAGAATCGGCGATACGCCTTTTTTCTTGCTCTCCAATGATCCCTGTTTTGTGTTTTCCTCGCCCAATGCAGACCAGCCACTGTGTTTAGGTGATCACAGTACCTTATCTGTAGTCTACCTGTGCCTCTCTTTCTAGTGTAAGGTCACCATATGATTATGCCTCTATTCCATCTACTGTCCTGTGCTGTGGTTCCCACAAATTTCCACTTCAACTATGCCAATTGCTTTCTTGTACTTGTTTTCCACTGATTCTTTTTCGTAACCTTAAGTGAGATCCCTAACATCGATTTTTCCATAGCTCTCTATGTCAGTGTCTGAGTTTATATGTTGTATGTCTCGTCAGCCTCCAAGTATGTGCTCCATCTGCTAGTAAAATATGGGCCTTTAAATATAATTTTTCAGCAAAAAAGGTCTGACATGTTCTTATGTGACAATAACTGCAATTGTAATTTACATTGTTTATTATTAGTAAATATATTCTTACGATTTTAGAATTGGCCTACAAAAAATTTAAATTCTCCGGCTTACATAGTCTGATCTATTCTTATGTACAAAACACCGCGATTTACATCAATTTTCAAACTGAGGCTACAAATAATACCGTTGCTTGCCAGTACCGAAGATCACACGTTAAGATACCCATGTTGTACTGCAGTCTTGTTCCTTATGACTTTTATCCGATAATACGTCCCAAGGGGAATAAATTGCCATGTTACGATTTGCGCTTTTAGGTATTGCATAGATAGATAGAATCGACGAAATCTGAAGAAGCTGCATACACCTTTAGTTAGATTTTAGTTTGATTTATGCGCTAACATTCAAGAAAATTCTATTTTAAAGTAAATATATATTTAATAATACTATTTTCCAAGCTATGAGTGTCTCAAAAAGGCTATAAACAAGGCCTGAGTCTCTTTACTCCCACTCTATAGAAAATAAATAATAGTTAGGAGACAATAAATGAAGATTATAGATTCACTTACTCGGGGATTGAAGCTTCTAAGACGATTGCAAATTTCTCAAAGTGCTTTGGAAACTACAGATGTAGATTCTGAGTTTTTCTTTGAAATTGTGACAGATGATTTCCAGCCTCTCTCTTTGGGGGGGCGGTGATGTCACAAAAGTACAGTATGGCAAGCGAAAGCAAGTTGTCGACGGAGGGGAGGGGGGGACAGCAGCATACACATTCCTAGTATAAGAGGCAGAATCGAGTCTATTTTCCTGAACTCAAAGCCCTTGGGGGGGAGGGCGCTATTGCAAGAAAAGCAAGTTGTCAACGGGGATAAGTGCCAGCAGCGTACACATTCCTAATATAAAAGGCAGAATCGGTTTTATTTTCCTGAACTCAAAGTTCTTGGGAAGGGGAGGGGCGATCGCAAGCATACACATTCCTTTACTCTATTCAAGAACTAGAGAGAGTAATAAAACTCTTACCGAAACCTCCAACGATCTCCTCCAGTGCCGCAGGTAACTAAGGACTGCCGTAAATCTAATTATATTTAATTATATTTAAATATTATAAGCATTTATACATTTACTGCGACAATAAAATTTCTGATAGTTCAATTTAATTTCTGTCAGTGAGCAAAGTACACATATTACAGTGTGTCAGTGATTTATCTTGTTTGTGCTTGTTTTTATACATTATATGAGATTAGTGAGATACCCAAAAGATATGGTTTCCACATCTATATTTATTTCAAAATCGTTAAACCAGGGCATTTTTTCCTCAACCAGAAACTTATTACGATGAATGTTTAAGATATCAATATCTAGATAATAATGTTACAAGCTCTGTTGAGATGTGTTCCAACATGGCTATATACTATGTACCGAATACTGAAGGAGAAAAAAACCGTCGACAAAATTCTAACTAAAATCAATGAAGATCGGGATTTACCTGAAATTAAAAAAACTGAGGTCTGGAAATTGTTCGAAAAACTTAATTTAGCTGGGAAAAACCAGATAGGAAATCTGTTCCTATAGATCGTTCGGAAAATGTTCGTTGAGGAAGGAAATATCTCTCTCAAGTAAAAGGTAGAGTTGCTAGAAATATCACAACTTACAAAATTACTAATTTAACTGAACTTTTGAAAGATTTTTTTGAATAAAGTTACTGCAAAAAATTGAGAAAAATCCATATAATAAAAGAATAAAAGAAAATGTAGAAACTCGATCTCATAATCGGTGAAATAGAGAAACCGATTATAATTAATTTGAGAGAAGATAGCTTCACTGATTTTGATTACGAATTAGATACGTAATGTTTACCAGCGTAAACACAATTTATTATTTAAATTTTCTGTAACATATAAAAATTAATTATATTTGAATCCCTTTTTAGTGTTTAATTGTAATTCTGCAGATGGTTTAAGAAATAAAGAAACTGAAACGTCAAATATCCTAAAAATATTTTTAATTAATAATAAAAGGGCCGATAGCCCCAAAAATATTAATATTATATGGATGAATTTATTTTTTTATATATGTTTAACTTCTTGTATTTTTGACAATGGGTATTTTGTAAGTATTTAAATTATAACTTAGAATTTTTTGAGAGAAAAAGGCTACGTTTTAGTCTGAATGTGCCTAAAACGGTTTCTATGCCAAAATTAAAAATAATAAAAATACAGTTGTGATTTGTGTTATATATGTCAAAATTATCTATATTTTCTCAAGTATGTGAATTATTAAGAAATCGTAAGAAATAAAACAATATTATAAAAACTTCTTATTTTAAGTTTATTAGAGAAATAATATTCTTTGCCATAAATATTTAGTGATAAAATAAACGTCCTTCCGGCGCCTATGACAAGGATTAAAATCCTTTTTAACACTTCACACATCCAAATACCTATTGTTATCCAACCCAAATAGTCCATTATTATAGACCGGTTTTGTTATTGCAAAATTTCTAACCCATTCCTATAAAAAAGATATGTGTCTAACAGATTTTGCCAGAGACACCGGACTAAAGAACACAGATAGTTTGCGAAGAAAAAGAGGGTAAAAACTGATTTATTACTCTCTAGTTCTTGAATAAACTATAGTATAAGAGGCAAAATCGGGTCTATTTTCCTAAACTCAAAGCTCTTGGGGGGGGGGGGGGGGGGAATCGCCCCCCCCTCTTTGAATCTGCGCCTGCTTTGATCTACACACCAAATAAGTATGTGTGCAATGGGTACACGAGATTCTCCCCTACTAAATAAGACCGATCTACATTATAGTGCTGCTTTGGATACGCTTTTGGATTACTCTCGATTCGATCAAATGTTTTTATATGAAAAATACCTTAGGATATCAAAATCTCTACGAGAGCGAAAGTGTGAATAGATTCATTGTTTCTCCTGTAAGAATATTTTACCGGACAGAGAGCGTATTTAGAACGGCCCTTATAGTGAGAATCGAGCCTAAATCGGGTCGTTTTTTATGAAAACGTTTTGGTCAAAAAATATTCAGCGGCAAAATATTAGCTTTTTGCTTTTCCTATTTAAATGTGCAAACTATAATTTTTCAACCAACCTTCGTAAGCAAATAAAATGACTAATTTGTTTCGTGTTTCACTCTACTTTATTCCAAGAAAATCTTCAAGGGTGGCACAAACACAAGACCCAGTCATGAGAACTAGATAATTTCTATGGTACCATTGCGAAAGATATAAGAAATAAGAAATAGAGAACATGGCCGCACCTGCGCGGGCGAACATCAAGCTGTGCGAAATAATGCAAAATTATTATAATGTGCGCCCATTAGAATATTATTGCTTCGAATAAAATCTATCTCTCGTTTCCTATAGGGTGGATCATTAAATTTTTAAATAGGACTATAAATAATTTGAATAATAATATATATATATATATATATATATATATATACATATATATATATATATATATATATATATATATATATATATATATATATATATATATATATATATATATATATATGTATACAGGGTGATTCAAAAATCGATCACGAAACTTAAGGGGGTGATTCTACTTGACAAAATAAGGGTAGAGCTTCATATAATTTTTTTTCAAAATGTCATTCGTTTTCGAGTTACAAGCCGTCCAAGTTCAAGTTTTTATTTTTTGTTTTTTGAATTACTCGCTTACAGAAAAACCGATTTGACTAATATTTAAAAGATAGGCTAAGTCTTCTGCGCTTCATCATTTTAGTAACAATTCACATTGATTGTTTGCCGCTAGAGGGCACTTTACCTACATTGAAAATTGTTTTTTTGTCATAATTTTTTAGTATTGACAGCTACAGTAGTTTTTGGCATAATTTCTGAAAGACTGATGCCAGGCCTTTAAAAAAGGTGCTCTTTATTTACATCGCTAAACCCAACGGTTTAGAGGTAAATCACCCTTAAAAATTAAGTGGTAAATTTACTTTTCTCATTTCATTACCACCAGCTACCAGGTAAATAGCTATCAAAGTATACTAGAGCTGTCAGTTTAACATCAAATAAATTCGCTTTTTAAACTATTTAATTTATAATCTTAAAATAACTAATAATGGCTTGGGTGTATGGGGTTGTGTTGGAGGGGTAGCACCTTTTGTCGCCAACGGTCGCATCTGACGATATAATCGGCAGATGGTTGGAGATAACTGGTCCCCACAAGACACCCAGTTCTCATCTATGGCTCCCCGCGCCACACCCTGGAAACTGCATCGACCTGCAGGCCAAACTAGATGAGGATCGCTAGATATAGCTAAACTTGGTGGAGGGCAGCAGCGACCACCAATACCGACGTGAGGCGTAAGTGGAATGCCCATGGACCGGCTCACGAATGGACTTCCACAGGCAAGACTGAGACAGTTAAAAGGCTGTGGTACTGCGATGCGGAAGGCAAGAGGGAAACCACCGCATTAATTTCCCCAGGACATCCGTCCGTACAAATTCTTATCATGTTGGAAGAACTCAATGAAATGGCCTCCAGTCCCGGGCAGGCCTTAAATGGCCAGGAGGTGCGAAGAATCCCCCGGTTCCGACTGGATAAGAAGATTAAAATAGCAACTTGGAACGTACGCACTTTGCATGCAGCTGGAAAACTTGACAATTTGATTCAAGAAATGGAGAGAATGGAGATCGGCATTCTCGGGGTCAGCGAGATTCGATGGAGCGGTGATGGGGTAGTCCAATCAAATGGTAAAGTTCTTTACTACTCCGGCAGTAATATAACGGACCGAAACCATCGCCATGGTGTTAGTATCTTGATAGAAGAAAATTTACGAAAATCGGTAAAAAACTTTGTACCACTCTCTGAAAGAGTCGCTCTTCTTCAACTTTGCGGCAAACCGACTAATATCAACATAGTCCAAATATACGCTCCCACGGCGGATAAACCCGACGAAGAAGTCGAAGAATTTTATAGGCAACTCGATCAAGCCCTAAAACTTACAAAACCACATGAAATAAACGTGGTGCTGGGAGATTTTAACGCGAAGGTGGGAGCAGGCAGGGTGGACCCTATAGTAGGAGATTACGGTCTAGGACAAAGGAACGACAGGGGACAGAGACTGATCCAATACTGCGAGGAAAACAATCTGGTAATAACAAATACATGGTACAAATTACCGCCCAGACGATTATATACCTGGAAATCACCGCAAGACGGTGGGCAACACATCGTTCGCAATCAGATTGATTTTATTACAATCAACCGCAGATTTAGAAATTCGATCACCAGGGTCACAACATTGCCAGGCGCTGACATAGAGTCAGATCATAATCCGCTTTGCGCAAGCATTAATCTGAGACTTGCTAGGGCCAAGAGAAAGAACAGCAGAAAGACACTAGACCTCAAACTACTCCGAAATAGCGAGACGAGATCACAATATAAACATCACTTAAACTTAGAGCTCTCTAGTGTCACTGCGACAGAAGACATCGAGGAACACTGGTCTAACATCAAAAAAGCCTTCAATGACACAAATAGTACATTTTTAATTAGAGAAAGACCAACAAATAAAAATCAATGGATGACAAGGGAAATTCTTGAACTAATGGAAAAACGTAGAATCTGTAAAAACCAGGGAGACGTCAATAACTACCGAAACTATCAGAGAAAAGTTCGAAACGAAGTAAGGGTGGCTAAGGAAAAATGGTTAACAGAACAGTGCATGGACGCTGAAAATCTACACAACCTGGGTGACAGCTTCCATCTCCACAAAAAGGTAAAAGAAATAGCTGGACTCTATAGGAAAAAACCGATAAGCTATATTAAAAACGATCTTGATGAAATCATATTAGAACCCGAGAGAATATTAGAAACTTGGAAAACCTATGCAACCAGTCTCTTTAGCGACGACAGGCCCCAGGATCCACCAAATATAGATAACAACTCACTGTCTGGACCGAGTATATTGGAAAGTGAGATTGTTCACGCTATGAAACTATCGAAAAACAATAAAGCCCCTGGGCCAGATAATATGTACTCCGAGACTTTCAATTTGATAAGTGAAGATAACTTAAAAATACTGGTAAGGCTTTTCAACCAGATCTACGATACTGGAATATTTCCTGAGGACTGGCTCCGCTCTACATTTATCACACTGCCAAACTCAGCTAATGCACGAGCATGTAAAGACCACCGTCTTATTAGCCTAATGAGCCACTTTTTAAAGCTCTTTCTGAGAATCTTGCACACTAGACTATACAGAAGATGCGAAGAGGCTAGTGGACTTAGTCAATTTGGTTTTAGAAATGGATTTGGAACCAGGGAGGCCGTTTTCAGCCTTTGTATGTTGGTGCAAAACTGCCTTGATCAACAGAAAAACGTTTTCATATGCTTCATAGACTATGAAAAAGCTTTTGATAATGTGAAACATGAGCTTTTAATAACATGCCTTCAAGATCTGGGCCTGGATGATAAGGACTTTAGACTTATTGCCAATCTATACTGGAATCAGACAGGGGAAATGTGAATTAACAATTTAACAACAGAAGAATTCGAGATAAGGAAGGGTGTTAGACAGGGTTGTATTTTGTCACCAATGTTGTTTAATATGTATGTGGAAAGAGCATTCGTTGAGGCGGTCTCGAATAGCTCTATAGGAATTAAAGTTAACGGCATTCCCATCAATAACATACGCTATGCAGATGATACTGCAATCATAGCAGATAATGCAAATGATATGCAAACGCTATTGGATGCTGTTAACGATTCAAGCAAGCGAATCGGGCTAAAAATTAATATCAGCAAGACAAAATTTATGGTTGTGGCTAAAGATAACATACCTAACATCAACCTGAACATCGAGGGACAGACCATTGATCAAGTAACCAAATTTAAATACTTAGGTTGCCTCGTAAACGATAAGTGGGACCCGGATCGAAATTAGGAGTAAAATAGAACAAGCCAGAACCACCTTTCCGAAACTTAAAAGGTTCTTGACCAACAAAGACCTGAGATTTGAACTAAGATATAGGATGGTCAAATGTTATGTTTGGTCCGTTCTTCTGTACGGTGTAGAAACATGGACTCTCAAGTCAACAACCATAAATAAAATTGAAGCGTTCGAAATGTGGACGCTAAGGCGAATGCTTAGAATTCCCTGGACCGCCCACAAAAGAAATGAGGAGGTGCTTCAAATCGCCAACCTAGAAGATCGCGAACTGTTTGAAAACATTAAAACGAGAAAAGTCTCCTACCTTGGCCACATTTTGCGTGGAGAACGCTATTATTTCCAGCGTCTTGTGCTGGAAGGGAAGATCGAAGGAGGAAAGAGAGGATTGGGTAGAAAAAAACTGTCCTGGCTCCGGAACATCCGCCAGTGGACGGGAATGCACGATTTACAGACACTCCAGAGTGCTGCTATTGATAGAATTATATGATGGGAAGAAGTCGGAGGACGCCTACGCAGGAATCTGCACGGCACTTTGAGAAGAGAAGAAGAGGATGGCTAATCAGTAAATATTCATATTATGGATTATTGCGATATACATTTAATTGATAAAAATTAATGAAACAGTACTAAACAAACTAAAAAAGATTCTCAAAATGTCCCCTATTTTCTTCAATACATTTCCTAACACTCTTCAAAAAATGTCGCCTAACTCGATGAAAAATTTCTGGTGTTTCTTTAATAATTTGGCACTTTTCGATTATCCTGAAGCGAAGATCCTCGACGTTGATTACTGGAATATCGTACACCAATTGTTTCAAATGACCCCAAAAGAAAAAATCCATAGGATTAAGGTCTGGTGACCTCGCTGCCCATGCCAATGGTCCACTTCGTCCTATCCATCGCTCAGGATACGTTGCATTCAAATACTGTCGGACACGTATACTAAAGTGGGGCGGAGCTCCGTCTTGGAGGATCCACATGTTCGCCCTTACTTCCAATGGCACATCTTCCAGATACAATGGGAGACGATTTTGGATAAAATCTAAGTATACGTCACCAGTTAATGGGCCATCAAAGAAATGAGGACCAATAAGGTAATCTCCTATTATCCCTGCCCACACATTTAGTGAAAATCTACGCTGATGTTTCGTTTCTACCACATTGTTTGGGTTCTCGTAAGCATATGTGTGGATGTTGTGTAGATTTGTTATGCCATCACGAGTGAAACCAGCTTCGTCAGTGAATAATATGACGCCAATTAATCGATTATCGTGTTCATACTTAGCTAGGATCTGATTGCACATTTCCAACCGTCTCGGCCGATCATCGTCATAAAGAGCCTGCACCTTTTTTGAATGAAACGGGTAGAGTTGTTCTTCTCTTAGTATCCTCCATGAACTAGCCTGACAGAGCCGCACTTCATTCCCAATTTTTCTAGTACTAATACCTGGATTATCTTCAATAATTTCAAGCACTCTTTCTTCTTGTTGCACGTTTCTAGCAGTTCTAGGTCTTCCCCTATTTCCATTATAACTTTTAAAGGAACCACATTCCGCAAGCCTCCTGTGCACACTGGAAAATGTTTGAGCATGAGGGATATTTCTTTCCGGATAACTCTCCATATAATATCTTCTTGCCAACTCTGCATTACCATTTGCTTTTCCATAACAAAAATGGATATCACAATATTCGATATTTGAATATTGGTGATTAGCCATTATTAGTTATTTTAAGATTATAAATTAAATAGTTTAAAAAGCGAATTTATTTGATGTTAAACTGACAGCTCTAGTATACTTTGATAGCTATTTACCTGGTAGCTGGTGGTAATGAAATGAGAAAAGTAAATTTACCACTTAATTTTTAAGGGTGATTTACGTCTAAACCGTTGGGTTTAGCGATGTAAATAAAGAGCACCTTTTTTAAAGGCCTGGCATCAGTCTTTCAGAAATTATGCCAAAAACTACTGTAGCTGTCAACACTAAAAAATTATGACAAAAAAACAATTTTCAATGTAGGTAAAGTGCCCTCTAGCGGCAAACAATCAATGTGAATTGTTACTAAAATGATGAAGCGCAGAAGACTTAGCCTATCTTTCAAATATTAGTCAAATCGGTTTTCCTGTAAGCGAGTAATTCAAAAAACAAAAAATAAAAACTTGAACTTGGACGGCTTGTAACTCGAAAACGAATGACATTTTGAAAAAAAATTATATGAAGCTCTACCATTATTTTGTCAAGTAGAATCACCCCCTTAAGTTTCGTGATCGATTTTTGAATCACCCTATATATATATCCCTGGAATTTGAAGGAAACTAGTTGTTTTTATTTTATTTTATTTACTTACACTGCCCTACAGGACCAGAGTCCCTATTATTAGGCAGGAGAAAGAACAGAGTTACATAAATCCTAAAGTTATATATATAAATATATATATATATATATATATATATATATATATATATATATATATATATATATTAGAGCCTAAAACAGGCGCCCCCTCTTTTGGGCTCTAATAGAATAGAGATCTTTTATTTTCTACAAAACATGAAATGAATTCATTAAAAAAGATACTCCTAAACTTGAAGAAAAATACTGAGATACTGAGTGAAAATTTTAAAAAAAATTAAAATTTGTCGAGATTAATTCAATTGTTTTTTTGCTTACTCGAGGAGCCTAGAAAAATGTAATAATGTATTTAATAGCCATAGGGTCAGGGAAAATGGTAAACATGTTCTTCAAACCGAACTTAAAATACTATCTAAATTAAGACTTTCTATCTATTCTATAAAAAACTAACATATTCTTAAATTTTAAGTACTGGTCTTATGAGATATAATAAAAGAATTGGGGTTAAAAATTGAATATAAATCTATCTTTATCCATTATATCATTAAATTAGGACATGTTGTGTTCTGGAGTGGTTGGAGACCGTCAGTACTCTAATTTAGCTTCAAAACAATTTGCCTGATCAGTTAGTCGTCAAATTATTTAAGTTCTAATTTCATGGTAAATATGAGAAATTTTCTCTAAAATGATAAGTTTAAAACCAAGGTTTGTATCTTGTAAAGCCTAGGAACATTTGCTAATAATCTTATAAATATGTGTTCATGTTCCAGAGCAAGTAGATCCTTTTACTGAGGTTTACAAATGTCGCTGGTGGCTGGTGTTAAACTAGGCGATCAACTTTCTAACAAAGTAGGCATAAAGCGTGGTGTAAGACAAGGGTGCGTACTCCACTGTTGCTATTTACCTTGTACTCGGAGGACACTATTCAGAAAGCACTAGCAGAAACAACAATAGTTGTTAATGAAACCAATGAATATACAGAAGAAATTCGGATACCAATCGGAAAAGCAAGAAATATATTCAATAAGATGAGGAAGGTAATCGACTGAAGGCATTCGAAATTTGGGCATATAGGAGGAATTTGAAGATACAATGGATAAATAAAATATCAAACATGGCGGTATTGAAAGAATATGGAAAGGGAAAGAGATGTTAAACACAATAAAAATAAGAAAGTTACAATATTTAAGTCATCTTATGAGAGGAGAAAAATACGCTCTTTTACAATTGATCACTCATGGCAAGATTCGTGGAAAAAGGAGCATAGAAAGACAACTTGAGAAAGTAGTAAAACTACAGTTCCATCGAGTTGTTTAGAGCTGCGATATAAAAGATAAGAATAGCTGTGATGATAGCCAAAGTTCTCAAAGGAGATGTCATTTGAAGAAAAAGAACAAATGTCGCTATTTAATAAAGGAATCACTGAATGAAGTCTGCGTAATATATTAATAGAACCATATAAAGGAAAGACATACTTTCTTATAACATTGTACATTTGTCTTACAGTTCTTATATGAACAAAAAAACTATAGATATAAGATTTTAAATACTTTCGGCACAGTGCGGTAAATTAAGCGTCGATGAATACATAATATGGTACAAAATAAACCTGAAGGTCTGAAAGTCTGGTAGTCACGGAAACTTCAAGCCTAGCAGTGGAGTAGATTTGGGTACTCGAACACTCAAATATGAAATATATATATATATATATATATATATATATATATATATATATATATATATATATATATATATATATATATACATATATGTATATATATATATATATATATATATATATATATATATATATATATATACACATGGTATCAGAAAAGTGCAGTATGGCAAGCGAAAGCGAGTTGTCGACGGGGGGAGAGATACCAGTAACATTCCCATTTATAGTGTAAAAGCCAGGGTCGGGTCTATTGTTCGAAATTTGAAGCTCTTGGAGAGGGGGGGATCACAAGAAAAAACAAGTTCCCGACAGGTGGGGAAGATGCGAGCAGCCCCCCCCCTGCCTTGGATCCGCGCCTTTACCCAAAACAGATCCTTGAGGAACACCCAACATTACTATAAAATTGCTAAATCTATGACCACGGTATTCAACATAGTGAGAGTGGTTTAGTAGGTAACTTTCGAAAAATCTAATAAGAATGTCATTAAAACCAAAGTCCGACAATTTGGAAAGTAAAACACCGTCATCAAGTCGATCAAATGCTTTGGAAAAATCTGTGTAAACAACGTCGACCTGAGTGCCAGAATCAATACGCTCTGAGACATACTGCGCGAAAGCACAAAGATTGGCACGGTTGACTTTCCAGAAGCAAAACCATGCTGCTGATCGATCATAAGAGGCGGAATGTTAAAAAATATTTGTTCCTGAAGAACCCGCTCAAATACCTTTGCAAAATTACACATTATCGCTATAGGGTGATAATTTTCGACTCTGGTTCTATCATCCTTTTAAAAAACTGGACAGATTTTTAATTCCTTCCATAGATCTGGAAAAATAAATTTCTAAATGTATAAATTAAAAATTATAGATTAAAAATTATAAACATTTTGGCACTATTGAAATACTTCCAAACACTGGAAAAAAAACTTTCGAAGATACTAACTGTGGACAATATGTGTGAAAAAACAAAATTATTGTAATAATGTGGTCGCAATTTGTCGCCAACCTTTTTTCGCTTCTTTTTTCGGATTTTTGAGTTAAATCAATTTCGATCATTTTGAATTCTATTGACGAGAATAAAACATATCATTATAGGCAGAAGGTGTGCCATTTCCCTTTTAATTATTTATTATTTGTCCGTAGAATTAAATCATGCATTTGACAAATTTTTCCTAATGTTAATTTTCCATTACTTTATCTCATCTCATTAAAAAAAAAATAATTTAATTCTGGTAAATTTTCAATTAATAATACAATAATTTAATTATTAATTACTTCGTCAAATGATAAGTTCAAAAATGGCATTATCATTTATTTCGTTAATTGATAATTGTAGAAATAAAATTACCAATTACTTTATTAATTGATAATTTTGGGAATCAAATTACCAATTGCTTCATTTAATGATAATATTTTCAAAATTATCAATGGTGAAGTAATTGATATTTCTATTTCATGAATTCAGTGATAATATTACCCGATAATATTACTAAAATATTATTGCCTATCTCTGGATAATTTTAAGTGAACTTCTTCCTTTTCAGACCTGAACATTTTGTTGGGATCTGACTATTCTCTTTAAGAATTTTTCAGAACTTAAAAATGGGATTATATTTGAAAGTTTTCAAACTATAGGTAATTTCAACTATTTATAATTTCAAATGTGTAATAATCCTTGAAACTGATACAGCTTACACCCTGTAGGTGCATTAACTTTGACTCTGTTTCAAATAATTCTATTTATAACATTATACCGAGACAAACGTTCGTGCATAAATTGATAGGTTCATTAATTGTGAAGCTGACGCTGAAATTAATTTGTTGCTTTTAAACCCCGCTGGGAAAAATTTGAATTATTAATTTTAAATAGATGCTTGCAAAACTGTCTAATGGATACTTTAATTACCTCTTTGCAACAGTCAGTGTGTAAACACGATTTTTCTAACATGAATCGTATCACCTACTTTGAATTATGCACCACAAAAGTTGTATATTTATCAATGACAAGGGTCACGTTTGTGAGTCATGAGGACTGAAAAGGACTAAATATGTGTATTGAAACTTTAACCCACCTCTTAGTGAGCCATTAAATCTGATTCTTCAACCGCTAATAAAGTGACAGATAAATTGATGAAGAATTTTGTCACGGTTAAAAATTTATCTTAAATTTACTATGGTTAATTTGGTTCATTTTACTTTCTTTTTACTAATATTCACGTTTTGGGCAGCAGTATATCATTGTTATTAAGCATTTCTCATTTCTCATTCGTATAACAGCCTAATATTCACTGCATTTTTGGGTCCTATTGCTTTTCGAGCCATTTCAAATTTCACTCTCTTACAAAGTTTCTTCCCAACTTAATCATTTTCTTTATCTTTCAGTAATTTGCCTATAAGAAATACAGCCCTAATTAAAATCCTTTCATAACTTATATTTTTAGGTCGGCAACTTTACGTCACTGTTTTAGGTTGTTTATATTAAAATAGAATGTTGTTATTTACCTTTTTATAAGAGATCATTTTTTTTGTGCTTATTATTTCAGATTAAATTGTTATATTTATCTATTTTAGTTACAGTTTTCCGAATTTTTATTTGAAGTATTTTCAAGAGTTTGTTTACATTTTTGTTGGGGTTATGTCATCTTTTCAGCTGACTTTTAGGCAAATTTGCATTCTTTTAGGCCGTTGCATTTTGGGAGGAAATTTGGGTGAGTAACTAATACCGTGTTGCTAATGGCTGAGGGAAAATTCTTATTTGCTATTTTAGGGATCAACAATGAAGTTCTATTTCATTTTGAGTCGAAAATGTCAACGACTTATTAGTTAGCAATGCTGTTTAAGCCCACTATTTTGAGCTGTTCTTTTTTTGCCGAATTGCTACTTGTTTAAGGCCCCTTTTGTCTCGCGCCCTATGTTGAGGGAAAAAAAGCTCACACAGCGCAGGTTTCGGGCTTCCTATAAAATGGCGAGAATTTAACTGTCAATTCTACTTTTTCCTATGAAGTTTTGCATTGTTGAGTCAAGAAATTTGCCACCTGAAGGGACACCTCAGGAAACTTGGACTTGTAGAAAGAGAAGAGTGCAGTGTCTATGAGGAGGACGAAACCTCTATTCATATCTTTGCAGAGTACAGCGCTTTAGAAATCCCTAGAATTCGGTTCTTGGTACCATACCAAATCGAAGAAGGGGAGATACCCACCTTGAAGCAGTCCAACATCCTGAAATTCCTGAGTGAAATAGGACTGGAGGACCTGCTCTAACCGATATAGTAACTCTTACGACTGGGCAGCAGTAAGGGGGTACAACAGATCTATCTGGTCGCAGTGTACAGATCCCCAAATCTACGCACATTCATAGTATTTTTTAATAATTTAAGACAATGTATTTTTTATTTTATTTTTGAAGGCTTGTCAAATGTCATGTCAAATAAAGATCGCTTTTTGAGAGAAAAAAA
The DNA here is from genome assembly GCA_034092305.1 of Diaprepes abbreviatus. NCBI lineage: Eukaryota > Metazoa > Arthropoda > Insecta > Coleoptera > Curculionidae > Diaprepes > Diaprepes abbreviatus. The sequence continues at coordinate 1,251,248 of JASJET010000037.1, read as the reverse complement.
TTGATAAGACACAATATTACTTTGCAGAGCTGCATAGAAAGAAGCTATTCTGGCAATTTCTAAGTTGTGAAAATTTCAGGTCCCAAACCAAGATAGGTAATATAATTAGTTTGTGCCTAATCAGCTCAGAGCAATTTTGACTTTGGTTGCCACTAGGAATATACCCGGTTTTTAGTTTTTTCTCTCATCATAAAAGATCCCTTGATAAGTCCTAACTTTAATTTCTTATTTCAAAATTCTAGATATTTTAATGTATTTGGAAAATAAATAATCAGACTTACCTCATTCGTCGGCCAAAAACTACATTGTTTCTAAGCTATGTTTTTATTACAGGCCTTTTTCTTTTCCTTTTCCCTCTTTTCGTTCTGTTTTGTCTGCTCTCGGTACTTTTCTCCTTCTGCCTATCTTGTTCCATGTTTAAGTCATCGCCCTGTTACACATCACGTTCGAGTTTAACTACAAGCCACAACTTAGTATTTGAGTATTCGCGTATCCAAATCTGCTCTACTGCCAGGATCGAAGTTTCCGTGACTACCAAACTTAAAGAACTTCAGATTTATCTATTTTGTGCTATATCATGTATTCATGAACACTTAGTTTACCGCACTGTACTGGAAGTATTTAAAAACCTAAGTCTATAGTATTCTGGTTCATATAACAGCTGTAAGACAAATGTACAATATTATAAGAACGTGTCTCTTTTCTTTATGTGGTCTATTAATATATTACCCAAAGTTCATTCAGTGAATCCTTTGTTGAATAGCAACACTTGTTCTTCTTCTTTGAGAAGGTTGGTTATCATCACAGCTATTCTAATCTTTGATATTGCAGCTCTAAATAACTCAGTTATACCACTTTCTCAAATTGTTCGACCATGAAATGCGTCGTCTTCCAATGTTCCTCTTTCCACTAATCTTGCCCTGAATGATCAATTGTCAAAGAGCGTATTTTTCTCCTCCCATACCGTGACCTAGGTATTGTAACTTTCTTATTTTTTATTATTTTAATATTTCTTTCACTTTCTCAATTATTTCAAGTACCGCCATATTTAATATTTTATCTATCCATCGTTCATCTTCAAAATCTTCCTATATGCCCACATTTCGCATGCCTCCAGTCGATTAGTGATGTCCTGTTTTAAAGTCCAAGCTTCCATCCCGTAAAGCAACATCGAGAATACATAACACCTTAGGATCCTGATTTTGAGATGTAGGCTAATTTCTTGACCACAAAATACCTTTCTCATCTTATTGAATACTAGCTTGTCCGATTCGTATTCGAATTTCTTCTGTATATTCATTAGTTTCATTAACAACTAGTCTCAGATACTTATATTTCTTTACCTTTTCTACTGGTTATTCTTTGATCCATCTTGGCGTTGCTGTGATTTTGTTATGGTAATGAATTTAGATTTTTTGCATTCAAATTGAGGCCACATTCCTCACTGCTCACTATTACCTGATGTACTAATTTCCATAGCTCTCCTAATGACTCTGCAATGAGAATGGTGTCATCTGCGTATCTGATGTTATTAATAACTCTTCCGTTTACTTTTATTCCAATTGTTGTTTCTTCTAGTGCTTTCCGAGTAATGTCCTAATGCAACTTTGTCTTATACCACGCTTTATGTCTACTTCGTCTGAAACTTCATCGCCTAGTTTAACACTAGCCACAAACAACACTTGTAAACATCAGTAAAAAGATCTATTTGCCCTTTAACATAAACATATTTTTATAAGATTACTAACAAATGTTTTTAGGCATTACAACATACAAACCTTGGTTTTAAACTTATGATTTTAGAGAAAATAGCTGCTCGCATGAAATTAGAAGTTAAATAATTTGACGACTAACTGATCAGACAAATTATTTTGAAGTTAAATTAGAGTACTGACGGTCTCCAGCCACTCCAGAGCATAACCTATCCTAATTTAATGATATAACGGATAAAGAAAAATTTAAATTCAATTTTCAACCCCAATTCTTTTATTATATTTCATAAGACCAGTACCTGAAATATAAGAATATGTTAGTTTTTTATAGAATCCACCTATAATATTGAGACAGTAAGTCTTAATTTAAATAGTATTTTAAGTTCGGTTTGAAGAACATGTTTACCATTTTCCCTGAGCCTATCGCTATTAAATATCTTATTATATTTTTCTAGGCTCCTCGAGTAAGCAGAAAAACAATTTAATTAATTTCGACAGCTTTTGTAATTTTATTTACTAAACTATTAAAAATTTTCACTCAGTATATCAGTATTTTTCTTCAAATTGGGGAGTTTCTTTTTTAATGAGTTAATTTTCTGTTTTGTACAAAATAAAAGTTCTCTACTCTATAAGACCCAAAACAAGGGGCGCCTTTAACCCAACCACTTTCCGGCCTCTTTTTAGCTAATCAAATTAACACCCCGAAAAATAGAAATCCTAGTAATAAGATCATTTGAACAAAAAAAACCTAATAACCTCTTTATTTACCAATACCGTGATCAATGTATCATACAATTTTATGTAGAAATTATCACATATTTAGTCACTAGAGTTCTCATTGTTCAACAACTTTTAAACAAAGTGCAGTAATGCTTTATATAAACTAGAAAAAATAACTTTATTAAATTAAAATGTAGATTAAAAAATATTTTAATGTCACCAGCAGGACTGGATAATCGATATTGTCATTAACAAGCATGTTCAAAAGGCTTTTGAGTTTATTTATTTACTATGTATAAGGACACGTGATAAAGTGCAATTTAAAAAGAAACGAAATAAGCCAATCCCATATACGTAGTTGAGTTTGCATGTGGTCCACATTCATCTAACTTAAACAAATTAACGTCATACACACAATTATTATTGTCTCAATCAAACTCCTTTCGAATTTTTTACAGATAATGATCACACGCTAACAATATAGGCATTTTTTCAACCGAGAGTAATTCAATTACTCACTTTCCTAAACCGTATCTCTGTTTCATCTCAAAGTCATAACAAGAACGCAAAGTTGAGAAATTTGACATTCTTTTGTAGGCCAAAATCGGGCTACAGAATCGAAAGATTTATTACGCATTTTGTCGTCCGGTCTATTCAAACTACCTAAATTATTCAATGGTGATAAAAAAACGATAATTTAAGCATAGATTGCAGAGGCGTATCTTTAAGTTGGTTTTCTATACAGGATGAAACCGTAAAAATAAATGGAATATATTTCCTGGAGAGCACAAATAAATGTAACACGTTCACCAACTGTAATTTAAAACATTTTAATTGTGAATTATATAGCATCAACTATAATCAAAATTTAGTATTTCATATACAGGTCTGGAATATCCACACCAGAAACTGGACGTTTCTTAAGTAAAATAAAGAAAATACTATATTTTTCATCAAATCAGAATGAGACAGAAGAATAAGCATCGTAAGCATCGACATACGTGTAAATTACCAGTTTGGCCCTCGGATGAGGGGTAATCCAATGCTGGCGCGGTGAGAGCGGGCGGCAGCATACGCCACGCCCTAGCACAACAAGAGGATTCCAAGTTATTTGATTTCATTCGGCCGTAGAAGCGTAAGTACCGTGTTTCGCGCCAAATTTTTTTGTTACAATGGTAGTTTATTCCACGGAACAAAAAGAGCACATTATTAAGTGGTACGCTATTCTGGTAAATAATCGACAGATTTGTATTTATGTCCGAAAATCATCCTGTTCCTTGAAAATTTCGAATTTCGGAAAGTATTAAAAAAATTTGAGACAACCGGTTGTCTAGAAATATGTAAAAAATGCACTGATAATAATGAGGAGCAACCGGTTCCTCAATTTAGTGAAGAACGAGCAAATCGGGGAGACTGACGTTTGTAGTTTAGCAGAAATTAATTTTCCTTGCCATAGTACCGTAATTGCCGAAGAACTTGATATGAACGCTCGAACAGTTCGGAATATTTTAAAGCTAATAGGGATATAACCCCTGAAGTTTTGGCAAATACGCGAACCATATTTTACAATAGACTGGGTTATTGTCTCGCTCAAAGTGGAGGCCTGTTTGAACACCTCTTGTAGACTTTTAGGTGTTTTTCTTAATTTAAATTGATTTTAATTATGTGTTTATTTATTTACAATTACTGAACGTGTTACTTTTATTTTTTACCAGAATAAAAGATTATTTTTGAGAATGATTTTTAATTTTAAAGTGGTCTATTAGCTTATTTACTTAGAAATTACCATTGCGTTTCACTAGTATTTTTATTAGAATAGATGTTTATTTTGTAACAGAAATATCAATTTTCTTTACGCTCAATGCCCAACAAAAACTAATTTTTTGTATTTCGACTATTTAATGTATTTAAAACAATCAATGTATCAAATAGTCATTAAATATTTCAAATTCCGTCGATTACGTTATAAGGTTAGAGGAAAAGTAAGTACACCCTCTCATTTGTTTCAAGGTACTGCTCGTCTTCGTGTCGCACGGAAGTTAGCGGGGGTAATATTGCGGTAGGCGTTCCCTACGATCTTCTATCCGAACTATCTGAAAGAAGTTAGTCGGGCTTAGTAGGTTAGAATTTGAGAAACGGACAAAATAATTTCTAGTTAAGAAATTTAAAATAGAAGTTTGGTTTAGTAACGTTTCTATTAAACCTCGGTAATATGAACGGCCAGTCTTTTCTTTCTAAAGTTTCGTCTCAGGTTAAAGGCAACAGTTTTGTGGTTGCGTCGCGCCCAGTTATATTTGTGCGCCTCTTTTCTATTTGGCATTGGATTGTCGAGAAACAAATATCAACGATTACAAAATTGAGCTAAACAGAAAGGAAGTAATATATTTTCGCCGTACTCTGGTGTGTAAAATACAAAAAAAAAAAGCATTTTATCCACATGACGAGTATCTAACTTTTACTAAATCAAAAGCCGAGGTTAAATTCCAAGGCTTACTGGATCATACAGTGGATCGAATTATATTGCTTAAAATTAGACGCCCTTGAACAAATCGATAAATTAGATTTGCAGATATGAGTTTCATTTGCAAATGGGGCTTCGATGGAACGTCAGGTCAGAGCCCGTACAAAATAAAATTCACTGATCCGACTATTTCTGATACAAACTTGTTCCTAACCTCTCTTATTCCACTTCAATTAGCAGGTATTAACATGCGAACTCAACAAGAACAGATTGTGTTGTACAATTCCAAACCCTCGTCTACTATGAATTGCGGGCCTCTGAAAGTTGAATTTATTAAGAAAACCGAACAAAAGTCTTTAACGAAAATAGAAAATTATGAACACTCGAACCAGACAACTTGCACCATATAATAGAGTTTTCTTTGCCACCCGAGCTTCAGTACAATACAACTTATCTATGACGATGATAGATGACAAGGTGAATGCTTTGGCTGGAGCGATCTCGGTCCAACGCTGGTATCTCTGCCAAACAACATCTCAGTTCAACAGCATTGATACTGTGTCTCAGTAAATACAGAGTATTTCAAGCTACAGCCATTATAACAAGAGTAAAGCGAAAACTGATCCTCCGGTTTCCCGTCATTTTGCAAACTATTGGAAGCGGACATTAAACTGCAATAGAGAAGTTTTGGGAATACAAACTTCAAACAGCAAGATTATTCTTCAAAGGATATTCTTGGTACAACATTCCAACAGGAATCCACAAATGACTTACTTCATTGACCAGACATCATTTGCAATATTACCGATAGGTAAGCTATCGAAAGATGCACAAAAATTAACGGACAAGTTGATAAGAAACTATCGCCTAAACTTTGCCCGAAAATCTTCTCGAAAAAAATATGGAGGATGTGTTCCAAAACTTTTCGCATCGATGGATCTTTACACTGTTTTTGACTTAGTAAGGATTCGGATAACAATTCATACGTATTGGAAAATGAGAAAAGAGCTGTTAACAAAAAAGGCACTGATTCAAAAGTTCTTTTTATTATTTTTACTACAGTCGTATTATTTATTCATTTATGTGAATCAATAAATATTATATTACTTACAAATTATTTGCATTTGTACTTATAAAGAAGTCTTAAGCATAGAGGAAAAAGTACTTTCGCCTTTTTAACGATTATCGATAAACATATATTTATTATTATAGTATTATATTTAAAATGTACCTTGAAGTCAAGTGAAATATTTTATTCATGGAAATACAATTATTGTTTTTATTTTATTTTTAAAGCGTTGAGCCACATTAGACGTTTTTCGAATTTATTTTCATGATTTTAAAGTTTCAGTCTCGATTTTTATTTTTAATATCAAATCCGTGCTTTCGACCCACTGTGTTTTGATGACCCGAAACCAGCGAAAAGTTCTTGCCCGACGCCATTTTTGCTAGAAATCAGGACGCAAGCGACGATACAACAGTATGCTTTATTTCACTTCTTCAACATGGTTAAACGGGTTGTCCGTCGCTTTTTGTTACGTTCCCTATTTTTAAGAGGTTCTGTTCTCGACTTTCCACACCTGTATATGGTTATCAGCTTGAAATGAATCCACCTTCAAATTTATAGAAAATTTTTTTTTTATATTCAGGAGGAAATAAAAAAGTTATTATAATAAAAACTAAATTTAAACCTTGACATCTTGAAATTTTGCCATTCTTTCAACACTATTTACTATTAATGGGTAGTAAAAATCTATGAAAAGTACCCAACTGACGTTAAGAAAATTGTAAAAAAAAATTATTCAAAAATTTTTAGAAAATAAATTTTAAAAAAATTTTTTTATATTTGTTAATTTTGACTTGAAGATGGGTTGAAATTTACCAAAAAGCTATGATAAACGGGATCACATGGCGACTTAAAATGGCGGTAATTTCGTAAAGTTTTTTGAACCTGAAAATGCATTAATAGCATATGTTTTATCAGTCTATTTGATTTTTAATTGTATATATAAGAGTTTTTGGAATATTCAAAATGACACCTGCAGTTTTAGAAATTTCTGTTTAATGTATAAAACCTCCATTCATAGTTTTTTGGGTCACTGATCAGGATTTTGACATCAAATTTAAAGATAGAAGATTCAAAATGGTGAGATTGACACTTTTTTGAACCGTTTTTTGCTCAATATTTACAAGTAATGGTTTTTGATGTTACTGATCTCGAATCTGGCATCAGATTTTATTTTTTTTGCAAACTTGAAAACAAAATTTATTTTAAATGGTTTAAAATTTTAGCTTTTCAAATAGATAAAAAAAAAGTCTTGGTCAACAAATATTGAAGTTTAGAAATTTGGTAGTGCGAGAGGGAGAGAGGTCTTTCTTTATATTAATTGCTTTATCTACTCAATTTATGAATATTTTAGGTTCATGGTTATAAATGGAAGCCAAATTGACTTTATTTTCACTTTTTCCTGGTTTGATTCAGCCGCGGCAGCTGCAGAGTTCCATATCGATTTTCTTATTTGCCTTTTTTGGAATTCTGAGATAGAACGTCGTTTATTTTTCTGGTAAGTTTTTGAAGTACCGTATCTTTTGCCTGGTTGGCAGTTACGGTTTTTTTTTTACCGGGATAAACCTAGATACAGGGCAGTGTCCATGTTAACGAAGGAATTCTGTTAGACCTTCCAAAGTTCAGAAATCCATGCAGGATTGTTTTAATAAATGGTAATTTAATATTTTTTACCTGATTTCCTCGGGCCTAGATGAATTTCTTGTTAAAAATGTGCTCAAGACTGACGAAATCCTTGTTAGTAGTTTTGTCTCGGTAAAATAGCCGAACAAATAGGCAAAAAAATGCTCAGATTAAACAATACTAAGGTGATACCGATACAATCTAAATAACACTCTAAACTCAAACCCAGCAGTATGCTGCAAATCCAGCGGGATTTGTCGATTCTAACAGAAAAAAGTGAAAATGAAGTCCTCCATTTATAAACATGGTCCTGCCTGCGCACTAGTCTACTTTCATTAAACGCGTTTAATTGTCACGTTTGAAAGAAGTGACAGCTCAAAAAGAATGACACGGCAACAACAATCGGATGAAACACATTCGTCACATAAATACATACAAATCCATTCAAATAATAATTGCAGGGAAAAAACGAGATCCATCTGAATAAAAGAAGGTAGCAATAAATTCAACATCGATAAGAAAATATCTAAGCACAGTGTAGTGAAATATCAAATAATGGTCAAACTTCAAAAATAAAATTAATTAAAACTACTTTATAAAATGCTTTTCTTAAAAGAATCCCTGGGAAATTTTTAAGGAACGTGATTCTGTGTTGTCCATAACGAGAGTATTTGCAAAAATAAGTGTAAATAAACGAATTAGCCAACACATACTACTAGTGTCCCAACCAAACCGTTAATTTATTTCTTTCATAATTTCAACGATTGTGTTATTAGGTCTTCACAATAATATTAATTCAAATCAACAAACGATTGTGTTATTAGGTCTTCACAATAATATTAATTCAAATCAACAAACGTATTGCAGCAAATTCACTTTTAAAGTATCCGAAAATATTTTTCCAACTTCTAATGAAACCAGTGTCAAAAAAAAGAAGATTAAAATAATTAATTATAGCGATTTGTATAATTTAATATGTTGTTGCGATCATTTTGTCCAGGAGTGTATTTCTGATAGAATATATCTGTTTAATTGTAAACAATCTCCTCTCCAGAAAATTCCCAATTCAGTTTCTAAATTCAGAAAATTCTTTCCAACTTTTCTGCCTAACCCTAAATAGACAATTTGGCTTATTTGTTCAAAATTTACCTAGAAACTAAGGCGCTGCGCCACCACTGACTTATTGATAGTCACAATAAATTGCGACCATTCATATTTCTGTCGGATTCATCAATCATACTTTCCCGAACTTATCTACTGTTAATGCGACTTATTAGGGTTCGAAGTAGTCAAAACATTTGTAATGCCATTGTTACGCATGTCTTTGTCTGCCTACCTACAAAAACTGCCAAATTCATAATTGATTAAAGGATATTGATGGTTTTTTGTTGGTACCTATTATTTCGGGTACCGTATGGGTTTACGTGTACGTACATGACTTAAGGATATACGATTTTAATATTGTTATAAATAGTCACGATTTTAAGAATTCTACAGAATTTTTTTAAAAAACTAGTTATACCGGTTGAAGATTAAATAAGAAATTGAAGTAACTTAATACAATTACTTCAGATATTGAATTAATCATAGTTAAAACGACTTATATTACACTTTTATATATGAATTTTTATTATTAGAAACCTATACGTTGTTCGAAGGATAATTTACCATTCTCCTATCTCTAAAACTAAATAAATTAAGAAGGTCCATTCATTACCACATGTGTAGTACCCAATATTTAACTGAAATAGAAATTATGAAAAAACAACTAATGCTGGTTGCACACGAAGCCAGGACAGCAACTCAGTCCAGTGGGACAGGCCAGCATCGTTGCCAACTCTTATATCAGTTTTCATAAGTGATCTTCCATTTTTTTTATTAACCGTTTGCTCTATAATTTATTACATATTTATTTAAAATAATTACAAAAACCTTTCGCTCAAAAACCAAAAAAAAAAACGAGAGTAATGATAATAATGTAAGTCGGCAATGTAATTTCAAAAATGAATAAAACCTATTTGTATTTATATTGATTTTCTTAAGTTTAACGAGGTATATTGGCAACGTTGCCGGTTTGAGATAGTTGCGCTTTCCTAATGTTACCATGGACACGGAGCATGGCTCGGCTACTAGCTTCTTGTGCAAGCGGCTTAAATACGGAACTTCATTCGACTTTTTTAAATTAGCTGATTTTAAAGAGTGTGTGTTTCGGTAACGTTGTGTTTTCACTGTTTACGTTTACATCCGAGACGGTTTAACCTTACCCTTTCATATTAAATAAGTAAAATGTTTACTCATAATATTCGATTCTCTCATGTCAAAGATCCTTGCAAAGTCCAAAACGTAAAAAATGGCGTCAGTGGATGCTAGAAAAACGTAAATTAGGAGAAAATTTCACTCTACAAGATGTGTATGTTCCTATCAATATAGGCTAGTCGAATTAAATTTGGAAAAAAATTTGGTGTTTCTAAATATCAGCCGGCGGGAAGATGTACAGAATGATGGTGGTAATTCGTGATTTCCTAGGCTTCAATTTTTTTTAGGCAAAAATTTTTATTAAACAATTAAGATGTGAAAAAAGAGTTTTTTGAGTTATAGAAAAAGCTCAACTCAGTTTAAACTTGATAACGATTAGAAATACAAGCTAATGGAAACTTCGTAAAAATAAATAAAAATAATGACAATGCAAGTCCGGCAACTACATTTTAATCATTAGAAAAGAGCTGTTGCTTTTTAGAAAAAAAGTTTCAAAATCGGATTTTTTTGTACATTAGTTATTACAGAAAAACATGCTAAAATGGTTGTTTTTTTCAATCGTTAATAAATAAGAGAAAAACATATTAAATATACTTCATACTCCGGCCTCTTGTGGCATAAAATAAGCATGCAAAATTTGAAGTAAATATATTCGAGACTTTTTGCACAGTGAATTTGTTTGTAACTTGTAGGGTTGTATTTAGTTGTTTATTCGCAGTGATTGGGAGGTTTATATTTGTAACATCAAAAAAAAAAACGAAATGAAGTATTGATTTCAAATTGTTGAAATATGCATTAACAGAATTATCATTCATTTCGTTATGAACAAATAGAATACCGTCTCGATAAATAACTATATCGAAACGACGATAACTGGAAGGCACCACAGACAAAATCGCAAAAATTCTCAAGAGACACAATATTGAAACCATTTTCACCACAGACTCTCCTACAAACACCTAAAGAAAAAATCGCTCTAGAAAGTTAGGGACAATGCCGCTTATCTTACGTAGGTCAAACCAACCATAAATTAAGCGCCAGGGGAGACGAACATATAAACGCTGTCAAGCAAAAGATTTCTTCTGCACTGGCTCAACACTTATTAAACAAAGGACATAAGATCATTCTCAGGAACAAAAATGCTATAGGGATGTGAAAAACCTATCCACAAGAGTTACAAGGGAAGCCCTCGAAATTGTAGAGAGGCCCAACAACTTAAATAGCAGGGATGACAGTCAGCGATTGCCTAATACTGGGAAGAATCCTCTTACGAAATATCAATCATTAGTTGGTAGTAAATAAACGTATCATAACTTGGCAACATGACCTCAAACACTGACAACAGGACCGATGTTACGCAGCAGGGCTCGCAATCTGATTTGCTAGAAGTATCCAGCCAACAAACATGCCTCATGTACACATGAGACCGACAGCACCCGAGTCGCAAGCGCCAGTTCGCGCACAGGCACTCTACAGTGAGCTTTGAAAATGGTGAATGAGATTTCACCGAAACGTCGGCTGCCTTACAGTCCTCACAAGAACCTGAAAACGTTCTATACATATATATATATATATATATATATATATATATATATATATATATCATGTTTCCTTTATTTTGTCTTTTCTTGGGTTTAGGTTCTATATTTAATAAAAAATACGAAACAATTGACGTTTCGCCCTTTATTTAAGGCATTTTCAAAATTTTTTCTTCCCTGACATTTTGTTATTCTATCACTAAATAAAACATTTTAAGCAATTAATTCAAACTGTGCAACCTCTAACACGGAAAGGATATGATGGAACGAAGTTTGCATTTACTGTTCGCATTTTACTTCATATATATATATATATATATATATATATATATATATATATATATATATATATAATAAAATAGTAAATCATTTACTGTTCGCATTTTACTTCATATATATATATATATATATATATATATATATATATATATATATATATATTTATATATAATAAAATAGTAAATCATTTACTGTTCGCATTTTACTTCATATATATATATATATATATATATATATATATATATATATATATATATATATATATATATATATATTTATATATAATAAAATAGATCCCACCATGAGAGCATCGTTTAGCGTGTTTCAAAGCCAAACAAGTAAATAAATATGTAGATAAGTTTTTGTCCGTGTAATTTAAAATAAAATAGAATAAAATATTGGCAAAGCGGACGTGAAAATTTATCAATCTACATGATTCTCGTGTTAAAAAGTGCGGAGCACTCCAAAATATGGAAAAACACCGGGTCCGACAGATGGCGACAGCGCTGTTTCGTCCTAATATGGGACTCGTCAGGCCACCGCATTCGGTACAAACCATCATCTCGCCTTTGCATCCTATAAAGCTGAGTTTAAAATAAAAAAAAAAACAGCAAACAAGACGATAAAGGCGACATCTCGATGGTCCACTTGGTAACACCGAATGCGGTGACCTGACGAGTCCCATATTAAGACGAAACAGCACTGTCGCCATCTGTCGGACCTGGAGTTTTTCCATATTTTGGAGTGCTCCGCACTTTTTAACACGAGAATCATGTAGATTGATAAATTTTCACGTCCGCTTCGCCAATATTTGATTCTATTTTATTTTAAATTACACGGACAAAAACTTATCTATTTATTTATATATATATATATATATATATATATATATATATATATATATATATATATATATATATATATATATATATATATATATATGTATATATATATATATATATATATATATATATATATATATATAATTTTTTCTTCTTTAGAATACACAGTGTGTAGCTAAAAACAATAGAGTATTTTGTTGAATATAACTATCAAAATATTTACATATTCTTAGTAAAAATAAATAAAAACAAAAAAATGGAACCAAATCAAATCATTTACCGACATACCCCTAAATGAATTTTTAGATGCACTTGAACTAACCTTAAACTCCAGATACGCCTACTTCATATACAACTAAAAGTTTTATAAACAAATAGATGGATGCACAATGGGAGCTTCTATTTCAAGTGTTATAGCACAATTTGTATTGGAGAATCGTGAAGAAATAGTAATAAAAAAACGTGAGTTCAAATTGCCATTTTCCTATGGATTTGTCGACGACTTATCACGCTAGTACTCCAAAATCTATGTGACTTAATATTAAAAAAATTTAACTCCTACCACCCTAAACTACAGTTCACAATATAAAAAGAAAGGCAAAATAAAATCAATTTCCTGGACCTAACCTTATACCACATTAACAATAGCTTGAAAACAGAATGGTATACTAAAAAAACATAGTCTGCCAGGTATTTACATTGTAAATGCCAACACCTTCTCTCTCGCAAAAAACCGTTGTTACATACTCTATTGTTTTTAACTACACACTGTATATTCTGACAAAGGTGAAATAAATTACCGAGACGTTAATCTTTAAGAATGTAAAAGATAGAAAATATAACACCACTATTACATTTTGATCCCATTTTTAACGGACCATAATCCCAAGAAAAACAAAACAATTAAAACATATTTTATTGAAAGTCCCAGAAATAAATAATAAATACTCCATATATATATATATATATATATATATATATATATATATATATATATATATATATATATATATATATATATATATATATATATATACAGGGTGATTCAAAAATCGATCACGAAACTTAAGGGGGTGATTCTACTTGACAAAATAAGGGTAGAGCTTCATATAATTTTTTTTCAAAATGTCATTCGTTTTCGAGTTACAAGCCGTCCAAGTTCAAGTTTTTATTTTTTGTTTTTTGAATTACTCGCTTACAGGAAAATCGATTTCACTAATATTTGAAAGATAGGCTAAGTCTTCTGCGCTTCATCATTTTAGTAACAATTCACATTGATTGTTTGCCGCTAGAGGGCACTTTACCTACATTGAAAATTGTTTTTTTGTCATAATTTTTTAGTGTTGACAGCTACAGTAGTTTTTGGCATAATTTCTGAAAGACTGATGCCAGGCCTTTAAAAAAGGTGCTCTTTATTTACATCGCTAAACCCAACGGTTTAGACGTAAATCACCCTTAAAAATTAAGTGGTAAATTTACTTTTCTCATTTCATTACCACCAGCTACCAGGTAAATAGCTATCAAAGTATACTAGAGCTGTCAGTTTAACATCAAATAAATTCGCTTTTTAAACTATTTAATTTATAATCTTAAAATAACTAATAATGGCTAATCACCAATATTCAAATATCGAATATTGTGATATCCATTTTTGTTATGGAAAAGCAAATGGTAATGCAGAGTTGGCAAGAAGATATTATATGGAGAGTTATCCGGAAAGAAATATCCCTCATGCTCAAACATTTTCCAGTGTGCACAGGAGGCTTGCGGAATGTGGTTCCTTTAAAAGTTATAATGGAAATAGGGGAAGACCTAGAACTGCTAGAAACGTGCAACAAGAAGAAAGAGTGCTTGAAATTATTGAAGATAATCCAGGTATTAGTACTAGAAAAATTGGGAATGAAGTGCGGCTCTGTCAGGCTAGTTCATGGAGGATACTAAGAGAAGAACAACTCTACCCGTTTCATTCAAAAAAGGTGCAGGCTCTTTATGACGATGATCGGCCGAGGCGGTTGGAAATGTGCAATCAGATCCTAGCTAAGTATGAACACGATAATCGATTAATTGGCGTCATATTATTCACTGACGAAGCTGGTTTCACTCGTGATGGCATAACAAATCTACACAACATCCACACATATGCTTACGAGAACCCAAACAATGTGGTAGAAACGAAACATCAGCGTAGATTTTCACTAAATGTGTGGGCAGGGATAATAGGAGATTACCTTATTGGTCCTCATTTCTTTGATGGCCCATTAACTGGTGACGTATACTTAGATCTTATCCAAAATCGTCTCCCATTGTATCTGGAAGATGTGCCATTGGAAGTAAGGGCCAACATGTGGATCCTCCAAGACGGAGCTCCGCCCCACTTTAGTATACGTGTCCGACAGTATTTGAATGCAACGTATCCTGAGCGATGGATAGGACGAAGTGGACCATTGGCATGGGCAGCGAGGTCACCAGACCTTAATCCTATGGATTTTTTCTTTTGGGGTCATTTGAAACAATTGGTGTACGATATTCCAGTAATCAACGTCGAGGATCTTCGCTTCAGGATAATCGAAAAGTGCCAAATTATTAAAGAAACACCAGAAATTTTTCATCGAGTTAGGCGACATTTTTTGAAGAGTGTTAGGAAATGTATGGAAGAAAATGGGGGACATTTTGAGAATCTTTTTTAGTTTGTTTAGTACTGTTTCATTAATTTTTATCAATTAAATGTATATCGCAATAATCCATAATATGAATATTTACTGATTAGCCATTATTAGTTATTTTAAGATTATAAATTAAATAGTTTAAAAAGCGAATTTATTTGATGTTAAACTGACAGCTCTAGTATACTTTAATAGCTATTTACCTGGTAGCTGGTGGTAATGAAATGAGAAAAGTAAATTTACCACTTAATTTTTAAGGGTGATTTACGTCTAAACCGTTGGGTTTAGCGATGTAAATAAAGATCACCTTTTTTAAAGGCCTGGCATCAGTCTTTCAGAAATTATGCCAAAAACTACTGTGGCTGTCAACACTAAAAAATTATGACAAAAAAACAATTTTCAATGTACGTAAAGTGCCCTCTAGCGGCAAACAATCAATGTGAATTGTTACTAAAATGATGAAGCGCAGAAGACTTAGCCTATCTTTGAAATATTAGTCAAATCGGTTTTCCTGTAAGCGAGTAATTCAAAAAACAAAAAATAAAAACTTGAACTTGGACGGCTTGTAACTCGAAAACGAATGACATTTTGAAAAAAAAATTATATGAAGCTCTACCCTTATTTTGTCAAGTAGAATCACCCCCTTAAGTTTCGTGATCGATTTTTGAATCACCCTGTATATATATATATATATATATATATATATATATATATATATATATATATAGAAAGCCAAAACTTACCCTCCCCGCTTCTCGCTATGGTGGTACAGGTACGCCATCATCTGGATGGTGGTGAAATAGGATGAATTGTGTTCTGCAGCAATTCATTCAAACTGTGCAACCTCTAACACGGAAAGGATATGATGGAACGAAGTTTGCATTTACTGTTCGCATTTTACTTCATATATATATATATATATATATATATATATATATATATATATATATACTTCTTTTCGGGATCTGAGACCTACGTGTGTTGAGTAGAAAATTACTAAACCAAAGGAAAAATAAAATAAAATAGAGGTACGTAATTTTTTCCAAATGTTAAATCGTTTTTTATTTAGTAAAAAAAATTTAGGGAAAAATAATATAATTTTCTGAAAAACCAAAATTTAGAGGTATTTATACAAATCAGCATTGAATTAACAATAAAACTAATACATACTTTTGTTGAAGATTGACTAAAATATCTCAAAAAATTATACAGTGTTAAAAAAAATTTACATTTGATTTGTATTATCGTTACAGCCAAATAACATTTTTATTTGCGGAACACCCTGTATTTAATATCAATTAAAATTGTGTTAAGGTTCTCTCTGCCTCTCTTTTATAATTTTTTAGAAATTTAGCATTTTCAATTTTAGGCGATAATGCAGTTGACATTGTTATTGCTTAAATAGATAATATGTAATCTCTAATCATTTAAAAAAATTGTCATAAGTAGGTTGATAGCAAACACGTACTTTCTTACTTACAAATACTCAAACTGATGTCCATCTCTTTCAATGCATAAGCGAACCTTTTTCTGAAATTACTTTTTAACTTTAATTAACATATTTGATATTACAGAGTGAAGCGCTGTTCTTATTCCTTTTAAAGCAAAATTCTCCAAAGTCAAATGAAATATCATAAATGTTGAGATTCACTGAAAAATCTAAATGAATTATTCAATTCAGTTTCTGCATCTCATTTTAACTCTCGAATAGAACAGGTTCATTATTAGAGTAAACCATTTATTTTTTAAAATTTATTAAAATATTCTACTTATATATTATTTTCTTTTATAGAGTCTTGTCCAATTACGAAGCCCAAAGAAATAAACATGTAGGAAATAAGACGTGGACAAAGATGCGCTCACGACCGACCAAATGAATTCCACGAATGGACTTCCCGCAGCGGTGGGTGCATGAAGATGTCCACATTACCCGACTGTTAGCTTAAAAAATTGTTGACAATTTAAATATATTTCTATGTCTATTGCTTAGGCAGAAGCAAGAAAATCGTTTTCTGCGTTCAATGATATTTTTATGGTGACCATTAAACATCTTGGTACAGGGTGGTCTCTTATATAGTGTTAACAAGAAAGGGTAATTAAAAATATTTTCTTTATAAAATTGGTTTGTTAGTGTTACGTGTTACCTATTTTTTTAATACAGTGAGGAAGTAAATTATTTTACTGTGCTATTTTTTGAATTAGGAGAAATTATGGTATGATTTATAATACTTCTCGGTGCAAAGTTGAAATTTGACATGCTGTAGTTGGAGCACTATCAAATGGAAAGCTTCGAGCAGCCATCAAGGAGGCATTACTTGAAAATGCCAGCTGAGATATTGGCGATGGTTATTTCAGTTAATATATCTGTTATAGGAAAATGATCAACTGAAAATGAATATTTCAGGCCTTGCAAGATAGCCAAGGCTTCTCTCACACTGAAATTGCTTGTCTAAAAAAGGTGTTATTGAATATATGTGACAATTCAGCCTGAATGTTTTGAGTTCAATTGAGGCTTTATCCATTCGCTAAACGCATTTCTCAAAACCATCATTTAGTTCATCATTTATTAGAGACAAATTTTCTGCGTCCTTCTACAGTAGAAAAGGGCGAACCCACTATAAACGCTGCTTAAGTAAAAGAAGAACTGCTAGGCAACAAATAATTGATACAAGTACTAATCCTAAGGCCATTTATTTAAAAAAAATACAGAGAGAAAACAAATAGTCCGTCAGCGCATCAGCATCTTTATATTGCCAAAAGAAGCAAAAGTATAAAACAAAAAGTTACTAAAAATTAAAACCCTAGTGAAAAAGTACTAAATGTGAACAAGCTGGTGTCTTTCACCTACAGCGTCAAAAAAACCTAACATCAGCTGATGGGTCACAGCCTAAAAACCCGACCGCCACGGCTGGCTCGGACGTAGTCCAATCTGGAGGTCCAATTTTCGATGACTTTTTCCAGCATTTGTGGCCGTATATCGGCAATAACGCGGCGAATGTTGTCCTCCAAGTGATCAATCGTTTCGGGCTTATCGGCGTAGACTAGCGACTTCACATATCCCCAAAGAAAATAGTCTAGCGGCGTTAAGTCGCACGATCTTGGAGGCCAATTCACGGGTCCGAAAAGTGAAACTATGCGGTTACCAAACGTTTCCTTCAATAAATCAATTATGACACGAGCTGTGTGATATATTGCGCCGTCTTGTTGAAACCACAGCTCCTGCACATCATGGTTGTTCAATTCATGAACGAAAAAGTAAGTAATCATGGCTCTATAGCGATCACCATTGACTGTAACGTTCTGACCAGCATCGTTTTTAAATAAGTACGGACCAATGATTCCACCAGCCCATAAAGCACACCAAACAGTCAGTTTTTCTGGATGTAACGGTGTCTCAATATACACTTGAGGATTATCATCACTCCAAATACGGCAGTTTTGTTTATTGACGTATCCATTCAAACAAAAGTGAGCTTCATCGCTAAACAAAATTCGCTTATAAAAATCGGGATCAACGGCAATCTTGTTTTGGGTCCATTCACCGAATCTACGCCTTGCTAGGTGATCATGTGGCTTCAATTCTTGCACGAGTTGAATTTTGTAAGCACGCAAACCAAGATCTTTCCGCAAAATCTGCCATAAAGTGAATGGACACATATCCAATTCTTGTGCATGATGGCGGATAGACTGATTCGGATCTTCCTCTACGCTACGCTCTACAGCAGCAATGACTTCTTCTGTACGCACTGTACGACGTGTCTGTGGATGCGTATTATCATTTAGAGTAAACGTGGTGCGAAAACGTTCCATAGTTAATCGAATTAATTGCTCTGATGGACGATTATATTGACCGTAAAATGGACGTAGTGCGCGATACGTATTTCGAACAGAACCATGATTTTCAAAATAAATTTGCACAATTTGGAAGCGTTGTTCAGGCGTCAGTCTATTCATGTTGAAATGCCAAACCAAACTAAACATAAATCACTTGACAGCTGACAAAATGGCCGCCAGTTAAAAAAGTGTTGCCAACTTAAAGTTTTATACCTCTATTAAAAAAAAAACACCCTTTATTATAAAAGCTCTCGACTTTCGAAGGAAATGAATGCTCAGTGTAAAAACTTTAAAAGTAACAATTAATTTGTTTTAGTGAAAATACCATTTTTTCTTCCCATATAAATACTCTCTCAAATTCGAGAACAGACAGTCTGTAAAATAAAATAGACTAGAACTAACCTGAACAATGTTAAGCAACCTTTTTCATTATCATAAGCCATTGAAAAGGTTAGGTTAACACGAAAAATAACCACAATGATGATACCAAAAAGTATTAAAACTTTCATTTTACAAAAACCTTGCAAACAGCAACTAATATTGCGGTGGTACGATGTAATTTCATTGTTAATATAAAACCACAAAATATTGCATTGTAATTACTAACAACGAATATTTTGGAAGCGTGAGTTTAAAATATTTCAAAGTATATTGTTCGAGATAACAATAAATATAAACAATTTGTTGATGTTTTGTCATTGGTATTGTTA
Organism: Diaprepes abbreviatus; assembly: GCA_034092305.1. NCBI lineage: Eukaryota > Metazoa > Arthropoda > Insecta > Coleoptera > Curculionidae > Diaprepes > Diaprepes abbreviatus. The sequence goes on along the minus strand of JASJET010000037.1, from coordinate 1,231,544 downwards.
TAGGAAGGATAGGTAAATGTTGCAAAACCAAGGTATGAAACGTCGAGTAAAAAGTAGTGCAAGAGCTTCGAGCCTGTTTTTAGGTTAAAATTAATTAAATTAGTTTTGTTCAATTTGTTTAAGGTTGTTGGAAGTGAGATGATATAATTATTTTTGGTGAATTTGTAGGAGAAGCAAGGCCAGTATGTTTGGAAATTTCTGGTACTGTTGTGAGAGGGCTTGTCAGATAAAATTTATATTAGTAACGGTTTACTTGAAAATCATGTTTTTGTGATTTGACCTTCTGTAGCATCATTTGTTATTATTCTTTTTGTCAGTTAGGATACGTATAAGGATATTTATTTCATTGTATTTAGAGTTTTAAACAGTACCTGTAAGAAAAATGCACTTGAATGCATGAATCAAAGTGATTCAATGTCTTGGCCTCGTGGAATTCTTTATATTCTCACTAACATTATCACAAATCACTTTTACGAATTCAATCAGCTTCCTTGATGTCTTGGAATGAGCGTGATGGTCCTCAGTCTGCCTTTTTATAGTTTGGCGCTTGCGAAGACGAAAAACAAGTTATAATTACATGCTTCAACTACGCAGTAAACCCAAAGACCATACCAAATTACAAAATGGGGATGTTATCGCTAATATTGAAGCCACGCTACACCAGAAGTCAGAAGGAAAGGCAGAAATAATATCACAGGTGGTAGCTAGCGTGCTAAGAACCAGCGAAGTACTAAAACTAAACATAAAACGCTCAGGAATAAAAGCCTTAAACAATCTTAAAAACAACAAAAACATCAACATCCTACCAGCAGACAAAAAGAACGCCACTGTAGTCATGACCACAGAAGAATACAAAACCAAGATGACAGAAATCTTCCAAGGTAATATCTATATGCAAGTTACAAGAGATCCAACCACATATCTCGAACAAACGACAAAAAAAAACATAATCAAAACCACCAAACTTGAAGATGAAATCGAAAAACGCATCGTTCCTTGGGAAAAAGCAAACAGGTGTCCCAAACTTATCACCTACTCAACAACTGGAAAAATACTTGGCACAAAATATGCAAACGACGACCAAAATTGCAGACTCATACCTGAAAAATTTGAAACACCTGGAGAGCATAGGTCTAGGGTAAAACTGCAAAAAAATACATTCTGTTTCCTTGTATGTCAGCAAACACAATAAAATAGCAGCAATACTGATAATCAATGTGTAATTAGAAATTTGCCTAAATTTTAAAAGAAGAAAAATTATATTTATTTATTTATTTTGTGTTAAGTAAAATATTTATTTAGTTGTCAAATTCTCAAGATAATTTATCTATATTTGTCAGGTGGCTCTGGAATGGTCTCCTCCTTTTAAGGCTTATTCGGCTAGCTCCAAAAGAGGCGGTGAGTGATCGGGGTAAATGCACCACCTGTTTTGGTGCCTCAATGGTCAAGGTTTAAACCGATATACCTTAAAACAGGAAACGGATGGAGCTCAAGAAAACATTCAAGAAACTCCAAGATATAATATCTATATATTACAATCTAATAACGTAGCGCGAATTGGCAGACCCTAGAGTGACTTGGCAGTTCTTCGTCTGAAAAGAACGCGCCTAAGACTATCAGCTGTTCAACAAATGCATTGACAATTTCATTAATGATAGTTCATTTAAGTAAAAATTATATCTTAAACAGATATTTTTGGCTATTATTAAATATAAATTGATATTTTTAATGCACTTTACCCAAGTAAATAGGCCTGTTTACTAGAGTTAACAAATGTGCCCTTTACATACGTGGAGATATCAATTACATATGGTCGCAGGATTTAAATAATTGTACGATATGAGAAAACACTTAATTGTTTTTAAAGAGGTAAGTACACTGATTATTAATTAATTATATAAAAAAGGAAAAAAAACTACTATTTCTTTTAAATTACAGCTAGTGGCAATGGCGATAATTCAACTAATTAAAAGTCGATAATACAATGAGTAGGCACAGACACGTAAAACCTGATCAGCAGAGGTTTCTGTTCTGATGTTCAAGTAAACTCTGGTCAGCTTTGGATCACTGGATACTATGGTGTGGTCTGGTATGTATAACATGCAAGGCACGTGCCGTAAAGAAATCAGCAAGAAGACCCAATAATGATCAAAATGAGGGCAATAGGTATAGGGCATCGTATGGAAGGGCAATGATCAACATCTAAATAACATTCGACCTACAATTAAGTTTACCATGGAAAAAGAGGTAAATAATCAATTGCCTTTCCTAGATGTCATAGTGAATCACTCAAATGAAACTATTAAAACTTCAGTATACAGAAAGCCAACACATACTGGACAATATCTTAATCATAGTTCCAATCATTCTGTTGTAACGAAACGGGGAATTATACGCAATCTCCATAATCGCGCTATATCTATATGAAATAATGCCGATTCATTGGAGAAAGAAGTAGCAAATATTAAATCCGATTTACAACAGAATGGTTAGCCTTTGAAACTAATTGACGATGTTATAAATAACTTTAGAACAACGAACACTGGACAGCAAGAAACACATCCCTTCTTCACAATTCCGTACATTAAGGGAAATTCGGAGAAAATAAGACGAATTGCCAGTGCTTATAATATAAAAACAGCCTTTAAATCAGGAAATACACTTAGAGCTCATTTAACAAAAACAAAAACTAAGAGTACCGATAAGAAAGAATATGTTTACAAAGTTCCATGTGAGTGTGGTTAAATGTATATTGGAGAAACCAAACGACCACTAGAAGTTAGAATTAAGGAACATAAAACTCATACACAAAAAGGGGAAACGTCGAGATCAGGTATTGCAGAACACGCCTGGGATAAACAACACCATATAAAATGGTCTGAGGCTGCGACAATATATATGGAACCCAACATGAAGAAAAGAAAATTTATAGAAGCAGCTTACATTAAAAACAACAATGGAATCTTCAGTAAACCGAATGTTGAGTTACCTAATCTTGGGCAACCACTAATTTGTAACATCAAATCATTGAGGTGTGTACAGTGAAGCGAAACTTTGCGCTTCAGTGGACACAGTCCCTATATAAGCTCGTAGTCTTAAAACAAAACATTCAGTTTATACTTGATAACGATTAGAGATACAACCTAATGGAAAACTTGTAAAAATAAGTAAAAATAAAGGCAATGCAAGTCCGACAACCACATTTCAGTTAAAAATTCAATGCCAAGCCATTCTGTATAAAACTAATACTTTTCAACCTTTTAGGTACAAGGAGAGAAGTCTTATGAACTAAACATAATAACAAGGACTATCAAACAGTTACCATTGATTATAATACCATAATTATGAACCAAATTCCAATAAAACACATTAATGATGGAGGAAATAAGCATAAAAATTTTTATTTTTATACGGATTTTGAATAGGGAAAAATAAAAACGTAACAAGTGACCCTATTGATACACAAGTCATGATTTCGAAAACACGATTTAAAAAACTAATTGAAGACATCAGTTCAATCTTTTGCGACCTTCCAAGCAATACACTGTATTTGATTGCTACATATCTGTATTCAAGATACAAATTAAATTTTTTTAATGAAATAATCAAGAAACAAGTTCAGTCTGAACTATTACGCTTGCTTATGCTGCATGACGAATCTTGCAAAAGCTGCGAGTGGAGTTGATGATAACGGAGAACGGAACCGAATCCAGTGGATGATGAACCGCTTACAAGCTTCCAGGGACCGTATCCTCGAACTGGGGAACGTGAAATGAACGGTTAAAAGGTGTCGAACGCGTATTCTTGAAATGTTCATCACTCATATCCTCGTTCGTCCGGTGGAAAGCAAGCGAACGGTGAAACATGCTCAAATGAAATGTCAGCCGCTAAATGACATATTTAACGCACGGATTTCAAAAAATAAAATAGTATTAGAAATTTTTATTTTATTTTTGGTTCTTCAAAATAACTCGCATTAAAAAAACAAATAATATGTTTGTTTATTTTCTGAATGAACAGTTGAAACGTTAATCAGGTATTTTTATATTTTCAAATTTTTTAATAAAATATCCCTAGAAAGTTGAATATGTCTCGCAAATATTAAGCAAATTTGAGATTACAGACATATAAAATTATTACAGGAGATTATGTTCATAACTCAATTGTATGAGCGTGCTATTTAAAAATGTTTTTCTAGGGCCAGTTCTGCTCATGGATTTAACATAAATACTTGTACCCATAACAGCCGAGTATCTTAGTTTTAAACAGTTAAATCTAACATAATTCTTTTCACGACACAACTTATAATAAATTTGAGTATCACAATTTGTAAACTATCTGAAACTTTTATTTAAATAAGTAACAAATTTTATATTTAAATTATTTTAACCACAGCACTTAACTTAATTAGACTGTGTTAAACACTATACGACACTACAATTAAATAAATATTATGATTATAATTTATCGCGACATATAAATATGAACCCTACAGACCAACGAATGAGGTCCTTCAACATAAAAACCTTATTTATGATACATTTGATCGTCAAGTCTCTACAAATCTTTATTAAATTTAAAAAAAATATATCTAAACTTGAATGTGAGATCCGCCAGTATCTTTAATGGACATCTTCTGTCTGGCCGTTGGTTTCGGTCCCTGGTCATAAACCGTTTCACTATCATTGTTCAAGTTTCAGGTTTTCTCTCAAATGTACATGTCAGGACAGAACATCTTGCAGTAAGAGACACTTTGTGAATTCATACAATAAATAACTGATTGGACAGTTTCCGTAGTGGAGTGGGATGATGGCTTTTAGTCATACTACGTAGAGTTGTAATTTCCACCGTTTCAAGGTTTATCAGTGCTGACTTTCTGCAATTACTGTCAGTATATTACTTTATATATATATATATATATATATATATATATATATATATATATATATATATATATGATTGCTGCTTTTCTTAATACCCCTTTTTCTTTATATATTAGAATCTTCAAGTACTTGGTTCTTTGTATGCATTTTTGTTTAACAGTTCTAGAGCATCAATTTAAGATAAGACAGCTCAATTAAATCTGTCATCCATTTTATTTTTTTAAATTCCCGGTTTTAGCAAATTCATATCTGGCAACATTGCCTTTTCAAGAATACGGCTTTTACTATCAAAAAGTTAACATCGCCATTTACATCACACTTTCGAGGACACGGGCCCAGATTATACCGGCAACTCAAATTATGCACTCTAGTCTGGCGGACATGCTGAAAAACCGAAATGACAATGAAAAGTATATAGAAAATGACACCACCGTTACCAATAGCAACCTTATGATATGTCAATCATTACTAAATGAATATAATAAAAGAAACCGACTCCAACTAACGTAAGACCTTTTATTATTGTGGAGATATTATACTCAATTTTAAAATTTAGTTCCCATCGTGTGTACTTGTTTATTGCCGCTGCCAGCTTCAGCACAGAGCGAGCCAGTATAATTCATGAACCCCTAAGAAATCGCTTAAAAGATGACAAAGCCGTAAAATTGCTGTTTGTCAAATATAATTTGCTAATTTTGATTACTAAGAGGAAGATTTTTTTTCTTATTTAAATGTTTAATAAATATTTTTTTTATTTGTCCACCTCCGCCTCCGGATTTGTTAACCTCCGCTCCCGCTAGATGTCCTCCGTTACAATGCTAGTTTCAACCCCGACATGTAGAGTACAACTCATTAAAATATTCTTGAGATGTGGCAAATCGAAATATTGACGTATTTTGTATTTTTTCAAAAAAAAATAATAGACTTTCTCCTCCTGAACTTTTTCTAATTAAAGTCTACATCCTGTATATATGTGTAGAATTAATCACCTTCTTGTTTTCCAGTCGTTTACAAATGTATGCAAAGCAAAAAGTTTGTTCTGACAAAATAAGTGATGAAAAAACTGCTAAACAATAAATTATGTCTCAAAAGCGATCGTGAATATCTGAAATATCTCAATAAGGGGTTTGGTTTAAATTGAATTTTATACATGCACAAAGTATGTCTTTTGCCATTGTTGTTGCGTTTTTATGCACAGTTGCGAAATTAGAAGATTAAAGAATTTTTAACGCTACCGCGCCATGGGAATGTTTCATAGTTTATAGGAGATCCTTTTCAATTTCTTTGTATGGCTTGATATTGTTATTTTACTTAGAATTAAGGTGCGTGTATAGGGATTGCTAATTTATATTGTTTACGAAATTATTTATACCTTTCTTAATATACAAATTCTTCGCTTTTGTAGTACACGGTTTAATGTTTTTCAAAACTCCGTATCAGGAAATCCAACGATATTTTTTACTTCGGGGTTCTTAACAGACAGATTCGAAATTTTCATTATTTTTAATGAAATTTAAGAAGAACATACAGCTATGGCGAACCCATAAATATTTCGTTGCATATTTTCTACACAATATACCCAATTAGAGAACTAGTCCGGGAGCCCAGTGGAGCCAATGAAGGTACATGGTTTCACCAAAGTTTTTTATATGTATTTTAACCCCCTGATAAAAAAATATTTTTGTATTCCTCGGGCGATTCTAAGCAAAAAATGCCTCTTGAGTGCAAAGAATAGTTATTGAGTTTTTGATTAAATAAATATTTTCACATTTTGTGCCTAACAATTGATAGTTCAAGTCAAGAACTACAAGCTGAGATTGACTATTCCCTATACGAAAATGTAATGTTTCTATTGATATTTAACGATATAAACTAATAATGATTCAACAATTACAACGTACATCCTGCCGTGTATGAACGGAAGTTCAAGTCTACTTACAGGCGCACACTTGCTGATCGTTGCAATATATATATATATATATATATATATATATATATATATATATATATATATATATATATATATATATATATATCTTGTATAAATAAGTGCTAAGGCTCAGTTTTATTTGATTATAAAGAGAAGAGATCAGACACAGAAGGGTTAATGTAATTTAATGGTTAATATGCCAGTAAATTTGATTTAGAATAGAATAAAATTAGATTTAAGGATACAATAAGATGTTTTGTTTAATTTGTAGTGTACATAGACAGATATAGTCTTAAGAAACAGACAAAAAATTCCAAAATTCTTGACTAAGTAAATTAATTGAGAATTGGAATTGGAATATTTTTCTCTTTTAAAACTACTACATTAAAAACTATGTAAAAGGTATTGAACTAGTTAGAGGAAGTATAAGTACAAACAAATATATATTTTTGAATGAATAAAAAGACTGTTGATGCTTTTAAAAAACTGATAAAGTGCTACACATCGTTTTTGGTCCCAATAAAACTCATAAGACACAAGAATGCGTGTAGTGGAAAAATTAGTGCAAAATTAAGACAAAAAAAACGTGCAAAGTGGTAATTTTTATCAATTTTAATACACAAATAATGTGCCAAAGTGGCTTTAATACATATCAAAATGTTGAGAAAACTCTAAAGTTTATTTATTGCAAGCTCAATAATGCTAAATGGTCAGATTTAGGTCAATATATTAATAAAAACCTAAAGATACCAGTCAAAATTGGTAAAATTAAAAAGCCATCAAAAAATCCAATTTTTCAAAGTATTAAGATTTATCAAGTTGCCAGATGTCAAAAATATGACCAATCATATTGCAGAAATTTCTTATGTTTTGGTCGAATATAAAAAGCCAAGGCGTAGGAATTTCGAGAGAGTTGAATTTATCAATTTACTGAAAGCACTGCATTTCTCGAGCTCCCTAAAATTTACATAACCTCAAATTTTCAATTGTTTAAAAAAATAAACAAAAGTTTTCCTACGTCACAAGGAAACAAAAGTAAAATATTTTGTTTTTAAAAGTGGTTATGTGTTTTTGTTGTTGTAAATAAAATAATAATTTAACTAAAGTAAATAGTAAAAGTTTATAAGTTTGTCCTGTAAAATAATTGTTCAACTCTGAGGCAACAACAAATACGAGAAAATTGTCCTAAGAAAAATATTAGAAAAATTAATTTGAATTGATCTTGGAAAAAAATAGTGGAACGAGGCTTTGTATAATATGTGGTCAATTCCTTACTTTACAGGAAATGACAACAAAAAATATTTTTAGATTTGGAAGATTTTCAAAGAAGAAAATAAATAAAATAAAATGGAATTGTATTTTACAATATATTGGGACAAAGTAAAAGAAAACATAACAAGGTATTTATATCAAATAAGGCAGTAGAAAGCTTTAAATTTTTCGTAGACATTGAAAACTAGCATGCAATAATAAACTAATTATTGTTAAATAAAAAATAATTCAATTAATAAATTATATTTTGCTATACTAACCTGCTAGAACAATAATAACATTTATCATCATCAATATTAGGTGTGAAACTATATTAGCTACTTGAATCACAACACAGCACATGATAATTTGTTTAAAATAATATAATTTTTTTAAGAAATAAACGACGCTTTCCATATAAACTGCACTATAGCCATCTAGTAGATGATTACGAAACTAAAACGTTGCCAATTTGTGATACACTTTGTTAAAAGACAATGCATGGTAGATAAAAATAAATAATAAATAATATTGATTAAAAATAGTGTTGGTTGAAAGATAAAAGTATTGACCATTTAATTTCATCTAATATTTATTAATAATATTGTGCTATTTTTTTATATTGTTAAATAAAATTTATATTTTGTGTTTTAATCATTCTGTGTATTGATTATCTGATTGATATATGAACTGACTCATCTGAGAAGGAGTCAATTTACAGGTAGGAACACATTGGTAAAGAATAGAAAGAGAAAGAAATTATTTTTACCTGGCGCTCAACAAATAAATACTAATTTTTAATTATATTTTGGCAATATCTTGAAAATTAAAAAAAAAAATAAATTCAAAGATAAATAATAACAACGTTTCCTAAATTTTATTTAGTCGGGCAAATATTTCGTACAGGGTGCGCAAAACATCCATAATCGTAACAATATATATATATATATATATATATATATATATATATATAAATTATATGCATCTAATCGTAAAATAAAAAATACATTAGCATAAAGAATTTCAGTTATTATAACTACGTAAAAAATATCCGACCATAGGAAGTATGTATACATTTTATTAACAGTACATCAGTTAGACAGTATTTTTAAGCTGAGATTCAGCGATTAAAACAATTATTATCGCATTAATGTCTTCACGAGCTATTAACTAATCAGGTTGCAACTTTTAAAGACGCTACTGCCGGTACTTTGATTCACGTGCACTGTTCAGTTTTATATTCAAAATAGACAAGTTGTCGAGGGTAGCATTATAAGTAAATCCGAAAAAGATAATTTTTTTTAACATTAATTACCAAGAAAGTATTTTGGTCCCCTGATTAAAAGCCTTAATGGACACCAAGCCCGAAAAACTATGCATCTGATTGAAAAATCACAAGAGACACTCCTGCTTAGAATCGACCGAGGAATAGGAAATAATTTTACAAAAACAACAATTTTTCTAATTATTAAGAATTTTGTTGTTTATAACAAATCAGCTGACCATATTTCGGAATTCTGCCCTCTATATTCGTAATCAGAGGGTCAAATTACATATGAAAAACTTTGGTGGAGCCATGTCCCATTATCTGTTACGAAAACTCATTAGATTCTCCGACATACACGATAGTGTGCCAGTGTTATTTTCCACCACCTTAATTTTTTCCGGTTAAGTCAGAAGCATAAAATTCCATACCTCTTACAAAAGTTTTGCCCAAAAAATCTTGTTACTTAAAACACAAAATTAGCTTATTGTGGCACACATTCACTCTCCCACTCACATATTACAACATATTGGATACTTCATGTTTATCTAAAATGTTAAAATTTGACGCAAATATATATCTTAGGTCATAACTAAGGTAGAAAAAGTGAAAATTATGGATTTAAAGATTGGGTAACAACGAGGAATAGATACGTAAAAAAACATATCTGCATCAGGTAAAACCTTTGAGAATTATTTATTTGGATTATTTATGACTAAAAAAAACTGAACTGTCAATTTGTTGATGGTTCAACATACTGTTGCCAGACAGATATGTAAAAACAAGTTCATTGCTTGACACATTTGCGTCATAATAAAATTGATACTGGGCAAAAGATAGTCATTTAATAAGTTATAAAAATTTTTGTTGCCATCAGAATAATGGTCCAAAAGACTTGGCAGCAGTCGCCAAAATCATACGACAAGTTTTAGTAGCCGCACTGTCGCCGGTACTGCCTAAAAAGTCATGTAAAAATGGAAGCACACTTACGAGTACTTGAAAACTTGTTCATATATCATCCATTAAGCGTTAATTTTTTTGCCATAAAATACGCTGAAGCTCCCTTGACGTCGAAATATTTACACCAATCATTAACGAGATCTTCCACTACTAAGTAATATGAATGTAATTACTATGTTATTAGGATTTTTTTTGCTGTTTTATTAAACAAAACGATATTTTATGAAAAACCAAGTTGATTTTTTACCAACAAATCAAATTTCTATATCAAAATAATGAAAGTGTTTACTTTCTTAAGGTGGATCTATTTTCCAGAATGGAAATCGGTAATTTACATTGAATATGGTACTGTCTCAAAGTGGTCGTGTCGGTTATGATTACTTAGAAGGTACATTTATTTACGCGTCGATGCTCAATTTCGGAACGAATAATAAGCACCTCGGTGCAAAACTTATTTATTGAGCATTGTGCTGCGTGTACTACACAACTTATGCATATAATTATCTACTTTTCTATTTTTATTTTCGAATTTTGCACAACTTTTCAGGCAAGATTGATTACTGTACGGCGTGGCTCGACTTGATATAAAAAATCTTTTTACTAGGAAAAAAAAATACATAAGTCAATAGAAAATAAAATCTTGTATTGCTATCATAATAGTGGGTCAAAAGTCTTGGCAGCAGTTGCCAAATTCGAGCGCTGAGCTGTCGGTGACCGCGCGGTGCAGCTTGAACTTCAGTTTTATTTGGTCACTCACAAACACAATTCTTCTTCTACTCACAGCCAAATATGACTGTTAAAAGGTAACATTATGAATTACAAGGAGCGTCCAGAAATTTTTAAGACAATTTTTAAGGTATGATTTTACATAAAAAAAGTTCTTGTTGGTCAGCACTTGAAGATGATGTCGAAAAAATGGTTTTTATTTAATCTATAATCATACAAAAATGAACTTTTGGTAATGGAAGAAAACGTTTAAAAATATCAGGTGACAAAGTGATGGTTAGTAATGTAGTAGACGTATTACTATTATTTTATTGAGTGTTGAGTATTTCTTTTTATTCGATTACTGATGATTTGTTCAAAAAGCTTTTTGGAGTAATTATTATCGGTTATGGTGTTTTTAACTTATTTTTGACTTTGCGGTCTGAAATGTGGGTGAGAGAATTTGATGAATATGCCAGTTAAAGTAATGACCATGCTTTTTTATATTTATTGGGTTCAAAGGAGTTATACTTTATATATGTTCCTGACCAAATCAACTTAGTGAACCAATTTGTTTTCACGATACCACTTGTGTCATAATTAATTGTAATATCTAAGAAATTAATTCTATTGTATAATGAATTATTTTCGTTGAAACTGTTTAATTTATTTATAGTATAGTGGATTTTATTTTCGAGTATGCGCATTATACAATCATTTGCATATCGTTAAAAAAAAAAGGTTGTAATCTAAATGGCCGGTTATATTTTCTTCTACATAGTTTATAACAAGGATAGCGGTGGTAAGAAAGATGGGTGAGCCAATCGCAACGCCATAAAGGAAGTGGAATGTATTTTCGAATTAAAAGAATGTTCGAGATAAACATAATTTTATTGCTTGAATAAAGTTAGTTTTAGTCAGAGGTGTATTTTCTTTACATTTTATGGCCAGATTTAAAATATATTTGTCTAAAAGGATCCTATATCAAAGAATATCATGATGTATTTACGAGGAATGTTTTGTTTTTTATGAAGTCACAAAAGTCCCAAGAGTTTTTGATGTAAAATTCATTTTTAACCAGTATTTTAATAGATTGTATGTCGGTGATTGTATATGTTAACTATGTTATGAAGTAGTAGACCTCATATGTAAGGCGCGTGACAGTTTAGTTTATTTTTTGATTATCTAGAGATATGGTTTTATTTAAACCATGCTAGTTAGATTAAAGTTTTAGATTAGTTTTAGTTATATATTTATTCTTTTTCACTTTAACAGTAGTATTTACATTTATTGAATGTAAAATATTTATTTTAGGCTTATTTTTCAAAAATTCCATAGTTCCTTGAATAAGGTTTTTGATTTGGTTATATGTATTTTATATAAATGGTGGCTTTTGTGTTATAATTTGTAAGAAATAAGTAAGCATAATGTGACAAATTTAGTTAGAACTTAATCAATGTAATCTGTTGAACTAAAAAAAAGATGGGAGTACGTATAAACGTCAGTAAAACTGGGTTCATGGTGTTTAGTGAAGAACGTCATTTACATGCACAACTGAACTTAAATGAGTCTTGTGATAGACAGAGTGAACCAGTTTAAATATGTACGATATATTATAACAGAAGAATAGCTGGAAAGGTTCTCCAGAAAATGAGAGGCCTCTTCTGCAATGACAAGCTGAACCTAAAACTAAAGCAGCATATGATAAAATGTTTTATCTGGTCTGTTCTTTTGTATGGGGTGAAGAGCTAGACCTTAAAATAAGTTCAGTATACTAACTGAAAACTTTTTAGATGTGAAGAATGCAACAAGTACCTTGGATCGATCTCCTCACAAATGAAAAGGTATTGGGACGAGCAAGAACTAAGAAACAATTAGCAACTACAATCAAAAATTGCATATCTCTGGCATGTCCTGCTCGAAGAGATGTACCTCCAGCTTCAGCTCAGCTTATTATGAAGACAAAAATAGAAGGTAGACGTAAGCATATATCATTGCTAAGAAACATTAGAATATCGACAGAAATCCGAAAAATTTTTATGATGGCTGAAGACTGAGAATCACCAACATTAGGCAGACCGAGCAAGACAAATGAAGAAGATAGATACCAAAGGAGCTTTCATCAATAAACAATATATTTTTGGCAATAATCGGGTTATTGGTACTTTCTTCCATCCATTCTTCACATAACTGCATCATTTCGAAATGATCATGCGTTAAAAACTGTTGAACATTTACAGCTTTATATGATTTATGTTTCTCTTTCTTTTAATAAAATATTTCTATATTTGGTGATCTGTTCAGGAAGCTATGTAAGGATAGCCGATGATTTTTCTTCCACAGTCAAGCACAGGTTCACTAGACGTTCTTTTGTCAGCAGTGAATCTGTCGGTGAAAATAGTGGAAATTTTATATGAAATTAATATTTCACCTAATGCATAAGTATATAACACATAGTGATACCAACTCATTGAAATAAATCTCTAAATGCGGCACGTTGTTTCCAGTCATTTGTGTCCCATTAAAGTTATAAATCACTATTTTATTAATCAACTCTGGCAAAGTATTCCAAAAAAAAAAGAACATAATGTTTACGCATTCTGAAAATTTGCAATTCCGTACCTCCTTAAGTACGATTATCATCTTAATTACACATTTTGGAACTTTCAAAACCATCTCATAAATCTTTCCCGCGTAATAATTCAAAAAAAATAATACCTCATACCGCAGACCGTTCAAATTAATAATGGCCCATATTAACTAAGTATACCTTATTTTTCTCAAAAATTTCTGTTTAAACTGGGAGTCATAAATTACATTATTCGTAATTAAAATTGAAAAATTCATGCCCGCGTCGGACTTGCAAACAAATTTTGAAGCGCTTTCCCTAATTTAAAATGGCGGTTTTTAATAATTTCGTATAAATTTTCTCAGCGCCTTGTAATTAACTTAAAATAATGACCGAAAAGAAAAATCGGCAAGTCGTAGCGGACTTTGATAATAAATTATTTGTCAGTGGCGGATTTACATTCCCAAATAAATATGTTTATTATTTCGTCTCTATATTATTAGACAGTTGGCTGTCCATCAGGTGAAATGGACTCATTTTTTTTTGTCTGCCTTTTAGAGGGCTAAAAGATTTATGCGAATTCGTGAAAAGAGTCCATGGGGTCAACCCTGGCAACACCATCGAAAATTTGGAAAATCAATTTTTATTTGCAAAAATAAATCTGTTTTTTCCTAATCTCAAACTGTCTGCCAATAAAATGAAAGGGTAGTAACCCAAATTGACTTCACGAAAAAAAATGGCAGACAGATTCCAATAGTCGAAGGGCTGGAAAAGTAGGAATGAACTTACAAAAAAAAATCAAAAACATTCTGATTTATTTTCGTTCGCCAATGAACAATATGAAAGATAGAGTAACAAACTGTGTGTAGAAAAAAGGCAGACGGTTTGCTCATAACGAAATATTTTTTTCCACTGGAAAATTATGGGAAAATTTTGACCAAGTTTTTACGATCAGAATCTGCATAAATCTAAGATTCACGTATTCTTCTTATCATAAAATATTCATATCTACATTGGCAGGCAAGTACAGCGCGTCTCAAATTTATAAATAAATAAAAAAGTTGTTGAAAAAAAGTGAAAATTTCCTTGATTTATTTTTGTCGGCCATTTTGTATTTCAATTAAAGGTAATATAAAATGTTTATATCCATATTGGTAGACAAGTACAGCGATTCGCAAATTTATAAAGAAATAAAAAAGTTGTTGAAAAAAAAGTGAAAATTTTCCTGATTTATTTTTGTCAGCCATTTTGTATTTTGAAAAAAAGTATTATAAAATATTCATACCTACTTTAGCACACAAGTAAAGAGCCTCACAAATGAATCAACAATGGCAGATGATCTCTCATATACCAGATATACGTGTGTGACATAAAATCTAAAAATTTCCCTGATCAATTTTTTCAACCATTTTTTTTTATTTATAAATTTACGAAGTGCTTCACTTGTCTGCCAATGTAAGTAAGAAGATTGTATAATACCTCCAATCGAAATACAAAATAGCAGATAAAAATAAATCAGGGAAAATATAAAAAGTTTTTTGTCAACTTTTCTTATGTCTGCCATAATTTTCCCAACTTCCAGTTTGTCTGCGAAATTCATAGTCCTCATAAATTAGTATTATCTTGAAGTAACCACATCGGCAGACAAATTCTAATCGTGAAAACCTGGTTGAAATTTTCTCATAATTTTCTACCGGGAAAAAAGATTTCATTATGGGCAAACCATCTGCCATATTTTTACACACAATTTGTCACTCTATCTTTCATATTGTTTATTGACAGACGAAGGATTTTTTTGATTTTTATTGTAAGTTCACCCCTACGTTTCCACCCCTTCAACCATTGCACTTTGCCTGCCATTTTTTCCGTGAATTTCATTTTAATGGCAGACAGTTTGAGATCAGGAAAAAACAGATTTTTTTTGCAAATGAAAATTGGTTTTTCAAATTTTCGAAGGTGCTCTCTTTTTACGAACTCCCATAGATCTTTTAGCCCTTCAAAGAGCAGACAAAAAAAAAGAGTCCATTTCACCTTATGGGCAACGACGGTCTATAGAGAGGGTGGTAAGAAGGGCAATCTAAATCCATAAAGAGAATATGCTGGAATAAAGTCAAATTATATATCTAAGATTCGATTGGACCAGGTCAATTAAACAACTTATAAGATCATTTTTTTTATTCTAACGTTTCGACCTCTATGAGATCATCCTTAGGACTTTACAGCTAGATCCCTTGCGTATAAAATAAAAATATTTCTCGGAAACACTATGCAGGATAATTGTATTCAATTTACATTAACGGTCAAGAACGGGCCAAAACCATATTTTTTTGTTCTTAGACTTTATAAATTGCTTAGCTTATTTAAACATTGAACTTATCTCGATATCCCTAAATTACTAAAATAACTATGTAATGATCGTGGTGTAGAATATAGCTAGTAATGTCTCCAAGATCAAAATAAGCTAGCTATTTCAGACAAAATTATTGTGAACCATACTAAATTGGACATAGAGAAATTTTTTATCCTGAAAACCCTTCACGTAGAAAAATATTTCAAAAAATTAGTCTGTTTCTTACTCAACTTCCGAAATCTCCTCCACTGCCGCTGATGTTTCAGTAGTTTCCCTAGCAGTTCCTCTGCAGCTATAGATCACACTACAGAGTTTAACCCTAAACAGAAAAGGATATACCAAGAAACAAGTCTATTTCCAAAAGAAGTTCTACTTATTATTTAGTATTTAATAGTTTTAAACACATTCAAAAGTTTTAAAAATTAAAAAAGACAAACAATAACAGATCCTGGAATTTTCAGGAGCTGTCTAACTAACTATATTAAATGTCATTAAAAACATTCTAGCGTCCTCCATGAGCAAGAAACAGAAGTACAAGATGATTTACACAAGTTCAAATAGAACTGGGGAAAAACAATTTATGTTGTAAACACTTCTTCAAATTTTTGATTTAATATTATGCCAAATTTTAGTAAAGTTTTATTTCTTTTAAACAAATATTGAAAGTTCTACTTTGATAAACTAAATTTTAAAGATTTTTTAGAAAAAAAAAATAATTTAAAAACACTTACAAACGTGGAAGAATATAAATGTTAACAACCCTTTTTTATTGGAAAGAATAAATTTTCTCATATAAATATAAATAATTCATAATAATTTTAACTATATACTTGCCACGCTGCCACTGTCTAAATCAATAAATACCACATCAATAGCTCGATCGATCGATGAATCCTTTCGGATTAAAATCAGGTGTTGCAATAATGGCTGGTTTCGCTTTTTGCGCATAATTCTCTTTTCGAAGCCATGGTTTACGATTTCGGCAATTTGGCTGTTACATTGCTAATTGATTGGTTTAAATCGAGGATAATTTTATTATCCAAGTGCTTTAAGGTAAATTATGTATTTGGGCTTTTTCGAAGAAATTTCAGTATTGCCAAATTAATTATTTATCTGCTTTTGAACAATTTATATGAAAGATTGGTGCAAATTATTATAAATTCGTTGAATCTAATTGAGACCAATATGGATTCTTGTCTTCTGAATAGAGCTTTAGAAGTACCCGCATAGCACGGTAATTACCAAATCTCAGCAACAAATACTAACGTAAAGATTACGTTTAAGCTTACTTTCAGGAAAGCATAACGTAAGATATTTTGTAAGCTTACTTCAAGTTCCACGTCAGTTTCTAAAACTTTCTACTGGGTATATACAGGGTGATTTTCCGGGAAATTTCTCGATCGATTGTGGGAAAACTATAATTAAGAAGAATCTGAAACTTTGATAGTGTACTAACGTGCAGGAAGAAAGCCGGCTAAAATATTTTCAAGATGACGGCACTTCCCGTTTTGCCAGAAGAAGATTTCAACTTGCTTATTTTAAATAAAATATCCTATATATTATTGTATTCTTGATTTCTACGTAAAATTCTATACATATTTCATGTAGCCTCTTTAGGATAATTCCAAAATTATTAGTACAAAGTGGTCAAAAAAGAAGAATAAAAATTATATTTAAAAAATCGTCAAAAGTCAATTTTTTCAAATAGAAAGCAGCTATTTTTATAATTTTATTATATTAAGCATTAAAAATAAGGGTAACTTTGTATAAGGTTGTCTATTCTAAAAATTTGTAGTTTTCAAAATATTGGAAATTCAACATTTTCCTATTGTAAAAATGCTATACAGCTTTTAAGTTTTGTTATTAGTTGGCTATGACGGCGAGGCGTGGCGAAAATAAAACAATCGAACCCTATAAAATTGTCACTATTTCTTACACTAACCTGAACTACCCTTTTTTGTTCCAGGTTTCTTACCATTTACCATTCATTAATAATAATCATGCCGGGGCAATTAAATCACACGCACGAAGATTATTTAAACTTATTTATTATTAATGGAGAATGTAATAGAGTTATTTCAAGAACATGAGATACATTCGCAATCCGATATCCGCAGAAACCGAAACCAACACCACCAACTGTTAAAAGGATTATAGAAAACTTCAAGAACCTTGGATCCATAAAAGCAAAAAAAATAGAAATAAACCAGATCTCAATAATGAAAATATTGAAACTAAAATTTTAGGATATTTCGCCGCATATCCGACAATATCTACAAGGCAAGTAGCATTATAGTCTGCATTATCTCAAACATCAGTTTTAAGGATTTTATGGAAACACAATTTTCATCCGTATATATATATATATATATATATATATATATATATATATATATATATATATATATATATATATATATATATATATATATATATATATATATTCTATAGTACAATATTTAAAAGGCAGTGATTTTTCACGAAGAATAGAGTTATGTCAATTTATTTCACTTCGGTCACAAGAAAATGCTGTTTTTTTTTGATAATATTATTTGATCGGACGAAGCCAAATTCACAAAAATGGAATGTTTAGTCGATGCAATTCCTACTATTGGAGCAGCTCAAACGTACATCCATTTAGAGAATTAAATTTTCAAGAGTTTTGGAAGTTTAACGTGTATCTTGCTGTAAGAAATGACGGCGTCGTCGCACTAGAATTCTATCAAGATAATCTGAATGGCTAGTTAGCCATTTTTGAAGACTTCTAGATACAAAATACGTTTTTTAACTTAAAGTTGAGCGCTACTTCGACACCTTGACATATTTGGAAATGAACTATTTAGATAACTTACCACTGGCTGATCACAGAAATCTTTTTTATCATCATGATGGGGCACCCCCACATAATAATCATTTAGTTAACAATCATCTGCAAAACTTGTTGTATGATCAATGGATAGCCAAAAATGGGCCACAACTTTGGCCACCTATTCCTGCTTAGGTGCGAAAAATGTTTAGACCTTCAAAGGCGTCAATTTGAACATTTACTCAAATCATTTTTGTAATTTTATTTTATTAACAACAGGTTTATTTTTATTTTTTTAGCTCTTATCGATCCAAAGTTCTTGAAGTTTTTTTTATAATATTTTTAACAGTTGGTAGTGTTGGTTTCTGTTTCTTCGGATAACAGATCATATTCTCCATAAATAATAAATAAGTTTAAATAATCTCCGTGCGTGTAATTTAACCGCCTCGGCAATAACAAAACTTAATACAGTAGAAAAATGTTAAATTGCTAATATTTTAAAAACTACAAACTAGAATAACAGAAACTTTTTTGAAATCTTGCTGGAGAGCAGTATGTCATATTTTGAGAATTTATTGACCGTAGAAAGCGGGAATGAATTTTGTAAGATAATTGTTTTGAGTTGCTGTAAGCTATAATTTCGAAAGTCTGGATGAGTAATGTTTGTTTGAAGGTCATAGACAACGCTGTTTCTTGCAAAATAGTAGATATCTGTTGGATTTCCATTGTCTTTATTTTTTGTTGTATATCACGACGTTTCGGCTAGTAGTTATCTCTAGCCCTTTTCAAGTGAAACTAAATAAATCCCTTAGCTACATGACTATTTATACTAAAAGTAAATCCAGTGGAATGGGTGTAGTCATACCTGCTATAGCAAAATCCCTTTTTTTATTATTTGGAGTGAAAACGACAATGAACTTCGAAACTTCCTTTTTCATCTCAACAATATCAGCCCAACTATTAAACTCACCATGGAGAAAGAAATAGAAAATATATTACCATTCTTAGATGTCTTGGTTGAAAGAAGTGGCAGACAAATTCGAACTTCGCTTTACAGAAAAGCCACGCACACAGGACAATACCTTAATTATTCATCTAATCACTCCAACAACACCAAGCAACAAATTATAAGAAATCTCGTAGATAAAGCCTTAACTCTCTGCAACTCCAATGAGAACTTGATGAAAGAGATAGATTACATTAAAAATGATCTGACAGCCAACGGATCCCAGTATATCTAGTGGATAAATTTCTAGAACGAAAACCAGTTTTGAACATCCCGTATGTTAAAAACATTTCAGAAAAAGTTAGAGGGACAGGAAAACGATATAAAATCAACGTTGTTTTCAATTCAAATAACTCTCTGAGAAGTCGACTGATTAGGGTCAAACCAACAACTCAAAGGGACATGAAGAACTGTGTATATCAAATACCATGTGAATGTGGCAATCCCTACATTGGCGAAACAAAGAGACCTCTTGACGTAAGGATCAAAGAACACCAAAAATTCACATCTCAAGGAGAAACAGAAAAATCTGGTGCCGCCAACCATACCTGGACTCATGGACACCACATAAAATGGTCTGAAGCTAAAATACTACACCGAGAACAACATTGGAGAAAATGGAAATTCAAAGAAGCCGCGGTTATACATCAGAACCAGAGTTGTTTTAGTAAACCATCTTTAGATATAAGAGAAGTGTGGAAACCACTTCTTAATAATTGTAAACTAAAACTAAATGCAGCATAAAAAAACGGGATCTTGCCATAGCAGGCATGACTGCACCCATCTCAGACACACTCCACTGCATTTACTTTTAGTATAAATAGTCATGTAGCTAAGGGATTTATTTGGTTTCATTTGAAAACGACTAAAGATAACTACGAGCCAAAACGTGGTGATATTCAACAAAAAATAAAGACAACGGAAGTCCAACAGATATCTACTATTTTGGATGAGTAAGTTTAATTGCCCTCTTTTTCATTCCCCATGTGAGGTTGATTTTCATTTTTAAAGGGTGGTAATATTGAAAGTTTATGAATCTATTGGAGCACATAGGCTTTCTGTACCACGTGGTTTTTAAAAGGTTGGTTTCTGTGCGTATTACCAACATGTCCAGGAATGGTACACTGTGCGATGAATCTTCGTTTTAGATCATGAATTGGAGATGGAAATTGTATCAGTTAAACATATATATAATATAAAAAGGAAGGTATTTCAAGTAGTCTTCAATAAGATCATCTTAAACGTAATTTACTCATATTGGTGCTAATTCGCTCCCCATAGGGGTTCCGAAGATCTCCTTATAGTATGAATTTTCAAAAACAAAATAATTTAAATCAAAAATAAAGGTGAGAACCTTTTCAAAAATGCCCCAATCTATTGTACAAAAATTAGAAATATCATTTCAGTGGTCTTTGAGACTTGTTAGGAACAGTTCAAGCGGGAAATTAGTAAAAAGAGAGACAACGTCAAAACTCACAATGACATAGTTAACTGGTAATTGGCAATTGTTAATGAGTTCACGGAAAGGAAAGGAATCCTTGACATAAAAATTATTATCTGTATTATAAGCTAATGTAGGTATGTTAGTAATGTAAGTTGCCAAGGGGGCCATTAGGGTAGTTTAATGAAGACATGATAGGCCTCATTGACAAGACAGGTATATGAATTTTAGGTAGAGAGTGCAATGGAGTTGTATTTGTACATTTTTTTGGCCTGCTCGTCATCAATGGAACCACCGTCCCTCAGTTCCTTAACAATCCTATTACCCTTAATTTGCAATGTGGTTGTGGAGTTTTTATATAATATTTTGTGTCATTAAGCAAAGTTTGTGAATTGTTGACGTAGCCCTCCTTTACCACAGTCACATTACCCTTTATCGCTTCGTATTAAATATAAGTTTGGGTTTTGCTTTAAAAAGTGTTTGCTTTTATTAAAAATGTCATTCAAATATGGTCGATGGTCTCCATATTGATGTACAAAATTAGTCAAAATATTTGTGCGCTGAGATGAGAGGTCATTCCTTTCAGCTTCATCTAATGTGTATAGAATAGCCTCAAGGCTGGCCAGTATTGGAGAAATTTTTACGTCTTTTAATGTTGGACTAGTGATAAGTTTAGGACCAAGTGACAGACATTGTTTGGCTTCATATGGAATTTCCACATTAGTCAAATTCTTTATCTATTTCTCCTGTCCTTGCAAACCCTTGAGGAGCTGAGATTTGAGGTTATTAATTTTATGCAGCTGTCTTGATTTAATGCTGTTTTTATTTTATAAGAATAGAACTAAGCAAGGTTATTTCTTTTGTAGAAGTTTTGATGAAAGGAATAAAATTTCTCGAAAGCTAGACTAATAAAGACAGTCTTCTTTTCTGGCCAACCATCCTTCTGACTACAGCCCCACAAAAGTACCCTAAACCTCGCGGTTTAGTTGGATTTTTCTTAACTAGTCCAGTCAAGAGATTACTTCCATTTTAAATATATATATATATATATATATATATATATATATATATATATATATATATATATATATATATATATATACATCAATTTAATTTGAGATCCCTTTGACTAAAATTAATGTACCTGTATTGATTGACAATATCGGATTTTGATTTTTATCTGACATATTATATTGTCTAACAAGAAGAATAAATGAAGCTAATCAGATGATCATCTTTAGATTCATGATCAAATTTAAACGATAAACTTTGGCATCAAGTCGCGAGCTAAGCGTAAATCAAGTTGCTCGTCTAATCGAACATTACTATCTCTGTGAAAATCTTCACGAAGAGATCTTCTAAGGAACGATCTACTAAAAGCAGTAATCACTTGTAAAGGTTTATATAAATATCGTATAGAGTTCTGTTATAGTGTTTCCTAATAAAATTCACCTATTATTATCTAAGAATATTGATACGTAAAAAAGTTTTTTTATAATTTTAAATTTTGAATTATCATTTAAATTTCAGAATGATGGTAGAACCTGAAAGGGACATCGCCTTCATATTGATAGTGGTAAAAGCTTTTATTCTCAGTAGTTCTTATTGCTTTAGCTTTTTGGTCCCTTTAAAGAATTTCACTCTAGCTCTACAAAGTAACCTTTAGCAACCCACCTTTAACGCCACAGTCCATGGCTGGTATATTGTTTTGCATTACTTAGGCCAAGGAAATTGACAATTTTCTTGACTTGTTAATAATTATATTTGTACGTACTAGCCGGAAATTTGTAACACTTGAAATTTATGTATATTAGAAAAAATCTTTAGTAATACTCACACATCATATATATGAAGACGCTTACATGCAAGTTACAATAGACGAGGATATAAAAACCTCGAGGATACCTATAAAAAGAAGCGTACGTCAGGGGGACACAATCTCTCTAAAATTGTTCACGTTGGCACTTGAAGATGTATTTAAGGGCTTGGACTGGCATGACAAGGGAATTAACATAGACGGAACACGACTAAACCACTTAAGATTTGCTGATGATATTGTTATAATCAGTGATTCACCAGAACAACTCCAATGTATGATACAAGAACTTCATCAAGCATCAGCTAGGATAGGACCCAAAATGAACTTGTCAAAAACAAAAATAATGAGTTTAGAACAAATACAAATTAAAGTTGAAGATAAAATAATAGAAAACGTAAGAGAATACATATATCTAGGTCATAAAATACAAATAGGGAAGGAAAACCAATCGGCTGAAATTCCTAGAAGAATAAGTCTCAGCTGGGCAGCTTTTGGCAAACTCGGATTCATTCTTAAATCCAGTAACACCCCCATAAGTCTGAAAAGAAAAGTCTACGAGTCGTGCATCCTGCCAGTTCTTACTTATGGTGTTGAAACAACCTCCCTAACATATAAAGCCATTGATAAACTTCGGGTTACACAACGAGCAATGGAAAGGGCTATGCTGGGAATTAGTTTACGAGATAGAGTTCCAAATGAAGAAATCAGAAGAAGAACGAAAATAACAGATGTGAGCAAACGAGTAGCGCAGCTAAAATGGAGATGGGCTGGACATATCGCAAGACATGACATAGACAGATGGACATACAAGATAACAGCATGGCGGCCAAGAGAGAACAAGAGAAGTGTTGGCAGGCCCCAAAAGAGATGGCGTGACGACATCCAGAAAATTGCCGGAAAAAACTGGTTGGGGATCGCTACGGACTGACAGAAATGGAAAAATATGGAAGAGGCCTACATTCAGGAGTGGATGAAAACGGACTGATATGAATGAATGAATGAACTCACAAAAATATTTAAACTTAAAAATTTATGGCTGGTCATAAATATAATCAAGAAATAATCATCTATAAACTATGGCACAATGAGCATATTCTTCATATCATTGACACACTGTTAATTTCTTTTTCCTTCCACTTTTTATTTTTCTGAATTCGATAGAATCTCGGGATCCAAATTTTCTAAAAACGAAAAAACTTTCACTAATATGGTTATTTAAGATGCCGCCGAACTCTAAAACTGATGAAAATCTGTACATTTATAGTGATACTTATATTTACCAATAGCCTTCAAAACTATTCGGCGGGTGCTCCACACTCAAAGTTGATGAGTTAACCTTTGGTTGGGTTGTGAAGAATAGGACATTTTTCTATCCAAACCAGTATGTTTTGGTTCAATAGCCGTACATAATTTTGTTAAAATACTGTAAGAAAGGACTAAGAGAGTCTGATATGTCCTTGATGAGCTTATAAAAATATGATGTTGATGAGTCTTTATGGAAAATATCGATTATTTCTTGCAATTTTTAGACTTGTATTCTCATATACTTTTGTAGATTTTATGGGCATGTAAAAAGGGATAAGATATGAGTAGTTAGTTTTGATTTGTATTAAAATGTTAAAGTGTTAAGGGTTTTTATTTGATCAAAAGTATTATTCTCTTATTATGTGGACCCAGTGAATGATTTTAAGAACAAAAAATCGTAACCGTTGGCGTCAGAAGTGAGGATTATCATTGAATTTTAAAAAAATGTTATTTAAAAACCAGAAAAGATAGAGAAAAACATATTTCACTGTTGGATGTTATCAAGTAAGAAGATAAGATTAATTTTCGATCAAATTTATCATTAAGAAAGAAGCCTAAAACTGAATTTTCGACAAAGTTCTAGAACATTCTATTTGGAAATTAGAAGGTATAGCGAAAAACTCACTTCACAATCGAATTTGTCATCAATAAAGAAGCTTAGAACTAAATTTTTAACAAAATTTTAGAACATTCGAATTTGTTATTAAGAAAGAGCGTTAAAACCGAGGAAAAATGACTTAACCATTAGATTTGTGATTAAGAAAAAAGTTTAGAAATGCGTTTTCAACTACGTTCTAGAATTTCTACGGAAATACTAGACTGAAAATAGCCGCAAATAAACAAAACATTGACTGATTTTATAAAATTTATAAAAAAAAAGTCGTCTTAAAGACAAACAAGAAGGAGGAGAACGGCGCCGATAA
Organism: Diaprepes abbreviatus; assembly: GCA_034092305.1. Lineage (NCBI taxonomy): Eukaryota > Metazoa > Arthropoda > Insecta > Coleoptera > Curculionidae > Diaprepes > Diaprepes abbreviatus. Next base: position 1,206,332 of record JASJET010000037.1, on the reverse strand, counting down.
GAATAATGGAAAGAAGAACGACCCGAAAACGAAAAACAAGAGAAAGAAAAACGGCGTCAAAAAGAAGAACATCGCAAAAAAAATATTGTCTTAAATACAAACAAGAAGGAGAAGAACGGCGCCAAAAAAAGAAGAACGTCGCATTAAAGATGATCAAGAAATACAGTTTATGTTGCATATAAGCAAGTTTAATTATTGTAGTGAAGCACTGGACAGAGCTTTGAAAATAGAGACAGCCTATAATATGTGAAGGTCAAAGAGAAGAGCCATTACTATAGAGAAAAACAAGGATTCAACGAACTAAACAATGAAAACAATGTTATCTGAAATCCTTCAGAAACTAAACGCAAGAAGTGATATTTCGCGTTATAGCAGAAACCAGACAGATTGCTACAGATGTGGTTGAATTGAACACATAAGAAGGAACTGTCGGATGCAATTATATAATCTGATCGAGTTCTACGGATCTGGACGAATTGAACACATGAGAAGGGATTGTCGGATGCAAATAAGAAACCAGATAAAGTGCACAAATGGACCAATTGGACACATGAAAAGAGACCGTTAGGTTCAATTAAGGTCTACTTCACAATACATATACTGCAAAGAAAAGAACCAGGAAAAATTGCAATAGAACAAGTTTAACATCAAATATAGACCAGGAAGAACCTAATCTTCATATACAACAGTCACTCGTTCGTAACAATTTTTAGAACAATTAAATTCATGCTAAAAATTTCATAGTTCTTCGGTATTCTAATTTGATAAAACTCATTTTTTGGCGAAGTAGTAAGTTGTTTCTGTATCCTGACCGAGTAAATATTTTTTCTAATATATCTTGTATTGCGTACATCATCTAAATAGTTGGCGATATATAGATATTCGAAAAAATACCTTTTGTATTTTGAGAGGACGATAACATCTGGTTGAACCGTTTCAAACCAGAGGTCTGAAAATACAATAAACAACAACTAATTTACTGAAACTAACTGTTTTTCATATATAAAAAGATGTCCAAGAATCTATGTATTTTCTAGCTCTTTATCTTCCGTTAATTTTTACTTGACCACTTATAATAAAAACTAGTCAGGACGCAACCATTATGCGGCGTTAAATATGACATAATCTTTGTATTAGATAATCACCAATTAAAAATTAATCAACGGAGTGAACTTTCTTGAAAAATAATTTATGTAAAATATTTGCATACATTGGTATAATATGGTAAACTGTATAAAAAATTGAAAAAAAATCCATATGTTATTTCTAATTTAACAATTTCTAAGCAGCAAATCCCAAAATGTGTTTGAAATCTTGAAATGTTTTTTAAAAAATAATTGACCATTTTCAAACGTCTACAATACGCTGTAAACATATTTTAATATTTTATTACATTATTTCAAGATCGTAAACCGCCTATTTAATATCATCTATAATTTCAACTAGGATAGCGTTAACCAACATTAAACTCATAACTTTCAAATTGTAATGATTACCACCTGGCAGTGCTTGCATTCATTGCTTGTCTTTCCTGAAACTTGAGTGTACCTTTATGAAAAAGCTTGCAACTCAAGAATATTAATTTGTAAAAATCTATATAACGGATCATCGAAAATTTTTATTTGTTATATAAAAATACAACCATAATATGGGTATTAATAGAATTTTTGGTTATTTTAATTATTCGACCATGATATTTTTTCTTAAAAATGATTTCTTCTAAATGTCCGCTTCGTGATTTCTTTAAGAAGTTAATTTTGAAAAATTGCTTACGGGCCACTTATTAAGCAATTTAATGTTTGCAATTTTGCAAGAAATAAATATTTTAAATATTCCCAGAGAAAAAATCGAATTTAAATTCCATTATCTTAGTGGCAATTTACAGCGGTTGTAATTATACGTTCACCAAATCTATCTCTCAATAAATTAGTTGCGTATGGCATTTTACGTGGTCTCGTTGAAATCACATATTATCCATATCATTCATCCATTCAAATAATCAGTAATCATGTTTCTGTAGCATTCTTCACTGATTGCTGCAGCAGCACTATTTTCATTATCGACAAAATAGTGATGACTAAAAAACAGAAACCACACCAAACAGTGATTTCTTGTGGATGTATTGATATCGCACTAATCTTATGTAGATAGAAATCACTCCACTTGTAAAAATTTTGCTTTTTCGTGAAGCTATTTAACCAAAAATGAGCTTCACCCATGAATATGATGATGAATCAGTTTCAAATAGCTCTAAAGCCCGAGTTGATAAAATTCTATGCAACAAAGTGTCGTTCGTTTTAAATTTTTGAACCAACTGAATTTGAATATGAAAAATATTTCATTCCATGCTATAAGAACATATAAGTTTTTTTGAACGATGGGCATCTGATTGATGAAAATCTGCATCCACATTTTGATTCACAGTATTAATATTTCTGGCAGTACGTTTACGTTTTTAACGTGTTAAATTTTTTACATGACACATGTTACAAGTTGACTTGTGCTGTGTGTCTGTATATCTTTCCATAATGATTTGTCATTACGAAACACAAATACCAATTTTGGTGAGAAATATGGCAACTATAATTTATCAAAGTAAGAGCAGGGGAGTCATTAGAAACAAACCGACAGCCGTCATCGAAACTCTACTAAATCACCCTTCCTCCCATCTTGATACAACAATCAATGATGGAATAAAGTAAGGTCTGGAGGACTGGATCTACTTTCAAACACACCAGCATCAAGGCATGGTAACGGATTCATTGTTGAAGATGAGCAGTGATACCATAGTCTATAACTTTGACAGGTTCTACACAGAATGTCAGACCAAGTCAGCCAGAAAACCTGGTCTTGTTTACAGAAAAGTTCAAAACTGACCCTGATACATGAGCGGGTATATCCGGAGCCAACCTCAAATTAAATATAAGTGAGGTACTGGGACAGCTTACCACTGTATACCAGATAGAAATGCATGCAACTAATATATGTCTTCAAGAAAATCTAAAAAGGTATTATAGAGACAGGAGAGTTCTCATCCTGTAACATAATCAAGCAGCACTGCAAGCACTTGGATGTCAGCAAGTAAATCTAAACAGGTCTGAGATGGTCTTTAAAATCTTATCACTTTGGCAAAAACAAACAAGGTTACTTTTGTGTGGATACCAGGATACAATTGCATCCTAGGCAATGAAAAAATACACCCATTTGCAAGACAAGGACTGTGTGTAAGTTTTTCGCAACATTGAAACTGTACAAAAATGTCTCGTTTGGAATATGCGGTACCGAAATTTATTACTATTATTTGTACAATGAAAGTACGTATATAATTATGAGATGGAAATAAAATTGGTAGCGATAGTACATAGGAACGAGCTGCAAAATCATCAAAATATTTAGAAAATGCATGAAATATTTTACACCCGAGCAAGATAGAGTGATACTCGAACACAGTCGAATCGTAATCCATCATAAATTAAGCATTAGCTAGAAAATGAGTTCTAGAACGTAGCTTAAGATCAGGTGTGCGACAGAAGCTCTTGGTCGACCCAAAAGAATTAAATGCACCAATATCTCCTTCCTTGATAGCCATACTCCCATTTATTTTAATATTTTTTAAGTGTTTTTAAGCAACAATCTAGTGTATTTTACCAAATTCCTGGTGAATAAACGAATGAAATAAATGACATAATGCAATGAAACTTGCTCTATTAAGTAATGTGAATACATGGAAAATATCGAATTTACCTTATCAAAAATGCTTTTAGTCGCAATCAGGTAGCAATTTAACTCCGCATCTCTACTTTCCAGAACTTAGATACTCTGGTCACGAGTCGCCACTGATAATTATGCAGTAATTTTATATAGTTCAAGTATTATTCCAAACTCGCCATAATTCATATTATATAATGGTATAATTTAGAGAACTGTTTTATGTTTTACACGATTTACAACGGTAAAGAACATAAAACGGATATAGTATTTCATATCGTTTTATGATGTGTAAACATCTTTAATGCTGTACCACCTTTTTTTTGCAATTTTATTACGAAAATTATTATAAATCTATGAAAAATTCACTCATTTACTACACTATTTTTCCGAGAAAAATTAGAATTTTATTATTACGTTGGAAAACGTTTAATTTAATATTTTATTTTCCTAAAATGTACCAATCAATATTATTTAAAGAAACATTTTAGTGAAAAAAGAAGGAATTTCTTTATACTAAAAATATTAAAAGGCAGAATGATTTTTACACACCTTAGACCTGCGTCGCCATCTAATCTTTTTATCCCACCAGATACATAATCTTGCCGATATTTCACACGAGGGAATATAAAAATGGTGATATGACATTACCATTGCATTGACTGCAGGAACAGTGTAACCAGAGTTCCTCTCTCAGCAGAACTAACCTGTCCTACTTGTTCCTACTTTTTGCTTGTTAGCACTTTAGGGCAGCCTTGGACAGTAGTACCTCCGGTCTCGTCGCAATTTTAAAAATTTTCCAGTTCAAACTAATACTTTTCTCGAACAGATCTCAAATTAAAAAAAAATCTCTAACATTTTTGTTGTTGATCTTAACAAACTAGTTGCTTCAAGGGTTTTCAGACTTATTTTAGAAAGAAAGAAGAAGCAAACTCAAAAGCTAATTTCATTGCTTCTCTCCGGGTTAGACCGTAGTTCATGTTACTACAATATATTAAATATTCAACTGAAAACATTTCGTCCGATTTTGTGAAGATCTGAGAAGCTTTGTATCTACCCTTCGAACACTTGCAGCTTTTGTTCATTTTTAGTGTATCGACGTAAAGTGGTACTGCCGATTCGATTTCACCGCTCTTTTTTCTAAGAGAGGTATCAAATTTCAGTTCTCGAATAACGCTTTGTAATTCCTGCTTAGTGACTTTTTTACGGGTAGAATCTACTTTTTTTATATTAAAAAGACATGATATTAGTACCTGGAAATAATTAAAAACATTATTATCTTTCTGTCAAATACACCTGAAAGACAGATGAACCGATCATGTTTCCCTCACGCATTATGTATCAAATCTCTCTAACCTTACATTCTTCACTTCATCGCATGTTTATAGAAATTGGATCAATCGGAAGACTAAACTAAACGCTCTCTCTCTCTTTGTCAGCCTCTGTCTATCCACTCCTGGATGTAGGTCTCTCTCAATTGTTTCCATCTTTCTCTATTCTTCGCCAATCTCATCCACTGTTTGCCCGCCACTGTCCTTATGTCGTCTGCCCATCTTTTTTGAGGTCTTCCCGTGCTTCTTGTTGTCTCCCTCGGTCTCCATTCCAGGATTCTTCGTGTCCATCTGTTGTCCTCATATCGGGCTATGTGACCAGGCCATCGCCACTTCATCTTTGCAACCTCCTTCACGATGTCTTTGATTTCGTTCTGCGTCTTATCCCAGTGTTTCTAATCCTGTCTCTTAATGATATTCAAAGCATGTTTCTTTCCATCGCTCTTTGAACTGTTTCTAATTTTTTAGCGGACTTTTTGGTGAGGGACATGGTCTCTAATCCATACGTACACACCGATAATATGCATGTGTCGTATATTTTTCTTTTTAGATTTATGGGAATTGAATTATTTTTCAGGATGTATGCAAGTTTACCGAAAGCGGCCTATGTCAAATGTGTTCTTCTTTTTATTTCAGGATCCTGGCTTGACTTCCCTAGTCTGCTGTCATGACCCAAGTATACATAGTATTCGACGTTTTCTATCCTCTGGTTCTGTATTGTTATATTTGCCTGTTCGTGGCTCATTATTTTTGTTTTGTTGTAGTTCATTTTAAGGCCAACAGATGCGGATACGTCATTTAGCTGTTGTATCATTTCGATCAATTCTGGGAGATTATTTGCTATTAAGATTATGTCATCAGCAAATCTGAGATGGTTCAAGTATATTCCGTCGATGTTTATACCTTTGATGTCCCATTTAAGTTCCTTAAAAATGTCCTCTAGGACTAGGGTGAACAGTTTTGGCGAGATAGTGTCCCCTTGTCTCACTCCCCTTTGTAGTTTTATGACGTTTATTTTCCTCTTGTCGTCTATTTTTATTTGAATGGTTGCATTTTCGTATATATTCTTTATGATGTTTATGTATCTTGAATCGATTCTTGGGTTTTCTAAGGATTGTAATACTGCCCATGTTTCGATGGAGTCGAATGCCTTCTGGAAATCTAAAAAGCCATATGGAGCGGTACGTTATATTGAGTGCACTTCTCAATTAGTATTCTTATGGTGTGAAGGTACTCTGTGGTGCTATAGTGTTTTCTGAATCCAGCTTGTTCGACAGGTTGGTAAAAATCGAGTTTGTTTGTTATGCGATTGGTTATGATTTTGGTTAACAACTTGTAGGTGTGTAATAGTAGGGATATTGGTCGGTAGTTTTCAATATTTGTATTATCCCCCTTTTGGAATATTAAGATTACTTCGAAGTTATTCCAATCCTGTGGATTTTTCCCTCTTCAATTATTTTATTGAATAGAATCTTCAATGTTTGTTCTATTTTTCTGCCGCCAATTTTCTGCATCTCTACTTTAATATTGTCTTCTCCTGCACATTTATTGTTCTTTAATTTATTTAGTGCCATTCTTATCTCTGAATTTGTTACTTCTGGAATTTCCTCTGAGCCTATGTTGAGTATGGTTCTTTTTGTTCGTTGTTGCTCTTGTTGTGCGTGTGGCGAGTATAGCTTGCTGTAGAATTCTTCTATGGCTCTGCTTATTTCCTTTTCGTCCTGGACGGTCACGTATTTCGCGTTTTTTATTTTTATTATTCTTGTTTTGCCTCTTGAGTTTTTTGTTTTTAGTACTTTCATGTTGCAGTTTTCACTTATTGTGTCTTTTATTAGTTTATTGGTGTAATTTCTATTGTCTTTTCTAATTTCCTTTTTTACTTCCTTGTTTAGAGTTTTGAAACTGTCTGTTGTTCGATCTGTCCTTTCTCGTCTTTCTTTGGGAAGTCTCAAGGTATTTGGTTGTAGTTTGGAGGTCTTTGTTATTTTTGATTTTGAGTAGACTTTTTTAACCGATGTGTTTATGGTTTCTTTTATTTTCGTGGCTAGTTCGTTTATTTGCATTTGCTTTATTGTCTCTATTGGTGTTAGTCTTTTTTCTAATTGATTTTGATAGTTGATTTGTTCTTGTGTCAGGGTTTCCGTGGTTGGGTAGCGTTCTTGTTTGATGAGCTTGTTGCGTTCTGTTCTCAACTGCTCTCAACTAAACTACATTCTTGAAACTACATTAATTCAATAATTCAACTAATAAAAAATCATTATGTGCCTTAATATTTGTTGGAGTAATAGGTAAACAAAAAAAATGTTTTTTCACTCGCGATCACCAAAAACGATCACTCTCAAACCGACGTAATAGCAACCAATATGGCATCGCACATGTGATAAGCAATAAGTGAGCATACAGCGAATCAGATGGTGCGATATTTGAAATGATTTAGGCGATGTGGAGCATCTCTTTCACATGGGCAACTCGAATTCTTTTCATTTTATTCAATTCCAGTAAAATAAGTTAAGATTGGATTTTAATGCATTAACCTCTGTTGATTTCAGTTGCATTGAATTTTGTTACATCGGACATTCTTCGTGGCTGTTATATCATCTTGGCTGATCTGGATCACAAAAAAAAGAAAAGTGCTGCTAAGTACACTCTTGTTACAAAATGGGACAAAATTATAAGATAATAGGGAAACTCAGTGTCAGTAAGATAACGGTAACTGTTTCGTCGTTGTCATGAATCACTTTTTAATAACTTTTTGTTATATTGAAAATTCGATTTTTTTTTGATATTAAAATTATAGGCCATCCAGTATTGATAATGAAAATTCGAAAATCTATATTTAAAAACTGTTTGTTTACATATTAGGCACAATATGAAGCGGATGACAATCAATCAATACTAGTCAAATTATCACCATCTAACCCTGATTTCTCCTACCATCAATAATTTCACGTAGATTAATATCCCATTTTGTTAGCATTTAAATTTATCACACCTCAGTAATTCAAATTACCACTGTGAATTTCTACGCATGAATTTCCACCAACCACGTCAGAGACAGTACCGCAAACACCAATTATTCTGCGTTCCAATGCAACCAGAAAGAAATAAAGAGCTACCAACCGTTTTATTGTGAGTACTCTTAAAGTACGATTGGATAGTAGACCACCATCGTTGAAATCTAAAAGATATTGTGGAATTTAAAAAATGTAATGTACTCTGTAGGCCTTATATTGCTAAAGTAGCAATTTTTAAGTGCTTTAGTATAATTGAATTTACAGTTAGCAATTCTTCCTGCATATTTTCATGTTATTATGCTTTTAAAAGAATATTTGTTTAATTTTCATATAGTAATATAATTCGGTTTAGTTTGAAAAAAGAATTTATAGTGACACGCAAACATGCTAAATTAAAATTAATGAATATCGGAGGAAATTTACGTATGTAATGCGAAGGAATAGTTTTATTACAAGCCTGTTACTCATAAGGCGACTGCTTTAGATCATTTGAATGAGTAGTAATCATTACGCGCAACTACAATGCTATATTTTTTCTGCTACTTCAAAAAATTCAATTATAAAACTCCAATTTATTTTTACATTCGTTAATCAAGAATAATTTCTATAACTTACTTAATCTATTTTTATCTCGTCAATTCGTATATTTATTCTTTCTTGTGCATCTTTTGTTGCGGTTATTTGCGGAATCTTGTTATCTAATTCTTAATTCCTCTTGAAATTTTATCAAAATCCTTCTTAAGATCAATGAATCCCATATGTACTTTTTGTTGTGTTGAAGTGGCTTTTCAGTTGATGGCAATAATTATGTATATTTGAACAAAAAATTCATCATTCATCTACTTATATCCCGTGCTGTATGTTACTTTGAATCACGTCAAAATCTTCACTATATATTTGAACTTCATAAAAATATTTCCTAAAAAAATATATTTTTGAAAGTTACAAATAGACATCATAAGTGCCGGCAAAAATATCAGGGATGTGCAAAAACTCGAGCTACCAAAACCATATATTCAAATTACAAAAATATTGCAATCAGTCTTTTTTAATATATTTTGAAAGCCATGGTTAACCTTCAATCTACGATCCTATTGATTGATTGTATTAATCAGCTAAATTTATTTCGAACTTAGACCAATATTCATATCAATATAAATACATTGGCGCAGGCAGCCGCGTAATGCTTTCTCTAGCTTTTTATAAAATTTTCTAATGTTCATAATTTTTCCAGAGCCAGTTGGGTGCAAGCGCACCCACTTGCACTCCCTTCCCGACGCCACTGATATCCATAAACGCTATGAATCGGTCTTATAAGGAAGGTAACTGAAGTTGTCCGGCGCCGAATTTAAGGAAACTTCAATATGTTTTAGAGGGTACAATAAGAGACACGTGTTTTTTTATCTGTGGAGATTCATTACAACAGGGTGAAAACTGCCCTTAAAGTTCACTTGCACTCCCTTCCCGACGCCACTGATATACATAAACGCTATGAATCGATCTTACAAGGAAGGTAACTGAAGTTGTCCGGCTCCGATTTTAATGAAACTTCAATATGTTTTCAAGGGTACAATAAGACACACCTGTTTTTTTTATCTGTGGAGATTCATTACAACGGGGTGAAAACTGCCCTTAAAGTTCATTCCTAAAAACAGTATTTTTGAAATATCTCAGGCTCTAACTGAGATATCTTTACAAAACAAAGTGTATATTACTTTTATTCGAAACAATATTAAACTATAGCAATTTCACCCCCATAGATACCATCCCTTACTTTTTATTAGAGTAAAGCATATATTAACGTACGCAATTTAATTCTAAAAATTACAAAATTTAATGGAATTTCCTTGTCACGAATAGCATAAGTAACTTAAGTTGACCTGTTTCGGGGTTCTTAAAAATAAACTAGTAAAAGAGGGTGAGTCACCCCAAAATACATTTTTTTAAATCTCAAATTCTACTTAAGATATCTTTACAAAACAAGATGGAAATTACTTGTGATTTGAAATGATGTTGAACTATGGTATTTTTATCCCCAAGAATATCATCCCTTATTTTTTATAAGGGTAAACCATTTATTCGCACATGTAATTTAATTTTTAAAATCACGATATTTAATGAAACTGTAAAAAAATATTTCCAAAATAAACTAGTTAAAGAGGGTGAGTCACCCCAAATACTTTTTTTAATGTCTCAAGTTCTAATTAAGATATGTCTACAAAACAAAATGAAAATTACTTGCTATTCGAGATTATGTTAAACTGTTGCATTTTCACCCCCAATGATATCATCCCTTATTTTTTATGAGGGGAAACCATATATTTGCGAACGTAAATTAATTCTGAACATTACGAAATTTAACGCAATTTTTTGAAATTATTTTTTTTCCATTTTGTTTTATAAAGTTATCTTGAGCTTGAGGTTCAAAAAAAAAAGTATTTGGGGGTGACTTACCCTCTTTTACTAGTTTATTTTTAGAGATGACGAAACACGTCAACTTAAGTTACTTATGATAATCGTGAAAAAAGTATTTTCATTCTTCATTCATTCTATTAAATTTCATAATTTTTAGAACTAAATTGCTTGTGCAAATATATTGTTTACCTTTGGAGGTGAAAATACCAGAGTTTAACTTCATTTTGAATAAGTAATTTTCATTTTGTTTCGTAGAGATATTTATATTAGAACTTGACATATTAAAAAAAAGTATTTGGGGATGACATCCTATTTTACAAGCTTATTTTTGGGAACTCCGAAACATGTCAACTTGAATTAATTATGGTATTCTTAAAAAAAATGTTTTCAAACAATTTCATTGAATTTCGTATATTAAGTATTTAATTTTCGTTTTTTTTTTAAATAAGGGACAATATATATATATATATATATATATATATATATATATATATATATATATATATATATATAGCATAGTTTAACATAATTCCAAATAACAAGTAATTTCCATTTTATTTTGTAAAGATATCTCAAATAGAACTTAAGATTTAAAAAAAAAGCATTTGGTGGTGGTTCACCCTCTTTTACTAGTTTATTTTTAGAAACCACGTCAACTCAAGTTACATGTGTACGCATGAAAATAACATTTTCACAAAATTTCATTAAATTTCGCAACTTTAAGAATTAAATTACATGCGGGAATAGATGGTTTACCCTTATAAAAAATAAATTTAACATCATTTCAAATAACAATAATTTCCATTTTGTTTTGTTCAGATTTCTCACTTATAACTTGATCTATTTCAAAAATATTATTTTTAGGGCTGAACTTTAGGGGCGGTTTTCACACTGTTAGAATGACTCTTGTATCCTCTATAACATATTGAAGTTTCATTAAAATCGGAGCCAAACACTTCGGGTACCTTTCTTGTTAGATAATTTAAGTTAGGTTAATAATATCTATTTTTTACTACTACTGTAAAAAAACTCCAAAAAAAAATAACTAAACTCTTTTAAATATACCTGTACAAATATTTAAAATTTTCCCGGTCATACTTTATTCATCAAAACCCGTGGCAAGATACTTGATATTTTACGATCGCATAAATCGAGATCTAAAATCCGAATAGATACAGTAAGATTTATGTAGCAAGCTTGTACATGATTCAGTGATAAATGTTTTACAAAGCGGGAGTATTTGAATTCATGCTGGTTCAGATCGAATCTTATAGAAAATGAAATGAGAGTAGATTTATGAAAATTTCTCGTTTTAAGTGAAGTCTCCGGCATGGAGGTAGTTTTCAAATGCCGAGAATTTAAATATGTATTTATATTTACATAGTTTAGTGTATTTCTTTTCAGGCTGATCTATCAAGTAGTATTAGTTACTTATGATTCTAAACCTTTTATAGAGTTTTATTTTTATACAATTTACCCCAAATTAGTGATGAATACATTATGATATTGAAAACTATAAGAGATAGACAAACAATTCAGTTAGAAAAGTTTCAGACAAATTTGTTAGTTATTTAATTGTGCTTGCGAGGCATTTCCAAATCAGTAATACATCTCCCATCAATTTGAGACTTAGTGTCTCGCACGTTCTCGTCCTATGAATCAGTACTCATCCATTTTTCATATAAAAATCAGACAACAGAACAAGAGCGTTTTATGATGATAGATTACGAAGATAGACGTAGATCCTTCCAACAAGCAACCGACCTTTTTAATCATATTTTCTCTCAGCATAATCCCGTTTGCAAATTAACTGCCAATAGGATATTTCAAAATTTTGAACAAGGTAATGTTAAAAACCTACCAAAAATAGCAAGAGGAATCACGAACTTCCGTGAAAAGACTTGCTCTTGTATACGATAATACGGAAAGATCCATTATAATAATCCTCAAAGAAAATTGCCACACTGCCTTTAAAGGGCGCAATTCCCCACAATAAAGTGAAACAAAAGTTAATTTATTGTATCAAAACACGAGAGTACAGTGGAAAGCATCAGCGAGCAAAAATGCTGAGCTAACCCATATAATACGTGTGGGTTATGCTGGGTGCCACTGCATCAAAAGCTAGGCTGAATGCAGAAACCCTCCACGATGTTTTTAGGAACTAGCTTTCAATTTTACTTCTTAAAGATTAAGAAGCACAACAAGAAAAAATACAAATAAAACTCGATGAAGATACTTATAAAAAAAAGCTTTAATTGAAATATAAAATGTGGAGTTGTTCGTAAGCTAAGTATCTTAATATATAAACATCAAATAAAAAAAATGTGAACTCCAAGAGATTCACAACAGTCAAAGAAATAATAATAAATGTAAATATGATAAATTCGCGACATAAGAAATAAGGAATTAGTGGTTTTAAACAAGAACACTGAAATTACGCAACCTATAGTCTATTGGCGTTAGACTAAATATAAGGTAATATTGTTATACTATGATCATAGTTTATTGCGCAACGACTTATAAAAAAATACATTAAGCCAAAAGTTCGTTCTTCAACAACTTAAAAATATTAATTAAATTAATATGGTGGCCTGTCTAATGTCATTCCAATAGTAGTAGCTCTCGAAGGTCTTCAATAACAATGGCACCAGCGCTGACAGTACAATATGCCCCGAGGGTGCACTCCATAAGGAGGTAACCAGTAAGGAATACCTTACAAAAAGGATAACGCCTATTATAAACTTAAATTTAAAAAAAAAAGCAAATAAATTTTTTAAATAACCTTCGCCAAAATATCAAGAAACATTTAAATTTTAAATTTTTAACTTACATTAAAAAAATTAATCGAAGGTAATTTTTAAGTTAAGATGACAAAGGATATATTAATTAAGAATTAATTAGAGATAACTAAGAAAAAAAATTAATTTAAAGTAATTAACTGTTTTAACTGATGGATAATAGTAAAGATACATCTGTACAATAAAATACCAGTCCGACTCCAGGTGATCACCGATAATTACTTTAGATTAACTATAGAATATAATTATATTATACTAAATTGAAAACACAAAACATAAATAAATTATTTACTTATAATACTAAAAATCTCTTTAAATCGCATATGTTTTCTGGCGATGCTATTAAACGATAAATAACAGGAAACCGGTTGTGCGCATGTCTGTAAGTGCGGGAATTTTAAAAATAAGAAAAGCTGCTTATGACCACGAATGCACTTTGTCATCTGTGTTTCGCTATTTTTGGCTTCAACAGCCAACAAAAGTCCGGGTTTGTCATCGAAATCATTGGTAATGACTGTTTTTCTTAGTTTTTGCGTGTTTTTTTATTGTTTCCAAGTTTCCTCCATCAGTACATGAATTCTGTTTTTACACCAAATTTAATGTTTTCAGCTATAATTCTGTTACAAATGAAATAGGTTAGCATTGAAAAATTTTGCCAACGTATATTTCTTTTAAAATATGGTATATTGTTTAATAAAATATCAAAGTTATTAGCAATGGTCGACTAAAAAGTCAATTTTATAGATATAAAGAGTAATGTGTCGACTTCGCATGACAGACGGTCGTTTTAAATCATCCACGCTCAGAATAACCAGCAAGAACTTATGTAACCGCACTTCCATAAACACTACAACTGCGGGTATAAATAAAAAGAGCGGCGTGTTATTACGATAATAACAATTGTAGTCAATCGTAAAACTTTTTTTAAGTTTTTATTTATATTTCTCACGTTCCACATAAATAATTGTATATTAGCACATACAAGGGAAACTAAACAAATTACTAAAATCAAAATCAATAAAGTAGTGTTTTTTTCGCATGTCAAATTTTTAGGCTCTTTCTACTTGTCTTAAAATTTAAGTTAATTTCAATTTAGGTCATAATAATCAAATTCCTATCAGAAATATATCTTCTTTATGTAGCGTTTCCCTTTCAGACTTACAGCAGCAACGCTTTTATTTTCGAATAAAATTTTTATAAAAAAAAATTTTACCGACTTCTAAAAGTGCGCTAAAAAGTGAAAAATAACTAGGAATGTTTATATGAAATTCAAATTTTTGAAGTCGGCGCCAAACTAATACCTGACAAAATGTGATTCGCATAAACAGATTAAAAATACTTTATTTGTAATTGCTTTCTTACCATAATTTGTTTCTATTAGTAGTTATTTATTTCGTTTAAAAATAGTTTGGCGCCGACTTCAAAAATTTCAATTTCATATAAAAATTTATAGTTATTTTTCACTTTTTAGCGCAATTTTAGAAGTCGGTTCAATTTTTTTTTATAAAAATTTTATTTTTCGATTTTTGGTTTTGAATTCATTATAATATCCATAAATCATTTGAACTATGTACTAATTGAAAGAAGTGTACCTCGTAATGACTCCAAGGTGGCAAAAAGTACTCATTTAATCCAAAGTTCTAAGTCACCTTAAAATGAACCACTAAAAATTCTTTGATTCTTAGGGTTCCCAAATATCAGTGAAATTGTGTCGAACAAATATTTAGTTTGTCACAGTAAATATACTATCTTAAATTTCAAATTAATTTTAGATTGATAACATAGGCCCCAAAACCTTCCAAAATCGATATTTAAAAAGCTAGAGATGTAAATTTCTTAGCCCGATATATTTTACACTACATATTGAGTTTGTATACGCCTCAAGAACCCCGGAATATCAATTTTAAACAAAATCGGAAAATGTAAAATTTTCAGTCCCTCATATTGTATCTTATCAACCTAATAGTTGTAAAAATTAACTTCATATTCGTTACACATGACCCTGAAAACTCCCTAATACCAAATCTGAAAAAATGCAAATAAGGTAAAATTTTTAACCCACCATATTGGATCCGCCATATTGTTTTCAAAAAAAATAACTTTAACCCTTTACGCTAAATCTAAACTCTTCAATGCTCTCTAGTGACAATTTTGGATGAAATCCGGAGATTTAAAATTTCTAGAGCATCATATTGCATCCGACATATTAGATTTACTTAAAATAATTTTATATTCGCTATTTACATCCTCAAAAACGATTTAGTCCCACTTATCAATAAAATCGAGAAATGTAAAATTTTTAGTCCGATATATTGAATTCGCCATATTGAATCCTGAAAAAATACTTTTTAATTCATAATTTTCACCTTCAAGAACCTCCTATATTAGTTTAGGAGAAAATCGAGAAATGTAAAATTTTTAAGATGCCATATTAAATCCGGAAGATTGAGCTTTCAAAAAATATTTTAAATTCGTAATTAACACTAACAAAAGTCCCCCAATACTGATTTTAGACAAGATCGAGAGATGTAGAATCTCTAATCTGCGATCTTGGATCCGTCATATTTATTTCTTTTTAATAATGCGTGGTCCCAAAAACTCCCCCATTTCAATTTTGAAAAAAAATCGAACAAAATTAATTTCTTATCCTCTATATTGAATTTTTTTAAAAATAATTTCAGATTCGTTATAAGCGACCCCGAAAACTCCCCCATACCAATTTTGAAGAAAATCGGAAAAAATTGATTTTTTTGGTCCGCCATGTTGGATCTACCATATTGAATTCTTTTTAAATAATTTTAGATTCGTTATGTGCGACACCGAAAACTCTCCCGTACCAATTTTGGAGAAAATCGGCCAAAATTATTTTTTTGGCCGCTATACTGTCAGCCCCATCTTGGATTTTACTGCACCAATTCCGTCCAAAAAAAAATATAGGACCACCGCAGCAACTTCCTGAACATGAAGTAAAAAATTTAATTCAAATCGGTGCCGCTGTTCCGGAGTAATCGGTGTACATAAATAAAAAAATACATAGTCGACGAATTGAGGACCTCCTTCTTTTAGAAGTCAGTTAAAAAATAAGATCCAATGATACCGAGAACCACACCACCAGACAGTTAATTTTTGTGCAGATGGTGTTTTCTCAATAACTGCGTGTAAGAATTACTCTAAATGCAATAATTTAAGTCTTACACGTAAATAGTTAAAAATTAACTTAAAAGCTGCTTAGTTCTGTTTAAGTTCCATAAATAATTCCCAAAATATATAGTTCCTTAAATTAAATACAGATTGAAGGGAATTAAGTAAAATCAAAATTAAAATTAAATCAAAAATTAGATATATAGAGAGTAAAATTAAAACTGCTTTTTTGATTTAATGATAATTATTCGGAATAGTGAATGTTTCGAATTTTAACAAAATTTACATAAAAAACAGTATAAAAATGCGAATTTTCCGCAAAAAGTAAGAACTTAAGCTCGTCGTTTAACCTTTTTTTTCTGAATATGTCCACTATTTAAATCGAAACATGTGATTTCATAGGCCGGAAATTATTCTGTTATTTTCTATGCGATATTGCCACGTTGACATGGATTCGTGGCTGGATAATTTGGTAATTCAAATGAAGTTAATGTATTGTAGCTTAAAATGTGGATAAACGTGCAGAATTGGAATGCCAATCATAAACAGTTCTTTCAGCAAGCTACATTGGTCTAAAAACCAAGATCAAACCCAAACTGACCTGAACCAACCTGTTATTTTTACTTACGTAACCGTAACACATGTGCAAATTTTCAGATTTTATTACGAAAATGGCCAAAAGAGTTACGATTTGTTATTCATTGTAACAGTTGAATATATTCAGATTTCTTAAGATGTAATTAAATTGATTTAATGAGAAATAATTTACAGTTAAGAAGAAAAATATTTCAAGTGTCCCTCGTACTTCTCACGTTCTACATAAATAATTGTATATTAGTACCTTTTATCAATTATTTACTATCGGACTAGGATGCTCTTGCCTCCGAGGTTCAAATTATACCTTACATCTCGCACTTGTTAAAAGAAGTTTTCACACAACTGGCACGGACTCATCACGGTTTGTTACAAAACAAAATTTAATCATGCTATATTAATGCTATACTATTAAAAAAATTAAAATAACATGAAGGTTTATTTACACAATTGAAAATTTGGAAACATGTATTTTGTAGTGATTATTATTGATTTATTTCATATCATTACGAAAATTATTTGTATGTTCTGTATTACAATAATATATATATATATATATATATATATATATATATATATATATATATATATATATATATATATATGAACCACCAGAAGGGCAGAGGGTGCTAAGAATCTGCGGAGTTTAAACCACTACGCAAACAGAACAACAACTCTGTATATAGGGACCTATAACTGCAGGTCGTTATCAAACCAGGCAAAACTCATTGAGTTAGAGAATGACACAGTTAACATAGAATGGGATATTATTAGAATAAGGGAAGTGAGACGAAAAGAAGAAGAGGCAATAGAACTTAAATCAGGCAATATCCTCTATCACAAAGGAACAACAAAGAGAAGAACAAGTGGTGTGGAATTCTAAATTAATAAAAGTTGGAAAGATAGGATGATCTACATAATAATAATCCCAAATACAGTAATAGCTTAATGGTACCATATATGCTCCCAGGGCGGATCCAGCCTCTCTCTTTGGGGGGGGGGGGCGGTAATATCACAAAAGTACAGTATGGCAAGGGAAAGCAAGTTGTCGACGGAAGGAGGGGGGGGGAGACAGCAGCAACATTCCCATTTCTAGTGTAAAAGGCAGGGTCGGGTCCATTTTTCTGAATTTGAGGCTCTTGAAAAGTGGGGGGGGGCGATCACAAGAAAAAACAAGTTACCGACGGGGAGGGGGGGATGCGAGCAACATACGCGTTTTTAGTATAAGAGGCAGAATCGTGTCTATTTTCCTGAATTCAAAGCTCTTGGGGGAAGGGGGGCTATCGCAAGAAAAAAAAGTTGTCAACAGGGGGGGGGGAGTGCCAGCACCATACACATTCCCAATATAAAATTCAGAATCGGTTCTATTTTCCTGAACTCAAAGCTCTTGGGAAAGGAAGGGACGATCGCAAGCATACACATTCCTATACTCTATTCAAGAACTAGAGAGAGTTATAAAACTGTTACCGAAACCTCCAACGTACCTGCTCCAGTGCCGCAGGTAACTGAGGACTGCCGTAAATCTGATTATATTTAAATATTATAAGCTTTTATAAATTTAATGCAACAGTAAAATTTCTGATAGTTCAATTTAATCTCTGTCAGTAAGCAAAGTACACCTTACAGTGTATCCTTAGTGATTTATCTTGTTTGTGCTTGTTTTTATATATTATTTGAGGTTGGCGAGATACCCAATCTATATTTATTCCAAAATCGTTAAACCAGGGCATTTTTTCCTCAACGAAAAACTTATTACGATGAATGTTTATGATGCCTTAAGATATCAATATCTAGATCATAATGTTAAAAGCTCTGTTGAGAGTTGTTCCAACATGACAGGAGTTGGAAAATCTGCGATGTACCGAATACTGAAGGAGAAAGAAACGACTGGAATTGTTAGTACTCCCCAAGCTACATTCGATCACAGGAAGACGAAAAACCTCGTTGGAAGAAGAGATGTAAACTGCAATAAAAAGAGGGGTTTTACCTGAAATTAAAAGTATTGAGCTCTGGAAATTGAGAGAGAACTTAATTTTTGCTGAAAAAAACCAGATAGGAAATCTGTTCTTATAGATCGTCCGGAAAATGTCCGTTGGAGAAGGAAATATCTCTCTCAAGTAAAAGATAGAGTTGCTAGAAATAACAAGAACTTACAAAATTAGTAATTTAACTGAACTTTTGAAAGATTTTTTTGAATAAAGTTGCAAAAAATTGGAAAAAATTCATATAATAAAAGAATAAAAGAAAACGACCGGTGAGATAGAGGAACCAATTATAATTAATTTGAACGAAGATAGCTTCACTGACTTTGATTACGAATTAGATACGTAATGTTTACCAGCGTAAACACAATTTATTATTTAAATTTCCTGTAACATATAAAAATCAATTAAATTTGAATCTCTTTTTAGTATTTAATTTTAAATCTGCAGATGTTTTAAGAAATAAATAAACTGAAACGTCAAATATCCTAAAAATGTTTTGAATTAATAATAAAATGACCGATAGCCCCAAAAAAATTTTAATATTATTTGGACGAATTTATTTTTTTAATATATGTTTAACTTGGGTATTTTGTAAGTATTTAAAGTATAACTTAGAATGTTTTGAGAGAAAAAGGCTACGTTTGAGTTTGAATGTGCCCAAAACGGTTTCTCTGCCAAGATTAAAAATAATAAAAATACAGTTTTGATTTGTGTTAAATATATCAAAATTATCTATTTTTTCTAATGTATGTGAATTATTAAGAAATCATAAGAAAGAAAATAATATTATAGAAACTTTTTATTTTAAGTTTCTAAACGAAATAATACTCTATGCCATAAATATTTACTGATAAAATAAACCTCTTTCTGACGACTATGACAAGGATTAAAATCCTTTTTAACACTTCACATTCAAAAATCTATTATCCAACCAAAATAGTCCATTATTAGAGACCGGTATTTTTGATTATAAAATTTCTAACACATTCCTATGAAAAATATATGTGTCTAACATATTTTGCCAAATACATCGGACTAAAGAACACAGGTATTTTGCATGGAAAAAAGAGCAAAAAATGATTTATTACTCTCTAGTTCTTGAATAAATTATAGTATAAGAGGCAAAATCGGGTTTATTTTCCTGAACTCAAAGGTCTTGGGGGGGGGGGGAACCCACCACCGCCCCCCCCCTTGGATCTGCGTCTGTATGCACCCACCATCTCTCACTCAAAGGAAGACATAGAGAAATTCTGCAATGAAATAACAGAGGTGCTAAACAATAACAGAAGTCAATTTAAGAATCTAATTAGGGAATTCGATGCCATAGTAGGGAAAAGATCCAATCAGGAACAATATGGGGGAAATCTTGGAACTAAAGAAACAAATAAAGGCATATTACCAGAACTTATCATTCGCCAATACCTACTTCAAGAAAGACCTCAAAAGAAAATGGGCATGGTAAACTCCCAATGTAACTATGAAAAATTAAATAGATTTGATTCTAACAAATAAAATAAAAACTGTTAAATATGAAAGTGTTCTCAACAAATTTCGAACAGGTAGTGATGAAATGAAATGGAATGAGATGAAATAATTTATTGGCCATAAGACTGATACTTCAGCATTGGATTTGTCAATAGTATACAATTAGATAAAAAATATATAAATAACATACCTTAAAGCTAGAAAAAGCAAAAAACAGTTATATTAGTTGGTTTAATAAAATACTTGTCATAATATGTAAAATAAACTTAATCTAATAATATAACAATAAAAGCCACAGATCAGAATCCAAAAGCAACTAACAGGAAAGAAAAAAAAAGAAAACGATAAGAATACAATCTGTCGCACTGGTCAGCGAAGGACGCAACGAGATAATCACTCTATATACAGCAAAATAATCAGTATACCCTACAGATTTAAGTATTCATTAAAAAAATAAATTGATCCCTGAGCAAGAGATTTTTTAATTTCTATTTTGAATTTATTACAATTTGATATGTTTTTCAATTTTGCATGCAATTTGTTAAACAGAATAATGAAATTATAAATTGGGGAGTTCTCAAAGAATGCCGTTCTATGTTTAGGTATACTAAGAATGTCAGTATTTCGTGTATCGTATCTGTGACCCTGGCCAAGAGTTTTAAACTCTGAGTAATTTTGTTTAACATATAAAAAGATATTTTAGAATACAAATAGAATAAAAGTTAAAATGCTGTTTTCTTTAAAAATGGGTCCACACGAATCCGTCGGATTAAAACCGAATATCGAACTCAGTATTCTCTTCTGAGCCAGAAACACTCTATTCACCTCACACCCTCTTCCCCAAGTTTATGACATTGTTTGACAGATGACTGTATGCCAGGGAATAATACACAGTCAGCAGTCCTGCCAGGTCTAGAGATGACTATCTGCAAAATGGCAAAGAAGGCAAAATTTAAATTTTTACAAACATGTTTAGTATGGAAAAAGAAATGTAGCGATTCATCAAGCCATGTGCTTAAAACTTTAGCATAAGCTGAGAATTCAATATTATATGGTATTTAATTCTCTACAAACAATGTTTTTTTTTTTAATATTGAAATTTATATACACAGTCTTTGTCGGGTTCAGTATTAACTGATTACCCTGACACCCCTCCCGCTGCACGCAACAGCTTCTCCGGAGTCTCCGCAGATATAGCTATTCGTGGTATCATCTGCAAACATAACCAATTTTCCCGTACTGATGAATCTAGGTAGGTCGTTAACATAAACCATAAACAAGAGAGGTCCCAAAGGGACTTATTTACTTTTTTGGTATCGGACAAATTACTCCTATCAGAATGTATATGTCGATGAGATTTAGGATATTTCCTCTTATACCTGAAGAGAACAGTTTTCTCAATAAAAAGTCTCTACTCACAGTATCAAGTGCACTTGTTAAGTCAATCATTAGACACATCACATACTTGCCCCTGTTGAGTTCTGTATATACAAAATTAAGTAAATCACAGGATGTTTTCTCGATGGATTTGCTCTATCTGAAACCATGTTGGCAAGGAGTAATAACTGATTTCTGGTTAAAAAAATTTGCCAGATTTTCGTATATTATTTTTTCAAACACCTTAGAAAATACACTCAGTACACATATTTGCCTGTAATTGGCCAGGTTGTGAGGATCGCCCTTTTTATATATTGGCGTAACTGCCGCCTGCTTTACTATTTGAGGAAAAATTCCCGCTGAAAGTAATCTGTTTATTAGACATGTCAAGAGAAGTGCGACCGATTCTGAAATTAATTTTAAAATTGAAGACTTATACTATCGGAGCCTGAAGAGCGTTTTTTCTTTAATACCGATTAATTAGAGTTCAAGTAGTTCTGAACATGAAACTAGATCGAATAAAATTACTCCATAAACCAATATTAGGAAAAAACACCACGAACCTGAGTAACAACGCGGGACGCTATCAAGAGCGTATCTAACAAAGACTGCAAGATTCAACAGATAACACACACTTAACGGAAACAATCTTAAATTACACGAAAAAAATTAAAGGACCGCAAGAACACAATCACAGTAGAAACCGATGAGACAAGAGCTCCTCTGAAACAACGCAGACAAATGGAACTTAACTCTAATATACACAGAATATTTTTTCTGGCAAAGAGGTCGATTTTACGGAAGTTAATATCAGCTATCGTCTTTGCACATTTCTATGTACTTTAAATACATTCTTGTTCAGGCGCGAATCCGAGGGCTTTGAGTCTAGGAAAATAGACCCAATTTTTCCTCTTATACTAGAAATTTATATGCTGCTGTCATCTCTCCCCCGTCGACAACTTATGTTCTTTGCAATCGCCCTCCCTCCCAAGAGTTTTCAGTTCAGGAAAACAAACCCGATTTTTTTTATCTTATACTAAGAATATGTATGCTATTGGCATCTTCCCTCCCCCTCTCCCGTTGACAACTTGTTTTTTCTTGCAATCGCCCACCCCTAAAAGCTTTCAGTTCAGGAAAATGGACCTGATTTTTTCGCTTATACTAAGAATACGTATGCTGCTAGCATCTTCACCCCCCCCTCCCGACAACAACTTGTTTTTTCTTGCGATTGCCCCCCCCCCCCATGAGCTTCGAATTCAGAAAAATAGACCCGACTCTGTCTTTTACACTAGAAATGAGATTGTTGCTGGTGTCTCCCTCCCGTCGACAACTTAATTTCGCTTGCCATATTGTATGTTTATGATATCACCCCCCCCCCCCCCAAAGAGAGAGGCTGGATCCGCCCTTGCTCTTGTTACCCTTATGGATGTAAGTGATTGTATAAATGGATTTTGAGTAACAGACATGCCCGCCCTACTAATACCAAAGATTTAGAAGAGTTGCCGATGACTTGTTTCTACTCACAGTATCATGTCTCCTATATAAAGGACTATATATAGTGTTCACTATAGTTTAGCAGTGTTTTTGTCAAATTCTTTTCTCTGGATATTCTGTTAAATATCAATCAAATCGCCAGATGTGAACTTAAATTTTCTTCTATTCATTGGCATCATGTTC
Organism: Diaprepes abbreviatus; assembly: GCA_034092305.1. Lineage (NCBI taxonomy): Eukaryota > Metazoa > Arthropoda > Insecta > Coleoptera > Curculionidae > Diaprepes > Diaprepes abbreviatus. The sequence goes on along the minus strand of JASJET010000037.1, from coordinate 1,182,807 downwards.
CGAGATCCGTCGTTGTGTGGATAGAGGTTTGAAATCTTATTCTTATCCATTAAAACCGGAGGTTGCAATTTTATGGCTTAGAAAACAAAAAGCGAATTTCTTGTTCGTTTGTGACTGTCGATTTTCTTTGGATTGTAATGGAAATACTGTTTACCGTGAAGTTCATTCCAATTAAAAGAGATTAAAAATCACTCTGTAGATAGATTTTAACCATTGAAACGATACTATATATATATATATATATATATATATATATATATATATATATATATATATATATATATATATATATATATTTATTGATTTTCTTAATTCTTGAACCATAAATTATATCATTTTTCTTTTATTTTGTCTTTTCTTGGGTTTAGGTTCTATTATTTATTAAATATAGAACCTAAACCCAAGAAAAGACAAAATAAAAGAAAAATGATATATATATATATATATATATATATATATATATATATAATATATATATATATATATATATATACATATATGAATATATATATATATATATATATATATATATATATATATATATATATATATGAATATATATATATATATATATATATATATATATATATATATGTATATATATGAATATATATATATATATATATATATATATATATATATATATATATATATATATATATAAATTACCGCCCTAATATCTAAATTCATTAACAAACTTAGCAATTTTTTACTTTTGGGTCATTTAAATGTTTTCCTAAAAATATATAAACCCAGACAATTTATGACGACATAAACTAAAAAGATTGTACGCCCTTTTAATATTTATAAATAAATCCGTCGAAAAAATCCTATCCTGGTTATGTAATTAAAACTGAAGAGATAACTGCCAAGGGTGATCTTAACATGTGGTAATAGCAAATAAACAATGTACTAAAATATTGAACGATTTTTCCGTTATTAGGAATCAAAAGAATAATCAAGTAAAATCGCTATAATGAAATATATCGTTTGATGACATGTACAAAGAACTCGTATAGCTACTGTTTTTCCTTATTGCAAGAAGGAATGATATAAATACCTGCAAAATGAATAAAATGGCATTCAGATTTTTGTTCCATTTCATTATTATTTTAGTTATAGAAAGACGTAGAATAATTTATTAACCTTTTGAATAAAAAAATTAGATTAAGACACTGTGATCTAAATAAATGTGGGATTTAAATAACCGACACATGGATGGCTTACGCCCTCTGCGGACGAAAAGACGGAAACTACTCGAACTTTATGGAATGAAATTTACAGTTACGGGTTCCATGGGGTGAGATGAGAACCAGCGGGGTTCCGGAGGATTGCAAGTTTGGCCTTTTTAAAAATTATGTGACAAAATTAGCCAATGTTAGAAGATTTTTTTTTTCATTTCAATTGGGAAATTAAAGAAATATCCTGTATTATTTTACATGGGAATTCAGCGACTGTCTGTCTTAGAAATATAATAGTAAGCTATTTAAAGGTATTATTTTCAAAATTGGTGGGTTTGTTAAATCTTTCTTCTTATTAGAACAACCAACAGGATCAATTATTCTAATATTTTGATATTGTTATTCATTTTTAATTAAAGCTTAACGCTATAAATAATTTCGATTTCTATTTATTTTTGTTAATAGTGTGTTTTAAGAAACTTGTTTTGTTTAATTTTTATAAAAACCTCACGCTATTAAACTATCGGGAGCGCTGATATAGAGCTTCAAAACAAGTGGCGAAATCTGACCAACTAGATAACAGCCTGACTCCTGAAGTTTTATTAGTGGTAAGTCCTAAATAACCTGTGGTTATTTGGTACTAAAACTGCAAGACCCGAAAGAAACGACCAGACTTCCAGAGTGCGTTTGTCACTGGGATAATATATTTATAGGTTTTTAAAATAGCTATTAATATGGGACAACAGTTTGATTGTAGACGGAATGGCTTACGCTACCCCAAAATATTCCATTCTCAAAAGTCTACGATCAAATGCTGTCACAGAATTGAACGTCAATATTTGAACTATATCTGCTGCTTGCAAATTTAGCGTACAAAGTCAAATATTATAATAATTCTCCGATTTATTATGACAATTATTAATTTTGTCCATAGCTATTACTTTATTCCCTAAAGAACAGCCCTTCTCGTCATTGATTTACAAACACCATTCTTACTAAGTACTTCCACTCGGCTATTATTTATCTCTACAGTTTAATTGAAAATTTAAATACCATTACCTTGCTTTACAGTCATTACGTACCATCATTTGCCTTACCAAATGACCATAAACAATCCCTTCCGATACGTTATAATACTTTTGCATACCATTTAAGGAAAAATATAATTAATATTAAAAAGGCAAAAATGCATTCCGTGGTATAAGTTGTAAATTTATTTAGCTACATAGTAACAATATAAGAAGAGAAATTGCTGAAAACAAATTGGAAACCAATAGTCAATGGAACTAATACAAAAAAAAAACGTATATATAAATCCGTATAAATTCTACTTGAGATAATTCTTTATATGTCAGTATCATGAGAAGAAACTTCTAGTTTAAAAAACGTGTGTTTTATTTTTATTTTATTATATGTTCGCTCAATTCATTAACTTACTCTTGGAGATAAACTGCAAATTTGATTTAACTCACATTCAATATTTGTATATTTTATTATTTACTCACGTCTGAAGTGTTAATGTTTCATTAAATATGTTTTCACAAGTTTTTTCTTTTTGCAGTTTTAAAGTGAACAACATTCCACTGCCGAAGGAAAGCATATAAAATATTTTCTTGTACATGTACCATCTGTAGATAACTTGTATGCGGCAGGAAATAAGGCAGCAACAAATCATCATGCTATTGCCACCTAAAATTCTCGAGATTCAAAATATTCATTTGACTATCTAAACAGTTTGTTTAGCAATACAGGATATACAGGGTGAGTCAACGATTGGATGAAGTAGGTTTGTGCCTTTTCGGTGAAATTTACAAAGAAACTATATTTATTGTTTGATACAGTTTATTTTTACGCAGATTTTAAAAATATTTAGGACTCTACAGGGTGAGCCAAAAAACTAGGACAGCATAAAGTGGTATTTTTTTAAATAGAACACCCTATATATGAATCGTATTTTCGATTTAGCTTATAATTTTAAATCTTTTTTATTAAGGGTTTACTATAACAAAACTTTATAGTTTCTGAGATAATTAAGTTTAAAGAAAAAAAGTCACATTTTCAAGCATCAATTCAATCCTAAATAACGTTTTCAATTTTGTGACAAATATATTCAAATTTGGAATTTAGCAAGGCCAAGGACAAGTTAACATAATTTTTACCTAATATTTGCAATAAAAGCCACAGGGTGTTGAACACATCGGCTCAAATTTGAACAAGTTTAAATGAATAAATATCTTTTTTTTTAAATGGTGCACCCTGTATATTTTCATGTTATTTAATAGAGTAATAAAAACCCTAAAAGTTTAGTTCAATATATCTTATACCTATTTATAATAGTTTTTGACATATTTCAGTTTTTCTTATTTTCCATACTTTTTTACAGAAATAGTCTTCATTATCATAGTAGCCATGTAAAATAATAAAAAGAAACTACAGAAACAAACAGAATGTGGTTAAATATGATGAAATACATTATTCGTTTTATTACAACGGCAAAAGTTTAATTAAATATAATGTGAAAAAATTAACACAACAATAACGACAAGGCAAATACATGTTTACTTTTATACTAAATTGAAACAAAAAAATTACCTATTAAATACTGAGATTAATTATTTCTTTTTAATAAGTGTTCGAATAAACGACCCTCTTGTGCAATGCACAAATTTAGTCTTTTTTGCAGATTTTCTCGGACCCTGGACAAAATTAGTGGCGTTATTTTTCTACAGGTATCCCTAATCCTGTTTCGCATATCTTCCACTGTTATTGGTGGATTAACATACACCTTATTTTTAATATAACCCCATAGGAAGAAATCTAATGGGGTGATGTCGCAAGACCTTGGTGGCCACTCAATGAAACCCCCACGTCCAATCCATTTTTGCGGATATCGTTGGTCCAAAAACGCACGAACTTCACGATGATAATGCGGAGGCGCACCATCGTGCTGGAACCACATACTGTCGAGCTCATCCCTATCGAGACCTTGAAGCAGTTGGGGTAGTTCTTCTTGTAGAAAGTTCAGGTAACTATGGCCATTTAGTGGTTCATTAAAAAAGTGGGGTCCAATAATTCGATTATGATGAATATCACACCAAACATTTAATGACCAGTGGTTTTGATGTTGCACCTCTCTAATCCAAAATGGGTTTTCTGTGGCATAATAATGCATGTTGCGTCTCTTTACGGCACCGTTACTTCTAAAAGTAGCTTCATCACTAAACATTACCTTGCATAATAAATTTGGATTTAATTGAATCTCCGCATTTATTGTACGACAAAAGTTTACACGACTTTCAAAATCCTGTCCATGCAATTCTTGGTGTAATTCCATGTGATATGGATGATACCTATATTTCTTGGTAGTACGAGTATCGGTGGATTGTGATGTTTCACATAATGCTGCTAACTGACGGCTACCAATATAAGGATTTTCCTGAACATTTAACAATACTTGTAGTTCTTTTTCTTCATTAGTTACTGGTTTGTTGACCACTTTACGTTTTGGATAATCAACAGTACCAGAAGAATCAAATCTTTGCGTTAAGTTTTAAAAAGTATGGGTATTAGGCTGGCGTCGATCAGGATACTTCATTTTGTAAATTCTTTGAGCAAGAAGGCAATTTTTTTGAGCCTCTCCTATTGTATAAATCATATCTATTAACTCATTCTTTGGAAAATTCATTTTACAATATAAGATGAATGCAAAAAAAAGCAAACTACACTATGTAAAAACCAAAAGAAACGATTGCGGTTATAAATTTGACACACAGAAAAATGTTCTTTTACATTGTTTTTGCTATGGCTACTATGATAATGAAGACTATTTCTGTAAAAAAGTATGGAAAGTAAGAAAAACTGAAATTTCTCAAAAACTATTATAAATAGGTATAGAATATATTGAACAAAACTTTTAGGGTTTTTATTACTCTATTAAATACCATGAAAATATACAGGGTGTACCATTTAAAAAAAAAAAGATATTTATTCATTTAAACTTGTTCAAATTTGAGCCGATGTGTTCAACACCATGTAGCTTTTATTGCAAATATTAGGTAAAAATTATGTTAACTTGTCCTTGGCCTTGCTAAATTCCAAATTTGAATATATTTGTCATAAAATTGAAAACGTTATTTAGGATTGAATTGATGCTTGAAAATGTGACTTTTTCTCTTTAAACTTAATTATCTCAGAAACTATAAAGTTTTGTTATAGTAAACTCTTAATAAAAAAGATTTAAAATTATAAACTAAATCGAAAATACGATTCGTATATAGGGTGTTCTATTTAAAAAAAATAAAACTTTATGCTGTCCTAGTTTTTTGGCTCACCCTGTAGAGTCGTAAATATTTTTAAAATCTGCGTAAAAATAAACTGTATCAAACAATAAATATAGTTTCTTTGTTAATTTCACCGAAAAGGCACTAACCTACTTCATCCAATCGTTGTCTCACCCTGTACAGTTGGTCGAGTGAGAAAATACCCATATGTCATCAATCTACGAACATATCAAGGACCTGTTTATACTAATTTGTATAGAAATAATGAAAGAACGGAAAACAAACATTATTCTTCTAATTCAAGCCATACATCGCAGAAAATCTGACAGGGGTAGAACAAGATAAAAAGAGACAACCGAATGCAGACTTTCTTTTGACTTCAATCAACATATTATTTTTTTGACAGTCATGGTTCTGAGTTTTATTTACATTAGGTTTTTGAGAAATTTTGGTCAATCAAGAAATTAAAAACAAAAGATTGTTTTATATAAAAGCTATTAATAATTATTTTATAATTTATTATCGTAAGTACTTATTATTATTATTAAAAAACTAAAACTAGAAGTATAAGTATTTCTAACCTTTCAATATGTCGTCGGTAGCTAAATTCCCAACACCCGTATATAATTTTAAGATATTTTTCACACTAGTTTATTCGGTCGTAATAATGAAGCATTAAAAATTAGAATAAAGTACTGAGATTTGACTTGTCCTTTTAGATAATGCGTGGTAAAACTCTTCACAAGCAAGCACAACAACTTATGCTTAATGTATTTCGAGTCGGAGGAGAGTGTCTTGTGGAATAAATTTAATCTATCCGAGAGGTAAAAAAATAATTTTATTTTTGGAAATAAACATTTTCAATTAAGTATCATTGTTTTTGGAGAGTAAACTCTGCTCTCAAAATTTCGAGGAAAATCCTATATGCCATGAAAAAAAGGAAAGAAAACAATACAATTATGCCCTCTCCTGGAAAAAAATAGACCTTGTCGAAAAGAAAGAACTACAGATGTTTCCGAAAGATCCCAAATGGAAGTTCAAAATTTCCTCTCTTCTTATTAAATAAATCACTAAAATGTTTGTTTTTGATTAAAACTATTTACATGCATGCAGATTAATAAAAAAATTTTAGTAATAAAGAAGTTACTTCAAAACTATAGATAAAATTATGAGGCTTCTGAATTAAAGATAACCAAGATATAATTTTTTCCAAATGTATCGCTTGCAAATATAGAATGAATTTTTGGTTAAAATTCAATATTCTCACAGCTAAAAGCACATTGAGATTTTTATCTAGAGACAACCGTTAGTTACTTATGTAACTTTCTTTCCTATAATATCCTATATAGTTTACTTAAAACATTTTTGGGCTTTATTAATTTAAAATGACTACACCGTATATTACGATCTATTAATGTTCTCTTTATCTCTTAAAAGAAAGCAGCTCATGCAACGGTAACAGTGTAATACGTTCCCTGTAGCTAAATACGTTACCCAAGTCTCATTATTAGTAGTTACCTACTATTGGTTCCAGGCTAGATACATTTTTGCTTTCATTTTACGTCGGGGGACAAAGAGGCGTATTTTAATTATATAATTCTTAGTTACATTGTCATTATTTTTATGAGAAAATTTATTATATGTTCTATTAAATGATGTAATTATACCTTGGTTATAATAGGGATGTTTCTGAGGTAAGAATATTACGAAGGAAATACCAGGAACTTCAAAACACCTCATAGGTGTTCACTGGACGCAATGAAGGCAATGATTCAACTATAGTGTGTTTTTCCATATTATACAGGATGCGTAAAACAAACCGGACAAATATCAATTTTTGTTTATTAAATGACAACCATACAACTTTATTTTAATTTTCAAATATCGCAAAAAAACTAAAACATTTTTATGTCATAACCTATATCTCAATAAAATAGTTTGTGAAATGAATGAACCAAAAAAGAATCGATGCTTTCTTTTAAGAAAACTGTAATTAAATTAAATATTGGAAGTATTAAAAACGCAATATTTATTGTAAACTAAATAAATATTTGAATTAATAGCCATCGAGCTGTGAGAGGAAAAGTGGTAATAAATATTAAGAGGGAAAGAGCCAAACTAGTAACAGGAAAGAACCTAAGAAGATGGACAACCCCAGAAAATCTCTCTGAATACACAGAATATGTTGAAAATGGACTCCAAACTTTGGAAACCATAGACCTGGAGGAAACAAATAACCAAATAGTAAACATCCTAAAAAACGCCGTAGAAAAGTATTGTAATACACAAAATAAAACATCTGACAAATTAAGTCAACACACAAAAGAGCTTATTGAAAGACGAAAAAAAATGGAACAGAAGAACTCAGGAGAATATAGGCAAATTGGCAGAGAAATATTAAGGCTTATAAGAAGAGATATACGAAAATACAAATCGGAAGCCATATCCGATGTAATTGAGCAGAATAAAAGCTTAAAAATACTTAAAAGAAACCTGACAGAAGGAACAAAAGAAATTCATAAACTTCGCGATGCAGCAGGTACAATTACAACAGACAGAGAAAAAATACTTCAAATAGTGGCAGATTTCTACAGCGCGTTATTCAAAAAGTACACCATTGACAATGACCTAACAAACATCCCAAATGTCTGCAATCAAGGCTCAGAAGATACCAGAAATTTCATCATCAGAAATTGAAGTGGCCTTACAAGAAATGAAAAACAACAGAGCCCCAGGAGAAGATGGCATTGTTATTGAAAGTATTAAAGCAGGAGAGGAAAAATTAATAAATGCTCTCAAAGTCCTATTTAATAGATGTTTAGAGACCGGACAAATCCCGACTTCATGGAACAATGCCATAATGATAATCAAGTATAAGAGAGGCGATCCCACCTACCTAAAAAACTACCGTCCAATCAGTCTCCTCTCCCACATGTACAAACTATTTATAAAAATAATAACAAGACGATTGACCCCCAAATTAGATTTCTACCAACCTAGAGAACAAGCAGGTTTCAGATCCGGTTATGGTACAAACGACCACTTGCCAATTATGAAAATGCTCATAGAAAAAAACAGTGGAGTACAACAAACCACTGGTCTTAATATTTGTGGACTACGAGAAAGCGTTCGATTCAGCGGACCAAAATAAAATATTTGCTGCACTAGCTGATTGTAGAGTCGATCACAGATATGCAGCTTTAATTAAAAACATATATAATAGCGCAACAGCAAGTGTGAAAGTCCATTCCAAAATAACATCTACATTTAGAATGGAACGTGGCGTACGACAAGGTGATAACATATCACCAAAACTATTTACCATGCTGCTAGAATACATGTTTAAAAAAATAGGTTGGGGGAACATGGGGGTCAATATAGATGGTGAACGATTAAACCACCTACGCTTTGCCGACGATATCGTGTTGATTTCTGACAATCTTGAAGAAGCTCAAGAGTTACTAAAGACACTAGGTGCAGCGTCAGATGTGGTAGGTCTAAAAATTAACCGTTCAAAAACTCAATGTATGATAAACTTAGTTCCAAGTAGCAACATATCCCTAAACGAATGTGAAATCGAGTCTGTAACATCTTATAAATATTTGGGCCATGAACTGAGAATAAACCGAGATAACCAGACCTGCGAAATTCAAAGACGCATAACACTAGCATGGGCGGCGTTCGGCAAGCTGAGAAAAGAAGCATTTAAAAGCAATATACCGATTGGCTTGAAAAGAAAGGTTTATGAACAGTGTGGGCTCCCTGTGCTCACGTACGGTGCAGAAACTTTAACACTCACTAAGAAAAGCTGCGAAAAAATTAGAGTGACTCAGCGAGCCATGGAGAGGTCGATGTTGGGAATAACACTGAGAGATAAAGTTCCAAATGTAATTATTAGAACTAGAACAGGGATCAAGGATGCTATAGAAAGTATAACACATATGAAATGGAACTGGACCAGACATATGGCGAGAATGGAAGACGCTAGGTGGACTAAACGCATTATAGAGAGGCGTGCTAGGTTCCAGGCATTTAGAAGTAGGGGCAGACCTCCAACACGGTGGACTGATGATATCAAGAGAATCGCAACAACCTGAATTCAATCAGCACAAGATCGGGAACATTGGAAACGATTGAGGGAGGCCTATGTTCAGCAGTGGACGCTACAGGCTGTATGATGAATGGCCGTTTATAATCTGACAGTATCCTAATCATGACAAAATTTCATTTTGTTTCTGATCAATCACCACTTCCGTGGTTTAACGCTTCTCATATCGAACATTTTATTTTTCAGATATTCTCTCAGAAACATCAAGTAGGGTCAAATTCCAAATAGCGAGCTGGCCATTCTATTTTTTGTTTTTGTCTAATTTTTTTCAGTACTATCTAGATGCTCTTCTTCGGGATATAAGACAAGACAGTATACATCGCTCAGAAGTTAAAAATTCCAAGCCTTTTTCTCTCCACTTAATGTTTCGTGAAAATAGAAAAGCCATTCAAAATTCGACATTTTTGAAATAGTGAGTGTAGCCCTGTTACATTAAATAAAGATTTTTAATGAACCAGTACCGTACAAATTTGCATATTCACTGACCCATTTAAGGAAAATATGAACTCATTGAAAAACAGGATATTCCTAACAAAATTTTAATCATTGTGAATAATTGATTAAAAGGTTATCGGATTAAGTTGTCTTTATTGTTTGTAAGTTTGTTAATAATGCTACGAGCTTATATATGAACTGCTTCTGTAAGATATCAAAGAAACCCACTCAGAATACTATAAAATATAACATATAAAGTTTTTTCGTATAGGCCTCCTCTTCGGAGATATGGGCTCCCAGAGCTGCAGGGTCCGTTTAGTCATGACCTCTTTTTTTTACGCCCTGTATGATAAGAACTTTGGAAAACGTTTTTTGCATACCTTCAAGTATTGACTAAGAATTAAGTACTCTTTATTCATGTCGCTGATCTTAACAGTTTTCGGAAAAACGTCATTTTCTTGACACTGTCAGTCCTCTAACTTCTGTCGGGTTGAATATGAAACAAAGGAATTTTCCCCTGTCACCATAGTTCAATAAAAATTAAACTTAGTGAAAAACTTCATAAGAGGGTTCAACATGGGCTCTGTGAAGTTTGATACACTCGTGAGCACGACGAATTGAGGAATGCTGTACCCGTCACATTAACTTACCATTGATTCTTATTTGAACGCAATGAAACTTCGTAGAAGTTTCTCCTTACTATCGACCGGAGTGAAATACACCAAGGTTTTGAGGTATCCCCACAGGTAAAAATTCAACGGCGGTAGGTCGGAAGATCGAGAAGGCCAGGCAATAGGTCCTCCTCTACCTATCCAACGTTTTGGATAGACGTTATTCAGGTGCTCTCGCACAGCAACGCTGAAATGGATGGTGCCCCATCGTGCATATAGTATATGTTTCGTCGGGTTTCAAATGGTAAGTGGTCTACTAAGTCGTGAAAAGAGTTCTGGACGAACTCCAAATGAAATTCTCCATTCAGTCGTGCTGCAATGGAACAAATATTAATTGTTTTACACTGTTCAATGTGAACTATATTCTGTTAAAATAAATAATTAAATAATCACTCGGTGAATAGATTTCTCGTGGGAATAGGGTAGTATATGTTTTTTTTATTACTACTCAAGAAAGTTTAAAGTTACAGTTATCGAGCTTAACTTTTATTATCTTTGTCGTTTAAATGTTTTCTTAAAAATACATAAACTCAGCCAATTTATGTAGACCTAAAAGACCCTCTCTTAGAATTGCCTATAAATCTGTCTAAGTAATCCTGCCCTGGTTATGTAAATAAAACCGAAAGAGGGAGGTTTATAACATATGGTATATGAACAAACCGTTAAAATGTCTTAGAATATTGAACGATTTTCCCATTATTATGAAACGAAAGAATGATCAAATAAACTCACTATAATAGAAATATATCGTTTGGCCATTTGCAAAAAGAATTTTGATTAATAACTGTTTTTTTCTATTCACAAGAAATAACGAGTTAAGATGTTTATTGCCAAAACAGCCAAGAAAAGTGAATTTTTTTTTTACAGTCTTTAACATATATTCTTTTCGTTATAGGAAGACGTAGGTTAGTTTGTTTGGCTATTCTTTTATATAAAAATTAGGATTAAGGCGTTCAGAGGCCAATTCGGGAATCAAGCATCCGGTATAGAATAGCTAACGCCCTCAGCACGTAACGATCGAAACCTTCGAACTTTAAGGGAAAGAAATTGACGTTTACAGGGTTCCATCAGGTAAAATGGGTACAAACGGGAATCAGAGGAGCATCGAGGGGGTGTAAGATTCGAAGACACTCTTTTAACGAATAGTAAATTTCAGTCATATTTTGAATGTCGTTAGAACGGTACCGTCAGTACCAGTGCCGTAGAATAATTACGTCACGGATATAATCGTCAGGAAAGAAGGTCATCTTTGTTTTGATTTAATTTGGGTAATTAAGGGAATATCGTGTGTTATTTTAGTCGGGCATTTTGCGACTTTCATACAATTTGTTTAAGTAACATAAATAGCTGTTTTTCGCGTTTTATTTCTTTTTTCTGTTCAATATTTTAGTAAGCTATTTATACGTGTTTTTTTCTAAATTGGGTTTTATACTTTTGGTTATTAAATCGGCCAATAAGAGCAATTCTGTTAGTTTTTTTTAATTGTTATTAGGTTTAAGTTTCTCACTGTAAATAGTTCGGTTTTCTATTTATTTTTGTTAAATAGATTTAAGTGTTTTGAGAAACTTGTTTTATTCAATTTAATTAAAATCTTCACGCGAATTAACTTGCGGGCGCGCTGTTACGAAATCTACAAAACAAGAGATGTCTTCTGACCAACTAATTAGCAGCCTTTCCTGAGTCCCGAACTTCCGAGTCATGGTTTTGGTAAGCTTAAATAACCGTAGTTGTTTGGTACTAAAGCTGCAAGAGAGAAGTTGGACGACCAGACTTCCAGAGTGTCTTTATTACTGTGAAATTTAATTGAAGGTTATTAAAATAGCTACAAATTAATGTGTGGCAATAAATTGGTTATAGATAGATTGGCTAACTCTACCTCAATATGTCATTAGCAGGAGTCTATAATCAAATTCTGTCACAGTGCCGATAATACGAATGGTCCAATCAAGAAATTGTCATTGATTCCTGCTCAGACATTAATTGATTGGAACTGATGTTGATGCAAAACAATAGTTGCATGAGGATTTTCTTCAGTCCATACATGTGAGTTGTGTAAATTTATGATACCCTACTTCATCCGTGAAGAGGATAGTGCTAATGAAGTTTACATTATTTTGTTATTGATCCGATAGCCAGTTTGTAAACTACACTCTACGGGGAAAATCTTCAGGAATCAGTTCATGCACTTTTTTCAAATGATATGAATAAAACAGCTGTTCTTGAAGAACTTGATGTACTATTGTTTTCGACGTATTAAATTGCGCTGATAATTTTCGAGTGATCGTGGAAGGAGTTTCATGTACATGCAGCATTTAAATATTTTTCTCTAATTGCGGCATACCTACAAGCATTAGTACTCCTTTTCCCAAAATTTTCTCTTAGACGTTGGTCAACTCGTTGCAATGTTTTCTGATCTGGAAGAATACGATTAGGATATATGGCGTAACATAACCTCCTGATTTCCAAAGCATTGCAAGATGCAAGACTATACATCAGACGCAAATCTGCATATTCAATAAAAGTTTATTCCATATTTCAAATTATTTCAGAATTAATTTCACCACGAAATCCAAAAATCAGTAAATTGATATCCAAATAAAGAATCAATGTGTCAGCGATATGAAAGTTGACAAGTTCTAAAATGTAGGATATTTATTTCTTTCGTACCTAGCGACGTTTGCAAAAATAATACTTTGTTTTTGATACCGATAAAATAAAGCATACATTTTTTGCGAACCTAGGTCGAAATGCAATTCACAGAATTAGACGTTTTTAATTAGAGAGGTAAACTCTAATTTTGGATCGATTTTTAAGGTTGAAGATTGAACATTTGATAGGAACAAAGATGTATCTTTTAAGGAAATACGCCAAATACATAATATAAATAAAATGGCGTTTTTTTTATATCAACTGTGCAACTTTTAACACGGAAAGGATATGATGCTTGCTCCTGATTTGTCCTTTGCACAAACAGGTGCATGTCGGTACTCTGATGAGTCTAATAAGGGACGAAACACTCGCCTCTGCCGTATCGCTGTGGCGGGGAAGGTAAGTTTTTTACTTTCTTCGCGGCATGGTGGTACAGGTAGGCCATCATCTCAATGTGGGTGGAATAGGATGAATTGTGTTTTTGTAGCAATTTATTCAAACTATGCAACCTCTAACACGGAAAGAATATGACGGAGTGAAGTTTGCATTTACTGTTCGCTTTTTACTTCATTTACTTACGAAGTTGATTATAGTTGTACGTTTGCTAAATGTCATTTAAGCAGTACAACAGCAAAATGTTGATATAACTACTGCTACTGCATCTCACACGGAGGAATATATATATATATATATATATATATATATATATATATATATATATATATATATATATATATATATATATATATATATATATATATATGTGGGTTTATTTATACTTTCATAATATTTCCTGAGAAAATTTGAAAAAAATGCCAACTTGAAAATTTCGAATGAAAATATCTTTTATAGAATGTCTTTCCGCTTAGAGCTTTGTTAATTAACCAAATCGATCGATCGATAACATTTAATATTTCCACATACCACTCGAAAAAATACATGCATAAATAAGCAATTTTCTGGTAGCTTATTATCCACGTATCTAAACTCATTAGTTAGAGGTGTCGTCTTTACATAATGATAATAAAAATCGACAAATATGCTGCTGCTTTTTGTCGCATTTCCCATAAATAGCATTTGTCGCTATAAATAAGTCATGCGGCAAACAGGATAGGATTCGCCACGCTAGAAGGCAATTAAGCGCACTATAAATGAATGGTTAATTAAATTTAAATTTGCAGTTGAAAGACTGATATTAAGAGGTAAAAGAATCATCGCTCTTTTGTCATAAAATAGAATAAAAAACTGCTAGCTAATTGAACCTTTGTTTTAAGACCGAATGCTAGGAAAAATATAAAGTTTCAAAATGGGCACTCTATTTACAACACGAGTATCCAAATCTTTTAGCTTAAGGGCCACACTAACTTTCTCACTATGTCCCAAGGGCCAAGAACCTAGCTACAATTGGCCCGGTGAAAGACTATCCATGCGTCATCAATCTACGAAAATATCAAAGACCGTTCTGAGACATGTTCATTTTAATTTGTATATAAATAATAAAAGGACAAAAAACAATCTTTTAATCTAAGCCATACGTCGCAAAAAATCTGACATTATGGGGAAAGCAAGATAGCAAGAGACAACCGATACAAAAGAGTCGTTATATGAAAACTAACTTTTTTTTGTCTCGAGTCAAAACATTATTTTATGTATAGTTTCTGAAATATAATACTTTTAAATTTTAATTTTTTTTGTAGGTGAGCTTATACTTTTGAGCGGTAGTATATATATATATATATATATATATATATATATATATATATATATATATATATATATATATTGTATAGATAAATGATAAAACCCAATATTTGTTACAAATTAAATATAAAAACAATACACAAAAAGATATTTTTCCTGGCACCCAACAAACAAATATTAAGTATTTTTGATTAAATTTCGCCAATACATTTTGAAAATTATAAAATTCTTGAAATCAGAAGAAAAATAATAATAATAAATAAGTTTCCTAAATTTTTTTTACCAGGCAAATTTTGTGCGGGTGAGTATGGCGCAAGAGTGATCGTGCCGCGAGCTGAGCGCGACTACCACCGAAATCACAATATATATATATATATATATATATATATATATATATATATATATATATATATATATATATATATATATATTATTCACGAGTTATTAAGGCAACATTGTCATAAGGTATTACGACTTCCACCATATCGAGGAATGAGCACGATGGTGATAAAGTTCTAGGTATGCAAAAAATGTTCATAATGTTGTGGGATATCCAAAAATTATGAATTATAATAATATCTCCTATACTCTCCAAAATTACCACTCTATTTTCCATCTTCTTTCAGTCAGTTTATGTTCGACACGTTGTAGTGCTCCCTAGTAAAATTTATCTGCCTCTTATAAACGACATTAATTTTCATAAGATTTCTACTGATAGTTATAGTGTTTTAAAACTTATGTAAATAAGGGCGCACGCCCTGACATGACACTCACTGTATTTGTTTTTTGATTGTAGCGCGACATTTGCCTACATATATCGCTTACTACTAGTGTCTTTCCAACCGTTTGGAAATTTAGTAACACCTCTGCTTTATTTAAGAGTGATAACGGTGATAAAGAATCTAACTGACTACCGATATCTGGATTAAGCTACCCAGGAAAGATCTTGGGAAAAATAATACAGAAGCATTATTAAAAACTTTTCAGGACATACTATCCATACACCAGATTTTGCGCGGGTAGATATTATAATATGAATCTTATTTTATTCTTAAACTTGTAACTTCCTCACTTAATGCTAGTCTGCAAGTCGATGCCATTTTTTTCAACTCAAAAAAGGTCTTCGATCGGGTAATCAGTAACGATTACTGTACCAATTGAAATGTTACATTGTACGTTTACTATTACTTCCTTTGTTTGAGAGTTATAGATAGATAGATAGCTAGATAAATAAATTTATTTCATTACATTTTGTACAGAAAAATACAATTATAATAGGTCACAAAACAAAAAAGTAAGGTTAAGACTATCTATAAATTACATTAAAAAAGTGCTGACAATATGCTCTAGAAGAAGTCTCCATGTACTCATCCACCGAATAGAATGCATGCTCTAACAAAAATTCCTTTAATTTAATTTTAATTTTCATCAAGCCTAAATCTTTAAATGTTTCAGACAACGTGTTGTACAATGACACATTCAGTGTATTTTTCTTAGATCTCTCCAATCTATACCTCGAAGACCTAATTAAATTAGCTGATCTAGTGCTATAAGAGTGAAAGTGGGAATTTTGGTGGAATTTTCCACGGTTTTTATGAATCTCCAGTAGCTGGTACAAGATAAATAAACTAGATAACGTTAGTACCCGCAATTTTATAAAGTGTGGCCTACAGTGATCCCTATAGCCGATGCCAGAGACAAGTCGAATAGCCTTCTTCTGCATTCTAAAGATTTGAATCGCGCCAACACAGCAACCCCAAAGGTGAACACCGTACGAAATATGAGAATGCAACAGGGAACAATAAACAGAGAGAAAGGTGTCACAGTGAAGAGACCCATGAAGTTGCCTTAGAACAAAAATAGAGCATGCTAACTTATTCCTCAATAATGCAATGTGAGAATTCCAGTTCAAACCATCGTCCAAACTGATACCCAACAATGTCACCGAAGAACCATCAACCACTCCCCGTCCATTCATAAGAAAAAAATTCCGTGTTTTTTCTTCATTCAATTTAAGGGAATTATTAGCAAGCCAACATCATGCACGCTCTCCCACAACAGACATTTCCTTCATTAAACATTCTGGGTCTCTACTTTTACAAATTAGCATCGTGTCGTCAGCGTAACAGATACAAAGACCCGGTGACAAATGCCTAAAGAAATCCGCCATAAGCTCAGAAAGCTCTCCACCATATGCGACTGCCTGCCTTCTATTTGACAGGAAAGATGAAAGCAAATCGAGTGTGAAGGATGCAAAAAATTGTTATGTTCAAAACAACGACTCAAGCTGTTTTTCAATATTACCTCAAATACTTTCCCTAATAACGAAATCTAAGATATAGGTCTATAATTTTCCATGGAATCGACATTCCCTTTTTAAAACAGAGGAACAGTCCTTCTATCTTTAGACAATCCAGAAAATTACCCTGAGCCAGACTACAATTAAATAAATGCTTCAAAGGTTTGACCAAATAGACACTAATCTCCTTCAGAATAACGCGACTCATATCATATGTCAAAAGAGTTCGACCTTTTGAGAGCATGTATAGCACTCCAAACATCACACTTCGTAACGGGCAAAAGGGTAAAAGAATGCACAGAATTTTGGATCGACGAGACTATAGCATTTTAGATTTCTGTATCAATCTGTAGATCCTTTATAGTATCGGATACTATTTTACTAAAGAACTCACCAAAGTTCCCAGCGCTGAGCAATGAACTAGAAATATTATGTGAAGATCGATTTCTCTTATAGTTAATACCTCTCCAAACATCCCTTGCTTTGTTTTGGGAATTTTCCAGAAAACTCCTAAATGCATCCTTCTTTTCAGAAATAACCTTCTGTCTGTACTTTTTATTCATAAGTTTATACAAATCCCGGAATTTCGTGCTCCCATCGCTCAAAAGCCTCACCACAGAGAGTTCATCCCTCATTTTCCACCTAACAGGAGGCCTATTGGTGAAGACATCATAGGAAGCTGCTTGCAGATCAGCTGCTGACAAACCGACACCAGATGCAAAGCAAGCCATTCAGAGTCGACATTCTGATAGAAAATGTCCCAGTCAATCACACTCAGGTCGCCCAAAATAGAATCCATTCTTTTTGTTGTTATAGGCTTCACTCTAACCAGTTCGTGGCTTTCCATAACAAACTTATTCTTCTTGACTTTAATTGTAATTGTAGATCAGTGGTACTCAAGGCTACGTTAAATTGTTTACTTTAAAAAGTATCTGACAATCTTTGATATTTTAATTATATTGTATTTTTAACTTAGGAAATATGTATTTCTTATTGTTTGCTCTTATATCTCATATATTATTGTCTTAAGACTTTCTTGGGTGGTAATAAAAATATATATTATCCCGTGTTCACGGATAAAATCTATCCATAGAGTAATTATTTATCATTTTAGCAGAATATACTTCAGGTTAAACAATATATTATAATTAATATTTGTTCCATTACACTATGGTCTATAAAATTCAGTTTTCACTTTTTCCCTATAGCCTTCAGGTATGCCACTGGTTTAGAGTTTTTAAAAAATAGTATGGAATGAGTACTAAATTTATTACCATGTGCTTTTTTGTAATCCGATGCTGTTTCTTCACGCCAAATACCTAGTTGATTTCCCACGCATTTCTTCAATCAACAACCGCAGTCTAGTAAGCAATTTGTACTTCTTTACGTGGACGTTATTATGTATTCTTAGAGATATCACGTCTATTTAATCCTTCGGTCATGGTTATGTATATTTACGCAATTTTCTCTATCAAAAAGAAAAATTTAGCAGTAAAGATAGTATATAATAGTGTAGATATCCAATTAAACTGATAGGTAAGTAAGCTAATTAATGTAAAACCATCAAGGATTTGTAGCGAATGGCCAACATTAGTTTATAGATTATTTTGTGATATTAGACGTTTCTTGCGTTAATTATTACTTCTAATTACCGTTTTAGTGTTGACTCATCGGCTGACAAGATTAAAATCTGTGGATTTCTTGATATCAGTTTATTCTTGATATATTTCATAACCCTACTTATGTGGTACTGTTTATAGAGGGTTTTTTTATAGAGGTATAGAACTTTAAGTTGGCAACACTTTTTTAACTGGCGGCCATTTTGTCAGCTGTCAAGTGATTTATGTTTAGTTTGGTTTGGCATTTCAACATGAATAGACTGGCGCCTGAACAACGCTTCCAAATTGTGCAAATTTATTCTGAAAATCATGGTTCTGTTCGAAATACGTATCGCTCACTACGTCCATTTTACGGTCAACATAATCGTCCATCAGAGCAATTAATTCGATTAACTATGGAACGTTTTCGCACCACGTTTACTCTAAATGATAATACGCATCCACAGAGACGTCGTACAGTGCGTACAGAAGAAGTCATTGCTTCTGTAGAGCGTAGCGTAGAGGAAGACCCGAATCAGTCTATCCGCCATCGTGCACAGGAATTGGATATGTGTCCATTCACTTTATGGAAGATTTTGCGGAAAGATCTTGGTTTGCGTGCTTACAAAATCCAACTCGTGCAAGAATTGAAGCCACACGATCACCTAGCAAGGCGTAGATTCGGTGAATGGGCCCAAAACAAGATTGCCGTTGATCCCGATTTTCATAAGCAAATTTTGTTTAGCGATGAAGCTCACTTTTGTTTGAATGGATACGTCAATAAACAAAAGTGTATGTCGAGACACCTTACATCCAGAAAAACTGACTATTTGGTGTGCTTTATGGGCTGGTGGAATCATTGGTACGTACTTCTTTAAAAACGATGCTGGTCAGAACGTTACAGTCAATGGTGATCGCTATAGAGCCATGATTACTGACTTTTTCGTTCATCAGTTGAACAACCATGATGTGCAGGAGCTGTGGTTTCAACAAGACGGCGCAACATGTCACACAGCTAGTGCCATAATTGATTTATTGAAAGAAACGTTTGGTAACCGCATAGTTTCACGTTTCGGACCCGTGAATTGGCCTCCAAGATCGTGCGACTTAACGCCGCTAGACTATTTTCTGTGGGGATATGTGAAGTCGCTAGTCTACGCCGATAAGCCCGAAACGATTGATCACTTGGAGGACAACATTCGCCGCGTTATTGCCGATATACGGCCACAAATGTTGGAAAAAGTCATCGAAAATTGGACCTCCAGATTAGACTACGTCCGAGCCAGCCGTGGCGGTCATATGCCAGAAGTCATATTTAAATTATAATGCCAGAAGGTTATCTTTCGAATAATGTAAATTTCATATCAATTTAAAAAATTCATTTTTGTTTTATTCCATTTAAAAGTTCTATACCTCTATAAAAAACATCTTTTACTATCCTCGACAAAATCGATATTTAAAGTTAATCTAACAAAAACCCAGAATATCAAAACCTTTTGCAAAATATGTTGTTATCCTAGGAGGTAGATTTTTGTTTCATTTGACGTTCAGGCGATCTGAAAGAAATTTAAGACTTTTGCAAAAAAAATTCCATGACCTAACAAAACAAATGACTGCGTTTTGGAAAAAATAGTATATCAGGCTGCAGGTTTATTTCGAAAAGCTCTTATAAGATTGTCGTTTCGAAACGAACTTTACAGCAAATAAATAGTTTTTTCGGATTATTTTTTATGAATAGCTTTATATATTTTGCTACGAGTAAAATATTTTCTCTATTTCTTCGTTTCTTTAGAAATATCACAAGATTTTGAATATCGTTTTAAGAGAGTTTCTATATTAATTTTTATTTTACATAATATTTTATACAATATTTTATATAATATTTTTTATAATATTTCGTTCATCCTTGACAATTTTATCTGTCAAAATAAAATAGTTACAAAATTGAGGTATACGGGCAAAAAACCAACGTTTTTTACCTGTCATATCAAAATATCAGATCAGGATGGAATTCTGACTGGTTTCATTCCAATTCGTCAGATAAACACGAAATATGTGGACTTATCGATCCCCAACGATGACAGTTTTGTAACTAACGGAGAGCATGAGGATTCTTTAACCCTATTCTAATAATACAAAACTATACACAGTTCTGGGACTAATTTTGTATAAAAAAATTACCACTAGCGCTATCTGTTGCCATCCGGCAGAACTATGTAATATCATACCTTAATTGCCCACAGAGGAGATGTGGGCGCTGTAACTTTATTTATTGGCTAGCTGTGTTCATTTAAAGTAGACGTGTTTTGTTTCTGCGTCACAATTTTCGCTATGGAGCAACCAGCCGCAATCAGATTTTATTTAAAATTGGGAGAAAGTGGTTCGGAAACATTCGAATTATTGAAAACCTATGGTGAGGATTGTTTAAGCTGCAACAAGGTTTTCGAGTGGTATGCGCAATTCAAGAATAGTCGACAGTCGCTGGAAAACAATCCACGATAGGAGCGCCCTCTATCCTCGACTACCGATGAGAATGTCGGACGCGTGCGCGTCGCATTGTCTCGTAATTGGCGAGTTACGATTGAAATGTTGTCAGAAGAACTCAACATCAGGGTAGAAAGCATGCACCACATTTTGCACGATTTTCTCGGGGAAAAAAAGTGTGTGCGAAGTTCGTTCCGCACTTGTTAACGGGAGAGCTGAAAGAGCGCCGTGTGGAAACGACCCACTAAAGTTTGAGCGACAAAGGCGAAAATTAGAACGATGCTCTTTTCGATCATCGCGGGAGTATGCAGACTGAATTCATGCCTCCGAGCCAAGCAGTGAACACTCAATTCTACAAATGAGTCCTGGATCCACTTTTGAAGCGAAAACGTCGCGTGAGACCTGAATTGTACCGTATCGGTGACTAGTTTCTGTTACACACAATACGCCAACCCATTCCTCAATATTCATCATACAGTTTTTAGCCCAAAAGTCGGTTTTCATGATTTATCACCCCTTACTCACCAGATTTTGTTCCGGCAGACTTTTTTTTATTCTCTAAATTGAAAATGATGATAAAAAGATAAGGTTTTGAAGACGTTGAGAAGATTCAAAGAAATGTGACCGGGGCTTTAAAAGCTATTCCAGAAGAGGAGTTTTCCAGGTACTTCCAGCAGCTATACGAGAGTAGCAAAATTTGTATAGAACGGTAAGGGGAAACTTTTTTCTAAACTCTTGTTTTCATTCGTAAAAAAAAATTAACCCCGGAACTTTTTGAATGAATTTTGTACATAATAAAATTTTTATAAAAAACTAAACTGACCTTTTAAAAAGTGCTAAAAAGCGGAAAATAAAAAAATAAATTTTTATACAAAATTGAAATTTTTGGAATCAGTGCCAAAGTAATACCTGACAAAATACAATTCACATAAAAAGATTGAGCAATAGTTTATTTTTAATAGCTTGAAGAAATTAATATTAAATTCGTTACCTAGGCCCCTAAAATTTCCCAAGACCGATACTGGAAAAATTTGAGACATGTAATCTTTCAGTCCGCCATATTTTGTCCTGCATATTGAGTTTGAAAAAATTAATTTAAAATCCCTATACCGGGTGTCAACGAATCTATTAGACAAGTCATCATTTCTAGAGTATTATGTGTATCAAAATGAGAATTGGTACAGGTAAATGGTATGTGAAGGGGAGAGTTTTCGCATATTTTACACTTTCCGGCCACTTCCGGTTTCACCGGAAATGGCCCCGGTTTTGAACTTTTAAATGGAACACTCTATATATTTTAACATTTTTGGATTTCTGAGGCAATTCTAGATCAGAATGTGATATTTCAAAAACTTTTTACGTCTACTTCATTTTTTTAGAGCCACAAACTAATCTAAGGGCCTTAGGTGATGTCAAAAAAATACAATCGCAAAGTTTTAGTTACTAGTATGAAAGACAGGAATAAGACAAGTTGACAAAATTACGTTTTCATTTCTAACTATTAATTTTCAAATGGCGACCCCTTTTTGACAACTACTTTTCGAAAAAAGCATTCTTTGACGAATCTAACGGTACTAATTTATTTGCGATTGGATTAGATATAAGAACAGAAATTAAATATTACTAAGCAAAATACTGGATAATTTATTTACTTATGACAAGTGCACCATGGACAGCCATAATGCATAATAATTTGCAACTGTTTTTATCAAGTCTTCTTTGGAAAACAAAGCACTCGCTTAAATAGATAATGACAGTGACATACGCTCTAAGAACAGACGTAAAAGTTTCTTAATTTTCGTTAAGTTTAGAGTTCTTAAAGCGTATGTCACTGTCATTATCTACTTAAGTGAGTGCTTTGTTTTCCAAAGAAAACTTAATAAAAACAGTTGCAAATTATTATGCATCATGGCTGTCCATGGCGCACTTGTCATAAGTAAATAAATTATCCAGTATTTTGCTTAGTAATATTTAATTTCTGTTCTTATATCTAACCCAATCGCAAATAAATTAGTACCGTTAGATTCTTCAAAGTAGTTGTCAAAAAGGGGTCGCCATTTGAAAATTAATAGTTAGAAATGAAAACGTAATTTTGTCAACTTGTCTTATTCCTGTCTTTCATACTAGTAACTAAAACTTTGCGATTGTATTTTTTTGACATCACCTAAGGCCCTTAGATTATTTTGCGTCCGATCATGGCCACCTAAATGCAATTTTAAAAGTGGCTCTAAAAAAATGAAGTAGACGTAAAAAGTTTTTAAAATGTCACATTCTGATCTAGAATTGTCTCAGAAATCCAAAAATGTTAAAATATACAGGGTGTTCCATTTAAAAATTCAAAACCGGGTCCATTTCCGGTGAAACCGGAAGTGGCCAGAAAGTGGAAAATATGCGAAAACTCTCCCCTTCACATACCATTTACCTGTACCACTTCTCATTTTGATACACATAATACTCTAGAAATTATGACTTGTCTAATAGATTCGTTGACACCCGGTATACGCGCCAAGGACCCCCTAATAGTAATTTCTACCAAACCGGAAAAATGTAAAATTTTTGGTGTCTTATATTGCATCTGCCGTATTAAATTATAAAAAATTAACTTCACATTCATAACGTACGATTTCGAAAACCGCCCAATACCAATTTTGAAAAAATATCAATAACGTAAATTTTCAGCTCACTATATTGAATCCGCCGTATTGAATTAAAAAAAATAATCTTAATCTAATCTTAATCTACACCCTCGAAAACCACCCAGTACCAATTTTTAACACAATTGGAAATACAAAATTTTTAGACTACCATATTGAATTTTTGAAAACAATTTTAAATTCGTTTTTTACACTCTCAGAAAGTCCTCAATACCAATTTTAAACAAAATCGAGAGATGTTAAATTTGGAGTTCGCCATACTGAATTTCTTTAAAATAATTTTAAATTCGTAATTTACACCCTCAATATCAATTTTGGACAAAATGAGGATATGTTAAATTTTTAGTCCACCATAATGGATCGACTTTTTTAAAAATAATTTTAAATTCGTAATTTACGTCTTCAAAAACTTTCTATACCAATTCTGGACAAAATCGAGAAAAACAAAATTTCTAGTCCGCTATATTGATTTTTTTAAATAATTTTACATTCGTGATCTACACCGTCAAAAACCCCCTATACCAATCAGGGGCGGATCCAGCCTCTCTTTGGGGGGGGGGGGGCGGTGATGTCACAAAAGTACAGTATGGCAAGCGAAAGCAAGTTGTCGACGGGGAGGGGGAGACACCAGCAGGGTTGGGTATATTTTTCTAAATTTGAAGCTCTTGGAGAGGGGGGACGATCACAAGAAAAAACAAGTTGCCAACAGGAGGGGAGGATGCGAGCAACATACACATTCCTGGTATAAAAGGTAGAAACGGTTCTATTTTCCTGAACTCAAAGCTCTTGGGAAGGGGAGGGGCGATCGCAAGCATACACATTCCTATACTCTATTCAAGAACTAGAGAGAGTAATAAAACTGTTACCGAAACCTCCAACGTACCTGCCCAGTACCGCAGGTAACTAAAGACTGCCGTAAATCTAGTTATATTAATTATATTTAAATATTATAAGCTTTTATAAATTTACTGCAACAGTAAAATTTCTGATAGTTCAATTTAATTTCCGTCAGTAAGAAAACTACACCTTACAGTGTGGCCTTAGTGATTTATCTTGTTTGTGCTTGTGTTTATATATTATTTGAGATTAGTGAGATATCCAAAAAATATGGCTTTCACATCTACATTTATTCCAAAATCGTTAAACCAGGGCATTTTTCCCTCAACAAAAAACTTATTACGATAAATGTTTATGATGCCTTAAGACATCAATATCTAGATAATAATGTTAAAAGCTCTGTTAACATTTGTTCCAATATGACAGTAGTTGGAAAATCTACTATGTATCGAATACTGAAGGAGAAAAAACGACTGGAATTGTTAGTATTCCCATGCCACAATCGATCACAGGCAGACGGAAAACCTCATTGGAAGAAAAGATATAAACTGCAATAAAAGGAGTTGTACATATATTTTATTATGAGAAGCAGATCCCAACCGTCGACAAAATTCTAACTAAAATCGATGAAGATCGGGATTTTCCTGAAATTAAAAGAACTGACCTCTGGAAATTACTCAGAGAACTTAATTTTTGCTGGGAAAAACCAGATAGGAAATTTGTTCTTATAGATCGTCCGGAAAATGTCCGTTGGAGAAGGAAATATCTCCCTCAAGTAAAAATTACTTACAAAATTAGTAATTTAACTGAACTTTTGAAAGAATTTTTTGAATAAAGTTACTGCGCAAAATTGGGAAAAATCCATATAATAAAAGAATAAAAGAAAATGTGGAAACTCGGTCGGTGAGATATAGGACCCAATTATAATTAATTTGAGTGACGATAGCTTCACTGACTTTGATTACGAATTAGATACTTAATGTTTACTAGCGTAAACACAATTTATTATTTCTGTAACATATTAAAATTAATTACATTTAATCCCGTTTTAGTGTTTAATTGTAATTCTGCAGATGGTTTAAGAAATAAATGAACTGAAACGTCAAATGTCCTAAAAATGTTTTTAATTAATAATGACCGATAGCCCAAAAAATTTTAATATTATATGGACGAATTTTTTTTTTTCTATATGTTTAACTTCTTGTATTTTTGACAATAGGTATTTTGTAAGTATTTATAAATTATAACTTAGAATTTTTTGAGAGAAAAAACTACGTTTTAATCTGAATGTGACTAAAACGGTTTCTATGCCATAATTAAAAATAATTATGATTTGTGTTAAGATGTCAAAATTATCTATATTTTCTAATGTATGTGAATTATTAAGAAATCATAAGAAATAGAATAATATTATAAAAACTTTTTAGTTTATTACCCAAATAATATTCTATGCCATAAATACTTAGTGATAAAATAAACCTCCTTCCGACACCTATGAGAAGGATTAAAATCCTTTTTAACACTTCACACATCCAAATATCTATAGTTATCCAACCCAAATAGTCCATTATTATAGATCGGTATTTTTGATTATAAAATTTCTAACCCATTCCTATGAAAAATATATATATGTCTAACAGATTTTGCCAAAGACACCGGACTAGTTCTTGAATAAATTATAGTATAAGAGGCAAAATTGGATTTACTTTCCTGAACTCAAGGCTCTTTGGGGGGGGGATCGCCCCCACCGCCCCCCCCCTTGGATCAGCGCCTGATACCAATTTTGGAGAGATGTAAAATTTTTAGTTCACCATACTGAATTCGCCAAAATTTAAAAATAACTTTGAATTCGTAATCTACATCCTGAAAAACGCCCTAACCAATTTTGTAAAGTTATCTTAATTAGAACGTGAGATATTACTAAAAACCCGTTTTTTTGGGGTGAAATTTAGGCGCGATTTTCATCCCATGAATGAAAAATGAATCTCCGCCGATAAAAAAAAAGTGCCTCTTATTTTCGTATCCTCTATAACATCTTGTATTTTCATCAAAATCGATGCCGGACCTTTCGGATACTTTCCTTGTTAGTTCAGAAGCTAGTAAAACGATTAATTTATGCCTATTAGAAGAACCATATATGTATACTGAAAGTTACCCATATTAGGTTATAAAAATATGTCCACAGAAGATATATGCAAGGAGGTTGAAAATTTTATCGCTATTTTTATATTCCTTTAGAAGGATTAGTAGCATTTATTGGTATGACACAGTGGGAAGACAAAGATTTTACAGGGCTTATATGTAAGCAAGAAAGGTGGCACAATGTTTTAATTTTTTCGTATGTCGCTATGCTTCAAGTTAAACGAATTTTGTGCCTAGCGCTAAATGACTGTAATGTTATTAAATAAATCGATCAAAGGACACACTTGTTACAGGGTGACAAGTGGTAGAAGTTTTTGCGTTTATAAAATATTTTAAATTTATTTTTAGTTATTTATTGTGTATTTACCGAAGTTTTTACATAATGTCTATTTTTATAAAGGGTGTTTTTTATAGAGGTATAGAACTTTTAAATGGAATAAAACAAAGATTAATTTTTTAAATTGACATGAAATTTACTTTATTCGAAAGATAACCTTCTGGCATTATAATTTAAATATGACTTCTGGCATATGACCGCCACAGCTGGCTCGGACGTAGTCTAATCTGGAGGTCCAATTTTCCATGACTTTTTCCAACATTTGTGGCCGTATATCGGCAATAACGCGGTGAATGTTGTCCTCCAAGTGATCAATCGTTTCGGGCTTATCGGCGTAGACTAGCGACTTCACATATCTCCATAGAAAATAGTCTAGCGGCGTTAAGTCGCACTATCTTGGAGGCCAATTAACGGGTCCGAAACGTGAAACTATACGGTTACCAAACATTTCCTTCAATAAATCAATTGTGGCACGAGCTGTGTGACATGTTGCGCCGTCTTGTTGAAACCACAGCTCCCGCACATCATGGTTGTTCAATTGATGAACGAAAAAGTCAGTAATCATGGCTCTATAGCGGTCACCATTGACTGTAACGTTCTAAGCAGCATCGTGTTTAAAGAAGTATGGACCAATGATTCCACCAGCCCATAAAGCACACCAAACAGTCAGTTTTTCTGGATGTAACGGTGTCTCAAGGATTATCATCACTCCAAATACGGCAGTTTTGTTTATTGACGTATCCATTCAAACAAAAGTGAGCTTCATCGCTAAACAAAATTCGATTATGAAAATCGGGATCAACGGCAATCTTGTTTTGGACCCATTCACCGAATCTACGCCTTGCTAGGTGATCGTATGGCTTCAATTCTTGCACGAGTTGGATTTTGTAAGCACGCAAACCAAGATCTTTCCGCAAAATCTTCCATAAAGTGAATGGATACATATCCAATTCCTGTGCACGATGGCGGATAGACTGATTCGGGTCTTCCTCTACGCTACGCTCTACAGCAGCAATTACTTCTTCTGTACGCACTGTACGACGTCTCTGTGGATGCGTATTATCATTTAGAGTAAACGTGGTGCGAAAATGTTCCTTAGTTAATCGAATTAATTGCTCTGATGGACGATTATGTTGACCGTAAAATGGACGTAGTGCGCGATACGTATTTCGAACAGAACCATGATTTTCAAAATAAATTTGCACAATTTTGAAGCGTTGTTCAGGCATCAGTCTATTCATGTTGAAATGCCAAACCAAACTAAACATGAATCACTTGACAGCTGACAAAATGGCCGCCAGTTAAATAAATGTTGCCAACTTAAAGTTCTATACCTCTATAAAAAACACCCTTTATGTCGGCGTGTAATTTTGTTTTATTGCTCAAAGTAGTTTTACTTGCCATTGTAAATAAGAAAAAAGTTAGTTTTTAAAGAACTCTTTTAGTGCGCTCTCTTTAGAGGAAAAATTGGGATTAAAAGAATCAGAACGGCCATTCACTGATACAAAAATTGAAAAACAAGGTAGAAGTAGCGAAAAGTCTCGCAGTCGCAACTTCATAAAAATATATGTATGAGGAATGGGTGAGGAAACACATAAACTGTTTTGTTTTGCATCTGCGTTGTTTCAAGATGAGGAAACTTGGTCGAAGAAAAGAATGAATCCACATAGTGTGCCTCTTGACAAACTATCTCGGTCGATTTTTCGGAAAATAGATTTTGAAAATTTTAAAAATTTGGTAGTTTATAGACATATTTCATATATAATGTCTTATACCTAAGTCTAACTATTTTTGGTATAGTTTAAATTTTATGTCAAAAATGGCGTTTGCCAGCTTAAATACAACTATAAATTTCTCTTATATTATTTGATTAGAGTTGGTCTCCTTATAGAAGGAAATCTTCTTTCGTATACTGTGTTGATATCTTGATAACAAATAGATACAGGGTGATCAAAAACTAACATTAAATATTAATTTGAAAAATCGTTAAAAGTCAATTTTTTTAATTTAACATTGCTTATTTAGTTAGAATTATTTTGAAGTTATCTCACACGAAATACTTTCCCTAATAAGCAAATCAAACATATATAATTTATTATTATAAGCATTATGACTTCGAAGTATTTTCAATATAACGCAGTATAATATTTATTTTTATACCTGGGCTTCCTAAGGATGAAATTGCCCTTTTGAAAAAATAAATAAAGAAAAGAGACATCAAATTATCTACTTTGAGAAATTACATAAAAAAATAGGTAAAATTTCACACTAAAATCAAGCTCAAGCTACGTTTTAAAAGATCAGGCACCGTACTAATATTTAACTATAAATTAATTCTATTGTATAACAATATGATCCTTATTAGCAATATCCCAGCTATGCCTATCTCTTTTCATCAATATTTCTTCACAGTATTCGCGTAATTCAGAAGTCGTGTGACGTAAAAGAGAAAGCAAAAATTAATCCGTGAACGGGGATGGTCTTTACAAAGCACCGCCTTAATGTTGCGTATGGCGCAACTCATTTTGTTGTTGTAAGTGACATAAATTTATAACATTTCACTTTTTTATCTTGTCTGCATTACACGTTTTTTCCATTGTCACTGCCAATTAGTAACAATAATATTGTTTAAGAGCCCCCATATATCATTTTTATATATTTGACTGAGACCGGATCCGAAAAAGACTTAATTAGTTTGGGCCCGAAATTTTAACAGCCAGATTCACTTAGAAGATTGAAATCCGTTCTAGTTGCCATGAAATTTCTATCTAATAGTCGACCAGTTTTGTTTTGCTTTTAATATTGTTATAATTTATATTACATATGTCAACAAATAAATGCTTATATAGAGATATTAAGGACAAGAACTTTGTGATAAAGCCTTGAAATATGTAAAAGAAATAGTTGTATCCCGAGAATAAATAAAGTTTCTCATTTTTGTCCGTTTAAGCCATTTGCTATCAATTTAGGATGGTTTTAAATTTAAATCATGTTAGTGAATTCGGCGGTAAATATTTTGAACTGATTTCATGGAAGATATTAGAGCCACAACAAGCCTAATTTTTTGAAAATTCTAAAATGAATTTTAAAAACTTGTAAATTTTTAAATTATTAAAATTTTAACTAAAACAAAATAGTAAAAATTGAATACAAAATATTTGCTATGTCAATCTAGTTTATTAGCATTGAAAGATCATAAAATTTATTAGATAACAGGTATTAGTTTACGATTACCTTTTATCCAAAATATTTGAAGACCATTTTTAAATTGTTTAATCGTAAAAGTGAGAATTTCCTTCAGAAAATAAGCTGGCAGTAGCAAAATCTTAGCTCTCATGCCTAATTTTATTTCTGTTCTACTAATATTATACTTTTTCATGAATTTGTAAACGATAAATGCAATTATTGTGGACATCGGCAAAAAATGCTATAGCAGTTTTTGAGACCTACAATTTTGTCACTTATTAGCTTTGTTCGCGGTAAGGATTTAGAACCGATTCTGAACTAATACGCATGCGCAGTTGAAATAGCAGCGTTCGCGGATAACAAAGTTCAGAAGTTTTAGTTACAGTCCCATGTTCGCGGAGAAAATAATTCGGTTCAAAATCGATTCTGAACCAGGCCTACCGGTTCTAAAGATTGAAGAAGAACCTGTAAGTTCGGAATTTTATGCAGCGCCAGCTTTCATGCTGCGGCCGCAATATGCAACTATTTGACAATTGTTTTTATTTTATTTTAGGTTTTTCTCTTGTTTATGTCATTCTTTGCATTTGATGTTCCAGTATATATTTTATTACATTATATTAGTTTTACTTTAATTAGTGTTAATCGACCTAGAATCTTAAATAATAAATTAAAAAAGTGTTAGTTTGAACCTAAAAAAAAAATATATTTTAGTGAATACTCCCATTATGTCAAATCATTTATCATCCAGTGATGAGGACTTAAAAGAAATTTTAGAATTACTCAAAATTCCTAAAAGTGCTAATTATTTTGAGGAAATTTTGCCCCCCTTTTTCAGTTAAGCTGAGAAATGGGCAAGAAGGGGCGTGTATTATGGTTTGCGATAAATGAAGTTGCATCGTATAGGGACGTACCAGACCGGTTTTTAGTTACATTAAAAATGTTTTTTGAATCAAAAAGAAATGGACCTAAAACTATTGCGTTTTATTTTTTGTTTAGAAAAACCCCCATCTTTTTATTAGGCGTATGTTTTGAATTAGATTTACTTTGAGGCTCCCGAAATATGAACTTAATACAAAATAAAGAGTAAACAATAGATATCTGTTAAAATATATATTTGTTTATCAAAAATTCTATTCAGCAAAAAACAAGACGTTTTATTCCAAAAGGAACTGACAGACTTTATATTATATAAGAATAACAATTATAATTCAATATTTCTTTAAAATAATACAAATAATAAAACCTAATAAAAGACAGTTTTAAGTTATTTAAAACAAAAAATAACAACTAGTTTAATCAGCATTTAACACCGTATGCATACCAGAGTGGACGATTCAAAGTGCCAAAATCGTTCGCGGTAAAAACAAATCCTGTACCGGTTAATAACTGAGCATGCGCTGTACGGCAATCCTGAACTAATTCCGTACTAGTTCTGAATCGGTTCGGAAAGTGACCCGCGAACAAAGCTATTGTTTCGATGTATCGTAAACAGGTTAAACCAAGAAAGCGCTTGCACCTCTAGTTAATTTGAAACCATCGCCAATGTTTTTACAATTTGTTATTCAGGGTGTCCAAAAAATAGTGTATAACGTTTAATGATATACACTTGAAAATAGGTAGATTTATGCCAACCAAGCTATATACAATCCTGTTTCGTTTAGGTAGTAGAAGGCGTCAAAGTTTTAAGAAAATATTGATTTTTCCCAAATTTCTTGAAAACGTAATAAGTGAATTCAATGACTTTTGGTATATGGTGTAACACTATGATATGACGTTTTCTAATGGTATAGCGACCGACTAAGTGTTAAAAAAGTCACATCACTTGTAAACATCGCTTCTGATTTTTTAGGTCATCAACGTGATGACAACCTCTTGAAAGATTTCATTGGATTTACGGTTTTGCCAGGACAAAAATATTTTCACTTTCATGCATACATCAATTTGTTGTAATAATAAAACAATTTGGAAAATGAATATTGGAGGTACATGTATGTTTTTTTTTAAATTCAAAAAAATTAACCGAGAGGAAAACAGTAATCAAGCAAATGAGCAAAATTGCCGGCATTTTGCTGAATACACTTACTAACACTTTTTAAAAAATGTAATTGGGTCCTATAATATACAGGGTTTTTTACCCTATACGACACAGAGTATTGCGGCCAAAATACGTGACTTTCAAAAAGTTTTACTTTCGGGATATATGGGATTCTAACATAGTTACTTTTTTTAAAATTATTTTCATATTATACAACTCAAAAGCTCTGAAAGTATCAAAGTTGTATTTTTTAAGTAGAACTCCCTGTATATTATTGCATTTTTGGAATCTTCCATCAAAATAAGTGCCTATTTTAATACGGTTTATAGTATCTAAACCTTAAGGGTTTTAAATAATTTGAATTTTGAAAAAATCTAACTTAATTTTCATGTTGCAAGTGTAACACTAAATCATATTTTATATCCCAATTATAATAAACTTGCAATATTATACAGGGTGCCCAAAAATTAAAACTATTCAAATAAGAACTTTAAGTGTACCTTTTAAATACCTATCGAATGATATAAGGGTGTTCTATAGCCAAGTCTTCGCGTTTTCACAAAATATGCCAAATAATCATTTTCTGCACTATTTTGTGTTTTTTGAATAGAAGTCTGTATCAAGATACCTATGGCATTTAGAAACGTCAGATAATTCATTTAATCTGTCAGTTTAGACTGCAAAGCCTGTTGCTATAATAGCGGTATTATTTTTTGTAACTCTGAAACTCCATTTATTGAATTGAATTATCTGACTATTGTTTTGTCAAAATAAAAATTTATCCAAAGGAAGACCGTATTGATATGATTTTTATCTTTAGAGAATGTCATTAAAACTATTTATTGGCTTCTCGAGTCAATGCTGAAAGGTTTCCTGAAAAAAAACATCCTAAACCAGCCGTTTTTCTGAGACTATTAAACTAGTTTCGGGAAAATGGAAGTGTCTGTTATAAAAAACTCGTTATAAGAAAACCTGACACGGAAAATGAAGAAAAAGTTTTTACTCTACTTGGTTCAGTGATGAAGAATCCCAATATTAGTCAGAATAATATATCGGAAAATACTAACAATAGCTTAGCAAGTGTTTCAAGGATTCTTAACAAATATAGATATCATCCTTATAAAATCTAGCTTTTTCAAGAGCTTCACGGAAATGATTTTGACAACCGAACTGAATTCTGCTTGTGGGTGTTAGATAAAGTGGCAGAAAATGAACACTTTTTTGATAACGTGTTGTTTAGTGATGAATGTACTTTTCATAACAATGGTTTCGTGAATATACACAACTTCTATTACTATTATGATTCAAATTAGCATGAATACAGAGTTGTGAGAAACCAGAATAGGTGGTAAGTGTGATGTATGGGGAGGAATACCGACTCCATCCTTAATTGGACCCTACTTTTTTGAAGAACCTTTAAAGGGTTTGTTGTTTTCTTTTAACCAACTTCCAATGTTATTAGAAGATGTCCTTTTAAATATTAGAACAACTATGTGGCTTCAAATGGATGGAGCTCCGCCTCATTATCATCGCGAGGTTTGGCAATTTATAAATGTACCATAGACAACTAGATACATTAGAACATCTATTCAAAAAAACACAAAATAGTGCTAAGATAGAAAGTATAGCGTTCGTTTTATTTTTGGATACCCTGTATAATATAGAAAGTTTATTATGATTGGGATATAAAATATGATTTATTGTTAAATTTCACTGTAAATTTCAAGAACATAACTGAAATACTTCTTAAGTATTTGAAACATGAAAATTAGGTTTGATTTTGTCAGAATTAAAATTATTTAAAAACCCTTAAGGTTTAGGTACTATAGTCTTATTGAAATAAGCAGTTATTTTAATCGGAGAATCCAAAAATGCAATAATATACAGAGGTTCCATTTAAAAAACTCAACTTTGATACTTTCAGAGGTTTTGAGACACCCTGTATAATGTGAAAATAATTTTAAAAAGTAAATATATTAGACCCCCATATATCACTAAAGTAAAACTTTTTGCAAGTTACGTATTTTGGCCGCAATATTCCGTGCTGTATAGGATGAATGACCCTGTATATATCAGGATTATTAAAAATGTGGCCAGCGTTTAAAATGCGCATCACTAATTCTTCGCTGGTGTTCACCGTAGTCTTGTATATTTCTGTTTTAAGAGCATCCCACAAAAAGAAGTCAAACATATTTAACTCTGGAGAACGTGGTAGCCATCTTAGTGGTGCCTCATTGCCTCTTCCAATCTATCAGTTGGTATATTGGTCATGTAAATATAGCTGAACGGCAACGGAAAAATGAAATGGGGCACCATCATTTATATACCATAGTTCTTGTCGAAGTAAAATAGGCAAATCTTCGACAAGAACTGATAATGTGGTTTGCAAAAAATTTAGATAAATATTTTTATTTATCCTATCTGAAATCACAAGAGAGAGGATAAAGTACCGATGAATAGGACCTGCTCAAACATTTATTTTAAAGTTATGCTCATTGTATGCAACTTTAATGGCGTATGGATTTTCATCCGCATAGACATATTGAAGACTTCAGAGTTTGAAAAGCACGCTTCGTTAGCAAACAAAATTTTTTTATCAAAATTTGGATCATGAGTTCTTTTGTTTCGAATAAGTTCATAAAATACAAGTTTTATGATGATTATTTTGTTGGTATTTTTGTTTTCTTCAATTCATCTGTTTACAGCATCGAGATTGTTTTATTGGTAGTGATTTTATAAGCAAAAAAATCGCAGTTCTTTGGTTTTAATCGTTTATAACAAATTAATAGATCGTCATAGTAGAAAGTGGAAAAAATAACAAAATATTACTACAAATTATTTTTGGTGTAATGTCGGTATCCTGATACTTTTTTCTCTCTTGATTAACCTATTAACCAGTGTCCCATTTTTAGTGGTTTCATTGATTTCTTATCTTGCTTTATTGCTTCGTCTCACCCTATTGAACACAGTAATGGACTTCGCATACAGCCCTGTTTCACTTCTATCTTTACTTCGAATTTTTTAGACTCTTCGTTATTTTTTCTTCCAAAGTTTGTGTTCTTCCTATATATTCTTTAATATTTTTATCGTTATTTTATTTATTTTCCTTTATTCCAAAGCCTTCCATATGCCTTCTCTTCTTACACGATCAAAAGCCTTTTCCAAGTCTATAAAACAAACATGTATCTCTTTTTTCTTATTGGTATAAGTTTTTCGATCACTTGTAAGCAAAGAACACTAATTGTTCACGTTAAAACTTCAAACTAGAGACAATTTTACCAAGCAAAAGTTCTTGAAAATAAAACGAGATAAAAACAGAATGAACATATAAAGTATACACTGATCTTTATTCACTAATAGTTTACATATAACAATAACCTTATTACTATGAACAAAACCTTGTTGATCAATATTATAAAACTTATTCTAAGTTTTAAGCTAAAATGTTTATTTATGTAGTAATTTAAATGTCCCATTTTAACAAATAAAGGGAAAAAACAGCAGAAATAAATGTACTCTTAAAGCCTATATTTAAACAATTTCCTTAAAGCACCCAACAGCAATTACCTTCAAAACTACTGCCGGTATTGAACGCAAGAAATTATTTTATCTAGATTAGAAATGTCGATATGAATCGCTAATGGTTCTTATCGTCTCCGATATCAAAATATATCGACAGAAATATACGAGAATGTTCCGTACGGAGCTAGAATCATAATTATTAGGTTATCTTAGACCTACTGGTTATCTATATTGATTCACAGCGAATACCAGAAAGTGCGCATAAGCAGGAAAATGGATAATGAAGTGTTTCCGGAATCAATAAATTCGAGCCTTTTAAACTTGCAGAGCGAAGATTCCTGAAGATTATTCAAATATAAAATAAGTCAAATAAAAATTTTTAAAAAAAATGACACTATAAACTGCAATAATTGAGAGGATTACTACCTTTGAAATTCCTGCCCAAACTATAAAGGATATTAAAGATCTTGGGAACTACTAACCCAATTTTGACTCGCTGAAAAACCAAAAATCGCGTTAAAATCGGAACTTTCCATTATGAGCTATTATGCTACAGAGAGACAAACACAAAAATACCAACGTAAAACTTATAATACCCCTTCTTCTTGCGTCGAAGGTTAAAATCGTAAATAAAAAAAATATTGCAGTAATTATCGTACCATTTTTACTTAAATTTCACCCAGCTTCAACTAAAACTTTAGCTAATAAACATTCGTTTAGACCAGCGGTTCCCAACCTTTTTTTTCTTGCGAACCTCTTCTAAAAGCCGGAATAAATTAGCGAATCCCCTGTGTAGTCATTAGAAACAGTAAAAGTGGGTTAATAAAATTTATTTTCTATATTAGATAACCATTCACAATGAAAAACTAAAACATTTAAGGACATTATTAAAACTAAAGTGATGGCTTAACCTACAAAATATTAATACAAAATGAATACATTAATACAAAACTTGAAAAGTACTCTTGATGGAATATTTCTGCCTATTTGGTAGAAGAAAGAAGTTCAAAATTTTGTTCAATGTCTGAAAATAATAAAAATTTAATGGCTTTTTCCCCATAAACAGCCAATAATCAATTAAAGAGTTATCTGTAAAGACAGTTTTTAGGGAATTGTTAGAGGATAAGTCAATTAGCTTTTCTTTTCCAGTAAAGTTAAAGAAGTATCCGAAGTGATATCCCCTTGAAAAGGTTTACATATCCAGTTGTTCGATCCAGATATAATAGGTTTATTAGGAAAATTATCCATGTCCAAAATTGTAATTTAATTACTCAAGAAGGAATCACTAAACTGGTTTACACTAATATTTATGTAAACACTATGCATTAACTACTAACTCAGTTATCTTTTTGAAATCACTCGAGGTTCTTAAGCTCATCGTACCATTCAATTCGACTCTACTCTTCCTTATATGTGACTGCGACGTTTTAAGATCGCCAAACATTATTCTCGTTCTTCCGTGTGCATTCGGGAAAAATTTTGCTACGCCGAAGTAGAAGTTGCCGACTCCTTCGAGAATGTTGCCTGTTGCGATATTTAACATAAAATCCCCTTTATAAACCTCGTGAACTCCTGGGAGTTAGCGAATCACCGATTGGGAAACACTGGTCTAGATACTTTCTGACAAGAGTATTTTAAACCTACTAAACAATTTCCTAACTGCGTTTTGAGATGAGGAGGAGCCAGTATAACATAAAAAATTACCTATATTTACGAGAAAGGAGCAGAAGAAACACAAATTGACATAGATAATTAACTAGCTTGAGAAAAAAACAATAAAGGTTAATTTTCACATATATCCTGATAAATAATTTAAAAATGAATAACTTAGCTCCTGAAAATGTAACATTTCACGTGTATAATTATTTATATTATATTACCATCGTGCATCTTAAATAAATAAAATAAGTATATTATTATCCCGTAAGTAATTTATTATTTATAATTAACTCAACCAGTATGACATGCAATGTTTATTTATCCAATTTATTATAAATCTCTAATATCTTATTAGTAGTATTTAAGAACATGGAGTACCATTTACGGATGGTTAACGAATTCACACAATATTACCCTGATCTACACAAGTTCCGTTTAGGACAGCATATATCGAAACCTCTAGAATATTTTAATTTGTTTTGTAATCAAAACTGCAATAGAAAAATAAGCTTGGTAGTACACGAGCAGCAGAAGGAAATGGCACCGACAGAGCATGTATTTATCTTATATTTTAATTCACAATGCATTTTAACAATTTCCATAATCAGTATTGGATCTAATTATACGTAAAATATCACTCAAGTTAAAAAATCAGATTGACACCTTATCTCTACAGAAAATATTTTAAAAAATAAAGGTTTATACGTAATGACAAAACTGATTCATCTTCGAGTATCCATGTTCCATTCTCTTTTGCTCAAATTGTTTTACAAGCTATTCCATCTCAGTTTCCCAGCTATAACTTGAGCTTCGTCTCAATAGATTGTTGATTTTACAAACTTCCAAAGATTCGTGAATGTGGTCAACGACATCATCTATATTTATTTCCCTTTGATGGGTACTATCAACCGTTCATTCTTATTTTTCATGTTCCGATCCGTTAGTTGATATTGGCGATCACTCTGGTTATTAAAACATTGTTTGCAGGTTCCCGGAAAAGTCTCATTGTTGTTGAGAATTATATACATACATTTTTTTATCCCAAAATACGTCTCCTACCTGCCCTTTCCTTCCATCCACCTTGTCTTGCAGTATCAGTTGGAATAAACCATATAAATATTCGAGTTTTCTACTTTTGATAATATTTGCACTTTCTAGGTCGTTATTCATGATTTCTTGGAGTTTTTACGTGGAGCCGCAGTCACAGTTTAGGACTGAAGTCTTATTTATGGCTTTTGAATATCTTTCTATTTGCATCAAATTTTTCTATTCTGCATCAAATTTCTAATGAATGGTTCCATTCTTTGTTTATTATGATTTCCAAATAGTTGAATGTACTAGCACTTTTGGTCTTTTGATTGTTAATATAGAGTTGTTTTTGAAGTGTAGAATTTTTGCTGATGATCATGTGTTTAAACTTTTTTGTATTTATATCTGTTCCGAATTTAAAACTGGCTTCTGTAACTCTATGAATCACCCTCTGTAAATTTTACAGATTATCTGGAAATATTATGTTGTCATCTATAAATAAAACAAAAACGAGACAATTCGACCTACAAATCAAAAAACTGAGAAAAACGGGAAAAACCTATGACGTATATATATAATAATAGATAAAAATATGAGACAGATTCTAATAAAAAATATCAAATAAGAAAAATAGAATGCTTTCAAGAAGAAGACATAAAAAACAAGGAACTTTGGAAATCGGTACATAGAATGAAAAAATATAAAAGAGAAGGAAATTCTGGCGAAAATGATAAAACAAAGAGTAGCGTTACTGAGAAACTTGACTCCAAAGGTGAAAAGGTATAGGATTAAGTAAGTAAATATGACTTTAATATTTGTTGTTGTAATTCTTTATATGCGAAGATCTTTGTTATATATTCCTATTATTTTTAGTAAGTCAAAGAGTTTATGATGTTGAAGTCTATCAAATGCTTTTTGATAGGCTATTAAGCACGCATAAATATTCATAATCCAAAAAATTTATTAATAATGAATTGTGCTCAATTTCAACATTGGTGATTTCAAAAATTTATTTATAGTAATAATTTAAACTAATGGTTACATGTTTTTATAAGATCATCTATCTAAAACGTCCGAAATAAGTCATAATAGCATTTTGGTCTAATCATGTATGTTTTTTTTTCAAGAATGGTCATTTATCTGGAGATTTAGTTGAAGATATGAGGATAAGGTAAAGAAAAAATATGGAAACCCTTGGTAATGTGTTTCATCAGTGTGAAAAATCAACATTAAAATTATAATTTCAGCAAAAAATTGGTTTACACTAATACAAGAAACGAAACAGTTAATGTACCAACAATAATGGTTTAAAGATTGTGTTTAATTCCACACATTTGAAATCACAGTGTTCCGAGATTAGGTCCTTTCCATAACCTTAATTTTCATTTAACTAGATACATACAAATTGAATACAGCATATCAGTAAAATCAGCTTTGCCAACACATGTAAAAATTTCAAATTCCTAATGCTAACAGTTTGAAATAACTAATAAAAAATTGTTATTTTAAAACCTCGTTCTCTTTAGGTTACACCTAGATAAGATTTGGGATGCAAAAAAGAGGAAATTATAAAACTTCAATATTATCTCTCAAGATCCTTAACAAGATGTGATTTTTTTATGTGGAAAATGTACGTAATAAAAAGACACTCTTTATGTATTGAAATTTAGTTAATCGATAGAATTAAGGCTGGAATTAAAGAAAATTTTAAAAAATCTCAGAATTTGCAACTTGGTCCTCAAAAAACTGTTATATGTTGAGGAGAAGATCTTTATCAGGTATTACAACTTAACAAAAAATCTTGAAATCTTAACAGCTTCAGTTTTCCTAGCCAGATTTAATTATATATATATATATATATATATATATATATATATATATATATATATATATATATATATATATATATATATATATATATATATATATATATATATATATATATATTAGCATCTCCCGTCTCTAATGTAGCCCATTTATTTTTCCACCGTATTAACTAAATTCATAAAATTTGGAGTTATATGATATTTTTGTGGAGTTTTGAGTTTCTGGTGGCAGAATCTTAACAATTTATTTAGCATCGAACTAAATTCATAAAATTTCGAGTTATATGATATTTTTGTGGAGTTTTGAGTTTCTGGTGGCAGAATCTTAACAATTTATTTAGCATCGAACGGTTATCTAAAATATAGTGTTGTATTCTCTAACATTATCAAGACAATGTTTAGACAAACGATGAGATACTAAAACTAAACTCTTAAGGAATTTCAGCGGTTCATTAAGTGTAAAAAGCGAAAGATTTCCATTATAACAACACATGCCGGGTACTTCATCTTTCCTTTTTTTCGCAAGACAACGATTGTATATTTTAATCATTGCACCAATTTGCAATTCTTTACTATTAATGTAATCCAAATGAGGACAATATTTAAAAGCAAATCTGAATTTTAACACGGCTTTACTAGGTTGTAAAACATTAAATGGACATACATCATTAGAACAGCTAATTAAGCTTGAATGAATTAATTGCAGTTGTTCATTCGAAGTAAGGTCAGTAGCTCGATATGAAGACATGGATGATCTCATTGGAGAAACTCGAGCATCGCGTTAATTCACAGTCTCATGAAGCGGGATGTAGACTTTCGCCAGGCTTCTTTACTATTTCCGCTAGTATTACTTATTGTCTATTTCGGCATGATTTGTGTAAAAGAACCTAACAAATGCAGCAGAAATTAGAAATTATTAAGTTGCAGACATATATTCATTTTAATGCTATATACTCTTCATATATATTTTCCCTCACCGATCTCGGCATAATTTTAATATTTAACCAAACACCAAACAGTAAATACTTACCTAAAAAACAAATATAATTCTTTGATATTCAATAATTTGAAAACATTGTCTTTGAATTAATAATTAATCAAACAGGTAACGGCAGCCGTTTCCCACATACAAATATATTTCAGGCATTCCCCAAGAAGTTATATCTTCGAGCATACACTACTGGAGAAAGTATGTAATGCACCGCGCCCGTTACACGGTAAAGAGAGAGAGGGCGAATACAAAGGTGTTATCTCTCTCGCCCCAATTGTTCCCATAATTCTGAAGCGCGGACTGGCCAATTGCGGTTCGGAGAGAGAAAGACAGCACGATCCTGTATTCTCTCTCTCACACTTTCTTTGCCGTGTAACTCGCACACAGCATTACGTGCTGCCTCCTGTAGTGAATACTCGAAGGGTTTAACTAAGGTACTTTGAGGATGCCGAAAATTAGAACTTATTGTTTCTTTAACTTGTTCATAGAGAGCAGAGACAGAACAGTGACAGAGCAGAAGACTATTAAGTAACCTTTGAAACAGGTTTGTAGTGCATATCAGCAGCTTTCTCACCTAGCAGAGAGCCTGCATGAACGACCATGTATACTTTGCATTTTTAACTTTCTCATTTATTCCAAGAAACATGGAAAAAATTTTGTTGGCGAGAGATCCAGTAGTATTTTTTTTTGTGTATCTCGGACAAAAACCATCTTCCATACATATATATATATATATATATATATATATATATATATATATATATATATATATGCTTATGCGGCTTTCACGGATTCCTCCGTGTGAGATGCAATAGCAGTGGATATATCCACATTATACCGTTGTAGTGATGAAATTACATTCAGCAAACGTACAACTATATGCAGCTCCGTGCATGAATGAAGTAAAATGCGAACAGTAAATGCAAGCCTCGTTCCAACCATATCCCTTCCGTGTTAGAGGTTGTACAGTTTGAACAAATTGCTCAGTAAAACAATTTATCCTATTCCACCACCATCGAGATGATGGCCTCACTATGGCGGGGAGGGTAAGTTTTGACTTTCTTCTCGGTATGGTGGTACAGGAAGGCCATCATCTCGATGGTAGTGGAATAAGATAAATTGTTTTCCTAAGCAATTTGTTGAAACTGTGCAACCTTTAACACGGAAGAAATATGATTGGAACGAATTTGCATTTACTGGTCGCATTTTACTTCATATATATATATATATATATATATATATATATATATATATATATATATAATAATTTGACACCATTAAAAATTATTGACTCCATAAAAATAATTCATTAACAGCACGACAAATTCATTAATAGATAATTAATGAATTTGTCGTGCTGTTAATGAATTATTTTTATGGAGTCAATAATTTTTAATGGTGTCAAATTATTATATATATATATATATATATATATATATATATATATATATATAATAATTTGACACCATTAAAAATTATTGACTCCATAAAAATAATTCATTAACAGCACGACAAATTCATTAATTATCTATGAAACTTAAAAAATTACTACAATACTTTATATTATTTTCAATCTTGCCCATGCTGCTTAACTTCGAAGATACGTGATAGCACAGCGTGGTCCTAATCAATTTTATATTAAAGTTGAACTTATAATTTATGTTTCACACAGTTTCAACTCCAAATCTCATTTAAGAAGATGGAACAAGACAAGAAAATACGTATCCATTTTATATTTATTTTGTTGTATTCATGTAGATTGTCATTCTTTAGTCAAACAGCGCTATTATCAAGTACAATCAATGAAAGAAATATGTATTCCAGCACAGGAATAAATCTTTACATAGGTGTTTTCAAACTGGAACGAATTAAATAATTTTTAACAGTACATAAAACATAAAATAAATTCACCTCAAACAAGTCCGTTTCAAATCAAACCAAAAATTTTTTTTCTTTATAATGATAAAAGATATAACTTAATCGAAACGTTGGACAAACACACAAAAATACAGACAATGTAAATCCTATTGTCGTTAAGTCCACTCTGCGTGTTAACTGAACAAAACCATTTTATCACTATCACTACATAGTATAAAACAAAGTCGCTTTCTCTGTCCCTATGTCCCTTTGTATGCTTAAATCTTTAAAACTACGCACCGGATTTTGATGCGGTTTTTTTCAATAGATAGAGTGATTCGAGAGGAAGGTTTATATGTATAATAACATCCATTAAATAGTGGAGAAATACTGTTATTTTTGAGGTTTCTAATGTGATGTCGTTAATTATCATATTTTTTTCCGCTTACATTGCAAACGCAGGCTGAACCCTACGAGATTTATCAAAATAATGTACTAATTATTTGTACACATTGAAAAGGTCTACAGAAAACTCCGCGATGGTATATGTCTATCTCTCATGGATATCCCACAATAACATTTTTTTGTCATTTACTTTTTACGACAAATAATGGCAAATTTTGAAGCGATTTTAACCAATACAGCATTAATCCTTATCCAATTAAATAGCTTAAATACATTGTTGATTTAATATAGATCTATATGATCCTTTACAGCACAAGATTTAAATGAATATTTTCGAAGATATTACAGATTTAAAATTGCGGGAAGTAGCGCTTGCGGCGGTACTGGCCGACCGGGGCGGCGGCAGCGTGCCTATAAATAGCGCGTCGGAGGCCGATGTAATAATTGTTGTAAAAATAAAATAAATAGTCACAGTTTTT
This sequence comes from Diaprepes abbreviatus, assembly GCA_034092305.1. NCBI lineage: Eukaryota > Metazoa > Arthropoda > Insecta > Coleoptera > Curculionidae > Diaprepes > Diaprepes abbreviatus. The sequence goes on along the minus strand of JASJET010000037.1, from coordinate 1,138,442 downwards.
CTGTAGTGTATTTAGTATCAGCATCGCACCCGTGCGAAGCCGGGGCGGGTCGCTAGTTTTAATGATATGTATATTAAGTCTGATTGAAATCACATAACCGCATCAGTGAAAAATAAAAGATTTAAAATTTTGTATTGAATGAGGGAGGATATTAAACTTCTTCTATGGGATGTGATCTACTAATATTTAAAATATACGATGGTGATTAGCTGATTACATGATAAGGCTGTGTTAACAAGTGCACGTTTTTGTTATTTCCATAACTCTTTGCAAATATTGCAATTATATAAAGTTTATTTTAATAAATTATTGTTATAATGCAACAGAAACTTTTCCAATATTGGTTATTTGTAGCTATATACTACAATAAATTAATGAATGATTGTACGCTTAATTGAAACCAAGGGGTCAAGTTTTTATATATAAAAACTGAATATTTGAGCTTAAATGATCATGAACCTTATTCGTAATATAAAGTTGATAATACTTACTTCATAAGTTATATTGTTATGATGTCGTAATAATCAGCGTTGTAAGGATAAAGACGGACCTAAAATAATTTTGGCAATGCTTAAAATGACTTATTTAAATGTAGAGAAAAATACGGATAAACACAATAACCCATTCAATATGAGATCTTTTTAAACGATTGTCAAATTTTACAAGATCCAACGAGAACATAACTTCTTCACGACCAAATGTGCATGCAATATATTATAGACGCTTGAGTTACTAATGCCTGGAAATCCCTTAATCTTACGGTATATCACATTAATCAGTTAACGCACATCATCGAAGTTTTCTTGTTCTACAACCGAATTTGAATGATCTTCATGCGACTCGTCCATGAGCGAACGACGGCCACGATTAGGTTCACTAAATGAGCAATAAACAGTATTTTTAGGTGCTTCATCGCCATATAAAGTCGATTTTTTTGCAAAATTTGAGCATTTGCTTCCAGTACAAAATTAATTATCTCAATAATCAAAGGATTGATCATCGTTAGCTATGACTTTTGCCCATCTTTCTCTTAAAGAATGGATTCCGCGCCACAGCAACTGTTCGTTTTTTGAAGCCAGCCATTTACCAAGCCAAATTTTCACTTCCGCGTAAAAATTATGTTGTGCTGAAAGTTCGTGCTTCACTGGTAGTCCAAAGGGTTTAAGTCCGGTACATACAGCTGATGGGATTTTGCAATATGGCACTGAGCATTGTCATGTTGAAAATTGACTTTATCCTGTCTTTTGGCGTGTATTGGTCATTTTTCCTTCGATGGTTGGTTTAATTTTATCAGTTGTTGTCGATATCGATGGCCAGTAATTTCACCAGATTTTAGCAGTTCGTACTGAACACCTCCCTTATCATTCCACCAAATACACAGTAAAGCTTTTTTCCGTGTATATTGCTCACTGGTTGTGATATTGAAGGCTGGTCTAGATCTACCCATGATTTTTTGCGCTTCGAGTTGTCAAAATAGATCCACTTTTCATCAGCTATCACAACTCGATACAGAACCCATTTTCCTCCTTTTTGATCATGCACAATGCGTGTAGACATTCAAAGATAGTGGAAAGGGAACATTCAATGCTGTTGTCAATTGTTTTAATGTTTGAGTTTCATCCCATAATCCATGCAAATTTTCATTTTCAAACTAACCTGAACGCTCCTTGTTTTTTATATCAAAATCATCTCTTTTGAAGCCTTTAAACCATCGCTTACAAGTTTTTTGGGTTAAAACAATCTCACCAAAACTTCAACCAACAACCGGTCAATCAGCAGCTGTTTTCTTTAAATGAAAAGTTATTAAATTTTCCCGCAAAACGTCTTTTCTTGGTACAAATTTTGATATTTTCGAACCCATGAAGAACCATATTTTTGCACAATGACAAATGGGATGTTGACTATTTTTTCAAATTTCGCCTCAAAAAGCCGATACTTGTCACTTGATCGCTGTGACGTCACATGTTGCGAAAGACTGGTAAATTGACAAGAAGGTATAAAATTTTTTCGTAATTTCTGTAGTAAAAGATGAGTTCAAAGTTTTATAGGTGTCGTGAGATGTCTCAGTGTAGAAATACTTCAATTGAAACACCTGAAAAATTATTTATTCACGTTCCACGTTCGGAAAATAGCTAGCTCGTAATACTCTGGCACTTGATGTCAAATTTGTTAATATTTATTTATTTCTCTTATATTAAAAATTATCACTTTTCAAGTCTTCAATGAAGAAAATTGGAATTTCGAGGTTAGAAATAAAGAAATTAAAGTTGGATAACAATGTTTCGTACTCGTTTTATTTTAGTTTTGAGCTTATAAATACCTATTATGTATTCATTATAATTCTTGGTATATTACTTACATGGAGGTCTTTACATTTCTAAATTCAGCAGAGTAGCAGTCCCTGTCTGTTGCAAAGAAATTGATCACCATATAACAATTAATTCTCGGCAAAATATTTATTGATGATTATACCATCAGAGATTTTTAATTTGTGACATATACCTAATAAGTTAAAAACCATCATGGCTCAAAATGAGGGTCTCCTAGCGTCAGATATTATGAAAATATAAAAACAATTTAGATTTAGTTTAAAAACTTGGCAACAAAACACTCATATTAACGAATCACCAAACAGTTTACAAACGGGCAACACAGAAGTCTCCAGCACGGAATGAAACCAGCAACGTTCCTGATTTTTTATATTATTTCTTAAACAATCAGGATCCACTTTTTACATTGTAAATTTTTCAACAAATAATGAAGATTTGATAATTATTTATAGCCATTTCAAGTCATGCAGTTATCTGACACCCTTCAATTAGCAAACAGTTCTGTAAATTAATTTATCCTTGGTAAGGAAAACGAGAGGAATCGGCACTATAATTCATCCGAAGATAATCGACAAAACTGTCAAAGAATACACATTTAACGCCTTAATCTGATAGTTCGTGCAGACTTGGTTGCCCACCAGCCGACTGAACTTTTATTTTCAGGATCTTGTTCAGTTTTCAAGAATTCAAGGTTCTGCATCAATATTGAGCAACTGCCGACATGCAAATCGGAATAAATGCACGCAATTTGTTTTTGTTTTATTCGTAGCAGTTTTTGTCGAAATTTTTTGGTATTTTTTTTTAAAGAACGCTACATAATAAAGGAGAATTATTTAAATAAAAAAAAAATAAAATACCACGTTTCTGGAATAAAAAGTATAAAATAATTTCTTCTTGCACCATACAAATTTACCGTATCTCACACTAACTATGGCTCTTCCTATACAGCCCATGTTAAATGTTATATTTTTATATTGATTATCTCGACGATAGAATGTCTGAAATTTAGCCGTTTCAGAAAAATATATAGAATTAATTTTCCGCCTTTCCTGCTGAGAGTCTGTTGGAGAGAAACATTAATTTATTTTTAAAAAAATATTTTGACGATTTTCGAAATGTCGATTTTGAATGAAACTAGACAAATGTTTAGTCCGTTATAGTCAATTCGCTATCTTAAGTTTTAAAAAATTAATATGAAGTTCGTAATCTACTCTCTCAAAAAAACCTCCAATACCGATTTTTAAAGAATTTGAGAAATGTAATTTTTTAGTTCACGATATTGAATTTTAGAAAAATTAATTTTAAATCCATATTCTGTGATCCTGAAGACCGCCTAATACGAATTTTGAAATAATTTAGACAATATAAATTTTTTTATTTGCCATATATGATTTTTAAGTTCCCAAAAACACCAAAATATCAATTTTTTACTAAATTGGGGAAACTTCAAATTTATCTATATTGGCTAGAATTTTATTATTCAACTTAATATAAAGGTTGCTACTAAAGTATATGTTATGATTTACAAGCCAAACGGCTTTGCACTCCCTCCAGGGAATATTGACTCATACCAGGTACACAAAGATACCAAAAGTATGAAGCTCTGTGGGAACACTTTCCATGTTATCGGGTCCTAGGTGACGTGGTCTGCTGTATTTCCCATGAACTTTCGGACGGTTCGCGCGGTTGCAAGGAGAGTTGCTTTCTGCATCGGTTTATACAGATGCTCACTAAGACCCAGTCCCTTGATGTTCTGTAAGAGGTTCTTTGATATCGCTCCAGTTGTTGACAGTATTATGGGAATCGTTTGGACGCTGTTCATTGCCCATTGTCTTCGGATTTGCACCTCCAGATCTCTGTATTTGGCGATCTTCTCGTTGTATTTTGGCCTTAGGTTGTTGTTGTTAGGTACAGCAATGTCGATTAGTGTAGTACACCTAGAAATTTTATCTATTAGTACAATATCTGGTCTATTATGAGCAACTGTTTGATCCGTCACAACCATTCGGTCCCAATATAACTTGAACTGGTTGTTCTCAAGAATAGATTCTGGATTGTATTTGTAATAAGGCAGTTTTCCTACATGTAATAGGTTTAACTTTTCTGCTAACTCTTGGTGGAGTATCTTAGCGGCTGAGTCGTGTCTTTCCTTATACTCGGTTGCGGCAAACGCTTGGCATCCTCCAGTTATGTGCTAGATTGTATCTGATCTTCGACAGCCATATCAGCATTGGTCATTTTCTATTGAGGGATCCCCAATGGTGAATTTCCGATAGTTCTTCGTCGGAATAACCTGATCTTGGATAGCTAACAAGAAGCCCTCCGTTTCCGGAAACATCTGTCCTGAAATCAACCAGTAGTTCGACGCTGAGTTGTCGACACTGTCCTGATTAACCTCATTCGGATGCCGTCCACGAAGTGGCTTCTGTAGCCAGGTTTGTAACTTCTCTTGGTCTGTTTGGTGGTGAGAATTAATATCTTGTTCCCTCAACTGCAGCGGTGTTGAATCGTCTGCCTCGCATATTGCTCGATGTAGTGTGGAAGAGTCCGCTAACCTGTGGAAATATGAACGTAAGTTTATTATTTGTTGGTCGAGCTGCTTACCAATATCCACCAATCCTTTTCCACCTTGGTGTCTTGGAAGCATTGTACGTTCAATAGCACTCCGAGGGTAATGTTGTTGTGCTTTTGTTAGGAGTGTCCTTATTTTTCTTTGCAGGTTTTGTATGTCCGTCCTGCTCCATTTTACAATTCCAAAAGAGTAGCTTAGCGCAGAGCAAGCATACGTGTTGAGTGCCTTAAACAAATTTCTACTATTTAAATGAATTCGGAATACCCGCCTTACCCTCCTGACAAATTCGGTTGTTAATTCGGCCTTCATTCACCGAAATATCAATTTTTTACGAAATTGGGGAAACTTCAAATTTATCTATATTGACTAGAATTTCACTATTCAACTTAATATAAAGATTGCCACTAAAGTATATGTATTATTATTCTATTAGTAATAATCATAATTCACCGGAACCAAAGTTCATAATGTCAAAGTCTTAAAGCCATTGTTTAGATTTTTTGTCTGTTTGGTACTGTTAATAATTTAGTAAACAAAATCAGGGGTATTCTTCTAAAAAATCTAGTACATGTTGGTATATAAATATAATTTACGTGAAAAAACTGCCACAACCTATTGAAATTACTACTTACTCAGGTAAAATAAGATTATATTAGATTTTTTAGAGTTACTAGGTGATTTCGTGAACACGATTTTGAAAATTTTAATAAAACACCGATGGCGCAATAAGGCAGCAGGGGGCAGATTTTAAGATATTTTTGACATTTACTCACTCTCCTTATATTAAATAAAGCGCGGCAACAGTGAAATATCAAATGAATAAGTCTGATCCCGTTGAGAATTACTTATGTAATGTATGTGTCAACTTGTGACATTGATGTCAAATCCAAATTGCAGTATTGATTTATGAAAACACAATATATACAAAATAAAACCATGTACATTAGTAACGCAAAAAATGTTAAAACGCGTGAGTAATTCGTTTCAAAAAAGAATCCAAAAATGTTATAAAGAGGTAATGGAGGTCATTTTTCACACCTTTTGAAGTATAACCATCGTTAAATTCACGGTATGTTGTGCATTATTTTTTTTCATTTTTTTTTAAATCATATCTAGGCAACCAGTAGTGCAAATGCAAACATTTTTGGCACACATATTTACTTTTTGATAGAGAATCGAAATTTCCAAAACAAAAAATACCTTTCCATTTAATATTTTCCAGTAGCATTCCGTCCTTCATTATGTGGAGAGAGGGTAAATGTCAAAAATATATTAGAATCTCTCCCTTTGCTATCTTGTTACTCCATCTATCTCATATATCGTCTTATAATGCTTTAAAATTAGATAAGATGTGAGGAAAATTTCAATAAGAAATAACGAGTTTGTTTTAACCGTCCTCTAAAAGTTTATAAAAATATTTAAAGGATATATTATTACTATAATAGTTAGGAGCAATTTGTATCTTTATTTAATAATGCCTCATATTGTAGTAAAAGGTATTTGACCCAAATATTATGATTTACATGACAAAGTTGACCATGTTTAATATAATTTATTTTACGGTGCAAGCTTGATGGAATTGACATTTAACTTTAGTAAATATCCCTTTTGTATCGGATGAAACTTATTCAAGTTTAATCATTATTCAACAAAAATATAAAATATATTTTTTTTATTAAAACTTATTCTACCGTAAAGTTGTAATCTCTTGCTTTAACAGCTATATAGCTTAACTGCGTTAAATAAAACTCTGATTTTGATCCTAAGGCATTAACAATTTTCTTGCAAATTTTAATTATCTTTTCAGTGTTACCACAGATTGACAAGAAACAGAAACGGAATGTATATATTCCTCAGGTTTTCTATACAATCATTTTGCCTTAGAAGTTAATTGGCTTGACGTGTGACAAATTTTAGTAGACACTAAATATTACTTTTATTTATAACATGATAATAATAAAAAAATTGTCTGCTTAATTTTTTTTATTTTACTAAGGCCTTTTTCTGTACTTTCTAAACATTATGTGATATCAAAACATTTTTGGTTGTAAAATTTTCTAAGAAATCATTAAACAACAGTTCTTCATATGAGACCAAAAATTTAAAAGTATATTTTTAAAATAGATTTGAAATAATGATGCGTTGAGCTATGGGCGTGGTGCACATCTCTCCAACCTCCCTAGTGGTAGGAGTTACACATATATTCCCTTTTGGCAAGGAGGAACCTGTATAACAAATCTCAATTCAAAAATATTAACCTAACTTGAGAATTACATCATATTGTAAAGTAGAATATTATAACGACAGTAACATTAAATTTTAATACATAAAACCTTAAAATATTATAATAAAATTTTTCACTTATGGGCTCAGCTTAAAACAATATGGAGCAAATGTTCACAGCTCACCTATTCTTGCTGATAAATTGCATGAAGGTAAATTAGTATTATTAATATACATGATTGAACTTTTATCGTCCTCACTGAAATACTGCTGACATACACGATGAGTTGTATTGGGTAGATTAAGATTTGACGTCATATTTATTATCTTCACAACAAAACTAAAAATATATTATTATTTAAAAATATATAAAAGCAAGATTAAACTTACTGAAAAAGAGCACAAGTTTGGAATGTTGATATATAGAGAAAGAATATAACTTTAATCAAGAATTAAATTTCCTTGCCAATTTCTTTCCTATGATTTTTTTAAAACAATGAAGAATAAGGTATACACTGAAAAAGTCAATGCTTTAATTATCTAAGACTCGTCAAAATACGAAATAACGAAATAAATTTCACAAATCATCGCAATATTTTAACAAAGTAACAGAACCTCAGATGACTGGTTGGTAAATTACTGTTCTTCTTTTTTTTTTGTCGAACTAGCGCCATCTATTGAAATGTTCGCCGACTAAAATGCCGTCTCAGTTCTCTCCTAAGGAGTGTCCAGACCCAGGAAGCGCCCTTTTAATCTACTGCGGAATGTAAAGAAAAAAACCTTAGTAACAACGTTCAGAAAACTCACCCAGACGGCAACTCGACGCCTATTCAGAAAACTCCGTTCAAATCTCTTTACAGATCAAATCTTAATTTGAAACCTTGAGAAAACATTCTCCGTTAATTTCGATCAATTTCCATATAAATAAGAACACTCGATTTTTAGAATCGATAACACGCGGTTTGTTGAGATCACAAACACGTCTGCTAATGTACGGTACGAAACCTAACCTCCAATGTATGCCTCAGTTATATTTACTATTCCAATTTTATAACAAAAAATCAAATAAAAGCCGTAACTAGTATTAAAATAGTATTGTTCTTTTTGTTCCTAACGTCCCAAAATAAGGAAAAGTAATATCCAACCCTGTCTTGCGAAATTTTCCATATCTATTATTTACATAAATAGTATTTTTAAATATATTACAATTTTTTGCAATTTGAAAAATTTAATGATATAATTGAAGATCTCGCACAAACTGTGTGTAAAACTAACTGGTAATAAAAGCTGATTGTAGGAGTAATTGTAGGTATGATAACCATGAGAATACAGGCTCGATTATGAGATACAGTTTTATGATGGTAATAAGCGTATATGGTTTCAGATTTATTAGAGTCTTGGAATCTTAGTTGCATATTAGTGTTATGTTATCGATTACCTAACGTAATGGGATTAGTTTCTACAGGGGTCGTTCGTAAATTGTTGTAGTTTTTATAGTGTTTTTCAATGTAAGGCTTAAAATCAAAAATTTCGAATGCATGATCCAACGTTTAATTGGTTTTCTTCTATCTTGCTCATATCATCATATGTTGCTTTCCGGACAGAACTCTAAAAGAAATAAAGAAAGTGAATAAAGAAATATTACAATCTATTCTCTCATAAATACAGGGTGTTTCCAAATAAGCACACAAAATTTTAAAGAGTTATTTTTGAGCTAATTCTAAGCATAAAAGTTCAAATAAAGATATGTCCGATAATATTTAGTTTTTAGGATACAGGGTGTTAAATTTTATTATTATTTTTAGTTTTTTTAATTTATATCATTTACTTAAACAGATAATTAACTCAAATTTCGAACATACAACACTTTTTACAGTTCTCATAAAAAAATAATATTATGTAAGATAATATACAGATTGGTACTTTTTCCGGGCCTGTAAAATTTTACCCACTCGAACTTTTTTTCGGGCGCTACTGACTCGATTTCATTATTCATGATAATAGTTCACGCCATATTATTTTTTAGTTGAAATATGTTATAATTTTTGTGGATAAGTGTAATTGGTTTTATGCACTTTTAATGTAAAGTAAGTAAAAAAAAATTTGAGTTAATTATCATTAAAAATAAATGATATAAATATAAATACTACTGGCTCAAAAAGTTCTGGTGTATGCACCATCAGCTGGCTAATCTTAATGATGTTTTTCTTAACCCAGCAAAAATGCCATTGTTCTTGACTGAAGGTATTACGTACCTCCTACCAAAGGACCAACACAACACACATAACCCAGCTAAGTATAGGTCAATTACCTGCCTTCCCACACTGGTGATCACCTCCTGCTTGACCCAACGCATCTATGCACATTGTGAGCAAAATAACATCATTGCAACTCAACAGAAAGGATGCACGAAGGAAGCAATGGGATGCAAGGAACAATTGATTGTTGACTCTGTCATATGTAACCAAGCCTGTACCAACCGAAGAAACCTCTTTGCCGCCTACGTGGATTATAAGAAGGCCTTCGACTCAGTACCACATAAGTTGCTCAAAACTATATTGAGAATGTACAGGGTCGACGATAATTTTATTTCCTTTTTAGAACGCATCATGTCAACCTGGAGAACTAGGATCCAATTGCAAGTGCCATCCAGCAACACCATCGAAACTAACACCATTCCGATACGAAGAGGAATATTTCAAAGCGATTCACTTAGCCCATTGTGGTTCTGCCTTGCAATGAACCCACTATCACGCCGTTTGAACTCCACCAGACACCGCTTTAGTGTTAGAAATAACAAAGAAGAGGTAGTCAGAGTGAATCATCTTCTATACATGGATGATCTTAAACTGATGGCTGCCACCAGAAACCAGCTGGAACAAATGCTTAAAATTGTAGAGGAATTCTCCGGGGATAGCGGAATGCAATTTGGACTTGACAAGTGCCGTATTTTGAACATCGTTAAGGGAAGATACAACTGGGGGCTTTTGAATTGCAGAACGGTGAAACTATAGCTGCAATGGAAGCAGACCAAACATACAAATATCTAGGTATGAAACAGGCTAAAAGAATTGACCATGGCACTATGAAGGCCGAATTGACAACCGAATTAGTCAGGAGGGTAAGGCGGGTATTACGAACTAATTTAAATAGTAGAAATTTGTTTAAGACGCTCAACACGTATGCTTGCTCTGCGCTAAGCCAGTCTTTTGGAATTGTAAAATGGAGCAGGACGGACATACAAAACCTGCAAAGAAAAATAAGGACACTCCTAACAAAAGCACAGAAACATCACCCTCGCAGTGCCATTGAACGTACAATGCTTCCAAAACACCAAGGTGGAAGAGGATTGGTGGATATTGGTAAGCAGTTCGACCAACAAATAATAAACTTACGTTCGGATTTCCACAAATTAGCGGACTCTTCCACACTACATCGAGCAATATGCGAGGCAGACGATTCAACGCTGCTACAGTTGAGGGAACAAGATATTACTTCTCACCACCAAGCAGACCAAGAGAAGTTACAAACCTGGCTACAGAAGCTACTTCGTGGACGGCATTCAAATGAGGTTAATCAGGAGAGTGTCGACAACTCAGCGTCGAACTACTGGTTGATTTCAGCACAGATGTTTCCGGAAACGCAGGGCTTCTTGTTAGCTATCCAAGATCAGGTTATTCCAACGAAGAACGATCGGAAGTTCATCATTAGAGATCCCTCAATAGAAAATGACCAATCCAGATATGGCTGTCAAACATCAGAGACAATTCAGTACATAACTGGAGGATGCCAAGCGTTTGCTGCAACCGAGTATAAGGAAAGACACGACTCGGCCGCTAAGATACTCCACCAAGAGTTAGCAGAAAAGTTAAACCCATTACAGGTAGGAAAAGTGCCTTATTACAAATACAATCCAGAGCCTATTCTTGAGAACAACCAGTTCAAGTTATATTGGGACCGAACGGTTCTGACGGCTCAGACAGTTGCTCATAATTATACTAATAGATAAAATTTCTAGACGAACTACACTAATCGACATCGTTGTACCTAACAACAACAATCTAAGGCCAAAATACAACGAGAAGATCGCCAAATACAGAGATCTGGAGGTGCAAATCCAAAGACAATAAGCCATGAACAGCGTCCAAACGATTCCCATAATACTGTCAACAACTATAGTGATACCAAAGAACCTCCTGCAGAACATCAAGGGACTGGGTCTTAGTGAGCATCTGTATAAACCGATGCAGAAAGCAACTCTCCTAGCAACCGCATGAACCGTCCGAATGTTCATGGGAAATACAGCAGACACGTCACCTAAGACCCGATAACACGGAAAGGGTTCCCACAGAGCTTCATACTTTTGGTGTCTTTGTATGCCTGGTATGAGTGAATAATTCCTGGAGGGAGTGCGAAGTCGTTTGGCTTGTAAACATAATAAATACTAAAAATCATAATAAATTTTAACACCCTGTATCTTAAAAACTAAACATTATCAGAAATACGTTTATGCTTAAAATTAGCTCAAGAGTAACTGTTTAAAAATTTTTACACTTATTTGGAAGCACCATGTATATTAAAAAATATTTTAAATAATGCTATAAATTGTTAGCTGTCTTATTATTATAATTTATGAGCGCACCGGCTACCCAATAAAGATTTCTGAATATCAACCCCATGGGTTGGTTCTTTAAAATAATCGAAAATTTATTTTTTTAGCCGAAAACTCTTCGGAAATCTTACTATTTAATTTTAGTATGAATTCTTAGAAATAAGCTTATAACAATCAAAACACGAACATGATATTCTTCTTTTTTAAAATAAAATATATAATCTACCAGGGCTACTCCAGTCCTGTATAAATAAACAAGTCTAATGCCGATTTATCCTTCCTACATTATCACATAGCTTGCATAACTTTATAGGTTTCTATTAGTGAATAGAAAAACAATATAATCCTCGAATATCTTCACGTACGACCAATTACGAACTGAAGAAGTTTTCTTCGCGAATCGGCGGCATTTAAAACAAAAAGCGGCCGTATTTACGCGTCCTGACTACCTTTTTAGTCGCCCATATACTCAACGTCTTCAAACAGCAGCATATTGTCTCTAAATTTGAGACAAAAGCCATACATAGAAAGAAGAAGAAGAAACAGCTGAATAACGCGGAATCCGGGTGCAAAATTACGTCATTATGGTCATTCAGTCATTAGTATTAACGCTCATTAGTTCACTAATTACACGGTGATGTTACCATGGTACTTGTGCTTTAACAATGGTAATGCGTGCCGATTACTGAATAGAAATGTATGTTAGATTAATTGTTGATTTCGTTAGATGTTGGTTATATCATATATTTTCGATATTTTATTAAAGATGGATATTCATGATGTAAATATTTTAAGAGATGAATCTTACAAGCATAATGAGTAGATTTGATGTATTAAGTATGTTATAGGATTGGGATTTGCCGATCTTTCGAAAATGTTCCTCGACTTTTGTTCAGTAATGTAGTATTTTGACTTTCAGGGAATAGATAGTCTTCGATACCATTCAACTTCCAATTTTCTATAAAATGACATAATTTTTATGGAAACTTTATGAACTTGACGACTTTAGTAAAGAAAAATGGTTGGAGAAAATTCTCTCGCCCATATTTAAAATAATAATAGCGATTTCTGAGGATAAAAGGACACTGAAAAAAGGAAAAGCATTAAATTTAACATAAATGTGCTGGAAGAAAATTTTTCAAAGGTTTATTTAATGCATTTAATGTAATACATTAAATTTAATAATTTACCGTAATCTAAATTAAATTATTCCATTAAATTTAATGTAATCATACTTTAAATTTAAAGTTTGATCATTACTTTTTAAAATGACTATGTACATTAAATATACAGTCAGTTTGAGATATGTTATCACATATTTAATACGTCAACATTAATATGAATTCAAAAAATTCTGAAATTACGCGGAAAAGGTAGACATTTTCCCATAGGTAGTGTTCACCATCTAGACTGGTTTCCGTCAGTACCGAGCACACCTGACTATAAGTAAATTGAGTCCTTTAAACAACATATCATATTAAACAAAAAGTTCGATACAAGTGGCTTCATCTCCCGGAATTTCATGCAATGTATATTGAATAATAATGTAAATTCCTTTAATATTAAAGTATATGTGAATTAATTTTAATGTACAGGAGTTGAAATATATTTTCAGTTACTTTATTGATATTTAAGATAACATTTAATCAAATTTAATGTACAAAGAAATGATATTTCAAGGAATTGTTTTAAATTCAAAGTATTCGTAAATGTAAATTATTCACGATTTTTGGTTCAAAATCATTAAATTTAATGTAGAGCGGACATTAAATTTGCTTGAAGCAAATTCCATAAACCGTTTATTAAATGCATTTAATGTTAATGCATTAAATTTAATAATTTTTACATTAAATCTAATGTAATTATACATTAAATTTGGTGTATTTTAAGTTACTTTATTAAAATTTAAGGTAGCATTCAATTAAATTTAATGTACAAATATTTAATTTCAAAGTACATGTAACTTATTCACGATTTAAAGTACAAAATCATTAAATTTGATTAAGGAACGTACATTAAATTTAAGGTTATTTTTAACAGTGAATGTACACTGTTAAAAATAACCTTAAATTTAATGCAAATTTAATGTCCATTCTAAATTAAATTTAATGATTTTGTACCTAAAATAGTGAATAATTTACATTTACTTTCTCTCTAAACTATTCATTCAAATATTAGTTCGTTGTACATTAAATTTGATTAAATAGTATCTTAAATTTCAATAAAGCAACTGAAAAGGTATTTCAACTTTCTGTACATTAAAATTAATTCACATGTGCCTTAACATTAAAGGAATTTACATTAATTTCATGGTACATTGCATGAGATTCCGGGTGGTGGCGCAACTTGCATTGTATTTTTTTTATGATGAGGTGTACATGTCTACTAGTACTGACGGAAATTAATAAGTTCGAAACCGGTCTACACATGATGGTACATTATCTCTGGGAAAAATTTCCACCTTTTCCTGGTAGCAGAATGTTTTGACCTCATATTAATGTTAGTGCATTAAATATGGGACAACATATCTTAAATTCAATGAGCACTGGGTGTATATTTAATATACATAGTCACTTTAAAAAGTAATGATCAAAACTTTAAATTTTATATATGATAACATTATATTTAATGCAATAAATTAATTTAGAATAAGGTAAATTATTAAATTTAATGCATTACATTAAACGCATTTAATAAACGTTTATGACATTTGTTTCCAGCACATTTACCTTAAATTTAATGCATTTCCTTTTTACAGTGTACTACACATAATATTGCGTATTTTTAGTGACAACACAGAAAAAAATTTTAGTTTAGTTATTTAGTTTTAGTTTAATAATAATAATAGTAATAAGCATCATTGATAAATTTGGTTTATAAAAATCGGTGTAAATTTTTTTTATAAAAATTCATTAATGCTAATTATTTTTTTATATTTTTTTACCTTAGTCTGGCAACCAGGGGGGTTTTCGTGTTCGTGGGGTTTTTAGGCCCCCAAGATCAAGTGATGGTTTTCAGTGTATTTTTTCCCTTTGAATCCCAATAGGAAACTTGTTTTTTCATCAAGTGGTCAGATAATTTATTATTAACAATTTATTTTTTTAAAACGCATAAAAATTACCCGTATCAATTTAAACCAATGCATATTCGTAACTGTATTGAATTCAAAAAACCTCGTTCAAGGTTTATAAAAAAATTTATTGATTAGAATCAAAGTTACTGCAAAACTACTATTAAAAAAATGGCAAATTGCGAGTTGTCCAAGCTTTTCCACTTATAACTTAGCTTCTAATTATGAAAATAAGCTCTACAAACACTCATTTGAAAGGCGGCCTTATCAGCTTCAAAATAAGGCTTTACATGTAACGTTTCTATTATTTATAAAAAAGTTACATTAATTTAAAGTTGAAATTCTTATTTAAAAAAGGTGAGTAATTCATTTATAGGCATTTTAAGCTAAAATGCGATTGGGATATCATTGTTCATGATTGATAACAAAACGTTCCAATTCAAGACAATTATTTCGCGACTTGCTAAATATGCTTTACTCATTTTTTCGCTAAGATACAGTCATTTAAAGATAAGGTGAACCGAGTTGCTTGCGCGCGAGGAGCTGTGACTTCGAATGGCTGCTTTAAAATCCATCGTTATTGTGAATCAAGGAACTGTTTAATCAAAATTTGCTATTTTACTATCAATTAAGGCGTTCTTTGCAAAAACTCCATATGTCAAAAAATTTGAATTTCCAGAAATTAAAAAAAACTAACTTCGCATAACTAAAAATTTTTCTTTTCCTGAATGGATACTTACATCTTCTTTAGGTGCCGTCTTCGTTCCGAAGGTTGGCGATCATCAGAGCTATACGTATTTTCGAGACTGCTGACCTAAAGAGCTGGTTATTGCTGTAATTATACCATTCTCTTAGATTTTTTAACCAGGAGTTTCGTCTTCTTCCTACAGATCTCTTTCCCATAATTTTTCCCTGCATAATAGTTCTCAGTAGTTGATATCTTTCTCCTCTCGTAACGTGTATTGTAATTTTCGTTTTTTAATTGTAAGTATGACCTCTTTTTCTTTATTCATTCTCCTCAGTACTTCAGCGTTTGTGATTTTCTCCATCCATGATATTCTAAACATTCTGCGGTACATCCACAATTCAAAGGCTTCCAACTTGTTAATATCGATCTTTTTAAGCGTCCATGCCTCCATTCCATAAAACAAAACTGACAGTACGTAACATCTTGCCAGACGAACCTTTAATTCAAGACTCAGGTCTCTGCCACAGAACACTCATTCATTTTCGTGAATACGGCTCTTGCTTTCTCTATCCGGATTTTGATTTCTTCAGAGCTTCTCGTTGTTTTCATTGATGACGGTGCCTAAATAGTTGTATTTTCTGACGTGTTCTATATTTTGACCCTGTATGCGTATATCTGGGACATTTTGGGTTGATTTCAATATTAACATTTTGTTTTTCTTATGTTTAGTGACAGTCCATATTCTTCACTGACTGTTGCTACTCTATTGACTAAGGTTTGAAGATCCTTGAGTGTTTCTGCGATAAGTACTGTGTCATCGGCGTATCTGAGGTTGTTTATTAAAATTTCATTTATTTTAATACCAACGAATTGGTCAATAAGTGCTCTATTCATTATGTCCTCAGAGTAAAGATTGAACAAGGTCGGTGAAAGTATACACCCTTGTCTCACTCCTCTTTTTATTTCGACTTCTTCAGTCGTCTCATGCTCCACTCGCACTACTGCTTTCTGATTGTAATAAATATTCGATATAATTCTGATGTCTCTTTTATCGAGGTTCTTTTCCGTCAATAGACTGATAAGGTGATCATGTCTCACTTTGTCAAAGGCCTTATTGTAGTCTATGAAGCACATATATACATCCTGATTTATATCAAGGCATCTTTGAGACATGACATTCAGTGCAAATAACGCTTCTCTCGTTCCGAGTCCATTTCGAAATCCAAATTGGGTATCGCTAATATCTATTTCCAGTTTATTATGTATTCTAGTGTGTATAACTTTTAGAAATGTTTTCAGTATGTGATTCATCAGGCTTATTGTGCGATAGTCGGTGCATTGTTTTGCTTTTCCCTTTTTTGGAATAGTTACAAATGTGGATAAAAGCCATTCCTGTGGTATTATTCCTGTTTTGTAGATATGATTAAAAAGCTCCACCAATGCATAAATCGACTCTTCCTCTATGAGCTTGAGGACTTCCATCGGTAGTTCGTCTGGACCCGGAGCCTTTCCATCCCTCATTCTTCTTAGTGCATACATTACTTCCTCTTTGGTTATATCTGGGCCTTCATCCTCTTGTATGCTGTTTAGATTAGGTTCATGTCTTTCATCTGTAAAAAGTTCATTAACATAGTTCTTCCATACCTCCAATTTTTCTTCCAGTTCTGTTAATATTGTTCCGTTTGTGTTATATAATGTGTTGGGTTGTTTGCGTTTTACTTATACTTACATAAAATAGGTTTAATATGTAAAAAATTATTTTTAATGTCTATTTTTTTATTAAGGCGCATTTTTTTGACATATAGGATTTTTGCAATAATTTTTTATTATTGTTAAAAAAAGGATGTTTTTAATAGAACGACCAATAAGTTGAAAAATAAACATTTTTGTTTATAAAATATAACTGTTTAAAAAATATATTCATTATCTCTTACTCCGCTACTATTGTTGTCTTCTTCATAGGCCACACAACTATTTATAATAAAATGGAGATGCTTGCAATAATGCACTAAGGTCCCATTTATGCCGCATTTAGTTTCATTTAGCAATTAATAAGAAGTTATTTCCATTCTTTTCTTATATCTAGAGACGTTTTATTAAAGTAGTTTGGTTCCTGATGTTGTTCTCAGTGCAAGATTCAAGCTTCAGACTATTTTATGTGATGTCCATAAGTTCAAGCGTAGTTAGTGGTACCAGATTTTTTGTTTCTCCAAGAAATGTGTTCTTCTGATGTCCTTTGATCCTTGCTTCAAGAAGTCTCTTCGAAAACGGATGAATACAACTTTTAACCGAAACGTCGTGATATTTAACAAAAAAAGAAAGACAATGAAAGATATCTTCTACTTCGCAAGAAATATTGTTGTCTATGACCTTCAAACAAGCCGTATAATTATTTGTCAAGAGAAAATTGCCAGATTTATAAATAGATTTTTTAATTCATTTCATTCTTTCACGCATTCATTCTAATTTAACTCATAAGTACGGTTATTTTTATAACGGTTTTCTTTATAAAGCTTTAGTTAAAATCTGCATACTAAAAAAGCTTTCTTTCTTATTATAGCTAGACATGTTTTTCAATATAATGGTGAGTTATTAAAATCCCTTTTGTTGACAGCGGTATAATTAAGAAATTAGGAAATACACGTTAATTGAAAAAACAACAAGAACTGTTTATTTTTCGCTTAATTAAGTTGTCAAAATATTTCAACAAATCCTCCCAACAACGACCGATAGTTTCACGATTTTTTAAACCGCTTACTTAACCACGAGACCTGTTCTAATGGTCCATATTACTGACAGGTCGACTCAGCAGGGGCGTGAGATTTTTTTTTGGTTCCATCGGAGCGATAAAGAACACAGTCGATCACCATAATTAAAGTCGTGACGGGAGAAAGTGTTTTTGGATACTGGTAAATCGTGAAAATCGGATTTGATCGGCAAAAAGTACATCTTTTTATGTTTTAGGTATTGTATTTTTTTGTGTTCACAGGCTTCTTTTGCAGCAGTTTGTACCTTCAAAAAGAAAGAAAGGAACCTAACTGAAACGAGATTTTATTTAAACAAAAAAATATACAGGGTGTCCATATAAGTGTGTATATATAAGTCAAACTCTCGACAATATACAGAAGGCGTCATATATTTTTCTCTAATAAGGCAACCAAAAAAAGATTTGTCATAACAAAAACAAAAATAAAATAAAAATATTAAGAAAATATTTTAATTGAAAAGACTGAAATTTTCTAATAAAAATCATAATATAAAAATTAAATGCATTTAAAATTTATTTTCCGCCTAATGCTGACTTTACTGATGACACTGTGTACTTGTTTGTCTTAATTATAATGTGCATTGCTTTTGGACGCACACTGCATTTCCAAAAATAAGATTTTTATGAAGTTACCTTATACAGAGTCAAAAACAAATAAACTTTGCATCACATATGGCCAAATTTTAATAGCCCTATTTGGATTTTGTAGAAAAACACACATTTAATATGGCGCTACTTTAAACAAAATGTATCTGGGATGAAGCATTGTCAAAACTAAGAAGTTTTATGTAAGTTGCGTTGAGTCTTATTTTGCAACAGTGGTGAAATTTACAAAAAATGGGCAAAAAATCTAAATTATCTTACACCGCTGAAATTTTGCACATGGACTAAAAATTGCATTTAGAAAAACTTAACTTTTCAAACTTTTTTTTGTTTTATTTATTTAACTTTCTAAAAATATTTTTATATAATTAAAAACATACAAGAACGTATATTGAATTTTAGAAACACTTTAAATCACTTTTAAAATTTATCTAAAAAATATTTAATTTTACAAGTACACACTTTGACCTCTATTTATTAATAATAAAATGCAAACTTTACATCTACCTATTTAGGTACTGAGGATACATGGAATGCGAGTATGTTATATATATATATATATATATATATATATATATATATATATATATATATATGTTGTTGCGTAGTGTTTCACGGATGGGAACATGTGATTCAGTATTAATCCAGGAATACATCCGTTCGTTGGTTTGGTTTCCTGTAGAAATTTGCAGACGTTTCGCCAAAATTCCATTTGGCATCTTCTGTGCTTGGTGGTTGTAGATCAACTGAAAGAAAAGTCAGCGTGCAGCGTGCTTTATACGTTGAAAAGAACGGCACTCTGAACAAGAGAGACGATGCACTGAATCTGCCCTCTACTTGGAAAACTCTCTTCAAGCGGGACCATGGTACCGACACGCGTGCCACGCTTAAACTGACACCAACGGTGGCGCTCGAGAGAGAGGCGGAACCAACGCCAACGCCAACCAACCGCTACTATCTGCGACCGCGTATAAAGCACGCTGCACGCTGACTTTTCTTTCAGTTGATCTACAACCACCAAGCACAGAAGATGCCAAATGGGATTTTGGCGAAACGTCTGCAAATTTCTACTGGAAACCAAACCAACGAACGGATGTATTCCCGGATTAATACTGAATCATATATATATATATATATATATATATATATATATATATATATATATATATATATATACACTGTATCAAAAAAACCCGAACGAACGCATACATTTGATTTTATTTTTAAGAGGATATTCAATTTTTGATGTTTATTAGCAGGATCATTATTTTTGTTTAAATTAGGCCGGTGTAAATGTGGCTCAAATTTCCTATATCTGTTCTGTCGTTAACAGTGTTTTTATCTTTTTTAATTTCTATCATTTCCTTTATATGCAATTTTTGGTAATTCATATATTCGTTTTTAATCATGGTACTGTTATAATCGAAGGTATGTTTTTCGTCCTGTGTGTGTTTGTTTAAGGCTATTGAGACGTTTTTTGTATATTTATGGCCATTCAGTCTGTTCCTTAGTAATTGGCTCATCATGCCCATATATTTTGTGGGACAATTTGTGCAAGGGATCGAATATACTACATTTGATTGATATATGAGAGGAGTTTTACTTTTTAGATTAGTGAATAGTGTATTTAATTTATTATGAGACCTATGGCACATGATAATATCATGCTTTTTTAAAATGTGTTTTATTTTTTCTGACAGCTCACTAGTGTAAGGTAATGCCACATATTTTTGCTGTTTATGTTCTATATTTCTTGTAATTAGGTCATTATCAAATTTATATGTTCGTTTATTTTTTATTTCGGTGATAGTCTTTTCATTGAAGTTATTATTTATTAGTGTCCTTTTCACATTTTGCAGTATTCTCAGTCGGAATTCTGGAAACGTTAGAGAGATGGCACTATCAGACAGACCAATTATAACACTATTTCCTTGAATTTTTGAGTAATTGGAGAAACAGTTTAGAAATAAACTAAACCCAAGAAAAGACGAAAAAAAAAGGATATAATCTATGGTTCAAGAATCTGGAAAATATAATATTATATGTATATATATATATATATATATATATATATATATATATATATATATATATATATATATATATATATGTTTATGTGGCTTTCACGGATTCCTCCGTGTGAGATGCAATAGCAGTTGATATATCCACATTATGCCGTTGTAGTGCTGAAATCACATTCAGCAAACGTACAACTATATGCAGCTCCGTATATGAATGAAGTAAAATGTGAACAGTAAATGCAAACTTCTCTTCATCATATTCTTTCTATGTTAGAGGTTGCACAGTTAGAATAAATTGTTATAGAAGGCAATTTATCCTATTCCACCACCATCGAGATGATGGCCTACCTGAACCACCATACCGAGAAGAAAGTAAAAACTTACCCTCCCCGCCATAGTGATACGGAAGAGGTATATGTTTCGTCTCTACTAGACTCATCAGGGTACCGACATGTACCTGGCTGTGCAAAGGACAGATCGGAAGGAAGCATGCAAATACTGCATGCGGCTTCGCCGACCTCCCGCCGGATGGCATATATATGTTTATGTAGTAGGTTTTGACGTTCTTCTCGGTATGGTGGTACAGGTAGGCCATCATCTCGATGGTGGTGGAATAGGATAAATTGCATTCTATAACAATTTATTCTAACCGTGCAACCTCTAACATAGAAAGGATATGATGGAGAGAAGTTTGCATTTACTCTTCGCATTTTACTTTATTCATATACGGAGCTGCATATAGTTGTACGTTTGCTGAATGTGATTTCAGCACTACAACGGCATAATATGGATACATCCACTGCTATTGCATCTCACACGGAGGAATCCGTGAAAGCCGCATAAACATATATACGCCATCCGGTATCAGTATTTTCATGCTTCCTTCCGATCTGTCCTTTGCACAGCCAGGTGCATGTCGGTACCTTGATGAGTCTAGTAGAGACGAAATATGTACCTCTGCCGTATCACTGTGGCGGGGAGGGTAAGTTTTGGCTTTCTTTTCGGTATGGTGGTACAGGTAGGAAATCATCTCGATGGTGGTGGAATAGGATAAATTGCATTCTATAACAATTTATTCTAAATGTGGAACCTCTAACACAGAAAGAATATGATGGAGAGAAGTTTGCATTTACTGTTCGCATTTTACTTCATATATTATATATATACATATATATATATATATATATATATATATATATATATATATATATATATTAATAAAATTTCACAAACGAAGCAGAAAGGAAAGAAAAAAGTAAGAAAAGGATTATATGGAAACGGAATAAAAGTAAATATTTATACTTTGGTAAAGGAATTCACTTTATTCATCTTTTTTTCAACCTGAAGTAATTTTTACTCGTTGCAACCTTTAAAGAAAAATGCACAGCTGGAATTTCTTTTTTTTTTAATATCATTTCTTTATTTCATTATTAAGAATACGAGTTAGTGAAATAGATGGACCAGTTTCGATGACAACGCAAATGATTTTTAAAAGTCTCCATCCGAAGATTCCAGTCCAATCGGCATTTTACGTTAGAAATAACGTCAAGGTCGCAATTTGTACATATTCCGAAAGTGTCACTCTAATTTTGTCCAATAGTGTTGCTATTTTTTCAAAAATATCTTAAACAAGAGTTTCCCTGTTATTAAGAAAACTTGAATAGAGAAGTCTCTGCAGATCAGAATACCATTTCATTGTCCTTAAGATAAAGATAACAAACAGGTGAGTCGTCTTTATTTACAGTAAGTAAAGGTGTTGCTAAAAATATAATTAATATCATGAGAACGAGATTTTATATATGTAAAATATATGATCTTATACCGGTAAGGCTGGTATTTTACATCATACCAATACAAAAATTTGCAAATACCAAGGGTATAGACATCGCAGTGTATCAATCATTGATGAGAAACGTCTTCATTAAAATAATAAGCTGATTTATTAAGTACATCCTTTTAAAAATTGATTTTTCCATTCTTACATGTACGATCATTATTTTTCCTAATGAAGTTGTAACTGTCGATTCTAAACTGCATGGAGTCTCGTCCTAGCAAATAATAGGTAGCATGGATCACGATTTTTTTTAAAGGACTATTCATTTTTTATAAAATAATGGTATGACTTTCACAATAAGGTAAGTAAAAATATAAATATCATCGGGTATAGACAAAGTATAATGAAGTATTGATTATTGTATCTCAATTTTTTATAGTGTTTACTTTTTAAAACATTAAGAAAAATTTTAACATTTTATTTTTTTTGTAAATTAAAGAAAAATGATTCCGAAAAAAATATTATCCAATATAGAGAAAAATAGACTGCTCTATACTGGAATTGGCCTAAAAACATCTCCATGCTGCTGTAATAATTATATGTAAAAATTACTTTCCCGTACAAATTTTTCAAATAATCTAAGATAAAATCGTGTATATGTTGTCGATAACAAGGCATTATTATCGTACGTTAGGCATATTTCACATGCCTGCAATAATAATATGCTTGTCTCACTAGTTCCATAAATACCTATATTACACCATTGGTTTGATACTAGCCCGTACATTTCTCAAGTCTTAAGCAATGATCAACACTCAATAATGGACATGGGCGTCCATTATATTTATATCAAATTGCCTCGTTTTAACTAGAAAATACCACCTATGGTTCTCAGCATGAAACTAAAGAATACTAAATATTAAAAAATTTAAGTAATTTTGTTTTGAAGTAGTGACAAATTTAGACGTTCGAAGCTCTTGAAGAAAGTTAGTAGACACCAGATAACTACTGAAACTAAAAAACTTTAATTATTTCTTACATCTCCATAACTTTAGTTGTACTACACAGACCGACAACATTTCAGACCCAGAAACGAGACTATACTTTTCCGAAGGGTTTTGACGCGCTAAATCAGAATTTCCTAAACGTTTCGACATGGCGTGATAAGGCATCTGAAAGTACCATTTATTGCCTTTAAAACCCATTTTGAATCGTCTCAAAATCTGTTTTCCTCGCTGGGATATCACTTATGGAAATTTATGGTTCTGCCGACCATTTGCACCATACTGATAAGAAAAAAAAACTTGTGAAAAACTGAAAAAATATTAATTTTTCGAAAAATGTGACCCAAGGACATCGGGGGTTTTGCGATAGCTAATCATAAATCTGATGTCAGATTTGATAATTTCAATACCCAAGATGGCGGATTTAATATGGGGGATGTGAAAATCGCAAAAACTACAAAAAATTGATAATTCCCGCCGAATCATATTACTTGGATTAATTAACAAGATTTGACAAGAATCTGCGATTTTTTAAGGTTCTTCAATTTTCACAGTCGGCACTAACCTGAAACCGTCATTTTGGATATAGAAATTGTCATATTCTGACCTCAGATTTCTGATCAGCGACACCAGAAACCCTCGATTTCTCTGGATCATTGCAAATAACTTTTCCTGTCACATATTTTTCGAGAAAATAATATTTTTGGAGTATTTCTCAAGATTTTTGACTTACCCATATGGTGTAAATAGTCTCAAAGCTTTAAATTTCCACAAGCGATATCTCGGAAAGAAAAAATATTTTGATTCAAAATGGGTTTTCAAGGCAATGAGTAGTACTTTCAGATGTCCCAGCGTGTCATGTCAAAAAGTTTCATGCTTTACTAAAATATAATCTCCAATATAACAAAAAACAGCGTTTTTATACTTTTAGGTTAGGATGTCTCGAACCAGAGCGGATGCGTCAAATTGGAAGTCAAATTCGGATTCAGCATGTCATGTCATGTCTCGTTTCTGGGTCCGATGTTAGGTTAAATTTTTGTCGATCTGTGACGTCTAGATAAGGCAGACACATTACAGATTTTTACTTACAAATCGTTTAGTAAATATAGGCATTTATACATGCAAATACAAATAATAACAAAAACTGAAATCAAAAATTGAAAACAGTATAATAAGTTAGGCAACCAGAGATTTTTAGAAGTTTGTCCACTTTATTCTCCGGGGATAGCGAAAAGCTCTAGGATTAGATTTAAGGCCTAAAAAGACACAGCCTATTGGCCATAGGCAGCAGTTGATACTAAATAAAATCGTATAAAAATAAAACCTTTTATGTAAAATGAATTTCCAACAATGCCAGTTTGAAGGTCATAACATTTCATTGTTATGGGGTTTACATAGGTGTACCAAATTTCAGCTTGTTTGGACAATCAGAATTGAAGTTAACCTTCCAATAACCTTGAAATATATAGTCAATTCGATATCATAATATTGCATTTTTATCGGATTTATACATGAGTATGAAGTTGACCTTCAAATATGCATTCAAAGTCATCATATTACATATTCATCGAGTTTATATATATATATATATATATATATATATATATATATATATATATGAAGTAAAATGCGAAACAGTAAATGCAAACTTCTCTCCGTCATATCCCTTCTGTGTTAGAGGTTGCACAGTTAGAATAAATTGTAATAAAACACAATTCATCCTATTCCACCACAATCGAGATGGTGGCCCGCCTGTATCACCATACCGAGAAGAAAGTCAAAGCTTACCCTCCCTGCTACAGTGATACGGCAGAGGTACATGTTTCTTCTCTCACTAGACTCATCAGGGTACCGACATGCACCTGGCTGTGCAAAAGACAGATCGGAAGGAAGCATGCAATACTGAACGCGGCTTCGCCGACCTCTTGTTGGATGGCTTATATATGTTTATACGGCTTTCACGGATTCCTCCCTGTGAGATGCATTAACAGTGGTTATATCCACATTATGCTGATGAGTCTAGTGAGAGACGAAACATGTACCTCTGCCGTATCACTGTAGCGGGAAGGGTAAGCTTTGACTTTCTTCTTGGTATGGTGATACAGGCGGGCCACCATCTCGATGGTGGTGGAATAGGATGAATTGTGTTTTATTACAATTTATTCTAACTGTACAACCTCTAACACAGAAGGGATATGATGGAGAGAAGTTTGCATTTACTGTTTCGCATTTTACTTCACTTACATACGGAGTTGCATATAGTGGATATAACCACTGCTAATGCATCTCACACGGAGGAATCCGTGAACTACAATCTCCTATTTTATGTATAGAAACAGTGATGTGACAAAATAAAATCTTAATTCAAACATTAAGTACTATTTGATATATCTTATGATCCATCTGGTGTGCGTTTTCCTCCTGGCCGACTCCTAAGCTTGATTATCGGTATGTGTATGGTAGATCCCTGTGATTGTTTATTCCTGGGTTCTTCTTTAGGACAGGGAAGCTCTTCACATGGATTGTAAGAGTCGATTGGTGAATCTGAGATAGGTGTCCCAGTTTGATGCAGAATTGTACTACGGGCGTGTTATGTTTGGCCTTATTTATGAGTTGTGGCCCGTTGAGACATTTCCTGTAGGATGCAGGATGTGCCTCTCCACAATTGGCATATTTTGGTAGTTTTTTTTTTTGTTTTGGGCATTCCGACCAGTGATAATCCTCATCACTAATGACACAGCGTGGTCGGTCCCTGCAGTTTTGCGATGAATGGCTGAACAGTTGGCAGTTATACCACTCCAAAGTCTTGGACTTGTTGTGTTGGATCTCTGCTTTGATCCTATTGCCCACTATTTTCTTTATATTGAGGATATGGCTTTATTTCCTGGGCAGTACAGCACGAACCATGGGCATAGGCTTCTTGTCTCTGTAGTGCCAGCAAATAATCTTCAAAAGATGCAAGTCCTTCGTGTGTAGGTCACTTATGATTTCTGTCTCGGTGATGGATTGAATTACTCATCTTTGGATGATATGAATAGCCTTCTCATCTTCAAGGATATAAGTGTGGAATGAGTGTTTCGATGCGTCCAGCAATATTCTTAGTTGTTTGTGATCTTCGGTGGTTTCGGTGTAGATTTGGCATAATCTAGTTAAATCTGGTTGCTTTTACAATTCTGGAGTATCTCACTGTACGTAGATTTTTTCCTGAGGATTATCGGTGGTATTTTAGGTGCAGGTGATGTTGTTCTTTCCCTGTCCTCCCTATTTTCTTGTTGTTCTTGGGTGTTCTTTGTTTTAGTTTTCTTCCTGTTTCTTCTCCTTTCCCTTCAGATGGGCTTTGGAGTTTTCCATGTCCATGTATTTGGTTTATTCTAATGTGTTAATTCTTGTTAATCGCTCTTTGATGGTTGCCTGTAAGGATGCATTATCTTCTTGTATCATCTGTATAGTTTTAATGCTTCAATCAAATTTCTTTATCATTAAGTATATTTGTTCGTCTCTTTATTGAATTGTGTTCCTCAGTTGAATTTAGAGTTGAATAATGTTTTCTCGAAGAGTTTGGGTCTCAGGGTCTCGGTTTATAAGAGCGTCTAATTCCCAACAACTGTTTATTTCTGACATTTTCTGGATTATGACTAGAATTTACTGGTCGTCTAATTTTCTTAGAGACTTCCATCTGATCGTTTTTATTGATCTCAGTTATTTCCTCGAGTGCTCTAGGCAATGGTAACGCTACAGCTGCTCGGTGTCTTCTGACTGGCAACAGTAAAACTAAATAAAATCATTTAAAAAAATGTCGGCAGCTCCTTCGCTGTAAAAGTACTGTAGTTTGAAGATTTTATTCTCTCTTTAAATTGGACGATCTCTAGGTCACAAAAAACTTTTTTGTTTGTCTATTAATTTATTAATATTAATAATTATATGTTTTTAATTTTCAGATTACCATAATGATCTTTAAATTTTAGGTCGAACCTGGAAACACCACACTCAAGGAAATAAACTATCTTCATTCTTTGTTACATCCAATTTATCCTGCAATTCGATTCATTTCGATCTATCCTACATTGCTTAATACTATATATTCTTCATAGTCCATAAACGCTAATTAGGAAGAGATTTCTGTATATATACGGTAGTCGTAAACTTCTTTAACTCACCCATAGTAGTTGTCTATTAATTTAATTTTCAACCGCCTGAAGCGGAAGCGTAGTTTTTTAAAATAAGACCAATTGACTGTATCGACACCGCCCAAAGGGAAAATTATTTAGTTTCTGATCTTAACGAATCTAGAAAATGGTAGCAGGAATGTTGAGGAAGATGTAGATCTTTATTAATTTACTTGTGGCTAAAAGGTTTGATTAACGTTACTTTAACGAGCACTTCTTATCTGTAGGAAGGTAAGTCGTTAACTAGTTTAAGGAAATACCAGTGATTGGCAAGCAGCAAATAATTTAGTTCTGTTCTTATTTTCTATATAATTTCGTATTGATGGGATATTTTTATTAGAATAATGGCTGCAGGTGTTGTCAACTCCCTCGATTATTTAGTGAGTTAATTTCCGGGTAAAACTACTTATGAGAGTTAATGGAGCCCGTGATGTCACGTAATCACATGATCATCAGATATTTTTATGTCTTATACAGCTCGACTTTTTGTGAACGTACACTGTTAAAGGGGAATACATTAAATTTAAGGTAAATGGGCTGCAAGCAAATTTCATAAACGTTTAATAAATTCGTTTAATTAAAAAACCCGCCAATACTAGTATATTCTTTTATATTTTGGTGTTGAGGTCGCTCTTGTTTAGATAATGTGCTTAGAGAAAGATCTCAGAGACCAAGAATGGAGGTCACTAGATATAATGGCGCTTTGACAAATAACCCATCGATACGAGGTTACCCATCTTCCTGACAACATGTTTTTGAGTGTATTAATTTGGCGACGAACCACCTTAACAACCAACCCATTTTCACGCGTACGAGTTAGACTTATAACACGAGCATCAACTGGTATCTATCTTATTATAGTATAAAATAATTACTGGTATTTATCAAACAAATTAGATATAACTAGATAGCGTGCATGGTATGGCAAACAGTTTTACACCTTATTTAGAATTTTTTACACACTTCTGTAATTATATTGTGAGAAGTTGATGGAGTAGACATATAATTTCTTCGGTAAAGTTAAAATTAACAGGTGGGATATTTTCTTTATGTGTCGAGAGATTCTTAAATTTAGGTGTGTCAATACTTCTTGATTATAGTATTTACAGTAGTTATACTTATAGAAACAGTGTAAATAAAAACTTAATAAATCGTGAGAAGAAATGAAGTTATTTTATTAAAAGTATTTCTGTTATATACCATACCACGCAAATAAGTTCTGGCAACGGCAAGTCGAACAAGGCCCTACTACATGGATGAGTACAAGCATAGACTTCAAATTTATTAAAATAGAGCATAGAATATTAACAAAATCTTGTGAAATAACTACATCAACTACCTGATTATTATTATCTATCGAATAATGTATTATTAATATTAGCATTTTTATTATTTTACATTTAGACATATTAAATATTTATGAGTTTCAACGGTTAAAATTTACTGGCATCAAAATCAGATTGAAATAAAACTGAAGAAACAAAATGAAAGTTTATAGTCCATAGTTGTCAACGTGTGAAAAAGGATGGCCGGGTGAAGAATTTATAGCATTTTGTTCGGTTAGGTTTAAATGGGAATTTATGTGATGTTATTTTGTGCTTTCGCAAAATTCTTATGTAAAACGCTCTCTTTGGTTGTAAATAACATTGCGGAGATGTCGCTTTTCCCCAAGGAAGAATTTATTTACAAATTGCGTACTTTGACTTAAAAACGACTTGTAAATGTTGATTTGGATGATAGTTTCACACCTTTTTGTATTTTAAAGGTTTTACTTATTATGAAATGTAGGAGAATATAGGGAGATTGCGGACATGTTTGAATTCCCCAGTTATAAACGGCTAAATAAATTGTTACTCTAACCATAGATTATTTCATCTCATAGATAGGATAAACATTTATTGGATCCTTTAGTTTTACTTTTTGTCAATCAGAAATTATATATTGTAATATTTACCTTTAATTTTAATCATTACTGTCAGAGTTATCGTAGTATTCTTTCCAATTTTAACAATTTTTCCCAGTATAACATAGCAGGTCGCTAGATAAACAAAGGACACGAAAATTAAACGCTTCTACTTGAAAGGCACCGTTCTAACTAAAAACAGCTTAAAACATCAGTGTTGTATCGAACGTAAATAAATACATGTTTAATAGAAACAGCACTGAAAATTATACGGACATATTTTAGTAATTTTAACCAACTCAGCGATATCTATGATTTTTGTGTATTTTGACCAGCTGAATCTGAGTTTCGAACATGTTCAGCCGCCAGAATGGGCCATAATTTGTTATTAGCAATTAAATTGTTTAAAATACTGAATAATACAATTATATATATATATATATATATATATATATATATATATATATATATATATATATATATATATTTATCTAACACAAAATGGATATGATGGAGAGAAGTTTGCATTTACTGTTCGCATTTTACTTCATTCATACGCGGAGCTGCATATAGTTGTACGTTTGCTGAATGTGATTTCAGTACTACAACGGCATAATGTGGATATATCCACTGCTATTGCATCTCACACGGAGGGATCCGTGAAATCCGCATAAACATATATATATATATATATATATATATATATATATATATATATATATATATATATATATATATATATATATATATCAATATATCAATACTTTTTCACCGCAGATCGATAGTTATACTCAATAGAAATTTCTTAGTGTAAGGTTCATCGAAAAATATTGATTCGGGCCGAAGTTATTGTAAATTTAGTGCTACAAAATTGAAATATTGCAAAATGAACTCAAAAACCACTCGTTTTAAAGATAAAGTTATCAACTTTAAACAAAAAATCAGGTTTCAAAATAACATAACGTTTTTATAAACATGCAAAAAGGTTTTATCAAGACTCTTTTTAAACCTGATAATTTTACCTTTAAAATGATTTCCAAGTTCATATTGATAACTAGAAGCCGAATTAAGAGTCAAAAACTCATATCACTCTCAACTTTTCAATTTTGCAACACTAAATTTGGAATAACTTCGGCTCGAAATTTCTATTAAGTATAGTGTATAGCTAATTATTTTCTAAAGCACTTTAAACAATTAAGTTGTTAATAACAAATTACGATCCATTCTGGCAAATGAGTATGTTCGAAAATTGGATTCAGCAGGTCAAAATATATAAGAATCAATTATAAAACCCCATAAACCTTAACGACCACGAAAACCACCGGGTTTCTGTATTAAAAGAGACTCTGGAGATAATTTATTAATCTGCTTAATGCTCAGAAAAAAAAATACTGTAATAGATTTGTATTTAACTGAAAAGTCCGCTAAAAATATTTTCAAGGCAGATTAATTGCAAAAAACCAAAAAAACTGTTAATTAAATTCGAGCAAGGCTGAGGTAGTATTCTTTACAAAAAAGAAAACAATAAAAATAACAATACTTACACTTAAACACAACTTAAATCGTAAAGTGGTGCAGGACGGACATCCAAAATCTGCAAAAAAAAATACACTCTCAACAAAAGTACACAAACATCACTCTTGGAGTGCTATTGAACGTACAATGCATTCAAGACATCAAGAAGAAAGAAGATTGATGGATATTGATAAACAGATCGACAAACAAATAATAAACTTACGTTCTTATTTCCACAGGTTAGCGGGCTCTTCCACTCTACATCCAGCAATATGCGAGGCAGACGATTCAACGCCGCTACAGCTGAAGGAACAGGATATAGCTTCTCACCACCAAACAGACCAAGAGAAGTTACAAGCCTGGATACAGAAGCCACTTCATAGCCGGCATCCAGCTGAGGTCAATCAAGACAATGTCGACAACTCGGCGTCGAACTGCTGGTTGATTTCAAAACAAATGTCTTTTTGTTAGCTATCCAAGGTTATTCCGAAGAAAAATTGCTTCATCAGAGATCCCTCAATAGGAAAGGATCCATGTACATATGGCTGTCAAATATCAGCGACAGTCCAGCACCTAACTGCACGATGCCAAGGATTTGCCGTAACGGAGTGTAAGGAAATACACGGCTCAGCCGCCAAGATACTCCACCAAGAGTTAGCAGATAAGTTAAATCTATTACAGGCAGGAAGAGTGCCTTATTACAAATACAACCTGGAGCCCATTCTTGAGAAAAACGCGTTTTAGCTATATTGGGACCAAACGGTTCTAACAAATCAGACAGTTATTCATAATAGGATAGACATTATGCTAACAGATAAAATTTCTAGGCGAACTACACTAATTGACATTGCTATACCTAACAACAACAACCTAAGGCCAAAATAGAACGAGAATATCGCAAAATACAATGGGCAATGAACAGCGTCTGCACCATTCCCATTATTTTATCAATAACTGGAGTGATACCAAAGAAGTTCCTGCAGAACATCAAGGGACTGGGCCTTAGTGAGCATCTGTATAATTCAATTCAGAAAGCAGCATGGTAAGAAATGATTAATGTAAAATACACTCTATTTCTTCATTCAGAGATTTTTTATACTTTTTCTAGAAATTGAAGGTGTAAGAGTCTTTAAAAAAGTAGAAATTCTATTATAATAAATCTTATAAATATTATAATAGAATCATTTTCTGCAAAGCTCTGTTTTATGAGGCGGTTGAAAGACAAGACCCTTAAAAGTAAGATTCAAATTGTGAACATTTCTTCTATAATTAATTTTATTTTTCAGGGCATAATAACGTTATGAAAAAATAACAAATAATGTAATTTACGTCTGTCCTGCATATTCAACCGTTTTGCAACTTAATTAATGACATACTAGATCAAATCTCCTTATTCCATATATAAACCGCAAACAGCTTTCCCTTACCTTCTTGATTCTGTTAATATCTAGTTTATCTAAATAGGAGCCATACGAAATATCACAATAATTGAAAGGCTTAGCACAAGAGAATCTGCTAAGTTTATTTTAAGAGTTTCGCTTAAAAGGTGGCGATGAGAATAAAGCAATTTTAACGATATGTAGGCTTTCTGTAAGCTTAAACCAATTTGTTGGTTAAAACACAAATGTGTATCGATTCGGATACAATATTTATATTAAGGTCAATCTGTAAATAATCTTCGTATTTATCAAAAATCATCACAGATGATATGTCAGGGTTAATCTGCAATCCGTTGAGATGATACCATTAAACTATTCAAATCATCGTTCAAAGTTGCCTCTGCCCTATACCATCAGATGAAAAATTATAGAGCACGATGTGATTTAAACAGGAAATGAATTTGTTAGTATAAATTATAAACAGTAAGGGTTCCAGTATGGAACCTTGTGGTACATCACTAACTTTCAACAAATCCAATATCATTATTTGAAAAACCAACATAATTTATTATAGATAACAACAGATCATGGATTACCATATCAAATGGTTTGGAGCAGTTTAAAAGCACCAAGATGGACGTTGTCAGGACACAAAAACATATGTAAAAAAATCAGGAGCACCGAGTTGGAAACAGAAATAAACCATATGAACTCGAGCTACCGTTATAATATACCGTTTGAAGTCACAATAGAGGATCGAATAGCAAGTAAAAAAGAAAAACCGGAAACATTCTCGGGTGCAAGTATATGGTACACTGACGGTTCAAAAACTAGTGAGGGTACTGGAGCTGGGATATATGGGCTACAACCGAGGAAGGAATTAACCCTTCCCCCTGGAAAATACTCAACAGTATTCTAGGCAGAAATATACGCAATCTTACGGTGCGCAGACGAAATAAACAGGAGAGCTGACAAAGAGAAGCAAATTCACATTTACTCTGACAGCCAAGCAGCCCTAAAAACTCTCAAGGGCCAAAAGGTATCATCGAGGCAGGACACGAAGGCATACATGGAAATGAAAAAGCTGTCGAGCTAGCTAGAGCAGGATCAGCATCTCAATACATTGGTCCAGAACCGGCCTTTGGGATGCCGCGGTACGCGGCCCGAGAAGCAGTCAAAGAATGGATCAAAAGAGAGCATAAAAACCACTGGATTACCAGACAGGGTTTAAACCACAGCAAGCTATTTATTGTGAATCCTGACCCGAAACTGGCAAGGAAATTACTACAAATGAATCTAAATAACGAAAACCTCGGCTGCAGACTATGTGGACAAGCCGAGGAAACGGTGAAGCATATCATATGTTACTGTGAGTCACTGGAGAGATTTAGACAACAAACATTCGGGTCAATAAGCCTGGAACCGGGAGAAATGCTCACTTACTCCTTAGCAGGACTGTACAGATTGAGCCAGGGGGCTAGGTTGACAGAGTGGTTGTAATGTCTAGGGTGAGGCCTACTCTGGCCGCAGTGCGTCCGACTTTAGGACGGACCCGGGAGTATAAAAAAAGCATCAAGTTTGATGATCAGCCCATTACCGAGCCCTAAAAATATCACCCGTAAGGCCTAAGAGAATCGATGAACAACTATACCCTCTCCTGAATCCTGATTGATAGCTCACTAAAACAGATAACATTGTTATTTTTTGACAATGGCTTTACATATCCATTTTCCAGGCACTTTCAGAACAAGAGAACATTCTGGCCTCAGGAATGAGCAGGAATAGTTATTCTGAGGCACATAGGAGAAGAGACAGCAAGTGTTATATTGGAAATACATTATCGTGATGTGTCTTGTAATTACGTACCCGCTATTGAATGATGGTCTGGTAGAAAGAAACGGCCTGATAAAACAAAGCGTAAACACCATTTTCAACTAAACAAATAAAGACTTCCCTCAATTCACTGAAGGTTCTAATGAATCTCTCTCCTCTCCACCTATTCACAGAGAACCAGACCATCAAAGCTGTTTATCATCTCAGTTTTCTAAGACATCTCAAACGATTTCTGAACCGGGAAACACTTTCTTAAACAAATATATTAGGATTGTGTGATAAAACCTAATAGTATCTTGGGAATTAAACTGTGGCACTCAATTAGCAACACTTATTATGGCGTTTTAGCTAAAAATGCTTTCCACTTACATTTAAAAATAAATCGCACAGGACAAGTCAAAATATCGCACACAAGTGCAGTGATGTTTGAAAAAAGAGAAAATGATTTATTTGCCATTTTTACCGCGTTCTTTAAATGTTATTATTAGACATAGTCATTTTTAAGACAACGAAAAATAAATTATCAAAAATAACATATGATCTACATGCTGCTAGCTAATCTAATTTTATAGTTTCAAAAAAGCTTACTATTAGCTTTATAAAATGTGTTCCTTCTCAACGCTGTTTCCTCTACCAGTATAAAAGATAAGCGTAAATAAATAAAAAATGTAAATAACTTCCCCGTGAAAAGCCTTACAGTTTTTAAAGAAATTCTTTGTAATTTATTGAGGTAAAGAATAAAAAATATCGTAACTTTGAAGAAATTACTTTATGTATTCAGGATTTTGGTAAATTGTAAAAATTTTTTCATAAATTAACGTACATCTTTACCAAAATTTGCTTCACACTTCGAAATTTATTTGCAATAATATTTAAATGATGTATCTCTTGTTTAAGAAATATTTTTATGCTTATATTTTTTTAATCCATTATTAACTTTTGTTGCCCTACCGATGGAAAAGTTGTAAAACATCAGGAAGTACGGAAAAGTACTCAGAGACGTTATTGAAAAAGAATACAATGAGGAAGAAGATCATAGCCGATTTCGTGGTAGTAGATTATGTAATAATAATATTTTTTGTAGGTACGAAACCAATAACTGAAAAAAGAGCCGCTACAAATCAAGATACTCATATATTATTTCTGAATTTAACTAAGGCGAACAATAACATCTCTATAACTAAACTGTGAGACACGATAACGAACACGAATATAAGCAATATACTTATTAGAGCTGTACAAAACCTGTATAGAGGTTAAATATCAAAAAACAAGCTACCGAATTCCAGACTATTTAAAATATATGTGAAAAAAGCTTTAACAAAATGGAAACAGAAATTTTATAGAATGGGAATACATTACAATTTACTGATGATCAAGCAGTACTAGCAGGTGACAAAGAAGAGATTGAATACTTGGCAAGAAAACTACAAGAAACGTATGAGGACTATCTATCAATAAACATTTAGAAAACCAAATACTTATGCATAGGAAATAATAAAAATAACCTACAAATTAATGATCATACAGAGGTAAAAGGATGCGACGATTACAAGCATTTAGGAATAATCTTTGATAAAGGGGGAACAGACGATAAAGAAATTCGTGCAAAAATTATTCAAGCTAAAAGAGTGATGGGATGCCTAAATGAGATACTGTGGAGCAAAAATATTAACAAAATACGAATATTTAACATATATAACTCAGTGTTAAGACCTGGAGACTTACAGAGAGAAATAAAAAATGAGTAGAAGCTGTAAAAATGAATGCCTTAAAGAGCTCAGCAGGAGTAACACGGACATAGAGAAAAAAAACGAGGATATATTGCGATAGATGAGAATAGAAGATACGATCATGTAGAAAAAAAATCAATTATTCTGGTATGGTCATGTACTACGAATGGCTGACTCACGACTGCCCAAACAAACCATGGTGGTATAATATAGTTGGTGTTAACTTATTTGAATAAATTGCAGAAAATCTCATTCTGTGGTACATTTCTGCCCTACTTGGTATGACTAAGATTAAAAATAAATAATAATACTACGTTATTTTATAGAAAAAATTATAAATAAGGCTATAACTAAAAGTCCCCTAAGCTATATAATATGTATATATTATATTACACGTATCATTTTTAAAGATGATTAATAGGTCAGAAAATGATCTTTTTTTCAGCCATTAAAGAATAGCTAAAGATAGTTGTGACTTAACGGTTAATTTTATGTAAAGTTATGACAAAATTAGTAGCAAAACATTCTCCTTATTATTATGATAAAAAGTTCTGTAATAGCCCAATTGCAAGCGTAATTGGATAATTGTATCAGAGCAATGCTGAGATGCTTATTAAATGCTCATTTTAATATTTACCGGTTTTATTTTTTTAAATACCTGGATTTAAGAGTACCAATTTAATAACTGAGAAACGAAAATAAATTATTTAGCAATACCCACTACACATTTATAAACAATTGAGAATTTTATATGAATAAAACTGTATAAATTAACTGCGCCATCTAAAACAATCTTAATTAAGTATCAGTTTAAATACATACTATAAGTAGATCTTTTACAGGAAAAAATAGGAAAATTTTATATCCCTGATTGCCTTTAATCTTCTAATAAACACAATATTTTCATTTATTTTCATTGTAGTATAAATGTGGTAGCAGATATACCCTTGTTTTGCAAGTTTGTCTGCTTTTTCATTGCCTTTTCCTTTTTTCAATCCTTTCTTCAATAGAAAAATCTTCACGATGTTTCGCCATCCTTAACGGCTTTTACGGATTCCTTCGTGTGAGATGCAATAGCAGTTGATATATCCACATTACGCCGTTGTAGTGCTGAAATCACATTCAGCAAACGTACAACTATATGTAACTCCGTGAACAGATGAAGTAAAATGCGAACAGTAATTGCAAACTTCGTTCCAACCATATCCTTTCCGTGTTAGAGGTTGCACAGTTTGAATGAACTGCTACAGAACACAATTCATCCTATTACACCACCATCGAGATGATGGCCCACCTGTACCCCCATATCGAGAAGACAGTCAAAACTTACCCTCCCCGCCACAGTGATACGGCAGAGGTACATGTTTCGTCTCTACTAGACTCATCAGGGTACCGATATGCACCTGACTGTGCAAAGGACAGATCGGAAAAAGGCATGCAAATACTGAACGCGGCTTCGCCGATCTCCCGCCGGATGGCGTATATATGTTTATGCGGCTTTCACGGATTCCTCCATGTAGATGCAATAGCAGTGGATATATCCACATTATGCCGTTGTAGTGCTGAAATCACATTCAGCAAACGCACAACTATATGCAACTTCGTGAATAGATGAAGTAAAATGCGAACAGTAATTGCAAACTTCGTTCCATCATATCCTTTCCGTGTTACTTCATCTATTCACGGAGTTGCATATAGTTGTACGTTTGCTGAATGTAATTTCAGCACTACAACGGCATAATGTGGATATATCCACTACTATTGCATCTCACACGGAGGAATCAGTGAAATCCGCATAAACATACATACACCATCCGGCGGGAGGTCAGCGAATCCGTGTTCAGTATTTGCATGCTGCCTTCCGATCTGTCCTTTGCACAGTCAGGTGCACGTCGGTACTCTGATGAGTCTAGTAGAGACGAAACATGTACCTCTACCGTATCACTGTGGCGGGGAGGGTAAGTTTTGACTTTATTCTCGATATGGTGGTACAGGTAGGCCATCATCTCGATGGTGGTGTAATAGGATGAATTGTGTTCTGTAGCAGTTAATTCAAACTGTGCAACCTCTAACATGGAAAGGATATGAGGGAATGAAGTTTGCAATTACTGTTCGTATTTTACTTCATATATATATATATATATATATATATATATATATATATATATATATATATATATATATATATATATATATGTTTATGCGAATTTCACGGATTTCTCCGTGTGAGATGCAATAGCAGTGGATATATCCACATTATGCCGTTGTAGTGCTGAAATCACATTCAGCAAACGTACAACTATATGCAGCTCCGCGTATGAATGAAGTAAAGTGCGAACAGTAAATGCAAACTTCTCTCCATCATATCCTTTTTGTGTTAGAGGTTGCACAGTTAGAATAAATTGTTATTGCCGTATCACTGTGGCGGGGAGGGTAAGTTTTGACTTTCTTCTCGGTATGGTGGTACAGGTAGGCCATCATCTCGATGGTGGTGGAATAGGATAAATTGCGTTTTATAACAATTTATTCTAACTGTGCAACCTCTAACACAAAAAGGATATGATGGAGAGAAGTTTGCATTTACTGTTCGCATTTTACTTCATATATATATATATATATATATATATATATATATATATATATATATATATATATATATATATATATATATATATATATATATATATATTGCCTGATCGATCAACCCCCTGTCTAAAATTTGATGTGACGTAGTGAGTTTTATGTGAGCTCATTTTGAAGCTATAATTATGTACTTTGTTTAAACCGTGGCTTTTTGGAAAAATAAAGATGGCGGATCCAATATGGCGCTTCCAAAGAAAAACGCAGAGAAAAACAAAATTCATAGATTCTTTTGTGACAGCAAAATATTTCATTTCGGGGTTCAGTTCACAGTATTTGGATGCGTTTATCACGAATCTGGCATTATCATATTGAAATTAAAAATGGTGGATCCAATATGGCGGCCGATAACCCCCAAAGTGCATATTATAACAATAAAGAAGTGCACGATCTACTTAAAAGTTCGGTTACTGTGGTTTATGACATAGCTGATTACGAAAATTGTATCATAAAATCGATATTTAAAATGACATATCCAATATGGCAGTCAATAACCCCCGAAATACATATTAGGGCTATAAAAAAGGGTACAACCTACTCGAAGGTTCAGTTACGGAGAATAGGACATCGCTGATTACGAATTTACCATCTGAATATCAAAATTTAAAATGGCGGATCTAAAATGGCGACGAATAACCTCCAAAATATATATTATGGCTATAAAGAAGGGCACAAATTCTTAAAAGTTCGGTTAAAATCGAAGTATAAAATGGTGTATCCAATATGTTGGCCAACAACCCCCGAAATTCATATTATGGTTATAAAGAAGGGTACAATCGACTTGAAAATTCAATTACGGGAGTTTATGACAACGCTGATTACGAATCTGGCATCAAAATATCGAAATTTGAAATAGCGTAACTAATATGGTGGTCAATAACTACTAATAAGTCTGTACTCACTGCATCGCTGAGCCACACTTTGAAGGTCTTTCTGAGAATCATCCACAGCAGGATAAGATCTAAATGCGAAGCAGATTTAGATGAAACCCAATTCGGATTTAGAAACGCCCTAGGTACTAGAGAGGCTTTATTCGTTCTAAATATACTTCTGCAAAAATGCCGGGACCAACACAAGGATGTATTCGTATGTTTTGTCGATTACGAGAAGGCCTTCGACAGAGTACAGCACAGAAAACTCATAGACATTTTAAATAACGTAGGGGTAGACAGCAGAGACGTAAAAATTATTAAAAATCTATATTGGCGGCAGAAAGCAACAGTAAGGCTAAATGGAAAACTCACAGAAGAAAGTAAAATTTTACGAGGCGTCAGACAGGGCTGCATACTATCTCCACT
The DNA here is from genome assembly GCA_034092305.1 of Diaprepes abbreviatus. Classification (NCBI taxonomy): domain Eukaryota; kingdom Metazoa; phylum Arthropoda; class Insecta; order Coleoptera; family Curculionidae; genus Diaprepes; species Diaprepes abbreviatus. Next base: position 1,098,311 of record JASJET010000037.1, on the reverse strand, counting down.
GCTTTTTAATATATATTCACATAAAATCTTTAAATAGGCTACTCAAGGACAACGAATGGGAGTACAAATCAATGGAGAATATATAAATACAATACGATATGCTGACGACACTGTTATCCTAAGCGACAAAGTACAAGACCTGCAACATCTATTAAACTGTGTTAACACTGAGGGTCAAGAAATGGGGCTCAACATAAATATCAAAAAGACAAAATTTATGGTCTTTAGTAGACAACCTCATCTTAACGCTTCAATACAAATAGAAGGAAAAAGTATAGACAGGGTGACTCATTTTAAATATCTTGGATGTTATATCACCGAAAATCTGAATCCAGATAAAGAGATAAGGTGTAGAATAGCGACTGCTAGAGCAACGTTTCAAAAAATGAAACCACTTTTCTGCAATGATAACCTCAACCTAAAACTACGACAGATATTGATAAGATCATACGTCTGGCCAGTGTTACTATATGGGGCAGAGATCTGGACAATTAAGGCTGCCACGATTAATCGGTTGGTGGCTCTCGAAATGTGGTTACACCGGCGAATGCTGAGAATACCTTGGACAGCTAGGCAGACCAACGAAATGGTACTCAATAGGGCCAACACAACTCGTCTACTATTAAACACTGTGAAGTGTAGAAAAATCTCATATCTTGGACATATATTCAGAGGGGAGCGATATAGAATTCTTCAGCTCATGGGTAAAGTAGAGGAACGTAGAGGGGTAGGAAGGAGACAGGCTTCCTTGTTGAGGAATATTCGTGAATGGACAGGTATACGTAGCGCGGGGGAACTGTTCCAGCTGGCGCAGGACCGTGAAAGACTTGCCAATGTTATTGCCAACGTCAGGGGACCTGATATGGCACTTGAAGAAGATTTGTTTAGTTTTTTTTTACTTAGATCATGTTTGAACATTTCATTGAAGAAAAAGAAACAAATCTTCAAAAAATGACCGGAGATAAAATTCTGGAAAGCAATGTCCGTCTCTCCGCTACAAGCCTTGAAATAATAAACGAACTAGTGACAACTTCTTATACCCTTCTTTATACCCATAATATGCATTTCAGGGGTTATGGGTAACCATATTGACTATGAAATTTTAAATGTCGATATTTTGATAAAAGATATCGTAAACCCCCGTAATCAAACTTTCTAGTAGGTTATACCCACCATATTGGATCGGTTACTTTAAATTTCAATATTTTGATGCCTGATGCATGATCAAAATATACAAATACTACGAATTAAGCCCTAAAACGGAATATATATATATATATATATATATATATATATATATATATATATATATATATATATATATATTCCTTTTTTCCTTGAATAAAACTCCTTTTTTGGAATAAATATTTCAAAAGCAGAAAAAATTCTAACAAAAATCCCATTTATGATACTCAGTAGCAGACAGCTTAATTCTCGAAAAACCTCCTTAATAATAATATGCGTATTTTAAATAAATTAAGTTTATAAAAAAGTGTAGGCACAAAGTTCATAAGAAATATACATAATCAGGATTAAAAAATAAAATGTTAAAACTTTCATTTGTTAAGCGATATTTATAAATAGAAATCTGACACCACTGTTTTTGATTATAAATGCTTATTTAAAAGCTGTTTTTTTCTTATAGATGATTATTCAAAGTATTTAATAAATCAGATTTTAGCTCTGAAAACTAACACCATTCCTGAATTCCTTGGTAATGTCAAAGGTTGTTTATGGCATAGATCCGTAAGTCTTTATTGATTACACAACATGCCAAATTTCCATTAAAATATACAAGTTTTCTCAAAAGTTACAGCCCAAGAGCTGAATCACTAAGTACTTCTTTTAAACTCCATTTATCTGTTATGAAGCACCTTGGGAAAAAAATGAATCACTAGGATTATTTTGACGTCCCATATACGCTGCCGTGAGTTTGAAATATACTTACTAAGACCCTGTATACACCTGCCAGTTTAATATTTTTATAGCACCAACCATAAAAATATTCCGTCAAAATACTGACACCAGTTTTCCAACATGCTTAGAATACTTAGAACATTCAGTGTTGAAATCTCGAAAAAAAAATCCTGAAAACATCTCGTGCAATCGTAGGCGAAACGTCGGATAGTAATTATAATTTGATATGGTATAAATCCAAGCTTTCGTTCTTTATTACTCCAATATCAATTTTGTACAAAATTGAGAGATGTAAAATTTTTGTATTTTTAAGGTTAGGTTCATGTGTGTATGTAAAACGAAAACAGCGTATTTTGACGTTTCGCCTTTAGTTCAAGGAATTTTTAAAAACAATTCCTAAATTTAGTAATTATAGGAATCTTCTTTTGTCAACTAACCTAAAAGTTAAATCCCATAAAACCTGGTTAAAAACTTATGTGCTAACAGAAAGAGTTCAAAGACAATTAAAAAGAATCTCAAAAAACTCATTTTACAATTAATAATTAACATAATTTTAAAAATGTTCAATTTTAAGAAAAATATGTAGGTACGCACTTTGAACTTGCTATTTTTATTTAAATACTGAAAGGTAGACTGTGACAAATGTGATTTTGGAAAAACAGTTCTTTCTTTATTTAATTATATTTTAAAGCATTAATTATGGATTCTTTGATTTTATAACTAAAAAAATATAATGTTTTAAGAGGATATTCCTATTTATTCAATTATAAGAGGATATATTAGCTTTTAATAAGATTTATATAAATATAATTCAGGGTACTGATATCAGTTCTGTCACTGACTGCGTTCTTTTCTCTTTTGATCTCCATAATTTCCTTTACACTCAATTTGCTATAATTGTGGTCACGTATAATTATTAAAGTATTGTTTTAGTCGAAGAAATAGCTTGTGCATGTTTATTTAATGTACCTTCGTAAATGTGTGTCCATTTAATCTATTTGTAAGTAATTGTGTGATCATGCTATTATATTTGTTTATAGAACTGGTGCAAGAAATTGAATATACAACATTATAATAATTTATTTTAGGGGTTTTACTTTTCAATTTTATCTTTTGTATAAGAGAGACAACAAATTTCGATGAACCATTATTATTAGGAGGCTTTGTCGATTAATAAAATTTGCATATTCGCTATTTTATATTTTATCAATTTCCTTGTGTTTAAAGTAGTTCCTTGATACGGTCTCTTTTCTTTTAACCTAACTCCAACATACAAAAAAAGGATTGATACCCCTCGTAAATTCAACTGTATTTACTTGTAAACTGAACTAACCTGAACTTTGAGACTTTTCTAAATAGTTTACTATTTTCATTTTATTATACAAGGACAACCTTTCTATTGTTGTTCCTGGACTCCCTATATTTTGTTTCATTTTATTTTCAGGATTACTCCAAGCAATTAATAATTCTAATAAGAATAAGTATAATGTCGATATATTATTAAATGATCCAACCCAATGCAAAAAAGTATAATTCAGAAAACGTTACCTATATATGTATAATAATTTATCCAGAAATAATCATGAATCAAAATCGCGAAACTCTCCCATTTTAACGTAAAATATTCCACCTATTCTAACTGATTATTACACGAAACACAAATTCCTCGTTTAAATTAAAATACTTTAACTCCCATCAGATTTCCTTCTTTATTAGACGATTAGGGCAAGTTTAATATATGTTGTTAAACTTCGGATTACAGTAATCTCAGTTTAACTTCGGGCGAGTTTAAACAAGGAACCTTGTGCTCAAAATGTCTTTAATATTGCGTTTCTTAACAACTGAAATAATTACGAATAATTTTAGTGTAAACAAAGAATTTTAGCATATTTCAATATAACGACTTTATAGAAACCAATATATGAGAATTTCTCGAATGAATGTAGGAATAGAAGTCATTTTTTTGATTCTATAACATATTAGGAACCAAGGGACTAGTCCTGACGAATTGTCTCATCAAAAATCGCAAGTCTCACTACATCCACTGCCTCAATCAGTCGCATCAATTTTGATTAGATAATGGTACAGTGTTAAAAATAATTTTAAATTTAATGCAAATTTAATGTCTATTCTACATTAAATTTAATTATTTTGTACCTTTTGTACCAAAAATCGTGAATAATTTACATTTATTGTGAATTTTAAGCAATTCATTGAAATATCAGTCCGTTGAACGTTAAATTTGATTAAATAGTATCTGAAATTTCAATAAAATAACTGAAAAGATATTTCAACTTCTGTACATTAAAATTAATTCAAATATACCTTAATACTAAAGTAATTTACATTATTATTCAATATACATTGCATGAGATTCCGAGAGATGGCCCGACTTGTATTGAACTTTTTGTTTAGTCTGATGTAAGTTGCTTAAAGGACTCAATTTTCTTATGATGAAGTGTACATATTTACCCCGTACTGACAGGAATCAATGAGTTCAAAACCGGTCTAGACGCCTAAACGATCTTCGGCTTTGAGATTGTCCAGAATAACTTTACGGCACATTTTATATCTCGACTTAAAACTACACCCTTATAAAATTCAGCTTATAAAAGATTTGAGAGATTCCAACTTTGTTTCAAGATCTAATATTGCAATTGAAATGTCAAAGAGATTCCCTGACCTCAATAAAGTCATCTTCTCAGATGAAGCCCATTGGGTTTGTAAATAGGCAAAACTGCCACTGCTGGGAATCAGAGAATCCACAACTGAAACATCAAAAGCCGTTGCACTCCCAAAAAGTGACCGTTTGGGCCGAAGATACCAAATGGAAAATTATCGGTCCGTATTTTTTTTAAGATCGCAAAAGTGCAGTTATGGTTAATAGAGAGCAATGTTAAGTGATTTTCTAGTTCCGAAACTGCGAACATCGCCTGGATACAATAACAACACTTGGATTCAGCAGGACGGGCCACCTGCCATACAAGTAACTTGACCGTGGACGTTCTGCGAGAAATGTTTCCACAAAAAGTTATTTCAAAGAGAGGTGACATTACTTGGCCAGCAACAGGTCTTTAAGATGGTATTCATGGATACGGACATCATCTCTTACAAATAACATGATATCTGTACACTTAAATGCCAAGATGTAGTTGTAAAATGAGCATTATCGTTAAAAACCAAATAAATTTATGCTCTGCAGATCCATTCACACATGTTTAATCAAAAACAAAAAGTAATTTGTGTCTCAGAGAAGATAGTCTGCTAAATTTTGAAAAAAAAACTCAAGAGAACAAAGAAAGGTACCTCGGTCTTTAGCAGTCGTCAAACGAAGATCCAGAGTGCATGATTCCAGTTTCCCACCACAGGAAAATCTTCGAACAAAAGATGTTTGACAGATTTTTAAATTTAATATAAAAAACCAACGGAATAAGGAAGGTAACTAACCTAATAAAAATAATCAGAAACTCTTTTAAACTGAATAATTTATCTTTTAAAGAAAAATAATTACTTTTTCTTTTCACTAAAACACCCTTCTGAAAACAAAATTCCGACAAAAACAAAAAGTTCAATGGACGTTTTGATTGCATTCGATAATCACCAAGTGTACTATATCAGCTGATTATGACAGTTGTAACGGATGCAGTAGTTATAAACCAGTACGAGGGTGTTAAAAAAATAGAATAACGGAATTATAAAAAATCCGTAACAGAAATAAAAATTTTTAATTAGAAATTTAATACACCGAGACACAAAGAAGTTTTGAAGCTTTAGGCGTAGGAGGACTGCTGCTGACGGACCCTCTACAATGTACTGGATACTGTAATCAAATCTTCATTTCTTATCCTAAAAAACCACAAAGTACCAAATCTAGTGGAAGTCAAGCTATTGTCAAGACAAATATTTAAAAAGAAGTTAGAAAAAATTATAGTTTTGACACCCTGTATTTCGGAAACTATCCTGGACTAACCTAAGAAATTTACGCTAGCACTAATATATATATATATATATATATATATATATATATATATATATATATATATATATATATGTTTATGCGGCTTTCACGGATACCTCCGTGTGAGATGCAATAGCAGTGGATATATCCATATGCCGTTGTAGTGCCGAAATCACATTCAGCAAACATACAACTATATGCAACTCCGTGTATAAATGAAGTATATTGCGATCAGTAAATGCAAACTTCGTTCCAATCATATTCTTTCCGTGTTAGAGGTTGCACAGTTTGAATAAATTGCGATAAAATACAATCCATCCCGTTCCATCACCATCGAGATGATGGCCCCCCTGTACCACCATACCGAGAAGAAAGTCAAAAGTTACCCTCCCCGCCACAGTGATGCGGCAGAGGTACATGTTTTGTCTCTATTAGACTCATCAAGGTACCGATATGCACCTGTCTGTACAAAGGACAGATCGAAAGGAAGCATGCAACACTGAACGCGGCTTCGCCGACCTCCCGCCTTCCTCTGCCGTATCACTGGGGCGGGGAGGGTAAGTTTTGACTTTCTTCTCGGTATGGTGGTACAGGTGGGCCATAATCTCGATGGTGATGGAATGAGATGGATTGTGTTTTATCGCAATTTATTCAAACTGTGCAGGCTCTAAGACGGAATGGATATGATTGGAACAAAGTTTGCATTTACTATTCGCAATTTACTTCATAAATATATATATATATATATATATATATATATATATATATATATATATATATATATATATATATATATATATATATATATATATATATATAATCGAAGGATTTCGGGTATCTCGTGTATGTGCTGAGTTCTTCTCAGGACTCTAAGGCAGCTGACGTTTCGTTGAAATCTCATTCACCATTTTTAAAGCCTACTATACGGCGTTAGTTCGCTTACAGACATATATATATATATATATATATATATATATATATATATATATATATATATATATATATATATATTTACGTCTAAAATGAAGTTTATTAGTTCAACAGTGACTTTTCTGAGACATGATATTACCTTTTTTACACTTTATTGGTTTAACTTTGTAAAAAATTAGTGTCGTTTTTATCCAAATAAATGTCGATTTTTATTTTTGATATCTTTATAAAAAACTAGTGGGGTTTTAAGGCAAGTAAATTGTGATTTTTTATATTTTTAATACCTTTTGAAGGCCTCAAGCTAACTTTACTAACTCGTATAAATAAAAAAACGTATTGGACCTACTATCAAAATTCACTATTGAAAAAAGTTTTGTAAACTATAACATTTAGTTTTTTAAGCCACCCTGTATGTTCTACATCGAATTTCCTTACCCAAAGTTATTTTCTTACGAAGCAGAACTTTTGCTGAAGAGTTGGTCTTGTGATAAATAAATCGCAATTATTAAATAAATATAAAACAGTGTTTAATTTTATTTTAATACAATTTCTTAAGTTTAATTTCATTTTTTCGGAAAGACAGTTTATTCAGTATACTTTTATCAACTGTTGCAAGAGAAGAACCCATATAGTCAAAGATTTTTAAAATACGTAAAGCACGTTGGTTACCGATAATAACATATTGGGAAAAAATAACATGTTTGAAGTCAATTTGGTGTGTTGCAACAACGCAAAAATAACAGTGTGTGTGTTTAAGTAACGAGATGCTTATATCGAGTTATACCTTTTTATCCAGGTTTCATTATTTCTATTATGGCCTTAATTATACCACAAGAAAATTGATGTTTTAGTAAATAAAACAAAACATAACGAAAATAACATATATAATATTTGATTGGTAATAATAAAGTTTTATGATTTCGTGTGACACTTTTTTTTTATTATTACAAAATTACAAGAATAAATCATTAATTCTCCAAATGGTCCATATAGGCCTCCAGGGGTCCAGTTAACAGGAAAAGATTTGGGGTGCATGAGATATAAATAGGGATCCACGATTTAGTTCCCCATACAACTGAAAAAGTCAAGTTTATCCGGTCAAGAACCACTGTTATTGCATATGTTTGTTTTGTTATGGAACAAGAAATTCACGAAGAACTGCTTCTTACCAGATATTGCCTATTTAACAAATTTGTTTGCCGAATTAATGAGGTTTTTTGACTACTGGTTTGTATATATACACTCTTTGTGTGAGAACCTGTCAGGTAGGTTTACAGGTTAACCGGGTTCGGTAGACCATTTTCTAAAATTGAAAAAAAAAAACAAAAGGATGCTTCATCTAAGAGGGCCTTGATACTTTCATCATCCTACCAGGATTGTTGATCACATGTGTTATCTATTGTAACAAAAAAGTCAGTTGTCATATGTATAATAGACATGTACATATTTCAGGTTAGTTTAGGTTCGAAGTTAAGCTCCCGCCACACAGGAAGGATTTGTGAGAGGGAAATTGTTTCGCATAGACCTTCTCCTGATAGCCTGGGAGCTGAAGATGTAAAAAAAAATCCCAATTTTTATCCACTCATTTCATTTTGTTTCGCGTTTTTTAATAAAAAAGATGAAAAAATTTATTTAGATATAGCCAGCTGATATCGAAGCAGGGTATTATTTACGATTGGATAATTATAAATAATATCATCAGGCCCGTTATCGAAGACATCTTAATCATCAGACCGATAAGTAGCAGCGTAAAAAAAAATAAATTTTTCAAATTTTACAGAATTCAATATGGTGCATCCAATATGGCGGACAAAAAAATTTAATTTTGTCCGATTTTTCCAAAATTGGTGTGGTGAAGTTTTCGAGTTTGCAGTTAAAAAATATTTTTTTAAAATTCAATTTTGCAGATCCAATATGGCGGACAAAGAATCAATTTTGTCCGATTTTCTACAAAATTTGTATGGGGGGTTTTCGGAGTCGCACATAACGAATCTAAAATTATTTTTAAAAAATTCAATATGGCGGATCCAATATGGCGGATAAAATAATAATTTTGTCCGATTTTTTTCAAAATTGCTAGGGAGGAGTTCTTGCAATCACACATTATGAATCTGAAAGTATTTTAAAAAAATTAAATATGACGAATCCAAGATGACGGATTAAAGAGTGTACATCTCTCGATTTTATCTAAAATCAATATTAGGGTATTTTTATTAGTATATACTACGAATTTAAAATATTTTTTGAAAAACTCAATCCAGCGGATTCAATATGGCGTCCTAAAAACTTTACATTTTTCGATTCTCCAAAACTGATATAGGGGTTTCTTGAGGGTAAAAATTATGGATTTAAAAGCATTTTTTCAGGATTCAATATGGTTAATCCAATATAGCGGACAAAAAATTTTACATTTTTCGATTTTGTTCAAAGGTGGGACTAAATCGTTTTTGAGGATGTAAATTGCGAATATGTCAGATGCAATATGACGGTCTAGAAATTTTAAATTTCGGAATTTTATCCAAAAAGGAGGCTTTACAGGGTTTAGATTTAGATTAGATTAAAACGTTAAAATTATTTTTTTGAAATTCAGTATGGCGGATCCAATGTGGTTAGTTGAAAATTTTACCTTATTCGTATTTTTCGTGTATTACGAATATGAAATTTAATTTTTACAACTATTAGGTTGATAAGATACAATATGAGGGACTAAAAATTTTACATTTTCTGATCTTGTCTAAAATTAATATTGCGGGGTTCTTGGTGCGTATACAAACTCAATATGCAATATAAAATATATCGGACTAAGAAATTTACGTCTCTAGTATTTTAAATATCGATATTAGAAGATTTTGAGACCTATATTACCAATCTAAAATTAATTTGAAATTTAAGATAGTGGTATACTGTGACAGACTCAATTTCACTGGTATTTGGAGAACTCTAAGAATGAAAAAATTTTTAGTGGTTCATTTTAAGGTGATTTACAAATTGGGATAAAATGGGTACTTTTTTCCCACCTTGGAGTCATTGCGAGGTACACTAATCTCGATGAGTACTTTGTTCAAATAATTTATGGATTTCATATTGAATTCAAAACTAAAAATCGAAAAATAAAATTTAAAAAAAAAAAATTGAACCGACTTCCAAAAGTGCTCTATAAAGTGAAAAATAACTATAAATTTTTATATGAAATTGAAATTTTTGAAATTGGCGCCAAATTATTTCTAAAAAAAATAAATAACAACTAATATATACAAATTATGGTAGGAAAGCAATTACAAAGTATTTTTAATCTGTTTAAGCGAATCACATTTTGTCAGGTATTAGTTTGGCGCCGACTTCAAAAATTTCAATTACATATAAAAATATATAGTTATTTTTCCCTTTTTAGGGCACTTTTAGAAATCGACTCAATTTTGTTTATAAAAATTTTATTTTCACGAACTATTGTTTAAAACATTTTTTATTTTCTCCTCAAGGGAGAAAATAGGGATGTTCTTAGACGAAAGTTCTGTTCTAATTTTCTTCTTATGGTCAGACGCAGGCGCGGATCCAAGGGGGGGCGGTGGGGGGGCGATCCCCCCTCCCCCCCCCAAGAGCTTCGAGTTTAGGAAAATGGACCCGATTTTTCCTCATATACTATAGTTTATTTAAGAACTAGAGAGAGTAATAAATCATTTTTTACCCTTTTTCTCTTCGCAAACTACCTGTGTTCTTTAGTCCGGTGTCTTTAGCGAAATCTGTTAGACACATATATTTTTCATAGAAATGGGTTAGAAATTTTATAATCAAAAATACCGGTCTATAATAATGGACTAAAATGTAGCCTTATTCTCTCAAAAAATTCGAAGTTATAATTTAAATACTTACTAAATATCCATTGTCAAAAATACAAAAAGTTAAACATATATAAAATAATAAATTCGTCCATATAATATTAAGATATTTTTGGGGCTATCGGCCATTTTATTACTAATTAAAAGCATTTTTAGGGTATTTAACGTTTCAGTTTATTTATTTCTTAAACCATCTGCAGAATTACAATTAAACACTAAAAGGGGATTCAAATGTAATTACTTTTTATTTGTTGTAATTAAAATTAGACCTACTTATTTTTATTTCTATTGTACTGATATTTTAATTTAATTTACTTTATTATATGGAAATATGATAGCCCCAAAAAAATAAGATAAACATGATAACTCTACACGCTTAAGAAAAAGACACAAATACAATAATAAAATAATAAAAAACTTACGGCTAATTAGAATTAAATATATATAAAATTAAAGAGTAGGACACACTAAAATAAAAATACATAAAAAAATTAAAAAACATATAAACAACATTAAACAATAAAATACAACAAAAATAAAAAATTAAATAATAAATTGTGTTTACACTAGTAAACATTACGTATTTAATTCTTAATCAAAGTCAGTGAAACTATCTTCGCTCAAATTAATTATAATTGGTTCCTCTATCTCACCGATCATGAGATCGAGTTCTCACATTTTGTTTTATTCATTTATTATATGGATTTTTCCCAATTTTCCGCACTGACTTTATTCAAAAAAATCTTTCTAAAGTTTAGTTAAATTACTAATTGTGTTAATTGTGTTATTTCTAGCAACTCTACCTTTTACTTGAGAGAGATATTTACTTCTCCAACGGACAGTTTCCGGACGATCTATAGGAACAGATTTTCTATCTGGTTTTTCCCAACAAAAATTAAGTTCTCTGAGCAATTTCCAGAGATCAGTTCTTTTAATTTCAGGTAAATCGCGATCTTCATTGATTTTGGGATTTGCTTCTCATAATAAAATATATATACAACCCTTTTAATTGCAGTTTTCATCTCTTCTTCCAATGAGGTTTTTCGTCTGCCTGTGATCGAATGCGGCGTGGGAGTACTAACAATTCCAATCGTATTTTCTCCTTCAATATTGTGTACATAGTAGATTTTCCAACTCCTGTCATGTTGGAACACATCTCAACAGAGCTTTTAACATTATTATCTAGATATTCTTATATTAAGGCATCATAAACATTAATCGAAATAGGTTTTTTGTTGAGGAAAAAAAAACAAGATAAATCACTAAGAACAAACTGTAAGGTGTACTTTGCTCACTGAGAGAAATTAAATTAAACTATCAGTAATTTTATGTTGCAGTAAATTTATAAAATATATTTAAATATAATGAAATATAATTAGATTTACGGTAGTTTTCAGTTACCTGCGGCACTGGACCAGGTACGTTGGAGGTTTCGGTAACAGTTTTATTACTCTCTCTAATTCTTGAATAGAGTATAGGAATGTGTATGCTTGCGATCGCCCCCCCCCCCTCCCAAGAGCTTTGAGTTCAGGAAAATAGAACCCATTCTGCCTTTTATATTAGGAATGAGTATGCTGCTTCCACTCCCCCCCCCCCCGTTGACAACTTGTTTTTCTTGCCATACTGTACTTTTGTGATATCACCGCCCCCCCCCCCAAAGAGAGAGGCTGGATCCGCCCCTAGTCAGACGTCATGACTTATATTCACCTCTGGTCGTAATGTTCCGATCATAAACATCCCAAAGTCAAAAAGTCTATTGTACCAAAATCTTAAACAAACCTAATCTCCCAGCTTGATATACTGGTAGTTCGCAATTAATTAAAGACAAGATATAACAGAATACAAGTCCGAAAACATATTACAAACGAGGGACAAGTGTTTACTCTAAATACTACATGTAGTTTTTTTCTAGACTAATCGCATTCCACCTTCATACGTCTGCGAAATAGAAAAGCGCTTTTCTTAAGAAACTAAAGAACCGAATCGTCTGAAGTCTCGGTTATTTCTGGAGATAGTTAATTAATTCCGTAATTTCGGACTAAAATAACGGCACTGACCTAGCATAAACCAGACACAATTAAGTGTTTTGCCCCGAAAGCGGGAAAATAGCACAAAAGACGCTTTCAACTGTTCTATTTGCCAAATGCCAGAGCAGCGTTTTGCCTGTATTTACTGTATTATATAGACAGATCCGAAATGAATTATTTTATCGTAGATAAAAAACATATAAATTAAATACATTTTACTAAACTGAAAGTAAATTCGTTATTTGCTTAAAATGTAGGATCCAAAGATTACTTCCAAAGACTACCTAAATCCATTCAAAGGTTTTCAATTTTTCAATGAGGCAGATTTTCGAGAAAAAAATATTAAAGAAACGGATATAAAATAAATAGTTTAATATTTTTTTTCAAAAATCGGACTGAATGCTTTCAAATGAAAGTGACATAATGTTCCCGTTTTTTCCAAAATATTGATTTCTTTTTAGAGGAATTACATAACCTGTGGCATATTCAACTGGAGTTAATAAGAGAATTTGTTTCTCTTTTTAACCGACTTCTAAAAGAAGGAGGTTCTCAATTCGTCGACTATGTATTTTTTTTTCGAGGCTGCACAACGAAAAAAACGAAAAAATCAATTTTGTCCGATTTTCTCCAAAATTGGTACGAGGGAGTTTTCGGAGTCGCATATGACGAATCTAAAATAATTTTTAAAAATTTCAAGATGGCGAATCCAATATGGCCGACAAAAAATTTGATTTTGTCGGATTTTCTCCAAAATTGCTACGGGGGAGTCTTCGGGGTCGCATATGACGAATCCAAAATAATTTTTAAAAAATTCAGTATGGCAGATTCAATATGGCGGATGAAAAAATCAACTTTGTCCTATTTTCTCCAAAATTGGTATGGGGAAGTTTTCGGGGCCTCACATAAAGAATCTGAAATTATTTTTAAAAAACTCAATATGGCGGATTCAATATGGAGGACAAAAAAAATCAACTTTTTTCGATTTTCACCAAAATTGGTACGGGAGAGTTTTCGGGGACACACATGACGAATCTAAAATTATTTTTAAAAAATTCAATATGGCGTATCCAACATGGTGGATAAAAAATTAATTTATTTTCTTTAAATATCGATATTGGAAGGTTTTGGGGCCTATATTACCAATCTAAAATTAATTTAAAATTTAAGATAGTGGTATGCTATGACAGACTCAATTTCACTGGTATTTGGAGAACTCTAAGAATGAAAAAATTTTTAATGGTTCATTTTAGGGTGATTTACAACTTTGGATAAAATGGGTACTTTTTTGTCAGTTTGGAGTCATTGCGAGGTATACTAATCTCGATTAGTACTTAGTTCAAATAATTTATGAATATCATAATGAATTCTAAAACTAAAAATAGAAAAATAAAATTTTTATAAAAAAATTGAACCGACTTCTAAAAAGTGAAAAATAACCATAAATTTTTATATGGAAATAAACTTTTCGAAGTCTTCGCCAAATTATTTGTACACGAAATAAATAACTACCAATATATACAAATTATGGTAAGAAAGCAATTACTAATAAAGTATTTTTAATCTGTTTATGCAAATCATATTTTGTTAGGTATTAGTTTGGCGCCGACTTCAAAAAGTTCAATTTCATACAAAAATTTATGGTTATTTTTCACTTTTTAACGCACTTTTGGAAGTTAGTTCAATTTTTTTATAAAAATTTTATCAATGCTTCTTTCATAAATGAAAAAATTGTTTTTCTCCTTGAGATCATTAAGAATGGAGGCTGATAGTTTATTATTCCACTTACAAGGAAGGTACCTAAAGTGTCCGGCTCCGATTTTAATAAAACTTCATTCATTTTAGCAGGGTGAAAACCGCCCCTAAAATTCACCCCTAAAAACCGTATTTTTGAAATATCTCAGGTTCTAAGTGAGATATCTTTACAAAAGAAAATGAAAATTACTTGTTGGTCAAAATGATTTTAAACTATGTTTTTTTTCATCCCCTCCCTTATTTTTTGTAAGGGTAAACCATCTATTCGCGCACATAATTTAATTTTAAAAATTACGAAATTTAATAAAATTGTTTGAAAATATTTTTTTCACAAATACCATAAGTAACTTAAGTCGGCGGTTTTCGGGGTCTCTAAAAATAACTAGTAAACGAGGGTGAACGGCCCCAAATAATTTTTTTCTTAAATCTCAAATTTTACAAATTTTGCAAAACAAAATGGAAATTATTTGTTATTTGAAATTATGTTGAACCAAGGTATTTTCATCCACAATAATATCATCTCTTATTTTTTATAAGGGTAAATATTTTTTTCACCAATACAATAATTAACCTAAGTTGACATCTTTCGGGGTTTCCAAAAATATACTAATAAAAGAGGGTGAGTCACTCCCAAATACTTTTTTTCAACATTGCTAGTTAAGATAACTTTTATATTTTTATTAGGGTAAACCATGTATTTGCGAATGTTATTTAATTATAAAAATTATGAAATTTAATAGAATTATTTTTCACGAATACCATAAGTCACTTAAAATACCGTGTTTAGGAATTTCTAAAAATAAACAGAGGGTGAACCATCTCCAAATACTTTTTTTTACATCTCAAGTTCTAACTGAGATAACTTAACGAAACTAACTGGAAATTACTGGTTATTTGAAATGAAGTTCAACTATAGTATTTTCACCCTTTAAGATATCATTAGAAGAATGTCATTTTATACATGTATAATTATTCTCAAAATTGACAAATTTCAGTTTATATGAATGTTACAGAGCTTACTGAAAATTTTTCTTTCAATTTATAAGAAAATATAAACTTATTTCATTGGTTAAGCATTCATATCTGTAAATTATTATAATGCATGACAAGTAGTGATCCCCTTCTACCCCATGTAAGGAATCGTAAGAAAATACACCATCCCCCTCTCGCTCAATCTCTTGCGTAATTCTTGCTTTTCAGATTGGTTCACACACATGCAAAAGTGTATTGAACATCAGGGAAAACGGGGAAAATATCTTCAAAAACAGGACATCCATTTTCAAAGGAAAATATTCATTTTTGTCTATTTTTCGCGACATATAAATGGCTATCCTCATATAATTTACAATTGAAAAATGGTCGTTATATATATATATATATATATATATATATATATATATATATATATATATATATATATAATAAAAAACTTATAATATCTAGCATTTAAAACAAAAAGCATTTACATGGGGAAGAATTAAAATGCATCTCTCCCCAAAGCTAAATTCAATGCTATAAACCCAAACATGTTTTTTCGTAATAATAAAGGTTAATTTAAGGCAAAACGTAGAATCAATCTAAATAAAATTCATTTCCATCAATCAATGATAGTTACGGCATCATTACTGGAGGCCTTGAATTAAGCCTCATCTTCATCTCATTTAAAATTCTACAGGTAGTACCACGAATCTATCAAGCAATAAATGCAGAAAATAATGTCACGTAGTTCAGCTTCCGTCATGCCTCTGCAAAATTGGATTACCCGCAATTTTAGAGGTGCGCTCGTCGATTACCAGGATACTATTTAATAAAATTGTACAATACTTTTTATGGAGATTGTAATAAGATTCGAAGGAAAGGAAAACGAAAAGTAAAAAATAGTACACAAGGTGTCTCTAAATGTTTGTGCCAAACGCTAGAGCAAGTTTTTGAAGCTAAAATTTAAGAATCTAGCCCAATTTATCTTAATCTAAATGTTGATAGTTTCCGAAAGACAAGATGTCCAATAAATTATATAAAACACCTAGTGAATTTTCCAAATTTATTGGAAGTGGTTACTAGACAAATACGTTCATGCACGACGGTGCAGAAATCATTTATATGAGAATTTTCAAAATCAATGGATTGGCAGAGGAAACGATGCTCCTACAAATTAGCCATCCCGCTCACCGGATTCAATATCTATGGATTAATTTTTATGAGGGACTGTTAAACAGATGGTATACTTTAGAACTGTAAACAGCGAAAGAGAACTGTGGACACGAATACAAAATTTAACACTTGATGCTTAGACGCAGAGATGATGGAAAAGGTGAAGTTCAAGTTCAACTTTCTACGTAGAATTAATCTTTGTGTATATGAAAAGGGAGTTCATTTTAAAAAATTACTTAGCGTTTAATTAAAAAAATTTATAACCATAATTTTCCTGTTTTTGTTTATTAACTTAGTTCAGTTCATTCTTATATTAGACTATGCAACAAATTTTAGTTTATTTGTTGTATCTTGCATGAAAAGTGCGTTTTTTGTTAATTTCGAGGCGCTGAACACAAAAATGACAATGAAATTAAAAACTTAGTTGCAATTTTCAAGAACAAGTTTTTTTTTTAATTATTTTTAACAAAATAATAAAAGAGATATACTTTTACCCTTGAAGAGACACTGAATATCCTACCTTTTTGCTTTTCTTTTGTGAATTGTTTCTAGAGCATCTCTAATAAGAGACCAACAGTAGTGGGCAAGCATGGAAGCATTCCACCTTCCTTGATAATTTCTGACGCAGGTACTGAAAAGGGGAATATTGCAGCCAAAATACGTGACTTATATGGGGGTCTAATATAGTTTCTTTTTAAAATTATTTTTATATTATACAGGGTGTCCCAATAGTTCTGAAAGTATCAAAGTTGCGTTTTTTTAAATGGAGGACCCTGTATATTATTGCATTCTCAGATCAAAACAAGTGCCTATTTTAATAAGGTTTGTAGTACCTAAACCTTAATAATTTTTAAATAATTTGGATTTTTCAAAATCTAACCTAATTTTCGTGTTTCAAATACTTAAGAAGTATTTCAGTTATGTACTCGAAATTTACAGTGAAGTGTAACAATAAATCATATTTTATATCCCAATTATAATAAACTTGCTATATTATATAGAGTGTCCAAAAATTAAAACCAATCAAATGACTATAATTTGATTAATTTAAATAGAACGTTATACTTTTACCAGAAAATGTACCTTTTAAATTCCTATCGAATAGTATAAGGGTGTTCTATAGCTAAGTCTTCGCGTTTTCACAGAATAAACCAAATAATCGTTTTCTGCACCATTTTGTGTTTTTTGAATAGATCTAGTTGCCTATGGCATTTAGAAACTGACAGGCAATTTACAACTATGAGAATAATAATTAGGAAAATCTTTACAAATGTTTAAAAACTCGGAGCGTGTTTGATAGTCATCCAACAGGCTATAGCAGCAATAATGGTAATAACATATTGACGATAGCACAAAACAGAAGCAAAATATTTATAGCAGATGTTCGAAATGTCGACCATCCATTTCCAAACACTTACATATTCTTTTTTCGAAACTACTGCTAACTCTGGACAACATTTGCGGGGTTACAGTTTGAAAAGCGTCTCTTATGCGTATTTTCATATCTTGTGGTGTTGCAGCGGGCGCATTGTAGACAATTCCTTTTATGTATCCCCATAAAAATAAATCTGGTGGAGTTAAGTCCGGAGATCGGGGGGCCGATCTTGAAATCCGTCTCCGCCAATCCACCTGTTTCAAAAGTTGACATTTAAAAATTGCCGAACCTCGCGATGATAATGAGGAGGAGCTCCATCCGGTTGAAGCCACATAGTTGTTCTAATATTTAAAAGGACATCTTCCAATAACACTGGAAGTTAACGTAAAGGAAAATCGCGAAACATCAAACAATTTAAAGGTGCTTCAAAAAAGTATACAGGGTGTTCCATTTAAAAAACACAACTTTGACACTCTCAGAGCTTTTGGGACACTCTGTATAATATGAAAATAATTTTAAAATATAAAATATTAGACCCCCATGTATCCCAAAAGTAAAACTTTTTGGACTTCACGTATTTTGGTCGCAATATTTCGTGCCATATAGGGTGAATAACCCTGTATAGGGAGACATGCCATCACGTATCTCTAAAATTTAACCTAATATTAAAAAGAAAAAAGAAGTTTAGTTTCGGTTTTAGCACACCAAAAACGGTAAGATTTAGTCGATTTTATTTTAGACACATTTTGGCTGTTGCCCAGTGTTATTATCATTGTTCCTTGCTATGTTAATTTTTATTATTATTGACTTGTTGGCCCTTAAATACACTCCAAATTTCGTAGACTAGTCCTACGCTTAGATAAAGTGGAAAATGGAGCTACAACAAGTCTCAGTACGCAAAAAATATTTATACTCGATTACCTCAGAAACGGCTGCACAATGCAACATACACTTGATATAATTTTTTGAATAAAAGGTATTAAGAAATAAAAATATTTACTTCAAAATTTAATTCACTGAAGCACAAAAAAGTTATGAAGCTTTAGATGAAGACGAAGTGCTGCTGGTGTTGTTGTCCACAATATACATCAAAACTGTAATCAAATCTTGATTTATTATCTTAAAAAACCCCAGAGTATCAAATTTAGTGCAAGTCAAGAGTACTAAGATAAATATTTATAAAAAACTTTTAAGAAATTATGACTTTGACACTCTGTATTTTCAAAAATAACAACTTTTGAACTATCATTTTATATAGACCTTTTAGAGACACCCTGTATATATAAGCATATTATAAAAAAATAAATTTAAAGTCTGTTCAATTTGAAACACCTGACTACACCGATGCATGCATCCTCTTTGTAATCAATAATATTCTTTAAAAAACCTCTTATTTCCTATATCTGACGTAAATTACTTACTCGGGGTGTGACAAAATTGCCTTCCATATTTCATTTAAATCCGATTATATTAAAATTTATCCACACTATATTACGTGTGCAACAATGTAATAAACGGTATAGACAAGTCGCTGTGTGACAGCATTTTTCAAGGTTTTATATATTTTTTACATTTTATATCTATTTTTTACAATAATACTTTTATAATATTTTTCTCTCAATTAAATTTTTATGTAAATAAAACCATTTAAATCACCCAATCGAAATATATCATGCTTATTGTGAATTTATATAGGCTTCTCACAGTAGAATTAAAAGAACCAGTTTGTCAACTCTGTCCCAGTTTTAATCTGAAAAGAGTTCAACGCTGCGCTAACAGATTTGTGATAGCATTTTTAATTAAGAAAGAGAGGAGGCGCAATTTTTGTATATCCTTTAAAACATTTGTACGATATTTTAGAGTTGTGGCTCCCCAATTTTTTTAAAAAATGTTCGCAACCCTCCCCTTTCTCATCTACCCTATCTGATTAATAAACCAGAAAATAAAGGGTTTGAAAAAATATAATTTAGTACTTAATAAAAGTGATGACATTTTTATTAAGTATTAATTATACAGGTCTACAAAAAATTATCCTTGGGCAGCTGGAGGTCATTTTCAAAGCAATTTGATGCTTAGAATCGGTCAGAATTGGTCCATCACATCAGAATTCTGAGATATTTGAGGTTATGTATTCGAAAAATGTTTGTTCTTGCTAATTTTGAGGTTATGTACAGGATGCACAAAATTTATCCGTCGTTTTTCTAGTTGTATCATTTAATACTACTCTTACCCTTAAAAATAAGTTATTGATCGGTAAACTACGATTTTTGCTTGCAAAGCTACGATGAACCTGAACTTTTAATCGATCAATATCATCGAAAAAGGATATTCGCCAGTGGTCAATTTTATTAGCGAAGTTAGCAAATTAATAATTTAAAAAATTATTATTGATAATTTTTTTTCTTAAATTATTTAGTTCCAAGACAGTTCATTGTAAAAAAAGTATGGACGCGATTTACTCTCCGGAACCTACCCTTAGCGGAAACAATAGGGGTGAGAATAGAATTATATTTGTTATTTCCGACCCTGTGAGTTTGAATGAGAGTTTTATTTTCTTGAATTATTTATTTCGATGACAGTTGATTGTGAAAAAAGTATGGCCGCGATTTACTCTCAGGAACCAACCCTTAGCGGAAAAAATAGGGTTGAGGATAGAATTATATTTTTTATTTTCGACTCTGTAAGTTTCAATGAGAATTTTATTTTCTTAAATTATTTAGTTCGAAGACAGTTCATTGTAAAAAAAGTATAGCCGCGATTTACTCTCCGGAACCTACCCTTAGCAAAAAAAATAGGGTTGAGAATAGAATTATATTTTTTATTTCCGACCCTGTAAGTTTCAATGAGAATTTTATTTTCTTAAATTATTTAGTTCGAAGACAGTTCATTGTAAAAAAAGTATGGTCGCGATTTACTCTCCGGAACCTACCCTTAGCGAAAAAAATAGGGTTGAGAATAGAATTATATTTTTTATTTCCGACCCTGTAAGTTTCAATGAGAATTTTATTTTCTTAAATTATTTAGTTCGAAGACAGTTCATTGTAAAAAAAGTATGGCCGCGATTTACTCTCCGGAACCTACCCTTAGCGAAAAAAATAGGGTTGAGAATAGAATTATATTTTTTTATTTCCGACCCTGTAAGTTTCAATAAGAATTTTATTTTGTTAAATTATTTAGTTCGAGGACAGTTCATTGTAAAAAAAGTATGGCCGCGATTTACTATCCGGAACCTACCCTTAGCGACAAAAATTGGGTTGAGAATAGAATTATATTTTTTATTTCCAACCCTGTAAGTTTCAATGAGAATTTTATTTTCTTAAATTATTTAATTCGAGCACAGTTTATTGTAAAAAAAGTATGGCCGCGATTTACTCTCAGGAACCAACCCTTAGCGGAAAAAATAGGGTTGAGGATAGAATTATATTTTTTATTTCCGACCCTGTAAGTTTCAATGAGAATTTTATTTTCTTAAATTATTTAGTTCGAAGACAGTTCATTGTAAAAAAAGTATGGCCGCGATTTACTATCCGGAACCTACCCTTAGCGACAAAAATAGGGTTGAGAATAGAATTATATTTTTTATTTCCGACCCTGTAAGTTTCAATGAGAATTTCATTTTGTTAAATTATTTAGTTCGAGGACAGTTCATTGTAAAAAAAGTATGGCCACGATTTACTATCCGGAACCTACCCTTAGCGACAAAAATAGGGTTGAGAATAGAATTATATTTTTTATTTCCGACCCTGTAAGTTTCAATAAGAATTTTATTTTCTTAAATTATTTAGTTCGAGGACAGTTCATTGTAAAAAAAGTATGGCCGCGATTTACTATCCGGAACCTACCCTTAGCGACAAAAATAGGGTTGAGAATAGAATTATATTTTTCATTTCCGACCCTATGAGTTTGAATGTGATTTTTAGTTTTATTCTTTTAAATTATTTATTTGGATATCACTTTATTGTGAAAAAGTATGTTCACAATTTACTCACCGGATACCATCCTTAGCGGACCAAAATAAGAGTGAAATTATAATTGAATTTGTTATTTTCGGCCATACTTTTTTTACAATGAACTGTCCTCGAATTAAATAATTCAAGAAAATAAAACTCTGATTCAAACTCACACTGGTAGCAAGAAATGTTGCATCTGATAGAAACCTCAATCAGAACCGTTTTATTACGTGGATTTCAAGTGGATGTAACTACATCGGATCGCTTCGGCCGGATCAGAAAGCAGCATTAGAAACAAGATCTTTTAGTTTAGCAAAATTTTTCTAATTAACTACCCAGACAGCTTGCCCCAGTCGTATTTCGCTAGACATAATGAGAGGTTAGCATCGTAAAAGCCTATTCTGCATCTGCTGCGGCTTGGCCATCTGAGCATTCGAAATAAACTAGCTGGTTGGGATATTTTTGTGATAATTTCTGACGTTCCATTCTTTTTTACTTCCTAAGAATATCAACATAAAATGAAATAAAATTCGCCATGTTGAAATAATAATGATAATAAACTGATGAAATGCTCTCATAATGATAATTTTTTTCTCTTTTATAAATAGCATTCTAGTACATATAATTATATATTTACATTCCGATCCTGTCCGTTCACATCGATGTTTTCAAACAAACGCCTTAAAAATAAACCCGCTCAACATCGCCGAGAATCCTGGATATCTTCATTTGTCCGATTTTTTAAAATAACTCCGGTTATTTCGATGGCCATAAACCAAGACAGACATTTTAATTGCCATTCTTTTTCTTGCTTTGTTTGTCGTCTATTTGATTTTGCTGGCAAATAATAGAGTGTGTCTATTTCGAACTGCAAAGACGGAAGTCATAAAATCATGAAAATCGGATTGTACGACGAGATACACGGGATTTTATGCATTACTGATGGGAAAAACATCAAAACAAACTTGAATAATTATAGCTCTTTAAAATTTAAATGCAATCAGGAGAGAAAACATTATTTGGAGATATTATATAAAGATTTATTTTGAAACAATAATTTGCAGGTGCAACTTACAAATTTTTTCACGTCTAGAAATTGATATCTATAAGACATACTCTAAAAGCTTAGTGAAACAACCAGTTCTATCGCTTCACCTCTAGGTTTTTATTCTTAAATTTCATAGATAAAGGTTTGTTTGTTATCATATACAGGGTGATTCAAAAATCGATCACGAAACTTAAGGGGGTGATTCTACTTGACAAAATAAGGGTAGAGCTTCATATAATTTTTTTTCAAAATGTCATTCGTTTTCGAGTTACAAGCCGTCCAAGTTCAAGTTTTTATTTTTTGTTTTTTGAATTACTCGCTTACAGGAAAACCGATTTGACTAATATTTGAAAGATAGGCTAAGTCTTCTGCGCTTCATCATTTTAGTAACAATTCACATTGATTGTTTGCCGCTAGAGGGCACTTTACCTACATTGAAAATTGTTTTTTTGTCATAATTTTTTAGTGTTGACAGCTACAGTAGTTTTTGGCATAATATCTGAAAGACTGATGCCAGGCCTTTAAAAAAGGTGCTCTTTATTTACATCGCTAAACCCAACGGTTTAGACGTAAATCACCCTTAAAAATTAAGTGGTAAATTTACTTTTCTCATTTCATTACCACCAGCTACCAGGTAAATAGCTATCAAAGTATACTAGAGCTGTCAGTTTAACATCAAATAAATTCGCTTTTTAAACTATTTAATTTATAATCTTAAAATAACTAATAATGGCTAATCACCAATATTCAAATATCGAATATTGTGATATCCATTTTTGTTATGGAAAAGCAAATGGTAATGCAGAGTTGGCAAGAAGATATTATATGGAGAGTTATCCGGAAAGAAATATCCCTCATGCTCAAACATTTTTCAGTGTGCACAGGAGGCTTGCGGAATGTGGTTCCTTTAAAAGTTATAATGGAAATAGGGGAAGACCTAGAACTGCTAGAAACGTGCAACAAGAAGAAAGAGTGCTTGAAATTATTGAAGATAATCCAGGTATTAGTATTAGAAAAATTGGGAATGAAGTGCGGCTCTGTCAGGCTAGTTCATGGAGGATACTAAGAGAAGAACAACTCTACCCGTTTCATTCAAAAAAGGTGCAGGCTCTTTATGACGATGATCGGCCGAGACGGTTGGAAATGTGCAATCAGATCCTAGCTAAGTATGAACACGATAATCGATTAATTGGCGTCATATTATTCACTGACGAAGCTGGTTTCACTCGTGATGGCATAACAAATCTACACAACATCCACACATATGCTTACGAGAACCCAAACAATGTGGTAGAAACGAAACATCAGCGTAGATTTTCACTAAATGTGTGGGCAGGGATAATAGGAGATTACCTTATTGGTCCTCATTTCTTTGATGGCCCATTAACTGGTGGCGTATACTTAGATTTTATCCAAAATCGTCTCCCATTGTATCTGGAAGATGTGCCATTGGAAGTAAGGGCCAACATGTGGATCCTCCAAGACGGAGCTCCTCCCCACTTTAGTATACGTGTCCGACAGTATTTGAATGCAACGTATCCTGAGCGATGGATAGGACGAAGTGGACCATTGGCATGGGCAGCGAGGTCACCAGACCTTAATCCTATGGATTTTTTCGTTTGGGGTCATTTGAAACAATTGGTGTACGATATTCCAGTAATCAACGTCGAGGATCTTCGCTTCAGGATAATCGAAAAGTGCCAAATTATTAAAGAAACACCAGAAATTTTTCATCGAGTTAGGCGACATTTTTTGAAGTGTTAGGAAATGTATTGAAGAAAATGGGGGACATTTTGAGAATCTTTTTTAGTTTGTTTAGTACTGTTTCATTAATTTTTATCAATTAAATGTATATCGCAATAATCCATAATATGAATATTTACTGATTAGCCATTATTAGTTATTTTAAGATTATAAATTAAATAGTTTAAAAAGCGAATTTATTTGATGTTAAACTGACAGCTCTAGTATACTTTGATAGCTATTTACCTGGTAGCTGGTGGTAATGAAATGAGAAAAGTAAATTTACCACTTAATTTTTAAGGGTGATTTACGTCTAAACCGTTGGGTTTAGCGATGTAAATAAAGAGCACCTTTTTTAAAGGCCTGGCATCAGTCTTTCAGAAATTATGCCAAAAACTACTGTAGCTGTCAACACTAAAAAATTATGACAAAAAAACAATTTTCAATGTAGGTAAAGTGCCCTCTAGCGGCAAACAATCAATGTGAATTGTTACTAAAATTATGAAGCGCAGAAGACTTAGCCTATCTTTCAAATATTAGTCAAATCGGTTTTCCTGTAAGCGAGTAATTCAAAAAACAAAAAATAAAAACTTGAACTTGGACGGCTTGTAACTCGAAAACGAATGACATTTTGAAAAAAAATTATATGAAGCTCTACCCTTATTTTGTCAAGTAGAATCACCCCCTTAAGTTTCGTGATCGATTTTTGAATCACCCTGTATATTAAAAACTATAGCATCATAAGCAAAACAAAACTGACGACCTAGAACACTGATTCCCAAAATCGCCCATACGGACCCTAGAGATCGACTGCGACCTGCAAGGGATCCTTGTCAACGAAAAAAATTGGGGCGGTTCGACAGCGGATTCTATATCAACAGATCATCAACAAAATTTAGGGGTTCCGTAAATCTCTTAATGTACCTAACAAATATTATACTTACATACTTACAACTGGTCCAGCGAGAGAACACTCATGCGTCATCAATAATATTCATCTGAACTAAATCAAAATGGATAAGTCAATACAAATGTTGATATTCATAAAGCCGTGCCTATTGCACCGATGAACGGAACTAGATATTACACTGAAAATTCCGTTATATGATCGGATTCACCATTAGGAAAAGGGAAAAATTGCAACATTGGTTTAGGAAGTGAAATTGTCAGTGAAATAAAAATGAATAGATTTATTGAAGAAATAAAAAAATATCACAAAATGTAAAGAAAACCAACTATATGTAAATTTTTGAATAGTCAAATAAATCACTTATTTGTATACTAATAAGGTATATTTCATTTTGGGATTACGATACTTTTAACGTATAAAGACTTGCAAATTGCGTTTATACGCGCGATAGCAAACATATCTGGACTTTAACCAGTGCTGCAAGGAAATGGGCGCAGACACGGATTTCTGAAAATAAAATGGATGACACACGGTCATAGAGCTGTCAAACGAAAAATGTTTGGAGTATATTCTGCGCCATTTTGGGTAAAAGTGACGTTTTGGCACGTCAAATTAACCGTCAAAAGTCAAAAAATAGAGTCATTGTTGTTATTATTGTGAAGTAATCTTTGTTTTTCCCTGGATTAAATTTATTTTATATAACTTAACAACCAAGTAATATGCACCAAGCCATCAGTCAAATATTTAGGTGTAAATATAGACCACAAAATTATCTTAAATTGGCACTTCAAAAATGTATACAAAGGGCCAAATACCTTAGGAGTCTAATATACAAAGAAAAAGGCATATCAAGAAAAACAACTCATATATACAAAGCAATATACTGACTTTAATGGGAATACATAGCCCCTACATACAGTAATTGTAGGAAGCCAGCACTCATAAAACTTGAAACAGTAGAAACCACTGCTCTATATAGTATGACTAAAATCCATCGTCCTAGCTATCCACCAATCAATTATTGTATGAATTCACTAAACATCCAGCCGATTATTACAAGACTTCTTGTCCTGATAACTAAGTTTGAAAGAAAACCTGAAACTTGACTGGTGATAGAGGAACTGTGTACATCCAGGGGCTGGAACCATAGGCCAGCCAGAAGACCTCCATTAATGATACTATTCAACCTTTAATATACTTTTTTATTATTTTGTGAAGATTTGTAGGGGCTTAAAGAGCAAACGTACTATAAATAAGCTTTTTATTCTGTACGACCTCATTTGTTGGCCTGTAGGGTTCAAATTTATATGTTCTAATAAATTATAATCATA
This sequence comes from Diaprepes abbreviatus, assembly GCA_034092305.1. Classification (NCBI taxonomy): domain Eukaryota; kingdom Metazoa; phylum Arthropoda; class Insecta; order Coleoptera; family Curculionidae; genus Diaprepes; species Diaprepes abbreviatus. The sequence continues at coordinate 1,071,383 of JASJET010000037.1, read as the reverse complement.
ATAATATTTACCAAAGAACCTCCTGCAGAACATCAAGGGACTGGGCCTTTGTGAGCATCTGTATAAGCCGATGCAGAAAGCAATTCTCCTAGCAACCGCGCGAACCGTCCGAAAGTTCGTAGAAAACACAGCAGACCACGTCACCAAGGACCCGATAACATGGAAAGGGTTCCCACAGAGCGTCATACTTTTGGTGTCTTTGTATGCCTGGTATGAGTGAATAATCCCTGGAGGGAGTGCGAAGCCGTTTGGCTTGTAAATCAAATAATAATTTATTTAATTGTAGTGTAGTATAGTGTTTAACACAGCGTAAGGAAGTAAAATATTGCATTTAACATTATTTGAATATAAAATTTAATGTTACTTATTTAAATAATGCAGAGTGCGTTACGCGGCACGATGTCGAAGATATTATGATGAGCATCAACGCGGCAACATGTCTGTTGTTACATTTACATTTTATAATATTCCCGACTCACCGCGTTATGCTTGGGATTACCAAAGGAACACTTCAGTTGTCAAAAACACGTTTAATTTGAAATAATTGTAAAAATTTACCATTGGAAGGGTGGGGAGAGGTCTAGGGAAAACAGAAAAAATTGGTTTGTGTTCTACAGGATAGAACCTCTGAACTAGAAGGTCGAACCTCCATTGGAACTAGACGGGATTTAAAAATTAAAACCTATTTAGTGCAGCTTGTTAATAAAGAACTTATTTACAGTATTGAAATAAAAAGAATAATTGCCATTTATGTTCGATTAAAACTTTCACACACACTATTCCGGACTTCAAAATCTCTGTACGTTCAATAACATCATTGTCCACCAACATTAAAACTACAAATACTCATGTAAAAAGAATCTTTTCTCAAAACCATGTAAGTGCTTAGTGCTCGGGGGGGGGGGGGGGGAGAGAGAGAGGGGGGGACAATTTCTGTTTATCATCCAGAAGATTCGTCCTAGAAAAAATCAAGTACATTGGTTTTGCTTGAATCAGGTGGGGCAATTCGTCATTTTTCATTCATTTGAAATTTTGGTTTCTGTTACTTAAATATTTTTAAATCACTGTAGAGCAGGACCTGCAAATCCTACACGCTCTAGCTTGTATCAGTAATTTGTCCCTATTTACTGTCTTGAATTCTCATTTCAAGGCAAAAAATGCAGCTCAAACTGCCTAAGCTTTTGTCGAGGAATACAAAGCGAGTAGCCCCAGTGATATTTATTGCTCGAAATTGAATTTCGAATGAAAAAATCTCCCGAATAATTACTCTCGTATTGAATTACTCGATAACCGAGTACTCGATTATTTGGATTAGAACATTTTCCCAACACTAATTCTTATTTTTCATATGATATTATTACTGTCACCTATGAAATACAACTCTAATTAATATATATAATTTTACCAAATCCTGTAATTTAAAATGATTCACAAAAGTGCCATCTGTTATTTTTAAATATAACTTTTAAAAGAGATTCCTTCATTATTTAAAGCTTTTAATGTCGAAATCTAAAAATGTGTAAATCTGAAATACCGATAAATTTTTAGATCTTGTTACTTGATTTCATTTTAAATTTTAAAATAAACTGAGAAAATCTGTATTAAATAAAGGCAGATATTTTCGTTTCATTGTACCAAATAATGAGTTTCTAATAAAAGATTTTATAAATCTATGATTTCGATATTAAAATTTAAGCGCCATCTCTTGCTCAAAATAAATATAATAATTTTTTGACATAGATGACATAGCCAATACAACAGTCTCCGATATAGAGTCATTTTCGAGAAAAAGTTTGAGCTCCCACGAATCAGCCCATTTTAACGGTAGATTCAACAACGCACTATTAAATAGTACCATTATTGACTTTGAATCATCAAACATTTTAAATAGGTAACAGCTATTTATAATCAAATCTCGTATCGTGACTGAGATTACGTGTAGTTTTGACGTAAATTCAACGTTTATCTTAAATCTATTTTTAAATTCAACCAGTAACGATTTAAACGACTTCACCTGTCAAATTGTGCGTAGGAATATTCGTCCGATTCCTTCCCGCAAAAGATCTGCCAGTTGAATCATCTTACATGTGGTGTTCGCCGGCTTATTAAATAAAAAACGTGAATAACTCGAGTATAACGTTTCATAATATACACTGAACAATGGAAACTATGCATCAAGAAACAATTCAACTCATACAAGTCCTTGAAAAGACAGTCTCACCGGGTAAGTACAAAGTTGCAGCTCGTCAGGTTGCCAATTAACTTCCATGTCATTTTTGTTCTTGTTTATTAACTATATTAACTTTAAAATAAGTTTAATCTGCGGGAATATTGCATTGATAAGGCTTGGCTAATAAACATGATAACCTTCAATTGAAATGAGGTCATTACCCTATTTATTTCAACTAAATTTTCCACAGGAACATTCTTTCAAGGGGCCATTAGATAACATTATGTTTTTCTTTTCATTCGTAATAGTCTAGAAAACTGCGCGTTTTATGTACAAAAGGAATCCTGCATGATTTACTAATTAATTAAGAATGAGCAATTTAATTTGATAAATAATTATTTTATACCAGATAAATCAATGAGTAATGTTTTGTCCAAGTGATAAAAATGAAGGGCAGAATATCTTATCTACAGTATGACCCCCATGGGAAGAAAATTATAAAATGCACTGCATATTTTAGGATGATCATAAAATTTCAAAATTTTTAGCTAAACTTTTACAATTGCTTCTTTAATAAATCATCTGGCTACCACATAGCTTAAGATATTTTATGAGTAGTTAAGCCCAAACAACTTCAAATTTAAAAAATGGTAAATCAGTTTAATAATCATAATAACAAAAATAATTTTATGGTTCATATGAGGCAGTTAAATAGTATGTCTTCTTGACAAAGAAAGACATTACCATACATTTTTTGATGAACACTTGAATTAAAAACACTTTATTTTAGAAAAACATAATGCATACCAAGTGATACCACAACTAGTCAGTGGCCATTGGAGGCATCTGTTTGTCAAATTTTACTAAATGTTGACTAGTTACAAGGATACTCCTTAACTTAAAATTGTCATATACTGATCCGTTTCTGCATGAGTTGTGGTGTCAACACAAAATTTAAGAAAATTGACTTTCAATTAGGAATATCTAATTTAAAATAATACAAAGTTTAGTAGAAAAATATCTCATTTTGCTTATCCCAGCTGGTCATTTGTACAAACAAACAATGTCCAATCACACAAGGTGTCAAGCCTTTACATTATTGTAAACTGCTTAGTCTACGCACATACAAACTGCTTAGTTTGTTGCATGAAGATGTCTTTAATTGTAACATATTAATTCAATCTATTCAATTTATTTGTTGGTAAAAGAAGTGATTATTTTCTCAATATCATTAAGATAGAAATAACAGTGATACATTAGAGAACATATACCCCTTTTTCATCTCTACTAAAATTGAATCCCAAAAGATAATAAGATACTTTTACTCAAAAGATTGTGGGCCTAATTTCTTACCCCCCGACTTTAACCAGTTCAGAGATATGCTTAATGATCAAGAAAAAAAATTACTTTTTCCCTCAATTAAACTTGGATTTTAATAAATATTGAGAGAAATGTGTTTGCCTTATGAACAATATACAAAGCTAATTTCTTATATGTAGTTTTGATAGATTGAAAATAGGTTTGTTTTTGGAGAAAATAACTTTCCCCCTTTTTACCCGTTTTGGGAATGAATTTGGAAAAATCTCCTGGGTAATGTTTAAGTCAGAGATAGCCAATTTTCATATTTCTGACTTCAGCAGTTTCAACTGCCATTTGAAGAGTTTTTTGAATTTTGACTTGAATGAGGTCAGAATGGTAGTGAACGAATGAACAAAAGGTGGTGATCATCAATGCCTAGGCCTTGTTGGGTCCTTTATATCTCACCATTGCTGCAGGTCATTCAAGGCCAATCTGGGCGCCAGGATCTCTAGATAATATTTTGCAGAGGCAGGATGCTGAGGGCGTACTTTCTATGCTCTCACAGTATTTCTTCCACACGTTCCTCTGTAAGTCTCTTGTAATTTCTCAGGGCAGTTTTATATTCTTCTCAGTTTTAGCGCTGTTTTTAAAAACTTCCGAACGTTTTTCCGGTGGTTCTCAGTTTAGAGGTTCCACCACGATATCTTGGAATTCATTGGTCTTGTCTTATTTGACAACTAGCCTCAATTTAATCATGAAGTGCGTCACTGATTTGTTTGGTAGTGAGTCAGAATGGCAGTTACAATCCTCTACTTTGGTAATCTGATCAATTTTTTGATTTCGTATCACTGGAAGGGGTGATTGCACACCGTGAAACTGCGTTTTTTGGTGGAGGAAATTCAGTGTCTTACAGCGCCCTCATGTTTGGGTTTTTGAAAAAAAATTGTTTGGTGTACCTTTAATCCCTAATGAAAAACGTGAAAAGTCGGATGCGACGGATCAAAGCTCCGTTATTGTAGGTCGTTGTTATGTTAAAATCCGATCTCACGCAACCTCGTCATGTATCATGATATGTTGATGATGCAGCGTGACAAAGCATGATAACATTGTATGTGCTTCATTTTAAGAGTGGATAGAAAGGTTCCAAACTATTTCTAGTTTTTGTTATTTGCAACATTACTTTAGTAGGTCTTAATGTTTTTATATTGCGTCATAGTGCAGTTATAAGCAAATTAACATATAGATGTATTTTATAAAAATAGAGATAAAAATTTTGTTCGAGTTCGAACTGATTTTACAAAGTACAGATTTTAGATTCACTATTGAAGGTTCCAGAACTGTAACAGAGACAATAATAAGTGTGTTACGGAAATTTTAAAATTGTTCATTAAAAGTATTGGTTATGAAACATAATAAATTGAAGAAATAAAATACTTTGAAAAAATGCAGTTAAAGGAACAAGATATCTCCAAAACTATATCTAATTTTCCCCATTCTAGAAAGCAAATTATTCACTATGAAATAATGCAACTTTGTCTTTGCAAAATCTTGTGGACATAATTGCAAGTAAAATATGTTTTAAAAATTAATTAGTTTTTTTGAACATTTATCTTGAAACTCACCATTGTAGAGATATTAAATCGTTTATTGTTGTGAGCCTTTATTATGGTAACATCTTTGAGGGAATTTTTTTAATAAGACTGCATTTTTCTATTTATTTGTATAAATCAATCAGTTTTAAAATGTCTTCCAACGTTTTATGATGCATAATTATTTTTCTGTCTATTTATTGTCCTTTTAGCTCATTCATTGCCTTTATCATTCCTTTCTTCTATGTTTTACTAGGTCTTCCAAATTTTTTGCAATGTTATATCCATTCAATAATGTTCTGCAGTAGTCTTTGTCTGGTGTTCTTTATACATGGCCACATCAGCTACATTGTTTTAATATTATTATCTTCAGCTTCACATTAATGAGACATAAATGTTAATAACATTTAATTTCTTTCCAATATCGGTGACTCACCGAATTCAGTTCAAGCATCCGATTACTCTTGTAGTTTTCAATATGAATTAAATGTTTTAAACCACAACAGGCAGGAAGTTAATTAATTTAATTTTTGTGGCTGTATTCCCATGTTCTCTTTTTATTTTTTTTTTTACTTTTTGGTTTTGTTAATTTTTTTAAATCTTTTCTATTTTTATTCGACACACCTTTGATTATTTTGTTCTACCTTGTAGTAATATTAAATTATTGTTATAACCGTGACCATCTTTATTTAATAACATATCAAAATCTTATTTTCACCTCATTCTGTTATTATTCTAGACAAAAATGATCAGGGACAAGCATCTTCTTTTTTGGAACAAGCAGCTTCCACCAACCTCTTGGGTTTTATCAAGACCCTTTCAGACATCTTAAGGCATGGCGGCAACAGTCCCGTCGCTCGTATGGCCGCGGGTCTGCAGCTAAAGAATCAACTGACAGCCAAAGATGCAAATGTCAAAGTGCAGTACCAGCAGCGGTGGCTTGGTTTTCCAGAAGAAATTAGAGGATACATTAAAAAGAATGTATGTAATCTTCAGTTTTTTTACTAGATATTGAATAATATGAAACAAATATTGTTTCAAAGTTAACCATTTTAAACTTACAGTTCTATTTTTTTTCCTCACTAGGTTGTTGGAGCTCTTGGCACTGAAACCAACCGCCCATCGTCAGCCGCCCAATGTGTTGCCTATATTGCTGTTACTGAATTGCCTCAGAGACAATGGCCAGACCTTATCTCAACCTTAGTAAACAATGTGGTCAATGCCACTTCAGAAATGCAAAAAGAAGCTACATTAGAGACCATAGGATATATTTGTTCTGTAAGTAATCTGTATCAAACATCAGATTTAAATTCTCCTGCTAAATAACCTCGCAATAATATATCCCATGTTTCTGAATTTAATAATGTGTAAAGTGTGAATTAGGATCATTACAAATATTTTATATTTATACATTACAGGAAATTGACTCAGACGTCCTTGTTTCCCAATCAAACGATATTCTGACTGCCATAGTCCATGGCATGAGAGTGGCTGAACAAAGTAATCACGTGAGGTTAGCAGCAACGCGTGCTCTCCTTAACTCCCTTGAATTCACCAAAGCTAATTTTGACCAACCCACAGAGAGGAACTATATTATGGAGGTTGTGTGTGAGGCCACACAGTCACCAGACACACAAATAAAGGTACATGTTCATTTTTATACCTCAATGCTAACTTTTTTAATTTAAATACTGAATTTTGTGTTCATAACATTTTTTATTATAACCTACAAATTTATTAATATTTTTCTTAAAGGTTTTTTATTATTGTCAGATAAACTAAAGTCAAAGAAACTGTCTCATAGTATGTGTGTATTTGTTGTATGTTCAGATATAATTTTATTACTGTTATTGCTACATATTAACAACTAGTTTGAAGAACTACCAATTAAATTAACATGGTTTTAAGTAAAGTACACAACATTTTGTTAAAAAATGGCTGGAAGATTTAAGAATTGAACTGAAAAATATATAAAAAAAATACCATAAATTGACTTATTTGTTTATTATCTAAGTACATAAAAGGCAAATGGTACAGTGAACAAGAAATACATGTGCAAATCAAAAAAACAGCAAATGACAATAGACAATTATGTGATAAAAATTTTAAAACATTACACTAATCGAATTTTGAAAAAGATTCAGAAATAAAGCAACAACTTAAACCAAGAGTAAACAATAAAAAATACACATTTCACAAGTTAAAAAAGCTTTAATAAAATCTTTTGGAAATAAACAATTAAACTTAACATTATAATGCCACTTTTCTGCAATTATTATTAATGTCTACAAAAATAAGTTCATTATGAAAAGCCATGGCTCTGTTCATTATATCATTTTGTCCCAAATCTGTCCAGCTATAACTACGTGAAAATGCTTTGTCGAGTTTTGTCATTTGAAAAGGAACTCCAAAGTTAGACATATTAGCGATTCTAGGCAGTCAGCTCTATTACTAAGTAATTTATGACCTAGGGAAAGTATAATTTGATTCTACGCTTTTCAAGCGAATCAAAACTTAGAATAATTAGACGTTCAGAAGGTGGGTGCGACGATTTATGCATATTCAGTTGAAAGAACCAAAAATTGGAAAACTTTTTGTACTTGCTCAGTTTTATTTACGTATGTTGTATAAATAGAAACCTAAAAAGTACAGTAGTATTTGAAGCGACTCCTAACTAGAGAAAAGTATAATGCTTTAAATACTACAATATTTTTTAAACGTCAATATCCTAAAAGCTTTAGAAACTATCCAGTTGACGTGGATAACAAACCTTAATTCACTATCAATTTTAATCCTGAGATTATTTATGGTTGTGACAAGGACTGTCTCGCACTCTCCAATATAATGGTTGTGTACTACTGGCCCCATTCTTTTAGTACTTATTACTAGAAGAGATAACCTTACATTTTACTATCTGCAAATTCACGAATTTTGCATGGCACCATGCATTGAAACGAGTAATATCAGACTGTGAAAGATAGCGTGTAAAGTAAAAGAGCTCTTGCAGAATCATTGCTTGTTCTTTCAATTAATGCCTTTCTGTTGTTATCCTTTTTGTATTTGAATCCTAGCTCCTTACACAACATTTAAAGATGATTTACCTATAGACAATCTCTTTGTTAGTGAGTTCAGTATTTAACTTTTTAGAATAACATGTTTTTCTAAAAATAGAAAAGACATTACGATTATTAAATATAGATCATTTATACCACCTTCAAGATTAGCTTATATTATCAGAGAGATAATACTCACTTTCTTGGTACATATTGACGGTAACTTTTTTAATTTAATTTTAATCCATTTTGGTTCCTTCTGGAAAATCTGTCGTTTTTTTCAACTAAATCTATTTTTTCCAGGAATTAACTGGATTTTTTTCTTTCCTTTTTCCTTAACATTTTAAGAGTAGTGGTTGATACTCTCTAGAAATGATACCTAATTGAAAATGATTATTTCTAAAAATAAAATTATTTTCCCACCTCTTGGGCAGATGAAACCGATTCTACAGGACCACCGTTTCTCTTCTCTAACTAAAAATATTCGCACAAATTAAGCACAAACTGTTGTGCTTGCCCCTTAAGAGTTTCATTACTCATTTTCTAAGCGGAAAAATCGAATCTCATTACTTTATTCTGATTTTTAATGCCTGATTATTGCAATTAGTTAAAACAGTGCGAAATGCATTTTAAAATTATGTACGTGTGTCGGGTATTTAGACACCGGTAACAGATTTGAAATATTAATGCATTTAAATAGATGAAATGACTCATTTGTCTCGGTTGTCTCTTTCTAATTTGCATTATCCATAATGCCAGATTTTTTGCGACGCATGACTTGTATTTAAAAAATTATCTTTTTTGTTTTCTGTGCGTTTTTTATTTACAGACAACTTAAAATGAGCATGTAATAAAACTGTCTTTGATATGTTTGAAGATTGATGAAGCACAACTTTATTTAAAATTTCTGCCTCTTTAGGTAACGGCGCTTGAATGCCTTGTGAAAATAATGTCATTATACTACCAGTATATGGAACCATACATGGGACCAGCGCTATTCCCTATCACGTTAGAAGCGATGAAATCAGAAAATGATGCTGTGGCACTACAGGTAATGACATATTTTAAGGAATTTAGATTGTATTGGAAAAGTAGCCTTCAAGCTGATTAAAATTTTAACTCTTTTTAGGGTATTGAGTTTTGGTCTAATGTCAGTGACGAAGAGGTTGATTTGGCCATAGAAGATACTGAGGCTCAAGAAGCTGGCAGGCCGCCTTCTCGGTAATTATTATCTTTTTATGTATGCAAAATATTACTGGTCTCTGTGTCAACAAACATAGCTTTATAAAAGGTGGAGAATTATATTAATATTATTATTAGTAATGAAAGAAAATAACCTGTTATTTCTCAAGGAATCTCTAATATTTTTGCTTTTAATAAGTAAAGCTTATACAGGGTGTTAGGATAATGGCTTAGAATACTTAGGGAGGTGATTCTAAATGGTAAAATAAAAGTAATAAGTCATAAAAAAAAAAATCTAAAACTCAGTACTTCTTGAGTTACATACAGCCTGTCAAAGTTCTTTTTTTTTTCTTATATTTAACATCTCGCGGTGAGTTTTTAACTTGTCACGTTTATATTTTGTACAGGGATTATGCTTAATGATTTCTATCACTCTGTTATAAAAATGTTTCTTAACTGTGCCACCAGTGTTTTTTTTTTTTTTTTTTTTTTAATAGATACTGGAAAAAAGGTCAGGTTATTTTGAAGACAAAAGAATGCCTGATAAAAAAGGTAGTCAAGCGATAAACCACACCTTTTAGATGCAAATTGAAATTAAAATTTTTTTACCAGTAAAATCGGTTTTTCAAATGTAAGGAAAAATCACGTTACTATGCTTCAAATTTAGCTAAATCTGACAAATATTAAAAAAAAAAAGTTTTATTTGGAAAAAATAGTTTATAAGTAAAATTTTTATTTTGACCATCTTATGGTCTTGTCAGTGGTCGAAACGCGTATGGAGATAGAACCAGAGTTGTATTTGCAGGAAATAAACTGTTTGTATATATCCTTCCTTTAACTGCTTGAAAGAAGAATACATATAGGCAAATTATTTAATTTGATTTTTTTTTTAAATTTACACTTTCTTTTACCGTGTAGAATCACCTTTCCAAGTATCCCGATGTATTATCTGAACACTCTGTATTATCGAGTCTAACATATGATTTATTTATATTTCAGACACCTTACTTTTTGGCTGAATACCTATAGTTCCGATGAACAGTATGTATTATCAAATACGAATATAACCTCACATTTAACTTTATAAGTATTTAATATTATTCACAGAGGCTGGCAATATATTTCTATAACTACGCAAAACATGAATTTTATAAATTAAAATATTTTAACATTATCCAAGGTAGTACCTAACAGCTGTATACCTTAAGGTGAACTAATATTGTCAAAGGGACTATTCAAACTACATAGACGTATATTTCTTTGTACATGAGAAAAAAGCGATTTTAACGCTGTATAAAATTGGTTGAAACTTTTCGCCGCTAAAATTGAATGTTTCAATGAGTACAAAAAAATATTTATATACTTTAAGGTGAACTAATGTTGTCAAAGGGACTATATTTATATTATTCAAACTACAAAGAGAGATATTTCTTTGTACATGAGAGAAAAACGATTTTAACGCTGTATAAAATTGGTTGAAACTTTTCGCCGCTAAAATTGAATGTTTCAATGAGTACAAAAAAATATTTATTGGCCCTACTGATTCAATATTTATAGATGTACAAACGCCGCTATCAGGCGCCGTGAAAAACGTCTCCGTCTACAGTTGGGTAACACTAAAAAAAAAAGTTTTGTATTGTGTTAGCCGTTACTTGATGGAAATACATTATATAATAGTTAAATAATACAACGTATTATAATCTCCACTATATTACATTAACTATAACAATCGTTTCAACACACAGTGTCTTCTTCAGATGGTAGATAACATCTAAACAAAGTAAAGACTACTACATTCAAAAAGATATTTACCTGTGTCATCCAAATTTACAAGTCTATAAAGTTATAAAAAAACCAAAAGAGTTCTAGGTGGTAATTTTTTAAGATCTATCATCTAGAAGAGTGCAGTACAAGAATATTTTATTGTAATTTCCCATCTTTGAATGGAAAATTCAATTTACCTGTGACAGCATAGTACTTGGAGTTATTTTTTAATACAGCAGTAATGTTCTAAACATAGTTCATGCTGGGTCATTTAACCCCTAAAAATTTATGGTGGGCATTGTAGTCTGAATACATGTGCCTTAATGTAGCAATGAAGTGCAGATGGATAAAGAAAACAACTACCCATCTTAAAAAGATTCAAACTAGAAAACACGTTTCAGTATTTTTTGATTAATATTGAAATTTTCGAGTTTACCTTGAAGAATATTTTTTATTTTTTTTCCATTCTGGGAAGTACTTGATATAAAAAAAATTACCAATGGTAAATTTTCTACTTAATTCTGATTTTATTTTCTTAGAGTCTCTCGTCACTATGCCAAAGGCGCCCTCCAATTCATTGTACCAATTTTATTACAAAAATTAACCAAACAAGAAGAACTAGACGACGAAGACGATTGGAACCCTAGCAAAGCAGCTGGTGTTTGTCTTATGCTACTTGCCACCTGTTGTGAGGATGAAATTGTTCCCCATGTCTTGCCCTTCATTAAAGGTATATAATGCAAGACTTTTGTTTTTATATGGTTTCTTCTAATTCTTATTTTTTACAGATAACATTAAATCCGATAATTGGAGATTTAGGGACGCCTCTCTCATGGCGTTTGGATCGATATTGGGAGGTTTAGAAAATGCAACTCTAAAACCTTTAGTAGAACAAGCTATGCCAACACTTATTGAGCTTATGTATGACAATAGTGTAATGGTAAGTATGGAATTTATGAAATTTTTAAGCCTATACCGGGTACTAGTAATTTTTAGTGCATTTTTTCTGTTTAGAGAACATATATTTTATTGCTACCAAAATATGAACTTTTTATCATTCTATCTATAACCACATAATAAGTAACTATCAACAAAAATTCATTTATAAAGTCGTTAGATTTTCTGTAACCACAGTCGGCGCTGCACGAATTTCATCGTGAATTGCTGGTACACCATAGACGTCCGTTCGTTGTTGGGCCTTGTTGGATAATTTTAACATAATTATGTGACTATTTTATTTACTTTAGGAACAATATATATTTAATAGTTATTTAGTTATACTACACCAGGCCTAAATTAACCATTTGTTCAGAATAGATGTGTTTGGAGCACAGATTGCGATAAATGTTACGTTAATATTTGGGATAGTTCTTCTTAAACTGACTAGAGATAGAAAAGTTTTAATTCATGATTATATTAAAATTACGAATGTAAACGAAAAGGCTAAACTAATAAATTTGAGTGGACAGTTACTCAGAGACAAATACAGATATCCAAAATACATTTTAAAGAGAAAGAGTAGTACTTTAAGTTGTCACCATCAGTTTTGCGAAGAAAATTTATCCATTGATGTTATATAACTTCAAAGGGTAAAATATCTCGAAATCCTGACGTGCTGGCAAAATCTGGTGATCAGATTCACATCCAACGCGACAAAAGCCCTCGGAAAAGTGTAGTCTCGTTCTGGAGATGAGTACAAATTAGTCGACCTATCTAATTTTTTGGCATTAAAAAATGTAACTTTTAATATAAATATACATATTAATTTGAAAAATCGTTAATATTGTTATGTCTTGGTGAAAATTTATTCAAAAAGAAAAGCAGTTTTAAATTTCAAATATATTTTTACAGTGGTATTTAACTATCAAAAGATGATCCACAACTGTAAAGATAGTTTATATTCTGTTCTAATCCTGCTAGGTACCTCGTCTTTAATTTTCTATTTTTTCTTCTTCCAGGTACGTGATACTGCTGCTTGGACATTTGGCAGGATATGTGAAATTATCCCTGAAGCGGCCATCAACGAAACATTCTTGAAACCACTGTTAGAAAGTTTAATAACGGGTTTGAAAGCAGAACCAAGAGTAGCTGCAAACGTTTGTTGGGCATTTTCAGGTAAAAATATTTGATTTTTATTTATTTACTTTAACCTTATATTTTTATACTTTTTTTTTTCTGTAGGTTTGGCTGAAGCCGCTTATGAAGCAGCTGCTTGTGAAGCAGCTGGAGGAGATGACACTGCGCCTGACACGTACTGTTTATCTCAGTATTTCGAATTTATTGTACAAAGGTACGATTTTTTGATTATTAATACTATATTGGTGGTTCTCAGTTAAGTAGTTTTTATTGAGGTATATCTATTTTTTGTTTCCAAAAAAATTCCTAGAGAAAAATTTTTGTTTATTTTTTTAACAATAATTTTTGAAGCAGCTCAATTCCTAAATGACATGTGATTACTGTTGTTACATTGTTTGCTAAAGGTGTAATCCGTAGTGACGACCGTTTTAATAGTATAATTTCAGGTTTTTTTTTTTACAGGATAAGTGAAAAATATTAGAGTTTTGTTTTTCATGTAAAAATATGTTTAATTTATTTAAAATACAAAGAAACTACCTGTGTGTAGAAGCTAAGGCGTTCGAGGCGGAGTCCTAAACGGTGAAGATGATTGCAGTCCTCTGCAGAATCTGAAACACAAATTTCAAAATTGTTATTAATTGTTAAGCTATTGGCTATCATCCACAGCGTCGAGAGATTAAAATATTGGAAATTATGAAAGTTATGTAAATACAAAGAGAAATGTGCCATTCTTGAGTGTTTTTTTTTTAAGTTAATGCTGCTTTAAAAAAAAATGAAAATTTTTTGAAGACAATCGCGCTATCGACGATAGCGGCAAGTGTACTGAATGTACTATAAAAGTTTCAAGTAAATTGATTCAGTAGACCTCAAGATATGATTGTTAACGATTTGAAAAACTTGGTTTCCAGGGAAGCAGGTTTCAAGTTTTGGAATACACTTACAGGGTAACAAATGTACTTTAGCATAGCCTGCTATGTCTAGGCCGTACAGACTTCCTTCCTCTTCTACAAAAGTCTCCAACTGTAATGCTCTTTCTTTCTCGGCTCTACTCTAATCTTTTTTGCCGCATCGTTCAAGCGCAACTCCGAGCGGTGGATCCTATCGTTGTCTAGAGTTTCAGCGCACGTTGCTGCTTCTTCTCCAAAGGTTCATAGCCTTTATTAAATATAATAATTCTTAGCGATGTAGCAATTTTAACCACTTTAATTCCTTAATCTTGGTATTTAGGAACGAAGGACCAAACGAGCGAATTCAAAAATTCATTCCAATTCTGCGAATAAGCTCCAAGAGGTCTGCTCAATAAATTGTCCGATGATAAATCTTTGTAAATTAGCTTGATGACTTTGAGAACCTGTGCATTTAAAGATGGACGACTGTTTGAATATAGATGGGTTTTTGGTAGCGTCAGCCTGACGCCACTTACATAAGCTTGTTTCACCCAAAGGGCGATACATATTCTGTCGCTTTTCATCAGAAGAACTCGAATGGTAGTACGTGACCCACATTGCCTCCCTCATTTTTTTCTACAGAATTTGAATTTCTCTTAATAGCCAAGCCGTATACTTTGTCAATTCGCCGATAATTTTGTCACTGATGCCTTTGTTTCCTTTTTAAGCATTCCTTATTCCTGTCTCCATTCGCTGTTCAATGTGACGCACTCTCTTTTTCGAACATTAAGCTCTTCTTAAGATGTACAGTTCAGGATCCGCTTGAACTTTTTGCTATATCCATCTTCAACATATACGGAATACTTTATCCCGTGCTTTTCTTCAGACCGAGCAGAAACTCGATGTTACAACTGTATCGATCACTATTCGTCTTGAATATCTAATCAATATTGATACTCCAAACAAAGAAGAAAACCCTCTTTACTTCCAAGTACCATCACCGGAAATGATTGAATGATTTTCTGGATTACCAGCTGCCCTGTTCTTCTCTTTTTTTCCTCGCACTTTAAAAAAAAACAGTCGATGAAACAATATGAACGTTATCAACACAAAAGTACTAGACGGTATTTGAAAATCCTTTGCAAATATCCATAAATCCGCGAAGCACGAAACGCAAAACTAAGCGCTGATTTATATGCGTCGCCGATCAGTGAACAAGAGTTGATAAGTTCGTCACAGCACTTACATCGCATCAAAAATTTAAATCCAGTGCCACATTTATTGGTTTGATAAAATCTCATGTCCCGCTTGTACGCCTTGCACATTCCTCTTGCAGATATTGCTGAGAACACAGCAACAAAAGGAAGGATATAATATGTAAAATTTAGCCGAATCGCGACTCCTGTTGTATTTCCGCTCCGAATTTTTTCAGCTGACGTGCTTCCTAACAATGTTACGCTTTCAACCGTGGTTTGATTTTCACGCAATTTTCGTTTTTTGCATCTCGGGGGTGAGTACCAATGCCTACACCCTTTTCTGCCCCTTTAATACTAAATAAATTTAATAAAAGCGCAGAAATACTTCAAAAAAACACATGACAGATGGAACTTCGAAGGCGTTATTGAAAAACTGAGTTCTGTAAACTCTTAAACTATTATCACGACTGGAAGAATATTCCAGATGTCACCATAAAATCTGTTATGAGCTTTAAAAGGGAGCGAAATTAGGCTAAAAAAGGAAGGCTTTACAAATTTTTCACTTCATATCCTTGATTTTTTCACATGAATGTCTTGGATAAAGTAACAGAAGAGGTTTCACATATCATGCTTCAAAAAAAAACTGTATTTTTTAAAAACAATTAGGCCGAGAAAAACGATTTTTTTCTTTATTATGGGAAAACTACAGAATATAGAGAAAAATTACTTTTTGATTGTAAAAATCGCTTCATAAACAAAAAAGTTATTGCAAAAAACACGTCGTATATGCTTTTTTTTAATTTTTATTATATTTTTTGTGGGCAGGAAAATATTTTCTGTATATTATACGAATATAAAAATGTTTTAATAATTTTATTTATAATTTGTTCCATTAATTAAATTTGGTTGTAACAACAGTAGGTTAATTATTTGAAAAATTTGAAAATTTTGCTTCCTAAACCCTTCTCAATTTATTTAAGTTATACTACGAATCGCCCTGAATAAGTAAGAAAAAATTAAGGCTCTATGTTACTCGGAAGCCGAAATGTTGCAAATTTTTCAAGCCCCCCCCCCCCCCATCGTGCTTCCGCGTACCCTCACTTTGGCCAGCTCGTGAAGTGTTAATTTTGACGTTCTTTTTGTAGTTTCTCCATATCAAAAAAATGGATTTTTTGACCTAATTGCTTTAAAAAAAAATATGCAGTCTTTTTTCTGAAGCACCTATTTTTTTAGATCATATCATAGCTTCTTTTCTAGGGCTAAATGTTCACGCCCATTAAGAGTTCTCGCGTCCCTGACTACGCTCACTCTCTGCTCTATGTGCGTCGACCTTCTAAGCCCTATAACTTCCTTTATTTAACAATTTTTTTAAAAACCCTTTTGCTGGCAGATTTTTTAGGTTTCTTAGAATAAAAAAGAATCGATTTTTTCAAACTGTCACTACTGAATACCCCCTTAATATCCAGAATGTCATTCTTGTAAAGTAAAAAAAGCTTACTGCTTATTTTCCCCATTACAGTTAAAACTAAAAAAAATATTGTTTTTTCTAGGTTGTTAGAGACGACAGATAGACCTGATGGAGCACAAGCAAACCTTAGACCAGCCGCCTATGAAGCACTTATGGAAATGGTTAAAAATTCACCTAAAGATTGTTACGTGACAGTACAAAAAACCACCATGGTTATTTTAGAAAGGTTACAACAAGTGCTTCAAATGGAGTCGCATATAAATAGTCACAACGATCGGTCTCAGTTTAACGACTTACAATCTCTGCTTTGTGGTACCTTACAATCGGTATTAAGGAAAGTAGTACCCGAGGACGCTCCGCAAATTTCAGATGCCGTTATGACGGCTCTTTTGACGATGTTTAATTCAAATAAAAGTGGCGGGGTACAGGAGGATGCTCTTATGGCTGTGTCGACTCTCGTAGAAGTTTTAGGAGAAGGGTTCCTCAAATACATGGACGCCTTCAAACCTTTTCTCTACTTAGGATTAAAGAACCATCAGGAATATCAAGTCTGTGGTACAGCTGTTGGGCTTACGGGCGATATATTTAGAGCTTTAAAGTTAAAAGCATTGCCTTATTGTGATGAAATTATGACACTGTTGCTGGAAAACTTGGGAGAACCTACAGTGCACCGCAGCGTTAAACCACAGATTTTGTCTGTTTTCGGAGATATAGTACTGAGTATAGGACCAGAATTCAAAAAATATTTGGACGTTGTTTTGGCTACGTTGGCTCAGGCGTCACAAGCACAGGTAAAAGCACGTTCTTTAGAATAGAGTAGTGTTTCAGCCGTTTCACAAAAGATGGTACCCTACGATCATATTAGTAGCCTAAAAGAATAAATATGTTTGAACCTTGTTTATGGTCGATTTGGAGAGGCTTTTTTTTTATTATTTGGTGGACACAAATATTTTTATTTAATTTTGCTTTTTTTTTTGCTTGGACGAGATGGGTGCAATGGACTTCGTCGTTGTTCTATCCAAACACGATTTCTGCACAACAAAACTAAAACAGCTCGATATTTCCAAAAAAGCAGGACCCGACAGTATTCCTACTATAATGCTAGAAAACTGCTCAATTTCACTTCCATCACCACTTGAAAAAATATTCCAGCACTCTTTAGACCGGCTATTTTCCAACAGCATGGAAAATTTCCTACCTCCGACGAGTTTTAAATGCTGAGATAATGGCTTTGTAACAAACTATCGTGGAATTTCAGTTTTAATTGCCATCCCTTAACTTCTTGAGCTATTCCTGACTGATGAAATTTTTAATTCTCCAAGCGATACATTAATGCTGCACAGCATGGATTTTATCAAGGACGTTCCATTGTAGCCAACCTTGTGGATTATCGAAATTTTATAGTCGCATCTGTTAAACAAGGTCGTCAGATTGATTTAATTTACAGTGATTTGTTTAGGGCCTTTGACAATGTTCACCACCGACTGCTACTCTTATTGCATCAATCTACGACAGCATGTGGAGGTGCGGTTCACTGTCAGGCGAGGTGTTCCTCAAGGGTTCTCATATGGGATCTGTCATTTCTTCTGTTCATCAATGACGTCACGACCTGTTTAATCTCCTCTCACGTCGATGATCTAAAATTTTAGAGCAAAGTTAGCTCGGATCATAATCACTTACAAGCTGATCTAAATAAGTTTGTTAACTAGTGTTTCTAATCTCCTAAAATTAACGTCCCCAAACGCAAATCAGTCAACTTTTATAGGTGTGATCTTCCAATTCTTCATTTATATACAATACAAGGTCAGCCCATCAAGACCATTGAATCGATTAATGACTTGGGAGTGATTTTCCAGAGAAATTTACAATTCATTGAACACATAGACAGTATTACGAGCAGGAATCTTAAAAGACTCGGTTTTATTAGAGAAACTCGCGAGAGCTCTAACTTGCTTATATATCTCTCTAGTTTATAGCGTTCTGGAATATTGCTCAGTTATATAGACCCTCTGTTATATAACCTACAAAAAAAAGTCGTCTCTCTCTCCACCACACGTGTGAAGATTTAAGATATATTTTAAAGGTTAACGTCTTATTCATAGATATATCTAAAAATTTAACCTTTAAACAGTTCATTATTGTATTAATATCAAATTCTATATCTGTCATTACTCCAATTAGATATAGATTTTTGAGATAATCAATGTTAATAGGTTTGCATCACACTAAAACTCCACTTGTGCAATATTTTGAGATAGTTTTATTTATTTCATTTGAACCACTATGCCATAATATTATGGAAGCACTGCAAATAGCGTGAAGCTACATGTAGGTCCTAATATGGAGCCTTGTTGAACATCAAATGTAACAACCATCTCATTAGATTTAAGGTCCGATACTAACTTTCTCTACTCAGATATGATTTGAACCACACAAGTGAATTTCTTATACCTCAAGTTTTTTCTACAGCCATCTCTCTATTATTGAGATGTAGATATAAATTATTAAAGAAGGAAAAAATACTGAGCATAATATGTTCTGTTTCCCTGTAAAAGATAATTATGCAATACTCTGCCAGTGTTTGCACTACTCATCGCAGATGGCACTTTCTGGAAACTTCGTTTGCAATAACGTCATTGTTTCGCGTGCGGTGTGAAAGACAGTTTTTGACTACGCTTGTCAATTAATTCTATTCTATCCAGTTTTTGTCAAAAAAAAAGTCATGTTACTACGGTAGCGATCACCGTTGACAGTCGCTCGATCACAGTAGTGAATCTTTTTAACTTAAATCCAGCCTTGACATCGTTAACGAACGTGAATGAACTTTTAATTTTATTTACTCCAGAGTAATATTGAAACTTAAAATTTTCAGCTTAAACCTGAAATATGTCTTTCGGGAAAAAATATTTTCTTGCTTTAAATTTACATAATTACTATTTCATTTGTAGGTTGACCGTTCTGACTTTGACATGATCGACTACCTCAACGAACTACGTGAAGGTGTGCTAGATGCTTACACGGGTATTATCCAAGGTTTGAAAGGAGACGGACCTGGCCCCTCTGCAGATGTAGCTTTGCTAGAATCTCAGATACCTTTCATAGTTCAATTTATCACCGTCGTAGCTCAGGATGCTGAACATTCAGAAGGAACAGTTGCTGTCGCAGCCGGTAAGCAGAGGTTAATTCTTCCTAATCTCCCTATAGTTCCATTATTAAGGTGTTAATAAGTAACCAAAAAAAAAATATCGTTACTGGAAAATTGATTGGTTGATTTTGATAAAGTATTTTTTTTTTGTTTATAGGTATTGTAGGTGATCTTTGCACCGCATTTGGTGCTCCAATGCTGCCCCTTCTAGACCTAGAACCAATCAACGAGATGTTGGCTCAAGGTAGGAGATCCAGAGTGTCTCGTACGAAAACGTTGGCAACGTGGGCCACTAAGGAACTTAGGAAATTAAAGAATCAGCAGACGCAAGCGCAAGCAACGGCGCCCGCGGCTAGTTGGTAAGTTAAAAATAATTTGGTCATTTACCACCCTTAAACGTCGTTAACACTTTTAAAAATTAAAATTGTAGTAGTAAATTGAACAAAAAGTTACGTTAATGGTTACCCATGCTTTTTGGTATGGCCTGGATTGGACAAAAAATACTTAAAATAATTATACTGACAATTTAAAATACTTTATAAAAACTAGTTTTTTATTTTTATACTAGTGATTTTAAAAAATAATTTATTACTAAATTTGGGCCCATTTTTCTTTAGGTCTGAACCTGCACCTGCAAGATGCGAGTGCTAAATAAAATGAATAATTTTTTTAACTAAGGTACCTAAACTATTATCAAATTACTAGGGTACTTTTTGGAGCATGTCATTTCTATGTTTCGTAGAATTAATATTCTTATTTGAATTGTTTTCCTTTTTAATACTGTACAAATTGGTATTATTAAAAATTTTCTGTTACGTTGAACTCTTCGTTTTTACCATTTACACTATTTTAATTAATCTTAAGACATTTCTTTTATTTCATAGCTAACAATGTATATTTTTTTGTACTAGTGTTGGAACTGAGAAACATAGTATTAGTTTGAAATAAAAATATATGATGACAACTCTAGACGATTATTTTATAAATCTTTATAAAAGTACATAATTTTAATATGTTAATACTGACACATCCTCCATTATTTTTAACCGACTTCTAAAAAAAAGGCGGTTTTAGATTCAACCGCTATATATAGGCCGAGAAAGGAAGGTTTCACAAATTTTTTAATTCATATCCGTAATTTTCTTTCATTAATGTCTTGGATAAGGTAACGGAAAAGGCTTTTCATTTCGTGCTTGAAAAAAAAAACGAATCTATTTTTTTTTTAACAATTAGGCCGACAAATCGGTTTTTTCTATATTATGGATAAACTACAGAATATAGAAAAAAATTATGTAAAGACGGTTTGTGCGTCTAAGAAAAGATCTACAAAATGACTTTTTAAATATTAAAATCGCTTTATAAACAAAAAGTTATTGCAATAAGAACGTCGAGATTGCTTTTTTCATTATATTTTTTTTGGACAATAAAACTGTTTTCTGTATATAAATATTTTAATAATTATGTTTATAATTTGTTTCATTAATTAAATTTGGTGCATTTATGATAACCAGAGAATTTTTTTGTTTAACCATATTATTGTAACAATAGAAAGTTAATTACTTTTTGTATATTAGCAAATTTACCTTCCTATACTTCTCAATTTATTTAAATTATACTTTGAAATTCTTCTCAACTAGTACCTGCCTCTCTTTTCAATATACTGTTTGAGCGCACCTGTCAGCGGCTCGGCCCACCGAACTCAGAGAGGGACCAATTAAAGCCCTGCGTTTATTTTGAAATAAACCAATAAAAGCAGATGTTTCTTCTTTTGTGTAACTGATCCATAGAAAATATGATGGTTAGATAAAAAATTATTTGCATAAATACAAAAATATTAGTATATATTTTGCTAGTCTTCTTCAATTATGTGTAATATATATACCAGATTAAGTTTTTTTGTACAATAATTAATTTCTTAATATACTGTTTTATATAGTTGTATAGTTCAATTATCATATGATAAAATATAATTAAGGAAAAAATATTTTTGGGGGATGGGGGTTAAATAAAAGCTAAAAGTTAATTTTTCAACTAGTCATCCTGAATGAAAAAAAAAAAGCGAAAGCTATATGTTACTTGGAAGCTGAGATATTGCAAATTTCTCAGGCGCGCTCCCATTTGAAGGTGCGTTTTCGGTTTTACTGGACGAGAATGAATTCCCCCACCATGACTCCCCGTCGTGCTTCTTCCGCGTGAAGTGTTAATTTTGACGTTCTTTTTGCAATACCTTTTTTGTTTGTGAAACCATTTTAACATTTAAAAAGTCATTTTGTAGATCTTATCAAGACGCACAAATCGTCTGTACATCATTTTTCTCTATATTCTGTATTTTCTTTATATCGAAAAAATCAATTTTTCGGCCTAATTGTTTAAAAATACAATAGATGGTTCCTTTTTTGGGCTATAAGTTTTTTTTTTATGTATGTACGTCGATTTTGGTCGAAATTGGTTCAGTAAAATCCAAGATGACCCTTATACGTCGGAAAAAAGATTAATTTTATCCAATTTTCTTCAAAATATGTATGGGAAAGTTGTAACACGTAACGGTTCTTCCGGGGTTACTATGGAGAATTGTTTGGCAAACTAATTTCTTTCTATCTCGTGCATCTCTACCTTGGCAGTGAAAATAGCTACTACCAATAGGAAATAATATTCAATATTATTTCTGTTGTAAAATAACTACCTTACAAAAATTAAAAAAAAATACATCTACATTACTAACATGTTTACTTTGACTTCCAGCTCTTGCCATGCTTTCTCCGTAACGTATTTCCTTACATACCCAAGAAGTTTATACTTTATACGTTTTTCAACCAACAAATGTTATATTTATTTCGCGATCACTCATTTTTCATAAGTATTAGGATCAGGAGAAATTTACGATAAAACCCATAAATTTGACATGCAACTATGTAACTGAAACCATCACGTGACCGGTAAGAACGATCACACGCGACCAGTTGGATACTGATTTCAGATTGGTTTCATTTGTCAACCTTAACTGGTTTGAAATTCAGGTTGCAAAGCATTGGACCCACGTAGGGGTTGATCTGGGTCAGTGCTGTACTTTTGAACTTATATTCAACAAATCATACAAAAATTTGATAATAATTGTCCGTTCACCCCTTCGAACATACCCCTGTAGAATTAGCATGTCATACCTAGGACCTGGTTGTTTGAACGCTGAATAACGTAATAATATTTTTATTTATATTTGAAAAAGTGTTGATAAACAGTAGATATTTCATTTCTTGGTACACACATACGGATTTTATGCTATCCTTCTAATTGCATTATTTAAACGAAAATCTTTTGATTATCGGTACGTCAATTCCAAGTATGAATTTATAGTTGCCTAAATTATTATTATTGTAATTTTCAATATATAAACAATATCTAACAAAATTTACCAATAAAAATAAGTCTTTAAATCCTCTTTTTGTGAATATTAATTGCAAACTTCGCGTTTATAGTAATTTGTAACACTTAGAAACACTGAAAAGAGTCATGACACGCAATTAAACTGAAAGAAAATATAAGTAAACATGTTTATGTCTGTCAAATATCAAAAAAGCCTCTCCCCCACCGACTGTAAACAGCCTTCAAACAAATCTATTGTTGTTTATATCTATAGGGTATGATCGAAAGGTTCACCCCTTAGACATATAAAATGGTAGATCGCTGGTCTCGAAAAGAATAGATGGCTCGCTATGCGAAAGAGAAAGAAAGGAGTAATAAGATGCACAGCCTGTCGCACTCCAATGGGAGACCATTTTGATCTTAAAAAACCTTGATATTACAATTTAAAAAATACTTAAAACACGCTGTATTTCGAAAACAGGGTCATTGCGGACTGTGTTTATATAAATTTTTCGTCTCGGATTTATTCATTACTTAACATTTTCTGGATACTTACTTAACACCCTTTATAGAAATATTTTATATATTTCTTGGAAGTAACTTCCAGTGGCTACCTATATAGCTAAAAAAATATCAGTAGATACCTTTGAGGATCTTTTAATTTGATTTTCAGTTGCTTTTCTTATCAATGTAAAATTTATGTTTATTAATATAATCGTTTTCTTTTGTATAGGAAGCTAGTCGAAGTTCAGCAAAAATTCTATTGAGATCATAATGGGAAAAGAGCATAGTATGTAATGTGTAAGTGGTTGGTGTTTTTTTGCCAAAAAGAAGTAACAAAACTAATGCAATATAGTCAAGTTTCAGCTACAGATTTACTTAAAAGGGAAAGAAACTTCCTAATATTTACGAAAAGTAATACTTAAAAAAAAACAATAGTTAGCCTTTGGTATACTCCCTTGCAGTCGATTGAAAAATAATTTTTATTTATTTAAACGGTATTTATAGCTTGAGCTTTTTACAGATACCAATCTTAATAACTATTCACACTACATTAAAATTGCATTATTCGTACTAACAGAGCCTATATCATGCATAAGTCTGAATAAAAAACAAAATTATGCTCGCACAGTCCTTATAAATTACTTTAAGCTGGTGGTAGCATCCACTTCCCCAATAAACTCGTTAAATAGAGAGCACATTCTATATATAGGCGAATTTTTACAATAGTTTCTCCTGGGAAATTTCAAATAAAAATAATTTTGTTCTTTATGCTACTTCTTTTTTATAGAAAAAGGAATATAAGCTAATATATCAGGGCAGTAGATATAATTTTCTAAAATTTTGAATAATTACAAGAGGCATACTTTAGTTTTATCTTTTCCCATACTTCAAACATTCTCTTGCTCTGTATTTGCATAAAATTTTTATAATCTGTAACGCATACAAAATAATTTTATAAAAAAAATACCATTTTTTGATAAATTACAAAACATCATTTACATTCAGGCCGTTTAATTCTTTAATGAATACAACTTAGAATAAAAGGCTGGTTCTACTAATGTAGTTCTAGCATAAATAGTATTAATGCATAAACGTATTTCATTACTGACAATTAGATTAAAGTTCTATTTTGTTAACTTTAAATTATCCTCATTGCTACCAAATTTTTGTATTATATTGACAGCTTGAATTATTAACATGTTTGCTAACAGCCCATAAAAGACGAAATAATTCTAACTAATAATAATAGTCAACTTATAGTAAATTTGTGTTAACAGCTACATACATAACTTCCGTAGTAACCGTTGTTAAAAGGATTATTAAAGAAATTATGACTAGTAAAAATAATAATGTTATGGTTGTGTAAAAGTTTTTAAGATTGACTAAAACGCAAGTGTCGGGCTTGGATTTCCTTTACTTGTGTTTGTATGACGTTTCGAGGATAAACTAAAAGTTATATCCTCAGACTAGAAGTTTACATACAAGTTGTGTTCATGGATCGTAAGAATTCATTTCAATACACACGCCTCCGTGATTTAGTGATACAAAACAGTTGTCGCCAAAAATTAGATATCGCTATTTTGGGTCTACAGGATATTCCATTCCCGGGTGGAGTGTTTGTCTAGCATAAATTCCAAAGAGTCCAGAATAATTTCAGGATATTAAAAAAAAATCAGGATATCACAAGGGTTTGGAGTCAATATTACAATAGTACTGAAACTTTTTCGGCAGGGCTTTTGTCGTTAGTAGTTGTGCCTACTACTTAGCCAGTTCTGTTTTGAAGATCTATAAAAGCAAAAGAACAAATTAAGATATGTTAGAAGCTATAAATGGAAACACAACCAAGTATTTTTGATAGTCTGACTCAGTTTCACGTAGCTGAACAGTGTTAGCGACATCGAATTATGACATAATAAATTATATAAATTATGTTGCTTACTGATTATTAGTATATTAGTATAAAAATTTATTGAAAATCAGAACTATTTTTTTCGAAGCAAGTTCTAAAGTAAATTTTGTTTATATATGCTTTGATTATTCTTAAAAGGCTGATCTTTATGTCTGTAATTTGTTTTTAATTATTCTTTCCATTTCTATTGCGTTGTAGATTTTGTAAATAAGTTATAACTTAAAGTACAAAAAATTGCAATAAAAAACGCTCTGGTCAAAGTACTGAAACAACTTAGAAATGGCGTATGACATTAGCGATAGGCCTGAGTAGTTCCGATTTATATAACTTTATTGAGCTGATAACATGTTAGTATGAAGTTGAGACCTTAAATTTCCTTCGCGCAATTTTATATAAAATTATTCCAATTAGACATTACCTTCATAGGAAGCCCACACACACGGAATAATGTCAACCAAGAATTGAGTACTATTCCGTTTTTTAATTAAACTAACAATTATATGCAATCTTTATACTTAATTGCACAAAATCTGAAATATGTATATGTAACAACGCAGACTCACTTGAAAAAGAGATGGCAATTATTAAATCTGGTTTACAACAGAATTGTACCCATTAAAATAATTGGATGTTACAACTAGTCATTGGACAAAAGATTACTCGACAACAAAAAATACGAAATACCAATAGTTACAACGCAAAAACTTCTTCAAGTCTACTTTTAGGAAACACCAAACTTGAGAGCACTGACAAGAAAAAATGTATTTACAAAAAATTCACTAGAAGTTGAAATTAAGGAACAAGATGCATACTCAAAAAGGAGAAATGCCGAGAACTACTACTGCGGAATACCCTAGAAAATTTTTATACTTGATAACGATTAGAGGTACAACCTAATCGAAACGTCGTAAAAATAAAGGCAATGCAAGTCCGACAACCACATTTTAGTCAACTTATGAGGTGAATTGATATTATTGAAATTCGAAATCATTATGATAGTGTTCTTACAGTTACCTTTGGTATTGACGATAAATACTAATCTGGACCCATTTATCATCGAACCAGACTTTCTTTGCTGTCAGTTCCTTTAATTATATTTCTTTGGTTTTAAAAGTAAGAAAGCATGAAAAACGTGTGTATACTGGTTGCTTATTAATTTATCCAAGTATGAGGATTATTCCAACGCTATCTGTCAGTATTGTTTATCTTATGCAGTCATTTAGGGCCATCTTTAAAAAAAAAAAGAAGCTAAATATGATATATATGACGTTGACGGGAATTGCTCAGAGCTTTAGTCAAATTTATTGCCTGCAGTCTTCTGTTGAAATGACACATTCCATTTTTTTTACTTTTTATTAATATCAAGATTAAACAGTGTGTAATGTTTTAAGTTTTAAAAGTCGTTTTAATCATAATTTTATTTTTGTTAATACATATGTTGATCAGTTCCTAACTCTTACTAACTGAAGGATATACAGGGTATTTAAAAAAAAAAAACACAGAAATAAGTACCTTTCAATATGGGTCGTTGCTTGTTTCTTTTCGACATTGAAGTGTAATTTTTTATATGAGTGATTTATTTAGAGTATAACGAAAATAAACCATAGAAAGGTTTTCATAAAATCGCTAGATTCTTTGAAATCCAGCAGGCACTGTGATAAATGAAAATTACTATTTCAGCATAGACATTATTAGCGTTATTAATGAATGTTAGTAATATTTTTCTCACGTAACCTAAAAAACACTAAATAAAAAATGATCATAATACAAACACGAAATAAAAAATATATTCTTATATACATTTTTACAAGGATAATATGGAGGAAATTGCCTACAATTTATTTGTTAATTTCAACCATCCAATATCTTGCAGTTTAACTGATTGTCTCTTTATTTTCCTCGTACACTTCAATTCAAGCAACCACAACAGTTCTGAATAAGCTGAATTCGATGTGCATCTGAACACAATAGGAACAATCATATCAGTAAAGTAAAAATGCCTGTCAAGCATTTTTTTAAAGATTTTTAAGAATATTCCTTTGATTATAAATTGTTATTGTTATTATTCAGAAAACTTAAAATCTGTGTTCACTAACTTTTTTACTGATTCAATATGTTGCAATCTCCTATAGAGTAATTAACCCTGAAGCCCATTCGATTAAAAGAACATACGATTTGCTGAGATTTATATTAAGAGAGGCCTTTAAAATAACACTTAAATCATAATATTTTTGTTGATGATAGTCATATTACATTTCATTTGTAAATATGTAAATATAAGTGTCATCAGCATAAAAATGAGCTTTACAGTATTTCAAGTAAGTTATATTTTTTTTTTCAAAATGGTAAAGTAAGAGGGTAGTCATTTGTATTTTGGAAACTGGCAACACTAGAGTTACTAGGTGCCATCTGACATATCCGTTATTAAGTTAGACATTTTAAGCGGTATACGTACTCGGAACGTTTTGACATTGACGCTATTTGTGTTGTTCACCAAAACTTTTATCTAGACCAAATGTGGAATTAATTCGTGAATATTTTCGTGTGATTATTTATCACCACTTTCAAACGTGGTTTCTTTATATGGCGATGACGCACCTACAAAAGCCACTTTATATCGTGGCCGACATTCGCTTATGAACGAGTCGCGTAAAGGTCTTCCTAAATCAGTTCTATTGCAAGAAAACATTGTTGCTGAGCATGAACTGATAATGCACGATCGTCATGTGACATACCGTGAGATTATGGCATTAGTAACACCAGCGTATAGACGAACTAAAACCACTAAAATATCAAGTTGTCTCTTTGTGAAAATAAAATACAATTAGGCTGCATAGTGTGTCCTAGAAATGATTTTGTCTGTACTCGGAGTATCCAGCTGTAGAGTTTTGAGGACGTTCTCATGGACGTAAAACGTCCACAAATACAAATTAATCTTTTAAGCTGTTTTATTTACATGGTCCAACCAAACCCCAGATTTATAACATTTATAAGATCGTGAAAGGTGACAAGTATTAGATCTATGCGTGTAAGCTCGAAAGTAAACAGCAATGGACTCTATGGGTCATCCACGATTAGCCAAAACCAACAAAAATTGCTTTGAAGCAAATGGTCGCTTTTTTCGGAAAAACTGACCATATCGCAACGGTGTCTTTAGAGAATGTATTGTTTGCCGGAAGTTGTCGGTAAATTGAGGAAAATAAACCGGATATGGCGGATCATTCTTCACCCTGCAATGTGAGCTTTTATACATTGGCTCAAACAAGTGACTTTTTGAGCACTCAAAACGTGGAATTGATTGATCATTCACCGTACAGCCCTGATTTCGCACCCAATGATTTCTTTTTGTTCTCGTAAATGAAGAACAATCTGCGTGGTCAACGATTTTATACGCCAAATTTTCAACGATAACTATTTGTTCTTGTTTATTGTTCCTGAAATATAAACGCCTACCCTCGTATACACTTTTTCCAACTCTAATTTCATTTAAACTGCTGAACCGTTCTATAGGTATTATAAAAGAACTGCAAAATTAAAAGAAAAAACTCGCACTCCTTATCTCAAAATCAAGTAAATATAAACCCATATTGTTAAGAACTATTATATCTTATTTTGAGTGAGAAATTTCCACATAGACTGTGGCAGCCTATTTTTTTCAAAAACCCTGTAAAGTCTTCTTATGTGTTCATTCGTGTAGTGTTATTTATTTATTAATAAAAAAGAAATCTGTTTTATTTTGCCATGCAATATTTAAACTGTTTTTCTCTTCTTTATAGATTTCACAGAGGTTCGAGTCAAATCCCACCAACCAACGCAAACCATACTGGGATTATAAAAACAATCCCCGAGACCGTGGTCGATGGACTGACATGGTACTGCGCCAATTCCGGTACTTTTTCGGTTTTAATGTGCCGCGAGTGACTCAAAAATGTGTCGCAAAAATAAACCGTTTTTATTTTTATCACATTGGAGTTTTTGATTACTTGTGAGTTGAATCGTTTCTTTAAGGTTTTTGTTTAGTATCATTATTTTTTGGTCAAAAATTGCGCGTTTTAGGAAATAATTGGTAAGTTCTTGTGATCTAATTTGTGAAAAGTTGTCATTCAAGTATTTTATTCTTATTCATTAATGTAAATCTTAAAATTTAACATCATTGGCAGAATGATATCCCTATCATTAGGAATTTGATGGCTGAATACATCGAAAACTTTGATCGTTACTTGATTTTACCTGTAAATCATATGTGAAGTTATTGATACAAGTGAATTTTGCCAATGATGCCAAACAACCTAAAAGGCGCGTTTTTAGGTATATTTTTTTTATCGTTTTGAATTGAACAAAATTTAAAAATTTTTTGTAATAATAATATTTAAATATTTGGCTATTTTTACAAATTGAAATATATTTTTAACATTTTTTTAAAAATTTATATTGAATTGTTGCTTTTATCGCCTAATTTTAAATATTTTACCAAATGAAATACCAAAAAAAATCTCAATTGTAAGAATAGTCGAAGATTTGATTTGGGGAATTAAGTTGTTACTTATTTTGCTATACACTATATTATTTAATTAATATTTTATTAAAAATTATAGTAAAGGACAATTGGGTTGTAATTTCTAGTGTTGTTCAAGACAAAACGAATTCGTAGAGGTTATTTTCTTTTTCATTCGAACGGGGTCTGCAGCGATCGACGTAGAGAATTTTTACCAAAACTAACTCGAGATTTAAATTAGACTTATTTATTTTATAATTATTTATTTACTAACCGGGACTTAATTCATTCTCGTGTGGACCTCGTTTGGTTTAGCCACTGAACTAAAAAAGATAGTGAAATTAAAAAAGAATATCTTTTTAAACGTAAAAATTTACAAAACTCAGTACCAGTTGTAGCTCTCTTTTGCTTATTTATTTTTCCATTGCCCTTATTATTTTTTCGATAAAACTGAACCAAAATAAGATCTTTTATATGTCATTCTTTATATTATAAAAAAGCAACGTATAATGAAATGAGTCGAATTAAGGTATCCTATAAATTTATTTAAAATATACAACCGAACATGCTTTCATTGAAATGGCACAAATTGCAATTTTACAATTTTTTATTTATATTTGTGAGCCTAGATGTACAAGGCGTGTCCCGAAATAATCCTACCTACGTGTATAACTTGGCGCTGGCTTTATTTTTCGTCATCCTTCAAAGTAACCCCCATTCAACTGAACAACACGCTCCATTCCATTAGTTTTCGCCTAACTTTTTTTGAGTTTAAAGCAAAACTAAAAAAGGCACTGTAAAGGAAAATCGACGAATTCTTTAGGGGTCACTGTTTCCATTTGCACCCTACAGAGGTTGCTCCTACGTCATGACACGAAGTTATAATAGCAAGTCGGATAATTTTGGGGCACACCTCGTATTTTGTATAAGTTAAAATTTTATAGGTTTACTTACTGAAAAAATTACACTTTGGTAAGCTTTTTTTCAGTAGCACAACTTGAATGAAGAAAAATCATTCACACGTTCGTAATCCAGGTTCTATTTTAAAATTTCAGTTTTATTCCAATCCATACACGAAGATTTGTGTTTCAGCTTGAGCGCAAAAAACAGGAAAATGCTTAAAGGCGTATTTAATTTTAACCCAACTTTTTTTTATACAAAATATATCTATAATTTTAAGATTGAAAAATAGTAACATTGTTGCCATCTTTCAAAATTTTTCATAAAACACCAGAAAGTTTCGTTGATAAACTAATTTGTTCCCGGAATTGATTTCCAATTATCTTTTTTAGTTCTGTGTTAAACACGTAGATTCAAATATTATCTTTCTTTGTCCGTCTATCGTTAAAAAAGGATTCCATTTCATTGAATAAAAGCTCAGGTACATATGTGGGTGATGAAGAGAAGAGAGGAGAAAGTTTTCTGCTCGTGGTGTGACAATTTGGGAAGTCGATGGTAAGTTTTGATGAAAGATTTTTGTTTCAAGGCTTACTTGTGCCTTGTCTGGGTGGGTGGGTGTTTGTCTGCCATAAATTCCAAAATGTACAGAATAATTTCAGGATACTCAAAAAATAATTCACTTTTGATTGTGCAAAATCTTCATTGAAATTTTGAGTGACTTGTGTTAGTCCGGTTGTTATGCAGAGTTTCGCATAGGTTTGTATCGATACTTTAATACATATTTCACGTTCGATTTTTCAAAAATGACGGCAAGATGATCAAATGAAGATGTGTTAAAAACTAGAAACAGTAAGACACTGATATATTTTTTCATAGTCTGACACAGTAGCAGCTGAACAGCATTAACGACATCGAATTACGACACAAATAAATTATATAAATTTTGCTGCTTACTGGGACTAAATAAAAATTTACTGGAAGTCTGATCTGTTTTTCGCAGTAAATTTTTAAATAGTTTTCATTACTAAATACTTTTATTACTCTCGAAAGCCTGATCTTCATAATAATATTTGTTTTGTATTTAATAATCTGTCACCTTTCGTTACATTTTCAAATGATTTTGGATTTTAAAAATATAATACAACGTAAAATAAAAAATTTCTTAATAAAAAAGCTAAAAAAATATAGAAACTACTATGATAAACTTAAACAAAAAAAAAACATATATATTGTAATATCTGTAAATTTTTAATCATCCCTGTCATCATAATATATGTTATGTTACGTTTACAAGAATTTTCCTTCCCTAATTTACTAAAATGGTCTAAGTCTCTTAAGTTGATAGTAAAGGGTTTTATTACTGATTTCAAGGTTTTATCTTTGTGTTTTTATCCTATATAAGCGTTTATTTGTTGACATATGTAATTTAAATTATAAAAATATCGTATACAAAACAAAACAGGCCCACTAAAAGATCTAAGTTCAAAATAAGCTTTATTGTCAAAGACGATCATTTCCTGTTGACAACGCACAGTTCATACAAGTGGAAAAGAGATAAATATAAAGTTAATAAAAGTCAAAAAAAAACAGATACAGGACCGAATACTAGTTGAGAAAAATTAAATAAAAACCCAATACGGAGGGTCAGAAAAATAATATTTCTGTAGGGATTAATAAACTTTTCTCGAGTGTATACTTTTTACAATATTTCGAAATGCATGTGCAACTAGATTGGGTCTAAGTCTCAAATCTTAGTGAATCTGGGTGGACGCAATCAAATACTTTTGAAGTGAATCGAAGTACAGAAAACATAAAAATTATTCTGTACACTTTAAAATTTTTGGCATGGTGTGTGAACTAATAAAAAAATTGTCGCTTTCTGGTAAAGCATCAATTTGGGGTGGGTTAGAATTTAAGAATTAAAGAATCTGTGATTTGGAAAGGTTTCTACAACGTTGCCAAAAATACGTGAATTCCATTAGTTTTTTAAATTGATAAGTAATTAAATAAAATTAATGTAAGTGAAAAGAAACCTTCCCAATGTAAACGTAATTATAATTGTAGCGGATTATAATTATCGATTCCTCGTATGTATGTGATATTTTGCCATGGGTGAACGACTGGGAAAAGCAAAAAAAAAATAATCTTTTGAAGAATGGCAACGACAAAAAAATATATTGTATGTTGTAGTACATTCCATATAGTTGTAAATTTATATCCCATAATTCTGTAAAGTCTAGGATGTATCTTAACTTTATATATTGCTCAATTCCTCCTTTTACTTTTTATAAATACTAAACATCGTAACGTCTTTACACTTTAGCTTAATAAGGTTGGTACTTTCTACTAAAGACAATTTTTTCAAACAATAACCCCCATCGATACGTCAGGTCGAGTACTTATGTGACTATCCTCATAATACCACCCAAGTGGCTTTAAAATTTAAAGGTACCTTTTACAAATTTACTGCAGCAGTTTGTGATTGTTAGTTCCATGTATTAATATTCAGGAACATGCTTTAAAGAAGTGACAACTAAAGTTTTGCAGATGGGGGACACGTAATTAAAAATTCTTCTCTATTCAAACTTATAAAATCCCCTGGAGTTTTAGTAAAACTTATTTAATGAAAACTGTATCTGTCAGGTTGATGTGGAAAAGATATTAGATATGGTTAACTCTTTTATTAATAATTGTGCATATCCTTTAGAGACACACTTTTAAGATTTATGCTCTAGAATAACAAACTAGCTTTTGTAGTAATCAAAAAAATGAAATAAGTATATTAATTTACAGGGTTTGCCAGTTGCCATTCGAAATATTTTAATATTAATCAAAAAACTTTATATGTTAATTAAAGAAGGATTATTCCCGGTCTAGCTCATGGTTTATTAAAAAGGCTGTATGAAACTTAGTATGTAAGAAGTATGATCGTTATTTTGTATGTAAGTTTGTAAGTAAGTATATTTTTTAACTTTTTTATTTAGTATGATAAGGTTTTTCCACGTTACATATGAATAAATAGGCCTACAAATTATTTTCGTTAAAACACTACGAGAACAATATTTTAACTGGTTTTCTGTTGATTAAGTTGTCAAATTGGCTAAATTTTGGAAAGAAGGAATGCTTCGTTAGACTAAAATAAAACTACCTATTAAATTTTTTATAATGATTGTTAAGGGTTATAATTTTAAGAAGTTTCTCATTTTTTTTTCTCCCTACAGCTTTTTAAATCTTAGGTCATTAAGAGAGTGACCGCGATAAATACGGTTTTTCGCTGATTTTCAGATCCTCGTACAGTAGTATATAAATAGATATCAATCAGAAAAAAAAATTACATTGAGATGAGTTTCTGTTCATGAGATTTAAGGGGCTTTATTGCTGAACATTAAGGGGTAAATCCACTCTAGAACTTCTCTTAAAATCTCATGAATAGGTCATCTTAAATCAGAAATAACTTTAAAATGTACAGGCTCGGAAACCGGTCCCTCTCTCATTTTTAAAAATCGCCATATTTCACAGGTCTTTTTCTAATAGCATTTTCCAAATAAGAGGGGTATGCTAACCAACTGTTTTAATTTTCATCCAGTTTAATATATTTTACGCGAATTTTCATATATGTTAAGCCGCGTCCCCATTTGTAAAAAATGTACGTTGTGTGTGGACACAACGTAATTTTTTACTAATGTGAACGCAGCTTTACACAACCAGAAGCTTCGACAATAATATGCAGTGAAATTTTGACATGAATTCCCAACCTGGAGGCTTAAAAGGAGTCTGCGAAAAATATCAAAAATAACGAATCGTGTTAGCTAAAAATTTGTAGGTAGTTTTTAATCATATTTTTCAGTGATCAATGTACTGCAGTAAAGTTGAACCAAATATGCTATTTTGGTCAACTCCAATACGACAGTAACCTCTTTGTCCGCGCTATGTGTTTCCAACGTCCTATTGCGTAAAAACACAAATCGCGATACTTTTTTGAAAAAAATCCGAATTTCGCGAATGTTAATTTCCGACCAAACAAAATTTACTACAAATCAGTGCGTGTAGGGAAGCAAACCAAGCAAGGAAATGAAGAAAACAAGTGTCTGTGGAAGGTTGCATTTTTTGCTTGAGTGTTTCGTTTTGATTGTGCCATGATTGTTACCGCGTATTGGTGGGAAAATTTTAATGTGATTTTTAAGTAGTTGATTGTTTTGCGAAGTTAAAAAAAAATGAAATTACGCATAGAAATATAAATCCTGCGCTACATCTCACACCATGAATTGAATCGATTACATAATAAACGATTTACTGCTGCTGGCTTAATATAGGTACCGAAAAATTATTGCAATTCGTTTTTACACAGATTCTCCTTATTTTCAATTTCAGCCTTTCAATTATCGCGGTTTTCAGATTTAGTTTTACGCTGTTTTAAAATAAACATGGAAGCGGCAGCTGCTGTTATGACTGTATAAAGTGGTCTATTTCGGATATCCGCTGACTCTAACATCATTATAACCAACAAAAAATAACCCGCGACCCGTTATATTACAGTGGGAAAAATTAAAAATGGAAAGAATAAATTTTCAATTTCTCCCAGTGTTATATAGAAGCTCACAAAATTTAGTTTTGTTAGGAAAGGCTTTTGTTGCATCTATAAGATGAAATAATCTGTGCTAGTCTTAAACATCTCTCGACACGAATCGGCTTCTTGGCAAGAAAAATTGTTACAGTGCGGACAGGATGAATTTATCTTCTCTAAATAATTAACTAAAAAAAATTACATTTAAATTTTTCCTCGCTGTATTTTGAGCCGATGTTTGACAATAGTCATTTTAGTGTGAAAATGAAGACTGATCCCTTATGATAGTGTATAAGTTTAGCTCAAATGCCGTTTGTGAGTTGCTGCATCAGTGCTGCTGTCCGCGGCTGTATTCCAGCGTTTTTTTCTTTTCTAATTCTGTAATTCTTTTTTTACAAGTGTGCGGGGTGTCCAATTTTAAATCGTAAAACTTAAAATATATACAGGTGAAATATGTTTTTATAAATGTATTTTTAGTTTAAAACTATATAAAATCATTGTAAATCAAAAATTTAATAGATATTTTAAATATAAAATTAACTATAAAATGGGACACCTTATATTGTGTTTTCTATATTGTCGAATATCGGTTAGATTCCTTTTATTTTTCTTTGTCTTTGATTATAAAACACAGTAATGTCAATCAGTTTAAACAGAGTAGTTCGATGTTACCATGTCCGGGGTGTCTAACGACCCAAATAATTTTCAAAATTTTGTATTTTTAATTTTTTTTTGTTTTTATTCTGTGCACGCTTTTTCAGTTACTTTCCACTGTGGAATCAGACTTTTTGATGGATATTTTGTAGTTGTCATATCAAAAATAAAGTATTTCATTTAAAATTTTAGTTGTTTTTTTTTTAATTTATAAGAAAAAGTATTGGTCAAATTTTGTGAGCGGTTATTGGGCTCACATATTTTTTTACATCAGTCGAAAGGGATGCAGAGGAACTTGGACTGTTTTAAAACATCTTAATGTTTATTCAAAAAAGTCAACCCACTTCTCTGTAGACATATGCAAACCTGATGAGATAAAAGACTACTTCCTTGAATCCGTTGACTCTTTGGTACTGTGGGTCCGGATACTGTAAATTATTATTTACATAATAAAGCCGTTATAAATAATAACCCATTCAGGATTGAGGGTGTTCAGATGGATAATGTTAAGGATGTCATAGCATCCATAAAGTCTAATGCCGTAAACTCAGCTGCAGTAAGTTTATCAATGATACGAATGTATGACGACTTTATAATTCCTTATATAACTCACATTTATAATTCCTGTCTTATAGCTAACTATTTTCCCAACACCTGAAAAAGTGCAGTAGTACGACCTTTACCCAAAATCTCCAATCCTGAACAATTGTCCAACCTTTGTCCCATTAGTTTGTTGCCTGTGATATCAGTTTTTTGAGAGAATTATTT
This sequence comes from Diaprepes abbreviatus, assembly GCA_034092305.1. Classification (NCBI taxonomy): domain Eukaryota; kingdom Metazoa; phylum Arthropoda; class Insecta; order Coleoptera; family Curculionidae; genus Diaprepes; species Diaprepes abbreviatus. The sequence continues at coordinate 1,034,400 of JASJET010000037.1, read as the reverse complement.
ATATTAAAATGGTTAAATGTACTTCTAACAATATTTTATTTTCAAAATGTCAGTCGGGGTTTCGTACTGGACATAGCACGACCACAGTTCTTGCGTGTGTTTTAGGCGATATATTGCAGACTGCGAACAATGGTGAGTCAACAAATTTGATCCTATTAGACTTCAGCAAGGCCTTTGATACTATTGTACAATTACTCTGCGCTAAACTTCATTATTATTGTTTTTCACATGAAATAATTGAACTTGTTCGTAACTATTTGAAAGATAGGAGTCTATCTGTAAATATAGGCAAGCCACAGGTGTTTTGGAAACTTCCTTAAAGTGAGTTTATAAGATATTTTAATTATTTTAGGTGAATCAAAACGTCCAATTATCGAAAAAGAAGCTGTTTTATTGGACATTCCACATTTTATTATGTATAATTAAATGAAAAGGAATAAAAAAATTGTTATTGTGATATATATCACGCAATCCTCCAAAATTAATGATAAGCCACACGATATTGAAATTAAAATTTTAATAAGCGATAGAAATAAATTGATTGTATGTAAGTATTCTCCTGCAGGGAATGTAAGAGTGGTTTTGTTCCTTGCTGAATCAACAGGTTGTATATTTTTGGATGAAATTATCACATAAAAATGTCATAAATGTACAGGGTATCCGGGAAAATGTGGGAAATCTCCCTGATATGAAAAAAAACATGGAAGGAATACTACAAGTTCATATGAACTTTTTTTCTTCAATATATATAGATATGAGCTCCCAAATAACTACAATGGAATCAAGTTTTTTACACATCATTATTGAACTACCAAGTATATTTAAATTTTTTTAATGATATAATCCAGGTAAGACCCTTCAAATTACCATCCAAGAAAGTGTTGTGAATTGCTCACAACTGCAGTGACGGACTAGCTGTGACACTCATGACCCCATTTTTTTACGCCCTGTATGATAAAACATACCTTTAACTGTTGACTAAAAATTAAGTACTCTTCATTCATGTCCCTAATTCTCACCGTTTCCGAAAAAAACATCATAATAATTGCAAGAAATAGTTGCACGGATGTTTTGAAGAAAAATATTTTCAATTCTTTGTCAACTGCATACTTTATTTTGGCATCAGCTTTGTTGTAATGTCAATAGTTCTCAATCGATTCAACTTTGTTTTGTTGTTGCCGTACAACTGACTTCGTTGCAAATTCTCTATTCTGCTTCTACAATTTGTCATGCATATACATTTTTCTTGTAATAATTTGATACAAAAAATATGTACTTTTTACGCTTTCCTAGAAGTCGGTTAATTTTTTTATAAAAATTTTATTATATAATCAATTCTGTTCCTAATATCAATTTATAAGAAACACTATACAAAACAAGACAAACAGTTACAAGCAAATAAACTGTGTGCGGTCCTTATCCTTGTCATCGAAAACCACAAAAAAAAAGAAACCAAAATTTTTTCTGTATTATGAAATTGTTTTATTGCAGCAAGAACCTGAATATTTATTTTGTTTTTGGCAGACAGGAAATAAACATCAGAAATTTAAACTGAGTATTGTAAAATATTTAAATAGAGGCAGAACCCATTTGGGATTGCACAATTCTGTGTCGGTACCTATTTAGGTTGGTTGTATCTAGGTAAAATAAAACCCTTTTGTCGTTGGCTTTGGCGGTAAAGGTACTAATATATATACTATATATTTTTTATTATTATGGACGTAAGGCAATCTAGGAATATTGACAAGGGAATTACACAATATTTTTTGTGTGCTTTCAATATAAATTGAAAGACTGAAAATAATGGCAATGTTTTTCATAAAATGTTTATCTGTTAATGTCACAGTCATACAGCATTTAATTAATAAATTCGACTTTTTTGAATTAGAAGAACATTAGTTTTTCTAAATTGGATGGAGTCAACGGCTGGCTCTAGGTGAAACATTTTAATAAATTTTCCTTTTTTTTAACGATGTGTACAAAATTCCGACGGAAATTCCTGAGGGTAAAATATGACGATCTAGCCTAATTTATTTTAGTCCAAAAGTTGATAGTTTCTTAAGTATAGGGTGTTTTTTTAGTAAATAAACCAGTTGTTAATGAAAATATTGAAACTACAATTTTTGGGATATTTCACCGCATATCCAACAATATCTACAAGGCAAGTAGCATTAGAGTCTGGATTATCTCAAACATCAGTTTTAAGGGTTTTGTGGAAACACAATTTTCATTTCTACGTATATTCCATAGTACAATATTTAAAAGGCACTGATTTTCCACGAAGAATAGAGTTCTGTCAATTTATTTTACTTCGGTCACAAGAAAATGCTGGTTTTTTGGATAATATTATTTGGTCGGAGGAAGCCAAATTTACAAAAAATGGATTGTTTAATAGACGCAATTCCCACTATTGGAGCGACTCAAACGTACATCCATTTAGAGAATTAAATTTTCAAGAGTCTTGGCAGTTTAACGTGTATTGTGCTATAAGAAATGCAGCATCGTCGCCCTAGAATTCTACCAAGATAATCTGAAAGGTAAGTTAGCCATTTTTGAAGACTTCTAGATACAAAATACGTTTTTTAACTTATAGGTGAGCGCTACTTTGACATCTTGAGAAATTTGGAAGTGAACTAACTATTTAGATAACTTGCCACTGGCTGATCATAGCCTCTATTTTATCAACATGATGGGGCGCCTCCACATAATAGTCATTTAGTTAACAATCATCTGCAAAACTTCTTTTATGATCAATAGATAGCCAAGAATGCGCCACATCTTTGGCCACCTCGCTCCCCCGATCTAACAGTACTTGATTTTTTATTTGGGGGACAATCAAAAATAAAGTATATAACACTGCATTAAACACTATGGAGGATTGCACGCAGTGCGTCAGAATAGCATTTGAAGAACTTAATCCTCAGTCGATAAGAAGAACTACCCAGAAGAGTTCCTGCTTAGGTGTGAAAAATGTTTGTAAGTTCAGGGGCGTCAATTTGAACATTTATTCAAATAATTTTTGTAACTTTATTTTATTAACAACTGGTTTATTTATATTTCTTTTAGCATTTATAAATCCAAAGTTCTTGGAAGTTTTTTTATGTTTTTAACAGGTGGTAGTGTTGATTTCTGTTTGTTCGAATTTCGGATCGCGAATGTAACGCATGTTCTTGAAATAACATTTTCCATAAATAATAAATAAGTTTAAGTAATCTTTGTGAGTGTAGTTTAATCGCCCTGTCCTATTATTAATGAATGTCAAATGGCAAGGAGTAGTGACAATTCTGTAGGGTTCGATTGTTTTATTTTCGCCACGCCTCGCCGTCTAATAACAGAAATGTGTTGAATTGCCAATATTTTGAAAATTACAAATTTTTGAAATAGACAACCCTATACAAAGTTACCCTTATTTTTAAAGCTTAATATGATTAAATTATAAAAATAGGTGCTTTCTATTGGAAAAAATTTACTTTTGACAATTTTTTAAATATAATTTTTATTATTCTTTTTTGACCACTCTGTACCAATAATTTTCAAAAATATCATAAAAACGCTACAAAAGTCGATTTCGATAATCAAGTTTTGGTCCGCAAACGTCATTTTTGACATAAAAATTTAAATATGTCCAAAACGGTGAATCTTATGTGTAGAACATTATACATAAAATATGTCTAGAATCTTACGTATAACTGGAAGTGCCGCCATCTTAAAAATATTTTAGCCGGCCCCCCATGCACTTCAGTACACTGTCAAATTTTCAAATTTTTCCCAATTATAGTTTTCCCACAATCGATCGATAAAGTTCCCGGAAAATCACCCTGTCTATATATATATATATATATATATATATATATATATATATATATATATATATATATATATATATATATTTTTTTTTCTTAATTTTGTATTTTCTTGGGTTTAGGTTCTATAATTAATAAAACACAAAACGATTGACGTTTCGCCCTTTATTCAAGGCATTTTCAAAATTTTTTCCTTGACATTTTGCTGTTCTGTTTCTAAATAAACTTTAAATTTTCATCGAACCTAAACCCAAGAAAATACAAAATTAAGAAAAATGATATAATCTATGGTTCAAGAATCAAGAAAATTAATATATATGTATATATATATATATATATATATATATATATATATATATATATATATATATATATATATATATACAGAGACTTAAAAAGTATCATCATCATAGCCCATTTCTGTCCACTGCTAAACATAGGCCTCCTCAAGAGATCTCCATCCTTCTCTATTCTGAGCCACTGCGATCCATTTTGTTGCTATTCTTTTGAGGTCATCTGATCGGTGGTCGTCCCTGACTGTTTTTGTCCGCTCTCGGTCGTCATTCCAAAACTCTTTTCGTCCATCTGTTGTCCCTTATTCTAGCCACATGTCCGGCCCATCTCCACTGTAACCTTGCAATGCGCACAATGACACTATCTACCCCCGTTTTCCTCCTAACTTTCTCGTTTCGGACCCGATCTCTCAGGGACACCCCCATGCTGGGGGGGGGACTTAAAAATACTTCAAAATAAAACGAAACACTGACAAAGAAAAAAATATTTTTTCTCTGATTCGTGTTCTAAATCTCCAAGCTGAATAATTTGAAAATATATTCTTATGTTCACCAAAGATGTGTTATTAAGTACTAAATACCCACTAAGAAAAAATATGTTAAAAACCATTTCAACCCACTGAAAGTTATGAGCAATGATTTAAACCTTACGTAATAGGATTTTTTAAAATATTTTTACGATAATTAGCGCCTAATAATCTACTGAAGTCATTTATTCATTTTGAAAATGGGAAACCTTCGCAGATCTGTGTATTTAAACAATTTGCTGCGATATTTTTATTGACCAGAAGATGTAACGCACTTTTCATGATTTGTTTACGTATTTTTAATGAAGCTAATAATTTATTTCAATATAGATGAAAATGTAATACATTTTATCGTAGATGAAATGTCTTTATAACTTCCAAGGTAAACATATATTTCACGCATGAAGTTTATTTTTTGTTGGTGTACCATTAGCCCCGATTAACTGAACCTACTTATAAATATTTTACCATAGTTTTACTCGTTAGTTCAACAAGTGTACTAGAAGATTTCTAAGCTCCGCTATCTTTTCTAACTAAACATGATCAAAGCTATGTCAAAAAATTACAAAACAAATATCAGGCAACCGGTTTCCAGTTCACCAAAATTGTTACTTAATGTGAAAAGTACACATTCTTTAAGAAAATGGTCGAATAAAACGTCAGGAGCGTAGGTGATATTTTTTCTGAGATTTATGCTAGAGAACTATCCCATACTTAGTTTGTTATATATGTAATTCACCTTTCAGACAGAGAATATGAAAAATATATATACAAACAGTTTATTTCCTGCAAATAATCGCTTTGGTCCTCTCTCCGTACGCGTTTCGATCACCTCATGATCTCGTCAGTGGAGCTGTATCGGACCGAGAGCAACATTAGTGGGAAATAACTGATATATGAATCATAAATGTCAAGGTATGTCGGCAGGACATTGCACCTGCCATCTACCAACTTCGATGTCAGACTGAAAAATATCGCCAGTCGAACGACATGTATGAATCATCGGAGTAACGTGAAATTCTTAAAAAATCAAAATTTCAGTAAGAAATAAAGAAATCTTTCTGCCTGACGAGATCATGAGGCGATCGAAACGCGTATGGAGAGAGGACCAGAGCGATATTTGCAGGAAATAAACTGTTTGTATATATATATATATATATATATATATATATATATATATATATATATATATATATGTTTATACGGCTTTCACGGATTTCTCCGTGTGAGATGCATTAGCAGTGGTTATATCCACACTATGCTGTTGTAGTGCTGAAATCACATTCAGCAAACGTACAACTATATGCAACTCAGTATGTAAGTGAAGTAAAATGCGAAACAGTGAATGCAAACTTCGCTCCATCATATCCTTGTTGTGTTAGAGGTTGCACAGTTAGAATAAACTGTAATAAAATACAATTCATCCTATTCCACCACCATCGAGATGGTGGTCCACCTGTACCACCATACCGAGAAGAAAGTCAAAGCTTACCCTTCCCGCCATGGTGATACGGCAGAGATACATGTTTCGTCTCTCACTAGACTCATCAGGGTACCGACATGCACCTGGCTGTGCAAAGAACAGATCGGAAGAAAGCATGCAACACTGAACGCGGCCGTATCACTGTGGCGGGGAGGGTAAGCTTTGACTTTCTTCTCGGTATGGTGGTACAGGTGGACCACCATCTCGATGGTGGTGAAATAGGATGAATTGTATTTTATTACAGTTTATTCTAACTGTGCAACCTCTAACACAACAAGGATATGATGGAGCGAAGTTTGCATTCACTGTTTCGCATTTTACTTCACTTACAAACGGAGTTGCATATAGTTGTATGTTTGCTGAATGTGATTTCAGCACTACAACAGCATAGTGTGGATATAACCACTGCTAATGCATCTCGCACGGAGAAATCTGTGAAAGCCGTATAAACATATATAAGCCATCCGACGAGAGGTCGGCGAAGCCGCGTTCAGTGTTGCATGCTTTCTTCCGATCTGTCCTTTGCACAGCCAGGTGCATGTCGGTACCCTGATGAGTCTAGTGAGAGACGAAACATGTATCTCTGCCGTATCACTATGGCGGGGATGGTAAGCTTTGACTTTCTTCTCGGTATGGTGGTACAGGTGGACCACCATCTCGATGGTGGTGGAATAGGATGAACTGAATTTTATTACAGTTTATTCTAACTGTGCAACCTCTAACACAAGAAGGATATGATAGAGCAAAGTTTGCATTCACTGTTTCGCATTTTACTTCACTTACAAACGGAGTTGCATATAGTTGTACGTTTGCTGAATGTGATTTCAGCACTACAACAGCATAGTGTGGATATAACCACTGCTAATGCATCTCACACGGAGAAATCCGTGAAAGCCGTATAAACATATATAAGCCATCCGACGAGAGGTCGGCGAAGCCGCGTTCAGTGTTGCATGCTTTCTTCCGATCTGTCCTTTGCACAGCCAGGTGCATGTCGGTACCCTGATGAGTCTAGTGAGAGACGAAACATGTATCTCTGCCGTATCACTATGGCGGGGAGGGTAAGCTTTGACTTTCTTCTCGGTATGGTGGTACAGGTGGACCACCATCTCGATGGTGGTGGAATAGGATGAACTGAATTTTATTACAGTTTATTCTAACTGTGCAACCTCTAACACAACAAGGATATGATGGAGCGAAGTTTGCATTCACTGTTTCGCATTTTACTTCATATATATATATTTCATATCCTTTGCCTGATCGGAGAATTACATATATAACAAACTATTTAAATACAGCAGAAAGATTTCTTTATTTCTTACTGAAATTTTGATTTTTTAAAAATTTCACGTTACTCCGATGATTCATAGATGTCGTTCGACTGGCGATATTTTTCAGTCTGACGTCGAAGTTGGTAGATGGCAGGTGCAATATCCTGCCGACATACCTTGAAATTTATGGTTCATATATCAGTTATTTCCTGCTAATGTTGCTCTCGGTCCGATACAGCTCCACTGACGAGATCATGAGGTGATCGAAACGCGTATGGAGAGAGAACCAGAGCAATATTTGCAGGAAATAAACTGTTTGTATATATATTTTTCATATTATCTGCCTGAAAGGAGAATTACATATATAACTAACTACTTAAATACGGCAGAAAATTTTTTTTATTTCTTACTGAAATTTTGATTTTTTAAAAATGTTACGTTACTCCGATGATTCATAGATGTCGTTCGACTGGCGATATTTTTCAGTCTGACATCGAAGTTGGTTGATGGCAGGTGCAATATCCTGCCGACATACTTTGAAATTTATGGCTCATATATCAGTTATTTCCTGCTAATGTTACTCTCGGTCCGATACAACTCCACTGACGAGATCATGAGATGATCGAGACGCGTATGGAGAGAGGACCAGAGCGATATTTGCAGAAAATAAACTGTTTGTATATATATTTTTCATATTCTCTGCCTGAAAGGAGAATTACATATATAACAAACTATTTAAATACGGCAGAAAGGTTTCTTTATTTCTTACTGAAATTTTGATTTTTTAAAAAAATATCTCATACTTGTTAAGGAACTAGAATTATATCCCTGGTAACACACCCTGCTCGGCAGACAATGCTGAAGAAATGACATACTATCTTTAGAGCATATTTACAGCAGAAATCCGTAAGACGCTGGAATCTATGAAATATTCTTGACGATCTACAGCAGAATTAAGTACGATTCTTCCAATTTATTTTTTCAAACCGTAGAGCAGATTCATAAGTAAAACGTATGCAAAACATCAGTAAGATGCTGGATATCAGAGCGAGAATATTTTAAATCGTATGATGAACTTACTCAAAGCTGCTGTCCCGTCATTATCCATCAGCATTTTATGTAAGTAAATATATAAAAGTCGGAAACAGAAGAGATATGGTTCGGATTAAGCTTACAGATGCAGATTTGTTTCAGAATTGAGAAATGTTTGCTACCAGGGATGGAATTACAAACATGGCATTAAATTGGATCATGTCTTATTTATCCAAAAGGTGTCAAAAAGTTGTGATAGGGCGTGTTTATTGATTGATTTGTATTAATTAAGGACACGTTAATCCGTATGGACTTTTGGTGTCCGCTAAGTCATTTATGATTAAATCTTTGATTAACATGAATAAAATTTAAACATAAAACATCGAATATTAGTACATGAACGACCATAGAAGTTGAAATGGACATGTACAGAACCAACCTTGGTAAATAAGTAAAATAATAGAATGACTATTGTGGGTAATTCTATTGAGAAGGGAAAAACGAAAGAAAGGAAAGGGAAAGTACCCTAGGATTATATTCGAGACGATAGGGAGGACCACGCTCTCCGTATTTTTATAAGAAAGCTTCTCCTTGAGGGAGCCAGTAATGCCGAAGTAGCTTAATATGGGGAAAATTTAGGACAGTTAGTAAAACCGTGTTTGATGAATAGGAAGAAGTTACAAATGTCGCAAGTAGGGTGCTCCAAGCGGTCGATCAGGTAGCCTCAGCCTAGCTATAAAGGATAGTGTTGCTCTGGGCAGGTTCCCTAGGTAAGGGTTTGAAAAGAGTGTCTTTCACCTCGTACAGATTGTTGTCCTCTGTTTGGAGATCTCATTCCAGCTATCAAATTACTCTTATTTAGGTCAACAATGAAAGATCTTTCGGGTGAAAAACTAAGTCAATAGGAAGGGATTCGGGGACGTCCTTGGCCAGCGAGTCGGCTTCTTCATTGCCTGGAATCCCTACATGCTGGGAGTCCAAAGAAATTACACTTTTTTCCCAAATATAATAATCTTTTCAAGATTATATTTCATTAACAGAACTAGCGAATGGGAGGGATTGGATGCATTTAGGGACTCAGTTGAGTTAAGGGAATCAGTCGCTATGACCCAGAGATTTTTATTTGATATTTTGATAAACTCTGTGGCTTTGTAGATAGCGAACAGCTCAGAAAAGCGGATGCTAGTAAAGGGGTATAGAAGGTATAAGAATTCATAAGAGGATGAGAGAAAATGATCTCCCACTATTGAGTGTGTCTTGGATTCAGCCGTGAATATTATATCGTGGTATTTATAGTTTGGGTCAGTTCCATGAAATGACATTTGAGAAATTCTTTGCTCTGTGATTCCTTTGAAAAAATAACAGAGACAAGTCTGTTATAATGCGGGTAAAATTCCACGGAGGAAATGAGCGTCTTTCGTAAGAAAGAGGGATTGGAAACCGAAGAGAATAGTTAGTTAGTTAGAATAGATGGTAATACTTTTAGTGAGTCCTGGGGAAGCGAGGAATGTGGGGGTGGATGCGCGGGGAAGAGATAGGATCATATCTGTGGAAAAAGAAATCGCGTTAAGCATACCATAGGGAAGTGTAACACGCTTTATACTGTTAATCTCATTTATTTATAATATAACAGAGGTGTTCGATGAGCCCTGGCAAGTTGTAAATTATGCAGATGATACCCGTGTGCTAGTGAATGGGAGAAACTAGAAGAATTTCTTAATAAAACAACAGTGGAAATGTCCATGAGCACACAGATTAGTCTTAAATGTTCTCACGGGTGTGATGTGTAATCGAAGGTTTTGGGGTATTCCGTGTGTGTGATGTGTAATCGATTTTCAGGTATGTGTAATCGAAGATTTTCGAGTATCCCATGTGTGTGTTGAGCCCTTCTCGGTACTGTAAGACAGCTGACGTTCGGGTGTAATCTCATTCACCATTTTCAAAGCTCACTGTACGGCATTTATGGGCGAACTGACGCTTGTGACGGGTGCTGTCGGATCCATGTATACGTGGGACGCGTTCATTAGCTGGATGGTTCTGACCAATCAGGTTGCGAGCCCTGGTGCGTGTCATCGGCCCTGTTGCCAGTGTTTGAGGTCGTGTAGCCGAGTTGTGATCCGTTTCTTTACTACCTACTACTAGTTGATGTTTCGTAAGCAGATTTTTCCAAGTTTTAGGCAATTGCAATAGCATCTCTGCTATTTAAGTTGTTGGGCCTCTTTGCAATTTATATATATATATATATATATATATATATATATATATATATATATATATATATATATATATATATATATATATATATCATTTTTCCTTTATCTTGTCTTTTCTTGGGTTTAGGTTCTATATTTAATAAAAAAACACAAAACAATTAACGTTTCGCCCTTTATTTAAGGTATTTTCAAAACTTTTTCCTCCTAAAAATATTTTTATATAATTAACATTCACATATCTACAATTTTAAACAAACAAACAAGACATTCTAAAAGAGTATTTAAATTTTTAAACTTTTAAAAATATTTAATTTTACCGGTACACACCTTGACATTTTGTTATTCTGCGAATGTGTTTTGTTTTTTTATATTTTACAATGCACAAAAAAACAAATAAGGTATACTTTTAGTTTTTTGTTTAAGAGGATATTCAATTTTTGATTCTTATTTGATAGGATCGAATACTTAATATTTTTGTTTAAATTAGGCTTGTGTAAATGTGGCTCAAATTTCCCATATCTGTTCTGTCTTTTTTAATTTCAATCATTTCCTTTATCTGTAATTTTTGGTAATTTATATCTTTGTTTTTTATGTTGGTACTGTTATAATCAAAAGTATGTTTTTCGTCCTGTGTGTGTTTGTTTAACGCTGTTGAGGCGTTTTTCGTACATTTATGGCCATTTAATCTGTTCTTCAGTAATTGGCTCGTCATGCCTATATATATTTTTGGGACAATTTGTGCAAGGGATCGAATATATTACATCTGATTTATTCACGAGAGGAGTTTTACTTTTTAAATTTGTGAACAATGTATTTAATTTATTATGTGACTTGTGGCATACGATAATATCGTGCTTTTTTAAAATGTATTTTATTTTTTCTGACAGCTCACTAGTGTAAAGTAATGCTACATATTTTAGCTGTTTATGTTCTATGTTTTTTGTCTTTACGTTATTATAAAACTTATATGTTCGTTTATCAATTATTTTGGTGATAGTCTTTTCGTTGAAATTATTATTTATTAGTGTCTTTTTTACTTTTTGCAGTATTTTTGGTCGGAATTCTGGAGACGTTAGGGAGATAGCACGATCAGACAGACCGATTATAACACTATTTTTTTGAGTTTTTGAATGATTAGAGAAACAGTTTAGATATCTACCTGACCAAGTTGGTTTGGTGTACCATTCAGTTAAAATTTTATTTTTTCTGCGTATAATATATATATATATATATATATATATATATATATATATATATATATATATATGTATATATATATATATATATATATATATATATATATACATATATTAAAAGTTTCTACGCGTCCTTTAATAATGGAACGTTCAACATGTTCAGTATTATTTTATATGTATATGGATTTTACATGTACAGTATTAAGCAGAAATAAGGTTTTATCTTTGTTACGCCAATGGTAAATGGTCATCTTCGAACGCGACTGCTTAGTATAAGGTGTTAATATGTAAAATAAACAATTTCAAATGTATTTCTCTGAGAGCTGCTGTACTACCTTCACGATAAAAAGAGTAATGGAACAAATAATATTTTAACTTGACCACTAAGAAATATTTAGGTCTTTGAAGTTTGTTGCCATATTTCACATACGTAGAAGGGCATCGACTTTGTTTTAGAAAGATATATAGTCATTTTAATGCACATTTTGCGATTTTACCTCCTCGCAAATATTAAAGAATTATACATTGTTGTAGGAGAATCACAACTACCATTTTGAATATTGTTAAAATAGCTAAAGACGTTTTTTATAGAATAGTATAATATAACTTTAAGTTAAGTAATGAATAGTTCAGTTGTGATTTTACCAACTAAGCTTGTATTTATCTCACCTCTGTGAATGAAAATTTCAAAGTGTTTTTTTTGTTGGAAAATATTAACAAATAACAAACTTATCAATTGGGAGAATTTCACCTTCGTGAAGTCAGATATTCATGTTAAAGGTGAATTTGATAAATACGTTTTTCCCTTTTTACGATATAACAGTCTGGAAGAGGATGGGAAAGTGAAAATTTAAGAAAAAGAGGTATATTAAAAAACTTATAAAGAAATTGCAAAGTTAAACGCTAAGTTGCAAAGAGAAAATAATAGGAATCATGAATACATGATACAGAGAAAGGAACGATTATCCAAATGTTAGATGAAGGGTAAAATATTATTTCGAATCTAAAGAGAATTTGTTATTTTGAAAATATCCATTTTTTCGAAAATTGTTGGTTAAACGGTAATCGCTGGTGTAATATCATATAAACAATATATCTCGTGAGAAAAAAAATCACACCAATTCATTTTTTTCTTAAATTTCAATGAGTTTCGTCATTTTTCCTGAAAAAAAATACATGTCATGACCTCAAAACTTACTCTATACTTTTGTTTTATTATTGCTAAGTCAGAGTTCTAAATTGACTGTCTCATTATCACTGGTTTCTGGTTTAAAGTTAGACGCCTAAATTTTTTTTGTTCATTATGATTTTAGTTTTATTGGTTAAAATATTTTCACTTTTAATTGTCGACTGAACAAACAGTGGCTTTCTTCAAACAGTTAATATCTATACAAGTTACTGATAGGTTTACATGATCAGGTATATATTTTTTTAATATCATTCCGATTCATATTATCAGATTTTCAATTGGCAAGAGTGGCTAAAAAGATATTCTACAATGCTTTTAATAAATATTCCATAAAGTGGAGTAAAATGTGGTTGTCAAACTTGCATTGTATTAATTTTCATTTCTTTTTACAACGTTTCTATTAGATTGTATTAAAGATATCAAGTATGGAGGGGGTATCCCACTTTGTCAACTTCAAAAAATCGCTTTTTTTAATGCATTTTTCAAAAGTACAAACCTTCGAGAACGTTCTCATAAAATTTCATAAAGATCCAATCAGTCCTGCTAGATTTTTGAGAGTATATTGAATGCTCGATTGGACGTGTGCGTGGGAGTCCAGGATCCAATGAAGAGATGCCAGATCACGAGAATATAAGCTTTATCAAGAAGTAGAAGGCATACTTTATGGTATTGGAATCGCTGATTAGCCGTGGGTAAGATTTATTTATGATGGTTCATAAAAATACTTTTAACGCATTTTTCTCGAAACTACATTTTGGGAATTTTGGAAAACCATTGGACCAATCCTCTCCAAATTTTGATCATGTGTTCTAAATATGTTTGACTGTATTATGTAGTAATGCCCAACATTCATATTTGCTATTTTTCCCGGCATGAAATACACAAAAAAACCTCTGTTTTACAACTTTTTTCTTTAACATTCGCCGGCGATAGCCACAAGCATACTGATTATGAAACTATTTTATTTCTTTTTTAAAGATAAACTAGCATAACTCAACACTCCATGTTAAAGTACAATTTTTTTATAAAACTTAGGAATAGCTAAAAAAATCGCATAAATGACCTATTTTTCGAGCGTCTAAAGTGGAATGCTACCAGAATTGAGTGTTTTTTAATTCTGAAGTAATGAAGCGTATACGGCCAATCAATTCAAGGCTTAATCCCAAATACGTTACACCCACAGTTAAACTAAACTAAATTTACACCCATAGAAAAACGCTACCTTTAGGTTTCTGTGGAGTTGTTTCTTATGGAAGGGGGTAGACCTAGAAATTGGAATAAATTAATTTTTGTTTTGTTCTTCATATTTTGATAGTTTATAGTCTAGAGAATATTTGATCGGAACAGTTTTGCAGAATCCAGAACGTCTAGATATTGTAATTATTAAACGGTGTTTTAAGTTTTTGTTGCAATTCGTAACGTAAAATATTGTTGAAAACAATTTTTAACCGACTTCTAAAAGAAGGAGGTACTCAATTCGTCGACTATGTATTTTTTTATGTATGTACACCGATTACTCCAGAACAGCTGCACCGATTTGAATGAAATTTTTTACGTTATATTCATGAAGTTGTTGCGGTGGTCCCATATGTTTTTGGATGAAATTGGTGCAGTAATATCCAAGATGGCGCTGACAATATAGCGGCCAAAAAAATTAATTTTGTCCGATTTTCTCCAAAATTGGTATGGAGGAATTGTCAGGGTTGTACCCAACGAATCTGAAATTATTTTAAAAAAATTCAAAATGGCGGATCCAATATGGCGGACAAAAAATTTATTTTTGTCCGATTTTCTCCAAAATTGGTATGGGGGAGTTTTCGAGGTTGCACATAACGAATTTAAAATAATTTTTAAAAAATTCAATATGGCTTACGAAAAAATCAATTTGGTCCGATTTTTTCCAAAATTGGTATGGGGGAGTTTTCGGGGCCTCACATAATAAATTTGAAATTATTTTTTTAAAATCAATATGGCGGCCAAAAAATAAATTTTGTCCGATTTTCACCAAAATTGGTACGGAAGAGTTTTCGGGGTCGGACATAACGAATCTAAAATTTTTTTAAAAAATTCAATATGGTGGATAAAAAATTAATTTTTGTCCGATTTTTTTCAAAATTGATATGATAGCACATTACGAATTTAATATTATTTAAAAAAAAATTAAATATGGCGGATCTAAGATGGAGGATTAAAGATTCTACATCTCTCGATATTGCCCAAAGTCAGTATTGGGGGACTTTTGTTAGTGTTAATTACGAAATTATAATATTTTTTAAAAAACTCAATTTGGCGGATTCAATATGGTGTCCTTAAAATTTTACATTTTTCGACTTTCTCCAAAACTGATATAGAGGATTCTGGAGGGTGTAAATTATGAATTTAATAGTGTTTTTTTCTGAATTCAATCTGGCGAACGCAATATAACTTACTAAAAATTTTACATTTTTCGATTTTGTTCAAATGTGGAACTAAATCGTTTTTGAGGATGTAAATAGCGAATATTAAATTATTTCAAGAAAATCTAATATGTCAGATGTAATATGACCGTTTATAAATTTCTGGATTTCATCTAAAATTGGTACTAGGGGGACCTCGAATCGATATTGGAAGGTTTTGGGGCCTATATTACCAATCAAAAATTAATTTAAAATTTAAGATAGTGGATTTACTATGACAGACTAAATATTTGTTTCATACAATTTCATTGGTATTTGGAGAACTCTAAGAATTAAAGAATTTTACTGGTTCAGTTTAGAGCGATTTGCAATTATGGATTTAATGGGTACTTTTTTGCTATCTCGGAGTCATTGCGAGGTACACTAATCTCGATTAGCACTTAGTTCAAATAATTTATGAATATCATAATGAATTCAAAATTAAAAATCGAAAAATAAAATTTTTATAAAAAAATTGAACAAACTTCTAAAAAAGCACTAAAAAGCGAAAAATAATAATATAAATTTTCTATTTTCAATTTGGTTCCACAATAGTCACACCCACAACCTGTTCGCAGTTAGAATAAAACCTTCTAAAACCTTCTAAAAGTGCGATAAAAAGTGAAAAATAACTAGAAATTTTTATATGAAATTGAAATTTTTGAAGTCGGTGCCAAATTATTTCTAAATGAAATAAATAACTACTAATATATACAAATTATGGTAAGAGAGCAATTACAAATAAAGTATTTTTAATCTGTTTATGCAAATCACATTTTGTCAGGTATTAGTATGGCGCCGACTTCAAAAATTTCAATTTCATATAAAAATTTTTAGTTATTTTTTACTTTTTAGCGCACTTTTAGAAGTCGGTCCAATTTTTTTATAGAAATTTTATTATTGCTTTGTTTTTTTCGCACTTGCTGTGATCGATTTTTATAATTATATAGACCTAAATTTTCTCTAAAATTTTCAGAATGTTGCGAGATATTACTAAAATTGTGAGGATAATATTTCATTAGGAGTGAGACATTTTATAAAACTGAGTTAAAAAGTCAAAAATAGATTTACCACCGTTTTATATTGCTGTTAAATTGCTAATTTACTTATTTACTTAGCACTGTTCTGAGCCGGCACTAAATTCAAAAATACCTAAAATACCTGCAAATTCCAGAAAATATTTTCAGGAATATAAAAATGATAGGAAAAATACCAATTCACCTCGAAATATTTAAAAAATAATGCCTTTAACTATAACGGCGATGATTCTTAAAAAGTTTGAAATGTAATTAATTTATTTTTTCATTTTACTGGTATTTCAAAATTTTTTTTTATTTAATTTTTTATTCCACTGTTGTTCATTACATGTCATAGTTGCGTCAGAACACTGTTATGGTGTTTAAAATAGTGTTTAACTGGAAAATATCAAATACAACAATAATAGAAATTGAAAGAAAATAAGTTCTTTCTTTCGATAGGTTAACAGTGTCACCTAGGCGAAACTATAAGCTGGTTCTTAAGATCTTAACTACTACTTAACTTTGTAGTAATATTTAGATATAAAACAACCTACGCTTAATTTACTAATAAAAAATCAGAGACCTGATTCAATAAATAGTTAACTTTATATTTCATTAATAAACAGATATAATTGGGATGTTTCCAATCAAATAAAACTATTGTGCCCACCACAATAAAACTAAATTGTTTAATTCAGCATTATACAACCATAAGTAGTCTTATGTTAAAGTGATCGGAAGCTAAAGCCTACCAAACTCTCATTTTTTACTTGATTATTAAATAAAGGTCCAAAACACTAAGCTGAACGTCATAGGTATATTTTCATAAAGACTAAAACATCAAAGGAACCGATATGACGTTGCTTTACCCGTTCTTAAGGGTAATAAAGACATAAATACAAAAGTGCTTCTGCCTATAGTTTTTCCTTTTATAAAATTTTACTGGAGGTGCAATAAAGACTGGATGCCGCAAACTTTGTTGTAATTCTAGATGATGCAGCGACGCAATAAAGTTTATAGAGGTGATGGTTGTTTTATCTCGTTTTTTAGGTAGTTCGAAAATATTATTTTGTGGTTTAACACCTTTTTTTAATAAATCGTTTTTTTATTATTTAAATCGTATTATTTAAATTGACAGTAGCTTATCTTAACGACATTTTATCTTTAATCTAATGAATCATTCCTTAAGCAGTTATTTTCTGATAAACTAAAATAGTTTACTTTAAATCGACAACAAAATGCTTAAATGGGCAAGTTCAACAATAAGTCAGTTTTCTATTAGATAAAAGTCACCAAATATGGAATACTATTGTGTTTTTTTACCAAGAAAAAAGTCACTTCACAAATTAAAAGTTTTTTATGGTACGGGGAGGCGAGGCACAATGATACACAAAGCATAGTTCTGAATCGATTCTGTCTCTTTCTTTGTCAACCTCTGTCCATCCACTCCTGGATGTAGGTCCCTCTCAATTGTTTCTATCTTTCTCCATTCTTCGCCAATCTCATCCACTGTTTGCCCGCCACTGTCCTTATGTCGTCTACCCATCTTTTTTGAGGTCTTCCCGTGCTTCTTGTTGTCTCCCTCGGTGTCCATTCCAGGATTCTTCGTGTCCATCTGTTGTCTTCATATCGGGCTATGTGACCAGCCCATCGCCACTTCATCTTTGCAACCTCCTTCACGATGTCTTTGACTTTTGTTCTGCGTCTTACCTCGGTGTTTCTAACCCTGTCTCTTAATGATATTCCAAGCATGTTTCTTTCCATCGCTCTTTGGACTGTTTCTAATTTTTTTAGCGGACTTTTTGGTGAGGGACATGATCTCTAATCCATACGTACACACCGGTAATATGCATGTGTCGTATACTTTTCTTTTTAGATTTATGGAAATTGAATTATTTTTCAGGATGTATGCAAGTTTACCGAAAGCGACCCATGTCAGCTGTGTTCTTCTTTTTATTTCAGCACTCTGGTTTGATTTCTCTTGTCTCATGTCACGACCCAAGTATACATAGTGTTCGACGTTTTCTATCCTCTGGTTCTGTATTGTTATGTTTGCCTGTTTGTGGCTCATTATTTTTGTTTTGTTGTAGTTCATTTTAAGGCCTACAGATGCGGATACGTCGATTAAGTGTGTGCAAGTCGCGACATCACTAAAGCTGGCTACACACGTAACTGTATACTTGACAAGTGTGCTTGTACAAGTTTTTTGTGCAAGTATGCAGGAAGGTCTGTATGGAAAAACTTGCACAAATATTTGCCTGTACAAGTCACATGAAAACGTTTGAATTTCTATACTGTATAACTTGTACAAATTGGGCTTGCAAAAGTGTACATGAACGTGTGTATGTTCATGACAGACTTATATAAATCTGAATTTCTAGAGAGGAGGGATTTCGAGCATTATTTTCTATGTGGCTATAAACGTGGCTAGTAAGAAAGGATATAGTGAGATTTTAGAAGACTTTATTCAAAATTACCATAATAAAATGAAAAAGGGAGCCTGCATATAAAAAGTCGATTTTAAAATTAGAAGAAATAGAGCCCCATGCAGATCGTGACATGGAAGTAAAAAAAATAACAGCTTAAGAATAAATATCAGATAGAAGAAGAAAAAATTCAAGAATCGCAGCGGTCTGGATTAAGAACGGAACAAGTTTGTACTATCACATATTTGATTTTTTAGAAAATCAAGATACCCCTAACCCCCGTAGTTATTTTTATAAATTAAAGTACAAAATTTTGTTGCCTTCATTGAAAAATTAGCTCACGAAATTTTCTCTTATTAATTTCGCATTTAAGGTTCTATTTCCTACACGGAATCTTTGTAGTGGCTCCATATTAGAATTTTCTGATATGAAACTCAGGGCTGTGGTACCATCTTCAATATTCACAATATGATAACATTCTCGAGAAGCATAAGTGTGAGTGGCAGTTGACATTAAAAATTACGTAAAGCACAACTGGCTTTTACTACGCATTCAATATGTCCCAGTTCTAAGTTTATAGCTATATAAAAATTCTAAAACCTGCTGCCCCACACAGCACTAGACGTCTTATAGACGTCATTTTTATATCCAGATTATGTTTGAACGTCTTAAGACATAAATAAGGCGTCTTATAGACGTTGTTTTAAAGACGTCCATAAGACGTCTATATACAACGTCTTTAAAATATCTTTTAAAAGACTACATACTACATTTTATATGAAAATAAATATACTTGTGAATAATTTAGTTGATAAAAACTAAAAAGCATTTCCTTCCCTATGGATTTTGTCGCAGTTGGGTAATAAATAAGTTTGCAACGCCGCACAGAGCTCAGCTGAATACAAGTTGAGGTTAAAATTTTTGATTGAACGACAAATTTTTAGTAGCCTCACTACGCCTTGGTTAATAGAACTTTTGCATGATGATTTTTATCACTACTTTGGTGCTTTTTGTCACAGACTGTTTGATGTACCGATAACAATAACAATATGATGCCAGCGAAACTATAACTTTAAAAAACCCGCCTTTTGTTTCTGTCAACTGTCATTTTTCAGTTTTGTATTTGTGTTTCGTCATGTCATTATTCATTTTTAATGTTGTCGGGATGCCGATTGTGAAAATTTAGCTTTTGAAAGAATTTTATGAAAATAGTAGAAAATAATTTATCTATGTGCCTCTGAAAATCTTTTTTATTCGTGTTTATGGTAATACTTAAGGTAAGATCGAGAATCATATGTACTTAGGAAAAACAGTAACGTTATTTATAGGTTGTGTTACAGGAAATTCCCTAATGCTTTACCGCTTATATTTTTGTAGTAACTCTATGTTATTAGAAGTATGAAATGAAATCTTCAAAAATATTATCTGTGCGAAAAAGGCTTGCACAGCTCATCCAGACCCGGTCCTAAATATTACAAGAAATATTACTAATAAAGTGGAAGGCGAAATGTTTGTTTATGGAGTGCTCCACTAATGAAACCTGTAAGATTTATTTTGTTCCTGATGATTGGTTTATATTTAAAGAACATAGAAAATATAGTTTTGTTAATTACAAGAAGTAATTTTGTTTAAGGTTTTAGAAATTTCAAAACTGGAAGTAGGGAGCATTTTTGACTTTGTAAAGCGAGCTTGTAAAATTACCATGTACAGTTGATTAGTACGAAAACGAAAGAGAAAGTTCTACGATTCCAACTTGGCGAGACTTATTATGAGTAAGTTCTGTCTTTTATTATACATATTAACCTTCAAATAGCATAAGTTACGATTCTATAGTAGAGGACAATTATAAAAATTCGCAAAAATATCAAATAATTTACTCCCATAAATGATAAACTTTATCCTATAAAATTAAAATCAGTTTGTTATTAGGATCTACAGAGACAACAGGACTGGCAAAAAGTCGGAAGAATGAGGAAATTCCAATCCAAACATGGCTGAAAAGGGCATCAGACCAGATTTGTTATTCGACTAAATAAAAATTCTTGTTTTTAAAACTATTTAAAGATTTGTGTACTTTTTATTTTAATAAACTTTTATTTTGTTGATAGTCTACCTTTTAGAGTTATTATATCGAAGGGATAAAGTAAGGCTTAAATTTGATAGGTTCACTTATAGTTCGAACAGTAGTAGTTCTGAAAATATTTGCTCTTCTACCTCACTTCTTCAATTTCAAATTAGAAAAAGTTTACATTATGCTTAAGTTATGTATTTTTTTGTATAAAGAGATTATGTTGAACATATTTTTTAAAGCAAATTATTCATACGGAACTTGTAGTTATTTAAAATGGTAGTGTATATTTCGCTCTTGATTTTTTCTTAAAGTTATTTCTTGGACTTTTGAATAATTACGGTTTGACTTTGTAAACAAGAAAAACAAAAAAATTAAAGAGACCCTTTTTAATGTACATAATTTTATTGGTGGAATATGTTGTTTTAAGGTTGGGAAGGGACGTCCATAAGACGTTGTAAGCAAATGTCTTAAAGACATTACCTTTTGTAACATAAGACGTCTATACAACGTCTTATGGACGTCATTCGTCTTTTATGGACATCCATAAGACGTCCTGAATGTTGAGATCAAACGTTTTATGGACGTCTTTAAGACGTATTTGTGCTGTTTGGGGCAGTTTAAGTTACCCCGTCTTTACGGTTTTAACATGTCGATTCTTAGTGGAAAGGCATCATATGCTACAAAAACATAGAGAAATTTTCTTGCGTTTCCTGCTTCAGACATCTTGGGAAACACACCTCCATCGGAAACCCTTTCGTTGGTGCCAAAGTCAAGTAGTATAAAGCGATTTTTTATCTGCAATGGTAAGTAAAACCATACTATATTTGTGCTTATAATTGTAGAAGTATGAGCCACTTCCTGCTGGGGGAATTATGTCAATATGCTTACCATCTACAGCGCCAAGACAATACAGAAAATTCCAGCTCCTTTGGAAACTATTAGCTATAATCTTCCAATCTTCTTCTACTAAAACTAACTAAAAAAAAGAGCATAATTAGCATTATTTCCATTTTTTCAAGAACCGAGTCTAGGGCACTGAAGTGGAACGTTCATTACCCGTTTCTTTGAGACGTATTGCCAACCGCCGAAACATTTTTCTAGTGTAGGGTCTTCGTTCAGGATACCTGACAGTATATTCACAGAGTTTGTTATATATGTAAATTCTCCTTTCAGGCAGAGAATATGAAAAATATATATACAAACAATTTATTTCCTGCAAATATCGCTCTGGTCCTCTCTCCATACGCGTTTCGATCACCTCATGATCTCGTCATTGGAGCTGTATCGGACCGAGAGCAACATTAGCAGGAAATAACTGATATAAGAAATATAAATTTCAAGGTACGTCGGCAAGATATTGCACCTGCCATCTACCGACCTCGATGTCAGACTGAAAAATATCACCAGTCGAACGACATCTATGAATCATTGGAGTAAAGTGAAATTTTTAAGAAAATCAAAATTTCAGTAAGAAATAAAGAAGTCTTCTGCCGTATTTAAATAGTTTGTTATATATGTAAATTCTCCTTTCAGGTAGAGAATATGAAAAATATATATACAAACAGTTTATTTCCTGCAAATATCGCTCTGGTCCTCTCTCCATACGCGTTTCGATCACCTCATGATCTCGTCAGTGGACCTGTATCCGACCGAGACCAACATTAGCAGGAAATAACTGATATAAGAAATATAAATTTCAAGGTACGTCGGCAGGATATTGCACCTGCCATCTACCGACCTCGATGTCAGACTGAAAAATATCGCCAGTCGAACGACATCTATGAATCATTGGAGTAAAGTGAAATTTTTAAGAAAATCAAAATTTCAGTAAGCAATAAAGAAATCTTCTGCCGTATTTAAATAGTTTGTTATATATGTAAATTCTCCTTTCAGGCAGAGAATATGAAAAATATATGTACAAACAGTTTATTTCCTGCAAATATCGCTCTGGTCCTCTCTCCATACGCGTTTCGATCACATCATGATCTCGTCAGTGGACCTGTATCCGACCGAGACCAACATTAGCAGGAAATAACTGATATAAGAAATATAAATTTCAAGGTACGTCGGCAGGATATTGCACCTGCCATCTACCGACCTCGATGTCAGACTGAAAAATATCGCCAGTGGAACGACATCTATGAATCATTGGAGTAAAGTGAAATTTTTAAGAAAATCAAAATTTCAGTAAGAAATAAAGAAATTTTCTGCCGTATTTAAATAGTCATATTTCTTATATCAGTTATTTCCTGCTAATGTTGCTCTCGGTTAGATACAGCTCCACTGACGAGATCATGAGGTGGCCGAAACGCGTATGGAGAGAGGACCAGAGCGATATTTGCAGGAAATAAACTGTTTGTATATATATTTTTCATATTCTCTGCCTGAAAGGAGAATTACATATATAACAAACTATTTAAATACGGCAAAAGATTTTATTTCTTACTGAAATTTTGATTTTCTTAAAAAGTATATTCAAATCACTCAAAATATACAGCAAGCATATCGCAAGCCTCGGCATTGGTAAAAGACATTTTTGAAAGATGTAACGCACAAGTTGAATAACGGTAAAATAAAAATTCACAAAAAATTCAAGATAAAATTTTGATGAGATACTTGTCTTATCAAAGACATACCAATTCTTTTGTTTTACTGGAAATCTACCAATTTTGTTTCATAGCTTACTAGGTAATTTGTAACAATACGAAAGCTAAGTAAATTAAAGGCGATAGTAATGGAATAAAAAGTGTAAAAACGCACATTAAAAGTTTAAAAAGATTTTTATTATTTTTTATGGCACGCTTGACCATGGACCTATTAATATAATTGTTTTTTCTGGTTAATATGATATCAATTATTCTTTTAACTATAATTCCGAAACAAATAAAGATATCGAATTAGTTTTTTTACATTTTCTCTTGCAAATTTACTCTACTTTCCGAATATGATATAAAAACTATGACTTCCCACCTGAAAATTCGGAGGAAAATTGAGAAAAAGAGAAGGATTCCAAATAACGCCCTCTAGCGTGGGCCGCAAAAATAATTCTAATTATTTCGTTTTAATTATCAAACCATCCTTTCTTAAATGAGACCAAGTTTATCAAATTCGGTCGGCCAAACCAAACTTACGGTAACTTTTATCAGTTTCTCCCTCCTCTCCTGCCCTAACTTTACATCTTACAGCAAAAAGTGTTAAAGCAAAAAGACGTAGAATTGTAGTAAAATTATCAATGTAATATTTTTTTGATACCCTATGAAGGGATATTGTCCAGAAAAATATCTCTTTTGACATGACCATAACAATTACTTCCCCTAGCGACAGAGTTGGGAACTTAAAAATTATGTTCAGCAATTTATGGCCACTTTCTTTAATGAGATTTTTTTCCAGAATTCTTGGACTATCACTTCCTGAGAATGGTACTTCGCCACCCTTAATAAAACACCCTTGAAACATATATATATATATATATATATATATATATATATATATATATATATATATATATATATATATATATATATACAAGACATGGGGGACAGCCGGCTAAAATATTTTCAAAATGGCGGTACTTCCGGTTATACCGGAAGTAGATGTCAACTTGCTTATTTTAAATAGAACGCCCTATATATTGTTGTATTTTTGACTTCTACGTAAAATTCTAGACATATATAATATTATATACTTAAGTCTCACCGTTTTGGACATATTTAAATGTTTATGTCAAAAATGACGTTTGCGGACCCAAACTTAACTATAAATTTTTCGTATAAGGGTAATTTTGTATAAGGTTGTCTATTTAAAAAACTTGTAGTGTTGAAAATATTGGCAATTTAACATTTTTCTATTGAAAAAATGTTATAGGCTTTTAAGTTTTGTTATTAGTTGGCCATGACGGCGAAGCGTGCCGAAAATAAAACAATCGAACCCTACAGAATTGTCACTTTTCTTGCCATTTGACATTCATTAATAATAATCATGCCGGGGCGATTAAATTACACGCAAGAAGATTATTTAAACTTATTTGTTATTTATGGAGATTGTGATAGAGTTATTTCAAGAACATGCAATACATTCGCGATCCGATATCCGAAGAACCAGAAATCAACACTACCAACTGTTAAAAGATTATAAAAAACCTCAAGAACTTTGGACCTATAAAAGCTGAAAGAAATAGAAATAAACCAGTTGTTCATAAAATAAAGTTACAAAAATTATTTGAGTAAATGTTCAAATTGACGCCCTTGAACTTCCAAACATTTTTTCGCACCTAAGCCGGAACTTTTCATGGGTGGCTCTTCTTATTGACTGAGGAATAAGTTCTTCAAATGCTATTCTGACGCGCTGCATGCAATCTTCCATAGTGATTAACGCGGTGTTGTATTCTTTATTTTTGATTGTCTCCCAAATAAAAAAAAAATCAAGTACTGTTAGGTCGGGTGAGCGAGGTGACCAAAGGTTTGACCCATTCTTGACTATCAATTGATCATAAAACAAGTTTTGCAGATGATTGTTAAGTAAATGACTATTATGTGGAGGCACACCATCATGTTGATTAAATAGATTTCTATAATCAGCCAGCGGCAAGTTATCTAAATAGTTCACTTTCAAATTTCCCAAGATGTTGAAGTAGCGCTCACCTATAACCTAAAAAACGTATTTTGTATCTAGAAGTCTTCAAAAATGGCTAACTTGTCATTCAAATTTTCTTGGTAGAATTCTAGGGCGACGACGCCGTCATTTCTTATAGCACAATACACGTTAAACTGCCAAGACTTTTGAAAATTTAATTCTATAAATGGATATAGGGACGTTTGAGTCGCTCCAATAGTGGGAATTGCGTCGATCAAACAATCCATTTTTTGTGAATTTTCCTTCATCCGACCAAATAATATTATCCAAAAAAAAAACCTAGCAATTTCTTGTGACCGAAGTAAAATAAATTGACAGGACTCTGCTCTTCGTGGAAAATCAGGGCCTTTTAAATGTTGTACTGTGGAATATACATAGGGATGAAAATTGCGTTTCCATAAAATCTTTAAAACTGATGTTTGAGATAATCCAAACTCTAATACCACTTGCCTTGTAGATATTGTCGGATATGCGGCGAAATATCCTAAAATTTTAGTTTCAATATTTTCATTATTAATAACTGGTTTATTTCTATTTCTTTTTGCTTTTATGGGTCAAAAGTTCTTGAAGTTTTCTATAAACCCTTTAACAGTTGGTGGTGTTGGTTTCTGTTTCTGCAGATATCGGATCGCGAATGTATCGCATGTTCTTGAAATAACTCTATCACCTTCTCTATAAATAATAAATAAGTTTAAATAATCTTCGTGCATGTAATTTAATCGCTCTGACATGATTATTGTTAATGAATGTCAAATAGCAAGAAATAGTGACAATTCTGTAGGGTTCGATTGTTTTATTTTCGCCACGCCTCGCCGCCATGGCCAACTAATAACAAAACTTAAAAGTCGTCTAGCATTTTTACAATAGAAAAATGTTGAATTGCCAATATTTTGAAAACTACTATAGACAACCTTATACAAAGTTACCCTTACTTTTAATGCTTATTATGATAAAATTATAAAAAATAGGAGCGTTCTATTTGGAAAAATTGACTTTCAACGATTTTTTAAATATAATTTTTATTCTTCTTTTTTGACCACTCTGTATTAATAATTTTCAAAATATCATTAAAATACTACTAAAGTTGGTCTTTGTCTACAAAAAAACTAACCCAAATCAAATAATAAAGACTTTTGTATAGGAAAAATTTATAATTAAGTTTTGGTCCGCAAAAGTCATTTTTGACATAAAAATTTAAATATGCCAAAACGGTGAGACTTAAGTATTGAAGATTATACATAAAATATGTTTAGAATTTTACGTAGATATCAAAAATGCAGTAATATATACTTTATTCCATTTAATATAAGCAAGTTGACACTTACTTCCGATATAACCGGAAGTGCCGCCATCTTGAAAATATTTTAGCCGGCTGTCCCCCATTCACGTTAATACACTGTCGAATTTTTAGATTCTTCCTAATTATAGTTTTCAAACAATCGATCGATATATATATATATATATATATATATATATATATATATATATATATATATATATATACACACATATATATATATATATATATATATATATATATATATATATATATAATTAAGTTTCCTTTTATATTATGTCCCTTTTAGTTTCGTTCTTCTTTCTACAACTTAACAGCTAAATCACTAAAACAGCACAATTCTTAATGCTGCTTTGAAAAATGTTTAATTTATGGAGACAATTTATTTTATGCCTATCCAGTAACTTACCAATTCAGCCTGATATACCCTTTTTTGTGACGTCACAGCTCCTTTGCTTCTATCGATACTTTTTGGAAAGTCATTCTATCCTTTATTTAAAAAAGTAAGTTTTAACAAAAATGGTAGGAAGTGTTTAAATGCAGATTTGCTAACTCTTTGTTTTCTGGCTTGATTTTTGGTGTTTTCCATTATATTTTAGCAAAATTTTTTGGGATATCTATTTGTCGCCAAAAAAAAATTGAGATTCGCATTTTACAAGTCGTAAAATAGGGGGTTTGAAAAAACAATGGAAATTGGAGGAATTCATTATTGCGAATAATTACCTTTACATTTCAAACCTATTTTACAAAATATTTGTAAAATATTTTATTTTTGAAATTGCTAATGAAATTCGCTAATTTACCATTGATAGAAATGATCAAATTAATCATAAACATGCGAATTTACGTAACACAAATTAAAACATAAGATGACCATTCTAATTACTCTACATTTGCATGTAGAAAATGTCATCAGAACTCTCAACATTTACTCACGTACATAAAATGCCACTATTCCAAGAAAATTCAATCCCACACAAAACCATCCATTCGAAAAAATCAGGCACTTATGTTTGCCTCCATCATAAAACGCTCGATGACATGAACCATTGAGGTAGCTAAATATGAACAACGGAGTACCTGCTCGATACAACCATGGTACGACCAATTAGAACGTTAGATTCGTCTAATAGGAGGAGCCTGCAGTGAAGAGTTAAAGACATAACTTATTTGTGTGATAATATGGCATAAGTCATTTGAAATGTTGCCAGTATTTAACAAATCAGTGTGAAAAATCTACAAATAATACACAATAAGGTGGTTAATTTGTAGATAATTTACACCAAATCGTGTGTAACTATGAAATAAGTACACAGTGTTTTATTAAGGGTTTCAATTTGAAGTATTGTTTAAATAAATATTAAAACGGATAGTTAGCTTTATGTGCGTAGTTTCGATGCTCGGTTTGTGTTATTAAAGTGTATCGTTGTTTGCAGAGGAACTTTTTGATAATTATAGTGTTTTATGGAGATATTTCATTAATAGGTAAGTGGAGTAATTCTCTTAATCCCAAAAATAATCAAATTAAAGTGACTCAAAAATGTTATACATTTTTATGCAAGATTTGCTCACATTTTTTTTTTTGAAAAGCATTTTCTAGTATGTCACCACGCACAGACTTTCCCGCACTTTGTCGGTCATATCGGAAAATGAGTCGCAATTTTGTAGGGATAATAATAAATAATCTTTATAGAATATTTAGTTGTCTTCAAGAGATTAATGTTTTTTAGCGAATAGTCCTTAGATTTTTCGAATTTAAGAACATTTTTTTTAGTTTTGGCAGTCAAAAAAGTAATATTTTTTTTCCAATATGCAGGATTTTATTTTCTATTTTTTTGTTTTCATCAAATTTTTCGCCTTACGTCATAGCCCTGAAATTTTATGATTCTTTCTTGCATTTCGATGGAATTCTGTACGGGGCTGTGTTTAATTAATTCGACAACACATATCTTCTCTCGATGAACAAATAATTTTCCTACTTTCATTTCAAATGCAAATAGCTTGTATATATATAAATTGTACCGAGCATTTGATCACGTGTCTGTTCAAAATTCAAACCTGAAACATTTAAAAGATGAAAGAATATCCTTCAATTGACTTTTATACTAACAAACTGCGATAACTATAGCACATTCGCTATAAATGTAATTTTTATACCAGCAGATAAAATGGCAGTTCCTTTACGTTGTTTGGGAATATGTCTAAATGGGGTACTTTTTTCTCTCAAATATTAATGGAAAGCAGTATTTTTTTCTCTTTTGGTTGAAGAAATTTGAATGCTTAAAAAGGGCAATCGGACTTGCAGATAATAGCGGATTTTCTACTGGAAAATCGTGGACAGATATCTTTAGGTTAGGAACTATACCTTGTCTTTATACAGGGTGTCCAGTAAATACCTCCTAGTTTCTCGGGAGTATACAGGGGAGGTCAAAATAACCTTACTTTGTCGAAAAGTGTCTCTTAACGGTGATACAAAGCCCTCAATGGTACCCAGCGATTTACCTTATCGACTCTAAGTTTTGAATCGTCTTGTATAATTTAATGACATTTTAATATTTTATAGCGGCGATTAAGTCTCATTAAACCATACTACAATAGATGTTTTAGATTATCAGAAAAGGCAGGAACGGACTTGCAACCACACTCGTTGGGCATAATTTTTGACAGGTGTCATTTTACAGAGCTGAAAATTGATTTTTTGAATACTTTGGTCATTTCTCTTCAAAAAAGGTTCTCTTAATTTATTACGATAAAATTGTCCGTTTTGAGATAAATCGGTTTTTATGCGAAAAACTTAAAACTTACTAATGTTAAACCCAAAAAGGTAAAAATAACATACGCAGGGTGTGCTGATGTGCTTTAATTTATGGGGAAGCGCAGTCTCACTCTTCGAAGACAAGAAGATGTTATGCTGAAAGATTTCCAGCTTCGACATTGTCAAATCCAGAAAACTTTCAAAGGTTTGATCGGGGCTCAATTAATTTAAAATGTTATTAAAATGCAAAAATAGTGAAAACATTTAAATGTTATTTTGGCAAATGTTCAATGGAGGCTCCACGTACTTCAATATATTTTCTTATCCTTCTAATATTTTTCCGCTGCACTGAAAATAATATTCCAGCATTATTATGGACTTTAGAATGCTGTGCTGTTCTCGCTAGTAGTTTTAATCTAGTATTTACTGGCGTTAAATAAACTAGTTCTTTTAAATGTCCCCAGAAGTAAAATCTAAGGGATTTAGGTCTGGAGACCTTGGTGGCCATAACCAAGTCCTACTCGACCTGGCCTCGCCTTCGAAGAAGTTGACAGCGCTTCACCACAAATTAAATGCATATTAGCATACACTGCGTAAGAATATTCTTCCATTTTTTTAAATTATTTTTACTTGAAGGAGGTTTTGTCAATAGAAATTCATTATGTAGGTATTAACAATAACTGATTTTTACCTGTTTGTGTTTAATAATAGTAACCTTTAAGTGTTCCGCATAAAAACCGATTTATCTTGAAAACCGCCAGTTTTATCGAAATAAAGTCAGAGTACCATTTTTGAAGAGGAATGACCAAAGTACTTAAAAAATCAGTTTTCAGCTCACCTAACAAAAATCAGGTCCAACAAGTGTGGCTGGAAATCCGTTCTAAAACATCTACAGTAGTATGTATGGTTTAATCAGCCTTTATGGCCTCTATAAAATATTAAAAATTTCATTAAATTGTACGAGTCGGTTCCAAACTTAGAGTCAATAAGATACCCCTTTAAGGCTCCGTATCTCCGCTAAGGACCACTTTAGGAATTTTTTTCCTATGACTACGTAGGGTTATTTTGACCTCCTGTATATGTTCCCGAGAAATTAGGAGGTACTTGCCGGTTACCCTGTATATTCAGACAATGCTTACGAGTCCATTCCGAGATATCAGCCTTCGCTATTAACAAGACTGTAATTAAAATAATATAAGAATTTTGCTAAGGAAACACATTCATCCAAGTTGAATAACATCTTATATGAACAAGTTAAAAACATAAAGGTCTGAGACAGGAATGCAGCGTTTTCCCTCTGCTACTTAATGCTTTTTTAGAATAGTCCCCGAAGTCTGGAAGAAAATTCATCGAAAATAATAAAGGGAGATCATGTTCTTCCACTGATCTTGACGAATAATCAGGTTGTGTTAGTTCAAAGTTCATACGGTCGAGAATTTAAGATAGGGAAATTCTATGACAATAATGACTAAATAGAGACTGTACCTTGACCACAAATAAATGGACTATTTAGTTGTTAGTTTTGAGATAGTAATCAATGAGAAATGTAACTCTGAGACAAGTAGGCACTTGGAAATGCGTAAGAGCTACATATAATTCCAATCGACTAGATGACAAGCCGATTAAAATCAGTAACCTGGTTATGTTATGGAGCCTAATTGCTGACCTTGGGAACAGAAATGAGACCCAAATTGCTAGCCGTTAAGGATTATTAGAGATGCCGGAATCTCTAAATTATAATAATTGAACCTGAAAAAATAGTGGTAGATAGGATCGAGGAAAGACTTTTGTTATAGATGACCAAAAAAAAATTATTATGTACTCCTGAGGGCAAACCAGAATATCGTGAAAAAAGAAAAATCATTGCGGCAAGCAATCCGAATGAGGAAATTACATTGATAGAGAGATTTGGCAGCGGTAAATGGGAACACAGCAATAAACTATGTATTAAATTATATGAATTTTAACTTAAATCCGGTTATATAATAATAGTTAAAATTTAAAACCGTCCAAGGCTTCAGGCGGTTAATATTTTATTTGTTTGGTTATAAAATTAAGTAAAAGATCATAGGTTTGTATAATAGTTTAGACAACATATAAAATATTCTGAGTTAGGTTGGTGTAATCCATCTCTCATTAGAGTACAAGACGTCAGGTATTTTTAATATGTAGCAAATTCGTTAATTTTTAATATCTATTCAAAAGCAAACTTTGTTTTACATGAAAATTATATATCTAGTAAAAGTTTCAATCGGCTTAAATGTTACTATTATGGAAAATAAGGGAACTGAAATTCATAAACTTCAACTAAGCGCTATTTCTTTCGAAGAGTTCGATGATCAATGAAGGCCGAAACCCACCTCACCTAGTATTTTAATAGATATTTTCAACTCACCTTCCTTCTTCATTCGGGCAAATATTTTCAACTACAAAGTATTATTTTTTAAAAAAATATCCGTGTAGTTCATTTCCAAAATTAAGTTGCAAACTAAATTTTCGTAAAGGCACTTAAAATAGAATAATTAACTTCATGAAACTATTTATATACTAATTATACAGTTACAAAAAGTACCTCTATTTACAAAAATTATGTACATCTTAATATCTTTTTTTCAGTAGCCGTGATAAAAGTAACAGTTTTGATCTCAATTTCAAGTATCAATTGTCACTATTTACATGAGTTGTAATTTTTGTAACACCTTACCCTTGACGAGAGTTTTATTGACGTTTCATAAAAAAGTAAGATATACGATGGTGTCAACATAATAGCTTTTCAAACAGAGATGGTTGGATTATTATCAAATTAAATGTTTTAAAATTATTTTATCTGCAACTGAGAAGAAAAGGTCTTTGAGTTAACCCTAAATAAACATATAGTAAAGAACAAAAATGCTGCGACGCTACGGTTTTTCCACCTTACTATACTGGTCTCAGGCTTAGTCGCTTAGAAAGGCCGAAATTGATAAATTAGAAGCATTTAAAATATGGTGTTGCTAAGGTAGCCATCTATATTTCGAGAACGGGCAATACTGGCGTTGCTAAGTGTCATGTGACATATCCATTGTAAAGTTTGATATTTTAGAACGTTTTGACATACGGGAGCTATTTGTGTTGTTCGCAGAAATTTCGAAATTTTGTGTTTAGTGAATTGGATCGTTCGCCCACGGACGAGTTTCTTTAAGGTCGTCCAAAATCAGTTATGGTGCAGAAAATATCGATGCTGTGATGCGGCTGAAATTTCGAACGTTCACGCGAACGAATTTTGTACACAGTAAAAAATAATTTCAAAAATTATAGAAATTTGTTTAAAATTCATATTAAGACAGCAAAACAATGTAAAATATTTAAAAAATGAATTTTTCTTCTTTTTTCTACCTGAAATGTTTATAAATGGAATTATATTTGGTATCACCTGAAGGTTAAAATAATTTTAAAAATATCGCCCGTGAGGGTTTACAAATAAAAATATAAGCAAATTTGTTATTGACTGGCTGGATCGGTTGATATTAAAACATATTGACGAACTAGGTATGTTCATATTTAAGCCCTGTATAAACAGATATTTCTAAAAATGCTTGCGGACAGGAAACTACCACCCTTAAATTTGATTTTAAAAAAATCGACTATGGCGTTTCAGAAGTTAAAATCCGCACATATTTTATATTAACGGACTAGGTATATGCATATTAAAGCCCTGTATAAACAGATTTTTCTAAAAATGCTTGCGGACAGGATATAACCACCCTTAAATTCATTTACAAAAAAATCGACTATGGCGTTCCACAAGTTAAAATCCGCACATATTTTATATTGACGGGCTAGGTATGTTCATACTAAAGCCCTGTATAAACAAATATTCCTAAAAATGATTGCGGACAGGACACTACCACCATTAAATTAATTTAAAAAAAAAATCGTCTATGGCGTTTCACAAGTTAAAATCCGCACATATTTTATATTGAAGGGCTAGGTATGTTCATACTAAAGCCCCGTATAAACAAATTTTTATAAAAATGCTTGCGGACAGGACACTACCACCCTTAAACTCATTTTTAAAAAAATCGTCTATGGCGTCTCACAAGTTAAAATCCGCACATATTTTATATTGACGGGCTAGGTATGTTCATACTAAAGCCCTGTATAAACAAATATTTCTAAAAATGCTTGCGGACAGGACACTAACACCTTTAAATTAATTTTAAAAAAATCGTCTATGGCGTTTCACAAGTTAAAATCCGCACATATTTTCTATTGACGGACTAGGTATGTTCATATTAAAGCCCTGTATAAACAAATATTTCTAAAAATGCTTGCGGACAGGACACTACCACCCTTAAATTCATTTTTAAAGAAATCGTCTATGGAGTCTCACAAGTTAAAATCCGCACATATTTTCTATTGACGGGCTAGGTATGTTCATACTAAAGCCCCATATAAACAAATATTTCTAAAAATGCTTGCGGACAGGACACTACCACCCTTAAATTCATTTTAAAAAAAATCATCTATGGCGTTTCACAAGTTAAAATCCGCACATATTTTCTATTGACGGGCTAGGTATGTTCATACTAAAGCCCTTTATAAACAAATATTTCTAAAAATGCTTGCGGACAGGACACTACCACCCTTAAATTAATTTAAAAAAAAATCGTCTATGGGGTCTCACAAGTTAAAATCCGCACATATTTTCTATTGACGGGCTAGTTATTTTCATACTAAAGCCCTGTATAAACAAATTTTCCTAAAAATGCTTGCGGACAAAACACTACCACACTTAAATTCATTTTTAAAAAAATTGTCTTTGGCATCTCACAAGTTAAAATCCGCCCATATTTCCTATTGACGGACTAGGTATGTTCATACTAAAGCCCTGTATAAACAAATATTTCTAAAAATGCTTGCGGACAAAACACTACCACCCTTAATTTCATTTTTAAAAAAATCATCTATGGCGTCTCATAAGTTAAAATCCGCCCATATTTTCTATTAACGGGCTAGGTATGTTCATACTAAAGCCCTGTATAAACAAATATTCCTAAAAATACTTGCGGACAGGACACTACCACCCTTAAATTCATTTTAAAAAAAATCGTCTAAGGCGTCTCACAAGTTAAAATCCGCACATATTTTCTATTGACGAGCTAGGTATGTTCATACTAAAGCCCTGTATAAACAAATTTTTCTAAAAATGCTTGCGGACACGACACTACCACCCTTAAATTCATTTTTAAAAAAATCGTCTATGGCGCTTCACAAGTTAAAATCCGCACATATTTTCTATTGACGGGCTAGGTATGTTCATACTAAAGCCCTGTATAAACAAATATTTCTAAAAATGCTTGCGGACAAGACACTACCACCCTTAAATTAATTTTTAATAAAATCGTCTATGGCGTCTCACAAGTTAAAATCTGCACATATTTTCTATTGACGAGCCAGGTATGTTCATACTAAAGCCCTGTATAAACAAATTTTTCTAAAAATGCTTGCGGACAGGACACTACCACCCTTAAATTCATTTTTAAAAAAATCGTCTATGGTGTCTCACAAGTTAAAATCCGCACATATTTTATATTGACGGGCTAGGTATGTTCATACTAAAGCCCTGTATAAACAAATATTTCTAAAAATGCTTGCGGACAGGACACTACCACCCTTAAATTAATTTAAAAAATAATCGTCTGTGGCGTCTCAGAAGTTAAAATCCGCACATATTTTATATTGACGGGCTAGGTATGTTCATACTAAAGCCCTGTATAAACAAATATTTCTAAAAATGCTTGCGGACAGGACACTACCACCCTTAAATTCTTTTTTAAAAAATCGTCTATG
The DNA here is from genome assembly GCA_034092305.1 of Diaprepes abbreviatus. Taxonomy (NCBI): domain Eukaryota; kingdom Metazoa; phylum Arthropoda; class Insecta; order Coleoptera; family Curculionidae; genus Diaprepes; species Diaprepes abbreviatus. Next base: position 998,926 of record JASJET010000037.1, on the reverse strand, counting down.
GCGTCTCACGAGTCAAAATCCGCACATATTTTCTATTGACGGGCTAGGTATGCTCATACTAAAGCCCTGTATAAACAATTTTTTCTAAAAATGCTTGCGGACAGGACACTACCACCCTTAAATTCATTTTTAAAAAAATCGTCTATGGCGTTTCATATATTAAAATCCGCCCATATTTTCTATTGACGGACTAGGTATTTTCATACTAAAGCCCTGTATAAACAAATTTTCCTAAAAATGCTTGCGGACAAAACACTACCACCCTTAAATTCATTTTTTAAAAAATTGTCTTTGGCATCTCACAAGTTAAAATCCGCCCATATTTCCTATTGACGGGCTAGGTATGTTCATACTAAAGCCCTGTATAAACAAATTTTTCTAAAAATGCTTGCGGACAGGACACTACCACCCTTAAATTCATTTTAAAAAAAATCGTCTAAGGCGTCTCACAAGTTAAAATCCGCACATATTTTCTATTGACGGGCTAGGTATGTTCATACTAAAGCCCTGTATAAACAAATTTTTCTAAAAATGCTTGCGGACAGGACACTACCACCCTTAAATTCATTTTTAAAAAAATCGTCTATGGCGTTTCACAAGTTAAAATCCACACATATTTTCTATTGACGGGCTAGGCATGTTCATACTAAAGCCCTGTATAAACAAATTTTTCGAAAAATGCTTGCGGACAAAACACTACCACCCTTAATTTCATTTTAAAAAAAATCATCTATGGCGTCTCACAAGTTAAAATCCGCCCATATTTTCTATTGACGGGCTAGGTATGTTCATACTAAAGCCCTGTATAAACAAATATTTCTAAAAATACTTGCGGACAGGACACTACCACCCTTAAATTAATTTTTAAAAAACCGTCTATGGCGTCTCACAAGTTAAAATCCGCACATATTTTATATTGACGGGCTAGGTATGTTCATACTGAAGCCCTGTATAAACAAATTTTTCTAAAAATGCTTGCGGACAGGACACTACCACCCTTAAATTAATTTAAAAAATAATCGTCTGTGGCGTCTCAGAAGTTAAAATCCGCACATATTTTCTATTGACGGGCTAGGTATGTTCATACTAAAGCCCTGTATAAACAAATTTTTCGAAAAATGCTTGCGGACAAAACACTACCACCCTTAATTTCATTTTTAAAAAAATCATCTATGGTGTCTCATAAGTTAAAATCCGCCCATATTTTCTATTGACGGGCTAGGTATGTTTATACTAAAGCCCTGTATAAACAAATATTTCTAAAAATGCTTGAGGACTGGACACTAACACCCTTAAATTTATTTAAAAAAAAATCGTCTATTGCGTTTCACAAGTTAAAATCCGCACATATTTCATATTGACGGGCTAGGTATATTCATATTAAAGCCCTGTATAAACAGATATTTCTAAAAATGCTTGCGGACAAGACACTACAGGGCTTTAATATGAACATACCTATCCCTTCAATATAAAATATGTGCGGATTTTAACTTGTGAAACGCCATAGACGATTTTTTTTTAAATGAATTTAAGTGTGGTAGTGTCCTGTCCGCAAGCATTTTTAGAAATTTCTCTCTATACAGGGCTTTAATATGAACATACCTAGCCCGTCAATAGAAAATATGTGCGGATTTTAACTTGTGAGACGCCACAGACGATTTTTTTAAAAATTAATATAAGGGTGGTAGTGTCCTGTCCGCAAGCATTTTTAGAAATATTTGTTTATACAGGGCTTTAGTATGAACATACCTAGCCCGTCAATAGAAAATATGTGAGGATTTTAACTTGTGAGACGCCATAGACGGTTTTTTTAAAAATTAATTTAAAAGTGGTAGTGTCCTGTCCGCAAGCATTTTTAGAAATATTTGTTTATACAGGGCTTTAGTATGAACATACCTAGCCCGTCAATAGAAAATATGTGCGGATTTTAACTTGTGAGACGCCATAGACGATTTTTTTAAAAATTAATTTAAGGGTGGTAGTGTCTTGTCCGCAAGCATTTTTAGAAATATTTGTTTATACAGGGCTTTAGTATGAACATACCTAGCCCGTCAATAGAAAATATGTGCGGATTTTAACTTGTGAGACGCCATAGACGATTTTTTTAAAAATTAATTTAAGGGTGGTAGTGTTCTGTCCGCAAGCATTTTTAGAAATATTTCTTTATACAGGGCTTTAGTATGAACATACCTAGCCCGTCAATAGAAAATATGTGCGGATTTTAACTTGTGAGACGCCATAGATGTTTTTTTTTTAAATTAATTTAAGGGTGGTAGTGTACTGTCCGCAAGCATTTTTATAAATATTTGTTTTTACAGGGCTTTAGTATGAACATACCTAGCCCGTCAATATAAAATATGTGCGGATTTTAACTTCTGAGACGCCACAGACGATTATTTTTTAAATTAATTTAAGGGTGGTAGTGTCCTGTCCGCAAGCATTTTTAGAGATTTCTCTCTATATAGGGCTTTAATATGAACATACCTAGCCCGTCAATATAAAATGTGTGCGGATTTTAACTCGTGAGACGCCATAGACGATTTTTTTAAAAATGAATTTAAGGGCGGTAGTGTCCTGTCCGCAAGCTTTTTTAGAAATGTTTGTTTTTCCAGGGCTTTAGTATGAACATATCTAGCCCGTCAATAGAAAATATGTGCGGATTTTAACTTGTGAGACGCCATAGATGATTTTTTTAAAAATTAATTTAAGGGTGGTAGTGTCCTGTCCGCAAGCATTTTTAGAAATATTTTTTTATACAGGGCTTTAGTATGAACATACCTAGCCCGTCAATAGAAAATATGTGCGGATTTTAACTTGTGAGACGCCATAGACGGTTTTTTTTAAATTAATTTAAGAGTGGTAGTGTCCTGTCCGCAAGCATTTTTAGAAATATTTGTTTATACAGGGCTTTAGTATGAACATACCTAGCCCGTCAATAGAAAATATGTGCGGATTTTAACTTGTGAGACGCCATGGACGATTTTTTTAAAAATGAATTTAAGGGTGGTAGTGTCTTGTCCGCAAGCATTTTTAGAAATATTTGTTTATACAGGGCTTTAGTATGAACATACCTGGCCCGTCAATATAAAAGATGTGCGGATTTTAACTCGTGAGACGCCATAGACGATTTTTTTAAAAATGAATTTAAGGGTGGTAGTGTCCTGTCCGCAAGCATTTTTAGAAATATTTGTTTATACAGGGCTTCAGTATGAACATACCTAGCCCGTCAATATAAAATATGTGCGGATTTTAACTTGTGAGACGCCATGGATGTTTTTTTTAAAATTAATTTAAGGGTGGTAGTGTACTGTCCGCAAGCATTTTTAGAAATATTTGTTTTTACAGGGCTTTAGTATGAACATACCTAGCCCGTCAATATAAAATATGTGCGGATTTTAACTTCTGAGACGCCACAGACGATTATTTTTTAAATTAATTTGAGGGTGGTAGTGTTCTGTCCGCAAGCATTTTTAGAAATATTTCTTTATACAGGGCTTTAGTATAAACATACCTAGCCCGTCAATAGAAAATATGTGCGGATTTTAACTTGTGAGACGCCATAGAAGATTTTTTTTTAAATGAATTTAAGGGTGGTAGTGTCCTGTCCGCAAGCATTTTTAGAAATATTTTTTTATACAGGGCTTTAGTATGAACATACCTAGCCCGTCAATAGAAAATATGTGCGGATTTTAACTTGTGAGACGCCATAGAAGGTTTTTTTAAAAATTAATTTGAGAGTGGTAGTGTCCTGTCCGCAAGCATTTTTAGAAATATTTGTTTATACAGGGCTTTAGTATGAACATACCTAGCCCGTCAATAGAAAATATGTGCGGATTTTAACTTGTGAGACGCCATAGACGATTTTTTTTAAAATGAATTTAAGGGTGGTAGTGTCCTGTCCCCAAGCATTTTTAGAGATTTCTCTCTATATAGGGCTTTAATATGAACATACCTAGCCCGTCAATATAAAATGTGTGCGGATTTTAACTTGTGAGACGCCATGGACGATTTTTTTAAAAATTAATTTAAGGGTGGTAGTGTCTTGTCCGCAAGCATTTTTAGAAATATTTGTTTATACAGGGCTTTAGTATGAACATACCTAGCCCGTCAATATAAAATATGTGCGGATTTTAACTTGTGAGACGCCATAGACGATTTTTTTAAAAATTAATTTAAGGGTGGTAGTGTTCTGTCCGCAAGCATTTTTAGAAATATTTTTTTATACAGGGCTTTAGTATGAACATACCTAGCCCGTCAATAGAAAAAATGTGCGGATTTTAACTTGTGAGACGCCATAGACGGTTTTTTTTTAAATTAATTTAAGAGTGGTAGTGTCCTGTCCGCAAGCATTTTTAGAAATATTTGTTTATACAGGGCTTTAGTATGAACATACCTAGCCCGTCAATAGAAAATATGTGCGGATTTTAACTTGTGAGACGCCATAGACGATTTTTTTAAAAATTAATTTAAGGGTGGTAGTGTCTTGTCCGCAAGCATTTTTAGAAATATTTGTTTATACAGGGCTTTAGTATGAACATACCTAGCCCGTCAATATAAAATATGTGCGGATTTTAACTTGTGAGACGCCATAGACGATTTTTTTAAAAATGAATTTAAGGGTGGTAGTGTCTTGTCCGCAAGCATTTTTAGAAATATTTGTTTATACAGGGCTTTAGTATGAACATACCTGGCCCGTCAATATAAAATATGTGCGGATTTTAACTCGTGAGACGCCATAGACGATTTTTTTAAAAATGAATTTAAGGGTGGTAGTGTCCTGTCCGCAAGCATTTTTAGAATTATTTGTTTATACAGGGCTTCAGTACGAACATACCTAGCCGGTCAATATAAAATATGTGCGGATTTTAACTTGTGAGACGCCATAGATGGTTTTTTTTTAATTAATTTAATGGTGGTAGTGTACTGTCCGCAAGCATTTTTAGAAATATTTGTTTTTACAGGGCTTTAGTATGAACATACCTAGCCCGTCAATATAAAATATGTGCGGATTTTAACTTCTGAGACGCCACAGACGATTATTTTTTAAATTAATTTAAGGGTGGTAGTGTTCTGTCCGCAAGCATTTTTAGAAATATTTCTTTATACAGGGCTTTAGTATGAACATACCTAGCCCGTCAATAGAAAATATGTGCGGATTTTAACTTGTGAGACGCCATAGACGATTTTTTTTAAAATGAATTTAAGGGTGGTAGTGTCCTGTCCCCAAGCATTTTTAGAGATTTCTCTCTATATAGGGCTTTAATATGAACATACCTAGCCCGTCAATATAAAATGTGTGCGGATTTTAACTTGTGAGACGCCATAGACGATTTTTTTAAAAATTAATTTAAGGGTGGTAGTGTCTTGTCCGCAAGCATTTTTAGAAATATTTGTTTATACAGGGCTTTAGTATGAACATACCTAGCCCGTCAATATAAAATATGTGCGGATTTTAACTTGTGAGACGCCATAGACGATTTTTTTAAAAATTAATTTAAGGGTGGTAGTGTTCTGTCCGCAAGCATTTTTAGAAATATTTTTTTATACAGGGCTTTAGTATGAACATACCTAGCCCGTCAATAGAAAAAATGTGCGGATTTTAACTTGTGAGACGCCATAGACGGTTTTTTTTTAAATTAATTTAAGAGTGGTAGTGTCCTGTCCGCAAGCATTTTTAGAAATATTTGTTTATACAGGGCTTTAGTATGAACATACCTAGCCCGTCAATAGAAAATATGTGCGGATTTTAACTTGTGAGACGCCATAGACGATTTTTTTAAAAATTAATTTAAGGGTGGTAGTGTCTTGTCCGCAAGCATTTTTAGAAATATTTGTTTATACAGGGCTTTAGTATGAACATACCTAGCCCGTCAATATAAAATATGTGCGGATTTTAACTTGTGAGACGCCATAGACGATTTTTTTAAAAATTAATTTAAGGGTGGTAGTGTTCTGTCCGCAAGCATTTTTAGAAATATTTTTTTATACAGGGCTTTAGTATGAACATACCTAGCCCGTCAATAGAAAAGATGTGCGGATTTTAACTCGTGAGACGCCATAGACGATTTTTTTAAAAATGAATTTAAGGGTGGTAGTGTACTGTCCGCAAGCATTTTTAGAAATATTTGTTTTTACAGGGCTTTAGTATGAACATACCTAGCCCGTCAATATAAAATATGTGCGGATTTTAACTTCTGAGACGCCACAGACGATTATTTTTTAAATTAATTTAAGGGTGGTAGTGTCCTGTCCGCAAGCATTTTTAGAAATATTTGTTTATACAGGGCTTTAGTATGAACATACCTAGCCCGTCAATAGAAAATATGTGCGGATTTTAACTTGTGAGACGCCATAGACGATTTTTTTAAAAATTAATTTAAGGGTGGTAGTGTCTTGTCCGCAAGCATTTTTAGAAATATTTGTTTATACAGGGCTTTAGTATGAACATACCTAGCCCGTCAATATAAAATATGTGCGGATTTTAACTTGTGAGACGCCATAGACGATTTTTTTAAAAATTAATTTAAGGGTGGTAGTGTTCTGTCCGCAAGCATTTTTAGAAATATTTTTTTATACAGGGCTTTAGTATGAACATACCTAGCCCGTCAATAGAAAATATATGCGGATTTTAACTTGTGAGACGCTATAGACGGTTTTTTTTAAATTAATTTAAGAGTGGTAGTGTCCGGTCCGCAAGCATTTTTAGAAATATTTGTTTATACAGGGCTTTAGTATGAACATACCTAGCCCGTCAATAGAAAATATGTGCGGATTTTAACTTGTGAGACGCCATAGACGATTTTTTTAAAAATGAATTTAAGGGTGGTAGTGTCTTGTCCGCAAGCATTTTTAGAAATATTTGTTTATACAGGGCTTTAGTATGAACATACCTGGCCCGTCAATATAAAATATGTGCGGATTTTAACTCGTGAGACGTCATAGACGATTTTTTTAAAAATGAATTTAAGGGTGGTAGTGTCCTGTCCGCAAGCATTTTTAGAAATATTTGTTTATACAGGGCTTCAGTATGAACATACCTAGCCCGTCAATATAAAATATGTGCGGATTTTAACTTGTGAGACGCCATAGATTGTTTTTTTTTAAATTAATTTAAGGGTGGTAGTGTACTGTCCGCAAGCATTTTTATAAATATTTGTTTTTACAGGGCTTTAGTATGAACATACCTAGCCCGTCAATATAAAATATGTGCGGATTTTAACTTCTGAGACGCCACAGACGATTATTTTTTAAATTAATTTAAGGGTGGTAGTGTCTTGTCCGCAAGCATTTTTAGAAATATTTTTTTATACAGGGCTTTAGTATGAACATACCTAGCCCGTCAACAGAAAATATGTGCGGATTTTAACTTGTGAGACGCCATAGACGGTTTTTTTAAAATTAATTTAAGAGTGGTAGTGTCCTGTCCGCAAGCATTTTTAGAAATATTTGTTTATACAGGGCTTTAGTATGAACATACCTAGCCCGTCAATAGAAAATATGTGCGGATTTTAACTTGTGAGACGTCATGGACGATTTTTTTAAAAATGACTTTAAGGGTGGTAGTGTCTTGTCCGCAAGCATTTTTAGAAATATTTGTTTATACAGGGCTTTAGTATGAACATACCTAGCCCGTCAATATAAAATATGTGCGGATTTTAACTTCTGAGACGCCACAGATGATTATTTTTTAAATTAATTTAAGGGTGGTAGTGTCCTGTCCGCAAGCATTTTTAGAAATATTTGTTTATACAGGGCTTTAGTATGAACATACCTAGCCCGTCAATATAAAATATGTGCGGATTTTAACTTGTGAGACGCCATAGACGATTTTTTTAAAAATGAATTTATGGGTGGTAGTGTCCTGTCCGCAAGCATTTTTAGGAAAATTTGTTTATACAGGGCTTTAGTATGAACATACCTGGCCGGTCAATAGAAAATATGTGCAGATTTTAACTTGTGAGACGCCATAGACGATTTTATTAAAAATTAATTTAAGGGTGGTAGTGTCTTGTCCGCAAGCATTTTTAGAAATATTTGTTTATACAGGGCTTTAGTATGAACATACCTAGCCCGTCAATAGAAAATATGTGTGGATTTTAACTTGTGAAACGCCATAGACGATTTTTTTAAAAATGAATTTAAGGGTGGTAGTGTCCTGTCCGCAAGCATTTTTAGAAATATTTGTTTATACAGGGCTTTAGTATGAACATACCTGGCCCGTCAATATAAAATATGTGCGGATTTTAACTCGTGAGACGCCATAGACGATTTTTTTAAAAATGAATTTAAGGGTGGTAGTGTTTTGTCCGCAAGCATTTTTAGAAATATTTGTTTATACAGGGCTTCAGTATGAACATACCTAGCCCGTCAATATAAAATATGTGCGGATTTTAACTTGTGAGACGCCATAGATGGTTTTTTTTTTAAATTAATTTAAGGGTGGTAGTGTACTGTCCGCAAGCATTTTTAGAAATATTTGTTTTTACAGGGCTTTAGTATGAACATACCTAGCCCGTCAATATAAAATATGTGCGGATTTTAACTTCTGAGACGCCACAGACGATTATTTTTTAAATTAATTTAAGGGTGGTAGTGTTCTGTCCGCAAGCATTTTTAGAAATATTTCTTTATACAGGGCTTTAGTATAAACATACCTAGCCCGTCAATAGAAAATATGTGCGGATTTTAACTTGTGAGACGCCATAGAAGATTTTTTTTTAAATGAATTTAAGGGTGGTAGTGTCCTGTCCGCAAGCATTTTTAGAAATATTTTTTTATACAGGGCTTTAGTATGAACATACCTAGCCCGTCAATAGAAAATATGTGCGGATTTTAACTTGTGAGACGCCATAGACGGTTTTTTTAAAAATTAATTTGAGAGTGGTAGTGTCCTGTCCGCAAGCATTTTTAGAAGTATTTGTTTATACAGGGCTTTAGTATGAACATACCTAGCCCGTCAATAGAAAATATATGCGGATTTTAACTTGTGAGACGCCATAGACGATTTTTTTTAAAATGAATTTAAGGGTGGTAGTGTCCTGTCCCCAAGCATTTTTAGAGATTTCTCTCTATATAGGGCTTTAATATGAACATACCTAGCCCGTCAATATAAAATGTGTGCGGATTTTAACTCGTGAGACGCCATAGACGATTTTTTAAAAAATGAATTTAAGGGCGGTAGTGTCCTGTCCGCAAGCATTTTTAGAAATATTTGTTTATACAGGGCTTCAGTATGAACATACTTAGCCCGTCAATAGAAAATATGTGCGGATTTTAACTTGTGAGACGCCATAGACGGTTTTTTTTTAAAATTAATTTAAGGGTGGTAGTGTCCTGTCCGCAAGCTTTTTTAGAAATATTTGTTTTTCCAGGGCTTTAGTATGAACATATCTAGCCCGTCAATAGAAAATATGTGCGGATTTTAACTTGTGAGACGCCATAGACGATTTTTTTAAAAATTAATTTAAGGGTGGTAGTGTCCTGTCCGCAAGCATTTTTAGAAATATTTTTTTATACAGGGCTTTAGTATGAACATACCTAGCCCGTCAATAGAAAATATGTGCGGATTTTAACTTGTGAGACGCCATAGACGGTTTTTTTAAAAATTAATTTAAGAGTGGTAGTGTCCTGTCCGCACGCATTTTTAGAAATATTTGTTTATACAGGGCTTTAGTATGAACATACCTAGCCCGTCAATAGAAAATATGTGCGGATTTTAACTTGTGAGACGCCATAGACGATTTTTTTAAAAATGAATTTAAGGGTGGTAGTGTCTTGTCCGCAAGCATTTTTAGAAATATTTGTTTATACAGGGCTTTAGTATGAACATACCTGGCCCGTCAATATAAAATATGTGCGGATTTTAACTCGTGAGACGCCATAGACGATTTTTTTAAAAATGAATTTAAGGGTGGTAGTGTCCTGTCCGCAAGCATTTTTAGAATTATTTGTTTATACAGGGCTTCGGTACGAACATACCTAGCCGGTCAATATAAAATATGTGCGGATTTTAACTTGTGAGACGCCATAGATGGTTTTTTTTTAATTAATTTAATGGTGGTAGTGTACTGTCCGCAAGCATTTTTAGAAATATTTGTTTTTACAGGGCTTTAGTATGAACATACCTAGCCCGTCAATATAAAATATGTGCGGATTTTAACTTCTGAGACGCCACAGACGATTATTTTTTAAATTAATTTAAGGGTGGTAGTGTTCTGTCCGCAAGCATTTTTAGAAATATTTCTTTATACAGGGCTTTAGTATGAACATACCTAGCCCGTCAATATAAAATATGTGCGGATTTTAACTTGTGAGACGCCATAGACGATTTTTTTTAAAATGAATTTAAGTGTGGTAGTGTCCTGTCCCCAAGCATTTTTAGAGATTTCTCTCTATATAGGGCTTTAATATGAACATACCTAGCCCGTCAATATAAAATATGTGCGGATTTTAACTTGTGAGACGCCATAGACGATTTTTTTTTAAATGAATTTAAGGGTGGTAGTGTCCTGTCCGCAAGCATTTTTAGAAATATTTGTTTATACAGGGCTTTAGTATGAACATACGTAGCCCGTCAATATAAAATATGTGCGGATTTTAACTTGTGAGACGCCATAGACGATTTTTTTTCAAATGAATTTAAGGGTGAGTGTCCTGTCCGCAAGCATTTTTAGAAATTTCTCTCTATACAGGGCTTTAATATGAACATACCTAGCCCGTCAATAGAAAATATGTGCGGATTTTAACTTGTGAGATGCCATAGACGATTTTTTTTAAATGAATTTAAGGGTGGTAGTGTCTTGTCCTCAAGCATTTTTAGAAATTTCTCTCTATACAGGGCTTTAATATGAACATACCTAGCCCGTCAATAGAAAATATGTGTGGATTTTAACTTGTGAGACGCCATAGACGATTTTTTTTAAATGAATTTAAGGGTGGTAGTGTCCTGTCCGCAAGCATTTTTAGAAAAATTTGTTTATACAGGGCTTTAGTATGAACATACCTAGCCCGTCAATAGAAAATATGTGTGGATTTTAACTTGTGAGACGCCATAGACGATTTTTTTTAAATGAATTTAAGGGTGGTAGTGTCCTGTCCGCAAGCATTTTTAGAAAAATTTGTTTATACAGGGCTTTAGTATGAACATACCTAGCCCGTCAATAGAAAATATGTGCGGATTTTTACTTGTGAAATGCCATAGACGATTTTTTTAAAAATGAATTTAAGGGTAGTAGTGTCCTGTCCGCAAGCATTTTTAGAAATATTTGTTTATACAGGGCTTTAGTATGAACATACCTAGCCCGTCAATATAAAATATGTGCGGATTTTAACTTGTGAGACGCCATAGACGATTTTTTTTTTTAATTAATTTAAGGGTGGTAGTGTCCTGTCCGCAAGCATTTTTGGAAATATCTGTTTATACAGGTTTTTAATATGAAGATACCTAGCCCGTCAATATGAAATATGTGCGGATTTTAGCTTGTGAAACGCCACAGATGATTTTTTTTAAATGGATTTAAAGGTGGTAGTGTCCTGTCCGCAATAATTTTTGAAAATATCTGTTTATATACCTCGCACGTCAATATAAAATATGTGCGGATTTTAACTTGCGAAACGCCATAGACGATTTTTTTAAATGAATTTAAGGGTGTGTTTAAAATCCTTTTTTTTTTTGTTATATAGTGTCAGTCAGGTGTCCTAAATTACTATAAGATTTTCCAAGACAGTCCTAACCAGTAAAATTTGTTTTTTTTACAACAATATAGGATGAAACATTTTTGTAAATAAAATTTTGTTTCTCATTTTTCGGTAATATTTTTTTGAGTGTATAATTCGTCTCGTGAACGTTCCAAACTTCAGCCGCATATGCTGTGCGTGAACTGATAATGCAAGATTGTCATGTAACATTTCGTGAGATTTGGGCATTACTGGCTATTACTAATACCAGCATATATAATATATTGCAGGAAATTTGAGGCGCAAAGGAGTTATGTTCGCTTTGGATTCCGCATAATTTGACAATTGCTCAAAAAATGGCTGGTTTCGACTTGTCGAAGGATATGTTCAAAAAATTCTATCAAGGTATTTCAAATAATATTTAAATGATTGTTACAGTTGACGACTCTTGAATCTATGCGTATGAGCCCGAAAGTAAACAGCAGTCTTCCATGATGAGTCAAAGCTGAGAAAAGGTGTTTACACATAAAGCACTTAGAAACCTTGTCTTTAGAGAATCTTAGAACGGTTAATTTTGAATAGTACACAAAAATTTGTTTGCCGAAAATCTTCGGTAAGGTAAGGGAAGGAAACTTGATAAGACAGATCATTTTCTGCCATAAAAGCATTGACTTTTTCAACATTCAAAATATGGAACTGGGTCATCCGCCCTGATTTGGTACCCAATAATGTCATTTTGTTCCCTTGCTTGAAGAAGAAACTGCGTAATCAGCAATTTTCTGCGCCAGAAGCTTGTTTTGGCATACCATCTTCACACTGCCGAAAACTCTATTCCGTTTGGTTTAAAAGCATAATAACTCATATTGATTATTATGGAGAGTGTCATGGAAAATAATATAACCATTTTCAATTTATATTTTTCCTCCCTGAAATTCCTGAAATATAAGGTCTACATTTGGATCGTTGTATCATGCTTATATAATGGGTTGATAGAGTCATGAATGTATAAATATTTCAGCGCATGAACAAGCAAGAGGCTCCAATATTTTAAGCATATCATTAGAGGATTAAACTGTGCAATATTGCAAAATATCATGGAAGGAAAGATAAACGAAAGAAAATGGGTAGATAGAAGGAGAACATCCTGGTTGAAAATTTTGAGAGAATGATTTGGAATATCCTCCAAGGAGTTGTTCAGAGCTACAAACAAAGATAAAATAGCCATGACGATCACCAACCTCTTTTAGGAGACTGCACTAGGAGAGAGAGAAGGGCAGAAGCTAAGGTAGCCTGCACTTTCTTATAAATACCAGTATAGAGTAACCTATAAACAGACTTAAATATATAAATAGAAAATAAGAATCACAATGATGAGTTAGGAACGGAAACACCTCAACATTAGGTATAAATAATTATCAGGTATTATTTTAAAGACAGCGTAATTCAAATTAATTCTGTGTAAAGTAATGCCTGACCGTCATACACTTATTCAGTTTTTATTATATGGGACGGGCACCATTTCCAAATAAAAAAGTTTTCTAAAAAATATGATAAAAAATTTCGTCGCTTCATAGGGTTTAATTTATCTGCGATTGTACTAATTTTAACACTTATTATTTCATGTCTTTGACATATATTTAAACATCTTGTTGTTAATTTTTGGCAAATATGCACCTTGCCAATATTTGAACGCATATTTCTTCGATGAGACGACCAAAAACCAACAATTGATGGGATAACGTGATGTTATATTGTTGCGTTGTTGTATAATTGCCTCCGAACTTGATACGCGACGTTGTGGTGTTCTAATGCATATCTATATGCACTTCTATATTTATCAGTTTAAACCACTCCGAGCCTTAGGTGTTAAAGATCATAGACGTGAATAATTCTTTAGAAAACGTATAATTTTCGAGTTAAACTATTGCGATTCAGTTTGGTGTTCCGTTAGACTATATGAAATCTGAGGCAAACTCAATTTGTTTTAATACTTATTCAAAGCGAAACTTTATTCTGCATAAGAACTAATTATAATAAAGCAAAGGTTTTAATGGACACCAATGTTGCTATTTCTATAGAAAATAATAGGGCAAGGTTCTTGTTCAACTGAGCGTTATGATTATTCAAAGACTTAGATGAGCAGTAAAGACCGAAACCCAACTGAGTAAGTTATTTCAATCAATATTTTCGACAATATATATATATATATATATATATATATATATATATATATATATATATATATATATATATATATATATATATATATATTGGGAGAAGTGAGTCAGCCATTCTTTGTATATGACCGTATCTGCCGTGCCAAATTAATTGTTTTCTTTCTACATCTTTCATGATCGTATCTTCTATTCCCATTTGTCGCAATCTTCGCTCGTTTCTTATTTTCTGTGTCCGTGATATTCCTGCTGACCTTCTCAAAGCATCCATTTCTTAAGTTTCTACTCGTTTTTATTTCCCCCTGTAAGTCTCAGAGTCCCCTAAATTAAACAGTTTTTTATTATTGTGTTATATATGTTATATTTTCGTTTTTTTTTGTTAATATTGTTACTCCACATGGTCTTACTACTTGATCATGAGTTTTACGACCTATTCTACTATTTAAGTCTCCTAATATAATTAGTTCTCTGGCACTTTCAACTTCCTGTGGAAATTGTAAGTATAAAATAACTGTTATTTTTTTAAAGTTCCTTCTTTATTCGGGCAAATTTAAGAATATACAAATATTTTTGGCTTAATAGTATTTTATTTTCTTATAAAAAAATCTCCTGCTGCTTTGCGAGTATTTTTAAATGTAATGTAAGGTACAAAGTAGATTTTTTAAATGCATTTAAAATAAAATAAGTAACTTTCCAATATGTTATGTAGTATTTATTTACTCATTTACAATTATACAGTTATAAATAGCACTACTATTTACAAAAATTATGTATGCCTTAATTTCTTTTTTCTATAGCCGTGACAAAAGTAACAGCTTTGATCTCAATTTCTGGTTTAAAAAGTGACTGTTTACATGAGTTTGCACTTTGTCAGACATTACCCTAGACAATGGTTATTATATTTTACACAAAAGCACGACGTATATTCGTGATAAAATAATCGTTTTTTGAACAGAGGCAGAAGTTTTACCAAATCAAATTTTTCAAAATATTTTATTTGCAACTACGCAAGAACTAAGGTTTCATTCACTGCTTAATACGAGGGACACTAAAAATGCTTGCTCTAACCATAAAACAAAATAATTACGATTTTTTTTTGATAATCGCTCACTCTTATATACTTACTTAAAATAAGTAAAAGAAATAATCTGTCAATTTCTAGAAAGTTTCAAACCTTATTCAATACACGTATTTTGATAAAATTAACAAAGGTAAAATTAATTAAATGAAGTATGAAATCGTAGAAAATAAACCTAAAACCCTACGAACTACAAACACAAACTAATACTATGAAATGTATACTGCTATAAAGTCCGTTACATTGCCCCCTTCCAAGTTCTTGATCGTCCCGATCAACCTTCTTGAGCTTGATAATAGGCCAATTTGTCAAGATGCACGACTTGACTTTCATCTTCGCATGAGGGCTTTTCTGAATTCGGTACGGCAGATCATTTAGTCGGGTCATTACGTTGTACGGACCTTCCCATGACTTCTGAAGTTTTGATGAACGCCCTTTGGTTCTTTGTGGATTGTACAACCACACTTTTTCACCATCCATGGATCCACCAGTATTGACTTTGAGGTCATATCGGGTCTTGATTCTGTCGCTTTCTATTTGTGGTCATTGCTGTAACTTCTCGAGGATGACGTTGTAACTTATTTTTCTTTCGTGCACCCTTTTGCGGTTGCGGTCCCTCTGGACGTACCGTCTTGAGGATGACCTGTAGGAGGTTCTTCTTCCGTAGTCTCTTTTGCGATCGCGGTCCCTCTCTACCTATCTTCTCGAAGATGACCTGTAAAACGTTTTTCGTCCATAGTCCCTTTCGAGGTCACGGTCTGTAGCGGTACTTTCTACTATCGCTTCCACCACCAGTAATTTCCGGGCAATGAAGTGACTATTATATCCGCAGTGGTAACAACATGTCTTGACGGCAACTGCAGCATTTTTTTTATCTTTGTAAACAGCAAATCCAAAATAGGGGGTACTATTAGTTAACCAGACTTATTTAAGTTCACCGTAAGGGCCAAAGACCTTCTTTAAGTCGCTCCTTCAAACTTCATTATTATATCAGCAATATGAAGCCAATAGACATCAGTATCACTGTCAGGAGCAGAACTGCTAGTATAGCGGCTTTGTACATACCCCTCCTGTCCACACTTACAAAAACGAATTCTATTTCTGCTACGGATGGTTGTGTTTTTGTTGTTGTGTTTTGTTTGTTTAAAAATTCTTGCATTTCCCTCATTAACATCATGAAGATTTCCTCTTTGGTTTTGCGATCATCCTGGAAATGTTGACTCTTCTCATGATTCTTGAGGTCTGTTTGACTGTTTCAAACCGAAGGGCATAAGTATATTGGACTAGTTAAGAAAAAGCCAACTAAACCAAAAAGTTTAAGGCACTTCTGTGGGGCTGCAGTCAACAGAATGATAGTCCTTTTCACTACAGCCCCACAAAAGTGCCTTAAACCTTTCGATTTTATTAGCTTTTTCTATATATGTATATGTATGCATTACTTTATAATTTTAAAGGTGTCATATACATCTATTTAATAATAAATATGCAGTATAATTATATAAAATGTAATACTTTTTCTGAAAATATTACTTTTGCAATGAATAAAACGTAGTTTTTAAGAAAATTTATAAATATTTCGAAAAAGAAGAAGACTCTTGGCGATATTTAAAAAATAAGAATTTTAGAAGGGAAGCCATGTAAAAGTTGTTTCTGACTTTATGAGGTAAAACAATGCCAAGTGAGATAAAATATTACTTAAGAGGTAAAAGACACATGTGAAATCGCAAAGTTAAACTTGTAAATTTTGTAATTTTTATTCCTAATAATTAATTAATTATTATTTTAGGAAAAAGTTTGCGATGTGACTTAAAAATAGTTACATAAACTTTACATAATATGAAATTCCGTAGTTATATGACATGTATAAGATTAAAGTTATGATTATTTTTTAGTACAAGGTATATATATATATATATATATATATATATATATATATATATATATATATATATATATATATCTTTCCCAAAATTTAAGGCCATTATAAGCTTTCTGTCAGAGTTCAAATTTTAGCTTAAAATTTCTACTTTTTTGCCGAGTGGCCTTTTGTGAGCAAGCAAGATGGCGGACCCAATAGAACGTCCAAAAATAGACAACTTCGAAAAAAAAATTATTTTTGAGTTTTTCAGCTAAAAATAAATGAAAGGCCCAAATTATGAATATTCAGACCTTTTTGAAATTAAACACAACACATTCATTATGGTGGCTAAAATGTTAACAAATAAAATAAATCGTTGAAATAGGTTGAAAATTCTTTCGAATTAAACTTGTTTACACACAAACTGTGTTCTCCGCTTATATATATATATATATATATATATATATATATATATATATATATATATATATATATATATATATATATACGCTTAGACACCTATACGGTACGTGTCAAAAGTTTGGGATGGTGTATACAATATAATGGCTCAAACGCCGAAAAGCTGATCTTTTTCTCGGAATCAGTTGAAAATGGTTTCAAATTATAATTTTGTGATACCCATATTGTATTTTAAGACATTGTGCCACCATTCTTATCAAGATTCAGGATGGTGGATTCAATATGACAGTTAATAGTCAAAAAGTTGTTATTTTTCGCGGAAATGGATTGAATATTTAAGTATTAAACTTCTGATAGATAAAAACACTTAAATCATAATAATATGCACGCTTATGGCCTACAATTAACTTTAAATTAATTCAAAATGACTGATACTTCAGTAACTTATGACAACGAGAACCCACTAATACCAAATTTGAAAAAATATGAATAACGTAAAATATTGAACCCACCATATCGGATCCACAATATCGAATTTGAAAAATAATCTTAACCTCTTAATCTAATCTCAATCTACACCCACGAAAACCCCCTAGTGTCAATTTTTGGCAAAATGTAACATTCTTAGACCGTCATATTGAATCTGATACATTAAATTTTCTTAAAATTAAATCAGTTATTTACATACTCAAAAACGACCCAGTATCAATTTTGAATAAAATGGAAAAATGTGAAATTTTAAATTTGTACCTACAAAAACACCTCTATACTAATTTTGGAGAAAATCGAAGGTTGTAAAATTTTTAAGACGCCATATTGGATCTTCCATATTGAATTTTTTAAAAATAATTTCAGATTCGTTATGTACAACCCCGAAAACTCCTTTTTACGAATTTTGGAGAAAATCGGAAAAAATTAATTTTTTTGTCTGCCATATTGGATCCGTCATCTTGAATTTTTTAAAAATAATTTCAGCTTCGTTATGTATGACTCCGAGAACTCCCCTATACTAATTTTAGAGAATATCGGATAAAATCAATTTTTTTTGTCTGCCATATTATCAACGCCATCTTAGATTTTGCTGCACCAATTGCATCCAAAATGATATAGTACTACGGCAGCAACTTCCTGAACACAACGTTCAAAAATTCATTCAATTTGGTGCCACCGTTCCGGAGTAATCGATAAATATATACATAAAAAAATACATACCGGTGGAATTGAGAAACTCCTTCTTTTAAAAGTCGGTTAATTACTACCAGATCTCTGTAAAAGTATAATTAGATGACTTGGCAGTTATGTAAGATAAAAATGTAATCGCTTCATATTTCAATTATACCGGATGTCCCAGACCACTCATCCACCCCTTTTAACATGTAGGGAAATGGGTTTTTGAGAATTTCAAAATTTTCTATAACCATGTCGAGTACGCTTCTCTTCCGACCGGAAATGAGTTTTTCAAACCGGAAGTTCGTTTTTTTAAATTGAACATACATATTGCTATAACTGAATCGAATTTTATGCTACAAAATATTAAACATTCGTTTAAAAAAAATTCAAAAACTTCTTTCTTGACCTCTAAATGCCCTTTAAATTTAAGTGGGCTTTCTGTTCACATAAAATCTCTTATGTACTTTGCTAACCGAATTTTCGGAAAGACAGCTGTGATATCTAACAATTCGGCGTCGTCTCAAAAGACAATGTCATTTTGAGGAGTCATAATCATATTTTTACTGCAAACAAAATTTTCTAAGAACATAATAAGTTTCTCAAAAATAACAATAATAGAAAATCACGTTTTTACAACTTTGGTTGGAAAATACTTTCATCTTGTTTATAGTAAAAATGTGTTTTTAAACAATCAAAATTTCAGTAAGAAATAAAGAAATCTTTCTGCCGTATTTAAATAGTTTGTTATATATGTAATTCTCCTTTCAGGCAGAGAATATGAAAAATATATGTACAAACAGTTTTTTTCCTGCAAATATCGCTCTGGTCCTCTCTCCATACGCGTTTCGATCACCTCATGATCTCGTCAGTGGAGCTGTATCGGACCGAGAGCAACATTAGCAGGAAATAACTGATATATGAACCATAAATTTCAAGGTATGTCGTCAGGATAGCTCCACTGACGAGATCATGAGGTGATCGAAACGCGTATGGAGAGAGGACCAGAGCGATATTTGCAGGAAATAAACTGTTTGTACATATATTTTTCATATTCTCTGCCTGAAAGGAGAATTACATATATAACAAACTATTTAAATATGGCAGAAAGATTTCTTTATTTCTTACTGAAATTTTGATTGTTTAAAAATTTCACTTTACTCCGTTGATTCATAGATGTCGTTCGACTGTGTTATTAAAAAATAAGTTTTTGTGTTTTTATAAAGTTTTGTTTGAGGAAAAAGTGTGATTATTATTTTGTTTTGTTATTATAAAATAAACACTATCTTCTAATAAATCTTGTTGACAGAAAAATGGGTTTATTACTTTATGTTGTTATAATATTAATTACTGTGTGCTAATAAATCTTGTTAACTGTAAAAATATGATTATGACTTCTCAAAATGACATTGTCTTTAGAGATGACGCAAAACTGTTAGATATCACAGTTGTCTTTCCGAAAATTCGGCTAACAAAGTACATAAGAGATTTTGTGTGAACAGAACGCGAACTTAAATTTAAAGATCATTTAGAGGTCAGGAAAGACGTTTTCAAAAAAAGTTTCATATTTTGTTGCATAGAATCAGATTTCGTTATAAGAATATGTATGTTCTATTGAAAAAAACAAACTTCCAGTATGAAAAACTCACTTCCGGTTGGAACCGGAAATTGTAAGACCCACCAATCGAAAGAGCGTACCCGACATAGTTATACGAAGCTTTGAAATTCGCAAAAAAACCATTTCCCTAGATTTTAAAAGAGGTGGTCTGGGACACCAGGTATTAAAAGATGTAACAATGTTATATTGAATTGAGTATACAATATTTATCTCCAGTTTTTTATGCAATAATGCGAGAAATACCATTAAAGTTTTTCTGTATAAATGAAACAAGGAGACTTTTTTGATAGTTTTATTTTCCTTTAACTTAATAAGGAAGCTATAGATTTTACTCCACATGAGATCTGACTTATTTTTATTGTCAAGAAGTTACGAGACTTAACCTCATTGCTTATATATGCATTCTTGATACGATAAAAGAAATATCAGAAAATAAAAAATATAATTAATTAAATTAGTAAATGTCCTGCCAAATTTTGCTTGCTATCTGATGGAGTAAACTAGAAAAAATATACATAAAAATGTACAAGCTCGTGCAAAGGCCAACTTGAAATTATAAATTATTTTAACCAGTGGTTTATTTATGTTCATAATATACCATTACTTAATAGATTCTACGTTTGTTTGTTTTAAAATTTGTGGTATCTATAAATAGGATGCAAAACGTTTTTTATTGATATTTTAGTTTTGATGGTAACATTCCTTAAATAGGTTCCAAAAAACTTAAAAAGAATTTACACAAATAATTTAACTCGGATCATAACAATCTTGAACTGATTATGTAATTGAGTAAGTACTACTGTTTTCTTTCCCATTAAAAAAATATTATTCTGCCTCGAGAAGAAGAAAAATAAATAAAAAGTTTTTTTTTAAATTTTTTTTTTGAAAATAAAACCATTTTCATTAATGAAAGTAATTTATTCTATGTATGGGTATATTTGATCTAGCTTACTTCTCTTATAAAAATTTTGGGCTATTTGATTTTCTAACAGATCAAATAATTTGAAATTCTGGAGAGTTCAATTAAAATTATTAATGGCTTTCCAAACATTTTACATTTCTCAATTATGGCTAAAATTGTTGATTGTCTCTAGGTATTCTCCTTTTAAACAACAAAAACTCAAGAATATATACAAATAGTTTATTTCCTGCAATTATAACTTTAGTTCTCTCTCCGCATGCATACAGTGGAGCTGTATCAAACTGTTACCAACATTCGCAGGAAAAAATTGTCTATATAAAATATAAATTTTGAGACATATCGGTAGAATATTAAGCTTGCCAACTTTTCGATGTCAGAGTGAAAAATATCGCCAATCGAACGACATCTATACATTTTCGGAGTAGTACGAAATTTTAAAATTAACAGCCAGATTCACCAAGATTTAAACCCGATCTAGTTACCATGAAATTTAAATCTTATAGTCGGCCAGTTTTGTTTTGCTTATGATATTGTCATAATTTATATCACATATGTCAACAAATAAACGCTTATATAGGAATATTAAGAATAATAATCTTGGGATAAAGTCTTGAAATATGTAGGAGGAATAATTATATCTCGAAAATAAATAAAATTCTCCATTTTTGCCGGTTCAATAATAAAACAAAACGACTTCTTAAGCTTGTATTTTTAGGGTATAAGATTTGCTTTACTTATTGTTGGTCTTGTCAGTTTAAGCCTTCTAAAGGGTGTTTTTTTTATAGAGGTATAAAACTTTAAGTTGGCAACACTTTTTTAACTGGCGGCCATTTTGTCAGCTGTCAAGTGATTTATGTTTAGTTTGGTTTGGCATTTCGACATGAATAGACTGACGCCTGAACAACGCTTCCAAATTGTGCAAATTTATTTTGAAAATCATGGTTCTGTTCGAAATACTACCTCCATTTTACGGTCAACATAATCGTCCATCAGAGCAATTAATTCGATTAACTATGGAACGTTTTCGCACCACGTTTACTCTAAATGATAATACGCATCCACAGAGACGTCGTACAGTGCGTACAGAAGAAGTCATTGCTGCTGTAGACCGTAGCGTAGTGGAAGACCCGAATCAGTATATCCGCCATTCTTGCACAGGAATCGGATATGTGTTCATTCACTTTATGGAAGATTTTGCGGAAAGATCTTGGTTTGCGTGCTTACAAAATCCAACTCGTGCAAGAATTGAGGCAACACGATCACCTAGCAAGGCGTAGATTCGGTGAATGGACCTAAAACAAGATTGCCGTTGATCCCAATTTTCATAAGCGAATTTTGTTTAGCGATGAATCTCACTTTTGTTTGAATGGATACGTCAATAAACAAAACTGCCCTATTTGGAGTGATGATAATCCTAAAGTGTATGTTGAAATACCGTTACATCCAGAAAAACTGACTGTTTGGTGTTCTTTATGGGCTGGTGGAATCATTGGTCCTTACTTCTTTAAAAACGATGCTGGTCAGAACGTTACTGTCAATGGTGACCGCTATAGAGCCATGATTACTGACTTTTTCGTTCATCAATTGAACAACCATGATGTGCAGGAGCTGTGGTTTCAACAAGACGGCGCAACATGTCACACAGCTCGTGCCACAATTGATTTATTGAAGAAAACGTTTGGTAACCGCATAGTTTCACGTTTCTGACCCGTGAATTGGCCTCCAAGATCGTGCGACTTAACGCCGCTAGACTATTTTCTGTGGGGATATGTGAAGTCGCTAGTCTACGCCGATAAGCCCGAAACGATTGTTCACTTGGAGGACAACATTCGCCGCGTTATTGCCGATATACGGCCACAAATGTTGGAAAAAGTCATCGAAAATTGGACCTCCCATCTTTGTTTTATTCCATTTAAAAGTTCTATACTTCTATAAAAAACACCATTTACTATCAATTTATGGTGGTTTTAAATTTAAACCATGTTAGTGAATCCCGCTGTAAGATTTTAGTAAAAAATAAATCAATTTGCTGTCGTCGGGGCTACGGCCGAGAAAAGCATGCCAAAGTCGCAGCAATGTCAAGTCGTTGCTGATTTTGTTGTACACCATGAACATGCTCCTAAAGGTCAGACTATCGACAAAGAATATTATCTTGAAGTTATGAAAAGATTGTGTGACGCAATTAGAAAAAAACGGCTTTAGCTTTGGTTAAGTTATTAACAGGTTGTACACCGTGTATGTTTTATTAAAATTGGCCAATATTAATAAAACATACACTGAAATACAAAATCCGTCTATTTCTTTAGCTTTGGTGACTGGCATCTTCATCACGATAATGCGCCGGCGTATACATCGAATCTCGTGCAGGACTATTTGACAAAGCACAAAGTCGTATAGCTCCGTCAGCCTCCATCCAGTCCTAATGTAGCTCCCCGCGACTTTTGGCTGTTCCCCGCTCAAACGACACCGATTCGACGACAAAGAAGCAGTCGAAACTAATACGACTGACGTTCTAAAGGCTATATCAAAAAATGAGTTCCAGGACTGCTTCCAAAAGTGGAAAGGCCATTGTGAGCAGATTCTTCAATCAAATGAGGATTACTTTAAAGGAAGCTACTAGCCCGATGACGCAGAATAATACCAGCGGGAAAAATTGAAGAAGGGTCGGATACTTTTAGGACAGACCTCTACCCGACTGATGACTCAAAATAAATAAGAATAATATCTTTCCTTACATTTCGGAATTTAGATTTTATATAGACAGATGTTTTTGTGATTTTTGCTTTTGGTTTACAACAGTTCCACTCACGAGATCATTAGGTGATCGAAAAGCGTATGGAGAGAGAACCAGAGTGGAATTTGCAAGAGACAAAATGCCTATCCTTTTTTCTTTAGCGGCCTATAGGAGAAAAAGCGGTAGTTTATTAAATCAGTGTTCATTTTGTTATGTACATTTGGTGGAAACGTTAAAATTACAAATATATGAATTATGATTCATAAATACATTTTTGATTGCAAAAAAGTTTAGAGTTATTATATATTACATGACCAATCGGCTGTGTAAACTTTATCATATTAGAAACTTGGTGTCATATTTAATAAACCCATTATATCTATATTTTTGCCGTAGAAAAGTGTAAAAATTGTCACTTTTCACATGTAGGTATCTCGGAATCTATTTAAATACAAGTGATATATGTTAAAGCGATTCTATAATCGAAATATGCAAAAATATATAGGTTGTTACATATAATATAATTAGAAACCTTTTAAAATATAAAATTTACTTTTTCATCAATCAAGAAATTTTGTATTTAAATGGATTTGTTAAGTGTTGTTTAGCATTTATTGTGACTTGGTAAAAATTCGGGACTGGAAAAAGCGATACAAGAGAAAAGTTATAAATATCACCCCAGGTTGTTCACGTTTAAAATTCAAATTTATTATACTTTATTGCATATTAGCGTTTAGTATGTCACAAAGATCATTTTTTACTGTAACCCTGTATATATAACGAACATCATGTAAAGATCGGATTTCAATAATAGATTCGGAAGTTTGAATACACGATTTGAATAAAATTTGACAAACTATCCAGAGAAAAAAATTGACAGGAACACACTACTAAACTATAACCAATGTCACAGTTCTTTCTTGGAGAGGCATTATGTTGAGAGTGAAAATATATTACACATAATTAATTGTTCCTGAATTATATTAGTATACCGATATTACAACCTTCTAAATAGATACAGTCTTCAGATAAATAAAGAACCGCAGAACGCCTAATGAGGATAATATAACTGGTGAGATGCTGAAAAATGGTGAACTAATGTTAATGCATGCTCTAAAATTATTTTAAAAGGGAAACACTGATAACATTGAGAATTACAGACCGAGTAATCTACTAACCTAGGTTCAAATCAACTCAGAATTCTAGCAGGGATCCTAACAGGGCACTACTACCTGAAGGGCATCTTAAGAAAAGAACTAGTAAAGGAAGAGGATGAAACCTCTATCGACATTCTTTCGGAACGCGTTATTTTACAATACGTTTCAGGGCGCAGTACATCCTCCATCTACATCCGTATATATATATATATATATATATATATATATATATATATATATATATATATATATATATATATATATATATCGATGCTTTCATCTACAGCTAGCAAAGGTAGGTAAATGGTCAAACGTTTTCTACCTAATGGCGCCAGTGACCGTTGTTTGCACCTGCACGAGAACCGTTGGAGGGGTAAGGCTTTATAGTCTCACTTGACATAATTCTCTTGCCATTTTAAGCAAAACAATGTTTAGCTGGGAATGCACTGCAGATATCCAGTCGTCTGACACTGTTAGGGTAGATATATCCTACAGGTCATTGTTCAACGGTTAAATCATTTCAGCACAACATAGCCTACCGGTTGTATACCTGAAAATGTCTTTAGTGGGAAGACAAGGACCAGTCATCAAGGGGCAAAACGCTCTACTTAGGGACATATATCTACGAGTTAATAGTGTATGATAAGGGCACTCATATAGGGCCGTAAGACTTGAAGTAAGTGCGTCACCATCGTGCCAGGGGGCGTCTGAATTTCCAAAGTCCGGAGAGAAACGTTCTCGGCCGTGTGTGGAAGCACATACGGTCTAGCTTGGTATTGGAGTTTTCAAGGGAGTAAATGATATATATATATATATATATATATATATATATATATATATATATATATATATATATATATATATATATATATATATATACTCATAAGCTTTTTATGAGGATTAAAACCAATAAATTAATAATTAAACTTAACCAATAACAACCGGTAAAGAAAACTGGATTTTGTACATGTTATAACACTGCTTACAGACATTAAAACTGCTCATTGAAAAAACAGACATTTGCCTACCTCCAAAGAACAAATAAATTAAACCTGATGGTTTATTTTTTAAGTCATTTACGTTTAGCTGATGATATTGTACTGATCATCTGCGATATGCTATATAAGCGAACTTAGAACAATGTTAGATCTAAAGTAGGCATCAGCAGCGAAAATGCCAACAAAACCAAAGTAGTCAGTCTTATAGCAACAAACACGCAAGCAAACAACACTAATAGAAGTTGTCGTCCCTAACAATAACAATCAAAGGGACAAACATAATGAGAAGATCGCCAAATACAGAGATCTGGAGGTACAAATACCCAGACAGATGGAAATGAGTAGCCTCCTGATGATCCCCATAATCTTAGCAACAGCCGATGTAGTACTGAAGAATCTTCTGCTTAATATCAAGGGATTAGGCCTTAGGAAAGGTCACCGTGCCCCACAGTGGCAAAAGAGACAATACTGAACCTCTCTCTACTGCATGCAGGAGTGGTGAGGGCAACTGTAACAAAAGTACTTAAGCTATTTCAAACAGAAAACGTCCAACCTGAAAAATTCTGGTAGGCATGTAAAGATTTTGGATACAAGTCTAAAAATTCGTATCGAAATCGATAGACTTCATGTTCATAGGTATGACCAGGTTTGAACATGAACGATGAAGTAATAATACACTATAACCAAACGAAGGGAGATGGATTACTTTAATTAATGACGGATTCATTGGTATGGTTTACTGATAAATTCTCAATAAAAATGGAGGTTGGAGTGAAAGTATCAAGCCTAGGCATTGGGCTTGCTAAACCCTTAGAAAATACCTCTACCATCCTCCAAACAGAAAAGCGCACAATTCAAATCTGAATAAAAATACTTAGAAGATCAAATTATATACACGGTCAGGTAGCCAAGCAGGGCAAAAACTAACATACATCTAAGAATCTGAGTTGACTGGGACTAATGGTAAGCCCTAAAGCAGATGGCAAGGAAGAACTAGGTAGCCCAATACCAAGGCACAAGGATATTAAAGGAAATGAGGCAACATTTTTTTTCAACAAGAGAAAACTTTTTTCTGCTCGGAACCTTTCTGTAGATTACCAAAAAGCCACACAAAAGGGGAGCTACTAAACTAGAAACATATTCAAATAAAATTAAAATAGAACAATCTGCCTGGACTCAGACAAGTAAAGGAATATCCTGGGCTGATATTACCGATATTAAAAGTCGAAGTGCTGTAGATGGGCTAGAAAAGCCTAATAATTCACTCACAACCTACAAACTTCAATACACCTATTTTTGGAACATTCAAAAAATAAAGAATTCCAAAAATTTGGCACAAAATGCTCAAAATTTTGATCACGTAATAAAAATTTACACATTTACAAGTCCCTTGATAATAGCCACACCTTCATCGATTAAGAATATTATAATTTTGTTGAATTTTCATAAAAAATACGTCTTGCTAACCAGAATATATTATTCATGTTGTTACGTATCCCGTACGTGCTAGCACCATTTTCCAAACTTATTGACAATGTGACGTACTCGTTTACTTTTCCATTTAGAAGCATTAGAAAAACCGTTTTTGTGCCAATAATTGAAAATATAATTAAAAGTATTTTAATTCTGTGTACTTAAACGTTTAGAGATTGTAATGTGGAAGAAAAAATAATATTTATTTTGGGTTCGTCACAATATCAGTTATATGTATGATAATTGTATCCTAGTGTGACGTAGTACATATGGAAAACCAGTATATTTGATATTGTTTAAAAATTTTAAATCTTTTGTATCGACAAGCTTTTAGAAGATAATAATATGTACTTGTTCTGAAATAATATAATTTTATATAATAATTTAAATATACACATATTATTACTGATCAATTTTCTTTATTGTTTGTCATTTATGTGACGTAACATTATTTGTCGTTTGATGATTATTAGCAAGTCAGCTTTATTTGCAGATGACACCTCTTTTTATAATACTGAATGAGAGACTGTAAAATCATTATTTGCATTATAACTTTAATCAAACTGTTGGTTAAAATTCCCATAATCATATAATATTGGTTGTTTGTGGCATAACTGAAATTTGTGGTTAACGTCATTTCTAGCTGAACAGTAGGAAAATTAGACTACAGATAACAGATTTTATCAAAGAAGAAGGTTCTCTCAACTGTGCTGCAATGTACCGGATAGACAAATAAGCAAAGAGGCCGGATATATCTCAAAAAAACTAAATCGGACAGCTTCGAGAAAACATTTTTTATGGTAAAAGCGGTCCTTAAATATTGCTGGAAATCTGAAGTTTCTACGATGATCGCTAGGGGGCGTAATGGCCATGGTCTGTTAG
This sequence comes from Diaprepes abbreviatus, assembly GCA_034092305.1. Taxonomy (NCBI): domain Eukaryota; kingdom Metazoa; phylum Arthropoda; class Insecta; order Coleoptera; family Curculionidae; genus Diaprepes; species Diaprepes abbreviatus. Next base: position 970,769 of record JASJET010000037.1, on the reverse strand, counting down.
AAAATATGACCTTTTTTCTTAATTTGCCGTAAGAAATCTGAAACATCCTGTTTCACACATTTTACTCTATCCTATGGAATAAAGGGGTGGGGGAACGTCAAACATTTTTTACTGAAGTGTTTATACCTCCAGTTTAGCTTAACGGAATTGAACAAACTTAGGCAAGTTAAAAAGGACATTTCTTGCTTTATTCTGCTCGTTATAAATTACGTTTATGCGTGTTTAAGACCCGAAGGAGGACGTTGTTTGACAGCACAGTAAATAAATTATATATATATATATATATATATATATATATATATATATATATATATATATATATATATGAAGTATAATGCGAACAGTAAATGCAAACTCCTCTCCATCATATCCTTTCTATGTTAGAGGTTGCACAGTTCGAATAAATTGTTATAGAACGCAATTTATCCTATTCCACCACCATCGAGATGATGGCCTGCCTGTACCACCATACCGAGAAGAAAGTCAAGCTTACCCTCCCCGCCACAGTGATACGGCAGAGGCACATGTTTCGTCTCTACTAGACTCATCAGGGTACCGACATTCACCTGGCTGTGCAAAGGACCGATCGGAAGGAAGCATGCAAATACTGAACGCGGCTTCGCCGACCCTCCGGCGGGAGGCCATCATCTCGATGGTGGTGAAAAAAGATAAATTGTGTTCCTTAGCCATTTATTCAAACTGTGCAACCTCTAACACGGAAAGGATATGGTTAGAAATTAGAATATATATATATATATATATATATATATATATATATATATATATATATAAATAATTTATTTTTGTATCTTAAACCTTTTGTTAATATTTTTCTGTAATATTTTCTTGGGTATAGGTTTTTTCATTTGACAATCAAAAGACAATTTTCTGACGTTTCGCTCTACATAGTGAGGTTCTTCAAAGTTATGGTATATTTATCTTGAATCTTGAAAGGAAAGTAGCTTTGTGCGTATGTCTTTTAATTTTCAAATGGAAAAACCTATACCCAAGAAAATATTACAGAATATATATATATATATATATATATATATATATATATATATATATATATATATATATATATATATATATGAGATTCAGTATTAATCCGGAAATATATCGTTCATTCGTTTGTCTTCTTGTAGAAATTTGCAGACGTTTCGTCAAAATCTCATTTGGCATCTTCTGCGCTTGCCGGTTGTAGATCAGCCTTCTTCCTATCATTGTTAAACATGTATAAACATAATTTATAATAGGGAAGATAAAGCAAAAAAGACTCTTTTTAATGCGCTTAAGTCAATTCCGTTGTACTAAACCGAAGTTAAACAGAAACTAATAAATTTCCCCGAGATCAATATGAAGATATTCTTAATATCACTGCATTGGGCAAATTACGGAAAAAATCCTAATTGACAATAGTTGTCATGGTTTCGTGACATAAATAATTTCCTGTGACTTTTTAGGCCGGCTTTTACTATGAATATTTTTTTCCGAGAGCAATGCGATTAACACTTTCTAACATATTGCTGGCAGCCTCTCTTATTTGGCCACCCCGTGTATTTTTTACGTATAGGATGTTAATTTATTCATGGCCGGACTTCAGGAGCGGAGTTCTCTCATGAAAATAGGAAATTGCTGGTTAACTTGAACAAGAAAAACAAAATATCACTGCAACATTCCTTTAAATTCTTTCATATTTCATTTCATTATTTAAATGATTTAGAGAAATATTAGTAAATACCAGAGTTGAATAATGTAAAATGAATAATACAGACAAAAATATAAGGTGTAGTATATATTTGAGTATTTTTTTATTGCAATTTTATCAGACATTCTTGGAAATTTAAGAAATTTTCAAAAAAATACTGTGGCATAGTTGATCTTTAGGACTTAATTAATGGCCATTCTCGCTCTCAGCCAGTGGTTAAATTAACAGAGAGATAATATGTCCTTTAATATTATTATAAATAGTAAAACATTTTGTTTGACTCTTTTTAGCAGTTTTAGAAGTATTAAAAATATACGTATATAAAATTTTTATAAAAAAAATTGAACCGACTTCTAAAAGTGCGCTAAAAAGTGAAAAATAACTATAATTTTTTATATAAAATTGAAATTTTTGAATACTTTATTTGTAATTGCTTTCTTGTCATAATTTGTATATATTAGTAGTTATTTATTGTAATTAGAAATGATTTGGCTCCGACTTCAAAAATTTCAATTTTATATAAAAATTTATAGTTATTTTTCACCTTTTAGCGCACTTTTCGATGTCGGTTCAATTTTTTGTATAACAATTTTATTTTTCGATTTTTAGTTTTGAATTCATTATGATATACATAAATTATTTGAACTAAGTACTAATCGAGAATAGTGTACCTCGCAATGACTCCAAGGAGGCAAAAAAGTTCCAATTTTATCACCCTAAAATGAACCACTAAAAATTCTTTGATTCTTAGAGTTCTCCAAATACCAGTGAAATTGTCTCAAACAAATATTTAGTCTGTCATAGTAAAACCACTATTTTAAATTTTAGGCCGCTATATTGGATTCGCCATATCGAATCCTGAGAAAATGAGAAAATCGAAGAATGTAAAATTTTCAGGACGTCAAATTGAATCCGTCAGGTTCAGTCTTTCAAAAAATATTTTAAATTCGTCATTAACACAACAAAAATCCCCCAATACTGATTTTAGAACTAAATCGAGAGATGTAGAATTTTTAATCCGCCATCTTGGATTTTTTATCCGACATATTTAATTTTTTAAAAATAATTTCAGATTCGTTATGTGTGATCCCAAAAACTCCACGATATCAATTTTGAAAAAAATTGGACAAAATTTTTTATCGTTATGCACAATCCCGAAAACTCCCTCCGTACCGTAGGAGAAAGTCGGACAAAATTGCTCTCTTCGTCCGCCAAATTGAATTTTTTAAAAATAATATTAGATTCGTTATGTGTGACTCCGAAATCTCCCCCGTACCAATTTTGGAGAAAATTGGACAAAATTAATTTTTGTCAGCCATATTGGATCCGCCATATTGAATTTTTAAAAAATATTTGGGATTCGTTTTGTGTCACCCTGAAAACTCCCTCACACCAGTTTTGAAGAAAATCGGACAAAATTAAATTTTTTTGTCCACCATATTGAATCCGCCATATTGAATTTTTTAAAAATAAAAGACTCGTTGTGTACGACCCCGAAAATTTCCACATACCAATTTTGGAGTGAATTAGACAAAATTCATTTTTTGGCCGCCATATTGTCAGCGCCATCTTGGATTTTACTGCACCAATTTCGTCCAAAAAAATATGGGACTACCGCAGCAACTTCCTGAACATAAAGTAAAAAATTTCATTCAAGCCGGTGCCGCCGTACCGGAGTAATCGACTTACATACAAAAAAAAATTGAGAACCTCCTTCTTTTAGAATTTCTAGCGTCATGTTCAAAAAGTTTCTGGGATGGTTGCATATATCAATGTAGATGAAATTATTTCATTAAAATCCAAGATGGCGCTTATAAAATGAAGAACCAAAAAACTAATATTGTCTAAATTTCTTAAAAATTAGTATGGTGTTCTCAGGGTTGCAGATTACGAATCCATTATTTAAAATTAAAAATGATGTATCCAATATCACGGCAAAAACATTTTACATTTTCAAAAGTTTATTTCTAAAATCTAATAGTGACTTCAATATGGCCAGCTACATTTCTGACATAATTTGTCCAGTTTTCTTTAAGTTGGTGATTGCTCGGTTTCCGGAACCAAAAAATTTTTCACCCTGGATTTATAAATAGATACAACTCCTCGTTTGGCAGATCCGGTACGAATTACACATTATTCAAAATAAATTACGTTTAACATATGCACTACCATAGTGATAATAACTGCAACCTTCGAAAACAAATATTTAACATTTGGTGCATCTTCTAGGATATTAAATATTTGCTTTCTAGTAAATAATTTCTTATCTATAAATCAGTTTTGCTTCCTGATTTGCAAAAATTTCAACACTAGTTTTTCGTTAAGTATTTGTCTAACAAATTAAGGCATGGAACTTGAGCAAATAAATTTCAACTATATTAAATATTGATCTATCACACACAAACAATATTATGTTAAACTTAAGATAATAAATGGAACATCTTATTTACAGGTTTAACAAATGGCACAACACATACTATCTGCAGTAGAGACAGATATTAATTCAATTAAGGATAAGGGTGATCCACGGGAACGGGATATTTCAGTATCGCTGGATGAACGAGATCTCTGGGTACGATTCGAATGTTTTACGAATGAAATGATTGTTACTAAAACGGGAAGGTAAGTTAAACCATTTATTCTAAACAATACATTTTAGTATTCAGCTTAAATGACATCAAACACTTTCAAATAATTTTGTCTCTTGTTAATCGATTTATTGATGATGTAATAGAATACAAATTCTCAAAAATATCTTTCAATAAATTATCATATCAAGGTGGCATTGATTATAAGAAACAAATTTTGTATGTCCAAAAACCCATAAAAATATTTTGCTCGACAAAAGTCAATATTGGTTCAGACCGAAGTACCAACAGGTCAACGGAAAAGCTTTCAAGCAAACTTAATTTGGTAAAATGGGTACCCAAAACCACATTAAAAATACCTTTTATTATTTGTTTAAACAAATAATAAAAATGCTATATTGTAGCGCGCTGACTGGTCATAATGTTTCCATAAAATTTGTTTGATTTGCTTTGTCGAAAATCAAGTCATATTTTAAGATTTTTTATGAATTGTGTCAATAACAATAATCGTGAAAAATAGTTTTAAATTGGAAACAAATTATATTGGCGTTTCATTAAAATCTTTTTCTACGACTAAATTATATATTTATAATTTATTTGATTTTGATTTAGTAATGAAATTTATTACTCAGTAGTAAAATTACCTACAAAGCAAATCTGTGGACGAAAAATAGGCCCTTTTATATCGATTGTGGGGAAAACTAGAATTAGGAAGAATCTGAAATTTTGACAGTGTATTAACGTGCACGGGGACAGCCGGCTAAAATATTTTCAAGATGGCGGCACTTCCAGTTATACAGGAAGTAGATGTCAACTTGCTTATGATCCTATATATTATTCCATTTTTGATTTCTACGTAAAATTCTAGATATATTTCATGGATAATATTCTATACTTAAGTCTCACCGTTTTGGACATATTTACATTGTTATGTCAAAAATGACGTTTGCGGACCAAAACTTAACTATAAATTTTTCCTATATGAAAGTCTTTATTATTTAATTTGGGTTAGTTTTCTTATAGACGAAGATCGACTTTAATAGTCTTTTTGTGATATTTTGAAAATTATTAGTAAAGAACGGTCAAAAAATAAGAATAAAAATTGTATTTAAAAAATCGTCAAAAGTCAATATTTTCACATAGAAAGCATCTATTTTTCTAATTTTATCATATTAAGCATTAAAAATAAAGGAAACTTTGTCTAAGATTGTCCATTCCAAAAATGTGTAGTTTTCAAGATATTGGCAATTCAACATTTTTCTATTGTAAAAATGCTATCGGCTTTTAAGTTTTGTTATTAGTTGGCCATGACGTCGAGGCGTGGCGAAAATAAAACAATCGAACTCTACAGAATTGTCACTATTTCTTGTCATTTGACATTCATTAATAATAATCATGCCGGAGCGATTAAATTACACACACGATGATTATTTAAACCTATTTATTATTTATGGAGAATGTGATAGAGTTATTTCAAGAACATGCGATACATTCGCGATCTGATATCCGAAGAAACAGAAGCCAACACTACCAATAGTTAAAAAGATTATAAAAAACTTCAAGAACTTTGGATCTATAAAAGCTAAAAAAAATATATAGAAATAAACCAATTGGTAATAATGAAAATATTGAAATTACAATTTTAGGATATTTCCCAGTCTACCCGACATGAGAAATTTATTCCACCGCTTCGTTGCTTTGGTAACCGATATTAAATGGCAGAAATTTGGAACTGGTATAACTTGAACTTAACTAATTTTATGCTGTTCCAATATTTTGCAAATTGTTCATAATGAGAAATTCCATCCCTAACTAAATCTGTAATCGAATTATTCGTAGAAATAAATGTCTTTCAAAATCCAAATTTTTCTCGGGATTGTTCAAAAAAACTATTGTTTTAATATATAAAAATACACAAATAATTCATTTTATATTAATTAGAAACATTGAATTTTCGTTGTATTATGTTAAGAAGTTCGAGGTGTCAATTTAAATGTGTGATTAAAATAAATGTTAAGGCAAAGATTATTAATCTCATTTTGATGATATTCTTTTAGTAAAAAAAAATATTTGCATTACGAATATTACTAATTAATGTCGCCACCATAAATTAATAATCTTAAAATATTCATTACTATTATAGTGTTATTAGCGAGTAACTAATAACTAACATTGTAACGATGTGTTAATTTTTGTGTTAATTCGTGGCATCCACTGAAAAAGTAAAAGTTTATTAGTACCAGAATGAGATATTTATTAAAAAAACAAATAAAAATATTTTGGCGTCACTATTAATTGCCTAGTAATAATGTGGAGTTCTATCGTCGGTACGTGGGTAGAAATGATTCACTATAGATTTCTGTCATTGTTTTAATAAACTGGGACACTAAAATAAATAACTTTTTCAGTAATTCTATATGCGAAATCTTTTCTAGTTATGTTAAAAATGAAACAAATTATCCTGATAAGTCTCCACAGAGCACAATTCTGAAACTGACTATAGACATTCCTGCGTGACTAAGATTGGAAAAAAAATCTAATTCTCTAATAGTTAATGTACTAATAGTAAGGAAAAGAATAAATATTGCCGACATATTTACAAACATGTCGATAGTAACAACATACTGGCAGAATAGCATAAGAGGTGCAGAAAGTAGCGTCAGGGATGTAAGGAACAACTGATCATCGGGTCTGAAATACGCAGAAAGCAAAAAAAGGACAACGTATATCCATACGGCATTTATAAACTACCGAAAGGCCTTTGACAATGTACTGCGCTCTTGGCTATGTACTTGCTAGACTGCCGTATAGATGGCGTTGATGTCAGAAAACATATGCTATTTGTTGTAATGTTTCATCGATTTTATGAACACACAGGTGTTTGTAATAGACCTGTTTTGACTAGGAAAAACTAGAAATTCTCGAATTGATAAAATATTTATATCAAAAAGGTTTGAAAGGAGATGAAATTCATACCAATATGGTAAATGTATTAGGAAACGATGCTCCTTCACGTGCAACAGTATTTAATTGGCTTGCTGAATTTAAACGAGGTCGTTCAGACATCAGACCTCAAAAAAGTGCCACCAATGAAGAAATTTTTGGTTTTAGACATGATGTGGTTTTGGATAATAAACGAATGACTACGTACGAAATCTTTACATATAAATAAAATTGAAGTGTCTGTCTGTCTGTCCAAGCTAATTCTCGAAACGGCTCAACCGATTTCGATGAAACTTTTCAGACATGGAGAGGAAGTTGCCAGGAGCAGTGAAGGATCCAGCCTCTGTCTTTGGGGGGGAGGGGGTGATATCACAAAAATATAGTACGACAAGTGAAAGAAAATTGTCGACGGGGAGGGGGGAGGAAGACGCCAGCAGTTCTGAATTTGAAGCTTCTGGGGGGAAGGGGTCGCAAGCGAAAGCGAGTTGTCGACGGAGGGAGAGGACATGCCTATTCACATTCCTAGGTAAGAGGCAAGGTCGGATCAATTTTTCTGTATTCAAAGTTTTTTTTTTGGGTGGGGGGCGACCGCAAGCGAACGTGAGGTGTCGATGAGGGGGGAGATGCCAACATCGTTTATATTCCTAGTTTAAGGGAATTCGAAGCTCTTGGGGGATCGATCGCCCCCCCCCCCCACCTTTTGGATCGGTCACTGAGTTAGAAGAGGCTGTTTTTTTCTGTATGTCTGTATGTATGTACGGGCTAATCTTCGAAACGGCTGCTACAGATATAAAAAGGAGGTTGTCAGGAGTGATATAGGCTACTTTTCTCTGTCTACCAATATGACTGTCCAGGGGCGGATCCATCACAAAAGTACAATATGGCAACAGAAAGCAAGTTGTCGACGGAGGGGGGGGGGGGACACCAGCAATATTCCCATTTCTAGTGTAAAATGCAGATTAGGGTCTATTTTTCTGAATTAAAAGCTCTTGGAGAGGGGGGGGGGGGCGATCACAAGAAGAAACGAGTTGCCGACAGGGGGGAGAATGTGAAAAGCATACACACTCCTAGTATAAGAGGCAGAATCGGGTCTATTTTTTCTGAACTCTAAGCTCTTGGGGGGGGGGGGTCTATCGCAAGAAAAACAAGTTGTCAACGGGATGGGAGTGCTAGCAGTGCTAATATAAAAGTTAGAATAGGTTCTATTTTCCTGAACTCAAAGCTGTTCGGAAGGGGAGGGACGATCGCAAGCATACATATTCCTATACTCTATTCAAGAACTAGAGAGAGTTATAAAACTGTTACTGAAACCTCCAACGTACCTGCTCTTGTGCCGCAGGTAACTGAGGACTGCCGTAAATCTAATTATATTTAATTATATTTAAATATTATAAGCTTTTATAAATTTATTGCAACAATAAAATTTCTGATAGTTCAACTTAATTTCTGTCACTGAGCAAAGTACACCTTACATTTTGTCCTTAGTGATTTATCTTGTTTGTGCTTGTTTTTATATATTATTTGAGATTAGTGAGATACTCAAAAGATATGGCATCTACATCTATATTTATTCCAAAATCTTTAAACCAACGCATTTTTTCCTCAACGAAAAACTTTGAATGTTTATGATGCCTTAAGATATCAATATCTAGATAATAATATTAAAAGCTCTGTAGAGATGTATTCCAATATGACAGGAGTTGGAAAATCTAATATGTTCCGAATACTAAAGGAGAAAAAAACGACTGGAATTGTTAGTACTCCCAAGCCACATTCGATCACAGGCAGACGAAAAACCTCGTTGGAAGAAGAAATGTAAACTGCAATAAAAGAAGTTGTACATACATTTTATTATGAGAAGCAAATCTCAATCGTCGATAAAATTCTAACTAAAAGTAATGAAGATCGGATTTACCTGACATTAAAAGAACTGAGCTCTGGAAATTGCTCAGAGAACTTAATTTTTGCTGAGAAAAACCATATAGGAAATATGTTCATATAGATCGTCCAGAAAATGTCCGTTGGAGAAGGAAATATCTCTCTCAACTAAAAGGTAGAGTTGCTAGAAATAACACAACTTACAAAATTAGTTTTTCAACTGAACTTTTAAAAGATTTTTTTGAGTAAATATGGTGCAGAATATTGGGAAAAATCCATATAATAAAATAATAAAAGAAAATGTGGAAACTCGATCTCATGATTGGTGAGATAGAGAAACCAATTATAATTAATTTGAGGGAAGATGGCTTTACTGACTTTGATTTCGAATTAGATACGTAAGTTTATCAGCGTAAACACAATTTATTACTTAAATTTTCTGTAACATATAAAAATTAATTACATTTCAATCCCTGCGGATGATTTAAGAAATAAATAAACTGAAACGTCCAATGTCCTAAAAATGTTTTTAATTAATAATAAAATGACCGATAGCTCCAAAAAAATTTTAATATTATATGGACGAATTTATTATTTTGTATATCTTTAATTTCTTGTATTTTTGATAATGGGTATTTTGTAAGTATTTAAATTATAACTTAGAATTTTTTGAGAGAAAAAAGCTACGTTTTAGTCTGAATGTTCCTAAAATGATTTCTATGACAAAATTAAATACAGTTGTGATTTGTGTTAAATATGTCAAAATTATCTATATTTTCTAATGTATGTGAATAATTAAGAAATCATAAGAAATAAAATAATATTATAAAAACTTTTTTATTTTGAGTGTATTACCGAAATAATATTCTATGCCATAAATACTTAGTGATAAAATAAACCTCCTTCTGACGCCTACGACAAGGATTAAAATCCTTTTTAACACTTCACACATCCAAATATCTATTGTTATCCAAACCAAATATTTCATTATTATAGACCGGGATTTTTGATTATAAAATTTCTAACCCATTCCTATGAAAAATATATGTGTCTAACAGATTTTGCTAAAAACACCGGGCTAAAGAACACAGGTAGTTTGCGAAGAAAAAAAGGGTAAAAAAATGATTTATTACTCTCTCTAGTTCTTGAATATACTATTGTATAAGAGGCAAAATCGGGTCTATTTTTCTGAACTCGAGGCTCTTGGGGGGGGGGGATCGCCCCCACCGCCCCCCCCCTTGGATCCGCGCCTGTGACTGTCTGTCTGTATGAAGGGGAAGATGTCAAGAGTGATATAGTCAGTTTTTTTCCTGTCTATCTTACAGATAGAAAGAGGAGATTATCAGAAGTAATAAAGACTGCTTTTCTCTGTTTTTCTGTCTGTCTGCACGGACTAATATTCGAAACGACTGAACGAGTTTCTATGCAACTTTACAGACATGAAGAGGAGGTTATCAGGAGTGTTATAGGCTGTTTATCTGTCTGTCTGCCTGTATGAGTTAATCTTTGAAACAGTTGAACCGATATCGATAAAACTTTACAGACATTGAAGGGGGTCGTAGTCAAGAATAATAAAGGTTGTTTTTGTCTAGAACAATTATATTTATTACTTATTTTTCAAGTTTTACGTGGACAAAGTCGTTGGTTAGCTATTATATAAATCTTGTAATACAGTAGAATTACAGGTGTTATTAATGAATAATTCTTCATAGAAGAAATTAATAATGAAATAAATTCAAATGATTCAAAATGAAATGTCGAAGAAGAAAAAAAAGAAAGGAAAAGAAATTTATACTTTCAGGGAGAAAGGTCAACAAATAATAGAGAAGAGTTCAAACCGATCACAACGTGACAGATGAAACTGACAATTGCACGATAATTATAGTTGAGAAAACAGCATACGCTTTTTTATGTTTAAAAGTTTGTACAGATAATGTGAAGTCTTCAATTTTATTTTTAATAATTCCATTATCATACTTCACTAAGAACTTAAAAATTTCAAAATACATTATTCTAAGAGTTTTCTCGTTCCTATACTTGTCATACACCTTAATACCATAACGAACGAAATTGAGTTATCTTCTTAATATGCTTATATGAGGTGACAAATCAAGATGTTGATCTTTGTACAAACCTAAAAATTTACAGTTGTTACTGAACTGAAACTTTTCTTTACCAATATATAGACATAATAGTTTTTCAATATTTGGCTATTTTTTTTTTTAAAAAGGAGGATATTCCTTTTATCTTTGTTCTTTAGATTTAATAATTAGGCCCTGTGTTGTTTTGATAACCTATGATTAAGATAATTTCATCAACATATTTTACAAAGATAGATTTACAAATATTATGTATTAAATTGGGCCCAAAATGCTTCTATGAGCAATACCTGTATTATTTAAAAGAATTTCGGATATATGGGCCCTTCGATTTTTTGCTATTGTTACCATTTGCCTTTTATTCTTTAAATATGACTCGATCCATTTCCCAACATTAGTCCTCAATCCATACTCTTCCACTTTCTAGATCAGCAGTTCTTAGTTCTTTATCTAAGCAATCATATTTCTTAGATAAATCCAACAACATTACCAGTGACAGCGCGCTACCCGCCAAATGTCCCAAATAAATTTGAACACATGCATTATGTAGTAATTCATAACCCCTTACAAACTTAAGGAGCCGGTTAGTCATAGTCAATTGTAGAATTTATCCTATTCTATTTTAACCAAAATTATAATTTGAAGATTTTTGATGGTGTCTCAGATTACAAATATTGCGTCACAATAATAATCTATAAAATATTTTTCCTTCTTGAAAATCAAACCCAATTAAATAGATTTTCTTATTTATATTTTAGAAGGATGTTTCCAGTAGTAAAAGTAACCGCCACTGGCCTAGACCCCAAAGCAATGTATACAATTTTATTAGAATTTGTCCAGATAGATCCTCATAGATGGAAATACGTCAATGGAGAGTGGGTTCCTGGTGGCAAAGCCGAAGTTCCCCCTTCTAATCCTATATACGTGCATCCAGAGAGTCCCAACTTTGGAGCACATTGGATGAAAGAATCCATATCGTTTGCTAAAGTTAAGCTGACAAATAAAACCAATGGTATGATTATACTTTTTTAAGGAAAGTTTGTAGTGATTTTTAAATTACCATAACACTAACTAATAGCTGAATTCAAGCTAAATATGAAATTTCAATATACGTATAATAGCATCTTAGATTTCTAAACCGTACTCTTTCGGAAGTGGGTTTCTTATATTTGTTCCACACTAAAATCTCTATTTTTAGGTAATGGTCAAATTATGCTCAATTCCCTTCATAAATACGAACCCAGAGTCCACCTAGTCAAAGTAGGCAGCGAATCTCGAAGAGTGATCACCTTTCCCTTTCCAGAAACACAGTTTATTGCAGTGACAGCTTATCAGAATGAAGAGGTGACGTCACTGAAGATAAAGTACAATCCTTTTGCCAAGGCCTTTTTGGATGCTAAGGAAAGACCCGATAATTTGTATCAGAGAGGGGAGTATTCACCTACATACGGGCAACAGCAAAGTCAATACTCACAATGTAAGTTGTTGTCATTTTTGTTAGAGTTAACGAGTTTTGGAAGCTCAAGAATTATTTATAGGAATCTTTTTAGGTTTTTGACACTGAAAATTAATAAATAAGGTCATCGATAGTTGCGTAACATTTGAAATTTAAAAAAGAGTAATTTCTAATTTCTTATAAAGCTAAACTAATTTCTTACAAAGCTAAGGGCCTAAATTATAAAGACATCAGAATCATAACAATATATACTGCAATCAGTCGGCAAGAATAAAAATCAGTGGAAACGTGTCAGGAAACATTCAAATCAAAAGAAGAGTCCGCCAAGCGGACGAAGTACTTCAAGATGCCGCAGAGGATGTGAGGGTGAATGGGGAACCCATAAATAATATAAGAAACGTGGACGATACTGTCATCTTAGCTAATAATATTGAAGATATACAGGACCTCCTACAAAGAGTTCTAAGCGTTAAAATTAAAAATCACAAACACGAAATAAATACCAATTGGTAAAAACCGAACATCCGCTGAAAAACTTACTTTAGATCAAGCAATAAACACGTTGAAAAATATACGAATTTGAGAACCATCGTTCATGAACAGTGGGACATGACGACAGAGGTCAAATCTAGAATTGAAAAGACGAGATCAAGTTTTACTAAAATGAGACACATATTTAGCAGCAGAGATATTTCACTACCACTAAAAATCAGATTAGTAAAATGCTACGTCTTCCCGATTTTACTATATCCAGTGGAAGTATAGACCATGACAGAATAACTTATGAAAGAGCTCTCGGCCTTAGAAATGTGGATGTACCGATGAATTCTAAAAATGACCTGGACGGATAATATCACAAACGAAGAAGTATTGAGAAGGATTGGCAAACAGCAAGAAATTACGCTCATAGAAAGAAAAGGAAACTGGAATTCATTGGCCACATAATGAGACACAACAAATATCGCCTCCAACAACTTATCCTACAGGGAAAAATCGATGGTAGGAAAAGTTCAGGCAGAAGAAGAAATTCATGGATGCAAAATTTACGAAAATGGTTCGAACTAACATCTGTCCAACTGTTTAGACTAGCCACCAACAAGATACGAATCGCCATGTTAATAGCCAACGTTCGCAATGTATAAGGCAACACAAGAAGAAGATAAATTTCTAAAAAAAAATGTTTATTTATTTTGTGATGCAGATTGACATATTAGCTATACTCTTACCAGAAAATTTCTTTTTTCAATCAATCATAAATTGCACTGAATGCTTTTTTTATGAGTATTACGCAGGCCGACAACACTTCAAAACCAGAAACGAGACTATTCTTTACCGAAGATTTCTGACGCGTTGAATCTGAATTTGACTTCCGATTTGATCAGCTTCAGTTTTCAAGATATCCTAACCTAAAAGTGCAAGAAACGCTGTTTTTTTGTTATATTGGAGGTTATGTTTCAGGGTAGCATGAAGTTTTTCGACGTGACAAGACGAGCGTCTAAAAGTACAATTCATTGCCTTCAAAACCTATTTTTAATCATCTCAAAATCTTTTCTACTTTCTGAGATATCGCTTGTGGAAATTTATGGTTTTGCCGACTGTTTGCACCATATGAGAAAGGCAAAAAGACTCGCAAAATACTAAAAAAATATCAATTTTTTCGAAAATCTGTAATAGAAAAGGTTATCTGGAATGGCCCAGGGAAATCGAGGAATTTTGGGATTGCTAATTATAAATCTGAGGTCAGAAATTGATAATTTTAATATCCAAGATGGCGGATTTAATATGGCGGATATAGAAATCGCAAAAACTATTAAAAAATCGATGATTCTGGCAGAATCTTGTTACTCGGTGGTTTTTAGGGTTGCTGATTATAAATTTGGGGTCCGGATTTGTCAATTTTGTGCGAGCGAAGCGACCAGAGCTGATGTGTCAAATCGGAAGTAAAATTCGGATTCTGCACGTCAAAAACGATAAAACTGTAGTCTCATTTCTGGATTTGATGTTAAAGTAAATTTTTCGACCTGTGTTATCATACTTCGTCGTTTTGAATTAAAATAATGGTCTTTCTTGATTTTTCAGATGGTTCTTGGTTCATTCCACACCAATCAATCTACCCATCTCCAGGTCAAATGTCTCCATGTCAGTATCGAACTAGTCCTAAATTAATAAGGCAAAAATCGGCACCGTATTTACTGAATAGACAAAAATCTGCTTCGCCTAGCTCGCCTCCACCTAATGGTAAGCAAAATTAAACCTTCTTATACATGTAAAAAAATTGTCGCTTTAATAAAAGTATGATTAACCCTCTGTTTGTTGAGCAATATTTGCTATATATATTGACTAATCGGTCCCAAATTTTTGGGGGATTTATTTGCTGAAATGCAAAAATTTATCCCTGTTGATTATAATCTGTCCAGGTTAGTAATTTGTATGACTAGATGTATGTTGACATGTAGGAGGCGGCCCATTGTTTTTCTCCTTTAATTAATTTATTTGTACAATTAATATTCGGCTACTGAGTTTTTATTTAAGACTAATTTCAAAAAAAAATTAATAAGTGCTCTCAAAGTCCTATTTAATAGATGTTTAGAGACCGGACAAATCCCAACTTCATGGAACAATGCCGTAATGATAATCATGCATAAGACAGGTGATCCCACCCACCTAAAAAACTACCGTCCAGTCTCCTCTCCCACATGTACAAACTATTTATAAAAATAATAACAAGACGATTGACTCCCAAATTAGATTTCTACCAACTTAGAGAACAAGCAGGTTTCAGATTCGGTTATGGTACAAACGACCACTTGCTAGTTATGAAGATGCTCATAGAAAAAAACAATGGCGTACAACAAACCACTGGTCTTAATATTTGTGGACTACGAGAAAGCGTTCGATTCAGCGGACCAAAACAAAATATTTGCTGCACTAGCTGATTGTAGAGTCGACCACAGATATGCAGCTTTAATGAAGAACATATATAATACCGCAACAGCAAGTGTGAAAGTCCATTCCAAAATAACATCTACATTTAGAATGGAACGTGGCGTACGACAAGGTGATAACATCTCACCAAAACTATTTACAATGCTGCTAGAATACATGTTTAAAAAAATAGGTTGGGAGAACATGGGAGTCAATATAGATGGTGAACGATTGAACCACCTACGCTTTGCTGACGATATCGTGTTGATTTCTGACAACCTTGAAGAGGCCCAAGAGTTACTAAGGACACTGAGTGCAGCGTCAGATGTGGTAGGTCTAAAAATTAACCGTACTAAAACTCAATGTCTGACAAACTTAGTTCCAAGTAGCAACATATCCCTAAACGAATCTGAAATCGAGTATGCAACATCTTATAAATATTTGGGCCATAAACTGAGAATAAACCGAGATAACCAGACCTGCGAAATTCAAAGACGCATAACACTAGCATGGGCGGCGTTCAGCAAGCTGAGAAAGGACGTATTTAAAAGCAATATACCGATTTGCTTGAAAAGAAAGGTTTATGAACAGTGTGTGCTCCCTGTGCTCACGTACGGTGCAGAAACTTTAACACTCACTAAGAAAAGTTGCGAAAAAATTAAAGTGACTCAGCGAGCCATGGAGAGGTCGATGTTGGGAATAACACTGAGAAATAAAGTTCCAAATGTAATTATTAGAACTAGAACAGGGATCAAGGATGCTATAGAAAGTATAACACATATGAAATGGAACTGGACCGGACATGTGGCGAGAATGGAAGACGCTAGGTGGACAAAACGCATTATAGAGTGGCGTCCTAGGTTCCAGGCATTTAGAAGTAGGGGCAGACCTCCAACACGGTGGACTAATGATATCAAGAGAATCGCAACAAACTGGATTCAATCAGCACAAGATCGGGAACATTGGAAACGATTGAGGGAGGCCTATGTTCAGCAGTGGACGCCACAGGCTGTGTGATGAATTTGAAATCTAGTTTGTAAGTCTTTTGGATAAAAGCGCTTAAATCTACTGTTACCAGTTAGTCTTCTACGAAGTTGTTGATATGGGCACCTAACCTTTTTAAATAATTCACACTATAGTGTTTCATTTCCTTTTTAATACTCACTGTAGTGAGTGTACTTAGGTCGCAGCTGGTAATGTTGTTAGAAAAGAACCATGGAGCATCCGCGATTATTCTTAGTATTTTGGATTGAAATCGTTCAAGAATCTCGATATTAGCATTGGAAACCATTCTCCAGATATGTATTTCATAGGTCCAGATGAGTTTTAAGATAGTTTTATAAGTTAGTATCTTATTGTCCAGTATTCCTTGTGATTCTCTACTTATGACCCAATATAATTTACCAAGTTTTATTTCTATTTCATTCCTTTTCATAAAGATGTGTTTTCGCAAGATAAGTCTACAATTCAGATGTATTTCTAGGTATTTGGTATCTTCCTTTTCACCTAGTTTGATAAGTCTAAAGGTCACATGCACTGGTGCGTTTCTTAGCTTTTATGTGTCTCTTTTATTACCATACTTGGATTTTGTTCAAATGCTTTTATGAAATTTTTGATACCATAGGCTGTATTGTGTGCTGCCATTATTGTAGTATCGCCCGCGAACATAGCTGTTTGGACTAGGTCAGCTGTATAAATCAAGTACAGTGCCGGTCCGAAACAACACTTCCTTGAGGAACACCAGATTTGATGGGTAACGGTGTTGTGTGTTTATCTTAAAACTTAATTAATATATCATAAATCGAAAGAATATTTTCCGGGGAACAAATTCGGTCTTATCACATTTCATTCTTTGATATTTGCAAAGGTATAATTGGAAAAATTATATAAAAAAAAGATTTTTCACATTTTTTAGTTAGTAGTGTCTCACCCTTCAAGCTAATTTTTTCAGTCTAGCGCACAGCTCAATTATCGTTCTTGGCATCAGTCCGGAACAAATTATTCAGAAAGGAAAACTGCCTCCTGCGACTGAAGTAATATATTCAAATACGTTGTTTTTGCATTGTTGACCAGCACTAACAAAAAACTTCTCAAAATACTCACGTTAAATGAGTATAATAAAAATAGCTCAACCTCTAAAAATTATCTAACGCATTATACGCTGTGAATACAAATACCACTGGCACTAGTACTAACACGTTCGGAAAAACGTAGAGAATAAGCACTATTGTCAAATCATCACTTTTTTAATCATTCCCGAGACTTAACACAACATTAGAGATAAATATTCAGAAAAATACTGCAAAAAGTAAAGACACTAATAAATAATAATTTCAACGAAAAGACTATCACCAAAATAATTGATAAACGAACATATAAGTTTTATAATAACGTAAAA
The DNA here is from genome assembly GCA_034092305.1 of Diaprepes abbreviatus. Classification (NCBI taxonomy): domain Eukaryota; kingdom Metazoa; phylum Arthropoda; class Insecta; order Coleoptera; family Curculionidae; genus Diaprepes; species Diaprepes abbreviatus. Next base: position 952,774 of record JASJET010000037.1, on the reverse strand, counting down.
ACAAAAAACATAGGAGATAAACAGCAAAAATATGTAGCATTACTTTACACTAGTGAGCAGTCAGAAAAAATAAAATACATTTTAAAAAAGCATGATATTATCGTATGCCACAAGTCACATAATAAATTAAATACATTGTTCAAAAATTTAAAAAGTAAAACTCCTCTCATGAATAAATCAAATGTAATATATTTGATCCCTTGCACAAATTGTCCCAAAAAATATATAGGCATGACGAGCCAATTGCTGAAGAACAGATTAAATGGCCATAAATATACGAAAAACGCCTCAACAGTGTTAAACAAACACACATAGGACGAAAAACATACTTTTGATTATAACAGTACCATAATAAAAAACAAAGATAGGAATTACCAAAAATTACAGATAAAGGAAATGATTGAAATTAAAAAAGATAAAAACACTGTTAACGACAGAACGGATATGGGAAATTTGAGCCACATTTACACAAGCCTAATTTAAACAAAAATATTAAGTATTCGATCCTGTCAAATAAGAATCATAAATTGAATATCCTCTTAAACACACAACTAAATGTATGCCTTATTTGTTTTTTTGTGCATTGTAAAATAAAAAAAAAATAAAACACATTCGCATTCCATGTATCCTCAGTAGATGATTTATTTCTTATGTGGGTGTTTTAATTATATAAAAGTATTTTTAGGAAGAAAAAATTTTGAAAATGCCTTAAATAAAGGGCGATACGTCAGTTGTTTGCATTTTTTTTTAAATATAGAACTTAAACCCAAGAAAAGACAAAATATAGGAAAAATGATATAATCTATGGTTCAAGAATCAAGAATATATATATATATATATATATATATATATATATATATATATATATATATATATATATGCTAATGATGATGACGTATCCAAAAGAAAAATTGCCTTAATTCTAAAAACCTGCTTTCTAAAATATGTCTTATCTGTAAAAATTAAATTAATGCTTCTTATTTCTAGTATACCATCCACCAGAACATATACAACAGCAACAAATCTACAACTCACCAGGGGCAACATACTCAAGTTGGTCTTCAATGCCTACAATGCAAGCTCAAACCCCAACCACCATAGTATCACCAATCAACTGTTGGACTCTCACATCAAGTCCACCTCCCCCTCAGCAAATAGCTTCCCAACCCACTCCAAATCAATCTCCGACTCACCAAATTTACCAACATTCCCCTCCATCAGTGACTAGCCTCACTAATTTATCGTATCCTAGTTATTATCCTCAGGATATACCCACTTATCAAAGCCCAGAGTACTTAGTGAACCCGGTGCAAGATGTGACGTATACTCAACTTGGAGGAAGTGACAGAAATACTCCTATAATATACAAAACAGATCACATTCAAAGTTTGGATAATTGTTCTAATGTGAGCGAGTACGGCAGCATTAAGTCGGAATGTACAGGGCGACAAACTCAAGAAGATGGTACTAGTTCAGCGCCGGGGACCCCAAGAAACGACTGGGTATCTCAAAATCATTTGCAAAATTAATATTGTATTCTAAATTGTTAAGATATATTGTGCAATGAGTCGTGTATGAAGTGACTGAAAGAGAAAATGATGATATATTATTGTTTATAAGTTAGAATAATAAACTTATTTTTAAATAATTTTGGGTAGTTTTATTTAAAAAATAATTACTGCATCTGTAAAAATAAGATTAGTATAGGTGATTTCGGAGGGTGTAGATTACGAATCTGAAATTATTTTTAAAAAATTCATTATGGCGGACTAAAAATTTTACATCTCTCGATTTTGTTTAAAATTGACATAAAGGAGTTTTTGAAGGTGTAAGTTACGATTTTAAAAAATTCAATATGGCGCATCCAATATGGCGGAATAAAAATTTAGCATTTCTCGATTTTGTTCAAAATTGATATTAGGGGATTCTTTGAGGGTGCAAATTACGAATTTAGAATTATCTTTTTAAAAATTCAATAAGGCCGATCCAACATGATACTGGGAGGTTTTTGAGAGTCTAAATAACGAATTCAAAATTGTTTTAAAAAATACAATATGACGATTTAAAAATTTTATATTTTCGGATTATGGCCAAAATTAGAACTAGGGAGTTTTCGAGGGTGTAGATTAAGATAAGATTAAGAGTCTAAAATTATTTTTTTGAAATTCAGTATAGTAGGTTGAAAATGTAAGGTAGCGGATAGTGGCGTAACTAAGAGTATGGCCCCCCCCCTGCAGATTTTGAATGCTCCCTACTATTTTGCACTCGTCTTGATCCTTCGTTTTTATTCATTTTCATCAAAAGAGTTAAAGGCGCTCCTGGATTGACTGCGCCCCTTCGCACCGCGGAGTCTGCGGGGTCGTTATTTACGTCACTGGTAGCTGATTTATTAGTTTAGTACAGTTTCATTCAAACTGGTATTTGGAGAATTCTTATAATTAAATAATTTTTTGTTGTTCAGTTTCATGTGATCTACAATGTTAGATAAAATAGATACTTTTAGCATAGAAACTCAACTCAATTCAAGACCAAAAATCGAATAATAAAATTTTTATAAAAAAATAGAACCGACTTCTATAAAAGCACCAAAAAGTGAAAAATAACAATATAAATTTTTAAATGAAATTGAAATCTTTGAAGTCGGTGCCAGATTATTACTAAATGAAGCAAATAACTACTAACATAAAATACATACAAACTACAACAGGAAAGTTAATACAAATAAAAGATTTCTCAATTTTTTTTATGTAAAATACATTTTGTTAGATACTAGTTTGGCGCCGACTTAAAAAATTTTAATTTCATATAAAAATTTATGTTATTTTCAGCTTTTTAATGATTTTTTTAAAAGTCGGTTCAATTTTTTTGTAAAAATTTTATTTTTTTCCAGGTTTAGGCGATGGCTAATTGATTAGCAGTATTAATTTGTTAGTACAAAGTTTTTTAAATTAACTTCACCATTCTGTCAAAAATAACTACTTTTGTTTAATGTTCAAGATACAATTCTACAACTTATACTAGACAGATCGATTTTTATTGTACCATCAATATTTATGGAGTTATAGCATGAAGCAAATTGCGACCGTCATTTGCCGCCTAATTAATGGTTGTACAAGAAAAACACATGTTACCTTTTTTTTATTTTATTGGATGAACATTTTTCACATACATACATATTTTTTGCTTAAATCTATACAAAATATTTATTCCATTCTCCGTTTCTTAGACATCGATAGACACTCGGTTTCGAAAGAGTTGTCGGTTTCATTATAATCATTACAATTATCATCATCATTATCACTCTCAGCGTCATCATTATCATCACTCTCATCACTGACATAATTTTCATCGTTGTCAACATTATCATTATTATCATAATCATAATTATTTTCTCCCCGATTACTTTCATCGTCTTTGAAAGTAATTTTACAATAATTTTCGATTGGATAATCGCTTACAATATAGTCGTCAAATGTAGTTTATTCTACATCTTGAAAAATAGTAATTTTATCAGCAGATGTTGCTATTTAATTCATACTATATCTCGATAAATATTAATGGTACATTAAAAGTCAATCTAAATTTTAATATTCCTAATTAATAATATATTGTTGACCACTGTAACAATTTTTTCGCAATTTGAAAAGCACGCAATTACGGTAAAATTATAATTATACATAAAATGTATAAAAGTGCAATAATTTGTTTATTGCTATGTTTAATTATAATTTGATCACAAAAACATATCATCCGTTATTCGAATTTGAAGCGCCCGAGGCACGTTTTTTTCCGCGCGCCACAGGCTGAAAGAACGCCCCCCTCTATTGCTCATTTTCTGACTCTCGGAGTAGGTGCAAGTTTAAACTATTGCTACATCAACAATTTTGAAATAATTGAGTTGAAAACTACTGCATACAATAGCTTAACCATCTCCCTATCAGTTCCTACTTAAATAATCCCTTAATATTAATAAACAACTCGAAAGCGATTTTTTTGAAAAAAAAACTCTATCTCAGCTTCTAGTGGTCGTACATATTTTTTTTTCAAAATGTGCGTCATAATGTCAGCTATTGCGTCTACTTATCGGCATTTTGATATCAACAATTGTCGAAGAATTATTCTATTTGTTTATAACCAAAAACACGAACCCCTACTTTATTTATCTGTTTCAACAATTTAAGATTAGCAGATTATTTCGTTCTTTTTTGTTATTGTTAGTATAAGCCACGAGCTTTCATTTTCGCACCCGCAGATCTATGTACGATCTCTAGATCGCTGAAAATAAATAATCAAAAAAAAAAACAAAATATTATAAACAAATTCACTGTGAAAAAAATTACTGAATATTTTTACTGGAAATTTTGCACACTTATTGTATGCAACAGGAAGTTCCTCTCAATGTAGTATAAAGTTAATGCAATATATTTTTCTATTGTTTATTAATAAATGAAAAAACAGTAATTTTTGCAGTTTTTCTTGCAATAACTAACAAACTAATTATCCTATTTGGATGGGCTCATTTGGTAAATATTTTTAATGCGCAGAACTGTTGTTTAAAACTTTTTTAATGAAAAATAATAGCTTTTCATAAAACTCAAAAAAATCTCTTTTTCACATCTTAATTGTTAAATAAAAAATTTTCCATAAAAAGGACAATAAGACATAAGATACTACATAATTACTATTATCATTCTGAAGGTTCCTCAGTAATCAGAAGTCTTCTAACAATAAATTTCAAAATCACCTAACTCCGCCGGCCTATTATTAAATATTTCTCGAACATATGCATGCGCCGAACTCGATTAACAAATTATTGTACAAAAACTCTGGATGATCGGTACCAATCCTTGGGGATTTATTTATCGAAATGCGACAATTAATGTACCCAGAAACCGGATCTCAATATCTATTTTAATTGAACTATATCGATAACATGAAATACTAAACAAACATTTACAATGTGGATTAAATTTGAAAGTTCCAGGTAACAAGGTATATAAAAAAAAGATAATTATATCAGAGATTATTTGATATTATTGCTTCTTTTATTCGAAATGTAATCAGATAAAACATTATTTAATCAAAAAATTCGCCAGTATTTAAAGTATGGCAACACTCTCCCATGCCGACGGAAAATCCAAGGCTTGTGACAAGGTCAATGTTAAAAATAAAATAGCATTGAACGGTAATAGTGATTAAGCAAATAATATTTTTTTTAAATATTTTTTAGGGTTTACAAATATTTTAAAATATTATTTAGTCTCAAAAAAACCCATCTGAAAAGACAAAGAATATAAATTTCGAGTTCCCTAACACGTTGTTTAAATTTCGATAACTTTTTCCTTTTTTTTTAATTTTTCTATAATTTTCAATAATAATCTGTTCATGAAGGGTTTTTGTGGTTGCTGATGATGAATATGAAGTGAATATTCTAAAATAACCACATCTTTTATAGGGGATTCAATATAACGATATGTGATTTTGAGTGAATTTAACATTGTGTTGATAAAGTATTGTATCAAATTATATGGAGGTAACAATTTTGGATCAAGCTTTAATTCAGACTTCATATTGGTTATTAATTTCCAAAACTTTGAAATAATAATTTTCGAACAAAATGTTTTTTTTTTGGTAAGTTGGGCTTTAAAAGAAAATATTTAAGAATTTCAAGATATTGTTTATTTTAAATAATATAGGGTGTTTTTTATAGAGGTATAGAACTTTAAGTTGGCAACACTTTTTTAACTGGCGGCCATTTTGTCAGCTGTCAAGTGATTTATGTTTTGTTTGGTTTGGCATTTCAACATGAATAGACTGACGCCTGAACAACGCTTCCAAATTGTGCAAATTTATTTTGAAAATCATGGTTCTGTTCGAAATACGTATCGTGCACTACGTCCATTTTACGGTCAACATAATCGTCCATCAGAGCAATTAATTCGATTAACTATGGAACGTTTTCGCACCACGTTTACTCTAAATGATAATACGCATCCACAGAGACGTCGTACAGTGCGTACAGAAGAAGTCATTGTTGCTGTAGACCCGAATCAGTCTATCTGCCATCATGCACAGGAATTGAATATGTGTCCATTCACTTTATGGAAGATTTTGCGGAAAGATCTTGGTTTGCGTGCTTACAAAATCCAACTCGTGCAAGAATTGAAGCCACACGATCACCTAGCAAGGCGTAGATTCGGTGAATGGGCCCAAAACAAGATTGCCGTTGATCCCGATTTTCATAAGCAAATTTTGTTTAGCGATGAAGCTCACTTTTGTTTGAATGGATACGTCAATAAACAAAACTGCCGTATTTGGAGTGATGATAATCCTCAAGTGTATGTTGAGAAAAACTGACTGGTGTGCTTTATGGGCTGGTGGAATCATTGGTCCGTACTTCTTTAAAAACGATGCTGGTCAGAACGTTACAGTCAATGGTGACCGCTATAGAGCCATAATTACTGACTTTTTCGTTCATCAATTGAACAACCATGATGTGCAGGAGCTGTGGTTTCAACAAGACGGAGCAACATGTCACACAGCTCGTGCCACAATTGATTTATTGAAGAAAACGTTTGGTAACCGCATAGTTTCACGTTTCGGACCCGTGAATTGGCCTCCAAGATCGTGCGACTTAACGCCGCTAGACTATTTTCTGTGGGGATATGTGAAGTCGCTAGTCTACGCCGATAAGCTCGAAACGATTGATCACTTGGAGGACAACATTCGCGTTATTGCCAATATACAACCACAAATGTTGGAAAAAGTCATCGAAAATTAGACCTCCAGATTAGAGTACATCCGAGCCAGCCGTGGCGGTCATATGACAGAAGTCATATTTAAATTAAAATGCCAGAAGGTTATCTTTCGAATAAAGTAAATTTCATGTCAATTTAAAAATTCTTCTTTGTATTATTCCATTTAAAAGTTCTATACCTCTATAAAAAAAACACCCTTTATTTACTTTATCTAGACTTGCAATCCGTCCTTTTTTTCTCGGACACTCTTCTCTTTTGGAAGAGGCCTGTGGGGACTTTTCTAATGTGTCCAAAGTTTTTAAAAATCTGTTACTAATTATTTACAAAATATGTACATCATGTGACCTAACGACTGAAAGCGGCATGCGTTTGAAGTATACTCGTAGTTCGTTACTAATGCGAGTGAGAGAACAATTAATAGCTACCGCTGCTTGCATTTCTTTTGTCTATTCAGCAGAGTGGTCAGATCGAATTTTCAAAGTCACGTAAGATAATATTAAATAAAGAAAAACTGTTCAACGAGTTTCTTTGGTTCAAAAATTTATAAATGCAGTTGATGATACTACCGATTGTAAGATTAATTGCAATAAATTATTGTGAACCGTTTTCCAAGAGTATAAAGAAAGCAAAAACTTTCAAATTTCTGTTTATGAATATCGTAGCATAATACACGAAGAGTATTTTTGTTAATTTCAAGCTAATGGACAAAAGAAAGGCATAAGTTAAAACAGGAAACTATCCAAAATAAGAACCACTAAATATAATTTTAAAATAACTTGTCTATTGTTTATCTTATTCTCCTACACTTTAGTTAACTTAGCGAATTGTGTGTTTGTTTTCGAAAATAGTCTGTTTTTCGTTCAAAGGGGTGCAACAGTTGAACCACTCAGAGAATGACAGACAATTTTCACGCACGGTTGGGATATTATAGAAGAACTTCAAAAGTTTCGGGTTTAACACTTTATCGACGTTTAAAAAAGTTTAAAAGGTTCTGTTGACACCAAAAATGATGGGAAGACCCACTTGAGATGAAGCAGATTTGCTTCAAAAAAAATATCCAAAATTTTCTGAATAAGAAGAGTCAACGACTTTAATGCACCGTGGTTTTGGTCAAGGAATTTTTACATTCAATTCAAGGAAAAATGGCTGTGATAATAAACTTTGTTAAGAGATCAGACCAAAATTTGAAAGATCAGGAAAACCTAATAAGTAAGTTCTAAGTAGCTCTATTAACAAGTTTTACTGTTACTTAACTGAAGAAAGAACAGCTGACTGATATTTGAAACATAACCATATTTGGTTTTACTAAGCAGCTCTAATAGCGCGTGCAACTGAACTTGATGCAACACTCAGAACTGCTTAATTTGTAAATTTTCGCAGTTCATAAATAGTATTTTTTAAACTCTGCCTGAAAATCAGGTAATGTATTAATGAATTAGTGATTTACTGCGAATAAGCATTTGCAATCCTCTGTAATGGCCAGACATTGATTGAGAGCCATCAGTACATATACCGATACACTTTTTTTACAAACTTGTCAAAAATTTCAAACAAGTTTTCAGCCTTTGCTCCTATAGTGATGCTTTTGTCGAAGAAAAAGTCCTCAGCAATAATACTATCCTCCAGAAAGCGTAGGTAATAAATAAGGTGTGCATCTTTATTACTGACAGTAGCCTCCTCAAATTCTTTGCCTTTCATTTTCTTTATTAATTGGTCATTGAGATCCTCAGCTATATGATGGATTCTGCGAATAATAGTGTTGTTAGATAAAGGTACCTTTGTAATTAGTTTTCCCACCGATTCTCCTACCATAACATTAACGATGTCGAGGACAGCAGGTAAAATAAGTTTTTCTGCAATAGTTTACACTTCGTTACTCTGTATACTACCCTGAAAGATGCTGGCAATGAATCGCCGGGTACTGAAGGTTGTTGAGTGAACATATTTTTTTGGTTTTGTAACTTTCTATTAAAGAATTCGAGCGATTTTTCAACCATGGTAGGATGAATGATCCCGAGATCTTGCTTTAGTCTATTTGGAAGCATACTCTCAGGTGCTAGAATTTTCAAACAAAGCACACACTGCGGTCTTTCTTCCACTGAAGTAAAGCCAAAGTCCAAGTAGCTGTCATCATATTTGCGATATTTCCGCCTTTTGCTACTTGAAAATGTCTGACCTAAGAATTTTTGTTATTATTTTGATATTATTCTTCTTATATTTATAGCAGTAAACAGACCCAAACAAGTATGGTATTTAAATACGCATTTTCATAGAACTAATTGTATATGGGAAAGTTATCGAAAACTTATAATTGTCAATCTGGTTTTATGCCGAAGACCTAATTTTTTATGTATATTTTTTTTGTGTGGTTGTGTAAAAACATAAATATATAGAAAACAAATAAATATAATTGCTTAAAAATAAATTTGGAAAAAGGCAAAATTCAAAATTTACATTGATATGATAAATTAAAAAAAAAAATGAAAGTTTAGAATAAGAAAATAAAGAAAAGGAATGTTACGTAAGTGATTAACCTTGGAAATATTTCCAAAAACGGCTAAAGTTTACAAAATTCAGTTTGTGCAATGTCAAACTGTTTTTCGGTAAAATATTAGAAATCGTTGTTTTTAAATGAAAATTGTCTGCCATATTGAATTATTTGAAAATTAAAAATGTAATATGTTTCAATTAATAACCTCTAAAACACTCAAAATAGATTTTTCCATTTTCTACTTTATATTCGGAATCGGGGACCCCAAAACTTTCCAAGTATAAATAATTGAATCGTTTTTCTATTTTGTTTCTTTAATTGGATCCACTTGACTCCATATTTAAATCACTTATTTGTGGTTATCTTAACAAGTTCTACTCTTTCCCTTATTAGTCTGAAGGAGAAAAGCGGTAACTTTCTTTGTATATTTTATTTAATTTACAAGCTTCTCACTTCTAAGATATATATATATATGTATATGTATATGTTACTTAACTGTTGATATTTTACAAAAAATATTTTTAGGTATAATATTTTGTAGACATATCGATATGGGGTTATAAATAGGCAACTGGTTTCTGTGGATTTGGCTTTTGGTCAATTATAGCTCCATTGATAAAACTATTAGGTAGTCAAAAAGCCTATGGAGAGAAAACCTAAGCGAATTTGCAGGCAACAGGCTGTCTACATTTCGTTTAACGAAGGGAAAAAGGCACAAAATGAGAACGAAAAATAATTTTTTTGTCTGTAGGAAATCAATAATGGTTAATTAACTAAATAACATTTAACATCCGTATCATTAGGAGGGCCGGAAAGTAGTCGTTTACTTTTACATTAAATTTAAACAGATAAATTTTTAAAAAGTTTTTTGTTTGAATTAATGATGTAATCACTTTCATAATCATTAACAACCTTTTGCCATCTAGTGTGCAATGCCAGATCAATCAAAATCAATTTTGAGCAAAATATCCAGAGATGGTAGTTTGGACATCATCCAAATTTTTCGACACTTAGAAAATGTAGTAGCAATCGGAATAAATGGAAATAGTTTGGCTCAATGTTGGGTCACTTCAATTCATTATTTTTTTTCAGGGATAGTCTTGCACACTGCGTTCTTGCATTATCGTGTTGTAAAATAACGCCTTTTCTGTTGACAATCGCTGGGAATTTTTCAATTAAAGATTAATTTATTCAATCCAATTCTTCACAGTAAAGGTCTGCATTCACAGTTTGTTTAGGTTTCAGCACTTCAAAATGAACGACCCCGTGAATACTCCACCAAACACACAAGACCGCCTTTTTGGGGTGTAAATTTGGCTTAGCTGTACATCATGGCGATTAATTCGGAGAGAGCCACTGCATTTTGCTTGCCGAATTATTATAGAGGACACATTTTTCATCTCCAGTGATCTAGTGATCAGAAAACGCTTCTGTATTGTGCCGCTGAAGCAACAAGTTACATGTGGTAGATCGGTTTGCTTGTTTTTTTTTCGGACAGATTAAGTGGGACCCATACACCTGCTTTGCTGGTTTTACTATTCTGCTGCAAATGTTTTTGGATGGTCAACCAAGGTTAGTAAGAGTGTCTGATAGTTCTTCAATTGTCTGGCACGGATTTGCTTCCATTTCGACCCTAACATGTCATTGTTTAAAGTTGTTGATCCTCCTGATCGTTACGAATTGGAAAGATCAAAATTACCGGATTTGAACTTAAAAAAACACATCATTAATTACTCCGAAGTGGGTAGGCGGAGTATGTTTGTACCTTACTTTTATCATTTGAAAACCATTTACAGTGTATACCAAATTTGATAGTTCCAGAGAACCGGGTTATTATAAGTAGACAGAGATGATTAAAGAAAAATTATTATTTCTATTATTTTGAATGTGATTAAGCAAAATAGTATTTAATCAACACATTTGTAGACTTCTTCAATATGGCAAAACTTTCACTATATCAACCTGATATCCAAAGTTTGTGCCCAGACAATGGTTATAAATAAAACGACATTAAAAACTAATAATGATAATATATTTTAAAAAATTATTTTCTATTAAGTTATCTGTTAAACTATTTCTTAAAATTATTTTAAATTGTCATTGCTGAAATATCAACCTAAATACAATAATAATACAAATTTTTCTGACTCATTAAGTCCACAAATTTTTATTAGCTATTAAAAATTAATTATTTAATACAAGTTTCTTGAATTAAATGTTTTTACATACATTTTCCAACCACTAAGAGGGATGCCTAGTTGGAAAATTTGAAAAATGCGAATTTATATTCTAGTATAATATCTTGAGAAGATTTCTGTACAATTCTCTATGAATAAGAGTTTTAAAGCAAGCTCCACAAGAGAAAAAAAGGCCTGAAATCGACAACACTGAGAAAAATATATATTTTAAAGTAAACTATATTTGAAAGTTTAAATGCGTTTGTCTCGAATCACATTTGAAAAATCGCATTTGATGAGCAAGATATCTTGGAAACGATTAAACCAATCGACTTAAAAATGTGTATAAAATTAACTTTTCGAAAAATCCTTCGTATACGAACAAGGTGTAATAATATACTAAAATAATTTTTTACATTTTTTGATTTTAGCTCAGCGAAATCATGCTCACCGCGCACGACCCTATAAACGACCTGCTTTAAAAAGCGAATCGTTGCTTCGCTAAAACTTTTATTATATTATTTTTAATAATAACTATTAATCACTTTTTTAGCTTTCCAATTAGGCATCCCTACTTAAAAAATTTTCGTAGTTTCGTTCATTTTAAAATAAGAAAATTTGAAATATTTATTTAAATTTCTTATTTTTATAACATGTTTTAAATTTTACCATTTTCATATAATTCTACAACATCTTTTATAAGTCCACCCAGAGCTTTTCTGTAAACATCACTTTCTAATCCTAAATCAATTAGATCCATATTGTCCTCGAACAAATATCTTTTTGCCAGTTCTTCATTTTGAAAAATTTCTTCTCTTAATTCCGGATCAATCATATTTATTTGAGAATAAAAAAATGATTGAAATACTGCTTGTGGTTTCATATATATCAAAGTTTCTTCAAACTCCTCTTTTGAATAAGTCTTCGCAATATCAAAATTAAAATGTTCAAAATGTTTTGATAATTCTTCATAATATGTATCAAGTAATTGTCTATAATGTTTATCTCTTGTATCTTTAAAAGAATTTTGATGTATAAAGAACAATAAATCCTGAACCGGAGGACAATATCTTAAAATCTGAAAATCTACCAGAGTTGCATCTTGACATTTACCATTAGTGTCAAATTTGAATAGCATATTACTCACGTACGTGTCACCATGGCAAATTGTATTTTTAAATTTTGTAGATGTTTTAACGCGTTCAAAGATTTCTTTCCATCCTGAGTTAATATGTTCTTTAAGTTCATTGAGAGCAATATTTTTAGTATATTCGGGAAATTTTCCTGCTAAATAATGTATTACTTTTAACACCCTATCAAAAGTACTTTTCAAGGGATTGGATTCTACAAATACTATTTCTTTAAGGTATTCTTCATAGATATCAGGCAACGTGACTGTTTTTTCTGCCTTTTGACTCAATATTTCCTCAAGAATCATACTACAAGCATGCAGTTTTGCAATTTTCTTTACCGTGATCAACAAACCGTCATATTCCAACTTAATATTTGGGGTCAGAGCTGTGAAACCCAGTGAATTCATATCGTCAAGCACCAAAACATCATTTAATCTTGAAAAATAGCATCTGGGAGAAAAACCAAGCAAAGAGTGAAGACCATGTTCTTCAAGTAATGGTAAGTAAGTCATGTAGAAAAATTCCTCCTTTTTAGACGGACCTGATTTTAATATTTCTTTCATTACTTCCAGCGTTGGTGTTAAAAATTTGGTAAAAAAGGTAAATATTTCTTCTCTATTTTCATATGCTACATTGATTTTTAATTTAAAGTAATCTCCAAGATGACCATTCCGTTCATCCAAAGCTATAAGCTCATAAGCAAGGATTTTGTAATTTTTCGAACTCAGTTTAGTACTAACTACCACAAAAATATCTTCTCGATTAAGTCTTGAATATTTGAGAAATGATATTATATTGGATATAATTTCTGTAAGTAATTCTTGGTTTTTAGGATCTTTATTTTGCAAAAAACGTAGAGCTGCTTCAAACTTTATAATTGGCAAGAGAACTTTAACTTGTTGATCAAAAATTCCCTTTTCTAATACTTTCGAGTCTGAACATTTTTTGATATTTTCATTCAGTTCACGGTAGTAATATTCTATAAGTTCGTGGAAATAATACTGACGAAATTTTTCACTAGTATAAATAAAAATTAAACTTAAAACTTCATAAGGCAAGGGCACTAATTTTTTAATACCTTGATCTTTAACTAAAATGTTGGATTCCATTATTTCTTTGAGGGAGTCCTCCAGGATTCCTATTTCTTTATCCAGTGTTGCTTGGTCAAAAGTTTTAAACTGATCTAACGACATCACTACCCGTGCGGTTTCCACAACATCAAATTCATGTTTTTCTGTTAAAACATTTTTCGGTTCCTTACTTATTTCTTGCGAATGACACACAGCTATATTTTTAATAATATCCTTAAGATTTTGTAAATTTATGTTACTTTCTGTTAAATCATTTGGCACCATTTTCTCCAATGTATTGCTAGCACTAACACTTAAGTGGATGTAACATAAACGTTTGAAAAAACTTATATAACAGTGTAAACAGTTATCAGTCGCAATTAATTGAAATGGTTAGGGGAAGCATGGGTAAATCGAAACATTTAAATGATAGATAAAAGTTTTGTTGAAAACGAAAACACTATTAAAAAAAAAATTTTATGAGCGTTGACGCTTTTATAGTAGATAATATTTCTATTTAACCGTTGCTTAGACCAGTTTAAAAAGTATACTAGTCTTTGACCAATCCAGGCAATATTTGGGTACTGCTGAGACTAAGTGAATCAACCAGGATGAAAACCCCTTATATCCAGTTTTGTTGTAAATGAAATTACATACACAAAAATAATCTGACAAAAATTTACTGCTATTTTAATGGTTAAAGTAAACGCGCTTTTAAAAAGGTTTAGGTTTCATGCTGTAACGAAGAACTAGGAGAGTTTTAATGCGTCTTCGTAGAAATATTATTTTAAAGAGTCCTTATAGAAATATTATATTCATGAGTCATCATTGTTTTTTTGTAATTTCTAGATGTAGTTAGGTTATTATTTGAATGTGTTGAGTAGGTATTAGTGAGTTGTTATTTATTACTGGAAAGTGTTGTGTTTTATTTAGATCCAGTCAGCGATTGAAGGAAATAAAATTGTAACAATTAGTGTCACAAGGGAGGATTACCGCCGGATTTTTAGAAAATTCTATTTATAAATTAGGAAAGAAAAAGAAAATAGAAAGAGGAAGACTCTCCCCTAAATGAAGAACAATATCGTCTGAAAGAAAAACAGTAAGAAGAAGACCGTCTCCTAAAAAAAGAAAAATGTCGCCTGAATGAAAAACAAAAAGAAGAAATACGGCACCAAAAAGAAAAACACGAGAAAGAACAACATTGTCTAAAAGAAAAATCAGAAGAAGATGAACGGCGCCAAGGAGAAAAACAGCAAGAAGAAGAACGTCGAATTAAAGATGAAGATTAACTTTACAAATGGATTCAAGGACAGCAAAAATTCGATCAAATTGTACTAAAACAAAAGCAAAAGTTTAAGAAATAGATAGGCGAAGTACGACAAGACATAGAAGAAGTGCAACAAAAAGAGAAAGAAATCGTAGACGGGATAGAATCAAAAGAACGACAAAAAGTAAATAGAATTGAATCAATTGTGCGGCAAAACATGGGAGAAGTGCAACAAGACATAGGGGAAGTGTGACAAGAGCTAGATATTATAGAATTTTAAATAAAGGATCTTTAGACAGAAGTCAATAAAATAAAGAAATATCGCCCTTTTGATAAAGTAATAACCATCGGATACAACATCAAACCCCCAAACACCAATTTGAAGCTGTCGCTAGTGCAAATAACTGGAACTACGTAGAAATGGTTACTGCATTAGTAATGACACTTCGTGAACTAGCACTGGAGCTATTGCAAACCATTTCTATAACCCAACAAAAAGACTATAAAATTCCTAGTGCTGTATTGGAAAGAAGATTTGGAAATCAACATTGGAGGCAAATATATTAATCACAGCTCAAGACATCAGTGAAATGGGGAAAGTTTGCAAGAATATGAAACTGTTGTACGCTTTGTTCATTTGGCTAAACCAGGAGCTATGGAAGAGCTACGATCCAGTATTTAATTAATGAAATCAAAGATCAAGAAATACAGCTTAAGTTGTGTATAAACAAGTTTAGTTATTGCAGATAGGGCTTTGAAAAAAGGGGCAGAATATAGTGAGTGAAGGTCAAAAATAAGAGCTATTGCCATATAGGAAAACAGGGAGTTACTGAATCAAACAAAGGAGACAATGTTATCTCAAGTCCTTAAAGAATTAGACACAATAACTGATACCTCACGTTATAGAAGAACTCAGATTGAGTTCCACAGATGTGGACCAACTGGACTCATGTGAAGGGGGTGTTGGGTAGCATTAAGGTTTTGTTTACCATCCAGAGACCGCACAAAAGAGAATCATGAAAAACCATAACGGTACAATTTTAAAATCAAACGTAGAATAAGTTCACGTTATACCAGAAACCAGATCGAGTGCTACAAATATGGATGAATTGGACTCAATTTAATACATACACCAACATTCGTATTATATTATTGTATATGGATAACTGTACAGGGTGAGTCAACGATTGGATGAAGTAGGTTTGTGCCTTTTCGGTGAAATTAACAAAGAAACTATATTTATTGTTTGATACAGTTTATTTTTACGCAGATTTTAAAAATATTTAGGACTCTACAGGGTGAGCCAAAAAACTAGGACAGCATAAAGTTGTATTTTTTTAAATAGAACACCCTATATACGAATCGTATTTTCGATTTAGCTTATAATTTTAAATCTTTTTTATTAAGGATTTACTATAACAAAACTTTATAGTTTCTGAGATAATTAAGTTTAAGGAAAAAAAGTCACATTTTCAAGCATCAATTCAATCCTAAATAACGTTTTCAATTTTGTGACAAATATATTCAAATTTGGAATTTAGCAAGGCCAAGGACAAATTAACATAATTTTTACCTAATATTTGCAATAAAAGCTACAGGGTGTTGAACACATCGGCTCAAATTTGAACAAGTTTAAATGAATAAATATCTTTTTTTTTAAATGGTTTTAAAATAAGAAAAACTGAAATAACTCAAAAACTATTATAAATAGGTATAGAATATATTGAACAAAACTTTTAGGGTTTTTATTACTCTATTAAATAACATGAAAATATACAGGGTGTACCATTTAAAAAAAAAAGATATTTATTCATTGAAACTTGTTCAAATTTGAGCCGATGTGTTCAACACCCTGTAGCTTTTATTGCAAATATTAGGTAAAAATTATGTTAACTTGTCCTTGGCCTTGCTAAATTCCAAATTTGAATATATTTGTCACAAAATTGAAAACGTTATTTAGGATTGAATTTGTGACTTTTTTTCTTTAAACTTAATTATCTCAGAAACTATAAAGTTTTGTTATAGTAAACCCTTAATAAAAAAGATTTAAAATTATAAGCTAAATCGAAAATACCATTCGTATATAGGGTGTTCTATTTAAAAAAAATACAACTTTAAGCTGTCCTAGTTTTTTGGCTCACCCTGTAGAGTCCTAAATATTTTTAAAACCTGCGTAAAAATAAACTGTATCAAACAATAAATATAGTTTCTTTGTTAATTTCACCGAAAAGGCACAAATCTACTTCATTCAATCGTTGACTCACCCTGTACATGCCTTTCAGGAAAAATATAAACTATTTGGAACGACCATTTGAACTCAAATATTATCAAGTAACAACTGTTGTCAACATAATTTTCATTTACTTGTTATAGTCTAATCCAGTCAGGTTAAATTACTTACTTTTCCCCTAATTCTATTTGTTTTGATTTTACACAAATGTGATTAAGATAAAAAATGTTTTGAAAATTTTTGCTGCTTCATATTGCCTACAATAAAAATAATAATTGAAAATCATCGCCGGATCAACAAAGTGTTGGTAAAATTAAGAAGAATTTCGTTTTTTTTTTTACGGTTCTGTAGTAGGAAATGTTACTAGCTGGATCTTTGAAAAAAAAGGAAAACTTGAGTTTATGACACACTTTAATGAGAAGACTTAAATTGAAAGAGCAGCTATTTATCTGACATCTTATATCAGCTAAAAAAGCTAAATGTGAAAGTGCAGGGTAAAGAAATGCATATTATTAGCCTATTAAAACTGGGGATGTGAAGTAAATCTTGGAAACGTTTCCATGTTGGAAAAGCTTTATATTAAAAGTGAAGAATCGGAAAAAGGAATTGTAGATAATCTAATAGAGGGAAATAATAACCACTTTTAAGCTCTTAAAATTGAAATTGAACGTTATTTCCCAGAGTCCTCTGAACAAGAAGCCGCATTAGTGAGAAAGTCATTTTGTATATCTTTGGATGTATGAAGTGCAGAATTAAATGACTAATCATCGCGTGATTTCAAGAAAAATCATTACCTCAGATTTTGTGTGCTATGTGTCATTTGTAGCATAAAGTTTTCATGCTTTTTTTCGAATATTAATGCCATTTGCTTCTTCTTACCTCTGGAAAAGTAGATTTTCAGCTCTTCTCAATCATCATCATCACATTAATCATTAATTGTATAGATTTTTTTTAATACTTTCAATCTCTTGTTGAATTTTTAACCTATTTATTAATATTTTTTTTCTCCTTTTTCTAAAATTTAATCGACGGACTTTCATCAATTGATTCGTGATTTTTTAGAGCGACGGTTTTTAAAATATATTCACCAATTTGTCAAGAATATAAGGACAAATTCCTGTCGATGGTCAACTGTAGATTTTGTAGTGCACGAGTTTTGCCATATTTCAGATTCAACTTTGAGGGCTTAATAAACTATTTTGTGCAGAGTATCATATGAGATATTGTTTGTTTGAAGGTCATAGACAATGATGTTTCTTGCGAAGTAGTAGATATCTGTTGGACTTCCATCGTCTTTATTTTTGTTGAATATCACGACGTTTCGGCTAGTAGTTATCTCTAGCCGTTTTCAAGTGAAACTAAATAAATCCCTTAGCTACATGACTATCTATACTAAAAGTAAATGCAGTAGAGTATGACTGAGATGGGTGCAGTCATGCCTGCTATGACAAAATCATATTTTTTTCCAATCATGCCTGGACACCACATAAAATGGTCTGAAGCTAAAATACTACACCGAGAACAACATTGGAGAAAACGGAAATTCAAAGAAGCCGCGGTTATAAATCAGAACCCGAGTTGTTTTAGTAAACCATCTTTAGATATAAGAGAAGTGTGGAAACCACTTCTTAGTAATTGTAAACTAAAACTAAATGCAGCATAAAAAAAATGATTTTGCCATAGCAAGCATGACATCTCAGTCATACTTTACTGCATTTACTTTTAGTATAAATAGTCATGTAGCTAAGGGATTTATTTAGTTTCATTTGAAAACGGCTAGAGATAACTACTAGCCGAAACGTCGTGATATTCAACAAAAATAAAGACAATGGAAGTCCAACAGATATCTACTACTTCCCATATGAGATATTGTTGAGAAAGTAAATTTGTGTGTGTAAATTTCAAGTTTTCATGCGATATAAAGTCTAAAAAATGATATGCTATGTACAAATTGAAGTGGAAGAACTAAAATAAAGTTATTAACTAGCATTTATTCATCGTCATATTCTATTAAATTCAACTTATGATTGCAAATACAGCTGATTTTTTTATTTGAGAAATAACAATAGAAAACGTTATATTGGTTACGAAATTATTGATTATGGCACTCCTAAAAATACACAAGGACAGGTCTAATTCATAATTGTTGCTATAAATTTCTTATAGCTATACTTTCCTGAAAATTTTACTCAAATCATCTTTGATTCCAGAGGATTCAAGTATATCACAATATACAAATAACTGTAACTTATTAACATATCCAATGCAGTAAAAATGACATATGACTCATCATTTAGATAAATATTCTAATAAATTACACCAGGGTACCTATTCTCGTTCTTGAAAGAACGATCATCTTGATGGAAAGTGGGCGTGGTTCTCACGAAAAAGTACGAAAACGTATTCAAAATACGGTTTCTTACTTTTTCGCGAGAACCACGCCCACTTTCCATCAAGTGATCGTTCTCTCAAGAACGAGAATAGGTACCCAGATTTTAAGGTAAGGACACGCACATTATAAAGTAGCTGGACTAGTCGTGTATGAAATGACAAGGGTAGAATCAACGAAAATCAGATAGAGATAAAATTTTTATAAAAAAATTGAACCGACTTAAAAAAGTGCGCTAAAAAGTGAAAAATAACTATAAATTTTTATATGAAATTGAAATTTTTGAAGTCGGCGCAAAACTATTACCTGACAAAATGTGATTCGCATAAACAGATTAAAAATAGTTTATTTATAATTTCATTTGGAAATGATTTGGCGCCGACTTCAAAAATTCAATTTCATATAAAAATTTATAATTATTTTTCACTTTTTAGCGCACTTTTTGAAGTCGGTTCAATTTTTTTATAAAAATTTTATTTTTCGATTTTTGGTTTTGAATTCATTATGATATCCATAAATTATTTGAACTAAGTACTAATCGAGATTAGTGTAACTCGCAATGACTCCAAAGTAGCAAAAAAGTACCCGTTTTACCCAAAGAGGTAAACCACCCTAAAATGAACCACTAAAAATTCTTTGTTTCTTAGAGTTCTCCAAATACCAGTGAAATTGTGTCAAGCAAGTATTAAGTCTGTCATAGTAAATGCACTATTTCAAATTTCAAATTAATTTTAGATTGGTAATATGGGCCTCAAAATCTTCCAATACCGATATTTAAAGAACTTGAGACGTAAATTTCTTAGCCCGATATATTTTATACTGCAAATTGGGTTTGTATACGGCCCCAAGAAACCAGCAATATCAATTTTAAACAAAACAGGAAAATGTAAAATTTTTAGTCCCTCATATTGTATCTTATCAACTTAATAGTTGTAAAAAATTGACTTCATATTCGTAATATACGACCCCGAAAACCTCTTAATACCAAATCTGAAAAAACGCGAATAAGGTGAAATTTTCAACCCACCATATTGGATCTGCCATATTGCATTTCAAAAAAAAATAATTTTAACGTCTTAATCTAATCTAAATCTAAACCCTTCAAAGCCCCCTAGTACCAATTTTGGATGAAATCCGAAAATTTAAAATTTCTAGACCGTCGTCATATTGCATGTGACATCTTAGATTTTCTTAAAATAATTTTATATTCGCTATTTATATCCTCAAAAACAATTCAATCCCACATTTGAACAAAACGAAAAATGTAAAATTTTAGGACGCCATATTGAATTCGTCAGATTGAGTTTTTCAAAAAATATTTTAAATTCGTAATTAACATTTACAAAAATCCCTCAATACTGATTTTAAACCAAATCCAGAAATATAAAATCTTTAATCCGCCATCTTGGATCCGCATATTAAATTTTTTTAAATAATTTCAGATTCGTAAAGGTAATCTCAAAAACTCCCACATACCAATTTTGAAAAAAATCGGACAAAGCAAATTTTTTATCCGCCATATTGGATACGCCATATTGAACTTTTTAAAAATAATTTTATATTCGTTATGAGCGATCCCAAAAACTCCCCTATACCAATTTTGGAGAAAATCAGCCAAAATTGATTTTTTTCTTCCGCCATATTGGATTCGCCATATTGAATTTTTTAAAAATAATTTTAGATTCGTTATGTGCGACCCCGAAAACTCCTTTATACAAATTTTGGAGAAAATTGGACAAAATCAATTTTGTGTCCGCCATATTGGATCCGCCATATTGAATTTTTTAAAAATATTTTGGATTCGCTGTGCGACCTCGAATACTCCCCGACACCAATTTTGAAGAAAATCGAACAAGATTAAATTTTTTGTACGCCATATTGAATTTTTTAAAATTAATGTCAGATTCGTTGTGTACGATCCCGAAAATTCCCACATACCAAATTTGGAGAAAATTGGACAAAATTAATTTTTTTGGCCGCCATATTGTCAGCGCTATCTGGGATTTTACTGCACCAATTTCGTCCAAAAAAATATGGGTCCACCGCAGCAACTACCCGAACATAACGTAAAAAATTTCATTCAAATCGGTGCCGCCGTTCCAGAGTAATCGGTGTACATACATAAAAAAAATACGTAGTTAACGAATTGAGAACCTCCTTCTTTTAGAAGTCGGTTAAAAATGAAGCGGCGAAATTTTGGTTAAATTGATTTTATATTGGTTGGGATTTCTACATTTAATCACTTGGACACAGTATTTAATAAAACTGATAGTCAGCTGACTATATAATAGGAGAAAGATCGTCAGTTAATTAAATTATTTGACACTCAAATCCCATGCTCACTTGACACCTATTACCTCCTAGCTGACGGTTTTACCTCTACTAGAACCACATCTGATTATTGTGTTTATCATTTTAATTATGTTATAAATATGCTGTACAATTATCGTGACTTATGAAATAACTTTATACACTTATTTGGGGAGTATTTGACGAGTAATCCACCATTTTCAATTCAGCTGACTTTTATTTATCGAATCTTTATTATCTAAACTTTAGTCCGACAAATTTTCAATTCTAATGAAATTACTTTTTCTCTCTTTTTTTCGTCATGTTTTGAATTTTCTCGTATTCAGCTTCCCCAGTGACCCTTAGAACTTTAAATGACTATTCGAGAAGGAACATTTGCACTATAAATGTTTTTGTCATTTGCAACTCTCCCAGACTATAAAGTAACAAGAATTGTATTCAGCGGTATTTTAATGTTCATATTACAATAAATTATTAAGAATGACATTGGCTAGAAATATTACGTCAATAGTTTATAGGATATCCATTATTATTTATTACTTGACGACAATGTCGCGGTATTGAAGCAATTAAATTTTAATTTTTTCGGCAAGATTTATTCAAACTGCAATGATATTATTTATCAACGAATATTTATTTCTATATTTTTTATATTTTTTATTTATTTTCGACGTTCTACTACAGATTTTCAATGAGGCTAAAGTTTGGGGATTGCGCTGACCACTGCAAAACCTGAATTTTTTCGTCCTGACACCTCTCTTGAACAACTCATTCTAAGATAGCATTATACTCTTCATTATATCCTTATATACAACGACAAAGTCCAAATGCTCGTTTGAACCGATTCATGGATACAACAATATAATCGTCTTTGTATACAGGGAGAAACTGAATATATATCTTCCCCTATAAACGAATGTCACAGATTTTTATAGAAGTAAGAACGTTACTTGTACATATATATATATATATATATATATATATATATATATATATATATATATATATATATATATATACATGGAGTTGCATATAATTGTACGTTTGCTGAATGTGATTTCAGCACTACAACGGCATAATGTGGATGTATCCACTGCTATTGCAACTCGCACGGAGGAATCCGTGAAAGCCGTATAAACATATATACGCCATCCGACGGGAGGTCGGCGAAACCGCGTTCAGTATTTGCATGCTTCTTTCCGATCTGTCCTTTGCACAGCCAGGTGCATGTCGGTACCCTGATGAGTCTAGTAGAGACGAAACATGTGCCTCTGCCGTATCACTGTGGCGGGGAGGGTAAGTTTTGACTTTCTTCTCGGTATGGTGGTACAGGTAGGCCATCATCTCAATGGTGGTGGAATTGGATGGATTGTGTTCTGTAGCAATCTATTCAAACTGTGCAACCTCTAACACGGAAAGGATATGATGGAACGAAGTTTGCATTTACTGTTTGCATTTTACTTCACTTATACACGGAGTTGCATATAATTGTACGTTTGCTGAATGTGATTTCAGCACTACAACGGCATAATGTGGATGTATCCACTGCTATTGCAACTCGCACGGAGGAATCCGTGAAAGCCGTATAAACATATATACGCCATCCGACGGGAGGTCGGCGAAACCGCGTTCAGTATTTGCATGCTTCTTTCCGATCTGTCCTTTGCACAGCCAGGTGCATGTCGGTACCCTGATGAGTCTAGTAGAGACGAAACATGTGCCTCTGCCGTATCACTGTGGCGGGGAGGGTAAGTTTTGACTTTCTTCTCGGTATGGTGGTACAGGTAGGCCATCATCTCAATGGTGGTGGAATTGGATGGATTGTGTTCTGTAGCAATCTATTCAAACTGTGCAACCTCTAACACGGAAAGGATATGATGGAACGAAGTTTGCATTTACTGTTTGCATTTTACTTCACTTATACACGGAGTTGCATATAATTGTACGTTTGCTGAATGTGATTTCAGCACTACAACGGCATAATGTGGATGTATCCACTGCTATTGCAACTCGCACGGAGGAATCCGTGAAAGCCGTATAAACATATATATATATATATATATATATATATATATATATATATATATATATATATATATATATATATATATTCGAGGTTTGTCCCAAAAGTATCGAGCCTACCTTCATACCTCCGCATTGGTGTTATTCTTTATCATCGGCGAGGAGTGACATCTTTCAAAGTAGTCCCCATCATCAAAGAGAACAGTCAACATTGTCTTCACTTTGCCCCGACTTTAACGTGTTTTTTATGGACTTGGCAATTCAGAATGCTTCCACTGTGAAGACTGTCGTTTTGTTTCTCTAAATGCCTTATTCATCATATTAATTGTTTCCGAGCAAGTTTTTTCAAGATTACAGCAAAACTTGATGCAAATTCGTTGATCTAATCTTTCCGTCATTTTTTACAATAACCAAATGCTACGAGCGAAAAAAAAACACTGTAAACAAACGCACACCGTTCACGGACTAACACGTCCAGTCGGTAACTGCGCACACCAACGAGACTTACTGGTGACTCCCATGCCCCACAGAGGTCGCTTGGAAGTTTTGACGCGGAGATATATAAATGCAGGCTCGATTCTTTTGGGACAAACCTATATATATATATATATATATATATATATATATATATATATATATATATATATATATATATATATATATATATATATAGGGTTATTCGCCCTATACGGCACGGTCAAAATACGTGACTTTCAAAAAATTTTACTTCTAATATAGTTACTTTTTAAAATTATTTTCATATTACAAAAAGTGCCCCAAAAGCTCTGAAAGTGTCAAAGTTGTGAAAACTAATCAAATAAGAACTTTAAGTGACTATAACTTGATTAATTTAAATAGAACGCTATACTTTTTTACTTACCAGAAAATGTACCTTTTAAATACCTATTGAATGGTATGAGGGTGTTCTATAGCTAAGTCTTTGAATTTTCACAGAATACGCCAAATAATCGTTTGTTGTACCATTTTGTGTATTTTGAATAGATGTTTTAATGTATCTGTTCCTATGGCATTTAGAAATGTCAGATAATTCATTTAATCTGTCAGTTTAATCTGCAAAGCCTGTTGCTATAATAGCGGTATTATTTTTTGTAACTGTGAAACTGCATTTATTGAAGTGATTTATTTCAAAATTGTTGCGTTATTGTCTTATCGAAATGAAGATTTATCCAAAGGAAGAGCGTATTGATATGATTTTTATCTTTGGGGAATGTCATCAAAATTGTTTGTTGACTTTTTGAGTCTATGCTCAAAAGTTTCCTGAAATAAACAATACTAAACTAGCCGTTTTTGTGAGACTATTAAACCAGTTTCGGGAAAGTGGAAGTGTCAGTTATGAAAAACCTCTTATAAGAAAACCTGTCACTGATAATGAAGAAAATGTTTTTACTGTACTTGGTTGAGAAATCGAAAATCCCAATAGTAATCAGAATCATATATCGGAAAATACTAACATTAGCCAAGCAAGTGTTTCAAGGATTCTTAACAAATACAGATTTCATCCTTATAAAATCCAGCTTTGTCAAGAGCTTCACGGAATTGATTTTGACAACCGAACTGAATTCTGCTTGTGGGTGTAAGATAAAACGGCAGAAAATGAACACTTTTTTGATAATGTGTTGTTTAGTGATGAATGTACTCTTCATAACATTAGTTCCGTGAATAGACACAATTTCCATTACTATTTTGATTCAAATCCGCACGAATATAGAGTTATGAGAAACCAAAATGGGTGGTCGGTTAATGTTTGGGTAGGAATACTAGGTCCATACTTAATTGGACCCTATTTTTTTGAAGCACCTTTAAATAGTTTGATGTTTCGCTATTTTCTTTTACACCAACTGACAGTATAATGTCCTTTTAAATATTAGAATAACTATGTTGCTTCAACTGGATGGAGCTTCGCCTCATTATCATCGCGAAGTACGGCAATTTTTAAATGTCAACTTTCGAAACAGGTTGATTGGGAGAGACGAATTTCAAAAATGGAGATACATAAAAAGAATTGTCTACAATGTGCCCCCGACAATACCACAAGATATGAAAATATCCATAAGAGATGCTTTTTAAACTGTAACCCCACAAATGTTTTCCAGAGTTAACAGTGGTTTCAAAAAAGGAATATGTATTTGGAAATGGATGGTTGACATTTCAAACATCTACTATAAATATTTTGCTTCTGTTTTATGTTATCGTCAATATGTTATTACCATTATTGCTGTTATAGCCTGTTGAACGACTATAAATCGCGTTCCAAGTGTCTGAACATTTGTCAAAATATTCTTGATTATTATTCTCATAGTTGTAAATTACCTGTCATTTCTAAATACCATAGGCAACTAGATAGATCTATTCAAAAAACACAAAATGGTGCAGAAAACGATTATTTGCTGTATTCTATGAAAACGCGAAGACTTAGTTATAGAACACCCTTATGCCATTTGATAGGTATTTAAAAGGTACATTTTCTGGTAAGTTAAAAAGTATAGCTTTCTATTTAAATTAATCAAGTTATAGCCACATAAATTTCTTATTTGATTAGTTTTAATTTTTGGACAACCTGTATAATATAGCAAGTTTATTATAATTGGGATATAAAATATGATTTATTATTACACTTCATTGTAAATTTCGAGTGGATAACTGAAATACTTCTTAAGTATTTGAAACATGAAAATTAGGTTAGATTTTGTCAAAATTTAAATTATTTAAAAACCCTTAAGATTTAGGTACTATAAACCTTATTAAAATAGGCATTTATTTTTATCGGAGAATCCAAAAATACAATAATATACAGGGAGTTCTTTTTAAAAAACACAACTTTGATACTTTCAGAGCTTTTGGGAGACCCTGTATAATATGAAAATAATTTTAAAAAGTAACTATATTAGACTCCCATATATCCCACCGATTGAAAGTCACGTATTTTGGTCACGGTATAGGGTGAATAACCCTGTATATACATATATATATATATATATATATATATATATATATATATATATATATATATATATATAAAATCTAGCGGTCGAATTTAGTTAGATCTTCCTTAGAAGTTGATTAAAAAATCGTTGACAGCAAAACGGTTGACGCGCAGTTTGGGGACTCCACAACAAATAGCATTGGCTTTTAAATATATTTTAGTAAAAGAAAGTACACAAATTTTTTGTTATATGTTTATATTTTTATATGCATTTACAAAGTTTACAAATCATTAAGGGGACACCTGGTTTGAAAAACCGAAAAATGCAGTTTTACGTACAATTCCATATTAATTACAATTTTAAAGTAGGATTCAAAGGTAGTTCCGAGCATCGCGTCCAAGATAGTGCAAGGAATGTTACACAAATGACAGATCGAATTTTTAGATTATGGTCATGGAATCGACGATTCTAGATAATATGAAAAATTTTTCTTTTTAAAACAAACTTTATTTAAAACTGACATGTATGGTCCTGCAATTATATTTAAAATTATTCCGGTTAGCAAAAAATTACGGAAACTAAACGGTTATATCGATCGAGTTAAAAAATTTTCCCATACTAAAAGCAAGTTTATGATCAAAAAATTTTTTTAACGAAAAATATTTTCATAATTAACGGAAAAAATAAATTAGGACACGAAAAAAATCGTTTTTCATTAAATGGTCACAATTGCTATTTATATTTAAATAATTTGTTGTAATTTCAGCACAGCTGAATCACCTTCACCGTGAACAACATGCGGGTGAAAGGACAGCTGTTATTCTGCTATTTTTTTTTTAACAAAAAGCTATTTTGGATTGTTATATAAAGCTACTTTTAAAACAATAATTGTAAATAGCAGTATTCATTTTTCAAACTAGGTATCTCCATTAAAAAATTAGGTAATTTATTGAACATTAAAATAAGAAAGTTTAACTATTTATTTTATTTTCTACTATGTAAAAATTGTTTTAAAGGTTATTATTTTTACACAGTTCAACAATATCTTTTATAAGCCCGCCCAGAACTTTTCTGTAAACATCACTTTCTAATCCTAAATCAACTATAGCCATACTGTCTGCGAACAAATATTTATTCACCTGTTCTTCATTTTGGAAAATTTCTTCTGTCACATCAGGATCAATCATATTTAATTGAGAATACAAAAATGATTGAAATACTGCTTGTGGTTTCATATATATTAAACTTTCTTCAAACTCTTCCTTTGGATACGTCTTGGCAATGTCAAGCTTAAAATTTTCAAAATGTTTTGATAATTCTTCATAATATGTATCAACTAATTGTCTATAATGTTTATCTCTTGTATCTTTAAAGGAATTTTGATATATAAAGAACAACAAATCATGAACAGGAGGGCAGTATCTTAAAATTTGAAAATCCACGAGAACTGCATCTTGACATTTAAGATTATTGTCAAACTTAAATAACATATTACAAACATACGAATCGCCATGGCAAATTGTGTTTTTAAATTTTTCAGATTTTTTAATTCGTTCAAAAACTGTGTTCCATCCAAAATTAATCTGTTCTTTAAATTTATTTGCTGCAATATTTTTAGTATATTCGGGAAATTTTTCTGCTAAATATTGAAGTATTTTTAACGCCCTGTCAAAAGTATCTTTCAAAGGAGAATTGGGGTATACAAATAAGACTTCTTTAAAGCAATCTTCATAAATATCCATCAAAGTAACTCTTTTTTCAGCTTTTTGACTCAATATTTCTTCAAGGATCATACCACAAGCATGCAATTTTGCAATTTTCTTTACCACGAACAACAACCCATCGTATCCCAACTTAATATTTGAAGTCAGCGCTGTAAAACCCAGTGAAAACATATCGTCGAGTATCAAAACATCGTTTAATCTGGAAAAGTAGCATTTAGGGGAAAAATCTAGCAAAGACTGAAGACCATGTTCTTCCAGTAATGGTAAATAAGTCATGTAGAAAAATTCCTCCTTTTTAGACGGGCCTGCTTTTAATATTTGTTTCATTATTTCTAGCTTCGGTGTTAAAAATTTGGCAAAAAAATTTTGGGTTTCTTCTTTATTTTCATATTCTATATTGATTTTCAACTTGAAGTAGTCTCCAAGATGACCATTGCGTTGATCTAAAGGTATTATTTGATAAGCAAGAATTTCATAACTTTTGGAATTGAACTTATTATTGAGCACCACATAAACATCTTCTTTATTAAGTTTTGGATATTTGAAAAATGATGTTAGGTTCAATATAATTTCTGTAAGTAATTTTTGTGTTTTTGGATCCTTATTTTGCGAAAAACGTAGTGCTACTTCAAACTTTATAACTGGTAAGAGAATTTTAACTTGTTGATCAAAATCTCCCTTTTCTAAAACTTTAGAGACCGAATATTTTTCCATATTTTTTTTCAGTTCATGATAATAATACTCTATAAGTTCGTGGAAATAATACTGACGAAATTTTTCATTTGTACAAATAAAAATTAAACTTAAAACCTCGTAAGGCAACGGCACTAATTTTTTATTACCCTGATCTTGAACTACAATATTGGATTCCATTATACGTGTTAGAGAGTCTTCCAGGATTTTTATTTCTTTGTCCACAGTTGCTTGATCAAATGCTTTAAACTGATCCAACGACACCACTACCTTTGCGATTTTGCCAACATCAAATTCGCGTTTATCTGTTAAAACAATTTTTGGTTCCTCACTTATTTCTTGGGAATGACACACAGCAATATTTTTAATAACATCTTTAAGATTTTGCAAATTTATGTTACTTTGTGATAAATCATTTAGCACTACTTTTTCCATTGTACTAACACTGTCACTTAAGTAGATGTAATACAAACGTCTGAAAAATAAAATTTCGGAACAATTTTAATAGTGAACTACCGGTACTGACTGAGACATTTAGGGGAAGGATGGGTCAATCGACCCATTTAAAGACCCAGTTATTATAAAAAAAAGTTGTGTTAAATACAAAAACATAGGTATTGCTTTTTGATAGGGAGCATTTCTGTACAACCTTTGCTTAGCGCATTTTAAAAAAATTACTAGCTCTTAACCAACCCAAGCAAGCTTTTGATACTGCTGTATATATTTATTTTTCCCTGAAAATAGTTTCAAAAACCTTTAAATTTACTTTTGTTGAAACCAAACTGGATTAAATATGCCCTAAGCCGTTCTGAGACTATTCTAGAAAGTAATTCTAGTTTCATAAGCTGAATTTTAGGTTTCTATAATAGGTGTTAAAATAATATGCGATATATAAATGGAATTGACTCAACTTTCATTTTTGAGGATTTGCAATAAATAAACTGTGTATATTTATTGCAATTTATTGATCAGAACACACCTGAATATACCCAACAACAGGACTAATTTAGAACTGTTGATAGAAATTGGTTAAATACCATGTCTACTCTGCTGAAAATGTAACTTGGATATATTTAATAGTTTTTCATTCTCAAAAATTCAAGAATATCATCATCATCATCATCACACAGCCTATAGCGTCCACTGCTGAACATAGGCCTCCCTCAATCGTTTCCAATGTTCCCGATCTTGTGCTGATTGAATCCAGGTTGTTGCGATTCTCTTAATATCATCAGTCCACCGTGTTGGAGGTCTGCCCCTACTTCTAAACGCCTGTAACCTAGGACGCCACTCTATAATGCGTTTAGTCCACCTAGCGTCTTCCATTCTCGCCACATGTCCGGCCTAGTTCCATTTCATATGTGTTATGCTTTCTATAGCATCCTTAATCCATGTTCTAGTTCTAATAATTACATTTGGAACTTTATCTCTCAGTGTTATTCCCAACATCGACCTCTCCATGCTTCGCTGAGTCACTCTAATTTTTTCGCAACTTTTCTTAGTGAGTGTTAAAGTTTCTGCACCGTACGTGAACACAGGGAGCACACACTGTTCATAAACCTTTCTTTTCAAGCAAATCGGTATATTGCTTTTAAATACGTCCTTTCTCAGCTTGCCGAACGCCACCCATGCTACTGTTATGCGTCTTTGAATTTCGCAGGTCTGGTTATCTAGGTTTATTCTCAGTTCATGGCCCAAATATTTATAAGATGTTACATACTCGATTTCAGATTCGTTAAGGGATACTTGGAACTAAGTTTGTCATACATTGAGTTTTTGTAAGGTTAATTTTTAGACCTACCACATCTGACGCTGCACTTAGTGTCCTTAGTAATTCTTGGGCTTCTTCACGGTTGTCAGAAATCAACACGATATCGTCAGCAAAGCGTAGGTGGTTTAATCATTCACCATCTATATTGACTCCCATGTTTCCCCAACCTATTTTTTTAAACATGTATTCTAGCAGCATTGTAAATAGTTTTGGTGAGATGTTATCACCTTGTCGTACGCCCATTCTAAATGTAGATGCTATTTTGGAATGGACTTTCACACTTGCTGTTGCGCTATTATATATATATATATATATATATATATATATATATATATATATATATATATATATATATATATATATATATATATATATATGTTCTTAATTAAAACTGCATATCTGTGGTCGATTCTACAATCAGCTAATGCAGCAAATATTTTGTTTTGGTCCGCTGAATCGAACGCTTTCTCGTAGTCCACAAATATTAAGACCAGTGGTTTGTTGTAGTCCACTGTTTTTTCTATGAGCGTTTTCATAACTAGCAAGTGGTCGTTTGTACCATAACCGGATCTGAAACCTGCTTGTTCTCTAGGTTGGTAAAAATCTAATTTGGGAGTCAATCGTGTTGTTATTATTTTTATAAATAGTTTGTACATGTGGGAGAGGAGACTGATTGGACGGTAGTTTTTTAGGTCGGTGGGGTCGCCTCTCTTATGCATGATTATCATTATGGCATTGTTCCATGAAGTTGGAATTTGTCCGGTCTCCAAACTTCTATTAAATAGGACTTTGAGAGCATTTATTAATTTTTCACCTCCTGCTTTAATACTTTCAATAACAATGCCATCTTCTCCTGGGGCTCTGTTGTTTTTCATTTCTTGAAAGGCCACTTCAATTTCTGATGATGAAATTTCTGGTATATCTTCTGAGCCTTGATTGCAGAAATTTGGAATGTTTGTTAGGTCATTGTCAATGGTGTACTTTTTGTATAACGTGCTGTAGAAATCTTCCACTATTTGGAGTATTTTTCTCTATCTGTTGTAATTGTAACTGCTGCATCGCGGAGTTTATGAATTTCTTTTGTTCCTTCTGCCAGGTTTCTTTTAAGTATTTTTAAGCTTTTATTCTGCTCAATTACATCGGATATGGCTTCCGATTTGTATTTTCGTATATCTCTTCTTACAAGCCTTGATATTTCTCTGCTAATTTGCCTATATTCTCCTGAGTTCTTCTGTTGTGCTACAACTAATGCTTATGGCGAAGGTGCTAGGGAACAAGGGAAATTATTTTTAACCTACTTCTAAAACAAGTTTTCAATTTGACCCCTATGTTTATGTGGAAACAACTGTGACGTTAAATTCGATAGTGTCGTCGCCAACGGTGGTGCTAGAACTAATGCATGTGGCGAAGATGCTAGGGAGCAAGGGGAGTTATTATTTATTTTTAAATGAATATTATTAATATTTTGGAGTTTTTACTTACCTTCGTCGTAATAAAATAAGTTTATGAACACAAATAAAAACAGCAAAAACACATAACGTCAAAATATTAATATGTAATTTGAAAAAAATTACATATTTTTTTAAATAAAAAGAATGTAGTTTTCTATTTATTGAATTTTTATTAACTAATACTTATAAATAAAGTACATACAAAAGAAATCTTTTAAAAAGGAAACAGAAGCGTAAATTTTTTCTTTGTTATATATCGTAGACAGAACACGGGTCATAATTAAAGTGGATGCTGCATTCATGGACATGTACATTCTCATGTGGAGGTCTTATTCCAGAGGAGATCATTATCTTATTGACGTTATCGTTCGGCTATGCATTATTTAGGTCGACGACTGACATGAAATATAAAATAAAATAGGTATTAGATGTTTAAATCACACACATCAGGTGCAAACATTTTGTTTCTATAAAACCTCTTGCAAAGTAGTATAAATATGTATAAAGAAATTTTACAGTTCCAAGAAGAGAGCTGTTACAAATTCAGACATGTTAAAAAAATTACTTCACTGAAGTATATAAGGAATATAGACATTAAGTAAATAAAATAGTGAATTACAAAGAAAAAACTTTTAAGAGGTTAAAATTATAATGAAAACACCAGTCAATTAACATATTTAATAGTTAAGTTATTGTTACAAGCTTGGACTAAATTCCCTACAGATAAAGTATATACACCTATCACAAATAAAAATAAAAGTTAACTATGTAGAACATAATAACACGCAGAAGCTAGAATAAGTGTCACCTAAATATTTTTGTCGGTACAGTTTTATTAACATTACCACTAATATTCATATCTAGCTTTTACCCGCGACTTCGTTCGTGTGAATCTTGGGAAATAGGAATTCGTTGAGTTATGAGAGTCCTCTTTTTTATTTTAAAGCAACCTATATCACTCTTGACCACCTTCTCTTCATATCTATTTAATATAGTTTCATTGCATACAGGCAGACAGACGGACAGAAAAAAAGACGGCCTATTTTACTCTTTACAACCTCTTAGATCTTTGGGAATTAACATGGCTCCAGGCTTTCTCTACAATGTAAGAGGAGAATGATAATTTTAGGGAGAATCCTAAAGTGCATTGGGAGAATTTTATGCGTGATTGGCAGCTTTATAGAGTGAGGGGTGAATTTCGTCGCACAAATGGGATTTCTGTGTACTAAAAGGAACGGATAAACCTGTGACGGGCGGCCAACTTTGCATTGCAAGCATGAACTGAAATGAAACTGGCAATTTTCTATCCTTCTACTTAAAATGTAAAACTTGGGAATTTTCAGGGGCATACACACGACTACTCGAGAATTCCCACTGTTAGGTCCACAAGCAGGACACTGAGTAATGTATCTAAAAGATCAAGCTGGCTGTAAATAACCAACAAAAGTTAGTCAAGCTAGCGTATTGCGTTGCAGCGAAACCATCAAAACCGAGATTGGAATTGAAATTTACAAATTTCTTTTATATTTATTTTGAAAGTAAGCAGATGCCTTAAAACTAAATATTTTTGTTCTGAATTTTTTAACAAAATTTCGATATTTTTCCGGCTTTAAAAGTATTACAATTTCAATATGATTAATATATATATATATATATATATATATATATATATATATATATATATATATATATATATATATATATATATTCAACTTAATAAATATCTCAAAATTTGTGTTAACCTGTTCGTGTTTAATTTCATGTTGTACAGAAATGATAAAACATTTTTGAAGATTATTAGATCTCAAATATTATCAAGCAAATACCGTCGTTACCTGGTTAGATCAAATTACTTACTATTCCCCTACCTCCATTTGTTTTAATATCACATAAAAGTAATTACGTTAACCACCTTTTAGAGACAAAATTTCGCAGACATTCCGAATTTTTATTTAAATTTTATTTAAAGATATTTTCGGATGTAAGGATTTGTTACGCATACAGTAAGAATATATGGAGAGTGCAAAATCAAAATCATAGGACATAGGTTAGCTAACGAAGGAATAGGTTGATCACTCAATACTAATTTTTGTGACCGCGTTCCGCGCCCTCTGATGAAATGTTCGTCTACTAGCATCTACGTAGGGAAAAAAATTAATTGGTCTTCGTTAATGAGTTAATGTCAAATCAGCTGTTTTTCGCTCCCTCGAACACAAATATAAAAAATTTTATTTAAGACATTTCCTTGTGTTTATATTTAGTTCAGTTTTTTAACTTTATTTAAGAATTTTATGAAAGTTGCTCTTGTAAGCTGTATTAATAATTTGTTCAACATGCAGTTTTTTCTTGTAACAATTTTCAACGTATTTCCAAACTTTTATTGATGATATCATTGTAGGGTGCTCAACAAGTCAAAATATTTCTTTTGTAATACAGTTCAAGGTCTTTGATATTAGTTTATTTTGGTTTATCGAGAGAATCAGATTCATAAAACAAAAAAGTTAAATTAATCATAAAAAAGGTAAGAAATCTCAAAACATGTCTTTTTGATAACTTACAAGAATAATTTTGGAATAATTTTTATAGAAATGATAAAGGACCCCACACCAACCAAATGGAAATTGGATCCCGGTCAAATTCGTTGAAAATTCAGTATGTTGTAGGTTTAGATGTCCTGATCAAAAGTTTTTATAGGCACAAAGTCCAAAAGTTAATAGTTTCCGAGATACAGAGTTGCGCCCGATCCACCATTTACATAGGCAAGGCGTAAGGGTCAATTTTCTCTATCTATCTCTTTTTCTTTGGCTAACGTAAGCGAATGTAAATATACAATACACATTCTATATATATATATATATATATATATATATATATATATATATATATATATATATATATATATATAATATGTATTGTATATTTACATTCTCTTACGTTAGCCAAACAAGTTAACAAGATAGGGAGAGAGAGAGAAAAAAAAAGAGGTAGATAGAGAAAATTGATAGTAAATGGTGGATCAGGCACAACTCATCCCTCTGTATCTGAATTTTGACAAATTTGACCGGGATCCAATTTTCATTTGGTTAGTACGGGCGCAACTTATCCCCTCTGTATCTCAAAAACTATTAACTTTTGGACTTTATACCCATAGGAACTTTTGATCAGGACATCTAGACCTGTAACATACTGAATTTTGAACGAATTTGACCTGGATCCAATTTCCATTTGGTTGGTGCGGGCGCAACTCATCCCTCTGTATCTTGAAAACTATTAATTTCTGGACTTTGCGCCCATAAAAACTTTTGATCAGGACATCTAGACCTACAACATACTGAATTTTCAATGAATTTGACCGGGATCCAATTTAGATTTGGTTTGTTCGGAAGCAACTCATTCCTCTGTATCTCGAAAACTATTAACTTTTGGACTTTGTCCCCTTAGGAACTTTTGATCAGGACATTTAGACCTACAACATACTGAATTTTCAATGAATTTGATGGAGATCCAATTTCCATTTGGTTGGTGCGGGGTTCTTTCAAGCTGGAAGCAAATACGTGAATGTCCGAAAAAACTGACTTAAATAAAACTTTTTTATATTTATGTCCAAGAGCTTGATCTTCAACCATATCCTTGTAATTGTAATAAATTTTAATCAATTTTCAATATCATATCTCATTAAAATTTACTAAAATTAAAAATATTTTGTGTGTAATTACAATAATTACATATAAAACTGTGATTCTGATCTTAACTAATTAATAATATTCATGACTGAACTTTTATCATTCTGACTGATTCAAATTTACCGTCAATAACTTGAGACTGTTACACAAAAAATCCACTGACTCTAGTGGTCGTATAGTGAATGCTATGAACGTCATAAAGCATTTCATATATAAGTGTCGATTTTTATCAATGTTTGACAATTGAATTAATTTATTTTCTGCATTATCATCTACTCTTTGAGGCACAGTGCTGATAATATATGTTTTTTCTAGACACATTTTTTCTGTTGCTGAAGTCATGGAGTCCTTAATTAATTGGCCATCAGATAATGATTTCCCGTATTCAGGTATTGAATGAGCACGAGTTGCTGCTTCTTGTTCAGCATTTACTTTCTTAAACAAGCCGTTTTTCCGTGATACCTTTTTATACTAAGTTTTTTTAAATAACGTTTAGATGACGATAAATACAAATGAAAAACGAAACAGGCATCCTGGAGTGAGGCGGGATTGCAAATTGCAATAGAAGAATCCAAGACTACTTGGGTTTCCACGGCCGCAAAAAAATAAGATGTTACCTTGCAAAGACATTTAAAAAAGGGAAGTTGTGAGAAAAAGCTCGGACGTTATCAGAGAATGTTTAATGATGCTCAAGGACTCGAATTATTAGAGTATGTATTCCAAGCAGATAATCTTTTCTATATCCTGACTTAAACCGAGTTTTTGAAACTTTGTATCAATATGCAGAAAAAAACATTGTTCATCCTTTTAAACACGACAGTGCTAGAAATGACTGGTATCTAAGTTTCAATACATATACTGACTATCAAACAGCCAGAACCAACGTCAATTGCGAGAGCACTAGGTTTTATCAGGCCTCAAGTATGCAGATTTTTTAATTTACTTGAAATAGAAGAACATAAACATGCTATTGACGCAATACGAACATACAAAATGGATGACACTGGCATTCAGACAACAAGTAATCAGACTCCGAAAATATTGTCAAGAACCGGCAGAAAAACAGGTGGGTGTCATTTCAAGTGCGGAAAGAGAAAAATTATTGACTCGTCTGCTACTGCAACGCGACAAGATCTTCAGTATCCCCATTCCTCATTTATGGTAGCAGAAGAATGATTGGTAGATTATTGGATAGAGCACCACCTGGCACCAATGTGACTTATACAGACAGCGGCTAGATCAATGGACCTAAATTCTTACAATGACTTCGTTATTTCGTCTAAATGATCCGTTCAACTTCGGAGAAAAAGGTGATATTGGTAATGGGTAACCATGAATCTCTTAAATTTCATAAGGCTTTAGGACATGCGACACAGCACAATGTAATTCGTGTACGCTTCCTCCTCACACATTACATCGCACGCAGCCCCTGGACGGTTGTGTATATGGACCTCTCAAAATCTGTTTTGAATAGGCAGTTTCTGGTTTTTAATGGAGCCATGTAGAGAGAATAATTTCTCAGTATGAGATGGCCAGACTCTTTGGCGAAGCATATTTAAAAGCAGCCAGTGCACATAACGCCATTGAAGGATTAGAGTATACTGAATTATGGCCCACAAATCGGCATGTATTTAACGATGCAGACTTTTTGTCATCCAGTCTGACAAACATGGCTCTAGTCGTAAACCACAATCCCAGTGAAGTCTCTACAAGTAATTCTTTTGCAGTTTCATGCAGCATAAAAAATTGCACCGGATTTTGGAAAAAAAATTCGACTGATATAGATAAAGGAGCAAAAGTATTAGCCAGTACACCGATTAAAGAGCAACAAATAGAAAAGGAAGAGAAAAAGAAATGTTCTTTCTAGTAAAATAAGAAATTTTAAAGATCTTCCTTCTACAAGCAAAATAGGCAACACTAAAAAAAACAGCATCACAGAGAAAACCTGCAAGTATATTTGTTTTGCTTGTGAAGCTCTTTATTTGGACCTGCCTGAGGAAAATCGAATAAAATGTGAAAACTGTGAAGAGTGGGCTTATGAGGCTTTTACTAGTTGTTCTGGAATGGGTTCCTATTTTTGCGATTTATGTAAAGAATGAGACAATTGGAATTTTTCTTAAAATTTTTGACTTCTTATTTTATTAACAAAAGTACCATTAGGTAAAATAATCAATGTAATAGTCATATAAGTCTGAGTGTTACTATATGTATACGACTGGAACTTTTCTATTTCTAAAGACTGATTAAATAAGTCTAAGATCATTATTTTAATAAGTTTAAGTTAAAAGAAAGAACAAATTAAGTTTGATGATAATTAAATTACTTAGCCTCTCAACATGGTCTAAAAAAAGATTAATACAATAAATAATAGTCTTAAGAAATCCTTTAATGCTCTTAAGATGTTATTAGTGTAATTTCTTCTTTTGTTATCCTCATTTATATATTTTAGGAACATTTGTCTCATTTGTGGAGATATTATATTGCTTACCCGTTTTACCCAAACTGCTTACCTGCTTTAGGTCCCCTTTTAGGGTAAAGCGGGTTTCTGAAAAGCCTTTAACTTTTGATATTAAATAATTATCTGATACAAAATGACATCATTGTGTTGTCCCGAAATTTAAATAAACAAAGTGCACTAAAAACAGATGTGTCAATAAACAAAAAAAAAACATAGACTTTTTAGATGGTGGTTATTTAACATATCGAATTCCTAACCGTGAATGTAAAAGCAGTAATTCGAAAAAATCAAATTTATTTTATAAAACTTTAAACATTACCAAATTAGACTAGAATTAATATTACACCCATAACCGCGCATCCTTTATTAGACCTTATTGAATAAAATTAGCATAATTATCTGCCTGTTTTTATTTCTTTTAAAAACAATATATATTTAGTAGTTCCGGTCATTAGCATATCCTTGATCATCTTAAAAGACGTCGGAACTACTTCTGATTGCAGAAAGCAACATCAGGTATGCATCATAGATAAAATATTTATTAGATCCGCAAAGTTTAATCCCAAAAACGGCAAATTTACGACAATAAAACATAAACATCGTAGATCAGATGTCGGCATGCGCACTACAAAATGATCAGGGGACCTATCCTCGAACTGGGGAACGTGAAGTGAACGGTGAAAAGGTGGCGAACGCGTATTCTTGAAATGTTCATCACTCATATCCTCGTTCGCTCGGTGAAAGGCAAGCGAACGGTGAAACATGCGCAAATGAAATGTCAGCCGCTAAATGACATATTTAACGCATGAATTTCAAAAAATAAAATAGTATTAAAAATTTTTATTTTATTTTTGGTTCTTCAAAATAATTCGTCATTAAAAAAAATAATATGTTGACGAACCGTTTCTTTAAGACGTATTATTTTTTGAATAAATAGTTGAAACGTTAATTAGGTGGTACCCCGATATTTTCAAATTTTTTAATAAAATATCCTTAGAAAGTTGAATATGTCTCGCAAATATTAAGTAAATTTGAGATTACAGACATATAAAATTATTACAGAAGATTCTGTTCATAACGCAATTGTATGAGCGTGCTATTTAAAAATGTCTTTCTGGGGCCAGTTCTGCTTATGGATTTAACATAAATACTTGTGTCCATAACAGCCGAATATCTTAGTTTTAAACAGTTAAGTCTAACATAATACTTTTCACGACACAACTTATAACAAATTTGAGAAATAACAATTTGTAAGCAATCTGAAACTTTTATTTAAATAAGTAACAACTTTTATATTTAAATTATGTTAACTACAGCACTTAACTTAATTAGACTGTGTTAAACACTATACGACACTACAATTAAATAAATATTATGATTATAATTTATCGAGACATATAAATATGAACCCTACAGACCAACGAATGAGGTCCTTTAGCATAAAAACCTTATTTATGGTACATAAAATAAAAAATATATACATTTAAAGTTGAATGTGAGATCCGCCAGTATCTTTAATGGACGTCTTCTGTCTGGCCTTAGGTTTCGGTCCCTGATCATAAACAGTTTCACTATCATTGTTCAAGTTTCAGGTTTTCTTTCAAATTTACTTGTCAGGACAGGGCATCTCGCAGTAAGAGGCTGGACACTTTGTGAATTCATACAATAAATAACTGATTGGATGGTTTCCGTAGTGGATTGGGAGGATGGCTTTTAGTCATAGTACGTAGAGTTTTAATTTCCACCGTTTCAAGGTTTATCAGTGCTGACTTTCTGCAATTACTGTCAGCATATTACTTTGTATATATGATTGCTGCTTTTCTTGATATCCTTTTTTCTTTATATATTAGAATCTTCAAGTACTTGGCTCTTTGTATGCATGTTTGTTTAACAGTTCTAGAGTGTCAATTTAAGATAAATTTAATCCAGGCAAAGTACAAATATTGTAATGGCAAATAATAACTTCACAAAAATAACAACAGCATTATTTTTTTTTTACTTTGGACGATTAATTTAAAGTACCAAAGCTACTTTTTGCCTAAAATGGCAACAAAATATTCTTCGGACATTTTCGGTCTGACAGGTCAATTCAATCTGTCATTCATTTTATTTTTTGAAATTCTAGGGTTTTAGCATATTCATATCTGGCAACAATAGCTTTTCAAGAATACGGCTTTTACTGTCAAAAAGTTCACATCGCCATTCCCATCGCGATTCACATCACCTTTCACATCACACTTTCGAGGATAGGGGCCCAGGTGACCATCGACAGGACCGAACTTCGAAAATATATTTGTTATTTCAATTAGTCATAAATGGTGTCTAAATCAAGCAAGTTATCAAAGTTGCAACTATGGTTGCAATCTTTAGTAAAGAAGTCGGTGTCATGTAACTTTCTTGTTCTGGGAGTCACTATGGGCACAAATAATATCTGAAGCAGAAGGGAATAATTTGGTCAGTGTCTACCGATGGGAGTTAGTTTAGTCATTTCTTATACTGTGAAAGTAAAATTATGAAAAAATGTATCTTACTATTCCCCTAATCTATTGTTTCCGTCTGTGTGCGTTAACTTTCTTGGGTAATAATTCGGATTAGGGTAAATCTCGAGGTGGTGTGATTTTGGTTTTATTTCTTTTGATTTTTTTGATAATTCTCTTGATTTTTTTGATAAAAAAAAATAGTGTACACTAATAGAAGCATCTGTATTATATAAAATTTCATAAATTCTTATCAGAAAAATTATCAAAAATAAATTGAAACAAACAAAATCAAAATGGCATCCACCTCTAAATTTACTCTAATCCGAATTATTACCTTTTGCTAAATAAAACATAAAATTCATATCGAAAATATGAAATTTCTGGTATTTTACTCTTGTTTTGGCAAAAGGTAACCATACACGTTGTGGAGTCGATTATATTACATAAAAAACAAAAACAAATAAAATAAATCACTTAAAACGCTATAAATTCGTTTAAATCGCACGCAACTCACAAAGCAAAAATAAAAACAAAAATGGCGTTGAGCCAATACTGTGCTGTTTACGGATGGCGCTACGAAACAACCGATCGATAATAGGAATTCGCTTATGCGCATGCCCTTATCTGATAAACGTCCAAAAATATGACTGGCGCCCGATGTGCAGAAATGCATTTTTTCGCCCATGGTTGGCCATTTTTTGGCTTTAACAGCCGTTAAGAGTAGGGTTTCATAGTAGAGGTCAGTGGTATGCATTGACACTGTAACATTAAAACAAACCAAAAGAAGACAACGTAATAGGCTGCATTCTTTTGAGTAAATTATCACTGATCAAAGTGAAACTGATAACTTCATGTTCTTTTGAATATGCATTTACTTATCATTGGGTCGAAGTGATCATGATTACTTCAAGTAACAGAACTGAAAGTGATAATTACTCATAAGAATATACCTATATACATACAACATTCATAGATTACCTTGACAGTGTACCTACACTCTTGCATCTCGAAGTATTGAGTAATATACATCCCGTAATAGTCAACTTTGCAGACACTATTAAATACCAGAGACGTACTAACGTATATCTACATGGTAAAAATTGTAGAAAATGAACTTGATTTTTTGAAATTGTATATATATATATATATATATATATATATATATATATATATATATATATATATGTAATCGAAGGTTTTCGGGCATCCCGTGTATGTGCTCTCAGGACTGTAAGGCAGCTGACGTTTCGGTGAAATCTCATTCACCATTTTCAAAGCTTACTGTATGGCGTCTACGAGCGAACAGTTCGTAAAAAATGTTGGGTAAAGAATTATTCAAAAGGAGTGGTTATAGCGATTTAGTTAAAAAAATTTCCCACACCAAAAAAATGTTCACGATCGAAGAATTAAAAAAAAATATTTTCGTAATTAATACGACAAAAAAAGTTTTTCTTAAATGGCCACATTTTGTAGAAAATTAACTTCATACACGAGTGTGTTCATATACTTAAATAATTTTGTTTTAATTTTCAGCTAGATTATGCTCACCACGAACAACATGCTTGTAAAAAGGACAGCTGTTTTTCCGGTATTTTTTAACAAAAGGTATATCGAATAATTATATATATCTACTTCGATTTTTCAAAGAAAATAATTATTAATAAGCACTTTTTTGGCTTTTTAACTAGGCTTCCCCGTTAAAAATGTGATAGTCTATTGAGAATTTAAATAAAAAAAAATCATATTTGTTTTATTTTCTAATATGTAAAACATGTTTCAAAGTTTATTATTTTCACATAATTCAACAATATCTTTTATAAGTCCACCCAAAGCTTTTCGGTAAGCATCGCTTTCTAATCCTAAATCAATTATAGCCATATTGTCTTCGACCAAATATTTTTTTGCCAGTTCTTCATCTTGGAAAACTTCTTCTCGTACATCAGGATCAATCATATTAAGTTGAGAATAGAAAAATGATTGAAATATTGCTTGTGGTTTCATATATATCAAACTTTCTTCAAACTCCTCTCTTGAATATGTCTTGGTAATATCAAAATTAAAATTTTCAAAATGTTTTGATAGTTCTAAATAATATGTATCAACTAAATGTCTATAATGTTTATCTCTTGTACCTTTAAAAGAATTTTGATATATAAAGAACAATAAATCATGAACAGGAGGACAGTATCTTAAAATTTGAAAATCCACCAATATTGCATCTTGACATTTCTTATTAGCATCAAACTGAAATAACATGTTACTAACATACGTATCGCCGTGGCAAATTGTATTTTTAAATTTTTCAGATTTTTTAATTCGTTCAAAAACGACTTTCCATCCGAAGTCAATCTGTTCTTTAAGTTCATTTGTAGTAATATTTTTAGTATATTCGGGAAATTTTCCTACCAAATATTGAATTACTTTTAACACCCTGTCAAAAGCATCTTTCAAGGGAGAATTGGGATATACAAATACGACTTCTTTAAAATAATCTTCATAAATATCATTCAAAGTGACTATTTTCTCTTCTTTTTGACTCAATATTTTCTCCAGAATCATACCACAAGCATGCAGTTTTGCAATTTTCTTTACCGCAAGTAATAAACCATCATATTCCAACTTAATATTTGGACTCAGTGCTGTAAAACCTAGTGAAATCATATCGTCAAGTATCAAAACATCGTTTAATCTTGAAAAGTAGCATTTAGGAGAAAAATCAATCAAAGATTGTAGACCGTGTTCGGCAAGTAATGGTAAGTAAGTCATGTAAAAAAATTCCTCTTTTTTAGATGGGCCTGCTTTTAATATTTCTTTCATTAATTCTAACTTCGGTGTTAAAAATTTGGCGAAAAAATGTATGGTTTCTTGTTTATTTTCATGTGCTACATCAACTTTTAGTTTAAAATAATCTCCCAGATGACCATTACGTTCGTCCAAGGGTATCAGCTCATAATCAAGAATTTCGTAACTTTTGGAACTCAGTTTATTACTAACTACCATAAAAATATCTTCTTGATTAAGTCTTGGGTATTTGAGAAACGATATTATATTGGATATAATTTCTGTAAGTAACTTTTGGGTTTTGGGATCCTTATTTTGCAAAAAACGTAGAACTGCTTCAAACTTTATAACTGGTAAAAGAATTTTAACTTGTTGATCAAAATCTCCTTTTTCTAGAACTTTAGAGACTGAACTTTTTTTCATATTTTTATTCAATTCACGATAATAATATTCTATAAGTTCGTGGAAATAATACTGACGAAATTTCTCATTGGTAGAAGTAAAAATTAAACTTAAAACTT
Organism: Diaprepes abbreviatus; assembly: GCA_034092305.1. Classification (NCBI taxonomy): domain Eukaryota; kingdom Metazoa; phylum Arthropoda; class Insecta; order Coleoptera; family Curculionidae; genus Diaprepes; species Diaprepes abbreviatus. Next base: position 908,420 of record JASJET010000037.1, on the reverse strand, counting down.
CGTAAGGCAGCGGCACTAACTTTTTAATACCCTGATCTTTAACTAAAATGCTGGCTTCCATTATACCTTTTACAGAGTCTTCCAGGGTTTTTATTTCTTTGTCCACAGCTACTTCGTCAAAAACTTTAAACTCATCCAAGGACATCACTATCTTGGCGATTTTGCCAACATCTAACTCGCGTTTATCCGTTAAAACAATTTTTGGTTCCTTACTTATTTCTTGCGAATGGCACACAGCTATATTTTTAATAATATCCTTAAAATTTTGCAAATTTATATTACTTTGTGATAAATTATTTAGCACTGTTTTCTCCATTTTATTGTTAACACTGTTACTTAAGTGGATATAATAAAAACATTTGAAAAAAAAATTCGTAACAGTTTAAATAGTTAACAACTGGTACTGATTGAGAGATTTAGGGGAAGGATGGGTCAATCGACACATTTAAAGGCAACTTTATTATATTTTATAAAAAGACAAAGTTTATTTAATTACAAAAACAGTATTTTAAAATATTTTTATAAACGTTAATCTTTCCTTCTATACAACTTTTGCTTAACCCATTTTACCAGCCTTTAACAAATTCAAGCAAGCTTTTGATACTGCTGCATGTATTCATTTTTCTATGAGACTTGTGAATCTACTATGATCAAAACCCCTTACATTCAGTTTTGTTGAAACTAAACTGAATTCAGTATCCCCTAAGCCGCTCTGAAATCTTTTCTAAAAGGTAATTTTTGTTTCATAGGCTGAATTTTAAGTTTTTGTAATAGTTGTTAAAAATATTATGCAATATACAAATTGAAGTTGTAGAAACAAATAAAGTTATTAAATTGTATTTATTCACTTTATTATTCTATTAAATTCAACCTTTGATTGCAAATGCCACTAACTCAGTTTTTATTTTTTTATTTCAGGGTTTACAATAAATAAATTCATTGTATTTGTGGGAATTTGTTAATCAGAGCACTCCTAAAAGTACCGCAGAATGACTAATTAACAATTGTTATTAGAAATTGGTTAAATTTCATATCTACTCTTCTGAAAATTCAACTTAGATATGTTTAGTGGGTTTTGATTCTAAAAAATTCAAGAAAAGCATAATACACAATTACTGCCCTCGTTTCAAGAGTTTTAAGCTCGGGTGCATCAACCCCTGAGTAGCTCCGAGCAAATATGAAAAAAGCGGTAAAAGTATTAATTGGAACAGTAAATAACCTACAAATTATTTTTTTTCGGAATTTGTGTTTTTAATATACATAGCGAAACATGTTGAAGACAAAAAAGTAAAAATATTATTTCATTTCTTATTAGTTTTGAATTTTGTTTGGTGTCATGGCATTTTCGGCCATAAATATTTCGCAATTCGTTAAAAAAACTATGAAGGTAAGTTCGATATCTTGTGAAATAATCTTATTTTTGTGTTTCCATTTCATGTATAAAATGTTTTTTTACCCAAAAATAGCATCTAACAATGATAACTGGTTAGGGCTTTATACACCAAATATTTTTTTTGCTGCTTGAGGGGTAAGGGGAAAGCAGATCTGACAAGCGCCGAGGCATAATGCACTACTTGAATAAAGCGAGGGTTTCTTGCCCCTGTACAGCTCCGAGCTGTTCATGCTAACGAATCGAGGGCAGTAATTAACTGTTACGTAAACCCAACTGACGTACTAAACATAACCTAACAAACACGTACAAGTAGAAACGTTATTTACGTACTAATTGATCGAAATAGCTGTGACGTAAAAATCGATAGTGTCGTCCCCAGCTGTGGTGCGACAACTAATGCATATGGAGAAGGCGCTAGGAAACGAGGAAAATTATTTTTTATTTTTAAATGTATAGTATTAATATTTTGACGTTTTTACTTTTGTCGTATTAAAATAAGTTTATTAAGAGAAATAACTGCAACCAAATTATAAAACATCAAAACATTAATATATGGCTAGAAAAAATATTACGTTGTTTTAATAAAAGAAAAGTACTTTTTTATTTATTGGACTGGTATTATTTAATATTTATTTATAAATAAAGAATATGTTAAACAAGTACATACAAAACGAATCTTTTAAAAAAGGAAGCTCAAATTTTTTCTATAGACAGAACACGAAGTTCTAATTTAATGTACGTTGTATTCAGCTACAGGTCCAATATCATGTGGAGGTCTTATTCAAGTACAGATCATAATTTTATTGATCTTATCGTCAGGCTATGCATAATTTACGTCGACGACTCATATAAAATTAAAAAATAGGCATACCTAAGATGATTGAGTTACACAAATCAGGTACAAAAATTATATTTCTATAGATCTCTGGTAAGTTCCAAGAAAAGAGCTGCTACAAAATTAGTTCGTTAAAATAGTATAAAGGATTTTATTAAGTTGATGAAATAGTGAATTACAAAAAAAAATTTAGAAAGGCAAAGATGATAATAAAAACACCAATCAGTTTAAAAAATTTAAGAGTAAATATACCTTCGATAAATAAAAAAACGATTTTAATTATGAAGAACATAGGTAACAACATTCAAAGCTGGAATACGTATCACCTAATAGATTTTGTTGATACAGCTCTATTAACACTACTATTAATATATGTTATTGGTCATTTTAGCCCTCAAAAATACCATTAAAATATTTGAGTTAAAATTCGACTAATACGTTTATTGTATTATATTAAAATAACTTTTTGTATGCAAAAAAAAATATGCAGTGTTTAATCTTCTTTCCAACAATATATTAACATTTCAACCCCTTAATAAGAAACTACCTTAAAATTGTTAAAACAATGTTTTAGGTAAGTTCTGTTATGATGAAAATATTGCTGAAATTATTTTATCGAAAAAAAATGTTTTCCTAAATATGTTTAAACGTAATTTAAGAACTTTATTAGTATTTAGCATGTTTTCTCAATAATTAGTAAAACTCTCTCAAACTACCACAATCCAACATAGAACAACTGTGACAGTCAACGATATGATTCAATAAATGGACAGATCGATTCTAATTGGTCCATTTAAATTTCACTTGAATTTTCTGATTGGTCCGATTTGAGATGGATGACAGTATTGACAGTTGCAATTATTTTAATCTAAGTTTCATAGGCTTGGATACAACCTTTTCTGTTCTCTAAATAACCAGACGTGCGTGGATGCAGTCTTGAGAAAAGTGGGAAAAAATATGGTTTAAATCTTTAGGATTGAAAATAGGACTCCAGGCTGTCTACACAGTGTAAGGAGGGAACGCTCGTTATCGGGGGAGTCCTAATATGCATTGAACGAAGTTTGTGAGTAATAACGTGTTATACATAGAGAGAATTTCGCCCCACAAATTGGATCGTTACGTATTGAAAGAGATGGATATACATTTAAATGCGTCCAACTTTGCGTTCGGTAACAAGTGAACTGAAATGAAACTAGTAATTTTCTATCCTTATACTTTAATTACCTTTAACTATTTCTGCTCAGTAATTCAAGTTACTGTGCAGTATAAAGGTCGGGGGTTTTCAGAGCCACATATCCATCTACTCGAGAATTCACACATTGAAATCGACAAGTCGGACACTGAATAATTTATCCACAACGTCACGCTGGCTCTAAATAACCACAAAACATATGTCGAGCTGGCGTATTGCCAGATTGAAAAAAAAACATATAAAAGTTAATAAAAACAATATTTAAGTCATTTAGATAAATATTATAGAAGGTGTCCCAAAATTTGGTTCGTATACTGTGAAGGGAGAGATTCTACATAAAAACAGAAAAAAAATTCATATAAACATTGATTGCAAAAGCGTCATAAGGGAACTATGGCTGTTTAAAGGTGGCCCTTGAACACGGGTTTTTGATTTATTACCTAATTTTTTGAAATAAAATTTAATTACATAATAAGATTTTTATTATTTTGACATTAACCACAAGCCACTTGATATTTTTCTCTTCAAATTTATAGTCGTCATAAGCCTACTTTGATGTTTAGTTTAAACACAAATAAATTAAAATTTATGTATTGATTTAATTAAAGCGGGTTTTCTCCTAAACTCTTAGTATAGTGATTTTTTACAACAATATCTTTTTTATGTAAATAGTTCTGCAGAATCATAATTTTTTGGTAAAAGTTTACAAAAGTGTCATGTAAAAAATAGGAGTAAATAAGTCAGATATCCCCCTTTTGGAACGTCTCTGACTAAATTTGACGTTAACTCTTAACATCAAGAAGTAATATTTATTGACATTAATTGGAATACTAGAAAATACATCGGCACTTCTAGCAGTTTCAAAGATATTAAATAAAAACCGTATTCGAGTACCTCCTTTAAACGATCGTAGCTCACGTTCATGTGAATTTTTTTCATTTTTTTTGATATACAGAATCTTCCTTCAAAGTATACCCTGTATATTCCTCATTGTTTTGAGGTTAGGTTAAAATTTATTTTGAGGAGAATATAATGTTATATTTGTAAATTTACAAATTTCTTTTGCGTTTATTTTAACAGGAAGTAGATGCCTTAAAACTGAATATTTTCTTTTGAAATTTTTAACAAAATTTCGATATTTGTACTGCAATAGAAGTATTATACATTCTTTATGGTCTCCGTATTCTTTCGATTTTAATAAAAATTAATATACATATTTTCAGTTTTATAAATGCCTCAAAATTTCTATAAACCTGCTTCAAGCTTTATAGAAAGAAGTTCATTTGGATTTAAATAATATCGAGCAACTACCGTTAGAGATTATTTATTTCTAATAACTTGTCTCGGGTTAGTCTGCATGGCTAGATCAAAATACTTACTGTTCCCCTACTTCAATTTACTTCAATTATACATAAAAATATTTAAGATAATTACCTTTCAATGACAAATCTCAACAGACATTGTACTGATTATAATGAATTACTTTTCTAATTAAAACTTTTTTAAAGATATTTTATTATAATATTTGTTAAGAATCACAGTGCCGAAAACTCGTGTTTTCGATACTCAAATTGATACAAAAGAGTTTTCCAATAGACATTTTTAATTTATTTTTTTTTTCTCAACTTTCCATTGTTGTAGTCAGATTTTTGAAAATTTGGTATTTTGACCTTGAAAAAATACAAAACATGCTAATCTCGAAAAGGACATTTTATTATTTTTTTTGATACACTAAATTCAAAGCTGGGGATTTTTTAGAATAGGTATTTTTCAGATTTTTTTTTATATTATCGCAAAATGAAGCAACAAATATAGGAACGAGGGTGGATTTTGCGCGCGAAGCCACGTGTACGCGGTGCATAATATTTTAATTTAATATTATACATATAAATTTTTTTTAGTGCTTCAAAATATGTTCAAATATATCTTAGTTCTTTATGTCTACATCAAAAAACACAAAAAATATAAAGAGTAACAGTAAAATTAGCCTATTTCATGAACCTAGTATTTGAAACCAAAATGTGCCCTAATTGAAAGTTTATGATTAGATAATGATATAAAAAAATTTCAAGATTAGCATCTGTAGTAATTTTGAGAAATTAATTATCAAAGTTAAAGAGTAAGATGAAATTGAGTTGCACAATGTGTTTCAATTGAATGAAAGTTTATACAATAAAAATCTATTACCTCGAGAGTGAAAGAAGATAAACAAGTTTATGTTATCTCATCCTAAAGCTTAAGTCAAGGTAATAGAAATTTTATAAGATCATGTTCTAAGAAAAATTTCAAGGTGAGCATCAGGTGCAATTTTGAGAAATTTATTATTAAAGTAAAAGAGTAATACGAAATTGAGTTGCATAATGTGTTTCAATTGAATAAAATTTTATACATTACAAATCTATTACCTCGAGAGTGAAAGAAGATAAACAAGTTTATATTACTTCTGTGACAGAATTTGATTATAGACTCCTGCTAATGACATATTGAGTTAGCGTTAATCATTTTATCTATAATCATTTTTAGCCCCATATTAATTAGTAACTATTTTAATAATCTACAATTAAATATCACAGTAATAAAGACACTCTGGAAGTCTGGTCGTTCAACTTCTCTCTTGCAGCTTTAGTACCAAACAACTACGGTTATTTAAGCTTACCAACCACAACTCAGAACTTCAGCACTCAGGAAAGGCTGCTAATTAGTTGCTCAGAAGACATATCTTGTTTGGTAGGCCTCGCAACAGCGCGCCCGCAAGTTAAGTCGCGTGAAGATTTTAATTAAATTGAATTAAACAAGTTTCTCAAAACAACTTATTCTATTAACAAAATAAATAGAATAAAAACGAACTATTTACAATGAGAAAATTAAAACTAATAACAATTACGAAAAACTAACATAATTGCTTTTCTCGGCCGGTGTTTTAACCAAAAACGTAAAACCCAATTTTAAGCTTAATAAAATATTAAACAAAAAAAAAAGAAATAAAACGCGAAAAAACAGCTATTTATATTACTTAATCGAACCGTATGAAAATCGCCAAATTTCTCGCTAAAATAACATACGATAATCCCTTAATTTCCTAAATTAAACAAAGATAACCTTCTTTCCCGACGATTATACCCGTGACGTAATTATTCTACGGCACTGGTATACACGGTACCGTTCTAACGACATTCAAACTGTGACTAACTTTTACTATTCCTTAAAAGAGTGTCTTCGAAACTTACCCCCCTCGACCCCCTCTGATTCCCGTTTGTACCCATATTACCCGATGGAACCCGGTAAACGTCAATTTCTTTCCCTTAAAGTTCGAAGGTTTCGATCGTTACGTGCTGAGGGCGTTAGCTATTCTATACCGGATGCTTGATTCATGAATTGGCTTGTGAACTTCTTAATCTTAATTTGTATATAAACACAATTAACAAAACTATTCTATATTTATTCCTATTGCTGGTATTTAAAGCATTCTTTCTTGCCATCAGGAAAAACAGACGCTACATACCTCCTTTCACAGATCAAACGTTATATTACAGTCTAATGAGTTTATTTGATTATTCTTTTGTTTCCTAATAATGGGAAAATCGTTCAATATTTTAATACATTTTAACGGTATTTCACATACCATATGTTAAAAACTACCCTTCACACGTCTAATTTTACTTACATAATCAGAGTAGGATTATTTCGACATATTTATAGCCAAATCTTAGAAAGGTTCCTTTAGTTTTATGACTTCATAAATTTACTGAGTTTATATATTTTTAAGAAAACATTTAAACGCCAAAGATAATAAAAGTTAAGCCCGGTAACTGATTTATTTTTCCTGTAGACTTTCGTGGATAGTGATAAAAAATATAACTACCCTGTTCCCACGGGATACCTATTCACAGAGTGATTATTTAATTATTTATTTTAACAAAATATAGTTGACATTGAACAATGAAAAATAATTAACATTTGTTCCATTACACTTCATCCTAAAGCTTTGGTCACGTAGAATACCAAGAAAAAAATGAGTGACATAAAAAAATTGTTGAAACCACCCCCATGCAAAAAAAATGAAAATAAATTATAAAATATCTGAAAAAACTTGTTCTCATAAATTAAGTTGATCATTAAGCAACAATTGCCATATATTTATGGTTTGTTTTTATTGACACTCACCTTTCCATGGGGTTGAAAACAACCCTTAACAGTCAAAAATGCCGAAAAATATTTATGAAAATTTGAAAAAAAAAATTTCTTCATCATATAAATTATAAGAAATATGATCCAATACAAATTCACGCCATACTGAAGGTATATCTCTACGATAACCCAACTTTTAATCGATTAATATTCGCGTTTATACTCTATTCAAGAACTAGAGAGAGTAATTAAACTGTCACCGAAACCTCCGATGTACCTGCTCCAGTGCCACAGCTAACTAAGGACCGCCATAAGTCTAATTATATTTAATTATTTTTAAACATTATAGGCTTTTATAAATTTATTGCAACAACAAAATTTCTCATAGTTCAGTTTAATTTCTGTCAGTGAGCAAAGTACACCTTATAGTGTATACTTAGTGGTTTATCTTGTTTGCGCTTGTTTTTATATATTGTTCGAGATTAGTGAGATATTCAAAAGATATGGGTGCCAACTCTATATTTATTCCAAAATGGTTGTACCAGGGCATTTTTTCCTCAACAAAAAACTTATTACAATGAATGTTTATGATGCCTTAAGACATCAATATTGAGAGAATAATGTTAAAAAGTCTGTTGAGATGTGTTCCAAAATGACAGAAGTTGGAAAATCTACTGTTTATCTAATGCTGAAGAAGAAAAAGAGGACTGGAATTGTTAGTGCTCCCAAGCCACATTCTGTCACAGGAAGACAAAAAACCCCGTTGGAAGAAGAGATGAAAACTGCAATAAGAACCGACGACAAAATTCTTACTAAAATCAATGAAGATCGGGATTTATATGAAATTAAAAGAACTGAGCTCTGGAAATCGCTCAGAGAACTTAATTTTTGCTGGGAAAAATAAAATACAAAATTTGTTCTTATAGATGGTCCGGAAACTGTCCGTTGGTGAAGTAAATATCTCCGAACAATTAAGCAACATTGTGATATGGGCTCAGGTAAAAGGTATTTGAATTTTTGAAAGATTTTTTTAAATAAAGTTACTGCTGAAAATTGGAAAAAATGTGTGGACCATATAATAAAAGAATAAAACAAAATGTGGAAACTCGATCACATAATCGGTGAGATCACAAACCAGTTATAATTAATTTGAGCAAAGATAGCTCCACTGACTTTGATTACGAATTAGATACGTAATGTTTACCAGTGTAAACACAATTTGTTATTTAAATTTTTGTTCTTGTATTGCTTAATGTTGTTTATATATTTTATTATATATTTTTATTTTGGTGTGTCTCACTCTTTAATTTTGTAAGTCCAATTAGCCGTAATTTTTTTATTATGTTCTTTTTGTGTTATTAATTAACACGTTTGTTCTATTTTTTTGGGGCTATCGGATTTCCAAGTCAGTGCAATAGAAATAAAAATAAGTAACTCTAGTTTTAACTATAACATATAAAAATTAATAACATTTGAATCCCGTTTTAGTGTTTAATTGTAATTCAGCAGATGGTTTAAGAAAAAAATAAACTGAAACGTCAGATATCCTAAAAGTGTTTTTAATTAATAATAAAATGACCGATAGCCCCAAAAAATTTTAATATTATATGGACGAATTTTTTTTTTTCTGTATAGGTTGAACTTCTTGTATTTATGATAAGGGGTATTTTATAAGTATTTAAATTATAACTTAAAATTTTTTGGGACAATATGGCTACGTTTTAATCTGAATGTGCCTAAAACGGTTTCTATGCCAAAACTAAAAATAATAAAAATACAATTATGATTTATGTTAAATATGGCAAAATTATCTCTATTTTGTAATGTATGTGAATTATTAAGAAATCATTAGAAATAAATTAATATTATTATAAAAACTTAGTTCTATTTTGAGCTTATGACCGAAATAATATTCTTTGCCATAAATACTTTGTGATAAACTAACCCTCCTTCCGACGCCTATTACAACAATATCTATTGTTAGCCAACCCAAATAGTCCAGTATTATAGACCTGTATTTTTGATAAAATTTCTAACTCATTCCTATAAAATATATGTGTCTAACAAATTTTGCGAAAGACACTGGACTAAAGAAACAGGTAGTTTGCGAAGAAAAAAAGGGTCAAAAATGATTTACTACTCCCTCTAGTTTTTGAATAGACTATAGAGCATTTAAATGAACTAACATAAACTAATCCTTAAATTGAATTAAAAGGGTGGGGACGACTGGAGTAATTTATTTTTATTATTTGAGAATAAAATTGTATTCATTTATTTCCAACCCTACAGTTTGGATTCAACGTTTTTTTTCAGGTATTTATTTCGAGGACACTTGACCGCAAAAAAAAATTTGGCAGAGATTTACTAACAGAAACCTGCCCTTAGCACAAAATAGGGGTGAGATTACAATTTTATTTTTTATTTTCGACACTATATATATATATATATATATATATATATATATATATATATATATATATATATATATATATATATATTACCCCGATTTTAGGGCACTAACGATAGGTTCCTGTTAGTATATTGCGACTAAAATTTAGTCACATTCAAATGTCATCGAAATATATAATTAAAGAAAATTAAGCTTTTACCGTAAGCTACAGGGTCAGAAATAAAATGCTAGACTCACCCTAATTTTTGTCTCTCAGGGTGGGTTTCTGTTAGTAAATCACGGCTCAACTTTTTTGCGGTTAAGTATCATCGAAAAAAATAATTGATGAAAAAAAAACATTCAATTTAACCTGCAGGGCCGGAAATAAAAAATGAAATACTGATTTCACACCTATTTTTTGTTGGTTGGGTTCCTGTTAGTAAATCACTAAACTTTTATCGGTCAAGTGACTTCAAAATTAATAACTTAAGAAAAAGGAAAATATTTTGTCCAACCTACGAGGTTGGAAATAAAAAATAAAATTCTAATTTCACCCCTATTTTCTTTCACTAAGGGCTTTGCCACGTATTAAGTTTTCCGTCAGATCTTCTTTTTCTTCTTGTGCCGTGTCAGGTCCTCCTAACGTTGGCAATTGCAACGGCGAGTTGATCACGGTTCTCTGCTATTCTAAATAGCTGTTGGACACTGTGTATTCCTGTCCACTCTCGGATGCAGGGGCGGATCCAGCCTCTCTCTTTGGGTGGGGGGGGGGGGTGATATTACAAAAGTACAGTATGGCAAGCGAAAAGCAAGTTATTGACGGGGGGGAGGAGACACCAGCAAGATTCCCATTTCTAGTGTAAAAGGCAGGGTCGGATCTATTTTTCTGAATTCGAAGCTCTTGGAGAGGTGAGAGGCAATCACAAGAAAAAACAAGTTGCCGACAGGGGGGGGGGGGAGGATGCGAGCAGCATACAAATTCCTAGCATAAGAGGCAAAATCGAGTTTATTTTCCTGAACTCAAAGCTCTTGGGGGGGGAGGGGTATCTCAAGAAAAACAAGTTGTCAATGGAGGAGAGTGCCAGTAGCATACACATTCCTAAGGGGCGCTATCACAAGAAAAACAATTTGACAACGGGGGGGGGGGGGGAGCGCCAGCAGCATACACATTCCTAAAATAAAAGGCAGAATCGGTTCTATTTTCCTGAACTCAAAGCTCTTGGGAAGGGAAGGGACGATCGCGAGAATATACATTCCTATACTCTATTCAAGAACTAGAGAGAGTAATAAAATTGTTATTGAAACCTCCAACGTACCTGCTCCAGTGCCGCAGGTAACTGAGGACTGCCGTAAATCTAATTATATTTAAATATTACAAGCATTTATAAATTTACTGCAACAATAAAATTTCTGATAGTTCAATTTAATTTCTGTCAGTGAGCAAAGTACACCTTACAGTGTGTCCTTAGTGATTTATCTTATTTAAGCTGGTTTTTATATACTATTTGAGATTAGTGAGATACCCAAAAGATATAGCTTCCACATCTATATTTATTCCGAAATCGTTAAACCAGGGCATTTTGTCCTCAACGAAAAACCTATTACGATGAATGTTTATGATGCCTTAAGATATTAATATCTAGATTAATAATGTTAAAAGCTCTGTTGAGATTTGTTCCAACATGACAGGAATTGGAAAATCTACTATGTACCGAATATTTAAGGAGAAAAAAACGACTGGAATTGTTAGTACTCCCAAGCCACATTCGATCACAGGCAGACGAAAAACCTCGTTGGAAGAAGAGATCTAAACTGCAATAAAAGGAGTTTTACATACATTTTCTTATGAGAAGCAGATCCCAACCGTCGATAAAATTCTAACTAAAATCAATGAAGATCGGGATTTACCTGAAATTAAAAGAACTGAGCTCTGAAAATTGCTCAGAGAACTTAATTTTTGCTGTAAAAAACCAGATTGGAAATCTGGTTTTTCCCAGCACACTGTGTTATTCTTATGTTATTGAGTGAGCCATCGAGATGTCGCCACTGTGTCTTATTAACTATTTTTCAATTGTAAAGACTGTTTATATGACACAGATACGAGATGATGGTTTGTACCAAATGCAATGGCCTGACGAGTCCCATACTAGGACGAAACAGCGCTGTTGTCATTTTTCGGACCCGAAGTTTTTCCATGTTCTTTGGAGATCTCCGCACTTTTTACCATGAGAATAATATTTATCAAACTGTCTTAGTCCGCATAGACAAAAATTTCTTATTTTATTTTAAAATTACACGGACGTTAATATATATATATATATATATATATATATATATATATATATATATATATATATATACATATATATATTGGAGGGTTTTAGCCGTAATCTTCCACTCTGGCTAAGTGCGGGTTGGAAGATATATGGGTTAGGAGGTTGGGGGGGGGGGGGGAGTTTTGAGGGTGGTGGATAAGATTTTGGGAGGGTAGGGATCCAAATATCTCCCCGGGAGGAGAGGAGGGACGGGAGAGTCATCAGAGCTCGCGTAGGCAAGGCGCATCCCTGAAGCAGACCTATCCTTACCGGGATCGTAAGGAGTGTCCACCCGTGTTAGTATGACCAACTAAAATATTGTTTTACAATCCTTATATTAACTTCTATAAAATCTATCAATTTCTATTGAATATTTTCAAGCATCTTGTAAAAAAAAATGACAATGGGCGGGGCACATAGCTAGACAACAGCCCGATAGGTGGACGAGTAAATTACTGCAAGGGCGACCGCGAGAAACCAACCGAAATCGTGGTAGGCCAGAACGCAGATGGATAGATGATATAAGACAGTTTGCTGGAAAAGACTGGCTCCAGAAGGCGAGAGACAGATCCCAGTGGAGGACTATCGGAGAGGCTTATGTCCAGGAGTGGACGTCAATGGGCTGAGAAAGAACAATATATATATATATATATATATATATATATATATATATATATATATATATATATATATATATATATATATATCTATGAATATGGATATTTCCGTATTTATATCGATTTTCAAAGTCGAATACGGATAATTTACGAATTTTTATACGCATCGCCAGATTTAATTTTATAATTATTGATTTTTATAATATGCTGTAAATTTTTAATGGGCTCCCTTATCAGCAGATATGATCGCATAATCGCCAAGAACATTTTTAAATGAATGACGAACTTTTATTTTATTTTTTTCCGAATTGATAATTTTTGAAGTTAATGTAAAAAATTATTTTCTCAATCAAAAAAATATTTATTATATTGTAGCATTTTAATAATACTTTTTATGATTTGCAATTAACAATAACTTTTTTTAAGTAATAATGTTGCTTTTAATAATTGATTATTATAATCGTTCAAAACACATATTTACACCAATCGGCTAAAATCTGCGCTACGTCACTGAACTTATAATAAATGAATACCTTTGAAATTTTTAATTACATATCTGGTCAGCCAGGGGTGCTGTATCCTTGTTTCTTTTTTTTATTAAATTTTAAAGCCTGCTAGATATTTTGCTTGCAACAAATATTTTTTTAACAGTATATTCTTCTCTTAGAAAAAAACTCTTCTTTGATTACGAAAAATGAAATGTTTTCGATATAAATGCATTTATAAAATGAAGTATTTTTGAAATAAATGCGTTTGAACATTTTATTGCGTTCAATCTCAATACAATTTCGTTACATTTTACTAAGTGAAAAAAAAGTTATTTTGTTTAAACTATATTTCACATTCAAAGTTAGAAAGCGAATATTTAGGCCTGGGAACTTTTTGATAAAAAAAAATATGAACATATAATGTTATTTTTATATGAACTACACGCTGCCTAGAGTTTTACCACCATACTCAATCACCCTGTATTTGTAAACATATTCGTTAAAATTAATTAATAATATAAATATAGATATCTTGATCACTATTTTGACTTCTTAGCTAGGCGTCCCGTTCGAATTTTAGACCATCTAATTTTTTGCGCAATAAAACTAGACAGTTTAAAATACTTCTTTTATTTCCTAATAAGTACAATACGTTTTAATGACAACTATTTTCATATAATTCTACCATATCTTCTATAAGTCCACCTAGAGCTCTTCTATAAATATCACTTTCTAACCCTAAATCAATTAGAGCCATATTATCGTCGAAGAAGTATTTTTTTGCCAATTTTTCATCTTGGAAAATTTTTTCCCTCAAATCAGGATCAATCGTATTTACTTGAGAATAGTAGAATGACTGAAATATTGCTTGTGGTTTCATATATATCAGACTTTCTTCAAATTCTTCCTTTGGATAAATTTTGGCAATATCGAAATTAAAACTTTCAAAATGTTTTGATAATTCTAGATAATATGTATCAATTAATTGTCTATAATATTTATCTCTTGTATCTTTAAAAGAATTTTGATATATACAGAACAATAAATCCTGCACAGGAGGGCAGTATCTTAAGATTTGAAAATCTACAAGAGTTGCATCTTGATATTTACCATTTGTGTCCATCTTAAACAACATATTACCAACATACATGTCACCATGGCAAATTGTATTTTTAAATTTTTCTGATTTTTGAACTCGTTCAAAAAGTATATGCCAACCTGAGTTAATTTGTTCTTTAAGTTCATTGTCAGCTATATTTTTAGTATATTCGGGAAGTTTTTCTACTAAGTAATGGATTATTTTTAATAATTTGTCAAAACTGTCTTTTAAAGCTCCATTAGGGTATATAAATATGACTTCTTTAAGGTAATCTTCATAAATATCATGAAAGGTTTCTCTTTTTCCTGCTTTCTGGCTTAGTATTTCTTCAAAAATCATGCCACACGCATGCAATTTTGCAATTTTCTTGATCAATAACAATAAACCATCGTATTCTAACTTAATATTTGGAGTCAGTGCTGTGAAACCCAGTGAAATGATATCGTCCAACACCAAAACGTCGTTTAATCTTGAAAAATAGCATTTAGGGGAAAAATCAAACAGAGACTTTAGACCATGTTCTTCAAGTAATGGTAAATAAGTCATATAGAAAAATTCTTCCTTTTTAGACAGTCCCGCTTTTAAAAATTCTTTCATTAATTCTAGCTTCGGTGTTAAAAATTTGGCAAAAAAAATTAAGGTTTCCTTTCGGTTTTCATGAGTTATATTAATTTTTAATCTAAAATAATCTCCTAAATGACCATTACGTTCATCCAGAGGTATCAGCTCATGAGTAAGCAGTTCGTATTTTTTGGAACTCAGTTTATTACTAATCACCACAAAAAGATCTTCTTGATTAAGTCTAGGATATTTTAGAAATGATATTATATTAGATGTAATTTCTGTGAGGAATTTTTGGTCTTTAGGAAACTTGTTTTGCAAAAAACGTAGAGCAGTTTCAAACTTTACAATTGGCAAAAGAATTTTAACCTGTTGATCAAATTCTCTCTTTTCTAAAACTTTTGAGATTAAACGTTTTGTCATATGTTCATTCAGTTCATGGTAATAATGTTCTATAAGTTCGTGAAAATAATACTGGCGAAATTTTTCACTAGTACAAATAAAAATTAAACTTAAAACTTCATAAGGCAGTGGCACTAATGTTTTAATACTTTGGTCTTTAACTAATATACTGGAATCCATTATACTTTTGACAGACTCCTCCAGGATTTTTATTTCTTCATATACAGTGGCTTGATCTAAACATTGAAATTGATCTAATGACATTACAATCTGTGCGATTTTGCGAACATCAAATTCACGTTTATCCGTTAAAACAGGTTTTTGTTCCTCGCTTAATTCTTGCGAATGACACTCAGCTATATTTTTAATGATATCCTTGAGATTTATCAGATTTATGTTATTTTCTGATAAACTATTTAGCACCGTTTCCTCCATTGTATTATTAGCCCAGCACGCACAACAACAAACTTATAACAGTTTAAATACTAATCAGCCTTTATATATAAAGGGTTTTAGGGGAGACATGAGTAGATTGACATCGCCAAAGGTTAAATTAATATATTTTGAAAAATACAAAAATTTCCATTCGAAATATTTTTATAAGCCTTTTTTAAGTAGCATTTAACCAACCCATAAATTTTTTTCTGCATATATTCATTATTTCACAAAATGAAGTAAACCAAAACCTCTTAAATCCCGTTTTTTGAAAATTCATTTGACATACGTAAAAATAATCTTACTACAATTCGCCTCCATATTATAAAAATTGACAAAATACCCAGTAAACTTCTTTAAAATATATTCTAAAAAGTTCTTAGGCTTCCAAATTTGGTCGAGTCAATTTCCAAACGCAATATATACATTTTATTTAGTATTAAATGCAGTAAATAAAGCAGTTTAGTTAAATTCACTTTTAAACTTTTTTGTGATATAGAGTGTTACAAATAATGTTGGATGTTACATAAATTGGAGTTGTCTAGCCAAATAAAGCGGGATTTCGTTGAATACAGCCATCAAATGAGTTTATTTAACTTCATATTCCATGAATTCCAAACCCTATTAACCTCATCTTATTTGATTGATTGATTACGACATAGCAGGCCAGAGTTGAGGAGCCCTTACACTGGAGCGGTAAGACTTATTGTGTCGCCTGTTATATCAGTTCTAGGTGAACAAGTGGGTCACCTTTCATTTTTATGTACCACTAATGACATTCGTGCGCTTTCAGCGTTTTTTGACTATCAAAGAAGATGAGAACGATCCTGCCCCTGTAACCCCTTGTCAGATTCTCTGTAAGACGGGTATCAATTTATGCCTGGAATATAACTTCTATAAATATATTCTCTTCTATATAGAATATTCGATATATTAATTTTCTAAGTCCTCTTTTTCGTTTCTGATAAAATTATTTCTTTATCTTTTTGTCCTGATATTTCTTTAAGGATTTCTATAGTCTTAAGCGCCATACTTTGGATATTTTATGCATCCATTCTTAAAGTCTTCTTCATAGCCATGGGTCGTGATTGTATATTCCCATCATCATTTTGAGGCTTTGTTTTGATATTTGGAATCAAAAGGAAAACGTTTTGTGGAAACTAGGTCATAGCTCCAACCACCAATAATGCAGAATCAAAATTTTCTATCGATTTCTCCCGCAGATTTTTTTCGAATTTTAGGCGTTAGAGATATGTATTTCGTACTCTCCCATATGACGCATACATCTTGCTATGTCGACAAGTTCCACGGAGACGTGCGAGTAGGATTTTCATCAGTAATGGGCATTTCTTAAAGTTTTTGTGAACACATATACCAAGGCATTAATTATTAATATCGACTGTAAAGGATCCCCCAGATAATATGGCCAACCTCTCCGTTCGACTTGAGCAATTAAGACTGCTGAGTGACATAATTTCTGACTGCTCTATGACACACATTTCCACCGATGCGTACAGTCGTATCTAAAAGTATCAAATGTAATAAATATATTATTGTATACAGGCAGGAACGTCATTTGAATAGGACAACAAGATAATTTTATTGTCGCTTTGTCAAATTATTTCTAAGTTTAAGAGTGATGCAGTTAAAAGCACTGAACCTCCCAATTTGAAATTCTATTATCAATTGATCTGTTATTGTTATATTGTTTTTTCTTTAATATTATAAGGAATTTCTTTGGAATACAGAGGTTACAGAGGTAAAGTAAGATACTTTCACATTATTGAAAAAAAAATGTTTCTACATTTTTGCTGACTCAATCAGTTTTGACAACTCTCAAGTGAGTAATTCGAAAAAATAGTTAAGATAACTGTGCATAATTATTTCTTAAGCTTATAATAATCATGAGAATCAAAGTTGCCCACCTGGAACCTAAGCTATTTTTTAACCATTAAAGACAGTTTACTTTATTGCATCAATTTTTTTATAAAGTATGTAGATGATTTTTCTTATAAAACGTATCTGAAGAAGGATGTTCATTTGTTAAACAGACGAATTGGGGAAATAAATTTGAAAAAAAAAATTAATTATCATTTTTGAAAAAGACAACAAACAAGCATTACGACTTACATCTCCGATGAAATTTTATTCCCGCCTATAAAAAAATTACAGTAATTTTGTTCTGCTTGTGTACAACGCTATAACCCAAATTGATATTTTGCGAATATATTATTACAACTTATCAGGATACACGCGGCGAACTCTGTACTTTAACTCGAAGTCCCCCTAATTATTACAACACATCTTGTTTAATGTGTTTTGTTTCTAATTTGATACAAGTAAAAAACATAAAAACTGTAGCTTCCTTTCATACAAAATTTATAAGTAAGTACTAACATATAACGGGAAAAGAAGGCGCTTTTTTGGCCTTATTCAAATTTTTGGATAGGCAAGATGATATTATTTACTTTTATAAATTCTACCATATAGGCCGGTGGAGTTTTGAAATTTATTGTTAGAAGATTTTTGATTACGTAAAAACCTTCAGAATGATAATAGTCATTATGTAATATGTTATGTCTCATTTTCTTTTTTGTGTAAAATTTTTTATTTAATAATTAAGATGTGAAATGAGAGTATTTTCAAGTTCTCGGAAAAGCTATTTTTCTCAGTAAAAAATTTTCAAACAAAAGATGTGCTCACTGATAATACCTACAAAATGAGCTAAGACCCATCCAAATCGGATAATTTGTTCGTTAGTTATTGTAAAAAAACCTGCTAAAATGGCTGTTTTTCAATTGTTTATAAACAATAGAAAAATATATTGCATTAACTTTATACTGCAACTAAAGGAGCCTCTAGTTGCATACAACAAATGTGCAAAATTTCAAATAAAAATATTCAATCGTTTTTTGCACAGTGAATTTGTTTATAACTTTTCATGTTTTTTTTTATTGTTTATTCTCAGCGCTCTAGAGGTCGTACAGGGATCTGCGAGTGCGCAAATGAAAGCTCGAGACTTATACTAACACTAATAAAAAAGAACGAAATGAATTGTTGATCTTAAATTGTTGAAACAGATAAACAAAATTGCGGTGGGTTGTTTTCGTTATAAACAAATAGTATAACTTTTCGACAATTGTTGACATCAAAATGCCGATAAGTGAACGCGATAGCTGAGATTTTGACGCACGTTTTGAAAAAAAAAATTGTGTACGACCACTAGATGTTGAGATAGAATTTTTTTTTTCAAAAAATCGCTGCGGAGTTGTTTTTAACATTAAGGGATTATTTAAGTAGAAACTTATAGGGAGATGATTAAACTATTGTATGCAGTAGTTTTCAACTCAATTATTTCAAAATTGTTAATGTAGCAATAGTTTAAAGTTACACCTACTCCGAGAGTCAGAAAGTGAGCAGTGGAGGGGGGCGTTCCTTCCACATCGCATGACTCAGACACTTCAAATTTGAACAATGGATGATATGTTTTTGTAATCAAATTATTGTTAAACATAGCAATAAACAAACTGTTGTACTTTTATTCATTTTATGCATAATTATAATTTTACCGTACTTATGTGCTTTTCAAATTGCAAAATTGTTACAGTGGTCAACAGTATTCTATTAATTAGAAATATTAAAAATTAGATTGATTTTTAATGTACTATTAATATTTATCAAGATATAGCATGAAACAAATAACAACATTTGTTGATAACATTATTATTTTTCGAGATGCAGAATAAACTACATTTGGCAATTATATTGTAAACGATTATCCATTCGAAAATTATTGTAATATTACTTTCAAAGACGATGAAAGTAATAAAGGAGAAAATAATTATGATTATGATAATAATGATGATGATGATAATAATTATGTCAGTGATGAGAGTGCTGATGATGATGAGAGTAATAATAATGATGACGTTGAGAGTGATAATGACGATGATAATTGTTATGAAAATAATGAAACCGTTGAGGGTTTCGAAAATGAGTGTCCATTGACGTCTAAGAAATGAAGAATGAAATAGATATTTTGTATAGATTTAACCAAAAAATATGTATGTTAGAAAAAAAAATTTTATGTGAAAAATGTTCATCCAATAAAATAAACAAAAAAGTTAACATGGGTTTTTCTTATACAACCAATAATTCGGCGACAAATGACAGTCACAATTTGTTTCATGCTATAACTCCATAACTAATAATGGTAGATTAAAAATCAATTTGATTTTTAATATTCCTAATTAGTAGTATTCTGTGGACCATTGTAACATTTGGCACGTGCAACAACTGGTTTATAGCTATGTTTAACAATAGTTTGATTACGAAAAAATATCATCCGTTGTTCATAGCTCATGAAGAAACCACAAATTAAAAAAAATAAATAAAGATTCTACGACCAATATTTGCCAAGAAAATCCAAATTTATCCAGCGAAACAAATGTGAAGTGTCCGAGTCACGTTTTTTTTTCTGCGCGCTGCAGACTGAAAGAACGCCTCCCTCCACTGCTCACTTTCTGACTCCTGGAGAAGGTGTAACTTTAAATCATTGTAACATTAACAATTTTGAAATAATTGAGTTGAAGACTGCTGCATACAATAGTTTAACCATCTCCCTACGAGTTCCTACTTAAATAATCCCTTAATAATAAACAACACAGCAGTGTTTCTGGTGGTCATACAGAATTTGTTTTTTTTTCAAAATATGCGTCAAAATCTCACCTATCACGTCCACTTATCGGCACTGCAATATCAACAATTGTCGAAGAGTTATTCTATTTGTTTACAACGAAAAAAAACAACCACAACTTTGTTTATCTGTTTCAACAATTTAAAATCAACAATAAATTTGGTTATTTTTTGTTATTATTAGTTTAAGTCTTGAGCTTTCATTTACACACCCGTGGATCACTGTACGATTTCTAGATCGCTGAGAATAAACAATCAAAAAAACATAAAATGTTAAAAACAAATTCACTGTGCAAAAAACTATTCAATAATTTTACTTCAAAATATTGCATATTTGTTGCATACAAGAGGCTCCTTACGTTGCAGTATGAAGTTAATGTAATATATTTTTCTATTGTTTATTAACAATTGAAAAAACAGCCATTTTAGTAGGTTTTTTTTTACAATAACTAACAAACAAATTATCCTATTTGGATGAGTCTTAGCTCATTTTGTAGGTATTTTAAAAGCGCACCACTTTTGTTTGAAACTTTTTTACTAAAGAGTTCGAAAAAACTGTTTTTTCACATGTTAATTGTTAAACAAAAAATTTTCCCCAAAAAAGAAAATGAGACATAAAATACTACATAATTACCATTATCATTCTGAAGGTTTCTACGTAGTCAAAAGTCTACTTACAATAAACTTCCAGATGCTAATTCCGCTGGCTTATAGACATGCCGTACGTACACTTAACTTTTTGACCATTAAAACAAGAAAGTTTAAAATATTTACTTTATTTTATAATAAGTATAATATGTTTTAAAGAGTACCATTTTCATATAATTCTACTACATCTTTTATAAGTCCACCCAAAGCTTTTCTGTAAGCATCACTTTCTAGCCCTAAATCAATTAAAGCAGTATTATCTTCGAAAAAGTATTTTTTTGCCAGTTTTTCATCTTGGAAAATTTCCTCTCTCAAATTAGGATCAATCATGTGTATTTGAGAATAATGAAATGATTGAAATATTGCTTGTGGTTTCATATATATCAAACTTTCTTCAAACTCTTCCCTTGGATACGTCTTGGCAATATTAAAATTAAAATTTTCAAAATGTTTCGATAATTCTTGATAATATGTATCAACTAGTTGCCTATAATGTTTATCCCTTGTATCTTTAAAAGAGTTTTGATATATAAAGAATAATAAATCCTGAACGGGAGGGCAGTACCTTAAAATCTGAAAATCAACCAGAATTGAATCTTGACATTTACCATTTGTGTCGAACTTAAATAATATATTACTAACATGCGTATCGCCATGACAAATTGTATTTTTATATTTTTCAGATTTTTTAAGTCGTTCAAAAACTGCATTCCATCCTAAGTCAATATGTTCTTTAAGTGCATTTGCAGCAATATGATTAGTATATTCAGGAAATTTTCCTGCTAAGTAATGGATTCCTTTTAACATCGTATCAAAAGTATCTTTCAAGGTAGTATTGGAGTGAAAAAATATGACTTCTTTGAGGTGATTTTGATAAATATCATGCACAGTGACTACTTTCTCTGCTTTTTGACTTAGTAGTTCTTCAAAAATCATACTGCAAGCATGCATTTTTGCAATTTTCTTTACCACAGACAACAGTCCATCGTATTCCAACTTATTATTTGGAGTTAGTGCTGTAAAACCTAGTGAAATCATATCGTCAAGTATCAAAACATCATCTAATCTTGAAAAGTAGCATTTAGGGGAAAAATCAAGCAAAGATGTTAGACCATATTCTTCAAGTAAGGGTAAATAATTCATGTAGAAGAATTCCTCCTTTTTAGAAAGTCCTGCTTTTAATAATTCATTCATTACTTCTAGCTTCGGTGTTAGAAATTTGGCAAAAAAAATTAAGGTTTCTTCTCTATTTTTATATGCTACATTAATTTTTAACTTAAAGTAATCTCCAAGATGCCCATTGCGTTCGTCCAAAGGTATCATCTCGTAAGCAAGAATATCATAACTTTTGGAACTTAGTTTATTATTAACCACCACAAATAGATCCTCTTGATTTAATCTAGGATATTTGAGAAATGATGTTATATTCGATAGAATTTCTGTAAGAATTTTTTGACTTTTAGAATCCTTATTTTGCAAAAAATATACAGCCCTGTCAAACTTTATAATTGGCAAGAGAATTTTAACTTGTTGATCAAAATCCTCCTTTTCTAAAACTTTCGAAACTGAACATTTTTTCATATTGTCATTCAGTTCACGATAATAATACTCTATAAGTTCATGAAAATAATATTGCCAAAATTTTTCACTAGTACAAGTGAAAATTAAACTTAAAACTTCATAAGGTAATGGCACTAATTTTTTAATACCCGGATCGCTAGCTAAAATGCTGGATTCCATTATACTTTTTACTGAATCCTCCAGAATTTTAATTTCTTTATCCACAATGTCTTGATCAAAACTTTTAAACTGATCTAACGACATCACTATCTGTTGCATTTTGCCAACATTAAATTCACGTTTGTCCATTAAATCAGTTTTTGATTCCTTACTTATTTCTTGAGAATGACGCACAGCAATATCTTTAATAATATCTCTAAAATCTTGGAGATCCATGTTACTTTCTGGTAAAACCTTTAGTTCTGTTTTCTTCATTGTGTTATTAGCACTGTCACAGACAAAAATAAACTTATATAACAGTTTAATTAATAATCAGCCTCTATATATCAAGAAATTTAGGGGAATGATGGGTAAATTGAAGCGTTTAGAGATTAGAATACGTTTGGAAAACTAAAAAAGTTCAGTTGAATACAAAGACTTACTTCAACTATTTTTCTAGGCATTGATGTGGTTTTTTTAGTAGAGAGCAGTTCTATTTAACCTTTGCATTGGGCATTTTAAAAAATGAACTAGGCTTTAAGAAATCCAGGCAATTTTTTGATATTACTGCAAGTGTTCATTTTTCCATGAAATGAAGTAAATTCTTTATAATGAAACAATATACAAAATAATCTTATGGACAAATTAATTTTACGTTTATTTTAACAGATATTTTAATCCTTCAATTTCAAAAGAAATTGCCTTAAAATCGGTAATTTCTAATTTTTAAATTTTGAAAACTAAATCTAATTTTTTATAAAAACTTGAGTATCTTTCGATTCAAATTTAATTGACTCGAGAAGTACACAAATTCCCCCCTCCCCTCCTTCGGATTTGCGATCTAGCTCATACAGCTACTACCCTAACTAAATTTAATAATGAATAAATATTAGGACAAATACTTTTTTATTCAAAACAAGCACACACAGAAAAATACCCAATCCGCGTCGATCAAAAATCTAAATTTCTTTTGCAGAATTAAAATAAATATCTTTAATTGTTCATGTTTAATATCATGGCTTATAAATTAAAATATTTTTTGAAATCATTTTGCCTCCAATGTCAATCAGCCACTGTCCTTAAAATAATTTCCATTAACATATTTTGGTTTAGTTTGTTTCGATCAAATTACCCACATTTCCCCTATCGATATTTGTTTTAATTTTGCATAACAGTAATTAAGTTAAATAATATTTTGATAATTTTAACCGCTTTATATTGTCCACAACATTTATAAAACTGATAATGAAATTATGGCGAAATTAGATTTTTTTCGTAAATTAGACTCAGGACCGGCTCTGGTGGAGGGCAAAATAGTGCCCAACATGTAGGCGGACAAATAAGTATGGAGAAGGTTTACCAGTTCCAGCGCCCCTGGCAAAATGGGAAGATTTAGAAATGTATGTTGATAAGCTAAACCCGATAATGTATCAGACAAGGATGATTTTTATGTTCCCGAAAGTGAAGGAAAAGCATCTCATTTAATCGAACAACCTGAATTAAATGTTCTAATACGGGACCTCCATTTGTCCAAAGAGCATACTGAAATATTACGGTCTAGATTACAACAATAGAACCAAATTTACAATATTTAGGAACCGTAATCAGGAGCTATTCTCGTTTTTTGCTCTGTACGATAAAATGCGTGTTTATGTTAAACCAAATAGTGTTATGGAAAAATTAGGATTTGCCCATAACCAGGATGAATGGCGCTTATTTATAGATTCTTCTAAAATAAGCTTAATAACATTTCTGCTCCATAATGTCAACAAAAGACCCTTTATTTCTCCTTCACATACAGTTAACATCAAGGAAACATACGAAAGCGTGTCACTTGTTCTAAATGCAATAAGCTATAGTACGTATAAGTGGCAAACATGTGGAGACCTAAAAGTCATAGGATTGTTACTAGGGCTTCAGGGTGGATTTATGAAGTATTGCTGTTTTCTTTTTTTTTTAGGACAATAGAGCTACACAGAGACATTACCAAGTAAAAGAATGGCTTCCGAGAGATCAATATATTCTAGTTCAAGTTAACGTAAAGAATATACCTCTTGTTGATTCCATAAAAGTACTGTTACCTCCATTACACATTAAACTGGGATTGATTGAAATTTTCGTTAAAGAATTAGATAAAGAAGGAGGTGCGTTTAAATACCTTAAACAAATTTCACCTAAACTAAGTGATGTTAAGCTTAAGAAAGGAATATTTGTTGGATCACAAATTAGAAAAATACTAAGGGATCAATAGATTGATTAAAAATTAAGTGATGTTGAATTAAATGCGTAGAGTTCTTTTATAACAATTATTCGGAGTTTTTGGAAAACAATAAAGTAGAAAACTACGAAAAACTGATAGGAGAACTACTTGAAAGCTACTGCAAAATAGGCTCTCGCATGGCTCTTAAAATATAGTTCTTGTACTCCCATTTAAATTTTTTCTCAGAAAATTTGGGTGCGGTTAGTGACGAGCAAAGAGAAAGGTTCCACCAAGACATATTAACTATGAAGCAACGCTACCAAGGCAGATGGGATTCAGCAGGGGTTATTGTTGTTTTCTTATGAGAGAAAGCGATCAGAAATATAAACGAAAGGCAACATTTGCAAAAAAAATTATGTACAAAAGATTTACTATAAATATATTTTCATGGGTATTTTTGTAAATAAATCCTGTTATCCTTAAAATAACTTTTTTTATTGTTTTAAACTTATGTATAAATATTATATAAAAATGTTTTTATTATATAAAAATAACTGATACATTCTATAACTCGAAATCTATACGTGGTGGAAAATTTTCGTTGATGAATTTGAAATCCGGATGCTTTAAGCTCCCACAGACAGCCATTTGTTGACTAGTGTAATTGTTCATACGTAAATGTAATGAGTGGTTAATTAAAAAATAATGTTAAATATTTCAATTACTGATTACTCAGAAATGGGGAGGCCACAAATACTTGGATCGCACTACCTAAATTCGCTTCTGATATTGACGTCATTTTCTATTTAAATATTTAATAAATATTTATATCTAGTGACTACCAACTAAAAAGTGTCAGATAACTAGGCAAAGACAGAGATAGTGACGATTAAGTTAGAAAGAAACGTGTAAACAATATTTTAATTGTTTGAAATTATTGCTTCTATTGTGCTAAATGAAAACAAACTATTATTTAATTACCAAACTAACAAACATTTAAAATGTCAACACTTCTACGACAGTATCGCGAAGTTCAAGGTTCCTGATAAGGTTATTGTTATAAGTAAAATAGTGTTGATAGCTCATAGTGTTTAATTAGAAATCTATGTTTTAAAATTGATTTTAGGGTTTACAAATATATTTAAATATTTAGTTGGTGAAATACCTTTCTAAAACACTAATCCCCTAATTCACTAACATGTTCATTAGTTTCAAATGATTTAAAACTGGTATAAAGAGCATATTAAACCATAAGATATTCAGGCATCCTTTCTGAGTTAGGCACTGAATTTAATGTGGCACGGATCTTTCTTACGCGGTTAGAACCCTAATTAGAGAACGATTTATTACAATCTAAATGCATTTAGTTGACGTGCGATGAGCGAACATAGAGGTATTATAGATAAAATAGGGGAAACATAAGGCCTCATGTAAGTTAAATCGTTACGTCGATAGAAAAAGAGAGAATTCAGAAGACCATTCTCCATCTCTCTTCAAAATCATATGCATAGTTCAGACAAAACACTCATTGTCTTAAAGAGATAATATGGAAGATTAAACAATCGGAAATGGAATAATCATAAATATTATGGATGAATATATACTTAAATACATCAATGAAACACCAAACCAACCCAAATCAAGAGGAAATCTAAATAACTGTATATTAAGTGATAATCACGGTGGTTGAGATTGTATAAATGAAAGGGGGTGACACTTGATGATCGATGCCTAGCTAGGCCTCGTTACAGGCCCTTTACATCCCACTGTAGCTGCAGGTCATTTGAGGCCGATCGTCTTTGCAAATTCAAGCAGCTTCGTTAAATGAACTGGCCTAACTGCTTCCAATAACTAAATTGTATCTCCAAAATATGAGTGCTGGGTATTCTTGTAATGGAACAAACACTAGTGATATATTGTTTAACGTGAAGTATATTCTGCTAAAATGAGTAATTAAATAATTACTATGTGGATAAATTTTATCCATGAGAACAGGATAGTATACATTTTTTTATTACCACCCAAAAAAGTCTAAAGAAAAAATAAATCAATTACCGTACTTAGGCGTAATTTCAACTTTATTACCTTTGAGTCGTTTAAATGTTTTCTTAAAAATATATAAACCTAGACATAAGGACATAAAATAAAAAAGACCCTCTTTAAGATTTATTAATAAATCTGTCGAAGAAATCCCAGCTTGGTTATGTAATTAAAACCGAAGAGATAAGAACCAAGGGAGGTTTTAACATGTGGTATATGCAAATACCATTAAAATGTATTAAAATATTGAACAATTTTCCCATTATTAGGAAACAAAAGAATGATCAAATAAACTCACTATAATTTAATATATTGTTTGACATCAAGTAAAAAGAATTAGTATAATTACTGTTTTTTTTTTCTATTTATAAGAAATGGGGAATTAGATATATATTTCCAGAACTGTTAAGAAGAGTATTTTTGACAGAAATTATCGATTTTTCTTTTACTTGTAAGAAGACGTAGATTAGTTTGATTAAGTAGTGCAGTAATTTAAATACGGCAGATAGATTTCTTTATTTCTTACTGAATTTTTTGTTTAATTTCTCCCTACTTCGGTGATTGATAGATACCGTTCGACTGGCGATATTTTTCAGTCTGACATCGAGGTAAGTAAATGACAGGTTTGCAATACCCTACCGATACACCTTGGAATTTATATTTCATATATCCGTTATTTCCTGAGAATATTGCTCTCGGTCCGATACAGCTCCACTGACGAGACCATAAAGTGGTCGAGACGCGTATGGAGAGAGAACAAAAGTGGTATTTGCAGGAAATAAACTGTTTGTATATATTATTTCGTTTTCTCTGCGACGACGCACGCTGACGTATCCTTAAAAGCAAAAAAAAACTAAGTTTTATTAAATATTCTCGATAATCTTCAAACTATATAGTCCAGGAGTTAATGACAGAAATTTTCAGGTCATTTTCTCAATCTTGATTTTTTTTTGTACAAGTTATCCATGTAACACATAATAGTAATATAAACATCTCCCATCTCACCTTCACAACGGGAAGTTATAGGAGTGTTACAAAAAAAATTACAGCCGCATATGTGAATCTTATTGTTCGGATTAATCAATACATAATCAATAAGTCTAAAAAATATCGTCTATTATGTAAATTTAGCGACAAAGCTCGCCTTCCATTCACATAAATAAACGTAAAAAAAAATTTAAAAAAATGTTATATCGAGAAGAATGAAATTAATTTTTTGTTTTTTTTTATAGTAACAAACATGAAATTAATGTCTTCCATACATAAGATAAGACGAAGGTCGTCTTCCAGGCCTATGAAGCGGCGCTCGGCATGGGGTGTGCGAGCGAAACGCCTGCATCTTCACCTGTCTGACAATAAGATACGATCGCTGTTCTTAATTATTGAACGATTATCATCAAGCGGTTTTTATAATTATTGTTGTATAATTTTTATGACATTTATATATTCATTTAAAATTTGATGGACATTTGTAATACATTTTTTACCGTAAAAAAAGGAAATCAAATACATTGATGAAATTTGCAAAAATGCTTCAAAATAACAAATCTAAAATATAGATTGAGTGTATAAAGCTGTATTAAATAGAATTCGTAGTTGTTCGTTTTCTATCTTATCTATCTAATTCCACGGACAGCGCCATGTTCCTATATCCCAGCGGTTTACTGTCAACAGAATGTTTCTTAATGTAGGTAAATGTTGTGCAGTGACCTTTACAAGGAAGGTTTGATTACTATTTAAGTAGCAGTACTTTGGATAAGAGGAATGTTTCTATTGATCTGGATTGTATATGCAGTCAAACTTAGAATTTAATAATCACTACACACATATCACCAACAAGGCATATTGTCGCGGTTCAATTTTGCGCTTTAGTTCACTATGACTAATTGAGTTAACCTTATTTTACAAATACTGTCGTTATGGGCAACACAGTATCATTTTCCTTAAGTATTTCTTTGAAGAAAAGCATTTCATTAAGTACAGTTTCGATTAATTTTATTTACTTTTATTTTGTCCTACTTTGATATTTCACTTCACTGTGCTTAGATATTTTCTTATCAATGTCGAACTTACTGCTACCTTTTTTGTATTCAGATAGATCTTATTTTTTTTTCCTGCCGTTCATATATTTATTTGAATGGAGTTGTATGTATATTGGGTTGTAAAAGTCTAATATATATATGTATTAATATATATTACTTGTATTTAAAAATAACCACTGGGATACTTATTAGATTTATTTTTTTTTTTTGTTTTGAATGGAAACGTCTAATGATTAACGAATTGGCTTAACTAACAAATGCATTTCAGTCGACTGTTGTTGCCCTGTGTCATGCTTTTTGAGCTGTCATTTCTTTCACACATGGCAATTGAACGTGCCTAATTTGATTCGGCCGAAGCAGCAGCAGACTTCCATCTCAATTTTTAGTTGCCAAATTTTTGGGATTCTGAGATGGAAACTCGAAAATTATCCTGGTAGTTTTGTTGTGTTTTGGAGTACCGTATCTTTTGCCAGATTGGCAGTTATGGTTTTTTTATTGGAATAAACATGGAGACAGGGATTTTGGGCAGTTTGCATGTATTAACGAAGGAATCAGTCTAGACTCCAAAAAGATCGGGTAAGGAACTTTAAATTAACTACTATTAAAACAATCCTACATGCATTTTTAAATTTTAAAAGATTTCAGCTCAAAATTGATTTTTACTGAGTGTAATTTAAACATATTTTTAAAACCAGCCGTAGTATGTTATTCTAAGTCTCATTTAGATCCAAAATTAGCCACTTTAGAAAATTAATAAGATATATTTTGAGGTTTTAAGGCCGATTAGAATTTTTTGTAATTATTGGTTGATAAATATCTATTTCTTCAATTTTGAAATTTGTAAGTTTCTGGGTTTTGGATATCTGCTACCTCTCAGTACTAAATTTTTTCCTTTTGTTATCAGTAAGAGTTAATTTTGGAAGTACCTTATTATCAATTGCAGTTTGCATTATGTTTTGCTATATTTTGGCTTCCTGGACGTATCACGATGTTTCCAATTTTCAGTTAAATTAATTTGTTGGTGGTAATACTGACGTATTTAGTATTGTATGCAATCTTAGAGCTCCATTCTGGGTCTATTATTGACAAATTTAAAGTTTTTTTACATCGTGATATGTTCATGGCCACACTAACTTTCAGTTTGACTCCAACAATTTTTTTTATGTGGTCGACTACCATACATGAATATTGGAGATTGGATTATTTAGTGAAACCAGAAATTCTTTCCGATCTTCTGGTTTTTTTTTAATAAAAGTTAATTTCTAAACGCGTATAGTTTGCTGGGCTGTCCCTGTTTCTCTTCTTAGGTTTTTTTTTTGTTTGCGGGTTGGTTTTCTTTTCCTTTTTGGTTATCCGCCCTTTGGGTTATCTGCAACGGGACGTTTTGAGGCTTCCTGGGGAGCAGCTGGAGTAAGGCTAGTAAACGAGGTTCCCCACACTTTTTTCAGGTATTACGCAATACTAGCTGACCTGCCCACCTCAGGTCCAAAGAGTACTGTGCACCTCCGACGGCAGCGTCCACGTACTTCGCTACACCAGCTGCCCCCATGGGGGTCGCCAAGTTCCTTGTATCAGGGAGACCAAAGAGATATGTTTTTTTTGGGGTTGTTTTTCTGCCTGTTTCTTGAATTTCGTTATTCGACACTAAATGTTTTGACCGTATCAGTGTTGTAATACTATTATATAATACGCTAGTTAGACCACAATTGGAGTAGGACTCTGTGATTTGGTCGCTGCAATCTTTTGCCGGCAGCTATGTTAGAAAACAAAATAGATATCCTTATATGGTTTCTTATGTTTCACTTCTTCAAAGTTGTAAATTTCATGCACTGACATAGGGAAGAGAAAGCCATTCTAAACTTTCCATTCATTATTTATATAATAACTTAAAATTTATAGATTGGTTACTAGTCAATTACATACATCTAAATGCACCGCAGATTTATTTGAGACGGAGAAAAACCGGTGATTACTTTCACATTAAAAATATTATCTCACCGCTATCATCCATGTTAATATGCTATTATAGGTTCTTGTGAGCTCATGATGTTGACCTATTTAATATAAGCTCCAAGGAGTTAAAAAATACTGCTTTTCTTACTTTTATTTTTTACGTTTGAATAGGGTATTTTGATCTAATTTTAAGTAACTTGCTCTTACATGTAATTACCGTGAGGTATGTGTACGATGAATCTTCTAATAAAATAGTATAAAATAAAATATTATTTACCAAAATAAAAATTTCTTATTTTAAACTTGGTTGAAATGTTGATTATTCAAAAAAAAAACGAAAATCACTTAAGTTTTTAAATATTAAAACAAGAAAATATAATATATTTACTTTATTTTCTAATAAATATAACATGTTTTAAAGATTACCATCTTCATATAATTCTACAATATCTTTTACTAGTCCACCCAGAGCTTTTCTGTAAGAATCACTTTCTAGTCCTAAATCAACTATAGCCATACCGTCGCTGAAAATGTACTTTTTTGCGAGTTCTTCGTCTTGAAAAATTTCTTCTCTCAAGTTAGGATCAATCATATTAATTCGAGAATAGAAAAATGATTGAAATATTGCTTGTGGTTTCATGTATATCAAACTTTCCTCAAACTCTTCCTTTGAATAAATCTTGGCAATATCGAAATTAAAATGTTCAAAATGTTTTGATAATTCTTCATAATATGTATCAACTAATTGTCTATAATGTTTATTTCTTGTATCTTTGAAAGAATTTTGATATATGAAGAACAGTAAATCCTGAACGGGAGGGCAGTATCTTAAAATCTGAAAATCTACAAGAGTTGCATCTAGACATTTACCATTTATGTCAAATTTAAACAACATGTTACCAATATATGTGTCACCATGGCAAATTGTATTTTTAAACTTTTCAGATTTTTTAACTCGTTCAAAAAGTTTATTCCAGCCTGAGTTAATATGTTCTTTAAGTTTATTTGTAGCAATATTTTTATAATATTGAGGAAATTTTTCTACTAAATAATGGATACTTTTTAATAATTTTTCAAAACCACTGTTAAAAGCTCCATCGGACTGTAGAAATATGACTTCCTTAAGATAATCTTCATAAATATCATGCAACGTGATTGTTTTTCCTTCTTTGTGGCTCAATATTTCTTCAAGAATCATGCTACAAGCGTGTAATTTTGCAAGTTTCTTTACTACAAATAACAAACTGTCATATTCCAACTTGATATTCGGTGTCAATGCTGTAAAACCGAGTGAAGCCATATCGTCAAGCACTAAAACATCGTTTAATCTAGAAAAGTAGCATTTAGGAGAAAAATCGAGCAAAGAATGTAGATTATGTTCTTCCAGTAATGGTAAATAGGTCATATAGAAAAATTCTTCCTTTTTAGATGGCCCTGCTTTTAATAGTTCTTTCATTACTTCCAGCTTCGGTGTTAGAAATTTGGCAAAAAAATTTAAGGTTTCTTCTCTATTTTCATATGCTACATTAATTTTTAACCCAAAGTAATCTCCGAGATGACCGTTGCGTTCGTCCAAAGGTGTCAGCTCATGAGAAAGAATTTCATAATTTTTGGAACTCAGTTTATTACTCACCACCACAAAAAGGTCTTCTCGATTAAGTCTAGGATGTTTGAGAAATGATATTAAATTGGATATAATTTCGGTAAGGAGTGTTTTATCTTTAGGTTCCTTACTTTGCAAGAAACGCAATGCTGCTTCAAACTTTATAACTGGCAAAAGAATTTTAACTTGTTGATCAAAGTCTCCTTTTTCTAAAACTTTTGAGACTAAACGTTTTTGCATATTTTCACTCAGCTCATGGTAATAATACTCTAGAAGCTCTTGAAAATAGTACTGACGAAATTTTTCATTGGTACAAACAAAAATTAAACTTAAAACTTCATAAGACAACGGCACAAATTTTTTAATACCCTGATCTTTAACTAAAATGCTAGATTCCATTATACCTTTGACAGATTCCTCTAGTGTTTTAATTTCCTTGTCCACAACTGTTTCATCAAAAATCTTAAACTGTTCTAATGATGTCACCATTTGTGCTGTTTTGACAACATCAAATTCACGTTTATCTGTTAATACAATTTTTGAATTTTTACTTATTTCTTGTGAATGGCACATAGCTATATTTTTAAAAACACCTTTAAGATTTTGTAGATTCATGGTACTTTCTGATAATTTATTTAGCACTGTTTTCTTCATTGTATATTTGCACTGTCACTTAAGGATCTATAACATAAACGCTTAAAAATAAAATTTTATAACGGATTAATTTGTTATCAGTTGCCATTATCAAAAGATCTGGGGGAAGGGTGAGTAAATTGATATATATAAAGTTTAGAATAAACTATACTAGTCATCAACGAGTGGCCTAAGCAATTTCTCAGAATTAAAAAAGCAAGCATGCTTGGCAATTACCGGAGCGTACAGAACAACGCTAGGGGTTGCTATGGAATCTGTGTTAACACTCACTATTCTTCGCATACACCTACAAGGGGAAGCTTTGAGAACAACATACACAATATATCATACTATGTACAGGAGTGAATGAAAGGAAGTGGAAAATTTGAGACTAGTTGTAATTAAAACATTCAATGTTTTATGTATTCCTACAGACATTATCACTAAAACAAGGACAGTATTGTAGTGCCACTCTGCACTATTTCCAAGAAAAGAACAAAAAAGACATAGTAAAAATCCATTTTTGTCGGTTTACACCTGGATTAAAAATAGGGGAAAACGTAAGAGCAGGAATATAAGGGCATTTTCGAAGACCTGAAATATTAGCATATACATCTATTGTCCAAGAAGAAATATTCACAAGAGTTCACAAAACTATAAAAGTGTTCTCATATACTCTAGCGACATTAATAGCACTTGAATCGAACATATTTACGTATGAAATTGCCAGAAGATTCTAAACAGATTGAGACAACAGAACAAAATTACTTCTGTGAAAAAATGGACAGATGGCAGTCATCCGACTTTTCTAGAACCAGAACCAGTGTTGGGAATTACATACCATACTGCCAAGTACATTGCATATTTATCGATGTGAACAGATGAAAGGGCAGATCAATACTGGCTTTCTTTACCTAGAATGACACACGATCTATCAAATGACCTGCGAAAAATCGCTAACAGCTAATTAGAAATAAGAAGGCGAAAGCTCAAAATTATAACAGGACTATATGCTGAACAAGTGCTCAGGATTGGACTCGCAAAAGATAAATGCTATGTGCCGAATGTACATGAAAGATGACGAGATGGCAGAGCATTTTCTATGCTATAGGCTGTTGTGGAACCTAACATCTTACCACCGCTTTCCGGCAGTATTGGACTTAAACTGAGGTCCAAGTTTGTGGAAAGTACAAGGATGTCTGGGAAAGATACCGATGGATCCCACTGATGAGTCCACCACCGGTATCGGGACGAAACATCCATACATTTACTACGGTGGTCGAAAATAAATAGATCGCTAGCTACATGTCCTTACCACCAGGGGTATTGCTAATTGCGACAAGGCCTACAGCTTTTAGGATCAGGCGTAATACACAACACAATACCTAACTTTGCCAAAGTATCCTAGGCTCTCTGCTATTTTAAATAGCTGTGTAGTACTGTGTATTCCTATTTATTCCCGGATGTTACTCAGCCAAGAGATCTGCTTCCTTCCAACAATTCTACGACTCTCGATCTTACCCTTCATTATCAATTGAAGAATTCTGTACCGATCCCCTCTGAGAGCATGGCCAAGATATACTAGTTTTCTGCATTTTACGATTGTCAGCAATTCACAAGTGGCATCTGCCTGATCTAAAACCGCTATATTAGCCTGCATAGCTACCCTGGGATTCGAAGTATTCGCCTATGCACGCATCGCAAATGCCTCCAAACGATTGATCCTGGCAGCCTCCAGTGTCCACACCTCCGCTCTATACACTAACACTGACTAGATGTAAGTATAGATTGTCATTGCAGCCAAGCGATCTCATTTTTAGAAAAGTTGTACGGGCTAATTCAATTCTGCATTTAATTTCTGTATTTTGGCAAGCTGTTCAGTAATATAACATTCAAGGTACTTGAAATGGTAGATTTCCCTTATCCGCTACCTTGGGGAGACGCTTGTTGAAGGACTAGCAACTCCACATGGGAAATAATATTTTATTGTTACATTATTCTTTCAATATTAGCACAAATGTTCATCGAAGCCAGCAATTTCTCGATAGTATTAAAGTTTTAGGGTACATAGGTCAATTTTAAAGTTAAAAGTTGTTACTTTCAGATTTTCAGCAGGAATGAAAATAAGGATAGGTTTACATTTTCGCTCATTACATAAAACAGTAGAGAAACTTACAAAAAAACACTTCTAACTATGAGCATATCAAAAGTGTGTAGTGCAGAATCACACAAATGCATAGCAGAACATATTGGAGAAAAAAAGGATAAAAATATTATTTTATTACTTACTAGTTTTGAATTTTATCTGGTTCGGCCATAAATATTTCGTAATTCGTTAAAAAAAAACTATGAATATAAGTCCGGTAGCTTGTGAATGAATCTTATTTTTCGTCTCTTCATTTCATGTATAAAATGTTTTTTACCCAAAAATAGCGTCTAAAAATGATAACTGACAGCTGCTAGAGCTTTATACACCAAATATTTTTAATGGTGCTTGAAGGGTAAGGGGAAAGCAGATCTGACAAGCTCCGATGTTAATGCACTACGTGAATAAAGCGAGCGTTTCTTGCACCTGAACAGCTCTGAGCTGCTTCGATCAATGAGTCGAGGGCAGTAAATATTTTTTCTACATATTACGAAAATATGACATAACAGGACCCTCGGGGCCAATTATGTACTTTAAGTCAAACTCTCGAAAACTTATGTATCAAAAATGGCGAATAATACTCTTATTTGGGTTTATTTTATTTAGTTTTTTGTAAAGGTAATATGATAATAAGTAATCTAGATTTTGAACTTTGTTTCAAGCAATTAGAAATAATTAAAGTATTTGGTCTGGTTTTCATTCCCTGTAGCAATGGGTAATTATTACAAATGATGCATGTTTTCCGAAAAGGCGAAATTTACATTACACTGAAACATTTCTTAAGAAATCTATAATAGAAAATGTGAATTTTTGTCACAAACTATTCGAGAATGCCCTTAAGTTTTAGTTTTAAAATAGACAACAAAAAATTACAAAGCCTCTGTATAATATTTTTTTCATTTACATTGCACATTTGCCTTTTACATGGTTTTAAATACATTATAATTCGTTATAGTTTAAAAAAATTTAGAGAAATATTTAGAATTTTAAATCAGTTTCAAGAAGCAAATATAAATCAATATTGTTGGGTAGAATCGCTTACATCATAAAAAATATATGTCTGAGAATTTATAATTTGCATAGATAATTAAAACAAATAGGCTGTTATCATCCTACATACTTACAACAAATATGGTTTGGCAATATTTTTTTTATATTAGAAGTCTTAAATATTTAATTCAATTCAATTAAAAATATCTACTGCAGCCTATTTACAGGGATGCAAAAATGCTTCAACGATCAAACCTGGCTTGGGGTAAATTTCGGGCAGTCGGGGAAATTTTTGGAGAATGGAGCATGAATAACAAAGCAGCTTTGATTTGATTAATTTATAATCGTTGTTTAATTACGTGATATAAACGGAAAAGTCCATTTTGGAAAATAGCGTATTGTCACTGTTAATTCCTTATCAAAACTGATGTTAACAGGCAGTAGACCTGAACTAACCTGAACATACCCCTGTAGAATTAGCATAACGTCAGAACTAGGGCACGGTTGTTTGAACGCAGAATAACGTAATAGTATTTTTATTTATATTTGAAAAAGTGTTGATAAGCAGTAGATATTTAATTTCTTGGTACACACATACCGATTTTATGCTTTCCTTTTCCAATTGCATTATTTAAACGAGTATCATATGATAAACGGAACGTCAATTTTAGAATACATAAAAGTATGAATATATGGTTGCCTAAATTATTAATATTGTTATTTTCAATATATAAACAATATTTACCAATAAAAATAAGTTTCTAAATCCTCTTTTTGTTAATGTTAATTGCAAACTTCGCATTTATAGTAATTTCTAACACTTAAAAACACCGAAAAGAGTCACGACAAACAATTAAACTGAAAGAAAAGATAAGTAAACATTTATATCTATCAAACATCAAAAAAGCGTCTCCCCACCGACCATAAACAGCCTTCAAACAAATCTATTGTTGTTTAAATCTATAGGGTATGATCGAAGAGTAAAAGACAAGAAAAGGTGCATCAAAAATTGTGAAAAAAAGAGAAGTCCAGGGCTAGGATTCTATAAAAGTAAAGGGAAAGAAAACGTCAAAATAAGGATCTTCTATCTTTGTTCAGTGTGTAGTAACACATAAGTATGTCACTGTCCTAAAAGAGATCAAGAAAGGGAATGTCAAAAAATATTCTCACAGAATCGGGCCTCGGCTGCCTTTTTGTCAATGATAAATAAACAAAATGCTAAAAAAATTTTTTCTTCTTTTCTTTCTTGTGCGGTTGTCATTTGAAAAATTAGAAATTTTATTTGTATAGACCATAGACATAGTAGAGAATGGACCAGGCTAGTCATTCATGAATATGAAATTTATAAGCGCCAACAAGTTTGTAGGCCAGGGGTTAGAGGGGTGTCATAGCTCACAATCTATCATACGCCAGCGGCGTAACAATTTTAAAACGAATAAAAAAATCAATTAATAATCTATGATGCTTTTATTTGCAGAATGGAAATAAATATTTTTTCATAAGAAATAGTTAATTACTCTATCAATATGTCGTGATACGGAAGTTGTACTTGAACATAAGTCAGTATTCAATATAAAAATAATCGTAATATTCATATCATTTATCTTTTACGACATTAATGACTTGAAATAACCTTTTTTTTTATCCAAGGCACTAGTTATTATTTAAAACGGAGTACCATGTAAGAATTATCCAAGTTCAAAGTAAAAAATTGCGTAATATTTTGCCGGATTTTAGTTAAGTGGCTAATTAATGCCCACAATTCTAAAACCGACAAAAACTTTGTTTCTTGAACATTACTGTGATTGAAATTTTTTTTCTAAATTGTATGGACTCGCTGTCTATTTTTATTATTCCTAACAACGTGTCTATGCCGTACAGATACTCGCATATGAAATTTAACGTCAACCATGAACATCGTAAAAAAGTAGTCTTACCAAAGTTCTAATGTCTCAAATATTGAAGTGCAATACTGAATAAATGTAACGACGTCGCGGTATGCAAATGACTACTTTGACATTTGGTTAGTATACCAATTATTTGTAAAAATAATAACACTTGTACAAAATTCCTAAAACGAGAAAATGGAGATATTTTTTGTAAGTTAATAAATGAAGCAAATTAGAAATGGAAATATTTAAAAAAATATATATTCGACGGTGTATGTATTCAGGAGAAAATAGAGTATTTAGAACTTCATTTTCAAGAAATAACCTGTTAATATTTGTATATAATTTCAATTATGATTTGGAATATATATGATAGACTGTTTCAATTTAGGTATTAATCTGAAAAACTTGTTACAGTTAAACCTGTTTTACTGAACAGTCCCCAAACTCCAATCATAAGAAATTGGTATATAAAGAAATACAATAAAACAAATTAATAAAAATAACTATTAAATTTGTTTGCCCATTAAGTTTTGGCAGTACTATTGTCGAAAATTTTTAATATCTCGAATCGACAATCTGTCATGTGTTGCTAACGGAAATTATTTATTTTAATATGATTAGTGTATTTCTTGATTTTCACTGTTTCTAGTATCCTAAAATATTTATGACAAAATATACCGATAAGGAAATGTGTGGGATAAAAATAAGTATATGCTATTATTAAATATATTACTTGTTGGTCATATTACAATTATATATATATATATATATATATATATATATATATATATATATATATATATATATGTGTGTAAAATAGAATAACGTACAATAAAATATACTTTTTTTCTTACTTACTGACTATCTAATTTGTGTAAAACAAATCTGAGACTATGTAACTATCGGACATCGAATAAAAATAAATAAAAATTGCAGAAATTGAAGTCTCATTTCTGGACTTTTCACACATGACAGTTATTATGCAAGTCATATATTTATTTATAACGTTTATGAGTTTTTTTTTTGCAGATTTTGTAATATCTTGGTTAAATGAAAATTTTACACTTTTACAAGTAATAGGGAAAACAAAAATTAAGGAGAAAATTGTAAAAAGATAGGAAAAGCGGTACTATTTGGTGTAATATTACAAGGGAAATGTTAACAAAAAATAATAGAAAATGGTGGGCTTCTATTATGTTGGTCTCACTTTAAAACACGAACACCATCAAATCGATAATAGCAATCGTTTGGGTCAAAATGTTCACTACAGATACGAAGTGACTTGGGCAAGATTTTATCTTGTAGTCATAATATATTAATCCAAAGGTCTCGGCGGTTAGAATCACTGGGAAACCTATAAAAAATCACTGATAACAAAATCTAAAATCCCAAGTTACCCGCCTATGATACCAAACTTAACCTAACCTACCTGTGAAAAGTTAAATTTGGAAATAAATAATCCAATTTTCGGCAAACTTGGCAATGATTGACCATTTTGTCACTAATGAATAATTAGTTACTTACAAAAACACTTTTGGAATCACAAAAAATTAAAAAACGATCCAGAACACACAACGTCAACCACAAAAATGTCATATGCCAAAATTTTTATGAATGGACCGGATTCAACCTTGATCGTATGATAGCGTAAAAGAAATTTGCGAGGTTGCCAGATTTCATAGTTTATCACACTACTTAGAAATCTTGAATTTTCTGGGAGTTAAACTGACGCATTATAAAGCATACTATTTTAAAGATATTAGTTTACTATTGTAGCAATAAATTGTTTATAAATATTATATGAAATATATTATCATAATAATATTTTTTTTTCATAAAAATTGGGTATTAACAAATTATATTGTTTTCCCTTATTTTTTTCCAAAACAGTTGGCAAATTACTACTGATTGTGACCCATTCGTAGCGTTTTGTTTTTATAAACATTCCATGTCCAGACGTCCATGGTATAGACGAATGATTTTAAAATAAATAAGACGAGCGAGAGAAAGAGAGAGAAGGTTATTAATTATCTTTCTTTTGATCAGGTGACTTGAATCACTAGAATCTCTATTCTTTAGGACTTTATCCAAGTAGCTAGAAAGGGACCGAGGAGTGGTTGGGGCAAAGGCGCCTCCTGTTTTGGGTCCTAACAGGTCCTAACAGTTAGGATAGAGTCCGTTCTACTCTATAAAACAGGAAATTTACTTAATCGAAAAGAAACACTTAAACTTGCAGGAAAAAAAATGATCTACTAGTTATCTTGTAAATACAGAAAGGGAGAAACGTATTTAAAAATTGAAATATAATTTATGTCAAATATTATTGTTAAGATGAACCGATTTCACCCTAAAATGGCTCGAAACCGCACGTATTATTGGCCCTAGAAGAACGTGCCTGAACAGGTGATTGTCAAATTTTTGATTTTTACGATTTGATGAATAACATGTTTTTAAAAAGATGTTAGAGATTTCTTATAAAGCCAATAAACAACTGTATTTAAGCATACAAATGTGTTTTCCAGCACAAATAGATCTATTTATTGTGATATTACAAGTCTCGCAATTAAATCAAAGAAATCCCTAAATGTAGTTTGCAAAATATGGTAGTAGTACTACCTACATAGAGGAAGAAAATTAACAAGTTCCAAAAATGTGAAATCACTTCTCTAATATTTGTAATAAGAACCAAAGAAATGAGATATATGTGTGTACGATTTTAAATAGTTCCGGTACAGTACGGTGAATTAAAAGTTCATATAGATATAATACAACACATAACGGGAGTCACAAGAACTTCAATTCTAGCAGTGGAATAGATTTGGGTATTTGGAACACTCAGTTGCGGCTTATGGTTAGACTAGACTATGATGCATATCGGGGCAAATATGCTGACTCAAACACCAAGCAAGATGGCCAGAAGGAGGAAATTACCAAGAGCCTATAAACCAGAGTTAAAAAGAAACCAGAAAAAGATGGGAAAAAGAAAAGGCATGTAACAAAAATATAACTTAGAAAAGGATGCAGTTTTTGGTTACGAATGAGGTAAGTACAGTTTATTTTAATTTTTGTAAACACATTGATAATTATATTACTTTAGATAAGACGTGAAAGGAAGAACCTCCAAAAGGGTGTTGTGCGGCCTTTTGTGATAAGAAGGGAAAACTGATATTCAGGTATATTCCCAGAAGCTACCAACTTTACAATACTTCCACGCTAATTAGACACAAACTAATTATCACCTAACTTTTTTTGAAATCTGAAATTTTCAAACTGAAAAGTAGCAAAATGCTTCAAAACTTCCTTGAATGCAGCATTGCAAAGGAATGACTTTTCTTATCAAATATTTTTTTTCATGTCAAAAAGCCGTGTAGTAAAAATAAAGTTTGTTATTATTCGATTGTCACCTACAAATACATGGTTTTGCGTTTTTAGGATGATAAGATTCAAAATAGTTACAAAGTAACTGGCACAGAGAAAACATAAAAGTGCCTTGAAGCTTTATGGAAGATCCCAAAAGGTTCCAGAGGGCCTTCACTCAAAATCTGTCGGGATTTAAGCGAATTGTAATGCTGCCTAATCGAGAAGGCCCTAAGAAGGGTCAGGGAAAATGGTAAATAAACATTTTCTTTAAATTAAACTCAAAATACTGTTTAAATTAAGATTCTTTGCCTCAATACTATGCAGAGCAATATTATAATATATTTCCTTACATTTTAGGTACAAAGGGGAAGTCTTAGGAGCCAAACATGATAAAGACAAGGACTGTCAAAACAATTACTATTGATTATTTCATAATTGTGAACTCAACTCCAAATAAAGACATGCTATTGTCAACTTTTACTTTTATTTGTAACTATATTCCCAGCAACAAAAAAAACACATAAATAATGGAGGAGGTAAGCATAAAATTATTATTTTTAGACAGAATCTGATCACGAAAAATGAAACTTAACTTGGTAGAAATGAAGTTTAGCTTTCTCGTTATATTCATATTCATCACTGCCATCGACATCAGCACCTTACCAATTGAACTACAGGGATGTGCAGATTTAATTTACCAATTTCAAAAAGTGACTGCAAAAATAGATCAATATTAGGCTATTTCATGGACCTCATATTTGAAACCAAAATGTGTGCTAATTGAAAATTTATGATAAGATAATGCTCAGAAAAAGTTTCAAGATGAGCATCTGATTCAATTTTAAGAAATTAATTATCAAAGTTGAGGAAATTGAGTTGCATAATGTGTTTCAATTGAACAAAAGTTTTGACATTAAAAATCTTATCTCATTTTAAAGCTTAGGTCACGCAGAGTACTAAAAAATATCAGTGGTATAAAAATATTGTTAAATTCACCCCTCAGACAAGGTATGCCGTGCCAGAAAGACGCAAAGAAATTAAAAAATATCTGAAAAAAATTGTGTCATTACTCATAATTTAGCTGATTATTAAGTAGCGATTGCCATATATTTATGGTTCATTTTTATTGATATGCATATTGCTATGGGGATAAAAACAACCCATAGTAGTCAAAAATACAAAAAAATATTCATAAAAATTTGAAAAAAATTATTTGTGCATCATATAAATTACAAGAAATATGGAAAAGATATTTGCATGATGTAGGTTAGATTGAACGTTTCTTTCTCT
This sequence comes from Diaprepes abbreviatus, assembly GCA_034092305.1. Lineage (NCBI taxonomy): Eukaryota > Metazoa > Arthropoda > Insecta > Coleoptera > Curculionidae > Diaprepes > Diaprepes abbreviatus. Next base: position 865,355 of record JASJET010000037.1, on the reverse strand, counting down.
TTCTTCAATTATTTGTTTCCATGACACTTGACCGCAAAGAAAGTTTGACCTTGATTTACTAACAGGTGCCCACCCTTAGTGTAAAATAGAGATGAGATTAAAATTTTTTACTGTTTTTTGCATACTTTATAATTTATTGCCATTTTTTGGGTCTGGGGGTAGTTTTACTCTCTTTATAAGGTACATTTGTATTGGATCTGATGCAGATATCTCTTTTATATTGGTTGTAATTTATATGATGCAGCAATAACTTTTTAAAAATTTTTATATTTTTTGGCTTTTTTGACTGTAAGGGGTTGTTTTCACCCCAACAAGAGGATAAAAACGAACCATAATATATGGCGATTGCTGTTCTATGATCAGCTTAAATTATGACTAAAGTTTTTTCAGATATTTTATAATTTATTTCCCTTTTTCTTGCATGGCGGCGGTTTTACCTTGTCTAAGGGGTGCGTTTAATATTTTTATGTCATTAATATTTCTTTGGTATTTTACTTAACCTAAGCTTTAAAATGAGATAAGATACACTGTTTATCTTTCTTCATTGTCGAGATATTGGATTTTTAATGTCAAAAGTTTGCACACATTTTGATTTCAAATACGAGGTCCTCGAAATAGGCTAATTTTACGGTCACTCTGTAACTTTTCCAATAAAATGTTGGTATTTTACGAATTGTAATTTTGGACAATCACAAACAGGAGAAAGATGTTTCTTTTTTCATATGGATCTAAAATTTAAAAATGCTAATATAGTATTTTGTCAACAAAGTTTTATATTGTTGTGTTATTCTAAATGATACCAACCTTGAAGTATACTAGGTAGAAATTTTAGCTAAAATAAATTCTAATTCAAAGGGTGGACAATTTTATAGATAAATCTGAAGAAATGTCGGTTTAGATTGTTATTTGGAAACATTTCTGATGAGTTTTTTAATTATAAATCTTTCAGGGGTAAAAACTTGCTTTCAAATAAAACACCTTATTTTGTGACACTATAAAATGGTAGGCAGGAACTATCAAAAACTCAATTTGTTACTATTATTCTTTTTATTTCAAAACCGTTGAAAATATTCAACATTTTTTTATTGGCGTCTAAAATTCGTCTCTTATATTACGTATCATTTCTGGTGTTGTCTTATCATATGTTTAATGCGTTCTTTAAGGATATCATAACTAGCCAGCTTTGTTTAAAAGAACTCTTGTGTTAGGTGACTTAAATAAAAAGCCTGAAGGATTATCTATTAGTAAAAAAATTGGTATTGTAATGGCGCATACGTAAATAGTGCCTAATTTGGTGATGCTCCACCTTGTTGAAAGCATGAAACCATTTCGATCGTTAGCTTTAGCTCCACCTGATAGAAAATAGGATTTTCGGAGATAGAATTTGATCTTCCCGAATAAAATCGATATACCTAGTCTCACTCTTACCTTAAATTTTTTTTTGCTTAGCATTTACAAAATCAAGATTTTCTTGATAGCAAATATTAAACCAAATATATAGGTTCGCTTTCGCCCTTTAGTGAAGTGACATTTACAAAACTATAACAGAAATGGGCTCACATAAAAATTTGAACTGACATGTTTTTATATTATTCGGTATAACGATCATATTTTTGTGTTTTCGAATTTATTCCAGTTAAAGTTTCCACTCTGTATACTTCGTATACAACTATGGTTGATATAATAGACAAAAAAAAGTAATTTATCAATTTAATATTTTCCCTAAAGACTCAATTTAAATCCATTATATTATTTTATAAAAACTCAACAAGATATTTATTTCAACTGATTTATTCCTTTCTGCACATAAAAACAATAAATACATGGTAGTCACAAGTGTTTTTACGATCGTCACATTTCATTTTGTATTATATCAACTATGTCTTCCACAAGTCCCTTTAACATGTTTCTATAATGTTCCGATTTCCACGCAATGTCAACTAATTCCTCCTTGTGTTGAACGAAATAATAATCAAACTTTTCTTCATCATGAACTGCTTCTTCTCTGAAATCAGGATCTATGTGCAATTGATGAACATACATAAAGGCTCCTATAGCACCAGCTGACATCATGAAGTTAACATTTCGATCGAATGATTTCCTGGGAAACACTTTTTCTGGATCAAAGTTGAATTTTCTTATATTTTCCGTAATGAATTGATAGTAATCTTCGATCAATATTTTAAAGTATTTGTCTCTTGTTTCTTTCGTAGAATTTTCAAATAAAAAAACTAAGAGATCGTAAGTTGGTGGACCATATTGGAGCATTTGAAAATCGATCAACATTTGTTTCTTAAATAATCGTGCTTCATCAAGCTTAAAAAGCATATTTGATATATACATATCACCATGTTGAATAATATTTCTTATTTTTTCCGATTTCTTTATCTTGGTAAAAATGGATATAAATGAATTCTCAAGTCTCGTTCTAATTTCTTCTTTAGATAAATTAAGCTTTTCTGTAATTTCTGGTAGTTTCTCGACAATATAGTACAACATTTCCAAAGTACTATCAAGCATGGGTTTCAAAGGATTGTCGTCGTTATAAACCATAAAGCTATCTCCTAAAAATTCTCCATATTTTTCATCAATTTTAAAGGGTTTTCCTGTTTCTTCTGATAACATTTCTTCCAAGATAATTGTGCAAGCATGAAATTTAGCTAAGCTTTCTAAAGTGACCTTAAGTCCATCATAATTTAAAACCACGTTAGGTTTAAATCCAACATAACCTTGTTTACTAAGGTCGTCCAAAATTATAAGCCAATTAACTCTACTTAAGTAGCACTTAGGAGCAAAATCCAGTAAGTCATCTAAGCCATATCTAGAATAAAATGGTATAAGAGTTGAGTAAAAAAAGTCTTCTTTTCTTGCGGGTCCTTTTTCAACCACTGTCTGAAACATTTCTGTTGGAGGTTTAATGATCTTTGCGAAAAGCTGTAGTTCCTTCTCTTCTTCTGGAGTTTTGATTTGAATACTCAAATGAAAATACTGTCCTAAATGTCCATTTATTTCACTTAAACCTTTAAGACTATAGTTAAAAAGATCATAGTTACTGGAACCAATATTGTTTCTTGTTGCCTCGTAAATATCTTCCCGATTTACTAATGGATATTTGAGGAAGCAAAGTATGTTATTTAGAATCTCTTTAAGTTTTAAAGTTGTTTTCAATTTAAGAAGTGAGTTAGCTATCTTGAACTTGACAACGGGAAGTAATACTTTTACTTGATGTTCACGTTCTCTCCTACTTATCTGATGAGTTACGTTGGTTGGTAATTTTTGAAGAAAAGAATTTAATGATTCGAAGTAGTAAAGTACCAATTCCTCAAAATGTTCTTGTCTAAATTTCTCAGTACTAAGTGCAAAAATGTACAGCAAAGCGTCATACGCAGGAGGTACTATTTTCGGTGAATGTGTAACGAAGAAAATACTTTTTTTTAATTCTTGATTGATGTAAACGTTCTTACCAAAAGGACAACCGATACTTCTAACAAGTAAATAAGAACCATTAAGCAGCCTGTTTACCTCTAATTGAAGATCTTCTATTGAATGTTTAATTACTTCTGTTTTTAGATCTGTGAAAATATCCATGGACAAAACGGGATCATAAATACTTTTTAAGTTGTACTCACTGTCTTTTTTAATTTCATTTTCGCTTCTATTAATCAAGTCTAAGGCTTGCTGTTCCGCCAAGTTTTCTAAGATAATTTTTAGACATTCTTTATTGTTTTGCTCAGGCAATACAAACAGTTCCATTCCATTTTGACACTCAAATGCTCCATAACTGTCCTTATTATTGTCCTCTATAATAAAAACTGGACGAAGTACTTTAAAATTGTTCTGCAGTTGTTTATCAATTTTTAAATTTTTAGAAACTTTAACTAAAAAAAAACTCCGCTCGATATTGTTACTTTTTACATTTAATACTCTAAAATATTCGTTATACTCTTCTATGGAAAATGAGATTTCACTTTCATCTGAACACGAAAAAACACTTTTTAAAACTTTATAAATTTCTTTTTGCGTAAATAAACCGATAGAACTCATCTTTGAAACGACCTAAATTTATTAAAATGTTTTTTTACAAATATTTCAACTAATGATTTACGATAGATCACTGATATAGGTTGTTAAAAATGATTATATTTATACTGTTGTAAAAATAACCAGTTTTCTACCATCTCATATCTATGAGAGGTTGTACAATATTGCGTAATAAATAATACATCGTTTTTACAGGGTTACGGTCACAAACATATGAACAATCTACGAAAGATTAATCTTAATACCTATTTAATTGTTCGAAAAAATATAAAACAAGGTTCGGTAAGAATAATAAAATAAAAATGTAACCTTGGGCAATAACAACATTTTTTTTTTGCTGTGTAAAATTTTATTTATTTATTTATTCTCAAAAAAAGGACAGAATAATAGCACCTATATGAATAAACATCTGTATGTGCTAAAATGTGATTCTATATTATAATGAATATAAACAAAGTCTGGTTTCATGTACAAAACAAAAAGTAAAATTTCCTAAAAATCTAAACTACATTAACTTGCAAAAATATCTTCTCAAATTGATTCCACCTCAGAAAAACCAACTCCTTACTATGTGCTTTAAACTGTTTCAAACTTTGCAAATTTCTAATCTCACAGGCAATAAGTTGTATATCTTTGATTCAATATAATTTATGTACTTTAGGTTAAGATTATTATTACTAATGGGGATTTGAATGTGCTTGTCGGTTTCTATTCTTGTGTTATAAATCGTGATCAATAAAAGTTTGTAAGTTTGGATGTCGATATATATATATATATATATATATATATATATATATATATATATATATATATATATATATATATATATAAACCCAGACAGATGAAACTAATACTAATTTTTGGGTTTGTAACCAGTTTTTTATATTTGATAAATTTATTATAGTTTTATTTTTACACTTTCCCATTCCTCAGAAATTACTATTGCTGTATCATCCACATAAGAAACCATCAACCCTTCTGTTTTTAAATTAAGCAAAGAATTAATATATAGAATAAAAAGTATTGGGCCCAAAACAGCTTCCTGGGGAACACCAATTTTTATAAATTTTTTACCACTTAAAATTTTGTTAATTTTAACCATATGTACACGTTTTATAAGTCGTTCCCCTCATGTCATAATTGTGTAAAATTGTAAGTAGTTTGTCGTGAGGCACAGTATCAAACGCTTTAGCCAAATCGAAAAAGACTGCTAAACATTTTTTATTTAGATTCAAATTATTGACGGCATCCGTTATTAACTTATGCATGGTGTCGGTAGTACTACACCCCTCGAGAAATCCGAACTGATTCTCAGACAAAATCTGAAATCGTTTGATAAAAGTCATCAATCTATTCTTAACGCACCTTTCAAAAAGCTTTGCAAAGTTGGTAATGAGACTTATTTAAACTGAGAAGTCACAATTCCTTTTTCAAATATTAAATTATAAATGTGTAACAAAGGCGTCAATATTTCTAGATGTGTCTGTTATGATACTTGCTTTAATACCTTGATAACCTACTGCGCTTTCATTTTTAAGAGATCCAATATGATTTATCGATTCATTTTTTGTAAGTGGGTGAAAAAAGAGTGTAGCATTTACATGTGGATCAATATGGCATTCTTGCTGCGGTGGAGGAATGACCTTTTCCATCTCAACTCTTATGTTAGCATAGTAGTTGTTACAGAAATTAACCATTTCAAAATAACTGTTGAAACGTGCGCCAGAATTATTCCTTATGTCAACTTTACCATCACGTCCATCGCTCTCATAGGTAGCATCCTTTATTACTTTGTAAAGTATATATTGTTTTTATTATTTTCTAACTGATTTTTATAATACTCACTCTTTTGTTTATGTAGAAGTTTATTTAATTGATTCTGATATTTTTTGTATTTTAGCTCAAGTTGAGGTGAGTAGTTTTTCAATAAACTCTTTTTCATTTTATCCCTGATTTTAATGGACGTGATGATACCATCACTTGTCCAACGTTTTATCTTCTTATATTTATTAGGTCTTGTAAAAGTTTCTGTTGCGTCAAAAAGTTTTTGTTTCTAAAAACATATTAGTTGACTCTTGAACATTATTTTCATTTATGATAACCGACCAGTTAAACCCTAGTAGTAATTCCTTAAATTTACCAATATTTAATTGAGTTTTACTTATAGTGTTTTCAAAAATAGTTGAACTCTTCGTAATAATTTTTTTACCAATAGAAATCAAAACCAGACTGTGAGCAGTTATATATTCTTTAACAAAAGATTGAATGTTCAATATATCATTTCTTAACTTTCGTTGTATGAAAATGTGATCAAGATATGATTTAGAAATTGTTCTAGTAATAGAGTTTATAAAAGACTGAAATCCCTGCGCATTCATCCCAGTAAGATAATTTGTTACATCGTTATCAGCTAAGTTCAATAAGTCAATATTTGTATCACCTACAAAAATTTCACTATTCAGAGAGCTGGTGCCCTCAAAATAAGAATACAAGTCACTGAAAAAGTCTCACTTTAAAATAGGCGGAGGTTTATATACACCATCATTCTTATTATAACTAGCTTCACTGAAAAAAAGCTGAAACCTAGGAATGCTACAATTCTCTATAGAAACCATACGAAAAGTCTCACTTAAAATAACTATGTCTATAAAAATTAATTTATATGCTTCTAGAAATGTGATCAAATTATCTATGTTGTTATTTAAGCTTCGTATGTTAAAATTTGTTAAATTAAAATCATAATTTTTTTTCCAGTTTCAATTGTGTATTTTGTAAGTTCACTCTTTGATCCGGAGAACAGTCCCCTTCAGTTATTTCTTCTAATATTTCGCCTGGAATATTAATAACCATATTTTATGTGTTAAAATCTGTTTTGTTTTTTAAGTTCAATATGATATTTGAGTGTTGGATAATCCGGATCCAGTGCCGTATGATGGGTATTGAGCAGTAGTCTCTATTTTTTGTTAGCTTCTAAACAGTAAATGCACTTTTTTTTTTGATTTTCACACTCCTCAAAACAATGACCTTCCGCACAATTACCACAAACTTGTTCCTTTGTACAATTATTACTCTTGTGGTGAAATCCTTGACACCGATAACAACGCGATACAGTCAGATTATCATACACCTGTAGTCGTTCCCAATCTATATAAACTCTTCATTCATTTATCATTTTGATGTATAAACTTCCTCAATACTCTACAAATATCATAGAAGAGAATTAAAATACACTATAAAGCTTAATTATGTGGGTATTTTGCGAATAACCAATAAAAATAAATATTTATCATTAAAAATGATTTAATTTTTTTTCAAAATATTCTCCACGACGATCAGTACACTGCAAATATTTGAGTCAACCTGAAAAGCATTTTTACGACTGTGAAGATGGTTTTTGAAAACATCGATGGTCTCTTTCTTCATGAATGGGAACAAAAAATCATTGGGTGCCAAATCGAGACTGTACGGAGCATGACCCATCAATTTGAGTCCTCCAAAAGTCACTTGTTTGAGCCGATGCCGATGTGTGAGTGCTCGGATTGTGCCTGAGGAGAATGATCCGTTGTATCCGATTCGTTTTCCTGAATTCGCCGAAGACTTTCGGCTAACAAATATTGGTATACCTTTCAGAACTTCTTCTCTAAAGAAACAGTTGCGACATTGCAAGTTTTTGGCTCATCATGGAAAACTCTTACCGTCAACTATTCACTTTCGAGCTGATACACATGTCATCATCTAATTTCCAGGAACTGGTAGCAACCTTCCCCCTAGGTACCGAATTCTAAGAACTGATTACGTTAATCCCCTAATTCAGGTAGTTTTCGGGGTCGAAAGGTAAGTGATAAAGAAGTTTGATTTGCATTTGCAAATCAGTTGCATTTCTGCCATACTTATGACAACTTCGCTTAACACTGGTAGTAAAGTGAAACAAGATGTTGTGATGGAATATTCTGTTCAAGGTATGTACACTATTATCACGTATTATTGTGCAAAAAAGCATGTATATTTTTGATATAATATAAGTTTGAAAATTTATAAAGAAATCCTGTACAATTCTTCTTAATTGGTAACTTTAAAGGATTGCAACTTTTTGTATCCAAATATATCCATCTAGATTCTTCCGTATGTTATAATTACAAGATTTAGGCATAGATTCATATATATTTTAGATCTCGAAAAGGCCCGCAAATAAAATTATTGCGGTGGTATTTTTGATGAATTATGTGAAACAATAATATTACTGATGCTTCTGTCGAATCTTCAAGAAAACTTAAGATGAAAATCTCGAGCCTTTCCGCAAAATTAAGTGAAAAGTGGACTTCATCTAAGTCTAATAAAGAAATGTTTTAATTAAACATAAAAATTGGTTAGAGGGATCCGGAATAGAGATTAATGTGTATGTAAACCAGCCGTGCTCTTTAACATTATCCGGAGCTCGGTCTGTAGGTGGATTCAAAAAAACATTTGATGATTCATCAACAAATATAAAAAGACGAAGAGTAGAAGATCTCTTAGAAACTCGAGTCACAAATGAGCTAACTACAGCCGCAGAGTTAGTCACTCGGAAGGAGATACATCGAACAGAGGTTAAACAAATAAAACAAGTTAGTGAATGTTCGAAAAAGAAGACGTGTTCTAAACAATGTAGGTAGTTGACGCCGGATGAAGCGTTAACATATTATGTTGACTCCAAATCTACTTGTCACTCCTATAAACAAACAAGGAAGTGGTTAATGAAGGCGGCACATCAAGTGTATCCATAATTTTACAGTTTAGCTAAGTCCAAAGCTTCTTGACAAATACATTTCTTTGACTGAATCTCAAGCTGAAATTAAACGATTTTGAATAAAACGGCTGAACGTTTAGTTGAACCTCAGGCTGGAGTTATTAGAAGTGTGTTACCTCGTCCATATTATACTTTGTTGAGCAAAGGGGGTTGTGAAGGGAGTTCGAGGCATAGTACTTGTAAGCAGAGATTTGAGAACACCAACGCTACAGATGAATTTATGTTCGTGTACTCACAACTGTGATCTGGCAAATCCACGACCTTCATCAAGTTTTTTTTTTCCAAAGGAGACAATTGAGTTGAGAGGATTAGCGTGAAAGAAGATTACTGCAAGGCCAGCGGAAATTGTGCAGTTGATTGTTCCACGAAAGTGTTAATTTGCAGGGTAAATAACCTCCAAATTATTTTTTTCGGACTTGGTGTTTTTAATATGCATAGCAGAACATATTGGAGAAAAGAAGGATAAAAATATTATTTTATTACTTACTACTTTTGAATTTTATCTGGTTCGGCCATAAATATTTCGTAATTCGTTAAAAAAAACTATGAACATAAGTCCGGTAGCTTGTGAATGAATCTTATTTTTCGTCTCTTCATTTCATGTATAAAATGTTTTTTACCCAAAAATAGCGTCTAAAAATGATAACTGACAGCTGCTAGGGCTTTATACACCAAATATTTTTAATGGTGCTTGAAGGGTAAGGGGAAAGCAGATCTGACAAGCTCCGATGTTAATGCACTACGTGAATAAAGCGAGCGTTTCTTGCACCTGAACAGCTTTGAGCTGCTTCGGTCAATGAGTCGAGGGCAGTAAATATTTTTTCTACATATTACGAAAATATGACATAACAGGACCTTCGGGGCGAATTATGTACTTTAACTCAAACTCTCGAAAACTTACGTAACAAAAATGGCGAATAATACTCTTATTTCGGTTTATTTTATTTAGTTTTTTGTAAAGGTAATATGATAATAAGTAATCTTGATTTTGAACTTTGTTTCAAGCAATTAGAAATAACTAAAGTATTTGGTCTGGTTTTCATTCCCTGTAGCAATGGGTAATTATTACAAATGATGCATGTTTTCCGAAAAGGCGAAATTTACATTACACTGAAACATTTCTTAAGAAATCTATAATAGAAAATGTGAATTTTTGTCACAAACTATTCGAGAATGCCCTTAAGTTCTAGTTTTAAAATAGACAACAAAAAATTACAAAGCCTCTGTATAATATTTTTTTCATTTACATAGCACATTTGCCATTTACATGGTTTTAAATACATTATTATTCGTTATAGTTTAAAAAAATTTGGAGAAATATTTAGAATTTTAAATCAGTTTCAAGAAGCAAATCTAAATCAATATTGTTCGGTAAAATCGCTTACGTCATAAAAAATATATGTCTGAGTATTTATAATTTGCATAGATAATTAAAACAAATAGGCTGTTATCATCCTACATACTTACAACAAATATGGTTTGGCAATATTTTTTTTATATTAGAAGTCTTAAATATTTAAAATATTTACTGCAGCCTATTTACAGGGATGCAAAAATGCTCCAACAATCAAACCTGGCTTGGGGCAAATTTCGGGCAGTCGGGGAAATTTTTGGAGAATGGAGCATGAATAACAAAGTAGCTTTGATTTGATTAATTTATATTCGTTGTTTAATTGCGTGATATAAACGGAAAAGTCCATTTTGGAAAATAGCGAATTGTCACTGTTAATTCCTTGTGTCAAAACTGATGAAGATCGATTAAAAGCTTCGAACATACCCCTGCAGAATTAGCATAATGGCTGTATTTTTTTGAGTAAGTTATCACTGATCAAAGTGAACAAAGTGAAACTGATAACTTCATGTTCTTTTGAATATGCATTTACTTGTCATTGGATCGAAGTGATCATGATTACTTCAAGTGACAGAACTGAAAGTGATAATTACTCAAAAGAATATACCTACAGAACTAGGGCCCGGTTGTTTGAACGCTGAATAACGTAATAGTATTTTTATTTATATTTGAAAAAGTGTTGATAAACAGTAGATATTTAATTTCTTGGTACACACATACCGATTTTACACTATTCTTTTCTAATTGCATTATTCAAACGAGTGATGATGTTGATAATCGGTACGTCAATTTTAGAATACATAAAATTATGAATATATGGTTGCCTAAATTATTAGTATTGCTATTTTCAATACGTAAACAATATTTACCAATAAAAATAAGCTTTTAAATCCTCTTTTCGTTAATATTAATTGCAAAGTTCGCATTTATAGTAATTTCCAACGCTTAAAAGCACTGAAAAGAGTCACGGCAAACAATTAAACTGAAAGAAAAGATAAGTAAACATGTTTATATCTGTCAAACATCAAAAAAGCCTCTCCCCGACCGACCATAAACAGTCTTCAAACAAATCTATTGTTGTTTAAATCTATAGGGTATGATCGAAGAGTAAAAGACAAGAAAACGTGCATCAAAAATTGCGAAAAAAAGAAAAGTCCAGGGCTAGGATTCTATAAAAGTAAAGGGAAAGAGAACGTCATAATAAGGATCTTCTATCTTTGTTCAGTCTGTAGTAACACATAAGTACGTCATGTCTACGATTTTCCTTTAATTTCTTGTTCTTGGCCGCCAGCTAGCTCAAACTAACAATTAGACTTACTTATATGAATATTAGTAAAGTTAAACACTTCCACCCAGTTGTAACTTTTTATTTATTAACTTTTAAACAATAATTGTTCAAAACTTCTTCAAAATAAAAGTTTAAACTAACGCTTCTTATTATTCGATGCGCCTTTCTCCAAAACCACCTCGTTCTCCTTTCTTCCGAATGCCGGTGGCGCCATCTCTTAGCATCTTATCAAAGATATATTTATAGGGTGATTATACAAGTTTCGACGACAGTCACTGTCCGAAAAGAGAGCAAGAAAGGGAATGTTAAAAAATATTCTCACAGAATCGGGCCTCGGCTGCCTTTTTGTCAACGATTAATAAACAAAATGCTAAATTTTTTTTCTTCTTTTCTTTCATGTACGGTTGTCATTTGAAAAATTAGAAATTTTATTTGTATAGACGAATGATTTTAAAATAAATAAGACGAGAGAGAGAGAGAAGGTTATTAATTATCTTTCTTTTGGTAAGGTGACTTGAATCACTAGAATCTCTATCCTTTAGGGCTTTATCCAAGTAGTTAAAAACGGACCGGGGAGTGGTTGGGGCAAAGGCGCCACCTGTTTTGGGTCCTAACAGGTCCTAACAGTTAGGATAGAGTCCTCTATAAAACAGGAAATTTACTTAATCGAAAAGAAACACCTAAACTTGCAGGAAAAAAAAATGATCTATTAGTTATCTTGTAAATACAGAAAGGGAGAAACGTATTTAAAAATTGAAATAAAATTTGTCAAATATTATTGTTAAGATGAACCGGTTTCACCCTAAAATGGCTCGAAATCGCACGTATTATTGGCCCTAGAAGAACGTGCCTGAACAGGTGATTGTCAAATTTTTGGTTTTTACGATTTGGTAAATAACATGTTTTTAAAAAGATGTTACAGATTTCTTATAAAGCCAATAAACAACTGTATTTAAGCATACAAATGTGTTTTCCAGCACAAATAGATCTATTTATTGTGATTTTACAAGTTTGGCAATTAAATCAAAGAAATTCCTAAATGTAGTTTGCAAAATATGGTAGTAGTACTACTTACATAGAGGAAGAAAATTAACAAGTTCCAAAAATGTGAATCACTTCTCTAATATTTGTTATAAGAACCAAAGAAATGAGCTATATGTGTGTACGATTTTAAATAGTTCCGGTACAGTACGGTGAATTAAAAGTTCATATACATATAATACAACACATAACGGGAGTCACAAGAACTTCAATTCTAGCAGTGGAATAGGTGTGGGTATTTGGAACACTCAGTTGCGGCTTATGGTTAGACTAGACTATGATGCATATCGGGGCAAATATGCTGACTCAAACACCAAGCAAGATGGCCAGAAGGAGGAAATTACCAAGAGCCTATAAACCAGAGTTAAAAAGAAACCAGAAAAAGATGGGAAAAAGAAAAGGCCTGTAACAAAAATATAACTTAGAAAAGGATGCATTATTTGGTTATGAATGAGGTAAGTACAGTTTATTTTGATTTTTGTAAACACATTGATAATTATAGTACTTTAGATAAGACGTGAAAGGAAGGACCTCCAAAAGGGTGTTGTGCGGTCTTTTGTGATAAGAACGGAAAACTGATATTCAGTTATATTCCCAGAAGCAACCAACTTTACAATACCTCCACGCTAATTAGACACAAACTAATTATCACCTAACTTTTTTTGAAATCTGAAATTTTCAAACTGAAAAGTAGTAAAATGCTTCAAAACTTGCTTGCAAAGGAATGTCTTTTCTTATCAAATATTTTTTTTCATGTCAAAAAGCCGCGTAATAAAAATAAAGTTTGTTATTATTCGATTGTCACCTACAAATACATGGTTTTTCATTTTTAGGATGATAAGATTCAAAATAGTTACAAAGTAACTGGCACAGAGAAAGCATAAAAGTGCCTTGAAGCTTTATGGAAGATCCCAAAAGGTTCCAGAGGGCCTTCACTCAAAATCTGTCGGGATTTAAGCGAATTGTAATGCTGCCTAATCGAGAAGGCCATAAGAAGGGTCAGGGAAAATGGTAAATAAACATTTTCTTTAAATTAAACTCAAAATACTGTTTACATTAAGATTCTTTGCCTCAATACTATGCAGAGCAATATTATAATATATTTCCTTACATTTTAGGTACAAAGGGGAAGTCTTAGGAGCCAAACATGATAAAGACAAGGACTGTCAAAACAATTACTATTGATTATTTCATAATTGTGAACTCAACTCCAAATAAAGACATGTTATTGTCAACTTTTACTTTTATTTGTAACTATATTCCCAGGAACAAAAAAAAACACATAAATAATGGAGGAGGTAAGCATAAAATTATTATTTTTAGACAGGATCTGATCATGAAAAATGAAACTTAACATGGTAGAAATGAAGTTTAGCTTTCTGATTATATTCAAATTCATCACTGCCATCGACATCAACACCTTACCAATTGAACAACAGGGATGTGCAGATTTAATTTACCAATTTTAAAAAGTGACTGCAAAAATAGAAAAGCATTTTTACGACTGTGAAGATGGTTTTTGAAAACATCGACGGTCTCTTTCTTCATGAATGGGAACAAAAAATCATTGGGTGCCAAATCGAGACTGTATGGAGCATGACCCATCAATTTGAGTCCTCCAAAAGTCACTTGTTTGAGCCGATGCCGATGTGTGAGTGCTCGGATTGTGCCTGTGGAGAATGATCCGTTGTATCCGATTCGTTTTTCTGAATTCACCGAAGACTTTCGGCTAACAAATATTTGTATACCTTTCAGAACTTCTTCTCTAAAGAAACAGTTGCGACATTGCAAGTTTTTGGCTCATGGAAAACTCTTACCGTCAACTATTCACTTTCGAGCTGATACACATGTCATCATCTAATTTCCAGGAACTGGTAGCAACCTTCCCCCTAGGTACCGAATTCTAAGAACTGATTACGTTAATCCCCTAATTCAGGTAGTTTTCGGGGTCGAAAGGTAAGTGATAAAGAAGTTTGATTTGCATTTGCAAATCAGTTGCATTTCTGCCATACTTATGACAACTTCGCTTAACACTGGTAGTAAAGTGAAACAAGATGTTGTGATGGAATATTCTGTTCAAGGTATGTACACTATTATCACGTATTATTGTGCAAAAAAGCATATATATTTTTGATATAATATAAGTTTGAAAATTTATAAAGAAATCCTGTACATTTCTTCTTAATTGGTAACTTTAAAGGATTGCAACTTTTTGTATCCAAATATATCCATCTAGATTCTTCCGTATGTTATAATTACAAGATTTAGGCATAGATTCATATATATTTTAGATCCCGAAAAGGCCCGCAAATAAAATTATTGCGGTGGTATTTTTGATGAATTATGTGAAACCATAATATTACTGATGCTTCTGTCGAATCTTCAAGAAAACTTAAGATGAAAATCTCGAGCCTTTCCGCAAAATTAAGTGGAAAGTGGACTTCATCTAAGTCTAATAAAGAAATGTTTTAATTAAACATAAAAATTGGTTAGAGGGATCCGGAATAGAGATTAATGTGTATGTAAACCAGCCGTGCTCTTTAACATTATCCGGAGCTCGGTCTGTAGGTGGATTCAAAAAAACATTTGATGATTCATCAACAAATATAAAAAGACGAAGAGTAGAAGATCTCTTAGAAACTCGAGGCACAAATGAGCTAACTACAGCCGCAGAGTTAGTCACTCGGAAGGAGATACATCGAACAGAGGTTAAACAAATAAAACAAGTTAGTGAATGTTCGAAAAAGAAGACGTGTTCTAAACAATGTAGGTAGTTGACGCCGGATGAAGCGTTAACATATTATGTTGACTCCAAATCTACTTGTCACTCCTATAAACAAACAAGGAAGTGGTCAATTAAAGCGGCAGATCAAGTGTACCCATAATTTTACAGTTTAGCTAGGTCCAAAGCTTCTTGACAAATACATTTCTTTGACTGAATCTCAAGCTGAAATTAAACGATTTTGAATAAAACGGCTGAACGTTTAGTTGAACCTCAGGCTGGAGTTATTAGAAGTGTGTTACCTCGTCCATATTATACGTTGTTGAGCAAAGGGGGTTGTGAAGGGAGTTCGAGGCATAGTACTTGTAAGCAGAGATTTGAGAACACCAACGCTACAGATGAATTTATGTTCGTGTACTCACAACTGTGATCTGGCAAATCCACGACCTTCATCAAGTTTTTTTCCAAAGGAGATAATTGAGTTTACGAAAGAAAAACTTCTAAAATTTTAGATGAAATTGGTCGGCTGCTTCCAACATTATGCAACCTTGATGGATCTCAAATTTCTGTAAAACACGATTCGTTGACGATGACTGATGGTAAAGTGTGTAACGCTATGACAGACACACGTTCAACGCATAAATGTAATATTTGTGATACCATTCCCTCTACTATGAACGAGGAGTCGAGGAACTATCCCAGCAACGAAGAACGATTTGGATTTGGTTTATCTACTTTACATGTATAGATGTGCATTTTTCAATGGATGCTTCATATGCTAGCGCTTAGAAATAAATAAGTGGCACATCAGAGAAGACAACGATAAAGCATTTAAAAGTCGCATGAGTATCATAGTCGATAAACCAAAACCTGACTATAGCAACACGAATGTTGGAAACCACAGCTTGTAGATTTTTTCAAATGCTGAATTGAACACCGAAATTATAGGATTGGACGTAATCCTTCTTCGAAGATTTCATATCATTTTAAGAACTTTGTCATCTGGATATGACATAAATTGTTTGGAATTTGAAAAGTTTTGCGTTGAAACAAGAAAATTATACCTTGACCTGTATTCGTGGTATTGAATGCCGGTTACTGTTCATAAGATCCTTGTACATAGTGTGAAAGTCATTATGTCTTGTCTTCTTTCGGTTAGGTAGCTTTCTGAAAAAGCCCAAGAGGAAAGGAGTAAAGATTGTCGTAGATTCCGTAAACGACATACCAGGAAGCGGTCACGCATTACCACGAATGCAGATCTTTTGAGAATGCTTGTAATTACGTCCGATCCTGTAATCAACACTTTTAGAGGATTAGCGTGAAAGAAGATTACTGCAAGGCCAGCGGAAATTGTGCAGTTGATTGTTCCACGAAAGTGTTAATTTGCAGAGTAAATAACCTCCAAATTATTTTTTTCGGACTTGGTGTTTTTAATATGCATAGCAGAACATATTGGAGAAAAAAAGGATAAAAATATTATTTTATTACTTACTACTTGTGAATTTTATCTGGTTCGGCCATAAATATTTCGTAATTCGTTAAAAAAAAACTATGAACATAAGTCCGGTAGCTTGTGAATGAATCTTATTTTTCGTCTCTTCATTTCATGTATAAAATGTTTTTTACCCAAAAATAGCGTCTAAAAATGATAACTGACAGCTGCTAGGGCTTTATACACCAAATATTTTTAATGGTGCTTGAAGGGTAAGGGGAAAGCAGATCTGACAAGCTCCGATGTTAATGCACTACGTGAATAAAGCGAGCGTTTCTTGCACCTGAACAGCTTTGAGCTGCTTCGGTCAGTGAGTCGAGGGCAGTAAATATTTTTTCTACATATTACGAAAATATGACCAGGGCTGTCAATTTGCCAGTAATTCCTGGCATTTGCCAGGAATAATTAGCTGTGCCAGTAATTTTGCCAGGAATACTATCATGCCAGGGATTTGCCAGGAATAGTCTTGTACTCAGAAATTGATAAAATATTAAGGCGAAATGTACATACAATTGATGGCAAGTGTATGAAAATCGATAAGATGTCCCATTTTTAAAATTAAATCTCTTTATTATCTCTTTTTGCTTCTCACATGTAGTTATTTTTTGATTTTATGATTTTGCAGTCTAAAATTTAAAGGATGGACAATCTTATTATCATCTGTCTTTCTCTAATATTCAGTTTAATTGAGCAATATCAGCTTTTTCTTTTCACACGCATTTTGCCAGGAATTGCCAGGAATAAATACAAAACTTGCAAGTATTTTTCTGTGGAACATTTGACAGCACTGAATATGACATAACAGGACCTTCGGGGCGAATTATGTACTTTAACTCAAACTCTCGAAAACGTACGTAACAAAAATGGCGAATAATACTCTTATTTCGGTTTATTTTATTTAGTTTTTTGTAAAGGTAATATGATAATAAGTAATCTTGATTTTTAACTTTGTATCAAGCAATTAGAAATAACTAAAGTATTTGGTCTGGTTTTCATTCCCTGTAGCAATGGGTAATTATTACAAATGATGCATGTTTTCCGAAAAGGCGAAATTTACATTACACTGAAACATTTCTTAAGAAATCTATAATAGAAAATGTGAATTTTTGTCACAAACTATTCGAGAATGCCCTTAAGTTCTAATTTTAAAATAGACAACAAAAAATTACAAAGCCTCTGTATAATATTTTTTTCATTTACATAGCATATTTGCCATTTACATGGTTTTAAATACATTATAATTCGTTATAGTTTAAAAAAATTTGGAGAAATATTTAGAATTTTAAATGTTTCAAGAAGCAAATCTAAATCAATATTGTTCGGTAAAATCGCTTACGTCATAAAAAATATATGTTTGAGTATTTATAATTTGCATAGATAATTAAAACAAATAGGCTGTTATCATCCTACATACTTACAACAAATATGGTTTGGCAATATTTTTTTTATATTAGAAGTCTTAAATATTTAAAATATTTACTGCAGCCTATTTACAGGGATGCAAAAATGCTCCAACAATCAAACCTGGCTTGGGGCAAATTTCGGGCAGTCGGGGAAATTTTTGGAGAATGGAGCATGAATAACAAAGTAGCTTTGATTTGATTAATTTATATTCGTTGTTTAATTGCGTGATATAAACGGAAAAGTCCATTTTGGAAAATAGCGAATTGTCACTGTTAATTCCTTGTGTCAAAACTGATGAAGATCGATTAAAAGCTTCGAACATACCCCTGCAGAATTAGCATAATGGCTGTATTTTTTTGAGTAAGTTATCACTGATCAAAGTGAACAAAGTGAAACTGATAACTTCATGTTCTTTTGAATATGCATTTACTTGTCATTGGATCGAAGTGATCATGATTACTTCAAGTGACAGAACTGAAAGTGATAATTACTCAAAAGAATATACCTACAGAACTAGGGCCCGGTTGTTTGAACGCTGAATAACGTAATAGTATTTTTATTTATATTTGAAAAAGTGTTGATAAACAGTAGATATTTAATTTCTTGGTACACACATACCGATTTTACACTATTCTTTTCTAATTGCATTATTCAAACGAGTGATGATGATAATCGGTAGGTCAATTTTAGAATACATAAAATTATGAATATATGGTTGCCTAAATTATTAGTATTGCTATTTTCAATACGTAAACAATATTTACCAATAAAAATAAGCTTTTAAATCCTCTTTTTGTTAATATTAATTGCAAAGTTCGCATTTATAGTAATTTCTAACGCTTAAAAGCACTGTAAAGAGTCACGGCAAACAATTAAACTGAAAGAAAAGATAAGTAAACATGTTTATATCTGTCAAACATCAAGAAAGCCTCTCCTCCACCGACCATAAACAGCCTTCAAACAAATCTATTGTTGTTTAAATCTATAGGGTATGATCGAAGAGTAAAAGACAAGAAAACGTGCATCAAAAATTGCGAAAAAAAGAAAAGTCCAGGGCTAGGATTCTATAAAAGTAAAGGGAAAGAGAACGTCATAATAAGGATCTTGTATCTTTGTTCAGTCTGTAGTAACACATAAGTATGTCATGTCTACGATTTTCCTTTAATTTCTTGTTCTTGGGCGCCAGCTAGCTCAAACTAACAATTAGACTTACTTATATGAATATTAGTAAAGTTAAACACTTCCACCCAGTTGTAACTTTTTGTTTATTAACTTTTAAACAATAATTGTTCAAAACTTCTTCAAAATAAAAGTTTAAACTAACGCTTCTTATTATTCGATGCGCCTTTCTCCAAAACCACTTCGTTCTCCTTTCTTCCGAATGCCGGTGGCGCCAATTCTTAGCATCTTATCAAAGATATATTTATAGGGTGATTATACAAGTTTCGACGACAGTCACTGTCCGAAAAGAGAGCAAGAAAGGGAATGTTAAAAAATATTCTCACAGAATCGGGCCTCGGCTGCCTTTTTGTCAACGATAAATAAACAAAATGCTAAATTTTTTTTCTTCTTTTCCTTCATGAACGGTTGTCATTTGAAAAATTAGAAATTTTATTTGTATAGACGAATGATTTTAAAATAAATAAGACGAGAGAGAGAGAAGGTTATTAATTATCTTTCTTTTGGTAAGGTGACTTGAATCACTAGAATCTCTATCCTTTAGGGCTTTATCCAAGTAGTTAAAAACGGACCGGGGAGTGGTTGGGGCAAAGGCGCCACCTGTTTTGGGTCCTAACAGTTAGGATAGAGTCCGTTCAACTCTATAAAACAGGAAATTTACTTAATCGAAAAGAAACACCTAAACTTGCAGGAAAAAAAACGATCTACTAGTTATCTTGTAAATACAGAAAGGGAGAAACGTATTTAAAAATTGAAATAAAATTTGTCAAATATTATTGTTAAGATGAACCGGTTTCACCCTAAAATGGCTCGAAATCGCACGTATTATTGGCCCTAGAAGAACGTGCCTGAACAGGTGATTGTCAAATTTTTGGTTTTTACGATTTGGTAAATAACATGTTTTTAAAAAGATGTTACAGATTTCTTATAAAGCCAATAAACAACTGTATTTAAGCACACAAATGTGTTTTCCAGCACAAATAGATCTATTTATTGTGATTTTACAAGTTTGGCAATTAAATCAAAGAAATTCCTAAATGTAGTTTGCAAAATATGGTAGTAGTGATAATGATAATGGTTTATTAACGGCAATAAATCATACAAAATTCCATTTTATATATAATACGTCAAATAAGAATAAAAAATCTAAAACGAAACAATCACAAAATATCACAAGTCACATCAGTAATAAAAGAATAACAATTAACTAAAACAATAATACTGTCACTACAGTCTATTATGTATAAAATTCAATTATTTAAAAATTCTTTAATACAACCTTTAAATGAGTTCAGAGAGAGTATAAATGGGTAGTACTACTTACATAGAGGAAGAAAATTAACAAGTTCCAAAAATGTGAATCACTTCTCTAATATTTGTTATAAGAACCAAAGAAATAAGCTATATGTGTGTAAGATTTTAAATAGTTCCGGTACAGTACGGTGAATTAAAAGTTCATATACATATAATACAACACATAACGGGAGTCACAAGAACTTCAATTCTAGCAGTGGAATAGGTTTGGGTATTTGGAACACTCAGTTGCGGCTTATGGTTAGACTAGACTATGATGCATATCGGGGCAAATATGCTGACTCAAACACCAAGCAAGATGGCCAGAAGGAGGAAATTACCAAGAGCCTATAAACCAGAGTTAAAAAGAAACCAGAAAAAGATGGGAAAAAGAAAAGGCCTGTAACAAAAATATAACTTAGAAAAGGATACATTATTTGGTTATGAATGAGGTAAGTACAGTTTATTTTGATTTTTGTAAACACATTGATAATTATAGTACTTTAGATAAGACGTGAAAGGAAGGACCTCCAAAAGGGTGTTGTGCGGTCTTTTGTGATAAGAACGGAAAACTGATATTCAGTTATATTCCCAGAAGCAACCAACTTTACAATACCTCCACGCTAATTAGACACAAACTAATTATCACCTAACTTTTTTTGAAATCTGAAATTTTCAAACTGAAAAGTAGCAAAATGCTTCAAATCTTGCTTGCAAAGGAATGTCTTTTCTTATAAAATATTTTTTTTCATGTCAAAAAACCGTGTAGTAAAAATAAAGTTTGTTATTATTCGATTGTCGCCTACAAATACATGGTTTTGCGTTTTTAGGATGATAAGATTCAAAATAGTTACAAAGTAACTGGCACAGAGAAAACATAAAAATGCCTTGAAGCTTTATGGAAGATCCCAAAAGGTTCCAGAGGGCCTTCACTCAAAATCTGTCGGGATTTAAGCGAATTGTAATGCTGCCTAATCGAGAAGGCCATAAGAAGGGTCAGGGAAAATAGTAAATAAACATTTTCTTTAAATTAAACTCAAAATACTGTTTAAATTAAGATTCTTTGCCTCAATACTATGCAGAGCAATATTATAATATATTTCCTTACATTTTAGGTACAAAGGGGAAGTCTTAGGAGCCAAACATGATAAAGACAAGGACTGTCAAAACAATTACTATTGATTATTTCATAATTGTGAACTCAACTCCAAATAAAGACATGTTATTGTCAACTTTTACTTTTATTTGTAACTATATTCCGAGCAACAAAAAAAACACTTTAATAATGGAGGAGGTAAGCATAAAATTATTATTTTTAGACAGGATCTGATCATGAAAAATGAAACAACATGGTAGAAATGAAGTTTAGCCTTCTTATTATATTCATATTCATCACTGCCATCAACATCAACACCTTACCAATTGAACTACAGGGATGTGCAGATTTAATTTACCAATTTCAAAAAGTGACTGCAAAAATAGAAAAGCATTTTTACGACTGTGAAGATGGTTTTTGAAAACATCGACGGTCTCTTTCTTCATGAATGGGAACAAAAAATCATTGGGTGCCTAATCGAGACTGTACGGAGCATGACCCATCAATTTGAGTCCTCCAAAAGTCACTTGTTTGAGCCGATGCTGATGTGTGAGTGCTCGGATTGTGCCTGTGGAGAATGATCCTTTGTATCCGATTCGTTTTCCTGAATTTCCCGAAGACTTTCGGCTAACAAATATTTGTATACCTTTCAGAACTTCTTCTCTAAAGGAACAGTTGCGACATTGCAAGTTTTTGGCTCATCATGGAAAACTCTTACCGTCAACTATTCACTTTCGAGCTGATACATATGTCATGATCTAATTTCCAGGAACTGGTAGCAACCTTCCCCCTAGGTACCGAATTCTAAGAACTGATTACGTTAATCCCCTAATTCAGGTAGTTTTCGGGGTCGAAAGGTAAGTGATAAAGAAGTTTGATTTGCATTTGCAAATCAGTTGCATTTCTGCCATACTTATGACAACATCGCTTAACACTGGTAGTAAAGTGAAACAAGATTTTGTGATGGAATATTCTGTTCAAGGTATGTACACTGTTATGACGTATTATTGTGCAAAAAAGCATGTATATTTTTGATATAATATAAGTTTGAAAATTTATAAAGAAATCCTGTACATTTCTCCTTAATTGGTAACTTTAAAGGATTGCAACTTTTTGTATCCAAATATATCCATCTAGATTCTTCCGTATGTTATTATTACAACATTTAGGCATAGATTCATATATATTTTAGATCCCGAAAAGGCCCGCAAATAAAATTATTGATTTTTTTCGAAGAATAGCTGGAACATGCGAAAAGTGAAAGAAGCGGTGGTATTTTTGATGAATTATGTGAAAACCATAATATTACTGATGCTTCTGTCGAATCTTCAAGAAAACTTAAAATGAAAATCTCGAGCCTTTCCGCAAAATTAAGTGAAAAGTGGACTTTATCTAAGTCTCATAAATAAATGTTTTAATTAAACATAAAAATTGGTTAGAGGGATCCGGAATAGAGATTAATGTGTATGTAAACCAGCCGTGCTCTTTAACATTATCCGGAGCTCGGTCTGTAGGTGGATTCAAAAAAACATTTGATGATTCATCAACAAATATAAAAAGACGAAGAGTAGAAGATCTCTTAGAAACTCGAGGCACAAATGAGCTAACTACAACCGCAGAGTTAGTCACTCGGAAGGAGATACATCGAACAGAGGTTAAACAAATAAAACAAGTTAGTGAATGTTCGAAAAAGAAGACGTGTTCTAAACAATGTAGGTAGTTGACGCCGGATGAAGCGTTAGCATATTATGTTGACTCCAAATCTACTTGTCACTCCTATAAACAAACAAGGAAGTGGTCAATTAAGGCGGCACATCAAGTGTATCCATAATTTTACAGTTTAGCTAGGTCCAAAGCTTCTTGACAAATACATTTCTTTGACTGAATCTCAAGCTGAAATTAAACGATTTTGAATAAAACGGCTGAACGTTTAGTTGAACCTCAGGCTGGAGTTATTAGAAGTGTGTTACCTCGTCCATATTATTATATGCTCAACAACGTATACGTTGTTGAGCAAAGGGGGTTGTGAAGGGAGTTCAAGGCATAGTACTTGTAAGCAGAGATTTGAGAACACCAACGCTACAGATGAATTTATGTTCGTGTACTCACAACTGTGATCTGGCAAATCCACGACCTTCATCAAGTTTTTTTCCAAAGGAGATAATTGAGTTTACGAAAGAAAAACTTCTAAAATTTTAGATGAAATTGGTCGGCTGCTTCCAACATTATGCAACCTTGATGGATCTCAAATTTCTGTAAAACACGATTCGTTGACGATGACTGATGGTAAAGTGTGTAACGCTATGACAGACACACGTTCAACACATAAATGTTATATTTGTGATACCACTCCCTCTACTGTGAACGAGGAGTCGAGGAACTATCCCAGCAACGAAGAACGATTTGGATTTGGTTTATCTACTTTACATGTATAGATGTGCACTTTTCAATGGATGCTTCATATTAGCTAGCGCTTAGAAATAAATAAGTGGCACATCAGAGAAGACAACGATAAAGCATTTAAAAGTCGCATGAGTATCATAGTCGATAAACCAAAACCTGACTATAGCAACACGAATGTTGGAAACCACAGCTTGTAGATTTTTTTCAAATGCTGGATTGAACACCGAAATTATAGGATTGGACGTATTCCTTCTTCGAAGATTTCATGTGATTTTAAGAACTTTGTCATCTGGATATGACAAATTGTTTGGAATTTGAAAAGTTTTGGGTTGAAACAAGAAAATTATACCTTGACCTGTATTCGTGGTATTGAATGCCGGTTACTGTTCATAAGATCCCTGTACATAGTGTGAAAGTCATTATGTCTTATCTTCTTTCAGTTGGGCAGCTTTCTGAAGAAGCCCAAGAGGAAAGGAGTAAAGATTGTCGTAGATTCCGTAAACGACATACCAGGAAGCGGTCACGCATTACCACGAATGCAGATCTTTTGAGAATGCTTGTAATTACGTCCGATCCTTTAATCAACACTTTTAGAGGATTAGCGTGAAAAAAGATTACTGCAAGGCCAGCGGAAATTGTGCAGTTGATTGTTCCACCTTCATTACCATCCCAATCATCATCAGTTTTCGAATTTAATGAGGAAGATTATTTATTATCGGACTCTACCAATTGGGATGTTGGGAGTTGCTGCGAGCAAATCTGTTAAAGTGTTAATTTGCAGGGTAAATAACCTCCAAATTATTTTTTTCGGACTTGGTGTTTTTAATATGCATAGCAGAACATATTGGATGTTAAGAAATAGACGGGTTTTGTATTTCAGTGTATGTTTATTAATATCGGCCAAGCGCTTTTGGGTTTTTATTAAAGAGGTTTATTGTTTTAACAGTGTTAATGTACTAGTATATTGAATGTTTTGGTTTTAATTTTAATTTGTGGCAAAGTTTTTTAAAAATTTTTTAATTGTATAAAATTTGTTCTGTGTGGAGGCTACGGCTGGCGACTGCTCTGAAACTGGCAGGGTTAAGGTGTGCCCTTTGACGAGGTCTGAGCCCTGAGGATGGTCTAAGTTAAACCGAAAGCGCTTGGCCGATATTAATAAACATACACTGAAATACAAAACCCGTCTATTTCTTGATTTCTTCGGTGTACAACCATAACTTAACTAACTTATATATTGGATGTTGACTGTATTCAAATAAAAATATAATTTTGTCGCGAATCGGTAGTTTTCACAATAGAAGTCCTAAAAAACATAATATTTTTCTTTATTTTAAAGGAATTTTATTTTTATTTAATAATCAAAATGTAATCATATTTCCTTCTAGTCACGTGACAATGAACATCAATCAAAGAGAATGATGTCACTCCATACCATACTAACGTCATCACTGATACTCCCTCCTGATACAGTTATTCTTTTGAGTCATTATTACTCTCAGTTCTATCATTTGAAGTAATCATGATCACTTCGACCTAATGACAAATAAATGCGTATTCAAAGGAACATGAAGTTATCAGTTTCACTTTTTTCATTGGATCATTTGATAATAATTAATTACCCTAAAGAATACAGCCAACGTCATCGCTGTCACGAACTTGACATATAAATTTTTAGGTTTTATGTCACGTTCTTGATCGCTGCCAACGGATATTTTGCTTGGTTAATATTTTATAATTATTTCCATGTAATTTTTGCAAAATTTGCTTTCTATTCCCTTTGAAAACGATACTAAGAAATTTTCTCATGACGGAAAGTAGATTTATTAAGGCAAATAGTTCAAATTTGTCGAGAATTGATTGTTTTATGGAGGCCAATTTCTTCGCAACAAACAGTAACTTCTGCTCTGCTGAATTAAAAAATATAATGACCTCCATGTAAGTAATTAATCAAGGATTGTTATTTCCACAACGGATAATGAATACATAATAGTTATCATAGGTATTTAGAGGCTCAAAACTAAAGTGAAACGAGTAATGCCGAGCTAGTTGAAGCCACATTATACCTATTCAGGTGTTTTAATTGTATTACATGTACACTGAGGCACCACACAACACTTAAAATAACTTAGAACTCATTTTTTATCACAAAAATTACGAAAAAAAAAAAATTATATATTCTTGTCAGTTACCAGCCTGACCTCATAGCGGCCAATTGACAAGTATTGGCGTTTTGGAGGGAAATTTGAAATTGAATTTAATTTTATGATTTTTAAAGTATTAGTTGTATTAAAAAAATAATTTTAAATATTTTCGGCTACATTAGGTACTTATACATGCTTGTAAACACTCCCAAAAATAGTCAACATTCCAATTGGGATAGTAATGACGAGGAGTCATCTGATGACGATAATTAATTTTTTTGTAGTTAACTTTTTTATCGTAATTAATTCAATATACCTTGTCTTATTATGTAGTTGTAGTTATAGTCGTTATTTTAATTGCCTTAGTTATTTAATGTACATTTAATATTATAAATAATTGTTGACTGATTTTATTTGTGTAAATATAGAAATTTAAAATAAATACATACTGAGCAATTCCTTACATATTAATGATTTTTAATTTTACTTACCCTTCTTTATAAATAAAAAACAATACATTCGGGCATTACAGGCATAACGAGTAAGTAAATATAACTAATTATAGAGCAATCACCCACATTTCACAGTGTCAATGTTGACCAGACGTGTCAAGTGGTGTGACTATCACCAGATCACACATTACAGTACCTACCTACACATATTTCCAGTACTTTTCTCTTAAAATAGCGTAATATACCTCCAATATACATAAACAATTAAAATAAGTAAAAAATATTTTTTCCCGCTAGCTAGTACTCGACGAGACATTGTGGCGCCGCACTAAATTACTGTTTCAAACGGCTTTGGCTTTTATTTCGTTTTATTTTGTTGTTATTAAATGGCAATATTTAATTTTCTAACATTTGTTTTTATATTAAAAATATCTTAATAAAATAATATTTCGTCTATGCGTCTTATCTGTTCAACACATTGCGACCCCCCATATTCCTGAATCCGATAGGTTCCTCTGTTTAACAGAACTATTTAATTCGATTACTATAAACATATGTCCTTATATATGGTCAAAATAAAACACATTTTTTGGATGGAAGTTCATGTACTTCATAGTTTATATGACATGGAATGTTACAATGCAATGTTTGTAATTATTCAGAAGTCTTTGTCTACTGACTACTAACATTTCCAAATGTCGGGTTCCTAATTTACGGTCATTTAAAGCTTAATTCATAACCGATTACAAAAAATTAACACTAAACATAAAACCTACAGCAAAATTTTTCCTTAAATTAACGCTAAAAGATGTTGAACGCCAATTTTAACTACTCACGGAATATCGGCTGTTTAATGCCAGAAAAATTGTCATTTATTTGTAATTTGTATTAATATTTCTTACATATGACATCCACTTATGGTACAATAAGAAATTTATCTACCAAAGCTTTTCATTGTCATTTTCCGAACTGAAAACAATTTAGCTGACTTGTTTTATGCTACTTATATTAACAATCAAGTGTAGATACTGCTATCAGGCGCAAAAAGAAGCTAGTCTAGCTAGCAGGAAAAGTTTGCGTTCTTGAGGATTCCACAATATTCCATGACTAGCTTTCCTATTAATGTTAGAATAAAAAACTTTTTACTAACAAGAATTAATTTTAAACCTTAAAACTTTCATTCTAAAACTAGATACCTTATGATTTTTATCTTGGCTAGTCTTTTTAAAAACTTTAAAAAATATTTCAATATATATAAATAAATTGAAGTACATATAGCAAAAATAGGATTTTTTACAAAGTACCCAAAAATATATGGCACAAATAATTCCATCGAAATTTTTAAATTACTTAAAGGAAGAGTCTAACGTCCCGAAATGGAGTGAATGTCTCATACCGAGTAATATTGTCATTCAAAAGCGCATTATATTAATTGCAAATTTGGAATTAAAAGACAATTTGTTTAGCTAGTTAGAATTATTTTACATACGTTTACTTATAACGGCACAATTTACTTTAAAAATGGGCATTTGAACACATCACTCGGGACTAGATATTGCTTTCGCATTGGAACGCTAGAAGAAGTTCTACTTAAAATATGAACGTTTCACATTTCACTTAAAAATAGCCTTATTACAATTTTATTTATATTTTATCCACATTACCTAAATATTACTAAAGGTTTCTAAGTTTAAATAAAATAAAACAAATGGTGTCAATGGAATCCTTACAAGCAATGGCACAGCCAAGATTTATCAAGCCTCTTCCTTTCCTGAATCGTTACCCGTATTTATAAAATAAATATAATAATTATTGAGGCAAAATATAAAAAACCTAAAAATTTGAGGGAAAGATTTTTGGCTGCGCCACTGATTTAAAATTATAAAAAAAAGTGACGGTGCATTATAACTAAATAAAATATGAAGAACAATTTTATATAAATTAAAGATATATGGTAAGATCGATAATAATTATTTGATCCTATATTACTTATATTTTGATCATGCTTTTCATAAATAGACTGATATAGAGATCCTTTAGACGATAAGGGCTACATCATTCTAGAAATTGGTATAAACATTTTACTAGGTTGCAAGAATAAAAACCTATATTTAAATACTCAAACTAAGAACTTTTATTTGAAATAAGGGGCGATGTCCTGTTGTAATTGTAAAAAAAGGGTTTGATGCATTCTCTTGAAAATAAACTGTAGAAATTTTAAGTTGAATCCATAAAAATGATCTAGATCAGTAGCATGTCCTCCCCTCCCCAGCCTTACCTACCATAATACACCCCACAGGTTGATAATTGTTGGACTAAGTCATAAGCTTAACCAGTGTTCCCTCTTGCGCAAATATTCGAAGCAGGTAGAGTCAACAACCAGGTGTACCCAAGACGAAAGGTGTTGCTTGTAACTGTCTAGATGAAATTCTTTCATAATCTTTAGAATTTACTTAATTTATTGAATACAATTGTGTATTGTGCATTTGTAGAACAGCGTTCTTCATATTGGTGACCACGTGGAATATAACTTCTACAGCCTAGATGATCTTGGAAGCCAAATTGTTTTCTACTCATATCGTTGTTCACTAGCTTCAAAATGCTTCCATTTTTAAGAATAGTTTTAGAAAGGAGCCTATGTAACCGATCGACTTAAAGTCTGTTCACATTTTGCGTTTATTATCTCGGCAGCTATGCTTTGAGTATTTTTCTGTAATATAAATATTGTTAAACATTCTTGTAAGACGTTGAACTCTTTCATCATTAAATAATTTAACAAATTCTGCAGGAACATCGTTAGAACCTAGGGCTTTTTCACCTTCTAGCAGTGCATTTTCTGTAAGTGTCTCCCTTGCAGTTATAGATACTAGTAATTCCTCTGGTGCTTTTTTTCTGTAATGATGTAACAATTGAATGATATAATTGTTTCAAGTATTTACTTTTATTTGTTTATCAATAATATCTCTACCATGATCATTTTTTTTTATAAAAGTACACCCGGTGGTCTTCGGTTTATATAATACAGCGGCTTTCATTACAATTTTCTGTAATGATTGTTTCTATTCGAAAAGAGAGTTATTATAGAAGCTTTTAGTTGTGGAAAGACATAGAATAATTTTAATAACCCTTTTATATAAAAAATATTAAATTTAAGATGCTTAGGCCAAATCGGGAATTGTATAACCAACATGGGATGGTTAATGCCCTCTACGAACGAAATACCAAAACATAATTTTCTTAATCAAAAACCTTTACGCTATTGACCTCCCGGATGCACTGATGTGAGAGCTCTAAAACAAGAGGCCTGATCTGATCTGTTAGACATAGAAGCTTTTTCGGAGTCCTGAAGTTGTGTTTGTGGTATTGGTAAACTCCAATAACCTGTAGTTTTTTTTTATCACTAAAACTGCAAAAGTTTAAGAAGATCGACCAGTTTTCAAGAGTACCTATGTCACAGTGAGTTTTATCTGCATGTTTATAGAATAGCTACTAACTAATATAGCAGTAAATCGTGGGCAAAATAGTCACACTCTACCAAAATATTTCGTTAACAGGAGTACACGATCAAATTCTGCCACACCTGTTCATAATGCACCATATTGGCGCTCCGTACATCAAGATCAATATTACAAGGACTTCGTAGATTCTGACATTTGTCCTAAGTTTGCTTCTGTGGTCTAGGAAGCTAAAAACGGCTCTCAGTTGCCTGTTGAATTTTTAGATGGTGTCATTTATATTTTTGCTTTTTATGAATTATTAATCCTAACTACTTGACTTTAAGCTCCCAGTTTATTTGTAAGCATGCTACTGTTAATTGCTGCACTGGGAGTCAAAAAAGTGACTTAAAAGGGATTATAATCATATCCAGTGTTAGCGCTGGTATAAGTCTTCACCGATTGTTTATATATCTCTTAATGATTAGAACATAATCCATCTGATTCTTAACTATGTGATTAGAGTCAATCATAGATGATTTCCATTTACACATTGTTGAAATTATATATTGTACAATAAAATAACAGATCAAAAAATGCGGTAAAATAACTCCTTTTTTAACTGATAACTGGACATAACCCCTTAATAAAAACATATAAATATTCTTATTCTACATATAGGAATTATAAATAATTGTGTAATCATAGAATAAGATATATAAATACATAAAAACAATAACTGTAAGAAGATTTGATTTTGTTAAAATTCGGATTTACTTATAGCATATTTTTCACTTCAAACAAATTTATTGGTGTTAGTAGAATAAAAACTGGTGATATGCAGTTTCAGAGTATTTCTAAAAGTAAAGATTTATATTAACAATGGCAGACTTTGTTTTGTCTTTGGTGCATTAATTGTTGAGCAATTATAGACAGTGTAAATTTTTAACAGTACCTAACGATGATGTTTGATACTAAACAGTGAAAAACTTCATGAATTTAAAAATAAAACTAAAAAAAATAACAAAATTATACATATTACTAGATTACGTTTGATTGCAAAACGTTTACTAGTTCCTTTTTCTTCTTTTTTTGGGTCTTCCAAGAACTTAAACGTGTGTCCCATCCAACGAATGAACCTTATTTAGTCTATCCTTATTAGTTCCTTCAATTTGCACCTTAGCATCACGCTTTCCCAGCGGACTCCTCAGAGAAAATTTTGTATCTCTTCTCAAAACATGTTTTGGCGAGTGCACTGGAACTAATGCTTCTGACGGTTTCATTTTGAAGTGTTCTGACGTATCGACTGCTGAACTGTCAGCTATAGGTTTGGTTTCTTTTTGGGAACGTTTATGACAGGTTGCAGGAGAGCTTCGTGACCTAAAAGTTATTTTGTATTTATTAGAATTTAAATCAATTTAATTAGAAACATTAATCTTATAACAATCGCTGAAAATTGGTAAAATTGAATGAAAAGTAAAGAGAAATTTTTGACAAAAAAGTTATTGGTTATTTTCACCAGTGACGTGCGCAGAATTATCTCAGTAAATAAAATAATGCTTCTAAAATTTCATTGCCTACGTTGCATTTCCCTCTTACACTTATCACTAGGTTTCCCTGTTATCTTGGATGGTGACATGATACATCCATATGGGTGCTCTTTGTTGTGCCATGTCAGATAATACACATATTAACATAATTTTGATTTATTTTATTTGGTTAAAGATAGTGAGCGGCTAGATTTCAAAAACTATACATTCTACGACTTTGAGATAAGAACTATTTTAAAAAGTTTTACCAAAATTATTCTCACGACAAAATGTTTAAATTCGTAGTTTTGCAATTCAGGGGCTTATTTACCATGCTCTCGACCAAAATCGTTAATTTAAGTATAAAGGGTTGTGAGAAAGAAACGGATTAACCTTTGATATGGAATACCGCTTATTTGATGGAAAATCGCTCGTACCCATAATTTTTTTTTAATATATTCTTTTAGAATAGAAAACATTATACAGGATGTACCACTCGTATCAACTCATATTTGTTTAATGAAATACATTATATATCATTACATTTTTAGATTATACACTAAATTCTAAACACTTTTTAATAAACACGACTTATACTTATCTTCACGGTTTTCGAAATATTTACACTTTAAGTTATAAAACGAAACATAAAAAATATTTTATAAAATATTGAAAATGTATATCAATAACTATCTTGCAGTAGATTAATCGATCAAAAAGTCCCTGTTATGCATTTTGTACTATTTGTGGAGAAATTTCTCGTATTACTTATCGAAAGAAAGCTTATCTGCCGAATCGCATTTAACTTAAATTTTTGGAGTGGTACTATTAAAAAGTCAACCGGGTTAAGGTCGGGCTATCTGGGTGGTCGCTCTAATTACCCTTCGTCTATCCATTCATCTCCCCTAAAAAATTGTATTTAAGTACTTCCTTAGATGAGCAACAATGCGAAGAAGCAGCATCATGTTGAAAAGGCAAATCAGAATCATACCCTCTGGAAACGGAGTGACTAGTACCGGGTTTGAAGAAAATACAGATATTTATTTCCAGAAAGGCATTTATCAAAGAAAATGGTCTGATTACTTTATCTTTTCATTATATTAGGGATGATTTTCTTCGATCCACTGAGCATTTTGCTGCGTCCAGTATTTGTAGTTTTGTTTATTGATCTGACCATTCAAAAAATGACAAATTCCTTGGACAAATCTTGCGTTATTACCTGTTAACTACATCATTATTTTATAGAATTATTGCCGCCATCCAGGAACATTTTCCAATAATTCCTGGAGAAATAGTGCTTTGTGGGGATGCCACAGGAATCTTCCTGTAGTAACAATAATATGTTAATTTTTTTAACTGGAAGGT
This sequence comes from Diaprepes abbreviatus, assembly GCA_034092305.1. NCBI lineage: Eukaryota > Metazoa > Arthropoda > Insecta > Coleoptera > Curculionidae > Diaprepes > Diaprepes abbreviatus. Next base: position 832,338 of record JASJET010000037.1, on the reverse strand, counting down.
TATAAAAAATAAACCTCGATCTCCAATAACATAAAAAAAAAATCGGAAAAAATTATTTACTTTTGGAAAGCAGATCAGATTTCAAGAATAATAGTGAATCGGAAATAACTAGATTGGTCCCAAAATGTATACTGATACCGGTTACAATGGTCTAAACTATCCAAAGGTTCTGAGATATCGGGAAGTGTAATGGATTTTGATCATTCATAAGGAATAAGGTAAAAAACAATATAGTAATCCTCTTCTTAATGTACCTTATTTTCTGAGGACACTGGCGATCACATTTACCCATCTTATTTTATCTATTGCCGTTCTTAATAGTTCAGTAGATGTTATGTATATGCACTGTCAGTGAGTTTTTCAGCAATGAGTTGCGGCGTCTTCCTGATCCTCTTTTATCAATTATTTGTCTGTGAATTATGAGTGGTTATAGTTCATATTTTTGGTTTCTCATAATATGGCACCTAATGCTTTGATGCCAATGATAAAGGACTACTAAAGCAAATATTTACATGGAATAACATGGAAAGAACCACCGAGAGAAAGGTAGAGAAAGAACATCGATCAGTGAATGAGGAATAGAGACCTAGAGAAACAGTACTGAATTGATCGAAAGAAATGACGAACGGGTGTCACAAGATAGCGTACAATTTGTTAATGATCGTTTTTTTTTTTAAATCGACCTCGATATAAACTATAATATATTAAGGTTTCTTTTTAAATTAGGTATATTTTTGCTTACCTATTAACTATGGGCTCGGACAATAATCTAGGGACGGTTTTAAATACAGGAGTTTCTGAATGACATGACGCCGAAACAGGTGTATGAGGAGCGGACTGTGATATTGCCATTCGATTGATGGTATTTGAAGTAATGTCTCTGTCAATGGATTTCATTGATTTCATATTATCTAAATTCTGAGATCCTAGTTGTCTCATATTGGGTTGAGACCTGAAAAAAAGAGAAATATTTTTGATTAGCACAATATATAAAAAGTATTTTAAAAATCTTGCACCATTTTGTCAGTATAGATTTTTTAAAATGTTTTTTAAGATGTAAAGTTAGAATTATACCTAATGTCCATAATTTCTGTCAGTGACTGATTTTATGCCGGTCATCAAAGCGACGAAGCAGCGGTATAAACATCTCACGCAACTATAAATGATTTAAAACTTTTCATTTGAAGGTTGTAGACAATGTTCAAGATTGACTAAAATGTGGTTATCGGACTTGCATTGTGTTTATTTTTGTTTAGTTTTACGACGTTTCGATTAGGTTGTATCTCTAATTGTTATTAAGTATAAAGTTTTGAGACTGATGCCGTACCATTGTGAACTTAACTCTGTATCTGAAAGCTTAATCCGAACCATATCGCTTCTGTCTCTGACTTTTATATATTTACTTACATAAAATGCTGATAGGTGACAGCAGCTTTGAGTAAGTTCATCATAAGATTTATTTATTTATTTATTTACAAACTCTACAGACATATGTCCAATTACGGAGTAGGAAGGTTTTACAAAATCACTTAATACAAGTACATAACAACAACAAATTACAGGAAAAATAACGACAAATTACAATATTTTCATTATACAATTTACACATAATTATAATAGGAGAATTTAAATAATAGTACGTGCTTCATCCACATACAAAACTACAGGACGTCTTGTTGGGTAAGCCGGTACATACAAATTTATCAAAGCCAGCAAATCGGGGTCGTCAATATTACTATTAATAATTTTATACAAGAATAATAAATATGCCATAGTTCGGCGACTTTCTAATGTCTTTAAGTTTGTATGTTTTCATAATATCGAATTTTGGAATTTGTAGCTGATATGTGCCAGTTTGCTTGTAATACATGTATCTTAATAGTTTATTTTGAACTTTTTCTATGGCATGTTTATGATTAAAGCAATAGGAGTTCCATATAATAGAACAATATTCTAGGGTGGTTCTAACATAGGAAACATAAAGCGTTGAAATGCATTTTAAATTATTAAACTTCTTGCAGTTTCTTACTATAAATCCATACATTTTATATGCTTTGTTAACAATTTCACTGATATGCGTTTTAAAATCAAGTTGTGAATCAAAAACAACACCAAGATCCTGCATCTCACCAACTCGAGACAGAACTTCTCCATTAATTTTATAATCATAATCAATTTTACTTTGTTTTCTTGTGAAGCAGATTACATTACATTTGCTAATATTAAAGTGTAGACCATATTTTAGTGACCAACGATAAATCCTGTTCAAATCATCCTGAAGGTTTTCACAGTGTTGTATATTTTCAATTTTTTTGTATAATTTTCAGTCATCAGCAGACAATAAAGATTTTGAATTATTAATCTCTCTAGTTAAATCATTGATAAATAAAATATTCTGTCTCTGATGTTCGACGTCTTACTGGTGTTTTGCATACTTATAAATCTGCTCTACGTTGTCAAAAAATAATCGGAAAAGTAATTCTTCTTTAGATCGTCTAGAATATTTCATAGATTACAGCATCTTACGAATTTCTGCTGTAAATATGCTCTCAAGATAGTATATTATTTCTGCAGCATTATCTGCGGAGCCGAGTGTGTTACCAGGGAGAGTGAAGACCAACGGTTTGTCAAGGCTTAATTGCCTGGGCACCGGAGGCCTTACTGAATAACTTGAACTGCCAGCAGCCCCGGCTAACCGCATACCAAGGAAAATCAGTAGGACGTTCAATCCGGTGGACTTTTGTCGGTAAGAATCCTATACTACCGTTCACACTTTGTGAAGGTACCTATGCAATGTTTCACCTCCAGGAAAAAAATTGTAAGGGTTAATAAAATTGTGAGGAAATAAATTTAACTTAAAAAGATATTTTGATATTCCCACGAAATGGCATCATTTATTATTTTCTGAAACGCACATGCCACTGTAATTGATTCCACTGACGGCGCACAATTCGCACCCTATATGCGAGCGAGAAATTAGTGACAGAAATTATGGACTTTTTCAGTGAATGTAAAAAAGCTTAATTACATTTTTAATATTCGAAATTTTTCATAGCGTAGAAGCTTCTTCAAATGGTTGAGAGATTCTCTAAGAAATATCTATTTAGCCATGATAAAAACAATTAAGTGTGCGTTGCCTAGTAATGTTTAATAGTGACAATCTTTTTCAACTTGTGTGTTAATTTTCATTTGTTTTATTGTTTTTCGATAAAAAAAAGGGTTTTGAAAAATTGAAACATTGCAGAATCATCAAATTTTTAATAAAGGAGCATAGTTGTTCTAGAAAAGCTCACAAATGAATAACTGTTGTATATGGAACAAGGCTTCATCATACTTTAAAATAAAATATTGAAAAATATGGTCGCGGTCTATACCTACCTTGCGTGCATTTGTTTGTTCCCTCTTGTAGTGTTTCTTCTCACAGGTCCTCCGGAAGTTTTATTTGTTACCCGCATAGAACTATAATTAATAATTTTTCTAGTTATATCGGTTTTGCCTTGAGTTCTCGCTCTTCCTAAAACTGCGCTGCCAGCTAAAAGACAAAAAAACTAAATAGATAATATTCAGAATAAGTATACCGCAAAAGAAATAGGAAATATTAAGTTAATAAAATAACATCAGCGCAATTTAACAGAGATGATGCACTAGGGGAGCAATGGGATACAAGGAACAATTTACTGTTGACTCTGTTATGTGTGACCAAGCCTGTACCAACCGAGGAAACCTTTTTGCTAACCTGGAGAACTAGGATCCAATTGCAAGTGCCATCCAGCGATACCATCGAAACTAATACAATCTCAATACGAAGGACAAATTTCAAGGCGCCCATTGCAATGAAACCACTGTAACGTCGTTTGAACTGCACCAGATATGGCTTTAGTATTAGAAATAACAGTGAAGAGGTAGTAAGATTGAATCACCTTCTATACATGGGTGACCCTAAACTGATGGCTGCTACCAGAAACCAGCTGGAATTCTTCTTCTTCAAATGCATATCCACTAATGGATGTTTGTGATTACAGTTTCCATTTCTTCTCTACTTCTCGCGGTGTGTCAGTGTCTGAATATCGTGCAACCCCGTCCACTGTCTGATATTACGGATCCAGGACATCTTCTTTCTTCCAATTCCTCTCTTGCCCTCGATCTTGCCTTCAATCATCAACTGTACGAATTGGTATCTCTTATTTTGCATGATGTGCCCAAGGTAGACCGTCTTTCTTTTCTTGATTATGTTGAATAGTTCACGTTCTTTCCCACTACGTCATAGAACTTCTTCATTGGTCATTCTCGCTGTCCATGATATCTTAAGGATTCTTCTGTATATCCACATCTCAAAAGCCTCTAATTTATTGATAGCGCTTGTCTTTAATGTCCAACTCTCCACACCATAAAGAAGTATTGACCATACGGAACCATTTATGAACCTCAGTCTTAATTGCAAGTCAAAATCCGAACGCGTAAGCCCTCGCCTGAGTTTTACAAACGCCTGTCGCGCCTGTTCAATGCGACATTTTACTTCATTGTCAGAAGTCCATTCTTCGAATATCCATGTGCCCAGATATTTAAATTTGGTGGGTACTGCGTTGAATCTTATGTTGGCGTTTTGGAATAAATTGGGATTCCTTGAGATAATCATGAATTTGGTTTTCCCTGTATTGATGTTCAAGCCCATTGATTTACTGCGCTCTCCTATTATGTTGATGAGTTTTTGGAGGTCATTTATATTGTCGGCGATTAGAACTGCGTTATCCGCATAACGGATGTTATTAATCCATATTCTGTTAACTTTAATTCCCATTTCAATATCTTCCAAAGCTTCCTGGAAAATTGTTTCCGAATAAAGGTTAAACAGGAGAGGGGACAGCACACACCTTTGTCGCACTCCTCTTCGGATTTGTATCGGGTTGGATACATTATTGTCTGATTTTATCTGCGCGGTTTGACCCCAGTATAAGCTTTCAATACATCGGATGTCTTTCTGATCTATGTCGAGTTTTCTAAGAAGCAGGATTAGTTTATGATGTTGAATACGATCGAATGCTTTCTTGTAATCTATGAAGCATAGGCACACATCTTTTCTCTGATCGTAACAGTTCTGAACAGGCACCTGTGTAGCGACTATCGTTTCTCTCGTACCTAGGCCCCGCCTAAACCCAAACTGTGAGTCGCTTATGTCTCTTTCGCATTTACTATATAATTTTTAGAAATATTTTTAGTGTATGACTCATTAAACTAATGAGTCTATGATCTTCACATTTTCTTGCGTTGGTCTTCTTAGGCAAGGGAATGAAGGTAGAGCATAGCCATTGTTTGGGGTAGCAACCCGTTTCGTAAATAATGTTAAATATTTTATGAAGAGCCTCTTTCATCCAGAAGTTTCAATATCTCAGACGGTATCTCGACTGGCCCAGCTGGAATAAATTCTCAGAATTGTAGAGAAGTTCTCCGGGTATATCGGAATGCAGTTTGGACTTGACAGTGCCATATTTTGAACATCGTTAAAGGAAAGATACAACTGGGAGCGTTGAGATGCAGAAGGTGAAACTATAGCTGCAATGGAAGCGCAACAAACATATACATATCTAGGTATGAAACAGGCTAAAAGAATTGATCATTGCACTGTCAAGGCCGAATTGACAACTGAATTGGTTAGAAGAGTAAGGCGTGTATTACGAACTGACTTAAATAGTAGAAGTTACTCTTTTAGAAATGTGAAATGAAGCAAGACGGACATCGAAAACCTGCAAAGAAAAATATGAACATTCCTAACAAAAGCACACGAACACCATCCTCGTAGTGCTATTAAACGTACATTGATTCTAATACATCAAGGAGGAAGAGGATTGGTGGATATTGGTAAGCAGCTCCACCAACAAATAATAAAATTACGTTCATATTTTCACAGGTTAGCGGACTCTTCCACACTACATTGAGCAATATGCGAGGCAGACGATTCAACGCCGCTACAGCCGAGAGAACAGGATATTGCTTCTCACCATCAAACAGACCAAGAGAAGTTGCAAATCTGGCTAGGAAAGCCACTTCATAGACAGCATCCAAATGAGGTCAATCAGGACAACGTTTCCAAAAACGGAGGGCTTTTTGTTAGCTATCCAACCGATGAAAAACTATCGGAAGTTCGTCATCAGAGATCCCTCAGTAGAAAACGACCAATGTCGGCATGGCTGTCAAACATCAGAGACAATCCAGCACATAACAGGAGGATGTCGAGCGTTTGCCGCAACCGAGTATAAGGAAAGACACGACAGCCGCTAAAATTATCCACCAAGAGTTAGCAGATAAGTTAAATCTATTGCAGGTAGGAAAAGTGCCTTACTACTAATACAACCAGAGTTTAATTGGGACCGAACGGTTGTAACAGATCAGACAGTTTCTCGTAATAGACAAGACATTATATTAACAGATAAAATTTCGAGGCGAACTACACTGATCGACATTGTTGTACCTAACAAAAATCACAATGAACAGCGTCCAAACGATTCGGATAATTTTATCAACAGCAGGAGTGATACCAAAAAACCTCTTGCAGAACATCAAGGGACTGGGTCTTAATGAGCATCTGTATAAACCTATTCAGAAAGCAGTTCACCTTGCAACCGCGCGGACCATCCGAAAGTTTGTAGGAAGTACACAAGACCACGCCACCTAGTACCCGATAACATGCAAAGGGTCCTCACAGAGCATAATACTTTTGGTATCTTTGTACACCTAGTATGAGTATATATATATTGCTTGGAGGGAGTGCAAAATCGTTTGGCTTGAAATCATAATTTAATATTTGTCCAAATCATAAAATTATTCAAAACTTACGTGTATTTCCAGTATGTTTTCTTCTAGTCTGTGCCAGTGCATACACAACCGCCGCCAAAGTGCTATAATTACTAGACTGCCTTTGGAAATTAGGTGGTCTAGTTACTTGTCTGCCAATGACAAAGTAAGTCTCCATTAATCCCTTACCTTTCACATCAATTATACCTCTCTTTTTTAGTTCATAACCTCTTACACCTAACATCTAAAAATATAATTAATTATGTATATTTTCATATTTCATATATTTCACGATATTTTCGCAATTTTGCATGTTCAGGGCGTCCTAATTTAAAAATAGCAGCTGAATATATCACATAAAAAAACTTTCGAATAAAAGTTATTGTGGATTTCGAGGAGGACATTCAACAGTGACATTACATTTAATTTTTGAAACTGACCTTCAGAGTTATAATTATCAACCTTCACTTACATAATTTCGGTGGTCAAGTCTGCTTACTTGACTAGCAATGTCATTTATAATAGATGCACAATTTTTTCTACCCGTTTAAAAAAAAAACACTTACCCTTAAGACCACTCTCGGCATCAAATTCAATATCAACATTGAATGTCCCCTTCGAAACCCAACAAATTTTATTCGAGTCATTTTTTATGAAATTGTTCCACTAAAAAATATTCAGCTGCAACTTTGCAATGGAACACCTTGTATACAAAAATAGAAACTTCCAAACTTTACCTGTGCTGTTTCTTTAGGGACCTGAATATACCCCATAAGACCAGTTGAATCCATTCTAGAAGACAAATTGACAGTATCTCCCCAAATGTCAAACACTGGCTTCCTGGCACCAATAACGCCACATACCAGGGGCCCACAAGAAATTCCTATTCTCAATCCAAAATTGTTAAAGGAATCTTTGTTGATATCTTCAAGCTTGTCTTTCATACATATTGCATAGTCGACAAGAGCACACAAATGTTCTACAGTATCTGTATTTTTATCGGAATCCTACAAATTTCCAACAACTCTAGTATAGATAATCTTTGATTTTGCACTAGTTTAACTAAATTAAATCTTACCTTATGTCTAGGGTTTAGTCCAGAAGCCGCCATATAGGTAGCAGTGGCACTTACAGTCTTTATTTTCTCTAAAGAACTAAATCTATCCTCATCTAAGAGTTCATCAAAATCAGCTGAAAAAAAAAAGGATATTATATTGTTTAACTTTGCTTCTACAAAAATGAGCCATGATATTTTATTCTTTACATGGAAAACCTACCTATGATTTCATTTAACAGTCTTATACATTCAACTCCTTTATTGATTTTTTCCGAATAAAAATCGGTGAAATTTGGGATTGTCGCAAAAAGTACTCCTACTTCTTCTCTATACTGAGCAAAAAGTTCCTAAAAAAATATAAATAAGATGTAAAAAGATCGAGCCTCCTTCAAAAAAAAATGATAAATTTTTTGTATGGAATTGAAATGTTTGAAGTCGGCACCAAATTAATAAAATGCGAAAGAAAATTAGTAATCAAGCAGATTTTAAGTTTACCTCACTATTCCTATCATTAGACAGAAAATGCTGCGCAACGTGATCTGGCAAAATATTCTTCAAAAGTTGGGTATTGTTATGCCGAGTTTCCTCCATGTCAGCTAATTCCCTTTCGGCTTGCTGTTTCCATAAAAAATCAAGTCTTGAGGTGACCTCAACTAATCTAGCATGGTATGCAACCATTAAGAAAAATACCACCAACAGAATAAGCATCTGTGCTGAGAGAGCTGTTACAATTGATGATCTAAAATAACATACTATTAGGTGGAGTTTTATACACTATCCGACAAAAGTGGAGTAACAAAATGCTTTTGTTTCTTTGAATTAGAAAAAATATAGGCTTGAGATCTCTAGCTAATTTTAATGTCATATTTTCCTCACAATCTTAGTAACATTTCACAATATTTTGACCAATATTTATTATAATAAAAATCACAACCTAGTAAAGCAACAAAAATTGTATAAACAAATATTTTTTTAATAAAGTTTTCTTCTTCAAAGAATAAATATAGAGCTAATATTTCAGGCAGAAAAAAGTGTTGAGAAGTTCGTGTCATATAACTTACCCAACAGCGCCATTATTAACGTCATCAAAAATCGGCTTATATGGCACTAAAATCAAAATAGTATAAACTCCGATCATCACCAAGGCTAATAGTAACTTCACCAAATAATACAGTTTTAATGCAGTTGCCAAAGCAATCATACAGAGAACCCAAGTGAAAACGATATACTCAGGGTGCTTGCAAAATTTAGGAGGACCGTCACATCTACCACATGCAGTGACATTTTCAGTTGTAACGTCAGAATTGATTGTTGTTGTTTCTTGTGAAAGTAGTATGGAACTACTGAGGTCTCTTTTTGATCTAGAAAGATATGTTGTGTGGTTAAATTGGGTTTTCATTATTCCCATTTGTTTTTGAGGAACGGTCGAAAGTGCAGGGACATTTCTTCTTTGGAAAAATCTTCTTTTTTTAGATTCCTAAAAAGAAAAATTAAATAGTGTTACCCTAAAATAAGTTTTTTTTTAATATGAAGACACTCTATATAACAGTGATTTTTAGGAAAGTTAATCTCATTTGAATCTAAAAAACACTGACTCACTTTAACATTATTATAATTGCAGGAGGAGCTTGAAGATTACATTTTCACAATGGAGGCAAAGTTTTATGGTCTCACCATATGAGACATTCAAATTATGGCGTACACACTAGTGGCACAAAATGGTAAGGATAATCCTAGGAAAGAAATTGCAGGAAGAAGCTGACTCGATGGATTTTTACGTCGCCATAAGGAAATACTTCCTCTAAGATAGCCAACTGGTACGTCTTTTACAAGAGTTCTTGGTTTTAATTTCGAAAACGCATCACGATTTTTTGATAATCTGGAATGCTGTAAAACAATTTTTACCACCAATGTTAAATATATCCCCGGAAAAATAGAAATGACCGGTTAATTCCTGTAGTTCCCTTTGTGACAATTTATGACATCCCAGTGGATGGATTCTACAAAATCTCTTCACGAAGTGGTTTAGTCATTTTAAATAGTTTCTTAAACCATCTCAAGGCGACCCTGTTTTGTTAATATTGAATGGATATTATAGCCACACTCGCAGTTTGGAAGTTATTAGTTAGGCCAGGGAGAATCACATTTCAATAGTGCCCCGACCACCTCATTCTACGCATAAATTACAGCTCTTGGATAAAAGTTTTATGGATCCGTTCAAGGTATACTATAATGAAGCAATGAGGAATTGGATACGTATTAAGCAGCGTACTATTTCATTTTTTGAAATAGCCAAGTTATTAGGAAAGGCATTCCTAAAATCATAGACGGTATAAATTATTATCCACAGTTTTCGAGTGAGAGGAATTTATCTCTTCAATAGACACATTTCTTGTGATGCTGATTTTATTATTGAGCAAGTAGTTCTAAAGAAATGTCCACCAACAACAATACCACTTAAGATGAAAGTTCCTTTCCTGGTCCAGTCCAGCAACTGAAAATAAACGCTTTAAAAATGTCAATGATTCTTCTGCATTTTTCGAGAGTATCAATACACAACCTTAATGTTCCAAGAGTTGTCCTGCCTCTACTTTTTCTGGTCCGTTAAAATTACTCAGGTTTGTGTCGTCTTTTGCGATTTTCCCAAACCCTTCATCAAAAGAAAAATAAAAAGGTTTTCTAAGTCTGAAATTACAACATTTTGTCCGTATAAAAGCGAATTATATCATAGATTCCCAACGGAGGCGATAACGTTTTCCAGTGGTCACTGAAGTCTTTCATGGGAGCAGTAGCGGATTCAGGGGCAACTCAGGGGCGTTAATGTGGTCAAGATGGGCAGCGGCACTATGGAATATTTGGAACTAATTTTACCGAAAATCAGATATCTCCGCTAATGAGATTTTTTTTAAAATTAAAAGTGATGCCACGGATTTGAAAAGATTGTTAAAAAGTTCCAGTGACTCTCATTTGACCTTGAAAACTAAAATAAAACTTGACAATTTAAAAAACAATTATGTGTATGTATATAGAATTTATATTTAATCTTCCTTAGCTGAGAGTGCACTAATGATGTAACAAAACTGACGAGAATCGATAGAGATCATTTAAAGGTCACACAAGGTCATTTGAAGGTTATTTTTGAGATAAAAAATTTTTTTTCCAATCTGAGCGGGTACAATTGCACGAACTTAGTTTTCGATAGCTCAGATTGAGTTTTTGTTTCAAAGACAATGCATGGAGATCACACAAAGGTCATTTGGAAGTCATTCCAGAAAAGACACAGTTAGATCCACTTTTATCGTAGTTTGAGTAAGCTAAGAAGTGTGAACCTTATTTTTTAGTGCTCATATCACGTTCCAGCTTACAAAGTTTCCCCCAAAGGTTTGTCGAAGGTTACCCAAGCTGATCTGAAGGTCATTTTTTAGATAAAAACAACGAATTTGGCAAACATTTGATGGCGTCTTAACTTTTAACTCGCTCTTTTAATATTAAACACAACTACCATGAAGAACGGGGGTGTTGAAATTATTTTTTCTTGCAAAGGGGGGGCGGTGTTCCAGAAAAGGTTAAGGACCTATAATCTATAATATATTAAGTTAGTTATATATATTTTATACTAAATCTTACTTACAAGTAATGGCTCAAGTTTTATTTGTTTCTTCGTTATACATTCTTTTGAAGTACTCGAACACTGATTAAAATCCATGTTAAGTGACTCTTTGGATTTATAGGTAGGATATGTGCTATTGTTTGCTAAAAGTTTTCTGATTTGTTGAAAAATTGAACTATTGTTATTATCACTGAATAAATCATTTTGATTTTCGGAATCATTCAAAAAGGTTTGAGATTTATTCGTCCTTTTAACTAAAATATTTCCAATTTTATCAACTGAAACATCCCTTTTCCGTCGTTTTCCAAGCAAAAGTTGGGTTATATTTTTATTCTCAGTACTAAACTTAAGTACTGTATCATTTGTTGCACCATCCATTTTCACCATAGTCGCAGTATCGTTAGAAATAAGATTATGGAGCGTACCCATGATCATTTTCAAGCATTCCCCTGAGCAATTGATATTTTTTAGAGTCAATTCCGTGTTTAATTTGGCACTTAATGTTAAATTTAAAGTTAATTCTTGCTCTAGATTATTAACTTCAATTTCTGGGACGTACAATGGCGATTTTTGTAGTAGCAATGAAGGATAGTTTCTTAACATTGTAGCAGAATAAGTCTGTGCCTCATTTAGGGAAGAACTTGGTTCAGTAGTGACATTGTTATTCCTCATATTACGGTTTTGTAATGGATAACTCTTGAATAAACTTACGGAACTGCTAAGGGACATGACTACAATTAAAATGCAAATAAATGCCGTCCTTGTATTTCTATTATGCACTAGTATAGATGATATTCTTTGTAATGATTCTGGAAATTGGTCGAATTCTTCTGCCATCACTAGGACGGAAGCTGCTGTTAGGATTACAGTTACTACTGAAAGCAGCCATACTACCAGAGGGGATCTAAAAAAATACAGATACAAGGATAACATAAATAGTAAACATGGAAATATTTTATTAATACTAAAAATTTAGCTAAATATAAACACTTACAAACTGATTATTGCAAACTGTGATATCACTATGAAAATCCATATTATGTAACAACACAGCATATTAGACTTGAACATGTCCTCTCTGAGTTGACTAAACTAAAAATAAAATAGAGACTTTTTCAGTGTATTTCAGAAATTCTAACTGAAAATTTTACACCCACCACACCAAAGTTTTATATTTGATTTAGTTGTCATGGAAATTTGACTTTGTAATTGGCCAATTATGTTCTAATTACTAATACTTTTTATATTAATATTGATTGAAAGTAATTTTAAATTAACAATTCAAACTTATATATGTGCCGTGTGTTTTCCATCTGGTAGGCGGACATTTGTTTAAAAAATGTTGACATTTGAGTCATATTAATAGCATTTATTGTTTCTCGTACATTTGGTCAAAATAAAATCTTTATATAATTTAAAAATCAATGTGAATTTAGCTATTATGGTGAAATAAGTGAGTGATAGTGCTTTTAGTTTAATTTTTCCTGTGGTGAAGTAGAAGGGGGGCAAATTGTAGCTCTTTATAATTGAGTATATAGACAAAAAGATATCGCATGATGTCTCAAGAACACAACAAGTGTACAGCAGATATTGACGACTGTTATTTGATATTTAATTCTAAACGAAGTCGCATGTTGACATGCATGCATCTCAAAAATGAGTTATTAAATGTAAGATACAGGTTGGTTGAAAAGTTTTGAAAGCGAAAATGAAAGAATGTGTATTTTTTAATGAAATTATTATTTTTAGTCAATATAATCTCCCTCAACTTCAACACACTTATTCCAACGACCTCCAATAATTTTATACCATCTTTGTAATGATTTTCCGAAAGCTCTGCAAAATAATGTTTCACGGCTGCAATAGTTTCTTCATTTGACGAAAAACGCTTTCCACGAAGAAATTCTTTCAAATTCCTGAAGAGGTAGTACTCGGAGGGAGCCAAATCTGGTGAATATGGTGGGTGTTCAAACAATTCGTACTTTAATTCTTCAATTTAGCCATCGTCAAACCACTTATGTGAGGACATGCATTGTCTTGATGAAAAATGATTTTTTCTTCTGTAAGCCGGGTCTTTTTTAACGAACTTCTTTATCCAACTGGTCCAAAAGATTGCAATAATACTCAGAGGTAATTGTTTTACCTTTTTCAAGATAATAAATCAACAAAATCTCTTTTGAATCCCAAAAAACTGATGTCATAATCTTTTTTGCCGATCGTTGTGACTTGACTTGTTCTGAAGCTGAACAACCAGCTTCAGTCCACTGTAAACGTTTTTGTTTCAGTTTAGGATCATGATGGTAAATCCAAGTCTCATCCACAGTTACAAAACGATGCTCAAAATCAGTTTTATTCTGCTTAAAACGCTCCAAATTACGCTTACAAAATTGTTTTCGATTTAGTTTTTGTTGAATTGTTAACGAATGCGGCACTATCTTTCCGAATAGCTTTTTCATACGTAATTCTTCGTGTAAAATATAGAGTACTCGTTTGTCCGAGATGCCTATGGTATCAGCAATTTCACGCTTAGTCTTTACAAGCAATATCATAGACTTGCTCAATGATTTCTGGTGTTGTTGCACTTTTTGGACGTCCACTGCGAGGTTCATCTTCAACGCTTGTACGACCACGTTTAAACTCTAAGAAAATATTAAAATGGCGTATAAATTTTGATTCCTGTACTGGTTAATAAGTGTTGCTTTCAAAACTTTTCAAGCAACCTGTATATTAATGTTATTTCAAAAACAGTTAGAGGACGTCCACTGCGAGGTTCATCTTCAACGCTTGTACGACCACGTTTAAACTCTAAGAAAATATTAAAATGGCGTATAAATTTTGATTCCTGTACTGGTTAATAAGTGTTGCTTTCAAAACTTTTCAAGCAACCTGTATATTAATGTTATTTCAAAAACAGTTAGAGGAAGATTAGAACAAGGAGGTTTAAACGCAAAATAGTCCGTCAAATTTTCACGTCACTCCCGTATATTCAGTGGGGTCAAAATCTGAGAGATTCGCATCAAAGGAGGGTTAAGACGCCTTGAGTAATTTGAAGGTAACCTCGTGCTAATCATATGAGAAATCCATAGACCCAAATAAATAAATAATAATTATAATTACAATCAGTTCTGGGGTGGATAGCCTGTTGAATGAATTAAATGAAGCTGGTTTGTATACACAGGCCTACGCCGACGACCTGGTCATTTTGTGCCCTGGCCTCGATAACCGGAACCTGTGGGGACCAATTATGTGGACCCTCCGGATCGCGGAGTGATGGTGCAACAGGGAAGGGCTCGGAATAAACCCGGACAAGGCCGAAGTGGTACTCATTACCAAAAAGAGAACAACGGGGAGGCTTCGCATAATTATATTGACGGGAAGGACCAATACAAAGGAACAGTTAAATACCTGGGAGCTATTCTGGATTCCCGAATGAGCTGGAATGATAACATTGAGGCCCGAACCAAGAAAAACATATGTGCTTTCTGGGCCTGTAAACGAGCCTTTGAGTGCATATGGGGGGCTAACACTGAGAGTGCCATTTTGGATATACACTATGACGATCCATCCCATGAACACGTACGCCGCCATTAAATTGGCCTAATACGACAAAGTTCAAACAATGGCTTGTGTGGGAATAATGAGTAGAATAAGGACAACCCTCACTAGAGCGCTAAGGTTCCGGTGAGCTTACCTTCTCTCCTGAATCGCGGAGAGGAGCTCCTGGAATGAAGTGTGGCAAGGAACATATAACTTGACCTAGCACACAGCTTACTAGGAGCTTCTTTCCTTAAGGAAAGAGCTGCAAATTGTAGTGACACTATTAATAAAACATTGCCACCTGAGGGGCCATCTTTATAAGATTGGTGCCGTAGATGACCTGACGTGCAGATGGCGTCTGGAGTAGGATGAAACTATTAACCATGTTCACAAAGAGTGCTCAGCACTTAACGGACTCAGACGGAGACTCTTCGGAGATACAATTTTGTCACCGAAATCACTAGGCAAGTTCAATCAAAGGGGCTGCTTAGGTTTGCAAAGGCGAACGGTCTCGAATGACTTGCAGTTACGGTGGAAAGTAAAGGGACCAACGAAGTCTAGGCATCGACAATCAAGTATCACCACCTTTTGTTCATTCCTTCATTCACCATCAATTTTGAACCGATTATAAAGAGTTGATTAAATTAATTGGACGATATGTTGTATAGTACCGAAGTGTAGAATAAAATATTGTAAGTTTTGATCTTTTTCAATACCGATTTCTCGGTGTCACACAAAGCAACTTTCTGTTTGTTTAGTTAAATTTATATAAAAATTATCGGAGAACTTATTGCATAAAATGTTGAGGCCAGTTTTCAAATAATCGTCACAATTTAAACAAATATAAAATAATTAAAAAAAAACAGTGAATAAAATAAAATAAATGAACCTAAAATACAATGCAATTTATGTTAAAAAAAAATTTTTGACTAAATACAACACTGAACATTTACTACTTTGCCGTACAGGATCTTTGACTTTGCTATGATAAATAGATAAATGTCAAAAGTAAAATGTACTGGTAAATATAAACATCTGCTTTACCAATACAAAAGTGTTTCAATAGATACCTAATAATAACTGAGTTGTAAATTAATTATACTTCTTAAAATCTGAAATAGGAAACTGAGAATACCGAACTAACCTGCCACTCCATATCTTTGTCTATAAATCTCAAAGTCCATGGATTAACATTGGCACTTCTCATCCTTTTATTGCTCTCAATTTCAATGCTATGATCTATAATGTCATCTACTTGTTCAGTTACGATTTTTCTTGGAACATTCAGTTCATATTTTTGTTTTCCTTTTGGTTCCATAGCTTCATCTAGATCAGCAGATATTGACCGATGTAACTAAAAATAAATAATATTAAACTTTCTAGAAATCACAGAAAATCAATTTAGTAAAATACAGAAAAAATCATGATCTTTTAACTGTCTCTGTTCAGAGAAAAATTATTATATAAGAAAATTATTTAACATTAAAACTAACAGGTTACTTCAGGTTTTAACATTCAACGTTACTTTTTTCTTACGTTTTCAAAAGGTATCTCCGGTGTCCAATCTGTAGTTGTTTCTTCTTCTATTGCGCTATGTTGAATACCACTATCACTTCTATCTCTAGAAGGAGGTTGTGAAGAGAAGCTTGGCGATTTTGGTGTTTTCGGTGTGCTAATGTTACTGTTAATCTCTTCTTCTGGCCATAATTTATTAGAAAATATACTAAAAAATAATAAAATATATTTTCTCTTCAATTTTTTATTATTAGATCAACACCGGTCTTAAAAATCATTTACTAAAGCACTTGTTTTTAAAATAAATAAAAGATAGATCTAATTTTTCTTTTTCTCTCAAAGTATTCATTCTTTTATGCCACAAGAATCTTCTAAAAATATTAGCAAATATGGGACCAAGGAGTGGCTCTCTGGAGCTTTTCGCGATCTAACTTTTATGTAAGGAGCAAAAAGTTAAAAATAGAGTTAATGATCGTTGGAAACTAACTTTAGAGATGCTGCAGGGAATGAAACTTGACCGAGTCTCATATAAAAATAGAGGAAAATATTTAAATGTGAGTGTCGTTGCCTATGAGGGTGATGCCACTATTTTGTTTTATGCTGCAACGTAGAAAATTGTGTGGGGATGCAGAAACTCGTGTGTACAGTACAGTTCAAAAATACTTTAATGGTAACCAACGTAGTCTCAACAACAAGTTTGTATTACATGTTCTGTGTGCTGACCAGCCAAAATAAAGTACTCTGAAAATTCCTTACTAATAATGTTATTCTACGATTACATGTGATTACTAAGCTAAAATAATGAGAATCGAGTATACCAAATACTTTGGAATTATAATTGATCAGTGGAATGAACATATCAATATTACAATCAAAAAATTTAGGAAAATATTTCAAAAATTTTATCAGCTCCCTGGCATATTAATTAAGAAACTATTAATAACTTGATCTATGCTCTAGATATTTATCATTGTTGTCTCGTTGCTATATAAAGTTTTATTGTTATTGGCCTATGGCCTTAAACAAGGTCCAAATTTCTTGAACCTGTAGTAAGCATGGATAAAATGTAAATGGGGATCACGACGGGTATCAAATTAGTGCAAATTAAGTTGCTATTAAAATAAATATTTACAAAAAAGTTTTAAAGAATTAATTAACTTTGACACTATATATATATATATATATATATATATATATATATATATATATATATATATATATATATATATATATATATATATATATATATATATATATATACGAGGTATTCTTTGTCAACCGCACACCTCCCTATTTTCCAAAGTTGTATTAACATTTAAGAGCCCAACAAGGACTTAAAAATGTATGTCTTTTCGTCTAATTTTTGAGTGGCGTTGTTCAATTCTCAACATGGCTGATACAATATGGCGACTGAATAGAATGGCTTTGTGTAGGACTTTTGTCACAGAAATTATTTCACATAAATGAGTGCATCAGGCTACACAAGTTTATTACAGATCGTAAAACTTGAATCACATTTAAAAATTACAAAATTCTAATGGCAGATCTAATATGGCGGCCGTATATTAAATAGGAAACATTCCTCTGAATAGCTTGAAATTTAATACTCTGTGGTTTTCGGGATCAATCACGATTTTGATGTCAAAATTGTAAAATTCATAATGGTGGATCCAATATGGTACCAGAAACACAAAAGTGGCACAATACATGGTCGCATGTACAAAAATGCGAATTTATAGTAATATCTTTAACAACTCTTAGAACGTCTTGGAAATCACTAATCCCGGTTTAGGTCATAAATTTGATGTTTAAGTTATGTGATTCGAGATACATAGCTAATTTAATATGGCGGTTATATGGGCTTTACTAACAAGAATTCACTGAAAGTCCATAAAGTGGTGTGAAAATTGAAACTTCGGGGGCACGAATTTCTGAAAATAAATGGATGATACATTGTAATGGAACTGTCAAACGAAAAATGTCCGGAATATGCTCGGCGCCATTTTGGGTACAGTAACGTTTTGACACGTCAAATTAACCGTCAAAAGTCAAAAAAATAGTGTCATTGTTGTGAAGTTATTGATTGTCATTAAAACCTTTGTTTTTTCCCTGGATTAAATTTGTTTTATATAACTTAACAACCAAGTAATATTCACCAAGCCATCAGTCACATATTTAGGTGTAAATATAGACCACAAAATTACCTTAAATTGACACTTTAGTTAAACAAAAATGTATACAAAGGGCCAAATACTTTAGGAGTCTAATATACAAAGAAAAACAACTCGTATATACAAAGCAATATACTGACTTTATTAGGAATATATGCCCCCACATACAGTAATTGCAGGAAGCTAGCACTGATAAACTTTGAAACGGCAGAAACCGCAGCTCTATGTAGTATGACTAAAATCCATCGTCCTAGCTATCCACCAATCAATTATTGTATGAATTCACTAAACATCCAGCCTCTTATTACAAGACTTCCTGTCCTGACAACTAAGTTTGAAAGAAAACCTGAAACTTGACCGGTGATAGAGGAACTGTGTACGACCAGGGACCGAAACCATAGACCAGCGAGAAGACCTCCATTAATGATACTGGCAGATCTCACATTCAATCTTTAATATACTTTTTTATTATTTTGTAAAGATTTGTAGGGGCTTGAATATCAAATGTACTATAAATAAGGTTTTTATTCTGAAGGACCTGGTTCGTTGGCCTATATGGTTCAAATTTACATGTCCTAATAAATTATAATCATAATAATATTTATATAATTGTAGTGTAATATAATATTTAACACAGCATAAGGAAGTAAAATGCTGCATTTATAAATAAGATTATATCCATCTGAGACATTAGAGTACCTCTTTAATAACAGAATCTTTCCTTTTGTTACTATAAAACAATGATGTTTTGATATTTGCAAGAGCTTTTTTGAACCTTACCTTTAAAAATCATTGAGATTTCATATGCTTTTGTTTATTATAAAATAATAATGTCATATTTTTCATGGATAAGTGTAAAGTGCATTTTTTTAGATAATTGTATAAGTATCTACAACCTGAAGTTTTACCTCCGGAAACATACCTGTGAAAATTTGTTTATGGCTTTGATTCATGAGTCTTTATCGATTATACAATATGCCTAAATTTCATTAAAATATACAAACCGGTTCAAAAGTTAAAGTTCGAAATATAAATCACCCTTTTTAGTCCCCATAACTCAGTTATGGGGCTCTTTAGGAAAAAAAAATTATATGAAACAGTAGGGTTAGTTAGACGCCTTTTGTACACTGCTGAGAGTTTGACATATACTTACAGGACATCATGTATAGGAAGAAAAAAAATATAAACGACAATGTACGAAATTTTGGTCATTTTCAATAATAGGCTGATAACTTTTGGTTTCTGAGTCTGGATGGTTCAGTGGCTGGCGATTCACGGTCAAAAATATGGCCAGTCTTCTTCATAAGTATCTATTTTTTAAGTGCTTTGTTAAGAACAGTGTCCCTATACCTAATTACAGTGTTGACTGTTATGTACTCCAACGAGTTGTACTGTTTTTTTTGCCTAATATACCCAAAATTTGGAAAAACGCTTCTTCTGTAACCTCTCAGAGACTCTCATTTTTATTAAATCCCTAAAGATGGGAGAGTTTTCTGCGTTGTATAAAGACAATTTTCTTATTCCAATTAACAAGTTAGGAGATTACCATCTAGTGTGTGTAAATAACCTAGCTAGCACACCTAAATTGTTGAAATCCTTGGTATGCGATGATTCAACAACAAACCTGGTGGTCCATAAGTTGAAGCTGTTGGATGACTTGGAGAAGAGTTTACATATCGATTGTCTTTACACTGACTTCTTCGAGACAATTGACAGAGTTGAATATAGATTGTTTACCGAGCTGTTGACTAGGAGATTAATTGGCCGATACCATATATAAAGTTTAAGTAGGATATAATGTAATATAGTTTTATGACAATATCAGATGTACGCAAATTAAGCACTACTTCCCTTCACTTTTTATTATATTTATGAATGATATGAAAAAATGTATCATTGGCAGCAACTTTTAGTGTTTGTGTACGATATTAAAATGTTTAAAACAATTAATAATACTACTGATATGGTATCTTCGCATTCTGATCAACAGATTTGCATTGTGGACCACAATAAACTGCTTGTAACTTAATATTTAAAAATATCATGGTATACTCGTACATATTTTTATGGATTAAAATACGATTGGAGGGTGATTACAAAATTGATGGGCTAATCTTCAAAATAATTAAAATTGGTAATTATTATCCTTTCCGACAAAATAAAATAATATTTTTAAGCTTCACATTATAAATAATTGATAGATGTTGTTAAATGGCACAAATAATTACAATAAAATTGTAGTCAGCTACCAAATTTAGAATATGAAATGAAAGCGCGTTTTATGAAAACATTTTACCTTGGTCGTGAAGCTAGTCTTCTTCTTGGTAACATGGGTTCGCATTGCTTTATCAGGTATGTGGTAACATTGTGCTCTCTTAAATATGAGTCTCTTTCTTGTCCATTTCCGGGTTCCACTTCGTACGCTCCGTTTAGACATTGAAATGTAGCTTCTGAGATGTGAACTTGTCTAAAACATATTTTTTTAAGTCATAATCTTAAATTATCTCATTCACTAATATGGTCTAAATTTAAAACTGATTAAGTTGTTAAATATAAGAATAAATTAACATTTGTTTATTAACAAATTGGCAAAAAAACAAACATTTCGTGTTTACGCAAACTTTTAAGGTAGTTATATTTTTTAACACGTTTTGGGGGAACTAATAGGATGTTCCACTTTAATTTCTCCAGGTTATTATCTCGTAAATAAGCGCAAAAGAGAAAAAACATACTTTGAAAAGTGGTCGTGTTCAAGGTGAAATAATTTTATAAGATAATATCCATTTTTGTTGAAAACACCATGTGTAATACAAATTATATTATTATCATTAGCAAAACAAAATCGGCCAACTAGATAATTTAACTTTTTTGATAACTAAATCCACTTTAAGATTTTTTAGTGAGTCTGATTATGAAAAATAATACTTAAATACTATAATAATAATAATAATAATGACTTCTTATATTAATATAAAGATTCATTTACAAAATATAAACTTTTATAATTATCCTATCATTATGACTCGTTAATTATAAAACAAACAGAAATATTAAAATCATTAAGACAATGTTTTCAAAATCGAGATAAGATATATCGATGAACGTTTAAATTATATTATGAATTAATTTAGAGTCATTGATTTATGAGATAAAAAAATTTGTATGTCATCTTTTATTCCTAGTTTTGGTCTTAAAAGTAATATAGACAGTATATGGTATATTACACGGTTCTACATGAAAATTCGCCACGATATATAAGTTTTTATACCCTACCGAGATACGATGTTGTTAAATCTACGTTTTCTCTAAGTTTAAGGAAATTGTGAACAATCTAGCAACATCGCATGAGGACGTCTGGGGATGACCCTTCATCTACGAAGTGTCAACTCCCTAGGGCTTTAAATAAAGGAGATACCCGTTAAACCCCATGTAATTCCAAATTTCACCATGCCAAGTAGACGTTGAAGGGTCAGCTACTTATCGAAAGGCCCCTGTATACAGGAATTATGTTGTCGCTTCTGGTACTCTCGATATCCGAGGTTTCTAGAAAACACTAAATGTACGAAATAGGTACATAAGCAGCCGGGCGGTCGTCGAAGGATCAAGATATAAAGGGTGTTTTTTATAGAGGTATAGAACTTTTAAATGGAATAAAACAAAGATGAATTTTTTAAATTGACATGAAATTTACTTTATTCGAAAGATAACCTTCTGACATTATAATTTAAATATGACTTCTGGCATATGACCGCCACGGCTGGCTCGGACGTGGTCTAATCTGGAGATCCAATTTTCGATGACTTTTTCCAACATTTGTGGCCGTATATCGGCAATAATGCGGCGAATGTTGTTCTCCAAGTGATCAATCGTTTCGGGCTTATTGGCGTAGACTAGCGACTTCACATATCCCCACAGAAAATAGTCTAGCGGCGTTAAGTCGCACGATCTTGCAGGCCAATTCACGGGTCCGAAACGTGAAACTATGCGGTTATCAAACGTTTCCTTCAATAAATCAATTGTGGCACGAGCTGTGTCACATGTTGCGCCGCCTTGTTGAAACCACAGTTCCTGCACATCATGGTTGTTCAATTGATGAACGAAAAAGTCAGTAATCATGGCTCTATAGCGGTCACCATTGACTGTAACGTTCTGACCAGCATCGTTTTTAAAGAAGTACGGACCAATGATTCCACCAGCCCATAAAGCACACCAATCAGTCAGTTTTTCTGGATGTAACGGTGTCTCAACATACACTTGAGGATTATCATTACTCCAAATACGGCAGTTTTGTTTATTGACTTATCCATTCAAACAAAAGTGAGCTTCATCGCTAAACAAAATTCGCTTATGAAAATCGGGATCAACGGCAATCTTGTTTTGGGCCCATTTACCGAAACTACGCCTTGCTAGGTGATCGTGTGGCTTCAATTCTTGCACGAGTTGGATTTTGTAAGCAAGCAAACCAAGATCTTTCCGCAAAATCTTCCATAAAGTGATGGACACATATCCAATTCCTGTGCACGATGGCGGATAGACTGATTCGGGTCTTCCTCTACGCTACGCTCTACAGCAGCAATGACTTCTTCTGTACGCACTGTACGACGTCTCTGTGGATGCGTATTATCTTTTAGAGTAAACGTTATGCGAAAACGTTCCATAGTTAATCGAATTAATTGCTCTGATGGACGATTATGTTGACCGTAAAACGGACGTAGTGCGCGATACGTATTTCGAACAGAACCATGATTTTCAAAATAAATTTGTACAATTTGGAAGCGTTGTTCAGGCGTCAGTCTATTCATGTTGAAATGCCAAACCAAACTAAACATAAATCACTTGACAGCTGACAAAATGGCCGCCAGTTAAAAAAGTGTTGCCAACTTAAAGTTTTATACCTCCATAAAAAACACCTTTTACAAGCGAAGTGCAAAGAACTATATTTCGTGTTTTGTGCAAAGAACTAGCGAATAGTGATAGCGTTGTAGCAGTGCTATTATTTTTGCTGTATGTAAACGATGTCGTTGTGATCCTGAGTGAACAAACCATACAGTTTCTGTTATATATGTGGTGAACTTACACTGAAAACTCAACGAAAGTCTTTGAGGTCACTTGTAAGAAAAGCTTACTAGTTAAATTTTGGGTACAAAGTTGGCAATCAAGACAAAATTTGGGCTCCCAAAATTTCCTGTCACACTTGCTCAAGAACAGGATCGCTACTGGATACTTACAAGTCTATGAAGTTTGGAGTGCTAATGGTTTGGCGAAAACTTCAGAATCATGTTAATGATTGCTATTTTTGCTTAACAAATATCGTGAGGTTTTCTAATAAAACCAAACATAAAATTGACTATGACGATAACGAATGTAACAGTAATAAACGGAACTATTTTATATGTCAGGAAGACGATCTTATTCTGATATGGATCTTCTCAAAACGACGTCACAGCTTCTTGAATCTCGTTTACAGCAATGAAATCTCTGACAAAAAAAAGAGAAAATTTCCACGTTTTCAAATTGTTCAAATGGAGAAACGGTATAGTGGAAAGTGGATCCCAAACATGTTACCAGGTGACTGTTGGATCCTGAAACGTGAAACCGATCCCGGCGAATACAAACGAAAAAAAAGACAACAAAATAATTTATTTGATTGTATTGTACTTTTTTCAATATAAAATGAAGTATATTTTATGTTCAGGAATCTAGTTATTTTACTTTTGGGCAATTAAATTATTTAATTACAAAATTAGGGACTTATGTGACATAATAATGTAATTTAAAATTATACTTAAATTTATGTCGCTTTTCATATCAGAAACACCATATTTTCGATATATTGTTTTTTTTATTATTATATTTTTTCTCAACTTATTTACTGCGCACAAGTCGTATGGCCAATTCAAGCGAGTTGGTCAGACACTCACGCTCTAAGTAGGGTCGAGTACGGTATCGTTTTCCGGATGGCTTCAAAATTTAGTATGTTCCCAAAAACCGCATCCTGGGGTTTTCTAGAGCGCTGCACTCTGAAAGGATAAGAATAGAGCTTTCGTCCTCCTCCTCACAGAATCTGCACTTTTCTCTTTCTATCAGTCCGAGATTCTTGAGGTGTCCCTTCAGGTGGCAATGCCCCGTCAGGGCCCCTGTCAGAACTCGGAGTTGGATTAAATTTAAGCTTATGCATTCTTTGATTCTCTTCTGGTCGTAGTTCCCAAGAAGTATCTTCGCTTGCCTCAATCTTTGCAGCTCGGTCCAAAAACTGGATCTCCTGCTTTCTTCTTCTATCTTTAGTTCTTCCAGCGTAACGCTGCTACTGATTCCGCAGAAAGGCTCTGGCCCCAGAAATAGTGTCTCAGTCCCTTTCCTCACGAGCCTGTCTACCATTTCATTCCCCCTCTATCCCGGTGTGTCCCGGTACCCACATGAGAGTGACTTATTATTCTTACTCAAATAATTTAATTCTTCTAGATATTCCCAGATCATCTTGGAGCTGAGAACTTGAGAGCTCAGTGCACTGATGGCTGCTTGAGTATCCGACATGATAATCTCTTGGCCGTGATAGTTTTCCTTATTGAATTGAATACATATCCTAATGACATGTATTTCTGCTTGGAAAATGCTTGGTAACTTACCCAAGCTTTAGTAGTGTCTGGTGCTGGGTCCATACACTCCTATTCCAGTGTCCTCCGTTGTTTTGGAGCCATCTGTATCCTATATAAACTGATACATATAGTCATATGGGTTTATTGTCACCTCAGAACTCGCACAAAGTAAATTTCAAAAATTTTCAATCGCCTATTGAAAAGACTATTTATTATATTTTACTACTCTTTCTGAAAGTTAACAAAGTCATGCTCTAAATTATACATTTTAAAACACACTTCTTTCCTATAAAACAATAGGAAAAAAAATCGTCTTAATACAAACAAAAGAATTACCCTGGTTTTCCTCCAGACTCCATATGATTGGCAAGTCGGACGTCATATGACCAAATGTCAAATTGCCATTTTCTAAGACCCAATACACCACAGAGTACGGATCCGGAATGTATACCTATCCTCATATCCAAATCATCTACCTGGAACAAAAAAGTACATTTAAAATAAGTAAGTGTTATAATATTTATCCCATTAATTCCTTTGGTTACATATATATTTAAATTACTATAAATAACATAATTATTAATTATTTTAATAGATAACCTACACTGCCTAATTTGTTTAATAATAAAAACTATGTTTGAAGGTTATAGACAATGTTGAAAATTGACTCAAATGTGATTGTCGGGCTTGAATTGCTTTTTGTTTGATTGTGCGACGTTTCGATTACGTTGTATCTCTAATGATTAGCAAGTATGAACTAAATGTTTTGCTCTAAGACTACTAGTTTGTATATGAACTGTGCCAATGTTACAAAGTAGTGGTTGCCAAGATTAAGTATCTGAACACTGGGTTGGCTAAAGATTCCATTATTTTCTTAATTTAGTGCTTCTATAAATTCTCTCTTTTTCATTTTGGGTTCCATCACAATTTCGTTGGTTTATGTAAAGAGAACCATAAAATATTTTTGAAATATTTTTAATAAGGGATTAAAATTATTTTGAAGTATACACAGTGGCTCAAAAAAGTTTCAGATCAAAGTTGTCTAAATTTAAATAAAATGCCATGTCTATTATTACATATTTTGATAGCGCAGGCCAAATTAGGGTAAGCTACTGTTACGTTTCATATGCCCAAGGAATGTGTTTCTTGATAAGGCGATTACGTCAACACTGGAAAAAATAAGGGTGTTATGTAAAGAGAATATCACCACCCACTAGTCCCATGTACAAAGTTCGGTAAGCCTTTTTGAGTGCACTGAGTTAGCGGCTTGCTTTAGGCCAAAAATCTCCCAGGTGCAATCCCAGATTTGGGAAGGGCGCCAGTGAATGTGGTTAGTAAGTTACACAACATTGTGTAGTGTCGGTGTCGAGAGGAAATACGTGTTTGAAATTTTGAATTGACATCTTTTAATTACAATATTATCATACTTTTAAAATATTTCAAGATGTCTATGCCGATAAAAGATAAAAAATTTCGCAATATTTCGAATATCTTAACATTTTCTTTGTAAATATAATAAATGTATTCAAGATTTTATGAGAAAGTAAGATAAAACATTTCCAATGTCATGCATAACCATTGTAATAATTTTATCTAAAATTTTCCTAATTTTATTTACGATGAGACACAAAATGTATTCTTTCAAAAAGAAAACATACCGCTTATGCAATAATACTATAAAATGCTTTATTAATTTTGCACTGTGTACAATTGTTCAGAGTCGGTCAAGCTAAATAATTATCAAATCAAAATTGATGATTTGTAAAACTAGTTATTGGATTGGCCAAATTTTTTAGAGAGGATGACATTACATTTTTAACCGACTACCAAAAAAAGGGGATAACGATTCAACGTGTATATACAAGGTGTCTCTAAAAGGTCTATACAGAACATTAGCCTGAATTTCTGAGGCTAAAATATGAGGATCTAGCCCCATTTACCTTACTTTAAAAGTTGACAGTTTCCGAAGCATAAGGTGTCAGATTAATATATATTTTTTAAACTTTATTGTAAATATTTTTCTTGATAATTCCATTTGTACTCAATTTGGTTGGAGTTTTTTAAGATGAGAAATCAATATGCATATAAATATATATCTGAAGCTTCTTAACTTTTTTGTGTTTCGGACATGAAATTTTTAATTAAAAATTATTATACCTTAACATCACTTACTCAAAAAAGTTATAGCCTAGTATGTGTTGCTTTGAGTAGCCGTTTCTGAGCCAATCAAATTTAAATATTTTATTTATTCAGGCTTAGGACTGATCCAAGAAAATTGGCAAGTGTTTAAGGGTTGACAACAACGAGCTAACAATGATAATAATATAATAAAGAACGAAAGCTTTAACGGTTTTGGTCAAATTGAAAATCATGGTTCTTGGGTTTAGACCTTGTCAAATTGGAATTATAATCCAAAGTTTCGCTTACGATTGCACGAGGCATCTTCAGGGATTTTTACTCCACCAGATTAGAACACTGAATGACTATCGAGGAGCAACAGTGTATTTATACCCGATTGGTGCTCAGCGCACCGAGATCCAGGGTTACAATCGATTTCCACGTGTGATGTAGACTGTAATCTGCGTATTTATTAATATTACTCGGATATTTACAAATTTCGATTGATTCTCTAATTTTACGTTTAAAGAAACCAAACACTGATGTTAGCATCTTAGTTTCTTTTACATTAAAAGTGTGACCTGAGCAATGCTGGTGTTCAGCTACTGCAGATCGTAAAATTTGTTTCTTTTTTTATACATCTTTCATGTTTCTTAAGCCTAGTGGATATAAACCGTCCTGTTTCACCTACATACACTTTACCAAAAGAGCAAGGTATCTTGTAA
Source organism: Diaprepes abbreviatus (assembly GCA_034092305.1). Classification (NCBI taxonomy): domain Eukaryota; kingdom Metazoa; phylum Arthropoda; class Insecta; order Coleoptera; family Curculionidae; genus Diaprepes; species Diaprepes abbreviatus. The sequence continues at coordinate 804,220 of JASJET010000037.1, read as the reverse complement.
ACGCCTTCTGTTTGAAATGGAATTACGTTCTTTGGAGACTTCAAACATTGTCCAATTTGTTAAAAATTATCCGAATGTTTGATTTTCGAAGCAATCTGGCAATCTTGTCGGTGGTTCTGTGTATGTAAGGTAAGACAACACTGTCCATAGGAAGTACATTTATGACATTTTGTTGAGGAGTTGGGTTTTTATATTAATTAATAGAACGTCTTATATCTTCAGCGCAATATCCGTTGTCTCTCAGAGCATTAGTCAGTTTTCCTGTTTCTGATTTCAGTGATTGTTCTCACATTTGAAAGTGCTCTATGTACCAAAGAGTTTATGACGGATTGTTTTTGAGAAAGATGATGGTGTGATGTTGCATTGAAATATCAATTTGTATGTGTTGATTTCCGGTACACAGAATGTCCTAATTTGCTATTCTCTTTCCTTTGTACTAGTACATCAAGAAAGGGCAGGACACCATTTGATTCAGTTTCCATAGTGAATATTACGCTACGGTGTTGTTGATTTAGATGATCCAGGAAATTATTGAGGTTATCTGCGCCATGCGGCCCAACTACGAACATATCATCTACATATGTGCACCAAAATTTAGGTTTTAGAGGAGCAGAAGACAAAGCGTTTTCTTCGAAAGCTTCCATGAAGGTGTTAGTTAGCAAAATATGTGGAAATCAGACATGCCTTAATTGATTCTAGTAGCGTGGAGTCCATGTTATGGAAACTGAATCATCTATAAGAATATTTGTGTACAAGGATTCTACATCAAAATGGTGCCCTTCTTTTTTTGATGTACTAGTAAAAAGGAAAGAGAATGGCAAATTAGGACAATCTGTGTACAGAAAACACATACAAATCAATATCTCAATGCAACGTCACACCATCATCCTTCTGAAAAACAATCCGTGATAAACTCTTTGGTACATAGAGCACTTTCAATATGTGACGAATAATCACTGAAATCAGAAACAGAAAAACTGACTAATGCCCTGAGAGGCAATGGATATTGCGCTGAAGAAATAAGGCGTTCTATTAATAAATATAAAAACCCAACTCCTCAACAAAAGTCATAAATGTACCTCCTATGGACAGTGTTGTCTTACCTTACATACACAGAACCACCGACAAGATTGCCAGATTGCTCCGAAAATCAAACATTCGGATAATTTTTAACAAATTGGACAATGTTTGAAGTTTCCAAAGAACGTAATTCCATTTCAAATAGAAGGAGTTGTGGTAAAGTGTATGTAGGTGAAACAGGACGGTCTATATCCACTAGGCATAAGGAACATGAAAGATGTATAAAAAAGAAACAAATTGTACAGTCTGCAGTAGCTGAACACCAGCATTGCTCAGGTCACCCTCTTAATGTAAAAGAGACTAAGGTGCTAGAATCAGTGTCTGGTTTCTTTAAACGTAAAATTAGATAATCAATCGAAAGGACTCCGCACCATCCAAATGGAAATTGGATCCCGGTCAAATTCGTTGAAAATTCAGTATGTTGTAGGTCTGGATGTCCTGATCAAAAGTTCCTAGAGGCACAAAGTCCAAAAGTTAATAGTTTTCGAGATACAGAGGGATGAGTTGCGCCCGCACCAACCAAGTGGAAATTGGATCCCAGTGAAATTCGTTGAAAATTCAGTATGCTGTAAGTCTAGATGTCCTGATCAAAAATTCCCAGGGGCACAAAGTCTAAAAGTTAGTAGCTTTCGAGATACAGAGATATGAGTTGCGCCCGCACCAACCAAATGGAAATTGGATTCCAGTAAAATTCGTTGAAAATTCAGTATTTTGTAGATCTAGATGTCCTGATCAAAAGTTCCTACGGGCACAAAGTCCAAAAGTTAATAGTTTTCGAGATACAGCGGGATGAGTTGCGCCCGATCCACCATTTACATAGGCAAGGCGTAGAGCCAACTTTCTCTATCTCTTTTTCTGTCTCTCTTCCTATCTTGTGAACTTGTTTGGCTAACGTAGCGAATGTAAATGTACAATGTCAAGATATTTGGTCACAAAGTTATTAAATTCTAACCTTTTGATGATTAAAAATAACATGAATAAGAAAACTACCAAAAAAAGATTAAAAATGGACTTTTGCGTTCAAGAAATCATTCAAACTTCAAGCCTTATCTTGACCATTGACCTCAAAGTCATATAAGGTTCAAATATTACGAAAATCAAAAAATATCTCAGAAAAAAACGTTTTTATCTTTTAAATCTACTTCTTAAAAAAAGTTTTTCCATATAAAATTACATCTTGACAATGTTTGACCTTGACCTTTGATCTAAAGGTCATCGTCAAGATTACAATTGGTGATCTCCGTCATTATCCTGAACCTATCGACTGAAGTATTTTTTTATGATTACGCGATTTTAATATTTTGGTACAGTTTGCAATATTTTACGCTGCATTCACATATATATATATATATATATATATATATATATATATATATATATATATATATATATATATATATATATATATATATAGAATATATATTGTACCTTTACATTCGCTTACGTTGGCCAAACAAGTTCACAAGATAGGGAGAGAGAGAAAAAGAGATAGATAAGGAAAATTGATCCTTACGTCTTGCCTATGTAAATGGTCGATCTGGCGCAACTTATTCCTCTGTATCTCGAAAACTATTAACTTTTGGACTTTGCGCCTATAGGAACTTCTGATCAGAACATCCAGACCTACAACATACTGAATTTTCAACAAATTTGACCGGAATCCAATTTTTATTTGGTTGGTGCGGGCGCAACTCATCCCTGTGTATCTCGAAAACTATTAACTTTTGGACTTTGTGTTCATAGGAACTTTTGATCAGGACATCTAGATCTACAACATACTGAATTTTCAATGAATTTGATCGGGAACCAATTTCCATTTGGTTGGTGCGGAGTCCTTTTTAAATATCCAAATAATATTAATAGAGATGCAAGTTACAGTCTACAGCACACGTGAAAATCTCTTGTAAAGCTGAATCACGGTTCACTGAGCACCAGTCGGGTATAAATACCGTGCGTTGCTCCTCGATAGTCATTCTAATTCTGTTCTAATCTCTTTGAGTAAAGATGCTTCGTGCAATCGTAGGTGAAACGTCGGATGATAATTCCAATTGAACTCTCAAAAAACAATTAGAATAATACACAAAGTCAATATCAAACCAAAACAAAAAAATGATTATTTATTTAATTCTTTAATTTAACTCTAAATTAATGTTCCAAATAACCATCGATTTCATGCATACAAAGATTGATTCTGCGAAAAAAGTTCACCTGCACCATTTTCATCATATCTGTATTGTTACGATTATGTTTCTTTGAAATCGCTCACTGGGTTCGCAGAATAAAACGCTTTTCACAAACAAAAATCCAATACTTTACACTTTTATTACAATTAAGCTCTAATTACTAGTTCTTAATATCTTCACAATTCAAATACAACAATACAACTCTATTAAAACTCATATCGTATCACTATTAATATACCTAAAGAACCTCCTAGAAATAACAAGAAAGATACTAGCATAAAAGTTGAGAATTATCTAGAAATATAATGACTCATCGCATAGGAATATTATTCTTCTACGAGGGCGTATAAGTTCTCTTAGTCCTTCGTAACACTGCCCCCCTCCTATTCGGATCGTTCCGATCAGCTTCGATATCTCCACGGTATAACTTCAACCTATGTAGATATATTATTTTTATTTCGGTCTTGTGACTTCGTTGGATTCTATAAACGTCACTGATTCTTTTTAGAACAGTATATGGTCCTTCCCATGCTGACATCAACTTAGGTGATTTGTCTTTCGTTCTATGTTGATTTCATAACCAAACTCACCTTGCTGGAACTCTGCCAAATTTACCTTGGTGTCGTATGAGTTGATTAATGCCTTCGGTATCAGGTTTTTACAGAGTCCGTTGGTGTGTTGAACTAATCTGACGTTGTTGTTTTCTATACTCCTCTTTACTCTGGTTGCTTATCCGGAAATGCTTCTGACTGGTTCGCTATCACGGTTATGGGATACAATAAATTCTTCGGTACCAAACTTTAGAATGTTAAGCTTGTTGTTGAGCAAAAATTCATGTTGACGAATCAGGTCTATCTCCAGGATAAACTCATCTTTGATGTTAGCAACTAACTCCAAATTGTTTAATTTTAACCTTCCAAGTTGAATCTCAGTTTATATTTCTTGAATCCCATCAGATGCTTGTTCAGTTACAGTTCTCAACATTAATTTTCTGGACAATGGTAGGATTCATTATTTTTCAACACTTCTTCATTTTATCCGATATACTGATACATCAGTTTTAACAGTTAAAGTAATAAGTGTAGCATTGACTTTTCCTTTAAGTTGAAGTTGGTCTTTTCTCATCTGAGTTGTACTCCAGTCTGGAATAATGTTAAAAGTGACTCTTCTCCCTGTTCTATTTTGTTGCAGTGCTTGTATTCTTCCTTGGATGGTCATGAAGTATCACTTATTCTACGTTTGATTTTAGAATTGGACTGTTGTAGTTTTGTTCCGGTTCTCTTCTGTGCGGTTTCTGAATAGTAAACTAGACCCTAACTTGCTTATACGCAACAAAAGTTGTATTTTCTCTGATTCCATCAATAAAATACTGTATCGTAAGCTCTACTCGGAATTCTTCTTTAGCTACTAGGTAAGCCAGGTGAACAGGCGTCAGATATTTATTTCATATTCTTGCAAATTTTCTGCATTTCTCTGGTGTCTTGATTTTTAGCTATGAGTGATATAACTGAGACCGATGTTGATCTCCAAATCTTCTTTCCAATGCAGCCCTAAGGATCTCATAGTCTTTTTGTTAGGTTATGGAAATGGTTTGCAATAACTCCAGTGCCGGTCCCCGCAGTGCAATTACTTACGCAACTTCTAGAATGTTATTGAAAATGCGCTTTTAAATTTCTTTCTTGTTGTTAAATCTGATCTCTGAGTTTATCGTAACAGTATGTAAACATAAAGTGCAAAAAATGATTTTGTATTCGTACCCATGATTCGTCTGTCATGTTTACAAATCCACAGGATACCATCTGTTTAAGACTTCCCCATATACAGAAATCCATAGGTGTTAAATCCGGTGAGTGAGATAGCCGATTTGCAGGAGCATCATCATAATAAGAAAATTCTCATTTCAAATGATTTCTAACAGTTAATGTGGTGTGGGTCGTCATACATAAATCACATATTTTGTCTAGCAGGCAGCGGTTACTAAAGATTAGGTAACTCAATACTGGGTTTATTGAAAATTCAGTTATTATTATTAATGTAAGCTGCTAAATCCTTTTATATCGTATTGTTTATTCCAGGCGTGTTCTGCAATAGCAGATTTCGACATTCCCCCTTGTAGTATATGAGTTTTATGGTATGGAACATCATCCAATAAATTTGGCAGATTGGGAAACTTGAATAAATCTCTTATCTTAATTTTTTGTAGTCACATTTGCTAAACCACGGCCTAGAAGATCATCGACTCTTATTTCTCGATCATACCTTTTCACCCATTACTGTACTAAAAATACAGACCTTTTGATATATTTTGCAGCAGGAACATAAGTAATTTTTGCGTTTTAGTGCCATTTTTTGTAGTAGGTTTACTGTGTTGAAAAAAAATATATTTCATCAGTTTTGGTTTGTTTTTATTACACGAAATACTTTATTTGGCACGGCCCTGTTCTTTATTTCTCTGATGATTCTGCTCAAGAATTTCGTTTATGGAGTCGATAATAAACAAAGATTACAAAGCAGTATTTTCTAATGACTGTCTACATACCAATAAAAATTAATTATAAATACAAATATCCTTATTATATTAATTGCCGCTAGTCATTGATATCAATGTGATGTTTGGATATGAATTGGCAATAAAAGCGTGTGATTTTTTGTTTAATATTTACACGGTCCGTGACTCTGCTCTTTTTTTATAAGTTCAAACAAACTGCAATTTTGCTACTAACGGATCTCCACCGAAACATTTGTTGAGAAACCAATTTTTTACCATAAATTTTGTAATTATTTAATGTAGGGTAAAAGTGGGAGAGGCGCCATACTTTTTGTAGAAATTAAGTAAAAAATAAAAAATGCAATATAAATCAACCCTTTATTTTTTATTTCAAAGGTACACTAATATTAAGTATTAAAATTACAATTAACGAGTTTTAGACTTAAATCAAAAAGAAATAAAAAATAAAAATTATAAGTTGACAGCAGGCCATCTCTCCCATAAGGTGTGGGAGAGACGCCATGTAGTGTGGAAGAGATGCCATATATGTTATTATCCCTTTTTTTTTGTTGTTTTGTTGCAATGCGGAGCGTACATTGTACATGACTCATGCAGCCATTTTTGTTAAATAATAATTTTCCCAACATTCCGCGCACACATTGTTATCATCTTCGATTGGGGTGGATGCTAAGACAGAAGATGAAGACTTTAATTCTGCACTAGCTAATTTGCGTTTTTTAGCTGATCCTTTAATTAAATTGACATTGGAAGTCTTCTTAGAAACGTTCTCAGGGGAAGTCAAAACACAAGCAACTTGTTTTCGCTTCACTGTCGAGCTAGGTAGTTTTGGGATTCGATTAAACTCCTCTAGAATCTTTATAGGGGTTTCTTTACTAGTGGATGTTTGTCTGGAAGTTGATAGTTTTTGTGGAGACAGAGTTGCAGTGGTAGCACTTTCAAAAGGAATGGTAGGAGTAGCTACTTCAATTAAATTAGATATGGCAAAGATATGATCTGAAATAGCATTTGGATTGAGTGGGAATATTCCACAAGCTTTAAAACCTGATGTGGCATTTCCCACGGTTGCAGCTTTTCCCCATGCTTGCCCTATTAATGACCCAACCTGTTGTCGCGTTATAGTTCTATTCTTATTTCTGAACATCCATTCATTTGATTCTTGATTATAATAGGTTTTCAGAGGTTTGAAAAAACTGCGATCAAGAGGCTGAAGGGCTTGTGTAGTGTGACTCGGCAAGCATATAATTATGACATCTTTTTAATTTGCTAGGTCTAACTGATTTATTGAATTGAAATGTGAGGTGTCATCTAAAATCAAAATTGTTTTACCTGCCTTTGGTTTTTTGAGTAGAAAATGTTCCTTAAACCAACGCAAAAATAATTCAGAATTAATATAAGATGACTTTTTATTCATCAGACCCATTTAGCAAGCCATCAGAAAACTCTGACTTGTTATTGACTCCCTTCATTATTAACACTGGAGGTAGAAAACAGCCTTCAGCACTGCAACACGCAACCAGAGAAATTGTTTCTCCTTTTTCACGAGGTGTGATCACATGAACGTCCTTTGCTCCTATGGCTGTTAATACTTTTCCAAGTTTATTTATTAGTTGAATTCCACTCTCGTCAACAAGTTTGTTATTAACTTATTTCAACTGCATTTTGCAATATATGTTAATTCCTACGTACTTTATACCTATATGGCATTTGTCCCTCCTGGTGATACTAAAAAGTCTGGACTAGGTCCTTCAGGTATTTATCAAACTCTTGTTCTTAATATTGTACTGATTGTTTTTATATGTAATGATATAGTAAGTAATTATATTAACTACTGTTCCAGCATCACTTGGAACAGAGAATGAAAAACGATTGGCTTCTTATATTAAGCACCTAGCTAACGCTGGTTTTTAGTTAAATAAAACATTAAAACCAGTTCTTACCTGACGGTGTCTTTTTTTTACATTTAACACGCATTGGAACCAGAGCGACTCAAAATTTTCGTCGAAAAATTCTCGCGCTAAAATAATCTTTTCGTCGTACACACGTCACACTCTAGCGCAGCCGAACAAGAACTGACACGTTGAGAAGGAAGCGTCTATGAGTAGTTAAAAACAGGGAGAAATATAGCCATCTCTTTCTTACTCACTGAATTTCTGAAGGTATGGCGTCTCATCTCATATGGCGCCTCTCCCACTTTTACCCTAATTTATTTACTAATATTAACGTATATACAACACTCTAACATTTTCCTAGAAAGCATCTAGCTCTAGGTATGGTGTTTTAATTAAAAATTAAACATGACAAGTTTCAACGATGTAATTGTTTACATGACAAGCTCGCAATGAACGTTCTAACTTTTTTTCTGGCCCAGTTGTTCCCAAACGGTAAGTCACGACTTCCAAGAGCATAAATTTCATTCAAATATAGGTAATAAAACGTTAATAATTAATTTATGCTGGGCAACTTGTGAGATATACGACATTATCGGTGGACGGCTAGCGGACACAACTCTTCTTGTATGTTGCCAGATGAGAGAACTAGAACCCTCTAGCTGAATTTTCAGAATCCTTTATATTCCCACATAAGACGAAATGTATTGTCGTAGTACTACGGATAAAAAAATTAAATTCACGATGTCTGGTCGATAAGCAATGCCACAAAATAATCAATATCCTACCGACACGTTCCGCCTGAAAATAAGTACAAATATAAGTTCCAACTATATATAAGTACGTCAACACAGGGTGTCTGGGTAAAGGCGTCGACGGACCCACTGATGAGTCCTACCGTCGAGGACGAAACACCGCTGAAAAAATTTTAGGTCTATAATATTTATCAGATTGTATATCGCTGGGTACAGGGACTTTAGCGAATACAACAGTATCTAAAAAGATTTCACTGAAACGTTTCTATGAAAATTTTCAGAAATATTTCGTAAACATTTCAATAATATGGATAATATATTTCCATGAAAGTTTTCAGTCAAATCTTTGCGAAAACTTTCGATAACATTTCATGTAATAAACCCAAAATGGTAAAATATAGTGTTTCATGAAATATTACGGAAACATTGAGACGATATTTTATTGAAGATTGGGGATCCTTTCAGAAACATCAGAAACATTTCTTTCTGTGTCATATCATCATTTCTAAAACATTTCAATGCAGCCTTTCTGAAACTTGCATGAAACGCTTCTGAAACATTTTTGAAATGTTTCGTCTTATGTGGGTTACCACCTTTGAGACTATTTTACTTCTAGATACTACTTTATAATTAATTTGCTTAAGTTTAGTAATTACTTTGTAAGTTAATTAATTAAGCAAAGAAAAAATAAATACGTTTACGCTACTGGGATACGCAATAATTAAATATAGAGTCTAACCACTGAACTACATATACATCATTGAGGTTATTCTAAAATGAGCGTAAGGACTTGGGTGTATGCTCGTTCACTTGTTAAATTGATGAAGGATAAGCATCTATAAAATATTCCATTGCCAGTGATTAAATATGGCGTAATTAATTAAATATTTTCTGTTAGTTTTTCATTAAAAGTTCCTTTAAAATCCCTCTATATGAACATATTTTTATCTAAAAATTCCTCTAGAGAATTTTTACCTCTGTTTTCCCTCCGGGAAGCTTCAAAACCCTCTAAATCTAGAGGTAAACCCTCTAATTTAACCTCACTGCCAGGAGTTTTGCATAGATAGAGACATTTTATTGTCCCTCGAAGAAACGAGTAAGATAGAGAAATTTCGAGAAAGACTCCTGACATTTCGCCGATCTGAGAATACACGCACATATGAAGTAACTGTTCGGACCATGCTATCCGCCATTTTGGAGAAAGTTCACTTATAACAACAGTGAATATTCTGTCGCCATAGGAAAATTGTACGGGCTAAATATAATAGGTTATCTCCAAATGACCAGAGGAGAAGCAATTCACATAGTTTCTGAATGTTTATCGACATAAGTAATTGAACGAAACGCATAGTAGAAAGAGATAAAGTGACAGTATTACGTCATAAACTTATCCGATTAATCTAATTCCTATCAATTGATTAAAATCTCTGGATCTCTGCCATGCTATTGGTTGCTCGTAAAAATAAATAAATTAAAGAATTTTATTATATTTTTGGTTGTTGAAAATTACTCATCATTAAGAAAAGCAACATGTTGACGAACCGTTTCTTTATATATCAGACTCCTTTGAATGCATTTTATTTAACAGTTCTAGAGTGCCAATTTAAGATAATTTTGTGGTCTATATTTACACCTAAATATTTGACTGATGGCTTAGCCTATATTATCTGCTTGTTAAATAATATAAAATAAATTTAATCCAGGGAAAACAAAGATTTTAATGGCAATCAATAACTCTACAACAATAACAACAACATTCTTTTTTTTGATTTTTGACCGTTAACTTGACTTGCCACAACTACTTTTTCCCCAAAATGGCGACAAGCATACTACAGAGATTTTGGTCTGACAGCTTAATTTCAATCTCTCATTCATTTTATTTTTTTGAAATCCGTGTGAGAATAACAAGGAAACTACTTCCAACTCAAGTTTTGTGTGCTATGCTCTCTTTTAGTGCCACTGGCTTCTGCTTACCTCTGTGAAAGTGGATTATCAACTATTCTAAAGATCAAAACAAAAGCTAGTGCTAAGATGGATCTTCAAAATGACATGAGATTAGCTTTGACACAAACTCAACCAAGTAGTATAATATTCAGCAGATGCAAGCTCAGTCATCAGATTAATCATGAATAATCAATACTTAGTAAAAAATATCAGCCCTTTTATGAAGTTCTAAAATATATTTTTTCAAACCAAACGTTTTTCTACGTTTTAGCACCGTTATTTTCAGTATTTTCTAATTTTTAATTAAAATATTCTTAGAGAGTCGAATGTTTCGCAAATTTCAAGTAAATTTGAGGTTATAGACATACAAAATTATTACACTAAATTCTGTTCATATCTCAATAGTATGAGCGGGCTGTTTAAAAATTGTTTACCTACAGCTAGTCCTAATTATGGATTTAACATAAACATTTGTGTCCATATGTCCATAACAGCCGAGTATCTTACTTTTAAAGAGTTAAGTGTAACATAATTGTTTTCGTCAACAGAACTTTAAAAGATTTAAGAAATAACAATTTGAAAGTTATTTAAAATTTTTATAAATAAAAAAATATTTAAAAATAAGTAACGTTAAATTTTATATTCAAATAATGTTAAATGAAACATTTTACTTCCATACGCTGTGTTAAACACTATACTACACTACAATTAAATAAATATTATTATGAATATAATTTATTAGAACATATAAATTTGAACTCTATAGGCCAACGAACGAGATCCTTCAGAATGAAAACCTTATTTATAGTACGTCTGGTCTTCAAGCCCCTACAAATCTTTACAAAATAATGAAAAAAGTATATTAAAGGTTGAATGTGAGATCTGCCAGTATCATTAATTAATTAATTAATCACAGGTCAAGTTATCTTTCAAACTTAGTTGTCAGGGGACAGGAAGTCTTGCAATAAGAGACTGGACGTTTAGTGAATTCATACAATAATTGATTGGTGGATAGCTAGGACGATGGATTTTAGTCATACTACATAGAACTGCGGTTTCTACCGTTTCAAGGTTTTTCAGTGCTGGCTTACAATTAATGTATATAGGGCGCATGTTTTCCTATTAAAGTCAGTATATTGCTTTGTATATATGCGTTGTTTTCTTGATATGTCTTTTTCTTTGTATATTAGACTCCCAAGGTATTTGGCCCTTTGTATACATTTTTGTTTAACAGTTCTAAAGTGCCAATTTAAGGTAATTTTGTGGTCTATATTTACACCTAAATATTTGACTGATGGCTTGGTGTATATTATTTGGTTGTTAAGTTATATAAAATAAACTTAATCCAGGGAAAAAACAAAGATTTTAATGACAATCAATAACTTCACAATAATGAAAATAATGACACTATTTTTTTAACTTTTGACGGTTAATTTGACGTGCCAAAACGTCACTTTCCCCAAAATGGCGCCGAGCATGCTCCTGACATTTTTCGTTTGACAGCTCCATTACAATCTGTCATCCATTTTATTTTAAGGAATCCGTAAATATTTCTCATACATATTTGGCTTACTTCAGGTCAGTTTAGGTTGCATCTCGGTTACGGTTTTATAAATATTTACTATAACTATTGGTAAATCTCATTATTTCTCGATAATATTTTTTTAGTTTTATTTTGTTACCATGAAACTAATGCATCTAGTTTTGTCTCACACGAGGAACACTTAACGATAGTGACACCATACTAATTTTGAAAGAAAATCGCCGTCTTTCAATAAAAATTTTTAGCAATCCTACCTTCCTCAAACTAAACTTTATGAACAAGATTGTAAATCTTTCAAAAGTTTCATATGAGTTCTTCATATGTTAAAATTTCAGATTTGCTTTCTTCAATACCTTTTTAAAATCGAATTTCGTCTATTTTTTCAAGCTATTTGTCTCGGCTTTTTCGAAGCCATCTTGGATTTTACTGCACCAATTTCATCCAAAAAAATATGAGACCACCGCAGCAACTTCCTGCACATAACGTAAAAAATTTAATTCATTCAAATCGGTGCAGCCGTTCCGGAGTAATCGGTGGACATACATAAAAAAAATATACTCGACGAACTGAGAACCTCCTTCTTTTAGAAGTCGGTTAAAAAAAGATATAATCTATGGTTAAAAAATCTGAAAAATATAATATTAATATCATCATTAAACTGGCCGCTCAAAGAAATAGACGGATTTTTTTTTCTTAGACATAAACATTTAGATCTGTTTCCAACTTTTTTGAATGTGATTCTTTGTATATTTGTTTCACAGGTACGTACCTTGAAAATAAATTTAATCATATCATTATGAAAGCAAAATATAGTATTTTAAATTTATCAATTACACAGGCAACTAAAGCAATTAATACTTTGAATACATCCATTAGGGAAAACATTAAAGCAGCTGAGAGATACTTAACAACTAAAAGAACCTAAACCCAAGAAAAGACAAAATAAAGAAAAGGAAATAATCTATGGTTCAAGTATAAGTCTATATATATATATATATATATATATATATATATATATATATATATATATATATATACATATATATACATATATATATATATATATATATATATATATATATATATATATATATATATATATATATATATATATATGTTTATGCGGCTTTCACGGAGTTTGAGATGCAATAGCAGTGGATATACCCACATTATGCCGTTGTAGTGCTGAAATCACATTCAGCAAACGTACAACTATATGCAGCTCCGTATATGAATGAAGTAAAATGCGAACAGTAAATGCAAACTTCGTTCCAACCATATCCTTTCCGTGTTAGAGGTTGCACAGTTGGAACAAATTGCGAAGGAACACAATTTATTCTATTCCACCACCATCGAGATGATGGCCTACCTGTACCACCATACCGAGAAGAAAGTCGAAACTTACCCTCCCCGCCACACACAAATAAATATATATATATATATATATATATATATATATATATATATATATATATATATATATATATATATATATATATATATTTGTGTGTGTGTATTTAAAACGAGTGGAAATGGTGAAAATGAAAAACGACATATAGTAAAAAATAAATCTTTATTAATTATTAATTCATAATGTGTCACAATAAACACAACAAATATTATATAATCTTGAAAGATAGTCAGTATTATAACAAATTCTTTATTTTACATCGTCTTCGAAATTTTAATTTCAGTTTTCAAATTCTTATTAATATAATACAAATTTTATACTAACCATATTTTTTTTATACAATCATAAGAATATATTTCAGAATAACAGTTTTAAAAATTACAAACAAATATTTTTTTCTTTCGTCATCGACAACCAACAAAATTATCTCGAAAAAATTATTTAAACGAAAAGAAAAAATAACTCTTTTTATCTTCTAAGAGAAACTGTATGAGAAAAAGCTTTGACTTCTGAATTATAGTGAACAGTTGTTTAATAACTGTTAAAATTAAAGGTTATTTAATCTCAAGTAATTATTTAAAAACTACAAAGTTTTCTATATTTTGTGACTAGGAGCTAAAACTTTATTACCGGCAACTTAAAAATGCCAAGTTGGAAAAGTTTATTCTTAACTAGTATCTACTAATTGTAATAAAAAAATATTTGTTTTAAGGATAGTACGGTAGCTGCAGAAATAATTATTAAGGAGTACAGTGAGTTCGAAATTTCGAGCATTTTCGATACAGATGGGTAAATTTGTCAAAAACTATTACTAAATATCACTTTTAGGTTATTAGAAAAATAGTTTAATGAAAAAACGAAGAGTCAAAAGTAAGTAAAAATTTTTTAACGTCAATCTATTTTGTTAAAAGTAAAAAATACTAAAAGTGTTAGTCTGTAATTATCTATCTATAAAAGATTGCCGCCAAACTGTTTTTAAACTTGTTTCATAGTAAACTCATATTTCTTGCTCTCAAAGTTTGACATTTGTGTGATATACTTTAACGTATTTTCTACTTATATTTTATAACATATGGCTCATTCAACAAGTTAATAGCAATTATTAATCATTTACTAATGAGAAAGTTGAATTACATTTTTTTAAACTATAAATCATGTTTTATTAAATCCACTATATCTTCCACAAATCCCTGTATCATATTTCTGTATTGTTCATTGTGCCATGATAAATCCACCAACTCATCTAAATGTTGTGTCAAGTAATAGTTAAATTTTTCTTGCTCGCGGAGAACTTCTTCTCTAAAATCCGAATCAGTATGTGTTATAATTGAATACTGTAGTGCTAACATCACTCCAGCTGATTTCATAAATTTCACATTTTGATCAAATAACTTTTTTGGAAAAGCTACTTCCGGATCAACATTGAATTTCCTTAAGTTTTCAATTACATTTTGATAATAATTTTCTATTAATATGTTCAAATATGTGTTTCTTGTTTCTTTAGTAGAAGTTACGTGTAAAAAAAATAAAAGGTCACAAGTTGGAGGAACATATCGAATAATTTGAAAATCAATTAAGATTCCATTTGTAATTAACTTAGTATCTTCAGATCTAAAAAGCATATTTGCTACATACATGTCGCCATGATTAACAACATTTCTAATCTTATCTGATTTTTTTATCTTTGTAAGAGTGGACTGAAAAAGATTGTTAATAGATACTCTGAGTTCTTCAGAAGATAGATTAAGGTTCTTAGTAACATCTGGAAATTTTTCAAATATATAATAAAATACGTTTAAAACAGCATCAAAATAAGGTTTCATGGGGTTAGCATCTTCATACTGTAAGAGAGCGTCCTCAAAAAATTCGGCATAATCCCTATCCATTCTTATTACTTCACCTGACTCTTCAGACAACATTTCTTCTAATATAATTATAACAAGAATGATATTTGGCCAAATTTTTTACAGATGCATTAAGTCCTTCAAAATCCAACACTGCATTAGGTTTAAGCCCAACATAACCTTGTCGACTAAGGTCATCAAGAATCAGCAGCCCAGTAATTCTACTAAGATAGCACCTGGGCGCAAAATCTAGTAGGCTCTCTAATCCATACGTAGCATATAATGGGAGGAGTGTTTTATAGAAAAAATCTTCTTTTCCCTCAGGACCAATTGCACCTTTCTTAAAGAATTCAACAGTAGGTGTAAAAATCTTTGCAAATAGTTGCAATTCCTGTTCAATTTCTTCAACTTTGATTTTGATGTCAAGATGAAAATATTCGCCTGCGTGTCTTGACTTGACTGACATTCAGTCAAGTCAAGACAGTTATAGGGTTAAAAATGTAGTGTCCATTCTTCTAACTGACCTTTTAAAAATACTTTTAAAAAGTGAATATACTAAAGAGTGAGTGACTACAATTGGTTTGTGATGTAATTAACTATTGTTTAAAACAAAAATCTCTGTTCTTAATGCATCCGCATCAGTTGAAAAAGATTCGAAAGAATCGAAACGTCCTGAGAAATAAAAATATATATATACAATAAGTATGACTACTGTATATATGTAGTTTCAATATAAAAATGAACCATATTCCCAAAAAAATAACCAACTAAATATATATATATATATATATATATATATATATATATATATATATATATATATATATATATATATATGTATATATATATATATATATATGTATATATATATATATATATATATATATATATATATATATATATATATATATATATATATATATATATATATATATATATATTTGTGTGTGTGTATTTAAAACGAGTGGAAATGGTGAAAATGAAAAACGACATGTAGTAAAAAATAAATCTTTATTAATTATTAATTCATAATGTGTCACAATAAACACAACAAATATTATATAATCTTGAAAGATAGTCAGTATTATAACAAATTCTTTATTTTACATCGTCTTCGAAATTTTAATTTCAGTTTTCAAATTCTTATTAATATAATAAAAATTTTATACTAACCATATTTTTTTTATACAATCATAAGAATATATTTCAGAATAACAGTTTTAAAAATTACAAACAAATATTTTTTTCTTTCGTCATCGACAACCAACAAAATTATCGCGAAAAAATTATTTAAACGAAAAGAAAAAATAACTCTTTTTATCTTCTAAGAGAAACTGTATGAGAAAAAGCTTTGACTTCTGAATTATAGTGAACAGTTGTTTAATAACTGTTAAAATTAAAGGTTATTTAATCTCAAGTAATTATTTAAAAACTACAAAGTTTTCTATATTTTGTGACTAGGAGCTAAAACTTTATTACCGGCAACTTAAAAATGCCAAGTTGGAAAAGTTTATTCTTAACTAGTATCTACTAATTGTAATAAAAAAATATTTGTTTTAAGGATAGTACGGTAGCTGCAGAAATAATTATTAAGGAGTACAGTGAGTTCGAAATTTCGAGCATTTTCGATACAGATGGGTAAATTTGTCAAAAACTATTACTAAATATCACTTTTTGGTTATTAGAAAAATAGTTTAATGAAAAAACGAAGAGTCAAAAGTAAGTAAAAAATTTTTAACGTCAATCTATTTTGTTAAAAGTAAAAAATACTAAAAGTGTTAGTCTGTAATTATCTATCTATAAAAGATTGCCGCCAAACAGTTTTTAAACTTGTTTCATAGTAAATTCATATTTCTTGCTCTCAAAGTTTGACATTTATGTGATATACTTTAACGTATTTTCTACTTATATTTTATAACATATGGCTCATTCAACAAGTTAATAGCAATTATTAATCATTTGCTAATGAGAAAGTTGAATTACATTTTTTTAAACTATAAATCATGTTTTATTAAATCAACTATATCTTCCACAAATCCCTGTATCATATTTCTGTATTGTTCATTGTGCCATGATAAATCCACCAACTCATCTAAATGTTGTGTCAAGTAATAGTTAAATTTTTCTTGCTCGCGGAGAACTTCTTCTCTAAAATCCGAATCAGTATGTGTTATAATTGAATACTGTAGTGCTAACATCACTCCAGCTGATTTCATAAATTTCACATTTTGATCAAATAACTTTCTTGGAAAAGCTACTTCCGGATCAACATTGAATTTCCTTAAATTTCCAATAACATTTTGATAATAATTTTCTATTAAAATGTTCAAGTATGTGTTTCTTGTTTCTTTAGTAGAAGTTACGTGTAAAAAAAATAAAAGGTCACAAGTTGGAGGAACATACCGGAGAAGTTGAAAATCAATTAAGATTCCATTTGTAATTAACTTACTATCTTCAAATTTAAAAAGCATATTTGCTACATACATGTCGCCATGATTAGCGACATTTCTAATCTTATCTGATTTTTTTATCTTTGAAAAATTAGAGTGAAAGAGATTGTTAATAGCAAATCTAAGCTCTTCAGAAGATAGATTAAGTTCCTTAGTAATCTCTGGAAATTTTTCAAATATATAATAAAATGCATTCAAAACAGCATCTAAAAAAGGTTTCATGGGATTAGCATCTTCATACTTTAAAATAGCATCCTCAAAAAATTCGGCATAATCTCTATCCATTCTTATTACTTCACCTGACTCATCAGACAATATTTCTTCTAATATAATCGAACAAGAATGATATTTGGCCAAATTTTTTACAGATGCATTAAGTCCCTCGAAATCTAAAACTGCATTAGGTTTAAGCCCAACATAACCTTGTCGACTAAGGTCATCAAGAATCAGCAGCCCAGTAATCCTACTAAGGTAGCATCTGGGCGCAAAATCTAGTAGGCTCCCTAATCCATACATAGCATATAATGGAAGGAGTGTTTTATAGAAAAAATCTTCTTTTTCCTCAGGACCAATTCCACTTTTCTTAAAGAACTCAACAGTAGGTGTAAAATTTTTTGCAAATAGTTGCAAGTCCTGTTCAATTTCTTGAACTTTGATTTTGATGTTTAGGTGAAAATATTCGCCTAAATGTCCATTTTTTTCGTTTAAACTTATTAGATTATAATTTATAAGAACATAATCACTAGATCCAAGTCTGCTTCTTATCACTTCGTAGATATCTTCCTGGCTAATGAAAGGATACTTGAGATAATAACGAATATTTATAAGAATTTCTTGAAGTTTTTGGGTTTCTTCCGATTTAAGGAGAGAAATAAAAATCTTGAATTTAACAAGAGGAAGCAATATTTTCACCAGATATTCTCTGTACTTTCTAGTTATTTTATCAGCAACATTATTGTGTAATTCTTGAAGAAACTTCTTTAACGATTCGAAATAATAAACAATCAAATTTTCAAAATGTTCCTGTCTAAATTTTTCATTGCTTAATGTAAAAATATACATTAGTGCGTCATAAGCAGGTGGTACTATTTCTGTGTTTGACACATTAAGAAAAATGTTTTCCTTTGTATTTTGATTTATATAAATATTTGTTTGGCTGGGTGAATGAATACTTCTTACAAGCAAACTGGGATCATCAAACAATTTATTAACTGTTATGTGAAGATTTTCTACTGATTCTCTTACAATCGTTTCATTTAAATCGTTAAAGTAATGCGAAGACCTAATTGTGTCAGCAATATTTTTAAGATTATACTCACTAGGCTTTTTATCTTCATTACTATTGGCTAAATCTAAGGCGTGATATTCGGCCAAATTATCTAAAACAATTTTGAGACATTCTGCATTATTTTCCGTGGGTAAAACGAAATGTTGCATTTGAGATTGAAATTTAAAAGCGCCATAACTTTCTTCGTTAATGTTTTTTATAACAAACATCGGAGACAAAACTTTGGAATTCTTGGAATGTTGATATTCTTGAGTCATTAAATTGTCAGAAATTTTCACTAAAGCATACTTTTCTTCAATACCGGCACCACTCACGTTTAACAACGTAACATCGTTATTTTCATTGCACTTTTCAGCCGAAACTAAAAAATCACCTTTATCAGAAGACGAAAAAGTGCTTTTTAAAACCTCGTTAATATGCTGTTGCGTAAATAGATCGAGAAACTCCATCCTTGAATTAGTTTGAGAACAAGTCAAAAAAATATTTTGCGCACTAACAGCAGAATTAGTTTGGCCGAATTAAATAAAGTTTATATAGTCAGCTAGATGCAAACAGCAGAAATAATAATATCAAAATAATGACATTGTAATATTTATTAATATGTAAAGATAATTAAATGTCATAACTTGTTTTACTTGGTGAACAAATAAAGTTAAGATAAAAATAAAATTGGCAAGATAAAATAAAGTAATTGAATTGGGTTTGCGGATACTTGATGAAACTCCATATCATTAAAGACAGCGAAGTAAACCTCGATTATTACTTGAAAATTTCACGTTAGTGGAAACTTGAATTAATATACATGCAACATGTTTCGCTACACGGTAGTTTTATCAAGAATGAACAATGTTAATACAAATTCTCATATCGAGGTAGAATAAACTAACCTTGGGTTTTCCCAGTAATCCAGTCAAGAAGATGTTATTATTATTAGTAAAGCGGATAAATTAATACTGTGGTAGCTTCGTCTCAAAATGACTATATTCAGAAAACAATAAATTTCTTAAACCCAACTAAACATAAAATATTTAAAAAAAAATCCTACACAAATATTTCAAAAAAGCATCAAATCTGAAATACATAATTGTAATAGTTTGTTTCATGATAGGGAGTTAAATTGACTACTTTAAGTATCCCACAGCCTCTAAAACTCTACTCTTTAATTTAACTGCACAAAGATGGTTAACCTATCAGACCAGTAGTACCATTTTTCTCAGCACCTTCTTACAAACTATCCAAAAATCTTATTGAAATTCTAAATAAATATATTAACTTATCGGCAAAATTTCAAAAACAACAAACAAACAAACGTTTCATAGTATGATAGACACACTTATTACAGTTCTTTTAAACCCAATAAATTTTGACAAAGAACTAAATATTATTAAACAAATTGCTGTCAACAATGGATACACTCCTCAAATAATAGATAAAATTCTGAATAAAAAATTATATATGAAAGCATCAAATCTGGTGTTTCCCGTGACAAAAAGGATTAAATACAATACGGCGAAAAAGTAGATATTTATTGGACTTCCATTGTCTTTATTTTTGTTGAATATCACGACGTTTCGGCTAGTAGTTATCTCTAGCCGTTTTCATGTGAAACTGAAAACGGCTAGATGTCGGATATTCCAGAATTACAATTTCGACATTTTCATCATTGAGAATAGGTTTTCCTTTTATGCATTTTTGCCTTAAGGGGTTACATGGGTTTCAGAGGCTAAAACAAGTGAATTTTTACGATTTTTTTTTCATATAAGGAAATGTTTATTATGGCCAAACTTTTTACAGGTGAAAGAGCAACTATTGAACTGCTTTCAGTAAAAACTTCATCTAAAAATCTTGAGAAATGAGCCGGTGCGACTTGATTTTCGGAAACGCTACGAAAAAACGGGACTTTGCGGTGGACATGATAACTCGAGATAGCCTCATCTGAAATCAATTTTTCTTGTCTGTACATTAGTATAGTTAGGGAGTGGACGATGAATTTTGCGAAAAATTAAAAATTGTATTTTTTGCAAAGTTGCAAAAAAAAAATTTCAAAATTTCGTTAAAATTGATGCCAAAAAGCTCTGCCAAAAATACAAATTTTATTTTGTTACAAAATCCTTTCCTAGAGAATCATTTTTAGAAAAAACATGTAAAATTTGAAGAAGATCGATGCATTCGTTTTCAAAAAATCGGGTCCACCGCCTTCAAAAATTCAGTTTTGAGAAAAACGCGTTTAAAGTTTCAAAAAACCCGAGAAATTTTTTTTTAATTTACATAGAATCACCAATCCCAGGGCCATACAGCTAAGTTTCTGCGTCAGTTCCAATATCTAAAGCATCCTTTTGCTCTCTTCTAAGTCGAATTCGGGTTTCTAGAGTCGTAGCCTATGCTTTTTTGTCGGCAAAGGAAATGCGATGCTCGTCCATCATCCGAACATATTCATAACAATTCCGGCCGACTTTCACATCCATATTGTGGAAAAACATCAAAATAGATAACATGCCTTCATTGAAAATAGATGCAGCAATATGCCGGAAGTATTTTCGGAGTTATAATCCAAACTAGTTGATTGAAATTTTCATTATTATTTTATGTGAATCCTCCGACACACCGCTGCGGAAGTTCATCTTTGCTCAGCTCATCGTAGATAGCTGCCAAGACATCATCTGCCAATGGTTCACAATCATGCTTGAAACCTTCTAGGCTATCGGTAGCTGCAGCACGTTGCCAAACACATCAAGAGTGAAAGAAAGAACAGCTGCGTCTATATACCTGCTGCGCGCGGACCGACCGACCGACCCTGAGATGGGCGGACCTTCTACAGGCTCTATTTCCAAAAATTTAATTCCGATTGACTTGTAATTTTCAGAGAATATTTCTGAAATAGCGTACTTTCCAATGGACCAATAAAAAAATTATTTTTTGAAAATTTGAAACTCATTTAACCCCTTAACGGTACCAACATTTTTGAAATATTCCAATATTCGTTGAAAACTGTTTCGTGAAGCTTCCTATTTATCTGAATATCTATCAGCAAATGTCTGGCATGTTCTTGACAAAACTTTGTTATATTCCCCATTAATATTAAACAAATTTAAATAATCCGTGCATATTTAATCGCTCCGGCACGATTTCTATTAATAATTGTCAAATGACAAGAAATAGTGACATTTCTGTAGTGCTCTATTGTTAATGCTAAATAAGAGAATATTATAACAACAGGGGGTTTACATTAAAAAAAAAGACTTTTAACGATTTTTTCATGTTAATATTTAGTGTTAGTTTTTGATCACCCTGTATTTATTTATTATCAAAATACCAACACAGTCCACCAAAGTAGAGGGAAACCAACCCTAATTAAGTAATAAAGGCTTTCGGATAGGAAAAATTGATAGTTATGTTTAGGCCTATATATATATATATATATATATATATATATATATATATATATATATATATATATATATATATATATATATATAGTTACTGTCTTGTCAAAATAAGAAAACAACATCGAGGAAAAAAAATTTAATTAATTCTTAATAAGTTATAATAAATATACTTAACAAACACAGAAAATGCAATAAATATACAATCTTAACCTATAACATTGCACACAGCGCAACCTGAAACATAGTATTATCACAAGTACTGGAAACCTTTGAAGATTCGATGAAAAAACGTTCTAAATTTTACATATATAGTCCAATTTCCAAATCCACATGTATATATTATAAACAGAAAACGATAAAATGACATTTTAAAATAAATATATTTTTTCATATAGTCATAAAATCAAATTTCAGAATTCTTTTAACATCGTGAACAAAAAAAATAATAGGGAAAAATAATTTAATTTATACATGTATAAAGCTCAAAATTTCGAGAATTTTAACTAATTCACTCAAATAAAATACAGCCACGCTATGCTTTATGATCAAAAAATTCCAAATTAGGTAGTGTATATGTGTGTAAAGCCGTTGCTATATTTAACTTTAAAGTTATTAAAAAATAACTTAACGAGAAAACGGAAAATCAAAATCAGGCTTAACATTTTCAATGCCGATCTGTTTTGTTAACATTAAGTACTGAAAGTGAATGTAATTACTGTTAGTCTAAACTCAGAATTTTTTGCATAAAATTAGCTCTCAATCGCTGAGTTTAACACTTATGTGATATACTTCAATGAATGTTCAATTTTTTTTATAACATGTGATTAGTGTCACAAGTCATTAACAGTTATTTTTCATTTGCTAATTTGGAAGTTAAATTACATTTTTTAAACTAAAAACCATGTTTTATTAAATCCACCGCGTCTTCCACTAATCCCTTTAACATATTTCTGTAATGTTCACTGTACCACGATAAATCCACCAATTCATCTAAATGACCTTGCATGTAATAGTTAGATTTTTCTTTATCGTGAAAAACTTCTTCTCTAAAATCTGAATCTATATTCGTTACAGTTGAATACTGTAGCGCTACTGTCACCGCAGCTGATCTCATAAATTTCAAATTCTGATCAAATAATTTTCTTGGAAAAGCTACCTCTGGGTCAACATTAAATTTTCTTAAGTTTTCGGTAAAGTTTTGATAATAGTTTTCTATTAATATGTCAAAATACTTATTTCTTGTTTCTTTAGTAGAAGCTACATGTAAAAAAAATAAAAGATCGCAAGTTGGTGGAACATATCGAAGTATCTGAAAATCAACTAAGATTCCATCGGTAACTAACTGATCTTGTCCAAATTTAAAAAGCATATTTGCTACATACATGTCGCCATGATTAACAACATTTCTAATCTTGTCTGATTTTTTTAACTTTGAAAAATTCGAGTGAAAAAAATTCGTAATAGAAACTTTAAGCTCTTCAGAAGATAGATTTAGTTCTTTAGTAACATCTGGGAATTTTTCAAAGATATGATAAAATGCGTTTAAAACAGTATCAAAAAAAGGTTTCATGGAGTGGCCATCTTCGAATCTGAAAACAACTTCCTCAAAATATTTGTCATAATCTCTATCCATTCTAACTATTTCTCCCGACTCTTTAGATAACATTTCTTCTAAGATAATTGAACAAGAATGATATTTCGCTAAATTTTTTATAGATGCCTTAAGTCCTTCGTAATCTAATACTACATTAGGTTTAAGCCCAACATAACCTTGTCGAGTAAGATCGTCAAGCACCAAAAGCCCACTAATTCTACTCAAATAACACTTGGGAGCAAAATCTAGTAAGCTATTTAATCCATACCTAGCATATAATGGGAGAAGTGTTTTATAAAAAAAATCTTCTTTTTCCTCAGGACCAAAATCAGAATCTTTCTTAAATAAGTCCATAGTAGGTGTAAAAATCTTTGCAAAAAGTTGCAATTCTTGTTCTGCTTCTTGAACTTTGATTTTAATGTTGAGGTGGAAATATTCGCCTAAATGTCCATTTTTTTCACTTAAACTTATAAGACTGTAATTCAGAAGTACATAATCACTAGATCCAAGTTTGTTTTTTATCACCTCATAAATATCTTCTTGGCTAATGAAGGGATATTTGATATGATACTTAATATTTGTTAGAATTTCTTGAAGTTTTTGAGAATTTTCCAATATAAGAAGAGAAGTAAAAATTTTGAATTTAACCAGAGGAAGCAATATTTTCACTTGATGTTCTCCATACTTTCTGGTTATTTTCTCAGCAATATTACTACCCAATTTTTGAAGATAATTCTTTAACGATTCGAAGTAATGGACAACTAAATTTTCGAAATGTTCTTGTCTAAATTTTTCATTACTTAATGAAAAAATATACAGCAACGCATCGTAAGCAGGAGGTACTAATTCTGTGCTTGATGACACATTAAGGAAAATACTTTCATTTGTATTTTGATTTACATACACATTTGTTTCACTTGGTGAATCGATACTTCTAACAAGCAAACTGGGATCTTCAAATAATTTATTAACAGCTAACTGAAGATTTTCTACTGATTCTTTTATAATCGTTTGATCTAAATCGTTAAAGAAATGCGAAGACTTGATAGCATCAGCAATATTTTTAAGATTATACTCACTAGGCTTTCTATCTTCATTACTACTTGCTAAATCTAAAGCGTGATATTCGGCTAAATTCTCCAAAATAATTTTAAGACATTCTGCATTATTTTCCGTTGGAGATACGAAGTGTCGCCTTGCAGGTTGAGACTCAAATGCACCATAACTTTCTCTGTTACTGTTTTTTATAACAAACGCCGGATACAGCACTTTGGAGTTCCTAGAATGTTGATATCCTCCAGTCTTTACATCGTCAGGAATTTTCATTAAAGCATACTTTTTTTCAATTCCGGCACCACTCACGTTTAAGACAGTAACATTTTCGTTTTTATTACACTTTTCAGCAGAAACTACGAACTCACTTTTATCAGAATACGAAAAAGTATTTTTTAAAACATCGTGAATATGTTGTTTCGTAAATAGATCAAGAAACTCCATACTTGAAAAAATAAACAAATTGACGAACTGGTTTCAGAACAAGTCTATAATATTTTCGTCAATTAAATACCATTTATATAGGCAGCAGAAATAATAACATTTAATCATGACATTGTAATATTTGTGATTACATAAAGATAATTTAGCGTCTTAGCTTATTTTACTGGGCGAGCAAATGTAGTCAAAATAGAAATAAAATTGATAAGATAAAATAAAGTTGCTTGATCATTAAATTTTTTCGGATTTTGGAGACATATTTTCATCGAAATCACTTTTCTCGTGTTTCTAGGGTCATTCTTTCACAACTGTATCACATACTACCATCAAAGTAATAACCATATATTATAAAACAGGATATCCCTCGTGATTCTTAGACAAATCATTCCTTTTTTTAACCGTATTAGTTTCATATATATAAATTATGCATTTACATGTTAAAAAGCAAATTTAATCATAGATTGAACAATTCAGAAAGTCAAGAAACAATGACGCTGGATTGGGCTTGAGGACTATACTTTAATTTACAAGAACATAATCACTAGATCCAAGTCTGCTTCTTATCACTTCGTAGATATCTTCCTGGCTAATGAAAGGATACTTGAGATAATAACGAATATTTATAAGAATTTCTTGAAGTTTTTGGGTTTCTTCCGATTTAAAGAGAGAAATAAAAATCTTGAATTTAACAAGAGGAAACAATGTTTTCACCAGATATTCTCTGTACTTTCTAGTTATTTTATCAGCAACATTATTGTGTAATTCTTGAAGAAACTTCTTTAATGATTCGAAATAATAAACAATCAAATTTTCAAAATGTTCCTGTCTAAATTTTTCATTGCTTAATGCAAAAATATACATTAGTACGTCATAAGCAGGTGGTACTATTTCTGTGTTTGACACATTAAGAAAAATGCTTTCCTTTGTATCTTGATTTATATAAATATTTGTTTGGCTGGGTGAATGAATACTTCTTACAAGCAAACTGGGATCATCAAACAATTTATTAACTGTTATGTGAAGATTTTCTACTGATTCTCTTACAATCGTTTCATTTAAATCGTTAAAGTAATGCGAAGACCTAATTGTGCCAGCAATATTTTTAAGATTATACTCACTAGGCTTTTTATCTTCATTACTATTGGCTAAATCTAAGGCGTGATATTCGGCCAAATTCTCTAAAACAATTTTGAGACATTCTGCATTATTTTCCGTGGGTAAAACGAAATGTTGCATTTGAGATTGAAATTTAAAAGCGCCATAACTTTCTTCGTTAATGTTTTTTATAACAAACATCGGAGACAAAACTTTGGAATTCTTGAAATGTTGATATTCTTGAGTCATTAAATTGTCAGAAATTTTTACTAAAGCATACTTTTCTTCAATACCGGCACCACTCACGTTTAACAACGTAACATCGTTATTTTCATTGCACTTTTCAGCCGAAACTAAAAAATCACCTTTATGACAAGACGAAAAAGTGCTTTTTAAAACCTCGTTAATATGCTGTTGCGTAAATAGATCGAGAAACTCCATCCTAGAATTAGTTTAAGAACAAGTCAAAAAAATATTTTGCTCACTAACAGCAGAATTAGTTTGCCCGAATTAAATAAAGTTTATATAGTCAGCTAGATGCAAACAGCAGAAATAATAATATCAAAATAATGACATTGTAATATTTATTAATATGTAAAGATAATTAAATGTCATAACTTGTTTTACTTGGTGAACAAATAAAGTTAAGATAAAAATAAAATTGGCAAGATAAAATAAAGTAATTGAATTGGGTTTGCCGATACTTGATGAAACTCCATATCATTAAAGACAGCGAAGTAAAACTCTTATTACTTGAAAATTCCACTTTAGTGGAAACTTGCAACATGTTTCGCTACACGGTAGTTTTATCAAGAATGAACAATGTTAATACAAATTCTCATATCGAGGTAGGATAAACTAACCTTGGGTTTTCCCAGTAATCCAGTCAAGGAGGTATTATTATTATTAGTAAAGCGGATAAATTAATACTGTGGTAGCTTCGTCTCAAAATGACTATATTCAGAAAACAATAAATTTCTTAAACCCAACTAAACATAAAATATTTAAAAAAAATCCTACACAAATATTTCAAAAAAGCATCAAATCTGCAATACATAATTGTAATAGTTTGTTTCATGATAGGGAGTTAAATTGACTACTTTAAGGATCCCACAGCCTCTAAAACACTACTCTTTAATTTAACTGCACAAAGATGGTTAACCTATCAGACCAGTAGTACCATTTTTCTCAGCACCTTCTTACAAACTATCCAAAAATCTTATTGAAATTCTAAATAAATATATTAACTTATCGGCAAAATTTCAAAAACAACAAACAAACAAACGTTTCATAGTATGATAGACACACTTATTACAGTTCTTTTAAACCCAATAAATTTTGACAAAGAACTAAATATTATTAAACAAATTGCTGTCAACAATGGATACACTCCTCAAATAATAGATAAAATTCTGAATAAAAAATTATATATGAAAGCATCAAATCTGGTGTTTCCCGTGACAAAAAGGATTAAATACAATACTGCGAAAAAGTAGATATTTATTGGACTTCCATTGTCTTTATTTTTGTTGAATATCACGACGTTTCGGCTAGTAGTTATCTCTAGCCGTTTTCAAGTGAATCTGAAAACGGCTGGATGTCGGATATTCTAGAATTACAATTTCGACATTTTCATCATTGAGAATAGGTTTTCCTTTTATGCATTTTTGCCTTAAGGGGTTTCATGGGTTTCAGAGGCTAAAACAAGTGAATTTTTACGAATTTTTTTTTCATATAAGGAAATATTTATTATGGCCAAACTTTTTACAGGTGAAAGAGCAAGTATTGAACTGCTTTCAGTAAAAATTTCATCTAAAGATCTTCAGAAATGAGCCGGTGCGACTTGATTTTCGGAAAAGCTACGAAAAAACGGGATTTTGCGGTGGATATGATAACTCGAGATAGCCTTATCTGAAATCAAAAAACCAAATATTTCCTAGAGAGTGGACGAAGAATTTTGCGAAAAATTAAAAATTGCATTTTTAGCAGAGTTGCAAAAAAAAATTTTCAAAATTTCGTTAAAATTAATGCCAAAAATACAAATATTATTTTGTTACAAAATCCTTCATTCACTCCCTAGAGAATCACTTTTAGAAAAAAACACGTAAAATTTGAAGAAGATTGGTGCATTCGTTTTCGAAAAATCGGGTCCACCGCCTTCAAAAATGCAGTTTTGAGAAAAACGCGTTTAAAGTTTCATTAAAGAAAAAACCCGAAAATTTTTTTTTAACTTACATAGAATCACCTATCGCAGGGCCATACAGCAAAGTTTCTGCGTCAGTTGCAATATCTAAAGCATCCTTTTGCTCTCTTCTAAGTCGAATTCGGGCTTCTAGAGTCGTAGCCTATGCTTTTTTGTCGGCAAAGGAAATGCGATGCTCGTCCATCATCCGAACATATTCATGACAATTCCGGCCGACTTTCACATCCATATTGTGAAAAAACATCAAAATAGATAACATGCCTTCATTGAAAATAGATGCAGCAATATGAACTATTTTGGAGCCAGCCGGAAGTATTTTCGGAGTTATAATCCAAATTAGTTGATTGAAATTTTAATTATTATTTTATGTGAATCCTCCGACACACCGCTGCGGAAGTTCATCTTTGCTCAGCTCATCGTAGATAGCTGCCAAGACATCATCTGCCAATGGTTCAAAATCATGCTTGAAACTTTCTAGGCTATCGGTAGCTGCAGCACGTTGCCAAACACATCAAGAGTGAAAGAAAGAATATACCTGCTGCGCGCGGACCGACCGACCGACCCTGAGATGGGCGGACCTTCTACAGGCTCTATTTCCAAAAATTAAATTCCGATTGACTTGTAATTTTCAGAGAATATTTCTGAAATAGTGTACTTTCTAATGGGCCAATAAAAAAATTATTTTTTGAAAATTTGAAACTCATGTAACCCCTTAACGGTACCAAAATTTTTGAAATATTCCAATATTCGTTGAAAACTGTTTCGTGAAGCGTCCTATTTATCTGAATATCTATCAGCAAATATCTGGCATGTTCTTGACAAAACTTTGTTATATTCCCCATTAATATTAAACAAATTTAAATAATCCGTGCATATTTAATCGCTCCGGCACAATTTCTATTAATAATTGTCAAATGACAAGAAATAGTGACATTTCTGTAGTGCTCTATTGTTAATGCTAAATAAGAGAATATTATAACAACAGGGGGTTTACATTAAAAAAAAAGACTTTTAACGATTTTTTCATGTCAATATTTAGTGTTAGTTTTTGATCACCCTGTATTTATTTATTATCAAAATACCAACACAGTCCACCAAAGTAGAGGGAAACCAACCCTAATTAAGTAATAAAGGCTTTCGGATAGGAAAAATTGATAGTTATGTTTAGGCCTATATATATATATATATATATATATATATATATATATATATATATATATATATATATATATATAGTTACTGTCTTATTTATCAAAATAAGAAAACAACATCGAGGAAAAAAAATTTAATTAATTCTTAATAAGTTATAATAAATATACTTAACAAACACAATAAATATACAATCTTAACCTATAACATTGCACACAGCGCAACCTGAAACATAGTATTATCACAAGTACTGGAAACCTTTAAAGATTCGATGAAAAAACGTTCTAAATTTTACATATATAGTCCAATTTACAAATCCACATGTATATATTATAAACAGAAAACGATAAAATGACATTTTAAAATAAATATATTTTTTCATATAGTCATAAAATCAAATTTCAGAATTCTTTTAACATCGTGAACAAAAAAAATTATAGGGAAAAATAATTTAATTTATACATGTATAAAGCTCAAAATTTCAAGAATTTTAACTAATTCACTCAAATAAAATACAGCCACGCTATGCTTTATGATCAAAAAATTCCAAATTAGGTAGTGTATATGTGTGTAAAGCCGTTGCTATATTTAACTTTAAAGTTATTAAAAAATAACTTAACGAGAAAACGGAAAATCAAAATCAGGCTTAACATTTTCAATGCCGATCTGTTTTGTTAACATTAAGTACTGAAAGTGAATGTAACTACTGTTAGTCTAAACTCAGAATTTTTTGCATAAAGTTAGCTCTCAATCGCTCAGTTTAACACTTATTTGATATACTTCAATGAATTTTCAATTTTTTTATAACATGTGACTAGTGTCACAAGTTATTCACAGTTATTTTTCATTTGCTAATTTGAAAGTTACGTTACATTTTTAAATCTAAAAACCATGTTTTATTAAATCGACCGCGTCTTCCACTAATCCCTTTAACATATTTCTATAATGTTCACTGTACCACGATAAATCCACCAACTCATCGAAATGATTTTTCATATAATAGTCAGCTTTTTCTTTATCGTGGAAAACTTCTTCTCTAAAATCTGGATCCATATTCGTTATAATTGAATACTGTAGCGCTACTGACACCGCAACTGATCTTATAAATTTCAAACTTTGATCAAATAATTTTCTTGGAAAAGCTACCTCTGGGTCAACATTGAATTTTCTTAAGTTTTCGGTAAAGTTTTGATAATAGTTTTCTATTAATATGTCAAAATACGTATTTCTTGTTTCTTTAGTAGAAGCTACATGTAAAAAAAATAAAAGATCACAAGTTGGTGGAACATATCGAAGTATCTGAAAATCAATTAAGATTCCATCGGTAACTAATTGATCTTCTCCAAATTTAAAAAGCATATTTGCTACATACATGTCGCCATGATTAACAACATTTCTTATCTTGTCTGATTTTTTTAACTTTGAAAAATTAGAGAGAAAAAAATTCTTAATAGAAACTTTAAGCTCTTCAGACGATAGATTAAGTTCTTTAGTAACATCTGGGAATTTTTCAAAGATATGATAAAATGCATTTAACACAGCATCAAAAAAAGGGTTGGTGGGCTGATCATCTCCATATTTGAAAATAACTTCCTCAAAATATTTGTCATAATCTCTATCCATTCTAACTATTTCTCCCGACTCTTTAGACGATATTTCTTCTAAGATAATTGAACAAGAATGATATTTCGCTAAATTTTTTATAGATGCTTTAAGTCCTTCGTAATCTAATACTACATTTGGTTTAAGTCCAACATAACCTTGTCGAGTAAGATCATCAAGAACCAGAAGCCCACTAATTCTACTTAGGTAACACTTGGGAGCAAAATCTAGTAAGCTACTTAATCCATACTTAGCATATAATGGGAGAAGTGTTTTATAAAAAAAATCTTCTTTTTCCTCAGGACCAACTCCAGAATCTTGCTTAAATAAGTCTATAGTAGGTGTAAAAACCTTTGCAAAAAGTTGCAATTCCTGTTCTGCTTCTTGAACTTTGATTTTAATGTTGAGGTGAAAATATTCGCCTAAATGTCCATTTTTTTCACTTAAACTTATAAGACTGTAATTCAGAAGTACATAATCACTAGATCCAAGTTTGTTTTTTATCACCTCGTAAATATCTTCTTGGCTAATGAAGGGATACTTGATATAGTACTTAATATTTGTTAGAATTTCTTGAAGTTTTTGTGACTTTTCCAATATAAGAAGAGAAGTAAAAATTTTGAATTTAACCAGAGGAAGCAATATTTTCACTTGATGCTCTCCATACTTTCTGGTTATTTTCTCAGCAATATTACTATCCAATTTTTGAAGATAATTCTTTAATGATTCGAAGTAATGGACAACTAAATTTTCGAAATGTTCTTGTCTAAATTTTTCATTACTTAATGAAAAAATATACAGCAATGCATCGTAAGCAGGAGGTACTAATTCTGTGCTTGATGACACATTAAAGAAAATACTTTCATTTGTGTTTTGATTTACATACACATTTGTTTCACTTGGTGAATCGATACTTCTAACAAGCAAACTGGAATCTTCAAATAATTTGTTAACAGCTAGCTGAAGATTTTCTACTGATTCTTTTATAATCGTTTGATCTAAATCGTTAAAGAAATGCGAAGACTTGATTGTTTCAGCAATATTTTTAAGATTATACTCACTAGGCTTTCCATCTTCATTACTAGTTGCTAAATCTAAAGCGTGATATTCGGCTAAATTCTCCAAAATAATTTTAAGACATTCTGCATTATTTTCCGTGGGAGATACGAAGTGTAGCCTTGCAGATTGAAACTCAAATGCACCATAACTTTCTGTGTTACTGCTTTTTATAACAAACGCCGGATACAGCACTTTGGAGTTCCTAGAATGTTGATATCCTCCAGTCTTTACATCGTCAGGAATTTTCATTAAAGCATACTTTTTTTCAATTCCGGCACCACTAACGTTTAAGACAGTAACATTTTCGTTTTTAATACACTTTTCAGCAGAAACTACTAACTCACTTTTATCAGAATACGAAAAAGTATTTTTTAAAACATCGTGAATATGTTGTTTCGTAAATAGATCAAGAAACTCCATACTTGAAAAAATAAACAAATTGACGAACTGGTTTCAGAACAAGTCTATAATATTTTCGTCAATTAAATACCATTTATATAGGCAGCAGAAATAATAACATTTAATCATGACATTGTAATATTTGTGATTACATAAAGATAATTTAGCGTCTCAGCTTATTTTACTAGGTGAGCAAATGTAGTCAAAATAGAAATAAAATTGATAAGATAAAATAAAGTTGCATGGTCATTATATTTTTTCGGGTTTTGGAGACATATTTTTATCAAAATCACTTTTCTCGTGTCTAGGGTCGTTCTTTCACAACTGTATCACATACTACCATCAAAGTAATAACCATGTATCATAAGAACAGGATATCACTCGTGATTCTTAGACAAATCAACCCTTTTTGGCAACCGTATTAGTTTCTTCTTTTTCTTCTTCTTCTTCTTCTTCTTCTTCTTCTTCTTCTTCTTCTTCTTCTTCTTCTAGGTAGAACCAAGTTCTGTTACCTATACAATGTCTCTCCATCTTTGGGGGGCCGTCCAGGCGGCCGTTTGGTGTTTGGTTTCTCTCTCATCACGGTTTTTGCTAGTCTGTCATCGTCCATTCGTTCCACGTGATCTCTCCACTGCCTACGACGGTTTCGAACCCACTTCACAACATCTCCCACTCCGCTGTCCTCGCGTATTTTTGCGTTTCTTATTCTTATCTCTTAAACTTGTTCCCGTGATCATTCTCAGCGTTTTCATTTCTGTGGTTCTCATAATTTGTTTTGTCTTTGTGGTTTCATTTCTTGTTTCTGAGCCGTAGGTCAGTATCGGTCTTACACAGACCTTGTAAATTCTTGCTTTGCTCTCAACCGTCATATGTTTATTGTTCCAGATTATGTCTCTTAGTTGGCCTGATATCATGGCCGCTTTGTTGGCCTGTGTGCGTACTTCTTCCGTTACTGCCCTGTTACTTGTTATATGTGCTCCTAGGTATTTAAACTTTACAATCTGTTCGATATGTTTGTCATCAACCATTAGTTTGCATCTTACCGGTTCTTTTGCTATTACCATTGCTTTGGTTTTCTCCACAGATATCTTCATATTATACTGTTTGGCTGTTCGATTGAGATGGAAAAGCATTCTTTGTAAGTTATCCTCGCTATCTGCTGTCAAGGCAACATCGTCTGCAAAGCATATAATCTGAACGGTGTTGTGTCCCATTGGGTACCCAATATTTGTGCTTTTTACCTCATCAATGATTTCGTCCATGATTACATTGTTGGACTTAGGCTATCACCCTGTTTCAGTTCGTATATTGTGCGTATGATTGCTTCGTCTACTTGTTTTCTTCGCAGTAATTCTGTTATGTGTTCCAGTTTGACTCGGTCGAACGCTTGTGTAAAGTTCACAAAACAAATGAACAGTGGTTTATCGTATTCGATAGATTTTTCAACCAGCTGTCTGATAATAAATATACCGTCGATAGTAGAGGGGTTTTTCGGAAGCCCTGCTGTTCTTCGCACGCCCCTAACTTGTCTACGATCCGTTGTGACCGTATTTTGGTTAACAATTTGGCTAAACTCTTCAGTAGGCTGATTCCCCTGTAGTTTTCGGGTTGTTTCTTTGATCTTCTTTTGTGGATCGGAATTGTGATGCTTTTCCGCCATTCGTTGGGTACTGACGTTGTGCGGAGTATTTTTTCAAATAGAACAGTGAGCTCTGTGACAAGGCTGGGGCCTCCGTACTTTAGCATCTCATTCGTAATTTGGTCGGTACCAGGGATTTATATTAGTTTCGAATATATAAATTATGCATTTACATGTTAAAAAGCAAATTCAGTCATAGATTGAACAATTCAGAAAGTCAAGAAACAAAGATGCTGGATTGGGCTTGAGGACTATACAGGGTACAAATATCATCGTAATACCAGTCAATGGAACGTTCTCAGGTGTCCTCTCAAAATTATCTCATTCTGTAATATATCAGAGTATACGAAACATATTAAATATTCTTCTTTACGGCCTGAATTGCATTTCCAGGGGGTGAAAACTACCCTCAAAAATTAATCGCTCAAAACGTTTTGCTTTTCATTTTTTTATTGGGGTAAAAATTTTATTGATTTCACTATTTTTATACAATAAATGTATAAAATTACTTAGTTCGATCAAAAAATTCGTAAGTTGTACAGATTGTCCAATTTTCGACACTTTTGCAGGGTCCCTCTATTATTATTAAAAATAGAGACTTGCAAATTTGGCAAATATGTGCTACTTTTTTGTTAAACAAAAGATGCAATAAACGAAATTTTTCTAGCACTCTGTGTTTTAACAACACGGAGAGGATTTAAAAATTTTCCATCTATAAGCTCCTATCTTAATTAGTATATAAGTTAATAAAAAAGTAAAGACGGATTATTGTATAGTTTTTTGCATAAAATCCACTGGCGTACAGGCGCGGATGCAGGGGGGCGCTTTGAGTTCAGAAAAATAGACCCGATTTTGCCTCTTACACTATAGTTTATTCAAGTACTAGATATAGTAATAAATCGTTTTTTACCCTTTTTTTTTCTTCACAAACTACCTGTATTCTTTAGTCCGGTGTCTTTGGCAAAATCTTAGACACATATATTTTTCATAGGAATCGGTTAGAAATTTAATAATCAAAAATACTAGTATATAATAATGGACTATTTGGCTTGGATAACAATAGATATTTGAAAGTGTGAAGTGTTAAAAAGGATTTTAATCCTTGTCATAGACGTCAGGAGGAGGTTTATTTTATCACTAAGTATTTATGGTATAGAATATCATTTCGGTAATAAACTTAAAATAAAAAGTTTTTATAATATTATTTTATTTCTTATGATTGCTTAATAATTCACATAATTTTGACATATTTAACACAAGTCACAACTGTATTTTTATTATTTTTAATTGTGGCATAGAAACCGTTTTAGGCACATTCAGACTAAAACGTAGCCTTATTCTCTTAAAAAATTCTAAGTTATAATTTAAATATAAGAAGTTAAACCTAATAATTTTTTTTGGGGTTATCGGTCATTTTATTATTAATTAAAATCATTTTTAGGACATTTGATGTTTCAGTTTATTTATATCTTAAACCATCTGCAGAATTACAATTAAACACTAAAAAGAGATTGAAATGTAATTAATTTTTATATGTTACAGTTAAAATTAGACCTACTTATTTTTATTTCTATTGCACTGACATCTTTATTTAATTTACTTTATTATATGGAAATTCGATATCCGCTAAAAAATAAAATAAACATGTTAATTCTACACGCTTAAGAAAAAGACATAAATACAATAATAAAAAAAATTACGGCTAATTGGAATTAAATATATATAAAATTAAAGAGTGGGACACACTAAAATAAACATATATAAAGAAATAAAAAAATATATAAACAACATTAAACAATAAAATACAACAAAAACAAAAATTTAAATAATAAATTGTGTTTACACTGGTAAATATTACGTATCTAATTCGTAATTAAAGTCAGTGAAGCTATCTTCGCTCAAATTAATTATAATTGGTTCCTCTATCTCACCGATCATGAGATCGAGTTTCCACATTTCCTTTTATTCTTTTATTATATAGACTTTTCCCAATTTTCTGTAGTAACTTTATTCAAAAAAATATATCAAAAGTTCAGTTAAATTACTAATTTTGTAAGTTGTGTTATTTTATATTTTCTTCTCCAACGGACATTTTCCGGACGATCTATAAGAACAGATTTCCTATCTGGGTTTTCTCAGCAAAAATTAAATTGTCTGAGCATTTTCCAGAGCTAAGTTTCTTTAATTTGAGGTAAATCCCTATATTCATTGATTTTAGTTAGAATTTTGTCGACGGTCGACTCCTTTTATTGCAGTTTACATCTCTTCTTCCAACGAAGTTTTTCGTCTGCCTGTGATCGAATGTCGCTTGGGAGTACTAAAAATTCCAGTCGTTTTTTACTCCTTCAGTATTCGGTACATAGTAGATTTTCCAACTCCTGTCATGTTGGACTACATCTCAACAGAGCTTTTAACATTATTATCTAGATATTGATATCTTAAGGCAACATAAACATGCATCGTAATAAGTTTTTCGTTGAGGAAAAAATGCCCTGATTTAACGATTTTGGATTAAATATAGAGGTGGAAGCCATATCTTTTGGGTATCTCACTAATCTCAAATAATATATAAAAATAAGCACAAACAAGATAAATCACTAACGACACCCCGTAAGGTGTATTTTGCTCACTGACACAAATTAAATTGAATTACCAGAAATTTTATTGTTGCAGTAAATTTATAAAAGCTTATAATATTTAAATATAATTCGATTTACGGCAGTCCTCAATTACCTGCGGCACTGGAGCAGGTATGTTTGAGGTTTCGGTAACAGTTTTATTACTCTCTCTAGTTCTTGAATAGAGTATAGGAATGTGTATGCTTGCGATCGCCCCTCACCTTCCCAAAAGCTTTGAGTTCAGGAAAATAGAACCGATACTGCCTCTTATACTAGGAATGTGTATGCTGCTCGCATCCTCCCCATTGTCGGCAACTTGTTTTTTCTTGTGATCGCCCCGACCCTGCCATTGACACTAGAAATGGGAATGTTGCTGGTGTCTCCCCCCCCTCCCGTCGACAACTTGCTTTCGCTTGCCATACTGTACTTTTGTGATATCACCGCCCCCCTCTCTTCTAAAGAGAGAGGCTGGATCCGCCCTTGCTGGCGTACTTTGTTTTTTTCTAAAGGCATCATTTTAAGTTGTAAACTAAACTCACGCTGTTTTAAACTGAGCACCCTGTATATTATTTGACTGCTCAGTTAAAATTTTTTCGACTTTTTAAAATTTTTATTACTGATATTCACTAATAAATCTAAAATTTTGATTTATTTTTTGAAATTCAAAAATTCGCAGTACGTATCTTACTAATAATAATAGTTTTGGCGCAGCTTTTTGAATTTCATTTAAAAGTTTAGCTCCCAAGTTTCTGAGATCCTCTGAATATTTTATGATTTAAGAAAAACGATTTTTATTACTGTATAAATTTGAATTTTGGAGATAAAGAAATCACAATTTGATAGGTGAAAATTTGATTAGGTTTGAAATAATATAGTAGGGAGATGTTTTCATTCCCTGAGTATTTTTTTTAAGTTTTATTAATCGATGGATGTCCAAAATTATGAAATTTTTGAGAAGAATGACCCGCCAAGGTGTTTTATTTACTCGAATGAGATTTCTCTTGAGGCTTCTGAATTATATATTCACAGGCTATCAAAAAATCTATAAGAGCTGCGATAAAATACTGAAAAATTCCTTTTCTGAAAACATAATTCCACTACAGTCCATCGCTCTATCAACTGAGCTATCGAAGGTTATGAAAAGGTCCTTTGGCATTATACAGGGCATCCGGAAAGTACCTTCTAATTTCTCGGAACCATACAGGGGAGGTCAAAATAACCCTACTATCTCATAGAAAAAAATCCCTAAAGTGCCCCTTAACGAAGATAAAGAGCCCTAAAGGGGTACCTAGGGAAGTCAGGAACAGACTTGCAGTCACACTCGTTAGGCAAAATTTTTGACAGGTGTCATTTTACAGAGCTAAGAAATGATTTTTTAAATACTTTATCCTTCCTCTTCAAAAAAGGTACTATTAATTTATTTCGATGAAATTGGCGGTTTTTATGCGAAAAGCTCAAAAGTTACTAATGCTAAACACAAACAGGTAAAAATAAAATACGCAGGCAGGGGCGGATCCAGCCTCTCTCTTTGAGGAGGGGGGCGGTGATATCAAAAAAGTAAAGTATGGTAAGCGAAAGAAAGTGGTCGACGGGAGGGGGGGGGGGGAAGGAGACATTAGCGACATTCCCATTTCTAGTGTACGAGGCGGGGTGGGGTCTATTTTTTTGAATTTGAAACTCTTAGAGAGCGTGGGGCGATCACAAGAAAAAACAAGTTGTCGACAGGAGGGGAGAATGGGAGTAGCATACACATTCCTAGTATAAGAGGCAGAATCGGGTCTATTTTCATGAACTCAAAGCTCTTAGGGGGGGCTATCGCAAGAAACATGAGTTGTCAACGGAGGGGGAGTATTAGCAGCATACACATTCCTAATATAAAAGGCAGAATCGGTTCTATTTTCCTGAACTCAAAGCTCTTGGGGGGGGGGCTATCGCAAGAAAAACGAGTTGTTAAAGGGGGGGGGGAGTGTCAACAGAATACACATTCCTAATATAAAAAGCAGAATCGATTCTATTTTCCTGAACTGAAAGCTCTTGAGAAGGGGAGGGGCGATCGCAAGCATACACATACCTATACTCTATTCAAGAACTAGAGAGAGTAATAAAACTGTTACCGAAACCTCGAACATACCTGCTCCAGTGCCGCAGGTAACTGAGGACTGCCGTAAATCTAATTATATTTAAATATTATAAGCTTTTATAAATTTATTGCAACAATAAAATTTCTGATAGTTCGATTTAATTTCTGTCAGTGAGCAAAGTACACCTTACAGTGTGTCCTTAGTGATTTATCTTGTTTGCGCTTGTTTTTATATTTGAGATTAATGAAATACCCAAAAGATATGGCTTCCACCTTTATATTTATTCTAAAATTGTTAAATCAGGGCATTTTTTCCTCAACGAAAAACTTATTACGATGAATGTTTATGATGCATTAAGATATCAATATCTAGATAATAATTAAAGGCTCTGTTGACATGTAGTCCAACATGACAGGAGTTGGAAAATCTACTATGTACCGAATCCTGAAGGAGAAAAAAATGACTGGAAGTGTTAGTACTCCCAAGCCACATTCGATCACAGGCAAACGAAAAACCTCGTTGGAAGAAGAGATGTAAACTGCAATAAAAGGAGTTGTACATACATTTTATTATGAGAAGCAGATCTCAACCGTCGAGAAAATTCTAAATAAAATCAATGAAGATTAGGATTTACTTGAAATTAAAAGAACTGAGCTCTGAAAATTGCTCAGAGAACTTAATTTTTGCTGGAAAAAACCAGATAGGAAATCTTTTCTTATAGATCGTCCGGAAAATGTCCGTTTAAGGAAATATCTTTCTCTAGTAAAAGGTAGAGTTCCTAGAAATATCCCAACTTAACAAATTAAGTAATTTAACTGAACTTTTAAAAGATTTTTTTGAATAAGGTTACTGCAGAAAAGTGGGAAAAATCAATATAATAAAAGAATAAAAGATGATGTGTAAACTCGATCTCATGATCGGTGAGATAGAGGAACCAATTATAATTAATTTGAGCGAAGATTGCGTCACAGACTTTGATTATGAATTAGATACGTATTGTTTACCAGCGTAAACACAATTTATTATTTAAATTTTCTGTAACATATAAAAATTAATTACATTTGAATCCCTTTTTAGTGTTTAATTGTTATTCTGCAGATGGTCCAAGAAATAAATAAACTGAAACGTCAAATGTCCTAAAAATGTTTTTAATTAATAATAAAATGACCCATAGCACCAAAAAAATTTTAATATTATATGGACGAATTTGTTTTTTTATATATGTTTAACTTCTTGTATTTTTGACAGGTATTTTGTAAGTATTTATTATAAATTTTTTGAGAGAAAATGGCTACGTTTTAGTCTGTATGTGCCTAAAACGGTTTCTATGCCAAAATTAAACATGATAAAAATACAGTTGTGATTTGTGTTAAATATGTCAAAATTATCTATATTTTCTAATGTATGTGAATTATTAAGAAACCATAATAAGAAATAAAATAATATTATAAAAACTTTTTATTTTAAGTTTATTACCGAAATAATGTTCTATGCCATAAATACTTAGTGATAAAATAAACTTCCTTCCGACGCCTATGACAAGGATTAAAATACTTTTTAACACTTCACACATCCAAATATCTATTGCTATCCAACCCAAATAGTCCATTATTATAGACCGGCATTTTTGATTACAAAATTTTTGACCCATTCCTATGAAAAATATGTGTCTAACAGATTTTCCCAAAGACACCGGACTAAAAAACACAGGTAGGTTGCGAAGAAAAAAAGGGTAAAAAATGATTTATTACTTTCTCTAGTTCTTGAATAAACTATAATATAAGAGCCAAAATCGGTTCTATAGGTACTTTTTCCAAAAGTTATTTAAATTTTGCTGCAAAAATTGTAAATAAATTTCACCATTAAGTCTTTCTTCCAAAACAAATAGACCTATAAGGTTATTTCTGATGACGCCAGCCCATACATTTATAATAAACCTTCGTTGGTGTTTGTTTTGAATTGTAGCGTGCGGGTTTTCATCAACCCAAAAATGTAAATTGTGTGAATTTAATATGCCATTTTTTGTAAAACCTGCTTCATCAATAAACAAAATAAGGTTAGAAAAAATTAGATTTAGGTTATGTTGCTGTATAAATCAGTTGGAGTATTGAAGTCTGGCAGGATACTCATCCAGAGACATAGCGTGTACCTTTCCAACGTGATATGGGTGAAGTAACTGTTCTATTAGAGTTTCATATACAATCCATTTTGTAACATTGTTTTCGGTCGCGAGCTTTCTTATGCTGTTTGAAAGGTTGTCAGCAATATCTTGTTTATATTTATACTTCGGTTGTCTTTGTATTTCTCCCAATTGGTGCGCCTCGGATCACGAAACACCGCGATTGGTCGCTCCACACTGATCGCTAGGTTTATGATACTTTGTGTCTAAAAAACTTGCATGCCATATTAGTTTATCGTACTAGAAAATTATTTAAAAATATACATACTCATTTTTTTAGATAATTATAATTAATTCACCCTTATTTACAAAATAAAAGGAAATTATGTAGTTACTAAAATTAATCTTTATTCATAATTCATTCTTAATAACTAACAATAAATACACATAGTTAACTTAATAAATACAACAAATATTACGCAGTTCTCGCAATAATGTTGCTCACTGTGTAACTTGGAACATAAAAATTACCGAAAATTCTTGAAAATATAACAAAAAAATGTACTGTATTTTGTCTATGAGAAAATCGTCTTAGAAATTTTATTTTCCAAATGCTTACAGACTGACAGTATTAACTTTTTATACAGGATTATTGAAAAATAATATGATTCAAAATTTTACAATAAATATATTTTCTTATACAATATAATTATAAGAACAAACTTCAAAAATATATCACCGAAAAATATGTTTTTCCTTTGACAACATTTCTGACAAAATATCTGAGAAAAAACAATTTAATCTATGCAAGGCGAAAAAAGTAAATGACTTTTTTCTTAATTATCTATTGCTTGGGTTTTTAAATTCCTTTCATTTTGTTGACCGTGTAGTTATTAATTAGATTTTTCTTTTTTGGGTTTCGGTCATAATATTACTTCATAATAAATTAACATATGTTTTATTACTTACGTTTCGGTTTATTTTATTATTTAAACCATCTTCAGAGAAGTAAACTGTACATATCAAAAGGAATTAATTTGTTATTATATAAATTGAAAATTAATTTCTTACCTAAACTTAACTAGTGTAATCACACTGGTGTTGTTTTTACATTTTTTATACATCTGTTTTGTGGGGTGTTTGAAAGTATACTAATAAAGAGATATCTGCAATTTTTTTTGCCCTATTAGGTTGGTTAAAAAATTTCATACCATTAACAAAAAATGATTTTATTGAAGCCACCAAATTATATTTAACGCAAACATTTTTCCGCTTTTAAGATTCCTTGTATTCACAAATTTACGATGTTGCCATGAGTTCACCAATATCTGCAACAATAACAGACCTCGTCGTAGAACTTCTTAAAGGAAACATAATTAAACAACTAGCTTACAAACCTTTTTTTCTTTAAAAGATACGATGACTGTAAATTATAAATAGCTGAAGACAAAATCAATTACATCTCCAATAAATTTTATAGTTTTTGTACTTAAGTATCGGTTTATTTTATTATTTAAACCATCTTCAGAGAAGTAAACTGTACATATCAAAAGGAATTAATTTGTTATTATAAAAATTGAATATTAATTTCTTACCTAATCTTAACTAGTGGTTCACACTTAACTAAATTACATTTAACTTTTTCTTTTATATAAAAATCACACTGGTGTTGTTTTTACATTTTTTATACATCTGTTTTGTGGGGTGTTAGAAAGTATACTAATAAAGAGATATCTGCAATTTTTTTTGCCCTATTAGGTTGGTTAAAAAATTTCATACCATTAACAAAAAATGATTTTATTGAAGCTACCAAATTATATTTAACGCAAACATTTTTCCGCTTTTAAGATTCCTTGTTTTCACAAATTTACGGTGTTGCCATGGGTTCACCAATATCTGCAACAATAACAGACCTCGTCGTAGAACTTCTTAAAGGAAACATAATTAAACAACTAGCTTACAAACCTTTTTTTCTTTAAAAGATACGATGACTGTAAATTATAAATAGCTGAAGACAAAATCAATTACACCTCCAATAAATTTTATAGTTTTTGTACTTAAGTATCGGTTTATTTTATTATTTAAACCATTTTCAGAGAATTAAACTGTAAATATGAAAATTAATTTCTAATTTGTTATTATATAAATTGAAAATTAATTTTTTACCTAATGTTAACTTAATTAAATTACATTTAACTTTTTTATATAAAAAACTCACTGGTATTATTTTCACATTTTTTGTGTATATGTTTTGTGGGGTGTTTGAAAGTATACTAGTAAAGAAACATCGAAAGTTTCTGGACCACCTGCAATTTTATTGCCCTGGTAAGTTGTTATAAACATTACTCATGTCATTTATGTCCATCGTAAAATTCATTGTATAGGGTGTTCTTTTGATGTGAATCATTTCCTTAATTGTTCTTTTTTTGTATTTAAGTTCTATGTCTAAATCTCACCGTTGTTAAAGTCGATATTATATAAATTGTCTATTGCATGTCTGAATAAGGCGGTTTTC
The DNA here is from genome assembly GCA_034092305.1 of Diaprepes abbreviatus. Lineage (NCBI taxonomy): Eukaryota > Metazoa > Arthropoda > Insecta > Coleoptera > Curculionidae > Diaprepes > Diaprepes abbreviatus. The sequence continues at coordinate 760,374 of JASJET010000037.1, read as the reverse complement.
TTCGTTATTGTGATGCCTAATACTGTATTTGTGATTTCTGTTTATTAAATGCTGTTTTGTTTGATCGATATATGTTTGGTTATAATCTAAACAACTGATCTTGTAAATGATGTTCATTTGTTCGTCTTTACAGACATCGGGTTTACATTTTGTATAAAGGCTTTTGAAATTATGTGATGTTTTTTTTAGCTTCTTAGATATAATATGGTTTTAGTATTTTTTTAATAGAGTTAATAATTTCTAGTATATAAGGGTAGGGTACCTATTTCTGGGACGATAAAACGTTGCTTTTTATGAATTTATTTTTGTTATAGAATTTTTTTACTAGGTTTTTTATTATGGGCTCAATACATTATTTTTTTTTTAATTCGGGTCTAAATTGTGAATGGGAAAACTTGCTAGCTCTATCGGTTACTGTTGTGATCACACTCTTTTTGTATTTTTTAGGTGCTGTAGAATTGTAATTTAGGTATTTCCCTGACCATAGCGGTTTTGTTTATTTTTGTTTTACAATTTTGATCATAATGAATACTATAAAATTTATTGGAGGTGTACTTGATTTTGTCTTCAGCTATTTATAATTTACAGTCATCGTATCTTTTAAAGAAAAAAAGGTTTGTAAGCTAGTTGTTTAATTATGTTTCCTTTAAAAAGTTCCACGATGAGGTCTGTTATTGTTGCAGATATTGGTGAACCTACGGCAACACCGTAAATTTTTGAATACAATTAATCTTAAAAGAGGAAAAATGTTTGCGTTAAACATAATTTGGTAGCTTCAATAAAATCATTTTTTGTTAATGGTATGAAATTTTTTTACCTACCTAATAGGGCAAAAAAAATTGCAGATATCTCTTTACTAGTATACTTTCAAACACCCCACAAAACAGATGTATAAAAAATGTAAAAACAACACCAGTGTGATTTTTATATAAAAGAAAAAGTTAAATGTAATTTAGTTAAGTGAACCACTAGTTAAGATTCGGTAAGAAATTAATTTTCAATTTATATAATAACAAATTACAAATTCCTTTTGATATTTACAATTTACTTCTCTGAAGATGGTTTAAATAATAAAATAAACCGAAACGTAAGTAAGAAAACATATGTTAATTTATTATGAAGTAATATTATGACCGAAACCCAAAAAAAAATCTCATTTTACTTTTAATTTGTGAAGAGACCGCTTATTGAGAAAATGAACAGTGAAAAATTTTTAATGGCACTCTATTTTGTTAATATTGAAGAGTATTAAAAATTAATATAATAATTGTTAATTTACAACTGATCGTGTATTAAAAAACTGCCAATATTGTTTCACTGTGAATTATTTTTCTTTTTGCATTAAATTAGCACTCAATCGCTATGTTTCGCATCTATGCGATATATGTACTTCACCTTATTTTGTACTTACAACTAGGTAGTTATTACTTTTCACGTGCTGAAATTTATATTCTTATGAAACTATTTATTATAAATCATCTTTTATTAAATCTACCACATCTTCCACTAGCCCCTTTAAAATATTTCTATAATGTTCACTGTACCATGACAAATCCACCAATTCATCTAAATGATGTTTTAAATAATAGTTAGTTTTTTCTTGATCATGCAAAACTTCAACTCTAAAATCTGGATCAATTTTCGTTACCATTGAATACCGTAGTGCGGTCATCACCACAGCTGATTTCATAAATTTCACATTTTGATCAAATAACTTTCTGGGAAAAGCTACTTCCGGATCAACATTGAATTTTCTTAAATTTTCGGTAAGATTTTGATAATAATTTTCTATTAATATGTTCAAATACTTGTTTCTTGTTTCTTTGGTAGAAGTTACAAATAAAAAAAATAAAAGGTCACAAGTTGGAGGGACATATCGGAGAAGCTGAAAATCAATCAACCTTCCATTTGTAATTAACTGATCTTCTCCGAATTTAAAAAGCAAATTTGCTACATACATGTCGCCATGATTAATGACATTTCTTATTTTATCTGATTTTTTTATCTTCAAAAAACTAGAGTGAAACAGAATCTTAATAGATGCTCTAAGTTTTTCGGAAGATAGGTTAAGTTCCTTTGTAACATCTGGAAATTTTTCAGAGATATGGTAAAATGCATTTAAAACAGCATCAAAATAAGGTTTCATGGAATGTCCTTCTTCATACTTTAAGATAGCTTCTTCCAAAAATTCCCCATAATCGCCATCTATTCTTATTATTTCTCCTGACTCTTCAGACAACATTTCTTCTAAGATAATTGAGCAAGAATGCATTTTCGCCAAATTTTTTATGGATGCTTGAAGTCCCTCGTACTCTAGCACTATATTAGGTTTAAGACACACAAAACCTTGTCGACTAAGGTCATCAAGAACCAGAAGTCCACTAATCCTACTAAGGTAGCACATAGGCGCAAAATCAAGAAGGATATCCATTCCATATTTAGAATATAATGGAAAGAGTGTTTTATAGAAAAAATCTTCTTTCTCCTCAAAACCAATTCCAGGAGTTTTCTTAAATAAATCAATGGTAGGTTTAAAAACCTTTACAAAAAGTTGCAAATCCTGTTCTGTTCCTTGAACTTTGATTTTGATGTTTAGGTGAAAATAGTCACCTAAATGTCCATTTTTTTCATTTAAACTTACAAGATTATAGTTTACAAGAACATAATCACTAGATCCAAGTTTCTTCTTTACCACTTCATAGATATCTTCTTGATTAATGAAAGGATACTTGAGATAATACCGAATATTGATCAGAATTTCTTGAAGTTTTGAAGAGTTGTCCAATTTAAGGAGAGTAGTAAATATCTTGATTTTAACAAGTGGAAGTAAAATTTTTACTTGATGTTCTCTATACTTTCTGGTTATTTTTTCAGCAACATTACTATGCAATTTTTGAAGGAAAATATTTAATGATTCGAAATAATAAACAATCAAATGTTCAAAATGTTCCAGCCTAAATTTTTCATTACTTAATGCAAAAATACACATCAATGCATCGTAAACAGGAGGTACCAATTCTGTCTTTGATGATACATTAAGAAAAATACTTTCATTTCTCTTTTGGTTCATATATACATTTCTTTGGCTAGGTGAAACAATACTTGTAACGATCAAATTGGGATCATTGAATAATTCCTTAACTGCTAACTGAAGATTTTTTACCGACTCTTTTATAATCGTTTGATCCAAATCATTAAAAAAACGGGGAGACGTGATTATATCAGCAATGTTTTTAAGATTGTACTCACTAGACTTTTCAGCTTCTTTGCTACTGACTAAATCTAGGGCGTGATATTCGGCTAAATTCTTCAAAATAATTTTGAGACATTCTTCATTATTCTTCGAAGGTGATAACAAATTTTCCATTCCAGGTTCAAATTTAAATGCACCATAATTTTCTTTATTGTTGCTTTTTATAACAAATACCGGATACAGAACTTTGGAATTCTTAGAATGTTGATATCCTTCAGTCTTTAAATCGTCCGAAATTTTCACTAAAACATACTTTTCTTTAATACCGACACCACTGACGTTTAACAACGTAACATCTTTGTTTTTATTGCACTTTTCAGCCGAAACTACAAAATTATTAGAATTCGAAAAAGTACTTCTTAAAACATCGTTAATATGTTGTTGCGGAAATAGATCGAGAAACTCCATACTAGATCTAAATAAACAAATTAATGAACTAGTTTGATATCAAAACAAAATAATATATTGACTTAATGAGCTGCAGAATTATCTTTCTCTGAATTAAATACAATTTATATAGTCAACTGAATTGCAACACAATATACCACTGTACAATGTGTGAATAAATAAGATAATTTTATTTTTAGTTCATTTTACTTGGTGAGCAAATCAAATTACAAAATTTCTTAAAGGTTTGGGTACTGAAAAAAATTTTCTGCGTTTCAGTATTGACTTACCCTTAGTAAGTATTTAATTTCTTTTTATGAACTTTGCCCAATTCATTATTTTTTCTGCTACAGTAATATTTAATCAAAGTATTAAAAATATTAATCAGTAAAATGTCAATTATTTTTGCTGCCTGTGTATTGCAGCTTTCTGATTATATACATTAAAAATTCTTGTTTAAGGACATATTTAAATCTAAGATTAGTCATATATGATCTTTGACAAAAAAATGATCAAGAATACATTCGTATCGGCAATAAGTTTTTCTGGAATAAAATATATGAGACAATAACTCTTTCAACTACATGATCTCCAGGATATTGCGGTGTAATTCTACCAAAGGTAAGATAGAAAAGAACATTATTATTTACCGTTTTTTTCATTCTTCAACATAGTTTCTTTGGAACTTCGTACACGTGGTCCAGCGGTATTCCAACTTCTTTATGCTTTCTGACAAGTAAAAAGTATCCACATCCTCAAAATAGTCTTCTACAGCCCTAATAAACGCTTCATCTGATGAAAATCTCTGTCCTTCGAGCCACATTTTTAGGTTAGAAAAGGAGAAAAAGGCACCAGGTGCGAAATCTGGTGAATAAGGTAGATGGTGTTCTAATTCATTTAATTTGACATTGCAACTGTACAACTATGTACTCGAGCATTGTCTTGAGGAAAAAGAACTTTTTTGCGTTGTAGTCTTGGACAATTTTTTTTTATATTTTTCATTTAAACGGCAAAGTAGTGTTTTATAGTAATCTCCTGTGATTGTTTGACCTTTTTTTAAATGGTTAATAAATATTATGCCTTGAAAATCTCAAAAAAACAGTGGCCATAACCTTTCCGTTCGACAAAACAACTTTCGCCTTTTTTGGCGCATTTTCATCGGACGCCCTCCACGGTTTTGACAGCTGCTTCCCCTCAAGTATATAGTGATGAATCTAGACCTTGTCCACAGTCACGTATGTATGCCAAGAATCTGCTGGATTACTTTTAATCATTGATAAACATTGCTCAGAATTTAACACATATGACGAAGCTTGATTCATCGATCGTTGTCAACAATACGATATATATATATATATATATATATATATATATATATATATATATATATATATATATATATATATATGTATATATATATATATATATATATATATATATGTATATATATATATATATAATATAATTTCTGGTGTAGCGACCTCAACTGGGCATATTTTTTGAGAATTATCGACCACGTTTAAATTCGTATGTCCAAAAATAAATAGTTTTTAAAGTCAGTGCAGAACTTCCGTTAACAGTGTCCAACTCAATTTTAATCTGAGCAGCTGTCCACTGTTTCATACAGAGATGTTTAATCAGTACTCGAAACTCATCTTTTTCCATTATTTAAAGCAATGGAGTAATGGCCTGCTGCAAATGACTGCCACATATAAACTACAGTTACATAATTTTTAGCAGTTAAAAATGATGTACTTATTTGCATGAGGTTTTTTGGGAATCGTTGGATAAGCAGAAGAGGGATAATTAAGTGGCCAGCCAGACTGCCAGATTTGATTCTACTTGATTATTTCTTGTAGGAATACTTAACAACTAAGGTAAAGTTGACCCTACTCGACAATTTAAAAAGCTTTTGGTTTCAGAAAAATACTAATATTAAGATATTGTGACTTGGGATAGGAAGAGAATGCACAGACACACGCTTCTCGCTCTCGAGTAGATTGGAGCAGTTTATTGAAACAAAGTACTGGGTAGACAGGATAAAAAAAGATTAATGCACAGAGTAAGAAAGGTTTAGTAAGGATTCTTAATTTTCAGGTTGATACCATCATTGAAGACATCAATGTTTGGAGATTGTAGAAATTTTGACAGTCAAAAAGGACATTAAAACCCTTGCAACAAGAGATAGTTGTGAAAATTGTTTAATATATTAACATTTTGATTACAGTTAAACAAAAAGTGGTTAGCATTGCAATACTGATTAGATGTTGTGCAACTTGGATGACTTTGGATTTCTATTTTATTAAGATGTAAAGGCAATCTATAATGGTTACGCTTTAACCTGCTGATGCAGCTAATTATGGTTCTAGACATGTAGGAAGAATGGTACCACTGCTATAAAAGTTATTAGACTGGCTGATGTATATATCCCATTATCTTCTTTATTTGTTTTTTGTTTTTTCATTAATATGAGCTTAGGAAAAAATTAGTTATAAATAATAGTGCTGTCTGATAAATTTCTAGATTTTGCAATTTCACATGCAATAATGTTGCCTTCAATCACAAGAAAAAACAAAATCCGACAGGGGGGATGCCAGCAGCATACACATTCCTAGTAAAAGAGGCCGAATCGGGTATATTTTCCTGAACTGAAAGCTCTTGGGGGAGGGCTATCGCAAGAAAAACAAGTTGTCAACGTGGGGAAGTGCCAGTAGCATACGCAATCCTAATAAAAAAGGCAGAATCGGTTCTATATCGAAGGTTTTCGGGCATCCCGTGTATGTGCTGAGTCCCTCTCAGGACTGTAAGGCAGCTGACGTTTCGGTGAAATCTCATTCACCATTTTCAAAACTCACTGTATGGTGTCTTCGAGCGAACGCGTCTTTACGAAAAGAATGGGGACTGACAGAAGTCTGTAGCAGTTTCTTAGACGACGGTACAGCCAATCAAAAATAGTCACTTTTTTCGTTTTTCTAATAAACAATTGCAATTTTGCAAAAACTATTGGACCGACAGCGCCCAACTTCTGCACACTTTTTAAGCACTTTAAATTCACATTCTGGTAAAAGTTAAAAACAATTCAATAAATATTAAGAAAGTTATTAACAATTGAAAAATAAGCCATTTTTAATGTTTAATTTGCAATAACTTTTTGTTTACAGACCGATTTGGACAAACAAAAACTCGTTTTAAGGATATTTTCAAGACGTACAATTCGTCTGTGGAACATTTTTCTCTAAATGTCTTAGATTTTCCGTAAAATCCAAAAAACCGGGAAAAAATAATTTTTCGACCTATTTGTTAAAAAAAAAAAGACAATGTTCCAACCAAAATTTGTTGAGACACGAAATGAGACGTCATTTCTACTACCCTCCTCTATCCATTTCTGCAATCAGATCGCAGGCAGTATTTGAGTCATTTTTACCTCCCAAAACTCGCTTCGTTTCCTGGCCTATTAGGGATTGGAGAGAAATAAATGGGTAAATAAAAAAATGTATCTTCAAATTTTTAACAAAGACGTTACAGATCTGATGGCATCAAAGTGATAATTTTTTTTAAAGGTGGCAAAAAATTAAACAAATAATCTACTTTTACTTCATCTTTAACTTTACCGCAAATCGAGAAATAAAATATTCAGGTACAAATCAATAAATATTTATTTTTCCTATATGTAACTAATAATATTCTCGAGGAAAAATCATTTAATCTACACATTAGCGATAAACATAAATACACATTTCAGCTATACATACTGTGTGTAAAATGTCTTCTAAAAGAAATTATTTGCGGAAAAATGCTGGTCCTAAACAAAAACTTTTTATTATCTTTTAAAAATAATGGTTATTTATTATCATATCATTATTTACAGATTCATAATAAAAAGGTTTCCCATTTGTCGCAAACTTTTTTGATCATCCTGTATATTATTTGTTTCAAAAGTTTATCATTAACTAATATGCACTGATCAGTGAAATATTTGATGCAAAAATAGATCGAAATTTCGAGCAAATTATGCTAATTTTCTAAAATAAAATAGAGCTACGCTCCGCTTTATATTTTGAAAATTACAAAACCGATGTCTAAATATGAGTAAAATATCACTAAATTTTATTTTTAAGATATTAGAAATTTTAGGGGTAAAAAAACAGTCAAAATCAAAATTTTATTAAAAATAAAAAATACAAAAGTAGCATATAACTGTCATTACTCTAAAATGACCTTCCAATTACACAGTATTTTTAAAACAATTTTTTTAACATTTTTACTTACTTACTTCAACATATTACCTACTTAAAACAAATAACATTTTTACAAGTTAGAAACAATTATTTTTCTTATGTTAACCACAATTTTAAATTATATTTTCTTACTGAAACGAAAAATCTTCTTTTATTATATCCACGGCATCTTCCACCAATCCCCTGAAATAATTTCTGTATTGTTCACTGCTCCACGATAAATCTACCAACTCATTCATATGATGTTTCAAATAATAGTCAGCTTTTTCTGGATCGCTAAAAATGTCTTCTCGACGCTCTTCTTCAATTTTGGTTATAATTGAATAATGCATTGCAGCTGCCACCGCAGCTGATTTCATAAATTTCACATTTTGATCAAATAATTTTCTAGGAAAAACTACTTCCGGGTCAACATTGAATTTCCTCAAGTTTTCTATAACGTGTTGATAATAGTTTTCTATTAATGCGCTCAAATAATTATTTCGTGTCTCTTTAGTAGATGCAATGTGTAAAAAAAATAAAAGATCACAAGTTGGAGGAACATATCGAAGAAGCTGAAAATCAATTAAGATTCCATTTGTAATTAACTGATTTTCTCCGCATTTAAAAAGCATATTTGCTACATGCATATCGCCATGGTTAATGACATTTCTTATCTCATTTGATTTTTTTATCTTTGAAAAAATTGAGAGGTAAATATTTTTAATAGAAGCTCTAAGTTCCTCAGAAGATAATTTAAGTTCTTTAGTAACATCTGGAAATTTTTCAAAGATATGGTAAAATGCATTTAAAACAGCATCCAAAATAGGTTTCATGGGGTGATCGTCTTCATACCTAAACAGAGCTTCTTTCAAAAATGTGTCATAGTCATCATCGATTCTTCTTACTACACCTGATTCTTTAGATAACATTTCTTCCAAGATAATCGAGCACGAATGATATTTCGCTAAATTTTTGATGGATGCTTTCAATCCCTCGTAATGTAGTACCATGTTAGGTTTAAGCCCAATATAACCTTGTCGACTAAGGTCATCAAGAACCAAAAGCCCATTAATCCTACTAAGATAACACCTAGGCGCGAAATCTAGTAGGGTATCTAATCCATACTTAGTATATAATTGGAGGACTGTTTTATATAAAAAATCTTCTTTTTCCTCAGGACCAACTACAGTACCTTTCTCAAATATGTCAATAGAAGGCTTAAAAATTTTTGCAAATAGCCGCAAATCCTGTTCTATTTCTCGAACTTTGATTTTAATGTTTAGGTGAAAATATTCGCCTAAATATCCATTTTTTTCATTTAAACTTAAAAGATTATAGTTCTGCAGAACATAAACACTAGATCCAAGTTTGTTGTTTATTACTTCGTAGATATCTTCTTGGTTAATGAAAGGATACTTGAGATAATACCGAATATTTATCAACAATTCTTGCAGTTTTTGGGATTTTTCCAATTTAAATAGAGAAGTAAATATCTTGAACTTAACAAGAGGAAGCAACATTTTCACTTGACGTTCTCGATAATTTCTGGTTACTTTCTCTGCAACGTTACTGTGTAATTCTTCTAGAAACTTCTTTAATGATTCGAAATAATAAAAAATCAAATTTTCAAAATGTTCCTGTCTAAATTTTTCATCACTTAATGCAAAAATATACAGCAACGCATCATAAGCAGGATGTACTGCGTCTGTATTTGTCGAAACATTTAGAAAAATACTTTCATTTGTATCTTGATTTATGTATACATGTTTTTGACAGGGCGAAGCGATTCCTCGAACAAGCAAACTGGAATCACCAAATAATTTTTTAACTGCTAGCCGAAGATTTTCTACGGAGTTTTTTAATATCATTGGATCTAAATCGTCAAACAACTGCGAAGATGTGATTAAATCAGTAATATTTTGAAGATTGTACTCACTAGGTTTTTCAACTTCTTTATTATTGGCTAAATCTAAGGCTTGATATTTGGCCAGACTCCCTAAAATAATTTTGAGATATTCTGAATTATTTTCCTCGAGTAATGTGAAACGCATTTCAGGTTGAGTTTCAAATGCGCCATAACTTTCATTATTATTATTTTCTATAATGAACACTGGATACAGAACCTTACCGTTCTCAAAAAGTTTATATCTTTCAGTCTTTAAATTATCGGAAACTTTCACTAAAACATACTTTTGTTCAAAATCACCACTACTGATGATTAACAACGTAACGTCTTCGTTTTTATTGCACTTTTCAGCAGAAACTATGAACTCATCTTTATCAGAATACGAAAAAGTACTTCTTAAAACTTTATTAATGTGTTGTTGCGAAAACAAATCGAGAAACTCCATCCTTGAATTAAATTAAAAATTGAAGAACTAAAAGCGAAATCAATGTTTCGATCTAATTATTTTTTTTTCGAATTAAATACAGTTTATATTATCAGAGAATTGCCAGTCAGCAGGAATAACATGATGACACTGAAATATTTGTGCTAATGTAATGATGATTTACCACATTTTATTTGGTAAGCAATTGAAATCAATACAAAAATAGAATTAGTAAGATATAGTAAAGTGATTTCATCGTTATGTTTCTTCAAATTTTGTTTAAACTACTTATTAATGGATGCATGTAACTGTCTTCAAGAACTATATTGTGAAAACTGTACTAAAAAAAGCAAGATTGTGCTCTACTAATTCGTTGCATGATGGGAAATTTGTAACTTGAAGAGCCTGTATATTATCACAGTTTGTAATTTTACACATCTTAATGAAAGATTTGCAAATCTCAGGTGTATGGAACGAGGGATAACACCAATAATTTACTCAACACCAAATATTGTGGAAATAACCAAGGGCATTATTTTGTTCCTTATATTGGCCTCAAATTGTATATCATACCTGTAAATATACGTAATATTACAAGAGGGAAACAGTTTAAAAAGGTATTTAGGACATTTAAATACATTTTAAAGTGATAACCTATTTTAATATTATAATGTTTGTTTTAATATTTTAGTAATTTTAATATTTGTTGTCATATTTACACCATTGTCATTTTCGGTCTTATCTATCAAGATGGCGGCACTTTTGGTTATACCGGAAGTAGATATCTACTTGATTATTTTAAATGGAACACCCTATATATTATTACATATTATTACATTTTTGATTTCTACGTAAAATTCTAGACTTATGTCATGTATAATGGGAAGATTACATGCAGCGCGTCAGAATGGATTTGAAGAATTTAATTCTCGGTCAATAAGAAGAGCCTCCCATAAAGAGCTCCTGCTTAGGTGCGAAAAATGTTTGGAAGTTCAAGGGCGTCAATTTGAACATTTACTCAAATAATTTTTGTAACTTTTTTTTATTAATAACTGGTTCATTTCCATTTCTTTTAGCTTTTATAGATCCAAAGTTCTTGAAGTTTTTTATAATCTTTTTAACTATTGGTAGTGTTGGCTTCTGTTTCTTCAGATATCGGATCGTGAATGTATCGCATGTTCATGAAATAACTCTATCACATTCTCCATAAATAATAAATAAGTTTAAATAATCTTCGTGTGTGTAATTCGCCCCGGCATGATTATTATTAATGAATGGCAAATGGCAAGAAATAGCGACAATTCTGTAGGATTCGATTGTTCTATTTTCGCCACGCTTCGCCGTCATGACCAACTAATAACAAAACTTAAAAGCCGTAAAGCATTTTACAATAGAAAAATGTTGAATTGCCAATATATTGAAAACTACAAATTTTTAGAATAGACAACCTTATACAAAGTTACCCTTATTTTTAATGCTTAATATGATAAAATTATCAAAATAGGTGCCTATTATTTGAAAAAATTGAATTTTGACGATTTTTTAAACATAATTTTTATTCTTTTTTTTTTTGACCACTCGTCTACAAGAAAACTCACCCAAATTAAATAATAAAGACTTTATAGTTAAGTTTTAGGTCCGCAAAAGTCATTTTTGATTGATTTAAATATATCCAAAATGGTGAGACTTAAATATAAAACATTATATATGAGATATGTCTAGAATTTTACGCAGAAATCAAAAATGCAATAATATATAGAGTATTCTATTTAAAATAAGCAAGTTGACATCTACTTCCAGTATAACCGCAAGTGCCGCCATCTTGAAAATTTTTTAGCCGGCTGTCTCCCATGCACGTTAGTACATTGTAAAATTTTCAGATTCTTCCTAATTATAGTTTTCTCACAATTGATCGATAAATTTCCCTGTATTGATTCACTTGCCCATCTTATTATGTGGTACCTTTTGTTAACTAGTGTAGTGCTTGATATTCACCAATAAATTAGTATACTAGGAAGTTATATTTTTTGTCATGTATTTTTGTTGTTAATTTGACTGATTGGTGAATATGCAGTCATATTGAAATTTCATTTCATTATACTCTTAATGCACATACAGGTGCAAGATAAACTCTGTGACTTGTCTAAAATTCTGATTAAGACCAATGTAGTATTGTTTGTTTATTGTAACATAATTATAGTGAAATAAATTGAATTGAATTGAGTTGAATATTTTCGTTAAACTCACTCTCTCATAACAGCATCACGTACCGATTCTTCTTCTTCTTCTTCCTCTTTTATTTAAGACTGACGTCTTGATTTTCTACTATATTAAGCCTCCTGTGATGTTGATGTCCAATATTCGTGCCATTGTTTTGGAGGTCGACCAGTGGGTCTTCTAGTGTTTGGTATCTCGTTCTTAGCCCATTTTGCCCATCGATCGTCGCCCATTCTGTCCACATGGTCCCTCCAATATCTGCGCCTTGACCTTATGAACCGTACCACATCAGGCACCTTAAGCTCTTTCTTTATTTCGGAACTTCTTATTTGATCTCTTAGGGTTACTCCTTTAATTGTTCTTAACGTTTTCATTCCAGCCGTTTGTAGCATACTTTTTGTTTTAGATGTTTCGGTTCGAGTTTCAGATGTATAAGTTATCACAGTTCTGTAGATGCGTACTTTATTCTCTGTGGACATATACTTATTTTTTCAGATTATGTCCCTCAGGCATCCTAATATCCTTGAGGCCTGTGATCTGACTTCCTGGTATAGATTTTTATTGCTTGATACATCAACTCCCAAGTATCTGCAAGACATGCTTTATCTGATAGGATGGTTCTTCACCACCAATTTGCATCTGACAGGATCTTTTGAAATTACCATCGTTACGGTCTTTTCTGTAGATATTTCCATATTTAAATTTTTTGCTGTGGTCTGGAATCGGTATAGTAGTCGTTGCAGATCGTCTTCATTTCAACAGTAAGGCGTCGTCGGCAAAACATGAGATTTTTAAAGATTTTCGTCCCATTTTGTGTCCTCAATTGACTTCTTTTACATTTTGAATTATCTTGCCCATAATTAAATTCAAGAGAAATGGACTCATACTGTCGCCTTGTCGTATTCCCATCATGATAGGTATTTCCTCTATTACTCCTTGTTGTGTCTTTATGCGTGTCTTATTGTTTTTCTTTAGCTCTTCAATTACCGTAATATAGTTGTGGTTAACGCCATTTTCCTGAAGTATTTGCAAGACGTCTTTAAGTCGAACTCTATCAAACGCTTTTTTAAGATCCACTAGGCAGATGAAAAGAGGTTTATTGTATTCTATCGATTTTTCAATAGTCTATCGGATAATGAAAATCGCATTAACTGTCGATCTGTTCTGTCTAAACCCGTGTTGTTCTTCACTTATTGCAATTTTACTCGTTAGTTTTGAAGTCATAATTTTTGTTAATAATTTGCTTCTACTGTTTAGTAGTGTTATTGTTCTATAATTGTTGGGGTCATTCTTATTTCCCTTTTTGAAGATGGGTATAGCCAGGCTGTTCCTTCACTGTTCTGGAATACTGCAGGTTGATAGAATTTTGTCGAATAGTATTGTTAGTGCTTTTTCTAGTTCAAGGCCCCCATATTTAAGCATTTCATTGGAAATATCGTCGGTTCCCGGAGCTTTTCTATTTTTAAGTTTGATCAGCATTTCGTGTACGTTTTCTATTTTTATGTTCTCGTCTTCCATCATCGGTGTTACCTTATCTAAATCTATTTGGATGTCCTCATTATTATAATCCTGGTTATTGTAAAGGCTCTGCATGTATTCTTTCCAGTTTTCTGCTGTTATAGAGTTGATTACCACTTCTTCGTTGACTTCTTTTTTCCTATTTCTTATTCCAAACTTTCCTTTGCCCTCCGTATAAATTCCTTTCCATTTCGGTGGAAAACCTTTCCCAGTATGTTTCCTTTAGGTCTTTAATCGCGTTATTAATTCTATTTCTCACGGCTTTGTATGCTGAGTATTCTTCTTGCGTTCTTATATTTTTGTATTTTAAGCATGCTTCCTTCTTTTGTTATACCAATGCCTTTACTCCTAAAGTGAACCAAGGTGTGTGTTGTTTCTTCTCCCATTTATGTTTGTTGTTCTAGTACCAAGTGCTTCTTTTGCACTATCAATTATACTTATCTTGATTTTGTTCCAAGCATCACTAGGACTATCTTCCTCTATTATTGGATCTAGGGCTAGTTTCTCTTTCAGCCTATTTTGGTATAGCATTTTTGTTGATGTTTCCTTGAACGATTCTATGTTAAACTTTTCGATGTATATCGGAGGCTTTTTCTTTTGGAAGTTGGCTTTGAATCGATATTTGCACAGTACTAAGCCATGTTCTGTTCCGACGTTCGCAGACGTTAGGGTTCTTACATCTAGAATTTGGTTTGGAAGGATTTCCCTATTAGTTATAAAGTAATCAATTGTCGAATTGAATCCTCTTGTGTTGCTAAAAGTATACTTGTGCTGTTGTTTGTGGTTATAAAAAGTCTCGTCGATAAACATTGCTCAGAATTGAACATATATGACGAACCTTGATTCATCGATCGTTGTCAATAATACGCTATATATATATATATATATATATATATATATATATATATATATATATATATATATATATATATATATATATATATATATATATATAAATATATGTTATCTCGGATATTCTCACGGGTGTGATGTGTAATCGAAGGTTTTCGGGCATCCCGTGTATGTGCTGAGTCCCTCTCAGGACTGTAAGGCAGCTGACGTTTCGGTGAAATCTCATTCACCATTTTCAAAGCTCACTGTATGGCGTCTAAGCTCGTAGACGTTCATTCAAATGAACAGATTGTTGCAATTTATATTTAGGTACATATAGAGCTGCAGTAATTTTCAAGTGGCTTTTGGATCCGTGTATATTATGATATAATTAGTTGAATAGTTTGTGTGCCCCTTAAAGGAGATACAGAGTCCTAAAGGGGTACCCAACGATTTATCTTATAGGCTTTAAGTGTTAAACCTACTTGGATAATTTAATGAAATTTTAATATTTTATAAAGGCCATAAAGACTCATTAAACCATACTACTTGTAGCCACAATCGTTGGGCCTAATTTTTCACAGATGTCATTTTACAGAGCTGAAAACTAATTTTTTAAATACTTTGGTCATTTCTCTTCAAAAATATACTCTTAATTTATTTCGAGATAAATTGGTTTTTATGCGAAAAATTCAAAATTTACTAATGCTAAACGTAAACAAAAAGAGGGATCTTTTGTACAGTACATATAAAACACTTAGGTGGAGCAATGTCTCTTCTTCGGCTACAAAAACTCACTCGGCTACCGGATTACTTGTTTTAAAATCGCACTGTAAAAAAATTTCACATCAATTTCAAGGTAATGTGCTGGAAGCAAATTTAGTAGTCTTTATATTAAATCTAATGTGATTATATATTAAATTTTGTATGTTTTCAGTTACTTTATTGAAATTTAAGATAACATTCCATTAAACTTAATGTACAAAGGTTTAATTTCAAAGTACATATATTTTATTGACAATTAAAAATACACAATCATTAAATTTAATTAATGAATGTACATTAAATTTAAGGTTATTTTTAACAGTGCGGTTAAAAATTAATAAGACATTATACCGAACTAGATTCAGGGGCGGATCCAGCCTCTCTCTTTGGGGGGAGCGGTGACATCACAAAAGTACATTATGGCAAGCGAAAGCAAGTTGTCGACGGAAGGGGGGGGGGGGGTACCGGAGACATTCCCATTTCTAGTGTAAATGGCAGTGTCGTACCTATTTTTCTGAATTTGAAGCTCTTGGAGAGGAGGGGATGCCAGCAACATACACATTCCTAGTATAAGAGGCAGAATCGGGTCTATTTTCCTGAACTCAAAGCTATTGGGGAGCGGCTATCGCAAGAAAAACAAGTTGTCAACTGTGAGGGAGTGTCAACAGCATACACATTCCTAATATAAAAGGCAGAATCGGTTCTATTTTTCTGAACTCAGAGCTCTTGGGAACGGGGGGGGGGGCGATTGCAAGCATACACATTCCTATACTCTATTCAAGAACTAAAGAGAGTAATAAACCTGTTACCGAAATCCCCAACGTACTTGCTCCAGTACCGCAGGTAACGGAGGACTGCCGTAAATCTAATTTTATTTAAATATTAGAAGCTTTTATAAATTTACTGCAATAATAAAATTTCTGATAGATCATTTTTATTTCTGCCAATGAGGAAAGTACACCTTACAGTGTGTCCTTCGTGATTTATCTTGTTTGTGCTTGTTTTTATATATTATTTGAGATTAGTAAGATACCAAAAAAATATGGCCTCCACTTCTATATTTATTCCAAAATTGTTAAATCAAGGCATTTTTCCTCAATGAAAAACTTATTACGATGAATGCTTATGATGCCCTAAGATATCAATATCTAGATAATAATGTTAAAAGCTCTGTTGAGATGTGTTCCAACATGACAGGAAAATCTATTATGTACCGAATACTGAAGGAGAAAAAACGACTGGAATGTTTCGTACTCCCCCATTCGATCACAGGCAGAAAAACCTCGTTGGAAGAAAAGATGAAAACTGCAATAAAAGGAGTTGTACATACATTTTATTATGAGAAGCAGATCCCAACCGTCAACAAAATTCTTACTAAAATCAATGAAGATCGGGATTTACCTTAAATTAAAAAAACTGATCTCTAGAAATTGCTCAGAGAACTTAATTTTTGATGGAAAAAACCAGATAGGAAATCTGTTCTTATAGATCGTCCGGAAACTGTCCGTTGGAGAAGGAAATATCTCTCTCAAGTAAAAGGCAGAGTTGCTAGACATAATACAATGTACAAAATTAGTAATTTAACTGAACTTTTGAAAGATTTTTTTAAACAAAGTTACTGCGGAAAATTGGAAAAAATCCATATAATAAAAGAATAAAACAAAATGTGGAAACTCAATTAATTGAGCGACGATAGCTTCACTAAATTTGATTACGAATTAGATACGTAATGTTTACCAGTGTAAACACAATTTGTTTTTGTTGCATTTTATTGTTTAATATTGTTTATATATTTTTTTTTTATATATTTTTATTTTAGTGTGTCCCATTCTTTAATTTTATATATGTTTAATTCCAATTAGCCATAATTTCTTTATGATTTTATTATTGTATTTGTATCTTTTTCTTAAGCGTGTAGAATTAACACGTTTATTTTATTTTTTTAAGCCTATCGGATATTTCATATAATAAAGGAAATTAAATTAAGATGCCAGTGCAATAGAAATAAAAATAAGTAGATCTAATTTTAACTGTAACATATAAAAATTAATTACATTTGAATCCCTTTTTAGTGTTTAATTTAAGAAATAAATAAACTGAAACGTCAAATTTCCTAAAAATGTTTATAATTAATAATAAAATGACCGAGAGCCCCCAAAAAATTTTTTAATATTATATGGACGAATTTATTTTTTTATATATGTTTAACTTCTTTTCTTTTTGACAATGAGTATTTTGTAAGTATTTAAATTGTAACTTCGAATTTTTTGAAAGAATAAGGCTACGTTTTAGTCTGAATGTGCCTAAAACGGTTTTTATGCCAAAATTAAAAATAATAAAAATACAGTTGGGATTTGTATTAAATATGTCAAAATTATCTGTATTTTGTACTGTATGTGAATTATTAAGAAATCATAAGAAATAAAATAATAATATAAAAACTTTTTATTTTAAATTTATTACCGAAATAATATTCTATGCCATAAATACTTAGTGATAAAATAAACCTATTTCCGACGCCTATGACAAGGATTAAAATCATTTTTAACACTTCCAAATGTCTATTGTTATCCAACCCAAATAATCCATTAATATATACCGGTATTTTTGATTATAAAATTTCTAACCTATTCCTAGGAAAAATATATATATCTAACAGATTTTGCCAAGGACACCTAACTAAAGAACACAGGTAGTTTGCGAAGGAAAAAAGGTAAAAAATAATTTATTACTCTCTCTAGTCCTTGAATTAACTATAGTATAAGAGGTAAAATCGGGTATATTTTCCTGAACTCAAAGCTCTTGGGGGGGGGGGGTCGCCCCCCCCCTTGGATCCGCGCCTGTCTAGATTTATACCCCAGGAAACGGAGTGTTAAAAAAAATTCAAATACTGCCTGCGATCTGATTACAGAAATGGGAAGGGAAAGGTAGTAGAAATGACGTCTCATCTCGTGTCTCAACAAATTTTGGTTGGAACACTGTTTTTTTTTTTAACAAATGGGTCGAAAAATTATTTTTTCCCGGTTTTTTGGATTTTACGGAAAATCTAAGGGACTTAGAGAAAAATATTCTATAGACGAATTGTACGTCAAAACGAGTTTTTGTTTGTCCAAATCGGTCTGTAAACAAAAAGTTATTGCAAATTAAACATTAAAAATGGCTTATTTTTCAACTGTTAATAACTTTCTTAATATTTATTGAACTGTTTTCAACTTTTACCAGAATATGAGTTTTAAAGTGCTTAAAAAGTGTGCGGAAGTTGGACGCTGACGGTCCAATAGTTTTTGTAAAATTGCAATTGTTTATTAGGAAAACGAAAAAAGTGACTATGTTCGAGTTCTATCAGTGTTCATTCTCTTCGTAAATACTTAAGCTACCACTTAGTAAAAAAAAAGTAGATTTTTTCATATTTTGTTTATGCAAAATCGTCATGAAGATATGGGTAGTTTTTCGCATAAATAAATTAATTAACAATCGCATTTTTTATCCGATTTGTTAATGAAGCATATCATTGGAAAGCTGGTAAAAAAACACGATTTTTTTTTAAAATGTCTCTACGACCAATAGGAGCCGAGTTAGCATTTTCTTTTCAAAAAATCACAGAGTGATTGTTTATTTATATTAAGAGCTGAATTTTTTACAGTTCATTAATAAGAGCCTAAAGTATATGAAATCATTCAATTGAGGTTAATTTATACACAATCAACCCTTCAGGATATCGCTAAACTGAGGGTATGTGCTGGACGCCAGATAAGGTAAGTTGGAATCTCACCGAGTACAAAGTGAGAGCGCGTCTTCGAATCGGCGCGCGCTTGAAAAATTGGCAATATCTCCGTTTCTAAATAACGTAGAGCGTTCATTCGTTGATTTTTGTGGGGTAGCTCATCGAAAAAATAATATTAGGCATAAGTACAATCTTCTAGGACCCCCCCCCCTTCCGAAAATTGCATTTTTTACATAAAAATTTTTTTTTATTCGTTTTACATGTTTTTAAAAAAAAACGATTACTTATCTTATTATATACATATATATATATATATATATATATATATATATATATATATATATATATATATATATATATATATAATGTGGATATATCCACTGCTATTGCATCTCATACGGAGGAATCCGTGAAAGCCGCATAAACATATATATATATATATATATATATATATATATATATATATATATATATATATATATATATATACTTTTATGAACCATTATATGCGGCCCCCTCCTACCCCCCCCCCAAAATTATATTTTTCAAGATTTCGCATTTTTTGCTTTTATTACATATGTATGAACTAAAAATAATAATATCGTGATAAAATTTGAATTTTCTTATTATTGTATTGAAATAACATTTCTTGAATAATGTTATTGTTATAAAATAAAGTTGTATTAAAAGTTGTACAATAACCCATTAAATACTAATTATCCATTTTTTTACTACATGATAGCTTAAGTCTTTACGAAGAGAATGAGCACTGACAGAACTCTGTGGCAGTTTCCTAGACGACGGTACAGCCAATCAAAAATAGTTACTTTTTTCGTTTTTTTAATAAACAATTGCAATTTTACAAAAACTATTTGACCGACAGCGCCCAACTCCCGCACACTTAAGCATTTTAAAACTAACATTCTGGTAAAAGTTGAAAACCATTCAATAAATATTAAGAAAGTTATTAACAATTGAAAAATAAGCCACTTTTAATGTTTAATTTGCAATAACTTTTTTGTTTAAAGACCGATTTGGACAAACAAAAAATCGGTTTGAAGATATTTTCAAGACGTACAATTCGTCTCTGGAACATTTTTCTCTAAATCCCTCAGATTTCCCGTAAAATCCAAAAAACCGGGAAAAAATCATTTTTCGACCTGTTTGTTAAAAAAAAACAGTGTTTCAACCAAAATTTGTTGAGACACGAAATGAGACGTCATTTCTACTACCCTCCTCTATCCATTTCTGCAATCAGATCGCAGGCAGTATTTGAGTCATTTTTACCTCCCAAAAATCGCTTCGTTTCCTGGCCTATTAGGGATTGGAGAGAAATAAATGGGTAAATAAAAAAACGTATCTTCAAATTTTTAACAAAGATGTTACAGATCTGATGGCATCAAAGTGATTATTTTTTTTAAAGGTGGCAAAAAATTAAACAAATAATCTACTTTTACTTCATCTTTATCTTTGTCGCAAATCGAGAAATAAAATATTCAGGTACAAATCAATAACTATTTATTTTTCCTATATGTAACTAACAATATTCTCGAGGAAAAATCATTTAATCTACATATTAGCGATAAACATAAATACACATTTCAGCTATACATACAGTGTGTAAAATGTCTTTTAAAAGAAATTATTTGCGGAAAAATGCTGGTCCTAAACAAAAACTTTTTATTATCTTTTAAAAATAATGGTTATTTAATATCATATCATTATTTACAGATTCATAATAAAAAGGTTTCCCATTCGTCGCAAACTTTTTTGACCATCCTGTATATTATTTGTTTCAAAAGTCAAAATCAAAATTTTATTAAAAATAAAAAGTACAAAAATAGAATATAACTGTCATTACTCTAAAATGACCTTCCAATTACACAGTATTTTTAAAACAATTTTTTTAACATTTTTACTTACTTACTTCAACATATTACCTACTTAAAACAAATAACGTTTTTAC
This sequence comes from Diaprepes abbreviatus, assembly GCA_034092305.1. Lineage (NCBI taxonomy): Eukaryota > Metazoa > Arthropoda > Insecta > Coleoptera > Curculionidae > Diaprepes > Diaprepes abbreviatus. The sequence continues at coordinate 739,163 of JASJET010000037.1, read as the reverse complement.
AAGTTAGAAACAACTATTTTTCTTGTGTTAACCAGAATTTTAAATTATATTTTTTTACTGAAACGAAAAATCTTCTTTTATTATATCCACGGCATCTTCCACCAATCCCTTGAAATTATTTCTGTATTGTTCACCACTCCACGACAAATCTACCAACTCATTCATATGATGTTTCAAATAATAGTCAGCTTTTTCTGGATCGCTAAAAATTTCTTCTCGACGGTCTTCTTCAATTTTGGTTATAATTGAATAAATGCAGTGCAACTGCCACCGCAGCTGATTTCATAAATTTCACATTTTGATCAAATAATTTTCTAGGAAAGACTACTTCCGGGTCAACATTGAATTTCCTTAAGTTTTCTATAACGTGTTGATAATAGTTTTCTATTAATGCGTTCAGATACTTATTTCGTGTCTCTTTAGTAGATGCAATGTGTAAAAAAAATAAAAGATCACAAGTTGGAGGAACATATCGAAGAAGCTGAAAATCAATTAAGATTCCATTTGTAATTAACTGATTTTCTCCGAATTTAAAAAGCATATTTGCTACATACATGTCGCCATGATTAATGACATTTCTTATCTCATCTGATTTTTTTATCTTTGAAAAAATTGATAGGAAAAGATTCTTAATAGAAGCTCTAAATTCCTCAGAAGATAATTTAAGTTCTTTAGTAACATCTGGAAATTTTTCAAAGATATGGTAAAATGCATTTAAAACACCATCCAAAATAGGTTTCATGGGGTGATCGTCTTCATACCTAAACAGAGCTTCTTTCAAAAATGTGTCATAGTCATCATCGATTCTTCTTACGACACCTGATTCTTTAGATAACATTTCTTCCAAGATAATCGAGCACGAATGATATTTCGCTAAATTTTTGATGGATGCTTTCAATCCCTCGTAATGTAGTACCATGTTAGGTTTAAGCCCAATATAACCTTGTCGACTAAGGTCATCAAGAACCAAAAGCCCATTAATCCTACTAAGATAACACCTAGGCGCGAAATCTAGTAGGCTATCTAATCCATACTTAGTATATAATTGGAGGACTGTTTTATATAAAAAATCTTCTTTTTCCTCAGGACCAACTGCAGTACCTTTCTCAAATATGTCAATGTTAGGCTTAAAAATTTTTGCAAATAGCTGCAAATTCTGTTCTATTTCTCGAACTCTGATTTTAATGTTGAGGTGAAAATATTCGCCTAAATGTCCATTTTTTTCATTTAAACTTACAAGATTATAGTTCTGCAGAACATAAAGACTAGATCCAAGTTTGTTGCTTATTATTTCGTAGATATCTTCTTGGTTAATGAAAGGATACTTGAGATAATACCGAATATTTATCAACAATTCTTGCAGTTTTTGGGATTTTTCTAATTTAAATAGAGAAGTAAATATCTTGAACTTCACAAGAGGAAGCAACATTTTCACTTGATGTTCTCTATAATTTCTGGTTATTTTCTCTGCAACGTTACTGTGTAATTCTTGTAGAAACTTCTTTAAAGATTCGAAATAATAAAAAACCAAATTTTCCAGATGTTCCTGTCTAAATTTTTCATCACTTAATGCAAAAATATACAGCAACGCATCATAAGCAGGATGTACTGCGTCTGTATCTGTCGAGACATTTAGAAAAATACTTTCATTTGTATCTTGGTTTATGTATACATGTTTTTGACCGGTCGAAGCGATTCCTCGAACAAGCAAACTGGAATCATCAAATAATTTTTTAACTGCTAGCCGAAGATTTTCTACGGAGTTTTTTGGATCTAAATCGTCAAACAAATGCGAAGATGTGATTAAATCAGTAATATTTTGAAGATTGTACTCACTAGGCTTTTCAACTTCTTTATTATTGGCTAAATCTAGGGCTTGATATTTGGCCAGATTTCCTAAAATAATTTTGAGACATTCTAAATTATTGTCCTCGAGTAATATGAAACGCATTTCAGGTTGAGTTTCAAATGCGCCATAACTTTCATTATTATTATTTTCTATAACGAACACTGGATACAGAACCTTGCTGTTCTCAGAATGTTTATATCTTTCAGTCTTTAAATTATCGGAAACTTTCACTAAAACATACTTTTGTTCAATACCGCCACTATTGACGCTTAACAACGTAACATCTTTGTCATTATTGCACTTTTCAGCAGAAACTATGAACTCATTTTTATCAGAATATGAAAAAGTACTTTTTAAAACTTCATTAATATGTTGTTGCGAAAATAAATCGAGAAACTCCATCCTTGAATTAAATTAAAAATTGAAGAACTAACAGCGAAATTAATGTTTCAATCTAATGAACCACAGGATTATTTTTTTCGAATTAAATACAGTTTATATTATCAGTTGAATTGCCAATCAGCAGGAACAATAACATCATGACCCTGAAATATTTGTGTTAATGTAATGATGATTTACAATCTTACCACATTTTATTTGGCGAGCAATTGAAATCAATATAAAAATAAAATTAGTAAAATATAGTAAAGTGATTTCATCGTTATGTTTCTTCAAATTTTGTATAAATTACTTATTAATGGAGGCATGTAACTGTCATCAAAAACAGTTAGCAATTACGCAAAACTATATTGTGAAAACTGTACTGAAAAAGCAAGATTGTGCTCTACTAATTCGTTGCACGATGGGAAATTGGTAACTTGAAGAGCCTGTATATTATCACAGTTTGTAATTTTACACATCTTAATGAAAGATTTGCAAATCTCAGGTGTATGGAAGGAGGGGTAACACCAATAATTTACTCAACACCAAATATTGTGGAAATAACCAGGGGCATCATTTTGTTCCTTATATTGCCCCTAAATTGAATATCATACCTGTAAATATACGTAATATTACAAGAAGGAAACAGTTTAAAAAAGTATTTAGGACATTTAAAGACCTTTTAAAGTGATAATGTATTTTAATATTATAATGTTTGTTTTAATACTTGTTTTCATATGTGCACTGTTGTAATTTTCTGTCTATATTGATTCACTTGCACATCTGTTTATGTCAGGGGCGGATCCAGCCTCTCTCTTTGGAGGGAGAGAGGGGGGCGGTGATATCACAAAAGTACCGTATGGCAAGCGAAAGCAAGTGCTCGACGGGGGGGGGGGGGGCACTAGCAACATTCCCATTTCTAGTGTAAAAGGCTGGGTCGGGTCAATTTTTCTGAATTTGAAGCTCTTGAAGAGAGGGGCGATCACAAGAAAAAACAAGTTACAGACAGGGGGGACGATGCGAACACACATTTCTCGTATAAGAACAAGTTGTCAACGTGGGGGGGGGAGTGCCAGCAGCATACACATTCCTAATATAAAATGCAGAATCGGTTCTATTTTCATGAACTCAAAGTATTTTGGTAGTGGAGGGGCGATCGCAAGCATACGCATTCCTATACTCTATTCAGGAACTAAAGAGAGTAATGAAACTATTACCGAAATCTCCAACCTACCTGCTCCAGTACCGCCGGTAAATCTAATTATATTTAATTATATTTCAATATTTAAGCTTTTATAAATTTACTGCAACAATAAAATTTCTGATACTTCAATTTAATTTCTGTCAGTGAGTAAAGTACACCTTACAGTGTGTCCTTAGTGATTTATCTTGTTTGTGCTTGTTTTTATTTATTATTTGAGATTAGTGAGATATCCAAAAGATATGGCTTCCACATCTATATTTATTCCAAAATCGCTAAACCAGGGGGGCATTTTTTCCTCAACGAAAAACTTATTACGATGAATGTTTATGATACCTTCAGATATCAATATCTAGATAATAATGTTAAAAGCTCTGTTGAGATGTGTTCCAACATGACTGGAGTTGGAAAATCTACTATGTAAAAAATACTGAAAGAGAAAAAAAGACTGGAATTGTTAGTACTCCCAAGCCACATTCGATCACAAGCAGACGAAAAACCTCGTTAGAAGAAGAGATGTAAACTGTAATAAAAGGATTTTTACATACATTTTATTATGAGAAGCACATCCCAACCGTCGACAACATTCTAACTAAAATCAATGAAGATCGGGATTTACCTGAAATTAAAAAAATTGAGCTCTGAAAATTACTCAGAGAACTTAATTTTTACTGAAAAAAAACAGATGGGAAATCTGTTCTTATAGATCGTCCGGAAAATGTCCGTTGGAGAAAATAAAAGGTCGAGTTGCTAGAAATAACACAACTTACAAAATTAGTAATTTAACTGAACTTTTGAAAGATTTTTTTGAATAAAGTTAATGCAGAAAATTTGGAAAAATCCATACAATAAAAGAATAAAAGAAAATGTGGAAACTCGATCTCAATATCGGTGAGATAGAGGAACCAATTATAATTAATTTGAGCGAAGATAGCTTCACTGACTTTGATTATGAATTAAATATATCATGTTTACCAACGTAAACACAATTTATTACTTAAATTTTCTGTAATATATTGATTACATTTGAATCCCTTTTTAGTGTTTAATTTTAATTCTGCAGATGGTTTAAGAAATAAATAAACTGAAACGTCAAATATCCTAAAAATGTTTTTAATTAATAATAAAATGACCGATAGCCCCAAAAAATTTTTAATATTATATGGACAAATTTATTTTTGTATTTTTGACGATGGGTATTTTGTAAGTATTTAAATTATAACTTCGAATTTTTTGAGAGAAAAAGGGTATGTTTTAGTCTGGATGTGCCTAAAACGGTTTCTATGCCAAAATTAAAAATAATAAAAATACAGTTGTGATTTGTGGTAAATATGTCAAAATTATCTATATTTTCTAGTGTATGTAAATTACAAGACATCATAAGAAATAAAATAACATTATAAAAACTTCTTATTTCAAGTTAATTACCGAAATAATATTCTGTCATAAATACTTACCTCCCAGTCCGATGAAAAATATATGTGTCTAACAGATTTTGCCAAGGACATTGGACTAAAGAACACAGGTAGTTCGCGAAGAAAAAAAAGGGTAAAAAATTATTTATTACTCTCTATAGTTGTTGAATAAACTATAGTACAAGAGGCAAAATCGGGTACATTTTCCTGAACTCTGGGGGGGGGGGTCTAAAATTCTGATTAAAACCAATAAATTTGAATGAATTAATTATATGAAATAAATTGAATTGAATTGAATATTTTCGTTAAACTCACTTTTTTGTTGTCTGATCATAACAGCATTATGTACCGGTTCAAAGTAACAAAATACGACTTTGACCCAAATAAAGGACAGAGTGATAAGAATGTGTAACACTATAAAAAAAAAGAGAGAGGAAGTACTTCTTGTTAGTTCAGGTTAATTTAGCTTTCAGTTTTTATAATACTTTTTTTTTTTAGTATTCATTAATTTAATATTTTTACGTTCATATTTTTAAGTTGTATTTTATCTTCGTCTCAGGGTCAGAATGTTAAGGGCTCTACTTAGCCACTACATTGGATCCAATTTGAATTTTACAAATCTCATGATAGTGACTTGTATCTATACGATAAAAAACGAATTTAATGCGAATTCACTAAACAATTCTAATAGAGAAAAGTCAAAAAAAAACTGACTCTTTCTGGTTTTATAAAATGTAGGCACTGAATAAGTTTTTTCTTATTGTTACGACTGTCTTGAAACATGAGTAGTTCAAAAAAATACAACTGATAAGAATAATATCGCTATACATTTTAACTTTTACCTGTTTATACTACATTTTTGGAAAACTGCTATGACTGAATTCATTCATCGCATTGTCTGGATGATAGGGTTGTTTAATTTTAAGAGTGACCTAACAAAATAAAAATCGAAATGTCACAAGAGTTAGAGAAAATTTATCCACTCTTAGCAACGACAGAAAGATGATTTTCTCAATTTCAATGTGAAAATTTTGAGTTAGTAGATGATCCGATATCCGACAGGTCGATTCATATAAGTATTGACAAAAGTGTTGAGGCCATAAGGATACTACTGGCAGAACACAGACCTATGACAAATCGTCATCGATAAAGTGCCTCCTAGTTGTAAATTAGCGAAACAGTTTTACCTGTAGATAAGACTATCCATTAGACATAGCATCTACTCCAAATGTCAAATAGACTCATCAATAAATAAATTATATATAAATTAAAAACAAAATAAATTTAACCGGTAAATAAAATTAACTTTATTTACCTTTAACTAGGAAATCATTGAAATATTGACATTTTTTCAAATAACTTACTTGTTTCCATTATATCACATAGAATCCTATTCTTAAGTTTTCTAACGTTATTTCCAGACGCTCTGTATAAATCGCTCTAACTCGAAAATCCATTTTTCGTTTCTTCATTAAAGAAACACGTTTCCACATCATGCTAGGTGATAGAAGAAATGTGGACACTTGGTTAATAAAAATGTAATAGTATAAAAATATAATTAAAAACAAAAACAACTCAAAAGCTAAATTTAAATTATTCTCTTCTGCACTCGAAAATGAGTGTAATATTTTTATTATGAAGGATTGATGTTTGTATACATTTAATTACGTATAAAATAAAAAATCATGTAAAAACATTATCTTATAATTATTGTTTACATGATAAAATACATACACATTTGAGAACGTCACAAATAAGATAAAAATTCTTGCTCCCAACACATCCAAAGTACAGAAAAATGTCATTGTTTTCAAACAAAAAAAGCTTTTGATTTTGGTTTCAGTTTATATTCACTTTCAGGCGGAAAAAATTCTGTGCTTTCTATTTTCTCTTGTTTATTTTACCAAAGACATAAATATGAAGAAGCAAGTGAACTTCTATTCTATTAGTTTGTACAGGGTGGATCGTTTTGGATGTTTTGATTCTATGTGGGAAACCGTAAAACGTTTTAAAAATCTGATAAAGTAGTCCAAAGTTCTTTTTTTGAGAAAATTATAATGGCGAAAACAAATTAAGGCTATCGCGATCTGTTTAGAATTTACAGGACGATTTTCAAATTTTTCCATTTTCTGAAATGTTTTATTTATCAAAGAAACTACGATAAAATTAATAAGTCATACTTTTTTCTGTTAAATCCTGTGGCATAGGCTATACAGATTTTTAATTTTATTTTTAATTACGGAGATATAAAATCAAGTTTTAATTTTTTAAATGAAACATCTTTTATTTTTTACATTATTTTTTTTTGCATTTTGTCTTTTCTTTAAGAAAATATTGTATTGTAAATGTAAATTGAAAACAAATGGGCTAAAAACATATTTTTAATTTTTTTATTAAGCTCACAGACTAGCTCATAAAAGCTGGCGGCGCAGAGGAGTCAAGTTGTGCATGTCCATGTGAACACATTTTAAAAGATCAATCAGTTATTAAAATACATAAATGAAAAACGCATTTAATCAAAACTTAATAAGGCCAGAATATTGTGTAACCGTCTTTGCACTCCTCTGCTCACAGTGTTATAAATATAAATATAAGTAATACTTCTCATATCCGCCACAAAATTTTCTTATAATTCTTCTAGAGTTCTGTCTCTATTTAGATAGATTTTGTTTTTCTTATACCTCTAAAAAAGAAATCTAAGGAGGTAAGATCAGGTGACCTAGGTGACCACCAGACTGGTCCATTGTTTGCTCTCCATTTCTGTGCAAAATTAGCGTTAAAGTACCCCCTAGAACTGCAATTCAGGAAGTGGAGTATTGTATATTTTTAGTATACTCTGACAGAGTTCGCTTAATTAGTGTTATAATCATATCTGCACGTCATGTAGTCGTTGTTTTTTCGACTTTTCTCTATTAGAATGGCATAATATATATATATATATATATATATATATATATATATATATATATATATATATATATATATATATACACCCCACATAGCGCGAGAGCTTCCACATGTCGCATGAAAACTTTCCGATACAAGTTTGATGTAACTTTCCTAAGTAACCTTCCAAGAACTTTCCAGGAAGCTTATGAATAAATTTTGTAGAGAATTCCACGTAATTTTTCATGAAAGATTCCGAGAAACATAAAAAAATATTACATGGAAGATTAACGTGAAACTAACTGTGAAAGTTTCGTGAAATCTTAATGCAAGTGTCTGGAAAATAACGTGCAGGCTTCCATGAAAAGATATTGTAATTTACCAAGTAAGCAAAATGGGTATCTTAGCGTAACTTTTCAGTAAGATTTCAAGAAAAGAGTTACTATTCCATGTTGATATTTTCAAGAAAGCTTTCTATAATTATCCAGCAACCTTCTTAAAACCTTTACGGATAGTTTGTTGTTGCAAACTTGAATGGAAGATTCCATTAAGAATTTATGAAATCATCATATAAGTCTCATATATTTTCCTTGCAAGCCTAATGCAAACTTTATGAAAGCTAAGATATATTTTCATATTTTCGGAAAGTTTCGTGAAACCTTTTTGAAAATTCCGGAAAAATAACATTATTTAAATAAAGATGTGACACAAAAAGCAAGGTTTTTGTAGTATCGTGTCAAAAAGTGAACCATGTGTTAACAATATGTAGTTTACGTTGTGTTCCTCGGTAAAAACTTATATAAGTTATAAAAGTTATTCTGAAGAAGGTCAAGTGTGACCGAAACGTCAACAGATATGCATAACAAATAAAACATATGCAGTTTTATTAATAAAACGGATTTTACACCCAAGAAAACCAAAAACTTAAAAAATATACAAAAAGAAAAGTCCAAGAAAAAATAGAAGAATATATATATATATATATATATATATATATATATATATATATATATATATATATATATATATATATATCAAGTAGAAACTAACCTGGATCTTAAAGTAAGCTTACAAAATATCATACCTTATGCTTTCCTGAAAGGCTATAGTAGGCTTAGACGCAGGCGCGGAGCCAGGGGGGGGGCGATCGCCCCCTCCCAAGAGCTTAGAGTTCAGAAAAATACACCCGATTGTGCCTCTCACATTAGGAATGTATATGTTGTTGGCTTTTATCCCTCCGTCGACAACTTGTTTTTTCTTGCGATCGCCCCACCCCTAAGAGCTTTGAATTTAAGAAAATAGACCCGATTCTGGCTCTTGTACTAGGAATGCGTATGCTGCTGGCTTCCACCTTTCCATCGCCAAGTTGTTTTTTCTTGCGATCGTCCCCCCCCCCAAGACTTTTGAGTTTAGGAAAATAGACCCGATTCTGTCTCTTATACTAGAAATGTGTATGCTGTTGGCTTCTACACTCCCGGTCAACAATTTGTTTTTTCTAGCGATCGCCCCCCCCTTCATCAAGAGCTTAGAGTTCAGGAAAATATACCCGATTCTGCTGGCATCTCCCCTCCGTCGACAACTTGTTTTTTTTTCGATCACCCCCCCCCTCAAGAGCTTCGAATTCAGAAAAATAGACCCGACCCTGACTTTTACACTAGAAATGAGAATGTTGCTGGCGTCTCTTCCCCCTGTCGACAACTTGTTTTCGCTTGCCATATTGTACTTTTGTGATATCCCCCCCAAAGAGAGAGGCTAGATCAGCCCCTGCTTAGACGTAATCTTTACGTTAGTATTTGTTGCGGGTATTTGGTAATTACCACAGGATTCTACAAAAGCTTTTTGTAGTAGTTTCAAAACTTTCTCGAAAGATTGCTGAAAGTCTGCTGCAATCTTTCATGTTATGTGGGACATGTCATTATCTGATGTATTATGAGGTTAATGTAATTCAAAATAGCTAACATAATGACTAAGTTTGGGTTATTCAAGACATATTCTGTTTTTATGATAGATTGATGCTGGTATGGATGCATTTGTAAAAAGACAAACCTAGACACCAGAAAAATGATTCTGATAAAAACATCTCTTCATGAACTTTATTCTATCTTATCAATTTTATTTATATATACTCGTCAAGTAAAATAAGGTAAGATGGCAAACTATCTTTACGCACAAATATTCCAATATCTTGATAAGGATGTTATTATTCCTGCTGACTTGCAATCTAGTTGACTATATAAATTGCATTTGTGTATCATTCGATCAAAATATTATTTTGACTTGTTTCTAAACTAGTTCGTCAATTTATTTACTTACTAAAATGGGGTTTTTCGAAAAGTTTACTCAACAACATATTAACGAAGTTTTAAAAAGTTCTTTTTCGTATTCTGATAAAAGTGAGTTCCTGGTTTCTGCTGAAAAGTGCAATAAAAACAAAGAGGTTACTTTATTAAACGTCAGTGGTGCTGGATTTGAAGAAAAGTATGCTTTGGTGAAAATTTCTGACGATCTAAAGACTGGAAGATGTCAAGATTCCAAGAACTCCAAAGTGCTGTATCCGGTGTTTGTTATAAAAAACAATAATAAAGAAAGTTATGGTGCATTTGAATTTCATCCTGAAATGCGACACTGTGTATCACCCACGGAAAATAATGTAGAATGTCTTAAAATTATTTTGGAGAATTTGGCTGAATATCATGCCCTAGATTTAGCTAATAGTAGTGAAAATAAAAGGCCTAGTGAGTATAATCTTAAAAATACTGCTGACACAATCAAATCTTCGCATTTATTTAACGATTTAGATCAAGCAATTATAAAACAATCAGTAGAAAATCTTCAGCTGGCAGTAAATAAATTATTTGATGATCCCAGTTTGCTTGTTAGAAGTATCGATTCCCCCAGTCAAACAAATGTGTTTATAAATCAAGATACAAATGAAAGTATTTTCCTCAATGTATCCTCAAGCACAGAACTAGTACCTCCTGCTTATGATATGTTGCTGTATATTTTTGTATTAAGTAATGAAAAATTTAGACAGGAACATTTTGAAAATTTAATTGTATATTACTTCGAATCATTGAAGAGTTCTCTTAAAAAATTGGGTTGTCACCTTGCTGATAAAATAAACAGAAAGTATGGAGAACATCAAGTGAAAACGTTGCTTCCTCTTGTTAAGTTCAAGATTTTTAGTTCTCTTCTTAAATTGGAACATGATCAAAAAGTTCAAGAAATTCTGAGAAATATTAAGTACTATATCAGATATCCTTTCATTACCCAAGAAGATATTTACGAGGTCATAAAAAATAAACTTGGATCTAATAATTATACCCTTTTAAATTACAGTCTTACAAGTTTAAGTGAAAAAAACGGACATTTAGGTGAATATTTTCACCTAAGCATCAAAATCAAAGTTCAAGAAACAGAACAGGAATTGCAACTTTTTGCAAAGATTTTTACACCTATTCTGGACTTATTTAAGAAAGATTCTGGAGTTGGTCCTGAGGAAAAAGAAGATTTTTTTTATAAAACAATCCTCCCATTATATGCCAAGTATGGATTAAGTAGCCTACTAGATTTTGCTCCCGCGTGTTACCTAAGTAGAGTTAGTGGGCTTTTGGTGCTTGATGACCTTAGTCGGCAAGGTTATATTGGGCTTAAACCAAATATAGCATTAGATTACGAGGGACTTAATGCCTCTATAAAAAATTTAGCGAAACTTCATTCTTGCTCGATTATTTTGGAAGAAATGTTGTCGGAAGAGTCAAGAGGACTAGTAAGAATGGATCAAGATTATGAAGAATATTTTGAGGATATGCTAAAATATGAAGAAGGCCACCCGATGAAATCTTATTTTGATACTGTTTTAAATGCATTTTACCTTATCTTTGAAAAATTTCCCCATATTACTAAGGAACTTAACCTATCTTCCGAAGAGCTTAGAGTTTCTATCAGGAATCTCTTTATGTCCATTTTTTCAAAGATAAAAAAATCAAATAAAATAAGAAATGTGGTTAATCATGGCGATATGCATGTAGCAAACATGCTTTTTAAATTTGGAGAAGATCAGTTAATTACAAATGGAATCTTAATTGATTTCCAGATTATTCGTTATGTTCCTCCAACTTGTGATCTTTTACTTTTTTTACACATAACGTCTACTAAACAAACAAGAAACAAGTATTTGGACATATTAATAGAGAACTATTACCAAAACTTTATTGAAAACTTAAGGAAATTCAATGTCGATCCGGAAGTAGTATTTCCCAGAAAGTTATTTGATCAAAATGTGAAATTTATGAAATCAGCTGCGGTGATAACAGCACTACGGTATTCAATTTTAATGAATCTTGATCCAGATTTTAGAGAAGAAGTTTTGTACGATAAAGAAAAATCTAACTATTACATGCAAGGTCATTTGGATGAGTTGGTGGATCTATCATGGCACAATGAACATTATAGAAATAAATTAAAGGGATTAGTGGAAGACGCGGTGGATTTAATAAAACATGGTTTTTAGTTTAAGCAATGTAATTTACCTTTCTGGTTAGCAAATGAAAAATAACTTCTACTAACTTGTGAAAAAAGTCATATGTTGTAATATATAAGAGAGCTAACTTTATGCAAGAAAAATTTAAGATAAAACAATTTTAAAAACAATTTTGGCAATCTTGTAAACGATTCATAATGATAGATTAACAACTATTATCTAGACAGGTATTGTAAATGTTTTATCTCATTTTGACTGTTTGTTTGCTCGTTCATCTATCCTTTAATAATTTAAAATCTAGATCTAGTAATAGTTTTGAACACTTTTATACATCTGTTTTGGAAGAGAGTTAGGCTATTTTATTTCAAACTTTATAATGTGTAGGTTAAATTATTTTTTACCATTTTTTTTTTAGTTTACGATGTTAAAAGAATTCTTCAGAAAAGCTTAAGATAAAACAATTTTAAAAACAGTTTTGGCAGTCTTGTGAAAGATTCGTAATTGTAGATTAACAACTATTTTATAGACATGTATTGTAAATGTTTTATCTCATTATGACAGTTTGTTTACTCGTTCATCTATTCTTTAATAATTTAAAGTAGTTTACGGTGTTAAAAGAATTCTGAAATATGTACTTAGGATTAAATTAAAAATATATTTATTTTAAAATATCACAATATTGTTTATTGTTTATAATATTTATATGGATTTAAAGAAACTAAATTTCAAAGACGAAGTAATCAATCATTTTAGGATACAAAAACAACTTTCAGTGATGTAAAATACGTTTTCGTTAAAATTTTCCCGTAAAATTAAATGATGCTTCTGACAAATTTTTCCTTCTGTTAATTTCCCTTTACTTTATGTAAAAAGATGGACAGCCAGATTCACTAAGAAGAATTAAGATTTAAACCCGATTTAGTTGCCATGAAATTTAAATCTTATAATCGACCAGTTTTGTTTTGCTTATAATATTGTCATAATTTATATTACATATGTCAACAAATAAACGCTTTTATAGGGATATTAGGGATACAAGAACCTTGCGATAAAGCGTTGAAATATGTAAAAGAAATAATTGCATCCCGAAAATAAATAAAGTTCTTCATTTTTTCCGGTTCAATAATAAAACAAAATGATTGCTTTATGCTAGAATTTTTAAGGTTTAAGACTTGCTTGACTTATTGGTGCTCTTGTCAGTTTAAGCCCTCTGCTGTCAATTTAGGATGGTTTTAGATTTAAATCATGTTAGTTAATCCGGCTGGGAGTGTTTCAATAAAAAATAATTTTTTAATTTAATTCTGGTAAATTACTAATTATTAATAGAATAATTTGGAAAAATAAATTATTAAATATTCTTGTAATGTGTAATCTGAGAAATAAAATTAATCAATAACTTCGTTAATTAATAACTGTATGAATAAAATTACCAATTACTTTATTAATTGATAATTTTGGGATTCAAATTACCAATTATTTTATTCAATGAAAATATTATTTTCCAAAATTATTATTAAGTAATAGATAATTCTATTTTGTAAACTAATGATATTCCGATTTTTAAAATTATCTCTCATAATTAGGATACATATTTAATTGCACCTTATTATATACACATGGTTACGTATTGTATATATAGTAAACATTTTTTATACAAGTAGTCCATCTAAATTGACCTTTACACTTATTTACTTATTTATGAGCACCTTATTTTTGTCCTAGAACTGTAGTATTTTCGTAATTAACAACGATATTTACCTAACAACTCTTTTTAAAGTATACTGAATTATTTAACTGCATTATAAAAAGGAGATACAAGTTATAAGTATTTCTAGCGCAAATATTATATCACGGAATTTTCTGTATACATCTCCATTGTTTATGTGGTTGACACCACAACTAATGTTGCCAATAATTTTAAATTTGGAAAATTACATAATATTGTAGACTCAACACAAAAAGAAAATTAATCGACATCTGGAGAAAAACCTGTGAAAAGAGGATGGATTTGGAAAGTTTGAAATATTTAGAAACCTCACTAGTAGAAATGATTAATTCCTATTAAAAGTTTTGAATTTCTTCCCTCAATTTCTTTATATACTAGTATTATCATTTATTTTAAAACATCAGTATTATTTCTCACATTTACATATGTGACGTTACAGATATATACAATGTATATATACAGGGTGTTCCAGCGGGAATCAATTCGATCCATATATAAAAAACTATACATAAGAAAAATTTGAAAAGTTGACAGTATTCTAACTATGTCGATAGGGGCAATCGGGCTAAAATATTTTCAAAATGGTGGCACTTCCGTTTATACCGGAAGTTGATGTCAACTTGCTTATTTTAAATAGAACACTCTATTTATGTCAAAAATGAATAATTATTAATTTTTCCTATAAGGAGGCCTTTTTATTTAATTTTGGTTAGACTCCTTATTGAAAAGGGCCTACTTTATTAGATTTTTATAATATTTTGATACCCAATAATACAGGGTGATGAAAAATTAAATTTAAGAAATCGGCAAAAGTCAATATTTTAAATGGAAATCTCCAAATTTTCTAATTTTATCTTATTTAACATTAAAAATAAGGATAGGTTTGCGTAAAGTTGTCTATGCCAAAAATTTTTAGTTTTCGGAATATTTTCTGTAGATTATTAGTTCAGTTATAATCTTAATTGGCTATGACGTTTTACTCGCAGCTGGGTATGACGGTATTGAAAGACGATCAAATGCTAAGGAAATGTATGAAACTGACACTTATCATTTGAAAATTGTTTATAATCATATAGGTTTTCCTTATGTTTATTTTATAATATAATAGTATGAAAATTCAAAGTGTTTATTATAAATTATCCTTTCCATTGATTTTCTATGAATACTGTTTCTTCAGTACACTACCCAATATTAACTTATAAATAAATAAAAAGTGTGTTTTTATGGGTATTTTTATTAAGAGCAAAAAATAGGTGTATTCCTAGATAGGAAGCGCCATAAATTTACTAGCCTAAACTGGGTTGAACCCTAGATTATTTCCGGTACATGTGTAATACTCGTAATAGATTAAAACTTGAATAAATGTCTCGTTCCGTAATACTTTACTGACTTATGAACTTGACGAAATGGCGAAGGAAATTTATTGTTAAAGCTCTTAAAATATGATATAGATATTATTTGAGTCTGTGATGTTTTTTTTTTTAATTTTGCTTTTAGTTCGATACGTGGAGCTCCACTAAAAAGACTATATGATAGTCGAAACACGTATGAAGAAATGAAATTCACTGTTAATAATTGTCCCCTGAGAAAAAATAATTAATGTGTTCAAGGGCTGCAAATTACTGTGTAATATTTATGTAATAATAACGGATAACAGGCATTATTATAGTGACGAAAATACCAATTTATTTAAAACCGTCGATCGTCAGCCCAGATTGTCCATTAATGTGTGGGATTGAATAATTGGAAAGCTTGTTGTAGGTCCATACTTTTTCAATGGCCACTTAAATGTCGACATGTCGCTACTGTGTGTTATTTACTATTTTTCAACAGTGAAATCTGTGCCGATCAGATTCAACGACACCAGGAACTTTTGGAAGTAGATTGCAACCAACGACTCGAATTTTGTTTAGGGGTTCTAGCAAAGTTAGAAGATGATTCTTTGATTTTGTCGTTTTTTTGGATGTATAAATTTTCTATAATAATGGAAATTATGCCTGTTATCCGTGACGAAAATCCCAATTTATTTAAAAACCGTCGATCGTCAGCACAGATTGTCCATTAATGTGTGGGATTGAATAATTGGAACGCTTGTTGTAGGTCCATACTTTTTCAATGGCCACTTAAATGTCGACATGTCGCTACTGTGTGTTATTTACTATTTTTCAACAGTGAAATCTGTGCCGATCAGATTCAACGACACCAGGAACTTTTGGAAGTAGATTGCAACCAACGACTCGAATTTTGTTTAGGGGTTCTAGCAAAGTTAGAAGATGATTCTTTGATTTTGTCGTTTTTTTGGATGTATAAATTTTCTATAATAATGGAAATTATGCCTGTTATCCGTGACGAAAATCCCAATTTATTTAAAAACCGTCGATCGTCAGCACAGATTATCCATTAATGTGTGGGATTGAATAATTGAAACGCTTGTTGTAGGTCCATACTTTTTCCATGGCCACTTAAATGTCGACATGTTTCTTAGATTTATTAGGCATAATTTACTTGAACATTTGTGGAATATTTCACTGAATAATCGAAAAAGAATGTGGCTGCTACTAAACGGTGCTCTTGCGCCAATATCCCAATAGGTGTATAGGGCGTGGAGAAACATAATACTGGCCAACAAGAACTCCGAATCTAACGAGTCGTGACTATTTCTTATGGGGATATATTCAAATTGTGGTTTATGATATACCGTTAAGGAAACTCAAAAATAAGAGAAACGAACAAGAAAGAGCGAAACGCTTCTCTATAACGCCAAATGTGTTAATTAAAACTAAACATTCATTTCAGAAAAGCATTCGCTTATGCATTGAAAGAGGTGGATATCAGTTTGAGCATTTGGTAATGATAATAAAAATCAAATGGATGTTTCTATCAATCCTGTTTAATTTTTGCAGATAATTTAGGTTGCAATAAATTGTAATGATTTTACTGAAAAACCAATTCAATCTAGCTTAAATAGGCCAGGTAGGCATGCTTCTTATATTTGGGTTTACAATTTCAAGAGAAGTTAAATATCTCAAGAAAGGTTTGTCTCAGGAAAAAACTTCGAATTTAGGAAAATAGACCCGACTCTGCTTTTTACACTAAGAATATTAATGCTGTTGGCATCTTCCCCCCGTCGACAACTCGCGTTCACTTTCCCCCCACCTCAAAAGCTTTCAATTCAGAAAAATAGACCCGACTCTGCCTCTTACCTAGAAACAACTCGCATTCGCTTGCGATCACCCTCCTCAAGTGCTTTGAAACCAGAAACAACTTGCTTTTATTGGCCATACTGTATTTTTGTGATATCACCGCCCCCGCCCCCCCCCCCCCAAAGAGCGAGACTGGATCCGCTACTGGTCTATAAAACATAACAGTAAGTTACTCTAATTTGGCCCACGCTGTGCAACATATTTAATACTAGGTATTCCATTTAAATTTTGACAACTTTGGTGTGGAATTTTTTTTGGGCCATACTGTATACTTTTAAAATGTCCCAATGAGCTACCTATTGCTAATTACAATTATTTTTTTTATTAATAGCTTTATTCGAAATTTGACTTTGGTATCAATTTCTGCTTTGATCGAGATGAAAATGCAATTTTTTGCCCATATGCAAAATTCCAACTGAATAAGATAACTAAGATCTTTTGCCCATTTTTATTGTTAGTTTTTGATCACCCTGTATCTATTTATTATCAAAATATTAACGCAGTCCACTAAAGTAGATCCCTTTCTAGAACCAAGTCCAATTAAATAATAAAGGCTTTCATATAGGAGAAATTTGGAGTTATGTTTAGGCATACAAAGGCCATTTTTTACATGACATTTAAAATATGTCAATAACAATTAGCGTATATACATATATATATATATATATATATATATATATATATATATATATATATATATATATATTCTTTAATTAATTTTTAAAATAATTGCAAAAAATAACCTAAAGTTATAATAAACGGTAAGAAAAAACAAAAAAGTATATTAAAAAGTACTACAATTATTTTTAAAACTATTTTTAAAATTGCTTCATCGTTTTCTTTCTTGAAATTAGCACTCAATACAAAACTTTTTACCTTTATTTTATATAGTTTATTACAAATGAACGTAATTCTACTTATATTCTATAATATATGACTTATTCGTCAATATATTAGCAGAGAGTTATTACATTAACTAAAAACCATTTTTTATCAGGTCCACCATATCTTCCACAAATCCCTTTAAAACATTTCTGTATTGTTCACTGTTCCACGATAAATCCACCAACTCATCCAAGTGATTTT
Organism: Diaprepes abbreviatus; assembly: GCA_034092305.1. Lineage (NCBI taxonomy): Eukaryota > Metazoa > Arthropoda > Insecta > Coleoptera > Curculionidae > Diaprepes > Diaprepes abbreviatus. Next base: position 720,933 of record JASJET010000037.1, on the reverse strand, counting down.
GTAAATAATAAATACTTTTGTCTTGATCGTGTAAAATTTCTTCTCTAAAATCTGGATCAATTTTTGTTACAATAGAATAATGCAGTGCCGCCATCACCCCAGCTGATTTCATATATTTCAAATTTTCATCAAATAATTTTCTCGGAAAAACTATTTCCGAGTCAACATTGAATTTTCTTAAATTTTCAGTAACGTTTTGATAATAGAATTCTATTAACGTTTTCAAATACTTATCTCTTGTTTCTTTAGCAGAAGTTACGTATAAAAAAAATAAAAGATCGCAAGTAGGGGGAACATATCGAAGTATCTGGAAATCAACTAAGATTCCATCGGTAATTAAGTGATCTTCTCCAAATTTAAAAAGCATATTTGCTACATACATGTCACCATGATTGATGACATTTCTGATCTTATCTGATTTCCTTACCTTCGAAAAAGTGGCAAGAAAAAGGTTCTTAATAGAAGCTCTAAGTTCTCCCGTAGAAAGGTTAAGTTCTTTAGTAATGTCTGGAAATTTGTCAAAAAGATAATAATATATATTTAAAACTGCATCATAGAAATGTTTATACGGATGACCATCTTGATAAACTAAAACGGGTTCCGCAAAATATTCGCTACAATTTGAATCAATTCTTATCATTTCTCCTGACTCTTTAGACATCATTTCTTCAACGATAATCGAGCAGGAATGCAATTTCGCCAATTGTCTTATAGATGCTTTAAGTCCCTCGTAATTAAGCAGTACATTAGGTTTAAGCCCAACATAACCTTGTCGACTAAGGTCATCAAGAACCAGAACACCAGTAACCCTACTAAGGTAGCACTTGGGCGCAAAATCTAAAAGGCCATCTAAAGCATACTTAGTGAATAATGGGAAAATTGTTTTATAGAAAAAATCTTCTTTTTCCGGAGGTTTCTTTACAAGTCTTTTCTTAAATAGGTCAATAGTAGGTTTAAACATTTTTGTAAAAAGTTGAAATTCCTGTTCTATTTCTTGAACTTTGACTTTGATGTTTAGGTGAAAATATTCACCTACGTGTCCGTTTCTTTCAATTAAATTTTTAAGACTGTAATCCAAAAGAACATAATCGCTAGAAGCAAGTTTATTTCTTGTCACTTCGTAGATATCTTCTTGGTTAATGAAAGGATACTTCAGATAATACCGAATATTTTTGGCAATTTCTTGAAGTTTTTCAGATTTTTTCAGTTTAAGGAGAGAAGTGAATATCTTAAATTTCACAAGAGGAAGTAACATTTTCATTTGGTGTTCTCTATATTTCTTGGTTATTTTTTCAGCAAGATCTGTGTGCATCTTTTGAAGAAACTTCTTTAACGATTCGAAATAATAAATAATTAAATTTTCAAAATGTTCCTGTCTAAATTTTTCATTGCTTAAAGCAAAAATATACAACAACGCATCATGAGCAAGAGGTACTAATTCTGTGTTTGTCGATACATTGAGAAAAATACACTTATTTGTATTTTGGTTTATATACACATTTTTTTGACAGGGCGAATCGATACTTCTAACAAGCAAACTAGCATCGTCAAATGATTCATTAACTTCTAACTGAAAAATTTCCAATGCTTTTTTTATGATTGTTTGATCTAAATCATTAAAAAAATCGGAAGACGTAATTGTATCAATTATATTTTTAAGATTGTACTCACTAGGCTTTTCAACTTCTTTATTATTAGCTAAATATAGAGCATGATATTCAGCCAAATTCTCCATAATAATTTTGAGGCATTCTATACTATTTTTCTTAGGTGATACGAAGTGGTTCATTTCAGGTTGAATTTCAAATGCACCATAGATCCCTTTATTGTTGTTTTCTACAATAAACACAGGATAAAGAACTTTGGAATTGTTAAAATCTTGATTTCCTTCAGCCTTTAAGTTTTCAGAAATCTTCACTAAAGTATATTTTTGTTCAGTACCGGCACTATTTATATTTAACAATATAACATCCTCATTTTCTTTGCACTTTTCTGTAGAAATTAAGAGCTCACTTTTATTGGAATACGAAAGAGAACTTTTTGAAACATTGTTAATATGCTGTTGCGTAAATATGTCGAGAAACTCCATACTTGAATAAAATAAATAAATTGACGAACTAATTTGATTGCAAGCCAAAATTATATTTTGAAATAATGCGGTAAGATGAATTTTCCGAATTAAATGCTACTTATATAGGCATTTGAACTACAAAACACAACAGATAATAAAACCCTAACATTGAAAAATGTATGGAGAAGTCAAAATACTTGACTATCTTGGTTTATTTTACTTGGTGAGCCAACAAAATCAATATAAAATAAAATCAGTGAAATAAAAAATTCAAGGTACCCTATTGTTATATTTGCCCTACACTTATTTATTTCGATATATGTTTCTAACGACCTTAGATACCACTTTTCTAGTGTCTAAGGTCGTTATTTCACAACTACATTTCCGATTGAAATAAGCGATAGAAATGAGATAATATTTAACACCCACTTCAAAAATTTTAATTTATAAAAAATTATATTATTATTTTTTGGCTTTTAGTACGTTTTTAGAAGTAGATTAAAGTTTTTCATAGAAATTTCCTTTTCCAATTTTAGTTTTGCATTGAGTTGAATTCCAAGGTCGCAAAAAGTTTTGAATGAAATTGTATTTATTAATTATTTTTAGATTCATAACCTAGGCCACCAAAACTACCCAATACCGATATAAAAAGCCTCCAGTACCAATCTGGACAAAATCGAAAAAATGTATAATTTTTAGTTCCCCATATGCAATATTAAATTACAAAAAATTACCTTCAAATTCGAAACATACGATTCCGAAAATCCTCTAATAGCAATTACCAAAATTTGAATAACGTAGGGACAGTTAGAGTACAATGGAACGAGAAAGTTACTTCGATTTTCAAAAAAAAAACAGTGTTTAATATTAAAGGTATTTTTTTCTTAAAATAATCAAGAATATACCTTAAACTATTGACTAAACACAAAAAGAGATCAAAAATATACTTTAAACCTAAAATAATTGCATGTTTGCAAAACTCTGTCTTTGTTCCAGTGTACTTCAGGTCTGGGGTATAAAGGAACGAGCTCTGGGGTACATTGGAACACAACAAGTAAATCGTGAATATTTTAATATATATTAAAATAAACTATAACTAAGCCTATACTTGGTTAACACTCTTGCGAGAAAACTATATATACATATATATATATATATATATATATATATATATATATATATATATATATATATATGTATATATATATATATATATATATATATATATATATATATATATATATATATATATATATTATATGAACTATTAAAACAGCAATCGCCTATGTTGACATCGTCAACATCCTCGAGTTTTGTGCCAAAACGAAATAAGATAGTTCTAATTGCCTAGACACAAGAACAGAAAAATGCAGCAACATTTTTTCTTAAAAACTATATACAAAAAAGACAGCCTCCTAAAAAATGTGAAGTAGAGGATCTAAAACTTTTATACGGACTTTTTGATAATAAAACATGGCGCCAAATTAAAGTTTATGTACAAAATACTTATTGTAAAAAGGATAAGTTTGTCTAGCAAACTTAACTTTTATAGTAGAATTAATAGGCGCCAAAACAGCTTTAAATAATATAATTCTTAGGATTCTTGTTATTGTTTACAGAGTATTTTTAATTATAGCATCTTTGCAAGCATTATTTTAAGCAAACTACTTAAAAGAAAAAAAAAATTGTGTATGTATGTTAAATTGAAATTTAAGTTAGATTTTAAGGTTATATTTACCTTATAAGTTTGACAAATATTTTTTTTTTGTTAATGCTGCGTTTTTTTACAATATTAACTGCGGTTTTTAAGGTCGTTAGGAAAACCGATCCTATTTTAAAAACACAAATGTGGAATAATATTCAATTTAATAAAAATACAAGATTTTCAATTTTTAATTTTCAATTAATTACTTTTGATCTAACCCATTAAAAAATTTTGACAACAAATATTAACTACACCTAACAGTTCACAAAATACAATATTTATTTACTTATTTTTCTAAAGTGGAAAAGTTACATTATATTTAAAATTTGCTGGTTTTCAGTTTTTTCTATGTTACAATGGATATATTTTAAAATGGCTTCCACAATTGGATAAGTTTCTTTACTAGCTAAGGAACAAAGAATGCATTTTTAATTTGATATGAAAGCAGAAATATCTTTTTATAATTAATATTGAGTCTAAGTTTTCAAAACATATTTCACTCGTTAGAATACTATCAAAACTTTTCGGTGATTGATTGCAGTTGGCTTCTTATCATAGCATAAATCTCTGCATTATAACCCATTGAAAAATATTGTTCAGCTAAATTGTTGTCCGCTATAACTTCACGTAAACATCTGGCAACACAGCGGACGCAAAAATAAATAAGGAATGGACAGATATACTTATAACAGGACGCAGAAACTACTGATACTTTGAAACTAAATATATGGAGGCAATAATGATCGGTTGATGTAAAGATGCAGGGATGATGTAAGAATGTTTGAAAATTTTTTTATTTTTATTTTAAAAGTATATCGAAAAATAAAACCTGATTTGTTGTTCCAGTACCTTCTGTATCCCAGAGGGAGTAAAATATATTAATATACTTTAGTATTTTTAGTGGATGCAAAAATGATAGCGGGATTTATATATATATATATATATATATATATATATATATATATATATATATATATATTGCTTTGTCGCTTTGTCTTCCGAGATGGACATATCTAGAATTGACACCATTGTCATGTTATGTTCTAAAGGAAAATAAAAACCTTCGTCAATTTTTGTACTTTGTCGCAAATAGTTGATCTTATATTCGTAGTTTTTGCCCATGACGTTCAATATTTGACCAACAAAATATTTTATTTGCTTCTTGGAAAATTTTATTTTACGACGACGAAGTCCTTAGATTTTAGTGTTTTAAAGGTTAACACCGATAAATCCATCTCGTCATTACTTGACTCATTTAAAGATCTGTTATCATCGTCAGGACTGAGCTCAAGGCTAGCAAACCCTAGTGACTTGGTCACTTCCTCAATTTTTAGTCTTTTTAATTTATAGAATAGAATAAAATATAGAAACATATTTTTTGTTTTCATTTCTTTTCTTTGACGTGCACGTTCTTTTATTTCATTTTTCACAGAAATGTCAGTCAATATTAAACCTTTTCCTTTCTTTTCCTTGTTACTGTTCTTTCTAGGCCCTGCTGTAGAAGAGTCTCTGCATTGCAAAAGACTTATTGTTTGATTTTCACATTCTTGGAGTGCAGCTCTTGAGGTGCAACGTTGCTGATTATCGATTGGAGGTGTTCTACGATCTCTAGATTGCAGTTATGGGTTTTCTCTAGTCAAAGGTCTGTTTGTAATAAAATCCCCTGATTGCAATTGTGGGTCCTTCGGAGTCAATGGTCTGTTTATCACTTCGCTTGTAAGAAACTCATCTTCGGTAAAGATATCTCGATCCAAGGGAAACATTTCTATCTTTTTATACCGGATTTTATGATGGATGGTATCATCATTTTCTGAAAAATCTTGGCTTAATATTGTAAATTATCAAAGATATTAATTTAAAAAAAAAAAAGCACTGTTTAAGCGTTTTTCCGACTTTTTCGATGAAAAATCAGTCGATCTGGGTCTACGGACAACCATTTTGTAGATTTTTTATGTATCTACAAATGATTCATTGAAAGTAATAGGAGTCATTCAATATTTTCCATAATCTAAGCAAAAAACTTACCTTTCTTTACAGTGTTTATGATTTAATAAAAATTTCAATAGTTGGATTTTATGTTTCTATCTATCTATAGACTACCCTTCAAGTTATGGTGTAGGCAGTTTGCTGTTAATTTTTCTACTAGAAAAATTCTGTATTGATTGAGCTATTAAGATATTAATTTTTAAAAAAAAAGCTCTGTTTAAGCGTTTTTCCGACTTTTTCGATGAAAAATCAGTCGATCTGGGTCTACGGACAACCATTTTGTAGATTTTTTATGTATCTACAAATGATTCATTGAAAGTAATAGGAGTCATTCAATATTTTCCATAATCTAAGCAAAAAACTTACCTTTCTTTACAGTGTTTATGATTTAATAAAAATTTCAATAGTTGGATTTTATGTTTCTATCTATCTATAGACTACCCTTCAAGTTATGGTGTAGGCAGTTTGCTGTTAATTTTTCTACTAGAAAAATTCTGTATTGATTGAGCTATTAACTACTCTACAGTTCGTTAAATTTAGCTCATTAATAAAACAGACAAACAATAAATCTAGTTTATTGTCATTAAATATTTTTTAACCTTACTTTTATCTCAGTTTTTGAAATAAATAAATTGTTCTGTTTTTGTTTTTAAAATAACTAATGGAGTATTTAAATTGCTACATATTTTTATTTCAAATATAAAAGTGTACCGGATGGTTTGCTAAAAAGAGTTTAATCCTTAACTTACTTCATCTAATAGGTAATTTACTTCTTTATATGAATGTATAAGATTTAAGATTTGTACTATTTTTTTTTTACAAAAAGCGACAACTGCAATGAAATTGAACCATCAGAGAATGCCGAAGGAGATGATGCAGAGAAATTTGACCAAGAACAAAATGTCATCATAGACAGCTCCGATAATAGTTGCGAGGAAGATGGTGATTATGAAACAGACACTACAGAAGAGTTAAATCGATGAATTATGTTTGCACCAGTAAAGATCAGCTTTATTATGTATTGTTCAAAATCTATAAAATCAGAAATTAAAATATCTAGTATTGAAAAACTCCCGACCATCTTTTATTTTGAGTGTATATTTTTATATATAATTTAAAACTGACACCAAAAGGCTGTGAAAAAAAATCTTTGGTAGGGGTAACCAATTTTTAGTCACAGTCGCCTTGTTATCATTATTTGTGTTATGTATTTTCGTAAGAGCTATTTAATCTGAGACATAAAATAGCACTAGATGACATTTTTTATTAACCCAAGTAATTTATTTTTAAATTAATTAATGTCATAACTTAATTCCTAATAACTATAAAAGCAAATATTGACACCATTGATAACCTCCTGTTTGCTGTCTTTATGAATATTCAGATAAAATTTTAGGCTTGAGTTTAGTGTAACATTTGTTCTTAATAAAGTGATTTAATATTTAATTTCGCTGATTTTCAGGAAAATAACGGAACAGTAAGTACCAATATTTAAGGGGGAAACCGCATTAGAAGGTTCATTTTTACGCCTTTTTTTTTTGTGAATTATTTTGAAGGGGAAGAAACAATTAGAACTAATTGAAATGTCCTTTTATCTATGTATCTAAACTATACCTCAGAATTTTTTCATGTGTTTATCGTTGAAAATCGCAAAGTTATAGCTGTTCTTGTAAGCCCTAAATTTGAATTTGAAAGCAACGAATAGAAATTTTCTACATTATTAACATGTTTTTTTATCATTTAAACTATATTCTAACTAAAAATTTGAAAAATTGAAAAACTGAGAGGCGTTTGAAAAAAATATTGAAATTTTCACTTTTTTTTCGTTCTTTTTGCAGAAAAAAAATGCTTCAAATCACTATATTCTTTCAAAATTCAGTCCAATTGATAGATAATTTATTAAGGAGTAATAAGAACTTTAGTTTTTGAAAATCGGTCAAAAATTCGCCGAGTTACAGTAGATGCAAATTGAAAAAAGGCATTGCAAGAAAAACTCGTTTAAAAAAAAATAATACCGAAAACTGTAAATTCGCAGATATATACAAAGTGAGATAGGTAAGTACAAGGTCACCTGATCGCCCCCACCCCGTGTACCTGTGATCGCTCCTTTCTACCTGTTCCTTGCCCAAGCGGTATACTGGAGCGGGCTTTGTTTGATATCCGTATAGCAAATGAAGGAATTCAAATTTCGCTTTGAAATTTCTTGAGCATACTTTTGAATCGTTGGACTCTCGATTTATGTAATAAAAAAATATCAATTTTTTTGAACCGTCTAATGTGGTTTCCCCCTCTTGAAACGTCAGTAATACCGATATAAGAGATAGGTTTGGGAATCTGGATGGGAACTAAGATCACCCAGAGGCCGTTGGTAGGGCAAAACTATAGGATAGAATCTCAATTTAACTGAGACTAAACTATTTATCTCATTGGGGTAACTCGGAAGGAGAGTTTTGAGTTAAAAACAATGCAAAATTTAGCTTTTCTAAAACTGTAGATACTTTTCTAAAAATTGGAATATTTTAAAATAATAATAAAGTTCAAGCTAAAGAATTTTACTGGAAGGCAGATGGGAACCTACATTGCAATAATTATTTCAATAAAATATCCACAATTATTTAGCCAAAATTAATCATTGCCTCTATTTTGTGGCATAAATTGCGAAAATAAAAACGAATTCTCGCGGAAACATTTAGTTCTTAAGATATTCCTTCTTAAAATGGACCTATGTGATATTTTATATTTCAGTTTAAGTTTACTAACATTAATTCTGTTAATCTCATCTTATTTTTGCAAATACTTACGTTATGGGCAAGAGCAATATCCTCCTCTTTAAGTAACTCCCATAAATTCATCGAATATAAACATACCATTTGTCGATTAGTTGCATTTTTTGTTGATTTTACTACAGATCCCCGTAGCTCTACTTCTTTGTCAATTTATTTCTCAGCCGTTTTACCTTCCTGAATCTTAGCTACATTGGTTATATTCTTTTGAGTAATTATCAATTGATCAAAGTGAACAAAGTGAAACTGATAACTTCATGTTCTTTTGAATATGCATTTACTTGTCATTGGGCTGAAGTGATCATGATTACTTCAAGTGATAGAAGTGAAAGTGATAATGACTCAAAAGAATAGCCCTATTCTTACGCTACGGAGGACGTTTTTATGTTACATTTAATTATCACTGTTTGACCCCTATTTATGTTGTTTTGCTTGGCATTCACTAAATCGTGGGTGGTTGCATTTGCTTTCTTGCCTATTATTCGGGTAATATCCTTCGTTTTATCCTTCCTTACGGAAGTTTTCTTGAAATTATTTTAATTAGTTCTATAGATTTGCCTGTGTTTCTGTAATCAGGTTAGGATTCTGTTTGTCGAAGTTATTTTTGTAGGTGTTGCTTTTTGCATTATCTAATATTAGGGTGTTTTGATCTTATTATTTGAATCCATTGTGTGGTAATCGTCATACTTTATTTAAACTTGTTACAGAGGAGGCTTTTACTTGGTAGAAATCTATTACAAACTAGTAGTGCCACACAAAATAATGTCGAAATTTCTTCAATATTTCTTAAACCTTATAATTTACAAAAGTTTACGCGTTATGCAACTAAATAATTTGTTTCTATATTTAAATTTTACGACCTATATTAACCACTGATAACAATCTTTCCGGAAATACCTCTACTTAGGAAATCGCAAGAGCCCTTATTTATACCTGTTAACAAAGGAGGTTTAATAAAGGAGCCTAGAAATTAACAATGTAAAAATCTCTGGTACACCGCATTCAACCTAGCTACAGATGCAGTGGCGCCCTGAATTATCCAACCCTTCCCTGCAGCATAGGGATTAACTCGCTGGAGCCGCCACTAACTTTTAACTGAACTCTAGTGATTTTTCTTTAATGTTTATTAACTTCGGTAATACTCTATTACTGAATTTTTTCTCACCTAACTGTAAGCTTTTGACGTGAAAACTACGAGCGTAGCATTACTTTAGAGGCTTGGTTGTCAATGAGCTATTTATCATTTATTTTTTTTACCGAAGTCACAAAAATTGCCATTCCAATTTAGGAAGCCGTATTCCCCTAATTCACTAACCTGATCTAACCTTAAAACTGGATTAAATTTTCTTTTTAGACTGACCAGTGCCACGATATGTCTTCTAAGTTTTAATCTTGAAATAATAAAAACAAATTACTTTTTTTCTGTTACCAAGTCGGTAAAAACAAAAATTTTGTTTATTTCCGAGATACAAGTATTTCTATTATCTCAAGGTTGTTATATTAACTTTCCTCTATAAAGGTTTATTTCTTGACGTATTATACAAATAAGCAAAATAAAACGGGCGTATTAGAAGATTTAGCTTCCATCGTAACTAAATCCGGTTTAAAAGTTAATCCTCTTTGGTGAATTTGATTGACAATATTTTTCATGTTTCTATAAATATTGTTTACTGGCCTAAATTACTGACGATTAGTTAAAAAATTGCTAAATACCTATTCTAAACACCTACCGTCTATAAATTATGTAGAGTTTTTTGTTTGTTGTTACCACTGTTTTTATTGCCATTGTATTTAAATCTGAATTCAATTATGTCTAGACTTCCTTAATCAAAATTGCGACTTAAAAATGAATAAAATTTAATTTAAATACAATGACAGAAAGACGGCAATGTCAACAAAAAAAACTGTTTTTAAGCCGTTATTTAATATCTCGAATGCCTTACCTTAGACTTTTATATCATCACTGCATAAAGTTCAACATTATTTACTAAAATTTTTCAAAGTGGAAGAAGCATGATTCTTCCACTTAAGCAAAAAAAAAAGGCTATGTAGAAGGGAACATGGCAAATTAAACATTGACAATCTAACCTGCAAAGTATGCTGATGACCTTGTTGTCACTACTAGACGCAAGAACTATTGCAAGCCTTATTCAAACTGGCTTAAACTAAGTTAATAACCTGTGCACAAAGGAAGAACTACATATTAATTCCAACAAAACAGTCCTCTAGACATCAAAACTCCTATTTTAAATGGAACAACACTGAGCTTTTCCGAAGAGGTTAAATATTTGGGGGTAATAATAAACCAGAGACTGACCTAAAATAGCCATATTGAAAAAATTCTATAAAAAGCAACACGGGCAAGCTCTACATGCCGTGAAATCTTTGGAAAAACTTGGGGTTTTACAGTGAAAATTATCTTATGCTCATATGTTAGTATGATGTCTCAAGATACAACAAATAGATAGCAGCTCAAAAAAAAAGCTGCACAAAGTACAGAGGTTGATTTCTGTAGGAGTAGTAGAGGCCATGCCATCATACCCCACCGCAACAATAGAGACAAAATGCCCTCAAGCTGTTCCAAAATGAAAGGGTTGTGATTTGAAAATTCTATTGGGCATATGAAGATTCTGGATGTAATTCCAACAGAATCTATATCGGATTCAACAGATATCATATCTATTAGGTACGATTTTAATACGAACTATGAAGTAATATAACTGACTGCTACCAAGTAAATGGAGAGAGATCATCTCGAAGACATGGATTCAAGGTGAAAGAAGGGATCGAAGTGGGAGTATCAGGTCCAAGTTTTGGGCTTGCCAAATCCCTAGGAGACACCTCCGTCATTATCCCAAGCAGAAATGTAATCCAGCACTAAAGGCTCTCTGATCAAACATCTATGAGTCTAAGTTGACTTGTGACGAGCAATATATCAAATGACAAGAAATAATAGGGTTACCTTGATGTGGATGTCAGGGCATAAGGAAATCGAGGGAAAGGAGAAGCGGACAAAGACTCCTTTTCTGTACTCGAAAACTTTCTGTGGACTACTAAAAAACCACATAAAAGAGGAGTTACGAAACTGCCAACAAAATCAGATTAAATTAAGATAAAATAAGACGTCTGGTCTCAAACAAGTGAAAAAATTGATAAATCCATCGCCAAAAAAAAGGAAAAATGCTTCTTGATTTTCCAAAAATAATAAATATCTTCATAGACATTTTCCTTTGACATACCATCTCTAAAAATGGACAAAGCTGATTGTGAGAACAATATTTGCCGTTTCTGCGATCGGGTAGCCGAAACAGATGAACACCTGCGTGAGTCCAAGGCGCTGCCCAGCAAGAGACTTAAATTCCTGGAAGACGCGACCTTGACGCATGAAGAAGTAACTCACTTACTCCCTAAAAAAGTCTTAATATCCCAGGGTTATATTAGACCAGGGTAACTTATAAACAATCTTATAGGCCGAAGTACTGTAAAGAAGCAAAGGAAGCATTAAAGGCCAACTCGCAATCTACAATCTACAATTTATAGCCTTCATTTTAAGAATGGATATTTTAAAAGTTACACGTTTTCGCGAAATTTCTAAAAATGGATATTTTCGGCATGATGATCTAAAACTGATGATGTATAACTAATAATTACCAAAATTTTCTTCGAATCCATCAACATTGTCTAGGGCTCCTCCTAAAAAAATACTTCCAGCTACGCCAATGTTCATCTTATAATTTATCATTTTTCAAGATTATGATTAGGGATTTAATTTTTTCAAAATAATAGCTAAGCACTAAGTTAAATTATTGTGTACTGGAGAGAAGCTAAGTTAAGAGATAAAGTGCTTTTATCAGCAAACTGCAACTTGATCCAGCCCATTTGATACAAAAAGATTACAGTTAAGGCCAATTTATTCGTATTCTGTAATTTTTAATAATAAATATTTACCTATAATCAATTGCTACTGCCTTATAATAAAAATCTGGGAATACGGTATTCTCCCGGTAAGTTTACTAGACACCTTTTTCTCAAAAAATAAGAAACAGATAACGTTTCACCTTCTCATATTAGAATAGAAATAAGAGGTGTCATAGTGGAGGAAAGTCGTGAGATTTATGGGCCAAAAATCTTTTTAGAGTTGAATTGTTTATGAAGCTCAATGAATTTGAAATAAAACTTGTAAAGACAGGAAGATAGGCAGGAAATAAAAACATTTGAAAGATGATCAAATACGAGTAAAGGTAAAACTCATAAATCAACCAAAGGTCATTAAATTCTGAACACGAAACCCTTGACCTTAAGTCCCTTAAGTCATCGAGTTAGCTCTCTATTATTAAACCCTGAAGCCCTGATCCCTCAGACCCTACACTCCTGAACTTTTAAATCCTAAACCCAAAAATTCAGGCTTTTTTTTTAATTTAAGATGTAAGGGGGTTTAGAGTTTTAGAGTTTAGGAGTTCGTTTGATAATCTAGGACTTCAGTATGCAATAGTATAGAATTAAGTTTTAAGGGTTAAAGCTCAGAAGTGAAAGGTTCATGGTTGATTGTTCAGGACGGATCAACAAATATCCATGTTAGGAATGAAATGCACGTTTTTCACAATTTTTGATTTGTTTTCCAACATGATCTCCTTTTAGGACGACGCGCTTTTCTCAATTACCCTGCTATTTTTTAAATCTTCTAAAAAATTTATTGTTTTGATTGTCACTTCGTCTCTGGCGTATAGTAATGTATCCACGTTTCATCAACAGTGACTATTTGATGCAAAAACGCCTACAGATTTGGCTTAAAGAGGTCCAAAAACTACTTAGAAAGTCATAGCCATATCCGCTTGTTTTCCATCGTGTAAGCTCGCGGTACTCATCGGACCGAAGCTTTATCATTCTTAACTTATGAAAAATATTGATCCCTCAGACCCTACACTCCTGAACTTTTAAATCCTAAACCCAAAAATTCAGGCTTTTTTTAATTTAAGATGTAAGGGGGTTTAGAGTTTTAGAGTTTAGGAGTTCGTTTAATAATCTAGGACTTCAGTATGCAATAGTATAGAATTAAGTTTAAGGATTTAAAGGGTTAAAGCTCAGAACTCAAAGGTTCATGGTTGATTGTTCAGGATGGATCAATAAATACCCATGTTAGGAATGAAATGCACGTTTTTCACAATTTTTGATTTGTTTTTCAACATGATCTCCTTTTAGGACGACGCGCTTTTCTCAATTACCCTGCTATTTTTTAAATCCACTAAAAAATTTATTGTTTTGATTGTCACTTCGTCTCTGGCGTATAGTAATGTATCCACGTTTCATCAACAGTGACTATTTGATGCAAAAACGCCTACAGATTTGGCTTAAAGAGGTCCAAAAACTACTTAGAAAGTCATAGCCATATCCGCTTGTTTTCCATCGTGTAAACTCGCGGTACTCATCGGACCGAAGCTTTATCATTCTTAACTTATGAAAAATATTGATCCCTCAGACCCTACACTCCTGAACTTTTAAATCCTAAACCCAAAAATTCAGGCTTTTTTTAATTTAAGATGTAAGGGGGTTTAGAGTTTTAGAGTTTAGGAGTTCGTTTAATAATCTAGGACTTCAGTATGCAATAGTATAGAATTAAGTTTAAGGATTTAAAGGGTTAAAGCTCAGAACTCAAAGGTTCATGGTTGATTGTTCAGGATGGATCAATAAATACCCATGTTAGGAATGAAATGCACGTTTTTCACAATTTTTGATTTGTTTTTCAACATGATCTCCTTTTAGGACGACGCGCTTTTCTCAATTACCCTGCTATTTTTTAAATCCACTAAAAAATTTATTGTTTTGATTGTCACTTCGTCTCTGGCGTATAGTAATGTATCCACGTTTCATCAACAGTGACTATTTGATGCAAAAACGTCTACAGATTTGGCTTAAAGAGGTCCAAAAACTACTTAGAAAGTCATAGCCATATCCGCTTGTTTTCCATCGTGTAAACTCGCGGTACTCATCGGACCGAAGCTTTATCATTCTTAACTTATGAAAAATATTGATTTTTGTTCCGTATAATACGCCTCCAGTCTTTGCTACTTCAAGTATTTTCTCTCGGCAATCAACAAGAATTATATCCTGGAACTTTTCAACGATTTTCTCAGTAACCACTCCTGCTGGGCGACCAGGGCGCTCCTCATTAAGAACAAACGTACGACCACGTTAAAATTTGTTAAACCAAAATCTCACGGTTGTTATAGATGGTGTAACATTAGCTTAGTTAGCATCTAAATTTATTTCTATTTCTTCGCGTGCTTTTCCATTTAAATATAAAAAGTGAATAACGGACCGATACTGCTCTTTTCCAGTGTATGAGAAAACAACAAATACGTTTGATATAAATGGTTGTCAAATTAAAACTAACATATCAAATTTTTGTATGGTATAGTAATGCGTAATGCCAACTTCCCTTAGCAACGCCACCTGTTTTTAACAACAGGTACTTATTAATCCACTCTAGTACAAATTTTACGTTTACTTCCATTTAATCATTTTTTGTAAAAGATTTAGTAATTATCAAAGGATCTGGCTCAGAGCATATGGAGAGCAGGTTTCCGTTAAAATGGCTGATACTGCAGTATGTTGTGTATATTCGATAAAAGAGTAGGTTGGTGAGCGTAATCTTGTAAAGAGAAAAATGGTATTAAATAAATAGTTTAAAGCCAGATTAAAATAAGAACCGAAATAGTATATTAAGAAGTCCTAAATTGAGACGTTTTAATAAAACTTTCGTTGACTAAAATGTGGTTGTCGGACTTGCATTGTCTATCTTTTTGTTTGTTTTTACGATGTTTCGATTAGGTTGTATCTCTAATCGGTATCAAGTATAAACTGAATGTTTTGTCTTAAGGCTACGAGCTTATATAGGGACTCTGTCTGTATGTCCTGATTTAAAGGCTGTTTTTATATTTAACTTCTAGCAAGTTGTCTTATTTTCATCATTCATAAAACGAACATACCATTGAGACCAATATATATATATATATATATATATATATATATATATATATATATAAACTCATGCTATAGAAAGTGCAACAGTAAAACCGAAAGTCTGGTCGAGATATATCGATGATACCTTCATCGTACGAAAGGGCAATGATCATAAACTTCATGATTTCTTTAAACATCTAAACAACATTCGTTCTACAATTAAATTTACTTTGGAAAAAGAAGTAAATGATCAATTGCCCTACCTAGATATCATGGTGAATCTTTCAAACAAAACTATTAAAACTTCAGGAAGCCAACAGATACTAGACAATATCTTAACCATAGTTGTAATCATTCTGTTGTAACAAAACGAGGAATTATACACAATCTCTCGCGCTGTATCTATATGCAATAATGCCGATTGATTGAAAAACAAGGTAGCAAACATTAAATCCGATTTACAACAGAATTGTCATTCTTTAATATTAATTGACGTTGTTATAAATAACTTTAGAACAACGACCCCTGGACAGCCAGAAACACATTTCTTTATCACAATTCCGTACATTAAAGGAACTTCGGAGAAAATAAGATTAATTGCCAGAAGTTATAATATAAAAAAAGCCTTTAAATCAGGAAATACACTTAGAACTCATTTAACAAAAATGAAACCAAAAACTACCGATAAGAGAGAATGTGACAAAGCTCCATGTGAGTGTGGTGAAATGTATATTGGAGAAACCAAACAACCACTGGAAGTTAGAATTAAGGAACATAAAACTCATGCACAAAAAGGGGAAACGTCGAGATCAGGTATTGCAGTACACGCCTGGGATAAACAACACCATATAAAATGGTCTGAAGCTACGGCAATATATATGGAACCCAACATGAAAAAAAGATAATTTATAGAAGCCGCTTACATTAAAAATAATAATGCAATCTTCAGTAAACCTAGTGTAGAGATACCTAAACTTTGGCAACCACTACTTCGTATCATCAAATCATTGAGGTGTGTACAATGAAGCGAAACTTTGCGCTTCAATGGACACAGTCCCTATATAAGCTCGTAGCCTTAACACAAAATATTCAGTTTATACTTGCTAACGATTAGAGATACAACCTAATCTAAACGTCGTAAAAACAAACAAAAATAAAGACAATGCAAGTCCGATAACCACATTTTAGTCAATCTTTAACATTGTCTACAACCTTCAAACAAAAATTTTGTTGTATGTTACCGATTATCAAATCCCAATAGTGAACATCAATTTTATTCCACCCTGTATAAAGTTCCCTCTATTTTTTGAGAATTATTTCATAAGGTTTTCATTTAAATTGAGAAAAATCACCATGTTCTTATTATTTTGTAGCCTCAAACCATGGAAGACAATGATATTTCGGAGAAAGACATTCTTCAAGCCGTGGAGCTAAAGTTAGGCACCAATGATTTCAGTATTCTGCATCATAGCTTAGATCCCGTAGAGGAAAAAGTTGGACTTCTCGGCGACCATGCATTTTTAAATGTATCAGTTTTCAACAACCCTCAAGCCGAACAACAGCATTTAAGTTTTTTTGTAAAACTGTTTCCGAAATCGGAAGCCGTGGCGACTTTTGCCATGGGAGCCGGAGCATTTGAAAGAGAAGAGTTTATTTATGAAATATTTACAGAGTTTAGGCGACAAGGTATTAATATTATAGATAATTGTACAGGACGCTGTTATGTTGCCAACCCAAATAAGTATGTTATTCTTGATAATCTTTCCGAGAAAGGATTCAATATGCCCGAGACAATAGAATATTTAGATTATTCTAGTATATTAGTTGTTTTGCATTCAGTTGCTCAACTACACGCAAGTTCCCTAATTTTTGAAGAAAGAATGTCTGAAAATAAGAATGAAAAGTACAGAATTTTGGATGGAAATGAATCAAAATTGAGAGAAACTTTGTACAATGATGGCGAAGATTTTACCAATAAAAATGCAATTGATGCTACCTTTAAATGTATTTTGAGCGAAATCAAATTGTTTGAGTTTCCTGAAACTTTAGAATCAGGCAGGAATTTTTTGGAAACTACTGAAGAGATATATTCAAAAATATTTAAGCTAGTAAAACCCTCTGAGAAACATAGAAATGTTTTATGTCATGGAGATCTGTGGTCTTCAAATTTTATGCTTAAATCGGATAAAAACGGTAAGGTGAATTCTTGTAAAATTGTTGACTTTCAAAGTGTAAGATACGTCCCGCCAGCTCACGATGTTTTATCTTTGATTTACTTAACTACTTCTAGAGAATTTAGGCAACAACACATGTATGAAATTATTGGAATCTACTACAGCTATTTGGAAAAATTTATTAAATTAGCTGGTTATCAAATAAACAATATCATCCCATTTTCCCAATTCATGGATTCCTGCGAAGAACAAAAATTATTTGCAGTGTTGCTGGCAGTCGGAATTTTACCACTTATTTTAAGTGACAGAGATTCTGTAGAGAATATTTACTGTGACAAAGAACTATACCAAAAAGTGTTTAGAGAAGATAGAAGTATTTTAGTTTTTAATAACGAAAATAATGAACAGTTTATGACTAGAATAAAAGAATCTGTTGAAGATCTGAAAGAAGAATGTGAAAAATTTAAATAGAAATAAAACTATTAATTTGACTTTATGGCATTTTTATAATAATTTGAAATTGTTTCTTTTTAAACACGCTAATTAAACCTAATAGTTTACCTGACTAACATAACTTTTCATTTCAAAAAGTACCGAGTTTTATTCTTATTGCGAAATATAATGTAAACATAAAAACTAATATTAAAACTAATATTTATATCAGTATTTACAAGATAATAAAATTTTAGACTCATTAAGCAAGTATATAATACCGGTATTATATCACATGAATTATTACAATATTTTTTATAATTTGTTGCCGGATGTGGAAAGGAAAATTTTATTTCGATGAGATCGGTACCAGTTCTATTGTTTTATTTTTAAAAAATCATAGAGAATAAAATTCAAATTTGACAATTTTTAGAATGCTCTGTAACGTTCTTATTTGAAAAGACATTACATCATTTTAAACGATTTATTTTTTTTTACATTTTAAGCGTAATCTAACGTTGTAATCACAACGAGATGTGGTTAAAAAGTTATTCATTCCAATTTGGTTATTTTAAATGAAACACTCTATATATTTTAAGATGACAAGAAAAAGCTTGCTATTTTTTCATTAAAAATTGTAGTCAACTATGAATAAAAAACAAAAGAAGGTGAATAATATATATATATATATATATATATATATATATATATATATATATATATATATATATATATATATATATATATATATATATATGATATGTTTTCAAATAATTTAAGTTTGTAATGAAAAATTAAAAAAAAAAACAATTGTTTCAAGATAAGCTATTAGTTTAAGAACTGCGATATACATGCGTATATAAAAAGGGCGAGAAAAACAAAAAAAATGCCCTTAATCTATATTTTCAACGTTTTCCAGGAGGCGTTAATCTTTTAAAGATATTTTTAAAAGACGGAATAAATTTGAAAAATTTTCAAAATTTTAATAAACGGAGGCTACGCGAATATTTTCGAGAAAAAGAAAATGATGAAACAAATGTTTTTGGATACACTGAAGCCAGAATTCGGGTAAGACTATCGTCAATCATTATCTACACAGGCAAAAAACGACAAAAATTAAATATTCTAAAATTATACGTATTGAAAACTTATTTTTAGCAAGGAAAGCCAACTGCTATAGCTAAAATAGAAAAAGAAGTATGAGTTTCAAATACAAAGTCTCCAAAAATACTGAAGAAAAATGACTATCGAATTTGGAATACCCTGACATTATAAAGTTTAAATTAGATTTAGGTTGGTTAAAATTTAAAAAACTTCGAGTACTTCCAAGAGATTTTATTTTTCTTTTGGACTTTATTGGAAAAGATAATAAAAAATTTGTTTTTTTTAATTTTCATTTTTTTCTCTACAAGATAGTCTATGGATTTTGGA
Organism: Diaprepes abbreviatus; assembly: GCA_034092305.1. Lineage (NCBI taxonomy): Eukaryota > Metazoa > Arthropoda > Insecta > Coleoptera > Curculionidae > Diaprepes > Diaprepes abbreviatus. The sequence goes on along the minus strand of JASJET010000037.1, from coordinate 701,391 downwards.
AACGTTTCATACTTCAGCCACCAACATCAGCAAGTAAACTTTTTTAAATATGAACCTATATTTTTCGTTGCACTGTTTAAAAGGATTTACCAGATTTATTAAGAGGATTTAATGTCAAACCTGTTCTAGTTGCCATAGAAGTTAAATCTAGTTGCCTACTAAACTTTATTAAACTTTAAAACCTGAAAGAAGTAGCAGAAACTCATCCTGCATTTCTTTTAATTTCGTTTCTTAAAAAACAATTAAACTAAAATTAAAACGTAGGAATACATTCGGTGGTACCAAAGTACTAAATCTTCAAGGTCTAAAAGATAATTATGACAGTGCTAATGAGCAAACTCTATTAAAACCTACAGTTATAAAAACTTAATGATAGAAAACATTAAGCCGAGAAAAACTAAACCTAGAATCGATAATTTAAATTTCTGACTGGCTTTGCACTGAATAATAATTATATCATTTTATACACTTGAACTTTGGATACACAATACGTGTATAAAATAAAAAATCGTCTAAATATAACTAGTTTATAATTATCATTCACATAATAAAAAAGATAAAAATTTAGGGTTTCCAGTATATCCAAGGTAAAGGAAAAAATATAATTTCACATTTATATTTTACGTAGAAAAAATAATTTGTTTTTGTTTTCTCTTGTTTATTTAGCAAAAAATATAAATTACATTGAAATATTAGCTAAATAGCATGAAAAATTGAAAATATTGTGTGTCTCTCCTGTCACTTAATCCGAGGTTGGCTAATAGTATGGGCCTATCTATCTATCACGACGCAAATTAGATGTTCTCTGTTCAGCCGTAGCCAATTTCTCTATCTATTTTATCCTATTTTCCTTGTATTATGTATTGTACAGGTTCGACCGGAAATTTTTCATGGTCGCCTGACAAATGTTCGGTGAAATGTATTGCATTTTATTGCATATTTTCTTTTAATTACTCAGTAGACGCTGGATTGCTGATGAAAACTTTACTTTTAAGATATTTCCAAAGGATAAAATATATTAAGGTCAAATCAGCGCTGTAAGGTAACCAGGGAATGTCGTGTCTTTTGGATACGACTTTTTGGCCAAAAATTTGACGAATTGCTGCTAAAAAGTCATTGGAGGCACGATATGGCAATTTAATAAAATATTTTCAAACAATGTTTTTCGTAGAAGATATGGTTAAAATAATAATTAACAACAAACCAAAGTAACCAACAGCCCGCAAATATAGCTAAATGATGCCCCGCAAATACAGACAACCATAACAGGGTTGATTCACATTTCAAAAATTATCAACTACCACTAAGAATTTCCACTAAACTAATACTTACAATATTAGAATAAAAATGCATTTATTATACTGCAGAATTTAACAATTAGTAAAAATTAAAGATGACCGATCAAAATCGTCCATCCAAATCCCAACCTAAAAGAAAAACGTAAATTTTTTGTTTCTCAGCTATGGATGCTTAACTAATTTAATTCAAAAATGTTTCGACTATTTTATGACACATTTTTACTAAGTTTTGTTTATAATGCCATTTTTTATATTTTCATGTACCTGTCAATTTTTTCCCAGGCGATAACATCCGAAAGCGGATACGAACTATGTCGACAATTTAAAAAGTTAAAAGTCGACCAACTTCTTAGTTGATAACTGATTGTTGTTAATTTTTGGTTGAAACTATGAAGAGATGAAAGTAAAGTGTATCATTTAATTTGTAAGTAAATTTGATAGTGGAAATTCTTAGTGATAGTTGATAATGTTTGGAAGTTTGAAGCGACCATTAATCACAGAATAACAAAGGTTAACTGGTTGATACTGTACGTCTATTCCGGTACTAAGATACCCGAGTGTGTCCTTGTCCTCTTCTTTGTTACAAGTTTTTTTTTACCAATTGCCAATATGAAGTTTGTTTATATAATCAATTATCAAATCATCATGTTTTCTTTGTAGCTTCAACCTATGGAGGAAAATAACATTGCCAAGAAGGACATTCTTCTAGCCGTGGAACAAAAGTTGGGTACCAATGAATTCAATATTCTACATCACAGCTTAGATCCCGTAGATCAAAAAATTGGACTTCTCGGCGACCACGCTTTTTTAAATGTGTCCGTTTTTAACAAACTTCAAGATGAAAAACAACAATTAAGTTTTTTTGTAAAATTGTTTCCAAAATCGGAAGCCTTAGCGACTTTTGCCATGGGAGCAGGAGCATTTGAACGAGAAGAGTTTACTTATGAAATGTTTGTAGAGTTTAGGCGACAAGGTATTAATATTATAGATAATTGTACAGGACACTTTTATGTTGCCTCTCCAAATAAGTATGTTATACTCGAAAATCTAGCCGAAAAAGGATACAATATGCCGGATAAAGTGGAATATTTAGACTATTCTAGTTTACTGGTGGTTTTAAATTCACTTGCTCAACTACACGCAAGTTCTTTAATTTTTGAAGAAAGAATGTCGGAACGCACGAACAAGAAATACAGAATTTTAGATGGAAATGAGTTAAAACTTAAAGAAACTTTATACAGTGACTGTGAAGATCATACCAACAAGGATATGATTGATGCCAGCTTCAAATGTATTTTAAGTGAAATTAAATTGTTTAAATTTCCTGAAATTTTACGATCAGGCAAGAAGTTTTTGGAAACTACTGAAAAGATATATTCGAGAATATATGAGTTAGTAAAACCCTCTAAGAAATACAGAAACGTTTTATGTCATGGTGACCTGTGGGCCTCAAACTTTATGCTTAAATCGGATAACACAGGGAAAGTAATTTCCTGCAAAATTGTTGACTTTCAGAGTGTTAGATATGTTCCTCCAGCTCACGATATTTTATTGGTAATTTATTTAACAACTTCTAGAGAATTTAGGCAAAAACACATGGATGAAATTATACGAATCTATTATGGTTATATAGAAAATTTTATCAAATTAGCTGGTTATCAAATGGACAATATTATTCCATTTTCTCACTTTATGGATTCCTGCGAAGAACAAAAGTTGTTTGCCGTGCTATTTTCAGTAGGAATTTTACCACTTATTTTAAGTGATAGAGATGCGATTGAGAATATTTTTTGTGACAAAGAGCTATACCAAAAAGTATTTAGAGAGGACAGAAGTGTTTTAATGTTCAATAACGCAAATAATGAACAGTATATGACAAGATTAAAAGAATCTGTTGAAGATCTGAAAGAAGCGTGTGAAAAATTTAATTAAAAATAAAACGGTTTGTTGTGTTTATGAGAAGGGTTTAGGTAATTTTAGGATATAAATAATTAAAACTTGCCAACATTTCTCCCGATTTAATCCATGCCAGCCCAGTTTAGGTGCCATTGTTTTTTTATGTCATTTTACGTGTGGTCAGTTTTCGCTTCATTTTTTTGTATTTATAGATGTTCGAGAGATTTATGTCTCATATTAACCTTCTTGTTCACAATTATCTGATTCCCGGGTAAGTATTTTCCATGAATACGATTTGTATTTTGTTTTGGAATAAATCATTTGTGGCCTATTTCTTTGTCAACTAAGTTGTTCAAATAATTTGTGGATTTGCAATGAAGCGAAAAATAATTTTTTTTACTTAATTCGAAAATGTATCATTACGAAGTTGTAGTTAATAAAAACAACTTATGAAATGCCTTTTGTTAGTCAAAATACGTCCATTGGATAATTAAATAGTCACAAGAAATATTAAAAATGGCGTTGTCTGTTATTCTTAATAACTGTGGAAAAACTTGTTGAAAAAACAAACCTATGAATAATATGTAATTGTGAAACAAAAAATGTACGCAACCTAATTTAACAAGGTCTAACTTTAACACTGGTCTATGTTGAGAGTTTAAATTGACAAGCGCAACAATAAGTCCATCAAGTTTTGAACATACAAATCATTCTTTTTTATTATTAAACTGGCAAAAATCGAAATTGTGTTTTATTTCTGTCCAGATTTGTATCTTTTTATATATATATATATATATATATATATATATATATATATATATATATATATATATATACTTATATATACTTTTATATACTTACAACAATATCACAAGCAAAACAAAACTGGCCAACATATTCTATGGCAAAGTTCAATAGTTCTTGCACTTCTGCAATTATTAATACCACTAAGAGCATTGTGATATCATACAAGCTTAATTCCCCGTCCCCATGTCATATTGTGTCACCCTTAAATCATATTCTTTATCACTTTCAGTTCTACCACTTTAAAAAAGTAACCATAATCACTAAAATAAACTAACATATAAATATATATTCAAAAGAACATGAACATGAGCATTTCTATCATTTTAATTACTGATAATTATAATTAACTGTAAAAATATGGCTTTAGTAGACTTCTTCGTTCCTCTTTATGGTGACATAATAATTGCAGAAACTATTATTTGGTCTATGATATTATTTATTGAAGTAAGCATTCAAAACTTAAAATGGAAGTTTAATATTTGAACTTTAAGAACTATAATTTCATTTCGTAATAATATAAAATGATTAATTAACTTGACGAAATGGTGAAGGGAAACAAATAGTTATCATTTATTCAAGCATTAAATATCATGGTTTTTGGGCTTCTTCTTCTTCAAGTGCCATCTCCGCTGCGAAGGTTGGCTATCATCATGGCAATTCTAACCTTAGAAGCTGCCGCCCGGAACAGTTGAACAGAACTGCAAGAAAACCATTCTCTGAGGTTCCTCAGCCAAGACATCCTTCTCCTCCCGATGCTGCGCTTGCCCTGAATCTTCCCCTGCATAATCAATTGGAGCAATTGGTATTTATTGCCTCTTGTAATATGGCCCAAGTACTGAAGCTTTCTTATTTTAACAGTCAGTGTTACCTCTTTTTGTTTGTTCATCCTGTCAAGTACTTCTTGATTAGTTGTTCTATCCTTCCAGGAGATTTTCAAGATTCTACGATACGCCCACATCTCAAATGCTTCCAATTTATTTATACACTGTTTGTTCAGCGTCCACGCCTCCACACCATACAACAAGACCGAAAAAACATAACACTTAAGCAATCGCACTTTCAATTTTAAGCTTAGATTTCGGCTACAAAATATTTGCTTCATATTGTTAAACGCACTTCGGGCTTTCTCTATTCTTATTCTTATTTCCCGTGCATATTCATTTGACTCGTTAATATTTACTCCTAGATAGTTGTAGTTTCGTGCTCGTTCTATTCGCTCGTTGTTTCCATATAGGTTGATATTATCGATATGTTTCTTCGTAATTATCATGAATTTAGTTTTCTTTGTATTCAGTGACAAACCAAATTCCTCGCTTGTTTCTATTACTTTATCTAATAGTCTCTGGAGATCTTCGATACTTTCTGCCATGAGTACCGTGTCATCAGCGTATCGTATATTACAAATAGGATGACCGTTGATCTTTACACCGGCTGATTCGTTCTCCAGGGCTTTCTTAATTATTTCTTCCGAGTAGAGATTGAACAACGTTGGCGACAACACACAGCCCTGTCTTACACCTCTTTTTATCTTTATTTTTTCCGATTCGGAGCCATTAATGCGCACTGTAGCTTCTTGATTGTAGTATAGGTTGGTTATTATTCTAATGTCACTTGAGTCAATTCCTTTATTTCTGAGTAATTGTAACAATGTCTTATGTTGAACTGTATCAAACGCCTTGTTGTAGTCCAAGAAACAGACAAACACGTCTTGGTTTACATCCAGACATCGCTGTATTACGACATTAAAAGCAAATAGTGCTTCTCTAGTTCCTAGTCCGTTTCTAAATCCGAACTGTGTCTGTCCGATTTCTGTTTCTAATTTCTTGTATATTCTACTATGAATGATCTTTAAGAATATTTTCATCATATGACACATAAGACTGATGGTCCGATGTTCGGAGCATTGCTTCGCGTTTGGCTTTTTAGGTAAAGTTATTATTGTTGTTAGTAGCCATTCTTTCGGTATTATACCAGATTTATAAATGCTATTAAATAGATCCACAATCATTTCTAAATTACGTCCCTCAATGAGTTTGATTATTTCTGTTGGTAACTCATCTGGACCTGTAGCTTTCCCAGTCTTCATTCTTTTTATCGTGTGTTCCACTTCTTCACTTGTTATTTCTGGTCCTGTGTCACTGCTGATATATTCGTTTTCTACCTCATTGCGTTGATCGTTATACAGATGCTCTATGTATTCTTTCCAGACTCTCAATTTTTCTTCTGTGTCCATAATTATGTTTCCTCTTTCGTCCATCAATACGTTGTGTCTACTGTCTTGCCTTTTTGTTAATTCTTTAATTTTCTTGTGTGTATTCAAGCTGTCGTGCTTATTTTGTAGTTGTTCAATTTCTTCACATTTTTCACCGAACCATTTTTCCTTAGCTGAACGTATCTTCGAGCGAATTTCCTTCTGCAGTTCTTTATACTTCTGTTTGTCTTTGTTTTTATGTTTCCTTCTTTCGTTCATCAAGTTCAGTATTTCGTTTGTCATCCATTCCTTCTTATATACCTCACTTTTAAGTAGATGTTCTTCAGATGGCTTCTTTAACGCTGTTTTAAGTTTGACCCAGTTGTCGTTGATATTATCTGGTGTATATTGTATTGTGGTCCGTATCGTTCTCAGTGTTTCGTCAATTTCCTTTACGATCTGTTCTTTTACTTCTGAATCTCTTAGTTTATTGAGATCAACTGCTTTTTTGGATGTTATGTTGCTAATTCTTTTTAGTTTTATTCTCATGTTTGCAATTAGTGGATTATGATTAGACGATACGTCTGCTCCAGGGTATGTCTTAATTGATGTTATGCTATTTCTGTATCTCTCATTGATCAATAGATAGTCTATCTGGTTTCTGACTGTGTGATGTTCTGTATCCTGTGGAGACTTCCATGTGTATAAACGCCTATTAGGTAGTTCGAAAAAGGTGTTTGTCGCCACGGTTTTATTTTCTTGGCAGAATTGTACCAGTCTCTCACCTCTTTCATTCATATCTCCCAATCCGAAGTTACCAACCAGATTATCTATCTTTCCTTTCCCAATTTTAGCATTGAAATCACCCATTATTATTGTGATGTCCCTTGTTATGGTTAGTTTTAATGCCTCATCTATTTGTTCATAGAATGATTCCACTTCTTGTTCTTCTTTGTCCGATGTTGGTGCATACACCTGTATTATATTAATTTTTCTGATGTTAGTGCTTAGCTGTAACATCATAACACGATCAGACAAGGGGAGAAAGTTCAGGACATGTCGAGAGACAGACTTGTTTACCATTATAGCCACTCCGTTTCGGTGCTGAGTGTCCTGAGAGTCCTGGCTACCAGAATAGTATATTATATGATCCTTAATGTGGCAGTTTCCATTTCCTGGCCATCGGGTTTCGCTTATACCCAGAACGCCGATATTCATTCTTTGCATTTCCTGAACAATGTTGTGTGCTTTTCCTGGTTCGTACATGCTTGTAACATTCCATGTTCCGATTTTCAATATTTCGTTGTTAATATTTTGACAAGGATTTCGCTGGCTTAGACCGTGTCAAATTGGAATTATTATCAGACGTTTCACCTACGATTGCACGCGGCATCTTCAGGGATCTTTACTTCACGAGATTATAACACTGAATCAGTGTTAGGTAAAATCCTTTTTGTTCAAAAGTCAATAGGAAAAGACTAGAATTGTAAAATAGAACACTTTTTTTTCCATGGCTCCAAAATTGCATTGATCGCGGGTACCATAGTACGTTACCACCCGCTTAGAGAGAGACAAAGCGAAATAGGTCAGTAGTGCCTCTGTTGCAATGGGCGAAGCTAAGAATTGTGTACGCGCGTTACCCCTCAGTTAATTCATTACGAAATAACTTTTTCTGGTTGGTTGTGACAGTGAGGCGGGAGGGTTATAGCGTACACGCGGCTCTTGACTCCGCCCATATAAAGAGGAGTACTACTGAACTAGATCGCTCTGTTTTTCTCTAACAAGAGCTAACGTGCTTTTATGGGATCGACGGTATATATTTTTATAAGTCTATGGTTGAAACGAGACTAGATAAAACCAACTAATTTGCCTATAGAATTAGCATATCGTCAGAGTTAGGGACCGTTGTGTGAATGCTGAATAACATGATAATATTTTCATTAATATTTAGAACAGTCTCTAAAAATAAAGCTAGATTTTTATTTCTTGGTATTGTATGGTATCTTCACAAAATATCCCTCTTTTGTGGGTATCCTAATATGCTAATCGATACATCAATTCGAGAATGAAATATGTCTCTGGTTACCTAAATTATTTTGTTATTTTTAATATGTTAATAATATCAAACAATATTTACAGAAAAAAATTGGTTTTTACATCTTCTTTTTTTGATATTAATTATAAACTTAACCGACCATAAACAATGTTCAAAACATAGACAAAATATAAACATATATAAATTATAGCATTGGAATAACAGTCTTGTGTTTATATACTCTTTGTTCAAAGCAATTAGTTGTTGTTTAAATCTACTGGTATGATCCATGTATAGAACTAAGGCCTGTTGTGGGATAGATGAATAACATGATAATATTTTAATGTATATTTGGAAAAGTTTTGATAAATATTGCAAGTGCTTTTATTCACTAGGAATCGATGGATTATATGTCATCCTGTTTTAACTGCATTATTTAAACTAGCTTGTCATGCAATAAAAAAGATAGCTGCGATCATACTTCTTGCTGGTGGATGGACTGCATGTATTTTCTGGTTGCCTAATTTATGTCATTTTCGATATGCAAATAACACCAATAAAAATAACGTTATAAATTCTCTTTTGGGTAACATTAAATAGAAAATTTACATCTGAAGTAATTTTTAATACTTAAAATATATTATAAATATTCTAAGCAGATTTTGAATAAAAACGTAGAATATTTTTTTTCCACCATTGTTTTAGGATTTTTTTATTCAGATTAAATACATGGATTTTTTATACAATACGACTTTAAACAATTCAAGATGTTATATAAAACGTAATAGTTCAATGTTCATATTGGCACTTAGGTAATCTAATACCTGTATGCAGAAACCATGTTTTTGTAACGCCACCGATTTAATTACACTCTTGGTAGCGTTTAAGGTTTCCATTTTTCAAAGAAACAGCAGTTTTATTTTGGTTTAGAAAGATTTTTAATGATATGGGCTTTTAAAATATCATAATAAAAACAAAAAATTAGAGAAAATTTAAGTTTTATGAACTTGACAAAATGGTGAATATAATTATTATGTAAATTTTAAAAAGTCTAAACATAAACACATATGTCTACTTTTTACCTCTACATGCGTTCTTACGAAATTGTACTTTTCAAATATTTTGTCACTCCAAATGTGAGAATAACTGTTATACAGGATGACCAAAAAAAATGAACAATTTCTTGGCAAGGGTAGCTCACTTGAAGATAATATTACATGAATATACATGTTTTTTTCAAAAAACGTTCCCATGCCGAGATGCCTTAAGATATAATATAATTTTGGTCAAAGTTAAAAAAAAAATTATATTATCGGAATGATTTAACGCATTTTTATTACCTGTTGGGTAAGCCGGTTGTGCTGTACACTTCTATTTTTTTATTAAATTTTGAATCCTTTTGAATATTTCAAAATGTAATATATATTTTTTAATTACTTAAAAAGTACTTAAATTTTGAAAAAGAAGACTACTTTCAAAATATGCATATGAACGTTAGAAATACCTATTAAGTTCCCGTGTTTATATCAACATATTATGTTATCTTCATATCAACTGGGTCAGGGCGGATCCAGCCTCTCTCTTTGGGGGGGGGGGGGGGGGCGGTGATATCAAAAGTACAGTATGACAAGCGAAAGCAAGTTGTCGACGGGGAATGGGGGAGGTACACCAGCCACATTCCCTTTTCTAGTGTAAAAAGCAGGGTTGGGTCTATTTTTCTGAATTTGAAGCTCTTGGAGAGGTGGGGGGCGATCACAAGAAAAAACAAGTTGCCGATGGGGGAAGGATGCGAGCAGCATACTCATTCCTAGTATAAGAGGCAGAATCGGGTCTATTTTCCTGAACTCAAAGCTCTTGGGGGGGGGGGGGGCTATTGCAATAAAAATAAATTGTCAACGGGGGGAATGCCAGCAGCATACACATTCCTAATATAAATGGCAGAATCGGTTCTATTTTCCTGAACTCAAAGCTTTTGAGAATTTGAGGGAGATTACAAGCATACACATTTCTATACTCTATTCAAGAACTAGAGTGAGTGATAAAACTGTTACCGAAACCTCCAACGTACCTGCTCCAGTGCCGCAGATAACTGAGGACTGTAAATCTAATTAAATTTAAGTATTATAAGCTTTTATAAATTTACTGTAACAATAAAATTTCTGATAGTTCAATTTAATTTCTGTCAGTGATCATAGTACACCTTACAGTGTGTCCTTAGTGATTTATCTTGTTTGTGCTTGTTTTTATATATTATTAGTGAGATACCCAAAAGATATGGCTTCCACATTTATATTTATTCCAAAATCGTTAAACCAGGGCATTTTTTCCTCAACGAAAAACTTATTACGATGAATATTTATGATGTGTTAAGATAACAATATCTAGATAATAATGTTAAAAGCTCTGTTGAGATGTGTTCCAACATGACAGGAGTTGGAAAATGTACCGAATACTGAAAGAGAAAAAACGAATGGAATTGTGAGTACTCCCAAGTCACATTCGATCACAGGCAGACGAAAAACCTCGTTGGAAGAAGAGATGAAAACTGTAATAAAAGAAGTTGTACATACATTTTATTCTGAGAAGCAGATCCCAACCGTCGACAAAATTCTAACTAAAATCAATGAAGATCGGGATTTCCCTGAAATTAAAAAAAAAAACTGAGCTTGGGAAATAGCTCAGAAAACATAATTTTTGCTTGGAAAAACCAGATAGGAAATCTGTTCTTACAGATCGTCCGGAAAATGTCCGTTGGAGAAGGAAATATCGCTCTCAAGTAAATGGTAGAGTTGCTAGAAATAACATAATTAACAAAATTATTGATTAATTGAACTTTTGAAAGATTTTTTTGAATAAAGTTACCGCAGAAAATTGCGAAAAATCCATATAATAAAAGAATAAAAGAAAATGTGGAAACTCGATTTCATGATTGGTGAGATAAAGGAACCAATTATAATTAATTTGAGCGAAGATAGCTTCACTGACTTTGATTACGAATTAGATACGTAATGTTTATCAGCGTAAACAGAATTTATTATTTAAATTTTCTGTAACATATAAAAATTAATTACATTTGAATCCCTTTTTAGTGTTTAATTGTAATTCTGCAGATGATTTAAGAAATAAATAAACTGAAACATCAAATGTCCTAAAAATGTTTTTAATAATAATAAAATGACCGATAGCATCAAAAATATTTTAATATTATATTTACGAATTTATTTTTTTATATATGTTTAACTTCTTGTATTTTTGACAATGGGTATTTTGTAAGTATTTAAATTATAACTTAGAATTTTTTGAGAGAAAAAGGCTACGTTTTAGTCTGAATGTGCTTAAAAAGGTTTCTATGTCAAAATTAAAAATAATAAAATAGAGTTGTGATTTGTGTTAAATATGTCGAAATTACTTATATATTTTCTAATGTATGTGAATTATTAAGAAATCATAAGAGATAAAATAATTTTATAAAAACTTTTTATTTTAAGTTTATTACCGAAATAATATTCTACACCATAAATACTTAGTGATAATAAACCTCCTTCCGACGCCTATGACAAGGATTAAAATCCTTTTTAACACTTCACGCATCCAAATATCTATTGTTATCCAACCCAAATAGTCTATTATTATAGACCGGTATTTTTGATTATAAAATTTCTAACTCATTCCTATGAAAAATATATGTGTCCAACAAATTTTGCCAAAGACACCGGACTAAAGAACACAGATAGTTTGCGAACAAAAAAAAAAAGATAAAAAAACTATAGTGTAAGAGACAATATCGGGTTTATTTTCCGGAACTCAAAGCTCTTGGGGGGGGGGGGGGGGCGATCGCCCCCACCGCCCCCCCCCTTGGATCCGCGCCTGAACTGGGTACCATAGAGGAATTGGCCACATTTTCTGGGTTCTATTGTAGTTTAAAGCGGCAAACTTTTAATATACTCGATGACACCTTTATATTATTTAATGACTTTCTTTGCAAATTCAGGTTTGCTCACAACTGAAATATTGAACTGTTGGTTGGTGCATTAAAAAAATGGATTATAAAAATATTTCAGTTTATAAAGAGAATGATATCCTTATTTTTTGGTCGTTGAGTTTTTGATATAGTGGCAATTGGTATCTGATCTAAAAAAATGAAACAAAAAGTGTATTAAAAAACAAACCTCTTGAAATTTTAAAATTCAAAAAGCAATATAGTTTCCTAGATTATGTACGAGGACCATTTTTTAATAAACTGTCGCCACTTTTTGATTCCAAAATCGTTGGTACAATATTTTGAAGTGTTTTCGAACTTGAGAATATATGTGTACTCAGAAGGTACTTGTAAACACCTACTTGAGGTATAAATTATTTTGAATATCTCGAAATAAATTCTTTATAAAAAATTGAACAAAATTCTAAAAAAGCGTCAAAAAAAAAGAAAAATGACAATATAAATTTTTACATGAAATTGAAATTTTTGAAGTCGGCTCCAAATTAATTCTTGACAAAATGTGATTCACATAAAAAGATTGAGAAATGTTTGATTTGTAATTACTTTCTTGCCGTAACATGTATATACCTCGTGTTAATAGTCCTTTGTTTCATTTAGTAATGATTTGGCACCAACTTCAAAAATTTCAATTTCATATTAAAAATCTATATTATTATATTTCGCTTTTTAGCGCTTTTTTAGAAGCTTGTTCATTTTTTTTGTTTTATTTTTTCAATTATTAGTTTTGAATTGAGTTAAGTTTCTAAAGCCGCAAACAAGTGTCCATTTTATTCAAAGTTATAAATTACACTAAACAAAAAATTCTTTGATTCTGAGAATTCTCCAAATACCACTTTGGAATGAAGTAAACAAATATTTAGTCTGGTAATAGTAAACCCGATACCTTGAATTTTAAGAAATTAATTTTAGTTTCTTAACCAAGGCCTCCAAAACTCCTTAATACTTCAGACATGATAACGTTCTAGTATGACATATTTTATTCTGCATATTGAATTTGAAGAAAATAATTTAAGATCCATAATATACATCCAAGAATCCACCAACATCAATTTGGACAAAATCGGATAAATGTAAAATTTTTAATCCCCCATATTAAATTATAAAAAAAATTATTTCAGATTTGTAACACGAAATTAAAAAAAAAAAAATACCGTAAAATTTTCAACCCATCATATTCGAACCGCCATATTGATTTCAAAAATAATTTTAAAACCTTAATCTAACCCTAATCTATACGTTTAAAAACCCTCCAATACCAATTTTGAACAAAATCGACAGATGGTAAATTTTTCGTCCGCCATATTGAGTTTTTTAAAAATAATTCTAGAGAAAAACGAAAAAGAAATCTGTCTGCCGTATTTAATATATATATATATATATATATATATATATATATATATATATATATATATATATATATATATTATCCCTTCAAGCAGAAAACAGGAAAGAATATATACAGTTTGTTCCTGCAAATACAACTGTGGTTTTCCCTCCATACGCTTTTCGACCACCTTATGGTCTAGTTAGTGGAGCCGTATCGAACCGAAAGCAACATTCGCAGGAATCAAGTGCTATATAAAATATAAATTTCAAAGTACTACTTCGGTGATTGTATTGATGTCGTTTGACTGGTGATAGTTTTCAGTCTGGCATCAAAGTCGGCAGATTTTTAATATCCTACCGACATACTTTGGAAATTATGTATTATATAGCAGTTGTTGCCTGCGAATATGGCTCTTGGTTCGATACAGTTCTACTGACGAGACCATAAGGTGGTCTGAACGCGTATGGAGAGAGGATCAGAGTTGTATTTGCAGGGACCAAACTATTTGTATATATGATTTTCCTTTCTCTGCTTGAAAGGATAATACATATAAAAAACTCATTCTTTTAGAAGTCGGTTAAAAAGAAATTCAATTTGTTGTTTCTAAAGGTTTTATATTTTTACTTATATGAAATTCTATAATAATAATTGTATACAATCTTATACTAACAAAATAACTTAAACGATAGATGTTCAGTTTTATATTCAACAAATGCTAAAAAACTTTGTATTAAATTTGTTTTTTTTTCTCGAATATCCTTGTCAAATTCGAACTGAGTAGCTATTTTTTCTTATACAATACTTTGTTATTTAATGTTTTTTTGAAAATCAACATTATAAATTATCGATCACTGAACTAATTTGTAACATTTACAACATCCTGTATACTTTACATTGGAACTAGTAATACCATAACTATAATTAAAGAAAGCAAAACTAGTTACAATCAATTATAGAACAACTGTTCACCAACTTTGGGGGTATATTTTATAATTGTTGATTATGTCTTACAAATCACCATTTTCGCATAGTTCCACCAAGTCTTCAACAAGTCCTTTTAAGACAGTTCTATAATTATCATCTTCTAATCCAATATCTACAAGTTTCCACCTATATTGATTAAGAAAATAATTGGCTTGTTCTTGATCTGAAAAAATATCTTCTCTTAATTTTGGTGGGAGCATCGTAATAGGAGAATAATATAAAGCTTGAAATACCGCTTGCGATTTCATATATTTTAGACTTATTTCAAAATCGTCTTTAGGATAGACATTTTCTATATTAAATCCAAACTTTTCCGTATGTTTAGTCAATTCTTTGTAATATTCTTCATACAGTTGCTTTAGATACTTATTTCTTATTTCTTTAGTAGAACCTTGATATAAAAAGAACAGCAGATCATGGGTTGGAGGACAATATCTCAATAACTGAAAATCAATAACACTTACATCTTGGCAAACTTTGTCTTCAGTAAATTTAAACAATATGTTGGCCACATACATGTCACCATGGCACAAAGTATTTTTTAAATTTTTTGATTTTTTTATCTTTTCGAAATGTAGATTCCAACCTTTTTTAATTTTATCTTTTAGAACATCTTTAGAAAAATTTTTGGTTATTTCGGGAAATTTTAATGCTATATAAGGCATAGTGGCTACAGCCATATCTAAACTGAGTTTAAAAAAATAATCATCTTCAGGAACGAAAAAAGCTTCTTGAAGAAATTCTGCAAAAAGGTCATATATGGTTACCCTTTTGTCTGTCTTATCTGATAGAATTTCTTCCAAAAGCATCGCTGAAGCGTGAAGTTTAGCTATTTGTTGGACCACTTTGAGAAGAGCATCGTACTCTAATAAAATATTTGGTGTTAATCCTACAAAACCATTCGCGGCCATATTATCCAGAATGAGAACATCATTTAATCTAGAAAAATAACATTTAGGAACAAACGACAGAAGAGATTTCAGTCCATGTTTTTCTAATAACGGCATATATGTCATGTAAAAGAATTCCTCCTTTTTAGAAGGTCCTGATAAAACCAGTTGTTTCATTATCGTTATTTTTGGATTCAAAAATTTAACGAAAAGTTCAAAGTCTCGATGTTCCTTTTCGAAACCTATTGCAATTTTGAGCTTAAAATATTCTCCAAGGTGACCATTTTGCCCATCCATAGGTAATAGTTCATAGGACTTAAGATGATAGTTGGTGGAGCCTATTTTATTTCTAACCACTTCATAAATATCTTCTTGATTTAATCGATAAAACTTAAAATAATAACCAATATTAGACAAAAGTTGATCCATTTCCTTTGAAACATAATTAGTACCACGTAACCACTGACTAGCTATTTTTAATTTGACCAATGGTAAAAAAATTTTAATTTCAAGATTGTATTTAACTTTAGTTAACATTTGCTCACAGTTTAGGCTCCGAAGACACTTGTAGAGCTCCTCGTAGTATAATGATATTAATTGCTGAAAATTTTGCTGCCGAAATTTTTCATTAGAAAAAGTAAAAATTTCAATTAAAGCATCGAAAGAAACAGGCATAAATTCTCCACTTGTTTCGCTTTTAGTTAAAACACTGGAGTTTAACAAGTCATTAAGTGACGTCTGAAGGTTCTCAAATGCTTGCATAATGGTAGCGGTATCAAAAGCTTTAAAAAAATCCAAACTCTTTATCGTGTTAGCTATTTCTGCAAGATTAAACTCATTTATTGCCACTTGAGTTTTTTTTCGTTCATAAAGTCCAAACTCACGAGCGTGATGCTTAGCCAGATGCTTTAATTTATTGGTTAGATCTTCTAGGTTCTCATTCATTTTGACACTTGGTTTTTACAAACAAACAAAACACTGAACATACCGAAAAACCATATTAAAAAATTCTAGTTGAACTTTGAACAATAAATTAGTACCAATGAAGGTTACTGCTTTACTATTTGTTTCTTTTGTTTATTTATTTTAAATTGCTACATAATTTAGAATCATACCATCAGATGCAATTTAATTCTTTAATAATAACTTGTTAGATTTATCACATGTCGGTAAATTACATATAATAAGATAAACAACATTGGACTTTGCTGCTACTTGTTGTTTTCTTTTAAAATATAATATGTACTATTTGTTTATAATACAGTGAAAATAAAGTTTCTATTTCAGGTTAACATAAATATTTCAAAAAAAAATACAAAATAGTTAAAAGTTTTCAGTTATTAATAATTTTTTTTAGTGAAAATAAAAAGTTAAGGGGCTAATAGACTACTTGGTATTTCGGATTACCAACCAGAAATTAGGAAAGATAGATATTTAAAAAATGCCAATTATAATACCATTAATCTGAATAATAAATCAGCCGAAGAGTAATTGTCAGACGTATAAGAACTATACCGTGGCACCCGAGCTTTCTTAAAACATAGAAAGAGGCCCGAAGTGGTCGATTGTATAAAAATAAAATGAATCGAGAACTCAATCCGAACCCAGGATTAGTATCAACCCATCTGGTAAAGGTTTGGCGATAACCTCAAAAAAAAAACAGTAATTTAAGGTTTTTGTGCTATTAAACTCATATGATCCTATGACTCAAACGTTAAACACAAAACCCATGCTGTTATCCATCAACCCATAATTTTATAACCCTATAATCTGAAACCCAATAACCATGTAACAGAAATAATTACACTGAACCTCTAATATCGCTACTTGTCAGGGCTGAAGATTCACTAAAACCAAGCTGTTAAACCCCATAACCCGATTACCCATAACCCCATACTCTCATAACCTCACGACGACTCTGGGATCACATTTTCATTTTACTATCCCATTTATGACTGCATCCAGGGTACCTCCGTTATCCGGCTGAGTCCTTGGATCATGGTTTTCATGCCATCACGACAGGCACAGGTGGGAAAAAACTTACCAGATAGGGGATCGAATACCCAGAATGGGCAGCTGGTCAGGGTGAGAAATTGGGTCCGCTAGCGTCGTTATTATGCGAGCTCAGCTCTTCATTGTTGATAAATTGGCTAATGTAGAATTTAATACTACAAAAAATTCGAAATAGTTTCGCAAACTCATGATTCTCATGACATTGTTTGCTACAAATATACTAAATTCGAAGTAAGTTCTTTCCGAAAACTCATTGATAACGATATACGTAAAACACATGAGGGAATTTTCAAATTGAAGATGGATCCGCTTTACAGCTGGGTTCTACACATCACAATTGTTACAAAAATATACTAACTAGTGGGAAGAAAAAGAAGAATAAAGAGGATATAAGGTACTCTAGTCCAGCTATTTGGAGTAGTCCTAGTAACGGCGAAGGATGGTACTTCTGTTCGAACCAAATTAAAAATTGTGACATTAAAAATAAGAACAAAATTGTATATATAAACACTGTGTGAAACTGAATTTGGCTGTGTATGACCAAGCATTGAATCAATGGAAATTGACGAACCAAAAAAATGAATCTGAGAGCAATGATACCGAAATGGAGTATGCATCACGCGACAAAAATCCAGCAGTCCTTAGTCTCACAGTCGGAATTGAATAATCTTGTTCGAGACTTAGGTTTATCCAAAGATCGTTCCGAGCTCTCAGCTCCATTCCTCAAAGCGAAAGCTCTTTCAGAAAAACAAACTAATGTTTATTTCTATCGAAACCGAGACATACAGTTCCGTAAATTTTTCTTGAAGGGTCAAGATCTATCACTAATATTATGCACTGCACTATAGGTTTGTCATCAGTGAATTGAAAGCGAATTCCTATAAAGCTACTGACTAAGGACTTTTCATAGATTCCTTTAAGCAAATATCAAGGAATTGTTACCGCACAACACAAACGTTTATGCTCTAGTTTCGATAGCACACTCAACTGTCATGCAAGAGAAATATGACAACATGCAAATTCTTCTACAAAAAATTGATTATAAAAAGCATTTATAGCAGATTTGTGGAGATTTGAAAATCATAATAATATTACTCAGATAACCATCAGGATTCATTAAATCCTTACTATTTATGCTGTTGGGATAGTAGAGATAGAGCTCAGCATTACAAACAAAAAGAATGGTGAACTCCTGATTCACGTAACATCGTTCATGAGTCTTTAGTAAATCCATCAAAAATTCTTATTCCTTTTCTCCACATAAAGTTTGGCTTCATCTAATAATTCCTTAAAACTTTGGATAAGGCAAATGAATGATTTAAATATCTCCAATCCAGTTTCCCAGAATTCTATGAGGCAAAATTGAGACAAGAAGTATTTGATGAACCAGAGATTGACACAATGTTCACAAATACTAATTTCACTAGTAAAATGAGATTTCAGATAGCAGCCTGGCTTAGTTTCAAAGACTTGGCACGAAACTTTTTGGAGATTACGAAAAGTCTATAGTATGAAAAAAATGTAGCCAAGATGGTTAAAGACTTTGAAAAACTGAGATTTTTGATGAATTAAAAAATACATTTTGTGCACTATCATTTCTATAAATTTCCTGATAATCTTTGAAGGTTTCAGCGAAGAACAGGGACATAAAAGTGATGAGAATTAGCTACCAGGGAAGGTGGGATAAACTAGTGATGACAGGTTTCTATTGGACTCTGAAGAGAAATACACCAAAGGAAAATGGAAAGCGTAAAGCAATGCATCGATCTTTTGACAAGAAAAGAACCCGATATAGTTCTAAAAAAGATACAGATTGTTGAAGGAGATGTTGAATATTTGGTTTATTTATTTAACTCATTGATTAATTGATTTAGTTAATAATTTATTCATCTATTGTTAAATTTTTCTTTTCAACAAGGGCTACATGATGAACAAAATCCGATCACGCAATCTCCTCGCCGTGTACATTGGTTAACGCCAATGCCGGCGGTCTCACATTCGTTTTTGGGGCAAACGTTTAGTTTAATAAAAAAATAAAGATGCGGGGTTATTGGGTTATGGAGGATTTAATAGCTTGGGTTTAGGGAATCTTCAGCCCTGACAAATGGCGATATCAGAGGTTGAATGCAATTACTTCTGTTACATATTTATTGGGCTTCAGATTTTAGGGTTATGGGATTATGAATTTATTTGGTTTAATAGCTTGGATTTAGGAAATCTTTAGCCCCGACAAGTCTCTAAAAGGCCTGTACAAAATTCTAGCGCAAATTCCTGATGTGAAAATATGAGGATCTAGGCCCAATTTACCTTCGTCCAAAAGTTGATAGTGTTCGAAATACAAAAGTTACAATTTTTTAAAACTTTTTTCTAAATATTTACCTTAATAATTGCTTAGTTTGCACACTTTGGGGTTTTTTAGAATAAGAAATCAAGATCTGATTACAGTATTGACATACATTACAGAAGGTACCAACAACAGCACCCCGCCTACGTCTAAAGTCACTTTTCTATGCCTAAGTAAAATAAACTTATGAGTATCGCTGTAAGCAATTTTAAAATTGAGCAACTGGACAACTTTGGGATACAGAATATTTCCATTGTGACCGCCTACTTACATCAAATATTTCAGTTGCAGTTGTATCTCTAAATGAATTTACAAAAGAAGTCACGTCAATTAAAATTTTGACTCAGCATGTTTGAGTCTATAATTTAATGGAAGAAACAACATTTAGATCTTTTATTATGTTTAATAATGCATATTCTAAATTTACGTAATGGTGGCATGTAGTGATGGGCAACTTAGGTCTCGATAAAAGGTTTCACGTGTTAAAAATCTCAAAACTAATTAAAATATCACTACAACGTGTCTGATTTTGATAAAAATTTCACACAAAGAAAAATAAATAAACAGTGTTAAAAAATCATACAATGCAAGTCCAAACAATTTGTTTTTTTGGCGCGGAACCCGATTGAGTTCTCCTATGACGACGTTCACATTAGTACTGTCGTACCATACAACCAAAATTTTTTTGGAGGAAGAGTGATTTTCTAAGCCATTTTCATCATTTTATAAGTATAATCAATTTTTCAGTACGAACTGATGGGAATCGTCATTTGCACATCTCTAATTTAAAAGTGAAAAAAATGTTGTTTTTTGATTTATACTATTATTTATTTATATATATTATTATAATTGTCTGGCACTAAAGCAAAATCTAAAAATTAGTTAAATAATGAAAACTTTGAGCTTTGCAGTTTTATCTTTATTGACATAAATAATAATGGTTAAATACAATTTTCGACACAATAGGTGTAGTATTTTTATTTATGAAACACGTGTCTTATGATATTGTTTTTAAAATAAATAAGTATGCAATTTATTTAGAGCTTTTTTAACAGTTTACGGGGATGTGGGTACCGTTCGAAAATATGACTTCATTAAACTCGACTATCCACCGTATAGATCTAGTAGCTAGTAACTATTATTAATCCTCCTTACTAAACTCTGACGTGAGAAGAAAAAATTTTAACACAAATACTGAAGTAAAGTTGACAAATTTAGCTCATTTTGAAAATAAGACCCTTACTTCGAGAAGCATTTAGCTAAAAGCAACAAATTTTGAAAAAAAAAACATTTTATTTTGAATAGAATTTCTTTAAATTTTTTCATTTATAGAAGAATATGTCCACATTTGTACATATTTTCAAAGTCTAATATGGATAATTAATGAATCCTGATTTTCATACGCTTTGCCAGATTTACTGTCTAATTTCTACAATTATTAGTTTTTAAAAAATGTGGGAAATTTTTAATTTCCGAGATCTCTTATTTGCAGATATAATCGAAGGATTTCTTAAAATGCTTTTGAATGAAAAAGGCACTTATTATTTTTATTTTTTTATACGAAATTAATAATTTTTTAAACTAACGTTAATAATTATTATTTCACAGTTATTATATTGCAACTTTCAATAGTTTCAATAATATTTATTCATAAAATTCAAAACATGTTTTAACAATTATTTTTTTTTAGTTTCTAGGTGTTTTAAATTTGAACATCAAATAGTCTCTCCTCTAGAAAATTTTGTCTTTATAATAATCATATTGCCTCCTATAGTAGAAGAGAAGGAAAATATTTTCTACGAGAACAGAAAAGTAAACAAAATTTTGTAAAAATGTATTGAAATAAAAGGTGATGTACTTAAACGGATTTACCAGTTTACTTTATTCACTTTTTCTTAAACAATTTTTTTTAAATTGGTTTATTTATATGCAAAGAAATTATTTTGCTTTACAAATTACTATTCTTAAATAATTACCGGTTCTTGTGCTTGAAAAGAATTTATTCATCGGCATATGATAACATATATATATATATATATATATATATATATATATATATATATATATATATATATATATATATATATATATATATATATATATATCGATGTTAGTTACATAAGGAAATTGTCAAGAAAAATCACTGTAAAATTTAAAAAAAATTTGGTGTGATCTAAATTAAATGATCAAACTAGACCCTCACTGGTGCGATATATTTGGAGTTTCTTCCAAATGTCCTCATTCCTGTGCTAATAACCCAATATGTTTCAGCGAAACCTTTTTTTCCAGCAAGATGGAGCGCCGCTCGATTACGCTGCCCCTGTCCATGCTTACGCGGATGAGGTTTGATCGAATCGTTGGATAGACAGAAGAGATACAATAGAGGGGTCAGCCAGATCACCAGATTTGATCCCCCTTGATTATTTATTGTTTGAGATACTTAAAAACTAAAGTATACTACCAGTCCGACACTTCAGGAGTCCTAAACAGTGGCGTAAATAACGACACAGGGGGCACAGTC
The DNA here is from genome assembly GCA_034092305.1 of Diaprepes abbreviatus. Classification (NCBI taxonomy): domain Eukaryota; kingdom Metazoa; phylum Arthropoda; class Insecta; order Coleoptera; family Curculionidae; genus Diaprepes; species Diaprepes abbreviatus. Next base: position 679,085 of record JASJET010000037.1, on the reverse strand, counting down.
AATTTAGGGGCGCAAGTTCCTTAATGAAAATGAATAAATAAATATGAAGGATAACGACGGGTACAAAATATTAGGGCGCATTCAAAAATCTGCGAGAGGGGGGGGGGCGCACATACTCTTAGTTACGCTGTGACAGAATTTGATCATAGACTCCTGCAAATGATATATTGTGGTAGCGTTAATCATTTTATCTATAATAATTTTTTGTCCCATATTAATTAGTAGCTATTTTGATAACCTATAATTAAATTTCACAGTAATAAGACACTCTAGAAGTCTGGGCGTTCATCTTCTCTCTTGCAGCTTTAGTCCCAAACAACTACCGTTATTTAAGCTTACCGAAACCATGACTAAGAACTTCAGGACTCAGGAAAGGCTCGTGTTTTGTAGGTCTCGCAACAGCGCGCCCGCAAGTTAATTCGCTTGAAGGTTTTAATTAAATTGAATAAAACAAGTTTCTCAAAACACCTGAATCGATTTAACAAAAATAAATAGAAAAACGAACTATTTACAGTGAGATACTTAAACCTAATAACAATACAAAAAAACTAACAGAATTACTCTTATTGGCCGATTTAATAACCAAAAATAATAAAATATTAAACAAAAAAAGAAATAAAACGCGAAAAAACAGCTATTTATATTACTTAATCGAACCGTATGAAAATCGCGAAATGCCCCACTAAAATAATACACGATAATCCCTTAATTTCCCAAATTAAACAAAGATGACCTTCTTTCCCGACAATTATACCCGTGACGTAATTATTTTACGGCACTGGTACTCACGGTACCGTTCTAACGAATTCCAAATTGTGACTGATTTTTACTATTCCTTAAAAGAGTGTCTTCGAATCTTACATCCCCTCGACACCCCTCTGTCTCCCGTTTGTACCCATATTATCCGATGGAACCCGGTAAAGGTCCATTTATTTCCCTTAAAGTTCGAAGGTTTCGATCGTTACGTGCTGAGGGCGTTAGCTATTCTATACCGGATGCTTGATTCCCGAATTGGCCTCTAAGCATCTTAATCTTAATTTTTATATAAACACAGTTAATAACACTATTCTATTTATTTCTATAACTAAAGGAATAAGATAATATAACGTCTGTGAAAAAACCTGAGTGCCCTTTTATTCATATTGCTGGTATTTAAATCATTCTTTCTGGCAATCGGGAAAAACAGTCGCCATATTAGACTCCTTCCACAGGTCAAACGTTATATTACAGTATAATGAGTTAATTTGTTTATTCTTTTGTTTCGTAATAATGGGAAAATCGTTCAATATTTTAATACATTTTAACGGTATTTCATATACCATATGTTAAAAAAAAGCTACCCTTATTACGTCGGTTTTATTTACATAACCAGGGTAGGATTACTTAGACAGATTTATAGGCAATTCTAAGAGAGGGTCTGATTACGTCTTCATAAATTAACTGACTTTATGTATTTTTTAAGAAAACATTTAAACGACAAAGATCATAAAAGTTAAGTTCGATAACTGATTTATTTTTCCTTTCGACTTTCGTGGATAGTGATAAAAAATATAACTACCCTATTTCCACGGGAAATCTATTCACAGAGTGATTATTTAATTATTTATTTTAACAGAATATAGTTTACATTGAACAGTGAAAAATAATTAGCATTTGTTCCATTACACTGGTTCTAAAAGTCCAAATACGCCAAAAAGTACGAACATAACCGCAAATATTAACGACAATGTTCAAAAAGAATTTATTCATCGAGTTAGCTATTGTCAGATTATTAACGGGGCCCAGTTTAAACCTTTAATTTAAATGGTGCGAATTTTTTTTTATATTTTGAAGTTTTATAGTAATTTTTCTTGACAATTTTCTTATGTAACCAACATGGATCGTTACCTTGTCGCATGTAAGAAAATGTGCCCTTTTTGATTCTGAAACAGAAAATGGGGTTTATAATTGAAAAAAAAATATTAGATATCACGCAAAAGCACTCTAACCTAAAAATACTACGGGTCCTCGCATTTTTCCATACAAATACCCACTCGGGTTTTATTGAATTTTTCGCTACATTAGAATAATAAAATTATTATAAATCCTTTGTTAAGCTTATTTATTGTTTTTTAACCTTGGCAATTGTTTTCATTTTAACAATGAAATGCTTTCATTTTATGGAATATTTTAATAACACGAGGTTCAATTTTTCTTCTTTGCATTGATTTGGGCTTTATCTTATGTTTCACAATAGAAGCAATTACAAAACTATGACAAAAAGTGAACAATGGTGCAATTTTTTACACTGTAATGCTGAATCATAATAGATAAGTATATTTTCAAGAGAATTAAAATTTAAATGCATATGTCCACCCAATTCGAATTGTCATCATGAAGCATTAAAATCTGAATTGTCATCATGAAGCACTAAAACATTAAAGCGGACTGCTGAGAGAGAAACAAAAGAAAACTGGGTGAATATCTAAAGGTTAAATTCCGCGAATAGTAGTTTAAATACAGAAATAAGATGAAAGGTTTTGCTTTGTTTTATAGACCATTAGAACCATTTATTTGTTGCTAAGAGTGCCCTATATCTACTGTCAATAGTTTTCGAGATATTTATTATATGGGGAAGGTTTCGGAGTCTTTGGTGGATCTCGCATGGTGGATTAGAGATTTTACATCTTTCGATTTTGTCCAAAATAGGTATTGGGGAGTTTTGGGGGTGTACCACAATATTTTATGTAAAAAACTGAATAAATATGGTAACAGAGGTACCTGTAATGATTTGACATCCAGTAATTTGTTTTTGTGCTGACCTAGTAAGATCATATCTGAGAGATAAAACACAAACAGTTTGTGTCACTAAAGACGAAAAAAGCTTCTATTCAGAAACAGATAAAGTAGAACAAGGCGTACCACAGGGTTCCATTTTAGAGCCACTTATACGTTGATGATCTGCCGGGGTTTGATGGAGGCATGGTTTGCCAATATGCTGATGATACATCTGTTTTGCTCGAAGGCTAATTTTCCGCATCCCTGTCTGCTTCAACCTCAAATGCAATGGCCGTTATGTCCCAGTGTACCCAAAATTCCCTTAAATTGATAATAATAAATTCAGTCATCTTGTTTTCTCAAAAACCAATATGAATCTTGAATTCCTACTGATCAAATTTGACAACAAATCCGTACCCATGGCTGGATCGGTGCGTTTTCTTGAGGTAGCCATAGATCCGGGATAGTCACACTGATAATAGGGGAGCTCACGATGGTAAATTGTGATTTACTCGAGTGTCGTGGGGACCTATTGGAGTTTGAAGATTAGATAATAGAAGGAAAAAAAGATCATATGATGTATGCCATTTCACCGGGGAGAGGGGAGGCGTCTACAGGCTTTTAAAAATGTAAAACAAAAACAGCCACATGGAAATACTCGAGCACGTCAGATAAGTGTATATGTCCCACGTGTCTCTGATGACGGAGGTATGTTAATCTGCCGGTTTGCATTGTGGGGGTAGTTGTACGGAAAGGTAAAAAAGAGGAGATGTTAAGTGAACCCGAAAAAAGCTCCCGTTCAAAAGACTGACGATTCGGACATGAGGCAAGCTCGTGGCGACTTTTTGAAAATGCAAAAAAAAATCGTTATTTTGAAATACTCGAGCGGGTCAGATTTTTATACAAACGGTTTAGCTTGATATCCCAGTCGTGCTGACCCATAATCTGATGATTATTTGGAGGGACTTTCTTAATATGACTGTTTAAAAAATTTTAAAAAATTTCGACCGCGCTCGAGAATGTCGAGGTTGTGACCTTCCACTCTCTTACGTCACGCTCAAATCATCAGATAATTGAAATGCACACTTTTCAGCACATAATTAACCCATCATACCTTAATCTGACGCGCTCAAGTATTTATAACTATCGATTTTTCTTTAGTATTCTGATCGGCTGCCCTAGACGCGCAACCCTATTTAAAGGGCTTATATATGGTGGAGGTGCTCAACAGTATGTAAGGTATCCCCCTTATGTTAATCTATCGCGCTTCAGTAAAACCCAACATCCCCTATTGGGCTCCCCTACTATGACACACGGAACTCAAAATTGCTCAGTGTTTGCGGGTTAATTTGGAGGATAAGGAATGTGACATCTCTGAAAAGCCTATGTGTGTACTACACCAGAACATCATACTTAGAGCTCTTATCTGATCTCGATATAATAACTCCTTCAATTTATTCTATCATTAGTCACGTTAGTGAAAAGAAATCACAACCGATATACGGAGGTATAGAAATAATCACTCAGAGCCGTGATGACCTTCGGATACCTCTCCATGAATTATCCTTTTATGAAAAGGGTCCACACTACATGGTCATTAATACCTACCGGTTGCTGCCATCAGGAATTAAAGACATCACGTCGATTAAAGCATTTAGAAAAGCTGCAATTTGATTTGCTCAGTCTAATTGTTATTATCTGTTTAGATTCACAGAACAGTTAAGTAGACCACCTTATATTAATTTTCTCTAAGACTAGTGTTATGCATTTAAATACCTTTTAATTTTATGTAATTGGTTATTATTCTAAAACTTTGTATGTTAACTCTTGTATTGTTATGGAATTTTTGTAATCTCGTCACCCTATTTTTCCTAACTCCCTCGTAAAAACTACTGCATGTATTCTGTTACGCTCAGGATAAAATGACGTGACATTATCGATCGCAAGTAAACAGTTGTTCATTGAATAATTTTTTCGCATTTGTCAGGATTTTGTTTTCCAAATAGCGTATTTATTTGTTTATAACTTATTAAGTTTAGCTGTTTCGATCCGAGAGCACCATTCACAGGAAACAACTGTCTATATAAAATATAAATTTTTGCTTGAAAGATAAATACATATAGGCAATTATTTAAAGACGGCAGAAAAATAGATTTATTCATTTTTTACTGAAATCTAATCTTTAAATTTCGCACTATGTATAGATGTCGTTCGATTAACGATATTTTTCAGTCTGATATCGAAAAGTTGGCAGGTTTAATATCCTGTCAATATGTATCGGAAATTATATTTTATATAGACAATTGCTTTCTGCGAATGTTGCTATCGGCTCCACTGATGAGATCATAAAGTGGTCGAAAAACTCGAAACGCGTATGGAGTGAGAATCAGAACTGTATTTGCAGGAAATAAACTGTTTCTATATATTATTTCCTGTTTTCTGCTTGAAAGGGAAATACATATAGGTAATTATTGAAACACGGCAAAAAAAACAAATTTATTTTATTCTTACTGATCACTAAATTTTTGAATTTCACACTATTCTGGTGAATGCATAAATATCGTTCGACTGGCGATATTTTTCACCCTGACATCGAACAGTCGGCAGATTTAATATCCTGCCGACATGTCACGGAATTTATATTTTATATAGATAATTGTTTCCTGCGAATGTTGCTCTCAGTTCGATACAGCTCCACTGACGAGACCATAAGGTGGTCGAAACGCGTATGGAGAGAGAACTACAGTTGAATTTACCGGAAATAAACTGTTTGTATATATTGTTTTATTTTTTCTGTTTGAAAGGAAATTACATATAGACAACTACTGTATTGTCATTTTTTGCTTTTTTTATAACAAATTTATTTTCAATAATTTATTTAAGAAGTAATGGATACTTTTACGTTCATACCTTTCCAACAACAGTTCATGAGATATTTTGCTCTGTTTTGAGCTTGTATATATATATATATATATATATATATATATATATATATATATATATATATATATATATATATATATTTAGATAGATATGAACTTTTAAACGTCTAGTAAAACATAATTCATTTTAGGCATCTGAAAAACTACAAATTTTTTTGTTTCAAAAAATGATATATTTTTAACTGGTATGATACAAAAAATTGTATACTAATAAAATAAATCAAATCATTATAATTTCAGTTTACACAAATATTGAGAAGCTGTTACTAAATTATAAATACTTGATCATTAAACTTCTTACATTTACTATGGTCCTATATACTTTATTAAGTGAGGTGTATTTAAAAAAACAAGCTCTTCCAGATTTTCAATAATTTTACATATTATTTTCGAAAAAATATTACACTAGCACCATACATGTTTCGCAGTACTACTGTTTAGACATACCCTTACAGATTACTAACAAACCAAAGGCTAAGGTTCAATTTAAATCGAAATAGTTTTCAGTAACGATTATTTCGGGATTGCCCGGAATTTTATTAAATATTCTAGGTAAATAACAAAACTATAAATCAGATGCAAGTGCTTCTATATATTTTATGTTTGTCATATTTTTAATTTACTATTAAAAATATAATTATTTTTAACAAGTGTGTAACATAGTCTAAATTGTATTTTATTGTTGAGGAATTCTTTTTGATGTTCTTAAGTTCTTATTTCAAGGTCCTTCTGGTTTGCCCAATGTAACACACACAAGAACCACACTGTAACTTGTAAACACCCCATTTTCGTCTCTTAGAGCCTTCTCTATCATTATCGTTTTCCATGTATTTTGATAAATTGTTGTCGGTTTTTAGTACTATATTAATAGTTTCTTTATTTAAAGACTTGATAATTTTGTCCAGTGTTTTCCCAATGTATGTTAAACCTGTAGACTTCTCTTTTATGTTTATCTGTAACAGGATATATTAGTGACGTTGTTTCCTTTTTCATTTTATTTTTAAGAATGTTATCCATTAAAGATGTATCATATCCATTATTAAATGCGACTTGTTTTATGATGTTTAAATTTTTTTCGGAAGGTACGGAATTTAAGATGTACTGATAAGTTTATATATTAAGATGTGATACGCTGCTGGCTTATGGAAATGTGGGTGGAGAGATGTTTTCTGTATAGTAGTATTAGTGTGGGTAGGACGATGAAAGACTGAAAAGAAATTTTTTTGTTTTGATGGGTAACAGCCAAGTATAAAAAATTTAAAGAATCATTAGATTCCATTTCCATGGTAAATTTGATGACAGAGTCTTGACATCAAAATAGGTCGTTTTAAGCCAACTTAGTTATATCCGATACTGTTTCGTTTAGATAGAAGACATCAAAGTTTTAAGAAAATAGCGATTTTTTTCCAAATTTCTTAGAAACGAGGTAACTTAATTTAATGCTTTTGGTGTGTGGTCTAACACTACAATATGATTTCTAATAGTATAACGTCACTTGTAAACATAGCTTCTGATTTTTTACATCATCAACGTTATAACAACCTAGAAATTTCTATCTAGTAACCGCATGTATTTGGAAGCTTTTTTTCTTTTGGAAAATTTTTATTGCATGTGCGGTTTTGCAAGAAAATTTTTTTTTTAATTACATGACATATTTGATTCAAATTATAACAATATCATAAGCAAAACAAAACTGATCCTTAACCTTCTTAGTGAATCCGGCTGCTAGAGAGTAATGAATATTCACTCGCTGAGAATATCATTGAGCTGGAAATAATTTTGGTTTAGGCAAGTTTTCAATGCTGTGCTTATTTTGAGATAAACCCCTTTTTTTACTTCCAAGTGTACCCACTACCTCTTTAGTGGGTATACTTGGGAAAATATTCTTAACATCGAAGGAAACAAGTTTAATATTAAAGAAAACGTGAATATTTTTTATAATATTAATAATTGCGGAAGAGCTTTTTATTCCAAAAGATGCATCAAAGTTATCTATTAGTTTTTGAGCAGGTTTTTAGTAGATGCATAAACAAAGGGAACTATTGGTCTGATACATAAATTAGGTTTGTGTAATTTTATAAAGCGTTAAAGCTTTGGGGGGGGGGGACGTTATTATTTTAAGAATAAATTTATCTTTGTTAGAAAGAATGCTATTGCAGTTATCAATGGTATCTAGGATTTATCTTGGTACTTACCAATTGGGTCATTCGGCAGTACTTAATTTTTTTCAGTGTTTAAGAATTCCATCGTTTTATCTATATATGTCTGTATTTTCATTACATTTTTCCTGTACCTGCTCTAGTAATAGTTATACTGTTTTGATTTGTTTTCTTTAGGATAAAGATGACTGTAGCTTTCTCTTTAATGTTTTGTTTTTCATGTTTTCTATTGGTATCTTTTTACAGAGTATTTATCAGCATAGCTTTAATCATATAGAGGTTGTCTGTTAGTGTATTGGTTAAGGCTAGTTCTGTTTTTGCGCCTAAAATTTCTAACGATTTTTGGTCACTAATGTTTACATTTAGATCTTTGATCATACCCTGTAGATTTAAACAACAATAGATTTGTTTGAAGACTGTTTATGGTCTGTCAGGGAGAGGCTTTTTTGATGTTTGACAGACATAAATATGTTTACATATCTTTTGTTTCAGTTTAATTGTTTCTCGCGACTCTTTTCAGTATTTTTAAGTGTTAGAAATTACTATAAATGCGCAGTTTGCAATTAATATTAACAAAAAGTGAATTTAAAAACTTTTTTTTTGGTAAGTATTGTTAGATATAGTTTACATATTGAAAATAACAAATATAATAAATTAGGCAACCATAAATTTATACTTTTATGTATTCTAGAATTGATGTACCGATTATCATATGATACTCGTTTAAATAATGCAATTAGAAAAGGATAGCATAAACACTTTTTCAAATATAAATAAAAATATTATTACGTTATTCGGCGTTCAAGCAACCGGGCCTTAGTTCTGACGTTATTCCTTCGAACATAACCCTGTAAAATTATCATAACGTCAGAACTAGAGCACGGTTGTTTGAACGCTAAATAACGTAATAAATAATATTTTTATTTATATTGGAAAAAGTATTGATAAACAGTAGATATTTAATTTCTTGGTACACACATACCTATTTTATGCTATCCTTTTCTAACTGCATTAAAGTATCATATGATAATCGTTACGTCAATTCTGAATACATAAAAATATGAAAATATGGTTGCCTAAATTATTATTATAGTTATTTTCAATATGTAAACAATAAATAACAATATCTACCAATAAAAATAAGTTTTTATATCCTGTTTTAGATAATATTAATTGTAAACTTAGCATTTATAGTAATTTCTAACATTTTGAAAACACTGGAAAGAGTCACGACAAGCAATTAAACTGACAGAAAAAATAAGTAAACATGTTTATGTCTGTCAAACATCAAAAAGTCTCTCCCCCACAGACCATAAACAGCCTTCAAACAAACCTATTGTTGTTTAAGTATCGAAGTGTTATGCTAATTCTACAAGGGTATGTTCGAAGATTTAGATTATAGATAAAGCTTTTCTGTAAGAGTCCTATTTTATCCTTATCAAAATTAGTTATTGTTAAATTCATAAATCTTCAGAAAAATTGATGATCAGAGAATTTCTTTTTAATATAAATATTAATATCGGAATCTTTAGAAATCAACTAACTTACCTCCTTTTGTATTTCAAAAATAAAGTTTAAAATCAGTGAAAATCTTAAACGATTTGTTTCTTTAAATACACCTCAATTAAGTATAAATTTTCATCAAGTAACAGTCAACTCAATCACGTATAATTATTAGTTATTTATTAAAGATCCCCACTCTCGCACAGTTCCACCAAGTCTTCAATAAGTCCTTTTAAGACAATATTATAAATTTTTTCTTCTAGTCCTAAATCTACCAGTTTCCACCTATATTGATAAAGATAATAATTGATTCGTTCTTGATCTGAAAATATGTGCTGTCTTAATTCTGGTGATATCATTATAAAAGGAGAATAATATAAAGCATGAAATACCACTTGTGACTTCATATATTTCAGACTTCCCTCAAAATCTTCTTTTGGATAGACTTTTTTCACATCAAATCTAAAGTTTTCGATATGTTTTGTTAATTCTTTGTAATATTCATCACACAGTTGCCTCAGATGCTTGGTTCTTACCTCCTTAGTAGAACTTTGATATATAAAGAACAACAGATCCTGAGTTGGAGGACAATACCTCAATATCTGAAAATCAATTAAACTTACGTCTTGGCAAACTTTGTCTTCAGTAAATTTAAACAACATATTGGCCACATACATATCACCATGGCACATAGTGTTTTTAAAACTATTTGATTTTTTTAGTTTTTCGAAATGTAGTTTCCAACCTTTCGTAATTTTATCCTTTAATACATTTTCGGAAAATTTTTTGGTCAATTCGGGAAATTTAGATGCTATGTAAGGTATTGTCTCTAGGCCCACGTCGAAGCGACGTTTTAAAAAATAATCATCATCAGGAATAAAAAAAGCTTCTTGAAGAAATTCCGAGAAAAGGTCATATATGGTTACTCTTTTTTCTTTCTTCTGTGATATAATCTCTTCCAACAGCATCGTAGAAGCATGGAATTGAGCTATTTGTTGAACAACCTTAAGAAGAGCGTCATATTCTAATAAAATATTTGGTGTTAATACAACGAAACCATTAGCTATCATATCATCCAGAATGAGAACATCATTTAATCTTGAAAAATAACATTTAGGAACTGAAGACAGAAGAGATTTCAACCCATGTTTTTCTAATAATGGCATATATGTTATATAAAAGAATTCTTCCTTCTTAGAAGGTCCTGACATAACCATTTGTTTCATTATCGTTGATTTTGGAGTTAAAAATTTAACGAAAAGGTCAAACTCTTGATGATTGTTTTCGAAGTCTATTTTAATTCTGAGCTTAAAATATTCTCCAAGGTGGCCATTTTTTGCGTCCAAAGGTATCAGTTCATAAGATTTAAGATGATAATTTGTTGAGCCAACTCTATTTCTAACCACTTCATAAATATCTTCTTGATTTAGTCTAGAGAAGTTAAAATAAGAACCAATATTTGACAGAAGTTGATTCTTTTCTTCTGGAACATAATTACTTTCTCGTGACCACTGACTAGCTATTCTTAATTTGACCAATGGTAAAAGAATTTTTACTTCAAAGTCGTAATTAACTTTGTTTATAATCGGATCACATTTGCAGAGCTCCTCGTAGTATAGTGAAAAGAGCTGTTGAAAGTTGTGCTGTCGAAATTTTTCGTTAGAAGATGTAAAAATTTCATTTAGAGCATCAAAAGAAACAGGCATAAATTCTCCACTTGACTGGCTTTTAGTTAAAATACTGGAGTCTAACAAATCATTAAGCGACGTCTTAAGGTGATCAATTGCTTGTAAAATGGTAGTGTAATCAAAGGCTTTAAAATAGTCCAAACTTGTTATATTATTAGCTATTTCTGTTAAATTATACTTGTATAATGCTGCTGGATTTTTATTTCGTTCGTGAAAGCTAAGTTCATGAGCATGATGTTTGGCAATATGTTTTAATTTAGTGGTTAAATCTTCTAGGTTCTGACTCATTTTAATAATTGATGTTGCGAATATACAAAACACTGAACACACCACAAATTATATATAAAAAATTACTACTGTTTTTAAACTTTGACTAGGTAATTATTAACAACGAAGTTTACTGTTGTAATGTTTACTGCTTGTGTCTATTTATCTAGAATTTTTATACAAATTAGGACTCTGAGATAAGAAGCAATTCGTTAATAATAACTTGTTCTTTTTGTTATGTCATCATCAATATTGCGAAGTGACATAACTGATATATTCCAGTTTTACAGGAGAGCATTTTACATTTTTTAACGATTTTCAATATAGCATTTTCCGCAATAAATATATTACACATTAGGAACCAATTGCGACATGTTTTTTTTATCAAATTGCATAAAATATTTTAAAAAATTAAAAAATTAGTTTTATTATAAATACATGATGAAATAATAATTAATTAAAGGTGGTTATTTAAAAGTTCATATTACTACATTTTATTAATGTTATCTAAAACACAAAATAATAGTCATGCAAATATTTAAGAGCCCTCTAGGGTTCTGCCTTGCCATGAACCCACTCTCATGCCTTTTAAATTCCAACAGATACTGCCTCAGTATTCAGAACAATCGTGAGGAGGTGTTAAGACCAAATCATCTGTATATGATCGATATTAAATTGAGGTAGAAAGATATTGGTATTGAATGATTAAAGTGACTCACCCTGTATATACATAGAAGATATAAAAAGCTAGAAAAGTATATCATTTAATAAAAAATTTACAGTCATTAAGGTGGGGGGACAGATATTTTCTGTAAATTCCACACTCGTTTTCTCTCCATATCAGCTAATCAATACGCGATTCTGTGAAAAAAATACTATCAAGATACCGACTGTGCCATCAAATATTTTGTTATATTTTTCACTCTCTACTATGATCCATTTATCACTACATAGTATAAAACAAAGTCGCTTTCTCTGTCCCTATGTCCCTTTGTATGCTTAAATCTTTAAAACTACGCACCGGATTTTGATGCGGTTTTTTTCAATAGATAGAGTGATTCAAGAGGAAGGTTTATATGTATAATAACATCCATTAAATAGTGGAGAAATACTGTTATTTTTGAGGTTTCTAATGTGATGTCGTTAATTATCATATTTTTTTCCGCTTACATTGCAAACGCAGGCTGAACCCTACGAGATTTATCAAAATAATGTACTAATTATTTGTACACATTGAAAAGGTCTACAGAAAACTCCGCGATGGTATATGTCTATCTCTCATGGATATCCCACAATAACATTTTTTTGTCATTTACTTTTTACGACAAATAATGGCAAATTTTGAAGCGATTTTAACCAATACAGCATTAATCCTTATCCAATTAAATAGCTTAAATACATTGTTGATTTAATATAGATCTATATGGTCCTTTACAGCACAAGATTTAAATGAATATTTTCGAAGATATTACAGATTTAAAATTGCGGGAAGTAGCGCTTGCGGCGGTACTGGCCGACCGGGGCGGCGGCAGCGTGCCTATAAATAGCGCGTCGGAGGCAGATGTAATAATTGTTGTAAAAATAAAATAAATAGTCACAGTTTTTCTGTAGTGTATTTAGTATCAGCAATGCACCCGTGCGAAGCCGGGGCGGGTCGCTAGTTTGATATAAACAATTAAAATCAAAAGGTTGGATTTTTTTTCGTTTTTTTTTTTTCATAAAATTAAAACTACTGAAGCAATCCCGACTTTGTAAACAGATGAATTGTCTAAAATAAAAATACTAGCAGAATGAGCCCTATATATGTATGTACGTAGAATTGGGGTATGTACACTGGTAGATCTATTGTACCCCCTACTGCTGCCCAGTCGTCACATTTACCTTATCGGCTAGAGCAGGTCCTCCAGTCCGATTTTCCTCAGGAATTTTAGGATGTTGGACGGTTTCAAGGTAGGTAGTTCCCCTTCTTTGATTTGGTATGTTCCCAAGATCCGCATCGTAGGGTTTTCTAGAGCGCTGCACTCTGAAAAGATATAAATAGAAGTTTCATCCCCCTCCTCCACCCAGAATCTGCACTCTTCTCTTTCTACCAGTCCGAGTTTCTTTAGGTATCCCTTCAGGTGGCAATGCCCCGTCAGGACCCCTGTCAGAACTCTGAGTTGGTTTTAACTTAAGCTTATGCATTCTTTGAATCTCTTCTGGTCGTAGTTCCCCAGAAGTATCTTCGCCTTTCTCAATCCTTGCAGCTCCGTCCAATCATTGGATATCCTGCTTTCTTCTTCTATCTTTAGTTCTTCCAGCATTATGCTGCTACTGATTCCATAGAAAGGCTCTGGCCCCAGAAAAGGTATCTCAGCCCCTTTCCTCGCGAGCGAGTCTACTATTTGATTCCCCTTTATCCCGGTACTCTTACTCAAATCATTTAGTTCCTCTAGGTATTCCCAGACCATCTTGGAACTGATAACTTGAGAGCTCAGCACACTGATGGCTACTTGACTATCTGACAAGATGATAATCTCTGAGCCGTGATAGTTTTCCCCCTTGTTAAACTGAATACATATCCTAATGGCATGTATTTTCGCCTGGAAAATGCTTGGTGACTTACCCAAGCTTTCATAGTGCCTGGTGCCGGGTCCATATAATTCTATTCCTGTTCCCTCCGTTGTTTTAGAGCCATCTGTGGATTTCTTGCTGAATTTGGTGTTTCTGTCTCATTCGCTCTTGCGACTCAACTTTGTGCTCAAGTTTTTCACAAAGCTGTATTCCTTTTTCATTTCATCTTGGGGCATGTTCTAGATTTGATGATTTCTGGATAAGAGATTGGGCCTTCGTTTTATGACATTATCTCTCATCATCCTATAAATCATCCTCTTCGCCATGTTCTCTAGAAGTACAGGGTGAGTCAACGATTGGATGAAGTAGGTTTGTGCCTTTTCGGTGAAATTAACAAAGAAACTATATTTATTGTTTGATACAGTTTATTTTTACGCAGATTTTAAAAATATTTAGAACTCTAATGGCATGTATTTGAGCCAAAAAACTAGGACAGCATAAAGTTGTATTTTTTTAAATAGAACACCCTATATACGAATCGTATTTTCGATTTAGCTTATAATTTTAAATCTTTTTTTATTAAGGGTTTACTATAACAAAACTTTATAGTTTCTGAGATAATTAAGTTTAAAGAAAAAAAGTCACATTTTCAAGCATCAATTCAATCCTAAATAACGTTTTCAATTTTGTGACAAATTTATTCAAATTTGGAATTTAGCAAGGCTAAAGACAAGTTAACATAATTTTTACCTAATATTTGCAATAAAAGCTACAGGGTGTTGAACACATCGGCTCAAATTTGAACAAGTTTAAATGAATAAATATCTTTTTTTTTTAAATGGTACACCCTGTTTATTTTCATGTTATTTAATAGAGTAATAAAAACCCTAAAAGTTTTGTTCGATATATCCTATACCTATTTATAATAGTTTTTGAGATATTTCAGTTTTTCTTATTTTCCATACTTTTTTACAGAAATAGTCTTCATTATCATAGTAGCCATGGCAAAAACAATGTAAAAGAACATTTTTCTGTGTGTCAAATTTATAGCCGCAATCGCTTCTTTTGGTTTTTATGTAGTGTAGTTTGGTTTTTTTTGCATTCATCTTATATTGTAAAATGAATTTTCCAAAGAATGAGTTAATAGATATGATTTATACAATAGGAGAGGCTCAAAAAAATTGCCTTCTTGCTCAAAGAATTTACAAAATGAAGTATCCTGATCGACGCCAGCCTAATACTCATACTTTTCAAAACTTAATGCAAAGATTTGATTCTTCTGGTACTGTTGATTATCCAAAACGTAAAGTGGTCAACAAACCAGTAACTAATGAAGGAAAAGAACTACAAGTATTGTTAAATGTTCAGGAAAATCCTTATATTGGTAACCGTCAGTTAGCAGCATTATGTGAAACATCACAATCCACCGCTAATCGTACTACCAAGAAATATAGGTATCATCCATATCACATGGAATTACGCCAAGAATTGCATGGACAGGATTTTGAAAGTCGTGTAAACTTTTGTCGTACAATAAATGCGGAGATTCAATTAAATCCAAATTTATTATGCAAGGTAATGTTTAGTGATGAAGCTACTTTTAGAAGTAACGGTGCCGTAAATAGACGCAACATGCATTATTATGCCACACAAAACCCATTTTGGATAAGAGAGGTGCAACATCAAAACCACTGATCATTAAATGTTTGGTGTGGTATTCATCATAATCGAATTATTGGACCCCACTTTTTTAATGAACCACTAAATGGCCATAGTTACCTGAACTTTCTACAAGAAGAACTACCCCAACTGCTTTAAGGTCTCGATAGGGATGAGCTCGACAGTATGTGGTTCCAGCACGATGGTGCGCCTCCGCATTACCATCGTGAAGTTCGTGCGTTTTTGGACCAACGATATCCGCAAAAATGGATTGGACGTGGGGGTTTCATTGAGTGGCCACCAAAGTCTTGCGACATCACCCCATTAGATTTCTTCCTATGGGGTTATATTAAAAATAAGGTGTATGTTAATCCACTAACAACAGTGGAAGATATGCGAAACAGGATTAGGGATACCTGTAGAACAATAACGCCACTAATTTTGTCCAGGGTCCGAGAAAATCTGCAAAAAAGACTAAATTTGTGCATTGCACAAGAGGGTCGTTTATTCAAACACTTATTAAAAAGAAATAATTAATCTCAGTATTTAATAGGTAATTTTTTTGTTTCAATTTAGTATAAAAGTAAATATGTAATGTATGTAATTATGTTTAATTAAACTATTGCCATTGTAATATAACGAATAATGTATTTCATCATATTTAACCACATTCTGTTTGTTTCTGTAGTTTCTTTTTATTATTTTACATGGCTACTATGATAATGAAGACTATTTCTGTAAAAAAGTATGGAAATTAAGAAAAACTGGAATATCTCAAAAACTATTATAAATAGGTATAGGATATATTGAACAAAACTTTTAGGGTTTTTATTACTCTATTAAATAATATGAAAATATACAGGGTGTACCATTTAAAAAAAAAGATATTTATTCATTTAAACTTGTTCAAATTTGAGCCGATGTGTTCAACACTCTGTAGCTTTTATTGCAAATATTAGGTAAAAATTATGTTAACTTGTCCTTGGCCTTGCTAAATTCCAAATTTGAATATATTTGTCACAAAATTGAAAACGTTATTTAGGATTGAATTGATGCTTGAAAATGTGACTTTTTTTCTTTAAACTTAATTATCTCAGAAACTATAAAGTTTTGTTATAATAAACCCTTAATAAAAAAGATTTAAAATTATAAGCTAAATCGAAAATACGATTCGTATATAGGGTGTTCTATTTAAAAAAATACAACTTTATGCTGTCCTAGTTTTTTGGCTCACCCTGTAGAGAGAAGTAAATATTTTTAAAATCTGCGTAAAAATAAACTGTATCAAACAATAAATATAGTTTCTTTGTTAATTTCACCGAAAAGCCACAAACCTACTTCATCCAATCGTTGACTCACCCTGTATATGTAGAGGTGTGAGGTTTAGGATTACTTCCATGGCGGCCATTGAACAGGTCTTCATTACTCCTGTTATACATGCACAGGCCAGTCTTTGAACTTTCGAGAGGTTAGCTTTCGTATTAGCCAGACTGGAATGAGCCCTAAATCGGATGATCAGTAACGGAGAAAAACAGAAAAAGTCGGAAAACTCAGCGTTTTTTCAAAAATTGATATCTCCGTCATTTTTCAAGTTGTAGCGCTGAATTGTGGTTTCGAATCGGAAAAAAGGAATCGAAATATACATTTTTATCTTCTACTAACAAGGGCAAAATTATGGTAGTTTCTGTCTGTTATACTACATCAAGTTTTCAGTTAATAATTTTGCATATTTTATAATCACAACTAGAGATATAAGCTCTCAAAGTTGATCAGAAAGATATTTTTAGATGGAACTATTTTATTCACAAAATTATGTAATTTTGATAGCATTATATAAAATAATTACCTAGAAATTTACGTAATATAAGTAATTTTGGAACTTGTATCCATTAAGAAAAGTTTAAGGTATTTATAAGGATTAGAAAGGTAACATTTGCGTCTTAAATATATAAACTATTTGCTAAGAAACACAATAATTAACTCTTGAGTCATTTAGTACGTCAACTTACGTCAAATTAAATTTGGGTCATAATTAATCCTTGAACATTAAGGATTATAATATTTGTTATTGTTTATGCGGCTACCTGCGACACTGGACGGTATAAGTAATAAAAGGTCTAAATTCCAGTCAGTAACAAAAATGTAACATTGGTTTTTTTACTGAAATGTGTTCATTTCGGCATTCTATAATTAATATCTCGATGGTAACTCTGAAAGACCTGTGCAAAAAAATGGCGGACCAAAAATGGTCACGACTTTCGGTTTTTTAAGTTTATCTCGAAAAGTAAAAGTTGTATCGAAAAATGTTTCAAACAAAATTGTAGATAATTAAAAAACCTATCGATTCATATAATATAAGTACCGCCACTAGTTGTCGAGATATATATTTTTTTTTCGACAAAATTTATGGTTTTGTTTTTTTTTTTTTAAAGAAAAAGACATTTATTAACAAACTACCGATTTAAAATTTAACATAAATATAAGTATTATCATTCTAAAAAAGTATGTCAACCCCGGAATCTGTGAGTTTTTTATTTTCCGAGAAATTCTATGTCAAAGTTGAAAATTCAGTCTTAATTTTGCGTTTTCCTAATTAAGATACAATGCTCAATTTTAATGGAAATTGTTTGTATTGTTTTATATTTTGAAGATATATTAAAAATAATTTGTTTTTTCAATCGTGGCAGAAAATTTTGCAAAAACCAATTTTTGCATCAAAAAAATTAAAATAAATTTTCACCGGATGGAGATAAAATTCTTTTAATGCGTGCATTGGATTTAGATGAATCATTTCCGATCTCAAAAAAAAAAAATTTTAATTTTGGATGAAAAAAAAGGCTTTTTTTTAAATTCATAATGGCGTGGCAAATGCATATTAAGGACTGAAATTTGTAGAAGATGCTTTTTTAATTCTTGTACTTTACCTGTGAATTTTTTGAATCCAAGAAATAAACTATAAGATCTGTGAACCTTCGAAAATTGGGCCGAATCTAATCGAAAATAGTTGCTGCAGGCCGCTGTCGACGGGTTGCCATAGTTTAGACCCATTATTCATTGACGCTTCACAAGTAATATTTATAATATTGATATTGTTTTATTGATTTACATGATAGCAACAATTTGTTTAGTCATATAAACTATTAATGTATTATTAAATATTTATATGATTTGCTTATAGAAATTGTGTTAATACATTATTAGGTGGTAATAATATAAAAGAAAAAAGAGTATAATATGTAATATATAATTGAATATTTGTATGATTTTCTCTATATTTTTTTGTAAAAACTTTGTTAATAAATAAATTAATAATTAATATAACTTAATAAATTGTTATCATATAAATTAATAAAACAACATCAATATTATAAATATTACTTGTGATCAGGCGCGGATCCAAGGGGGGGCGGTGGGGGCGATCGCCCCCCCCCCCCAAGAGCTTTGAGTTCAGGAAAATAGACCTGATTTTGCCTCTTATACTATAGTTTATTCAAGAACTAGAGAGAGTAATAAATCATTTTTTACCCTTTTTTTCTTCGTAAACTACCTGTGTTCTTTAGTCCGGTATCTGGCAAAATACCCATTGTCAAAAATACAAGAAGTTAAACATATATAAAAAAATAAATTCGTCCATATAATATTAAAATTTTTTGGGGCTATCGGTCATTTTATTATTAATTAAAAACATTTTTAGGACATATGACGTTTCAGTTTATTTATTTCGTAAACCATCTGCAGAATGACAATTTAACAATCACAATAATCAAAGTTAGTGAAGCTATCCACATTTTCTTTTATTCTTTTATTATATGGATTTTTCCCAATTTTCTGCAGTAACTTTATTCAAAAAAATCTTCAGGTTCAGTTAAATTACTAATTCTGTAAGTTGTGTTATTTCTAGCAACTCTACCTTTCACTTGAGAGAGATATTTCCTTCTACAACGGACATTTTCCGAACGATCTATAAGAACAGTTCTCCTATCTGCGTTTCCCAGCAAAAATTAAGTTCTCTGAGCAATTCCAGAGCTCAGTTCTTTTAATTTCAGGTAAATCCTGATCTTTATTGATTTTGGTTAGAATTTTGTCGACGGTTGGGAGCTGCTTCTCATAATAAAATGTATTTACAACTCCTTTTATTGCAGTTTACATCTCTTCTTTCAACGAGGTTTTTCGTCTGCCTATGATTGAATGTGGCTTGGAAGAACTAACAATTCCACTGTTTTTTTTCGCCTTCAGTATTCGGTACATAGTAGAATTTCCAACTCCTGTCATGTTGGAACACATCTCAACAGAGCGTTTAACATTATTATCGGTATATTGATGTCTTAAGGCATCATAAACATTCATTGTAATAAGTTTTTCGTCGAGAAAAGATTTCCTGGTTTAATGATTTTGGAATACATATAGAGATGGAAGTCATATCTTTTGGCTACCTCACTAATCTCAAATAATATATAAACATTAAGGACACACTGTTAGGTGTACTTTGCTCACTGACAGAAATTAGATTGAACTATCAGAAATTTTATTGTTCCAGTAAATTTATAAAAGGTTATAATATTTAAATATAATTAGATTTACGGCAGTCCTCAGTTACGTGCTGCATTGGAGCAGGTACGTTGGAAGTGTCGGTAACAGTTTTATTACTCTCTCTAGTTTTTGAATAGAGTATAGGAATGTGTATGTTTGCGGCTTTGAGTTCAGGAAAATAGACCCGATTCTGTCTCTTATACTAGGAATATGTATGCTGCTCGCATCCTCCCCTTATCGGCAACTTTTTTTTTCTTGTGATCGCCCCCTCCCCTCTTCAAGAGCTTCAAATTCAGAAAAATTGACCCCACCCTGCTTTTTACACTAGAAACGGGAATGTTGCTGGCGTCTAGCACCCCCCCCCCCGTCGACAACTTGCTTTCGCTTGCCATACTTTCTGATATCACTGCCCCCCCCCCCCCAAAGAGAGAGACTGGATCCGCCCCTGCTTGTGATGTATAAGTTTCCTTGAAGCGCCAATGAATACTGGGCCTGAACTATGACAACCCGTCGACAGCGGCCTGCAGCAGCTATTTTCGATTAAATTCGGCCCAATTTTCGAAGGTTCACAGATCGTATGTAAGTGTATTTCTTGGATCCAAAAAATTAACAGGTAAAGTACATGTATTAAAAAGCATCGTCTGCAAATTTGAGCCCTTAATATTCATTTGCCACGCCATTACAAATTTAAAAAAAAAACCAGGTTCTTTACATCCAAAATTAATTTTTTTTGAGATCGGAAATGATACATCTAAATCCAATGCACGCATTTAAAAATTTTTATCTCCATCTGGTGAAAGTTTATTGCAATTTTTTGGTGCAAAAATTGGTTCTGACAAAATTTCTCGGCTCACGATTGAAAAAAAAATTTTTTTAATAGATCTTCAAAATATAAAATAATACAAACAATTTCTATTAAAATTGAGCATTGTATCTTAATTAGGAAAGCAGAAAATTGAGGTTGAATTTTTAAATTTGACATCGAATTTCTTGGAAAATAAAAAACTCACAGATTCCGATCTCTATAACTAGTGGCACCACCAATAACTTATATGAATAGATAGGTTTTTTAATTCTCTACAAGTTTTGTTTGAAACATTTTTCACTACAACTTTTACTTTTCGAGATAAACTAAAAAAAAACGAAAATCGTGACCATTTTTGGTCGGCCATTTTTTTGGCACAGGTCTTTCAGAGTTACCATCGAGATATATTTTATAGGATGCCGAAATGAACACATTCCAGCAAAAAACCAATGTTACATTTTTGTTAACAAAACAGCTCTTTTTTGATCTAATTTTCATGCTTGGTGAAAATAAATTGCAATTTTATATGAATATTATTTTTGCTTTCTTTAATAATCTTACCCCTCTCAGTGTTGAAACCGACAACTCATAAAAACATTCACACACAACATATTAGAAAATATTTGACGACTACTTTCAAAGATATGAATATCGCTGGCTCTTCACGCAATAATGATAATTTATATCTACCTGATGCTTGCCAAACGGCTGAATTTTCCTAGTTGCTCTGTTTGTTTCCGTTACTAATGATCCGATTGAGTTGGACGAGGGCTCATTTCGTTCGTTCATATTTTTATTTTCTTCGATTCATTTCTTCACATCATCGAGATTTCTTCATTAGTTTTGATTTTATAACAAAAAAAAAAACGCAATTTTTTTAGTTTTAATTGTTTATAACAAATTAATGTTTCACAGTTGAGTGGAAAATATAAGAAAATATCAAAACGGAGTGTTTTTAGTGTGACGAGAGTATTTTTATCACGAAAAAAAATCTCTTTTTTCACTCACTGAGGTAGTCGAAATGCAGATAGAGAGAGAACCAGAGTGGAATTCATAGGAACTAACAGTTGATCAATGCTTTAACATTTTTAAGGTGAAAAACAACTTTCTAAGTGTACTTAAAGATCGTAATTTTATTTTCTTAAATGATTTTGTTATAACATTCCTGGTGCCACTATTTAATGATTATATGTAACACGGTAAATAATTTTATCTAATATTGTTATTTGACTATAATTTCACGTATTTTTACACCTAATCCATTAGAAAAATTGCGCAAAAAATTCAATGCGGTTAATTTGTTTGTTATTTAACTCCATAGGACATATGAAAAATAAAGGAATGTTCAAATGATAAAGAATTATAATAAATAATTTTTTAAGCTTTTTTGGTGGTTTTCGTAACCTTGGTCATTGTTTTTAATCACTTGTTTTTGATTATAACAATGGAATGTTTTCATTTGATGGAATATTTGCATATTACGAATTAAAATTTTACTTCTTCACTTTACTTTTGATTTTATTTTATGTTTTACAATATCAGCAAATACAAAACTATGATAAAAAAAATACGTCGCAATATTTTAAGCAATAATACCTATATTATTATAATAGAAAATTTATTTTAATACATATTGCCAACAAAAATGAATTCTAAATATATATATGTAAATCCAATTTGGATTAACGTAATGAAGTATCAAAAATTAATTCTGGAGACTACAGCCATAGAATTTTTCGAATCCATTCGACCGTTCCGACCTAGATAAAAACTTATACTGTGTCTTTTATTTCTGTATTTCTGCCTGCAAATTTTGCTTGTGGCTCCCTTTTTACCCAAACTTTCGGAAGTTGACCATTTAAAAAAATTTAACACAAATATTTGTAATCATTTAATTCATTAGCAAACTCAAAAATAAAAAAAACAAGTCAAACATTCTTATATTTCAGTTTAAATCAAAAAAAAACATTAGATCATTCGAAATAGGTAGTAGATACTTACATAATATTACAAAAAGTTAATTTTCAGTATATTATAAGGCCATTTTACTAAGTTTGGCATTTGCAAAGCTTTCTATTAAGTTAGTGATATTTAAAGTTGACAATATCGATAAGTTACGCAATCTTTGTTTGCTGGTAGTGTATCTTATCCAGTCATCAAACATTTTAAGTTTCTGAAAGATGATTTCAAAGAGGCAACCATTACAGGAAGAGTAAAAAATAAAATAAATAATAAATTCAAATAACTGTCTTATTGACATATCTTTTTTAACCGACTTCTAAAAGAAGGAGGTTCTCAATTCGTCGATTATGTATTTTTTAAAATTTTTTTAGACCGATTACTCCAGAACGGCGGCACCGATTTGAATGAAAGTTTTTTATTATCTTCAGGAAGTTTCTGCGGTGGTCCCATATCTTTTTGGGCGAATTTGGTGCAGTAAAATCCAAGATGGCGCTGACAATATGACAGCCGAAAAAATTATGATCCAATATGGCGGATAAAAAAATTTGATTATGTCCGATTTTCTCCAAAATTGATATAGGGGAGTTTTCGGGGTCGCACATGATGAATTTAAAATTACTCTTAAAAAATTCAATATGGCGGATCCAATACGGCAAACGAATAATTTTGTCTGATTTTCTCCAAAATTAGTATGAGGGAGTATTCGGGAACGTACATAACGAATCTGAAATTATTTTTAAAAATTCAATATGGCGGATCCAATATGGCCGACGAAAAAATTAATTTTGTCCGATTTTTTTTCAAAATTGATATGGAAGAGTTTTTGGTATTGCACATTACGAATTTGACATTATTTAAAAGAATTAAATATAGCGGATCCAAGATGGCGGATTAGAGATTCTACATCTCTCGATTTTATTTAAAATCAATATTAGGGGATTTTTGTTAGTGTTGATTACGAATTTAAAATATTTTTTGGAAAACTCAATCTGGCGGATTTAATATGATGTCCTAAAAATTTAAATTTTTCGATTTTCTCCAAAACTGATATAGGGGGTTCTTGAGGGTGTAAATAATGAATTGAATAGTATTTTTTTTCAGGATTCAATATGGCGAATGCAATATAGAGGACTAAAAATTTTATATTTTTTCAATTTTTTCAAAGGTGGGCCTAAATTGTTTTTGAGGATATAAATAGCGAATATAAATTATTTTAAGAAACTCTAATATGTCAGGTGCAATATGACGGTCAAGAAGTTTTAAATTTCCGGATTTCATCCAAAATTGGTACAAGGGGACTTTGAAGGGTTTGGATTTAGATAGGATTAAAACGTTAAAATTATTTTTTTTGAAATTGAATATGGAGGATCCAATATGGTGGATTAAAAATTTTACCTTATTCGCATTTCTTCAGATTAGGGGGTTTTCGGGGTCGTGTATGACGAATATGAAATTAATTTTTTACAACTATTAGGTAGATACAATATGAGGGACTGAAAATTTCACATTTTCCGATTTTGTCTAGAATTGATATTGCGGGGTTCTTGGAGCGTACATAAACTCAATATGCAGTATAACATATCGGGCTAAGAAATTTACGTCTCAAGTTCTTTAAATATCGATATTGGAAGGTTTTGGGGCCAATATTACCAATCTAAAATTAATTTGAAATTTAAGATAGTGGATTTATTATGACAGACTAAATATTTGTTTGACACAATTTCACTGGTATTTGGAGAACTCTAAGAATTTTTAGTGGTTCATTTTAAGGTGATTTACAACTTTGGATAAATGTTTTTTTTTTCCACCTTGGAGTCATTGTGAGGTACACTAACCTCGATTAGTACTTAGTTCAATAATTTATGGATATTATAATGGACTCAAAATTAAAAAACAAAAAAACAAAATTTTTATTAAAAAAATTTAACCTACTTCTAAAAGTACGGTAAAAAGTGAAAAATAACTATAAATTTTTATATGAAATTGAAATTGTTGAAGTCGGCGCCAAATTATGTCTAAATGAAACAAATAACTACTAATATATACAAATTATGGTAAGATAACAATTACAAATTAAGTATTCTTAATCTGTTTATGCGAATCACATTTTGTCAGGTATTTCATAGAAACATTTTTAGTTATTTTTCACTTTTTAGCGCACTTTTAGAAGTTGGTTCAATTTTTTTTTTATAAAAAATTTATTAAGGTTACATATTACGAAATCAGATAAATAGGCGAAATACAGCTTGAATATCTTCCTTATAAAAGAGAGGATCCTTATCAATAAATTACTTTAGAATGACAGTATTTCAAAAAATGCTAATGACGACTAAATGGCTAAGGTAAGAATATCTCAGTTCTTATTTTATAAAGGAGTTTAAGGCCAAATTCGCATTCCACATCGAATTTGACGAAAGGATTATCTATTTTCATGACATCTAATTTTCCAGACACATAATTTTTAATAATGGTAACCTCGATTTCTTTAGATTTTTAAGCATATTATGTCTAGTACTATATCAATTATATACATATTCAAATATTTAACTAAAATAATTGTGCAAAATGTTTTCATCACAATACAGTGAATTGGCATTGCCTGATCGAAGTTTAGTCTATTTTATTATCAACAAGCGACCCGCCCCGGCTTCGCACGGGTGCAATGCTGATACTAAATACACTACAGAAAAACTGTGACTATTTATTTTATTTTTACAACAATTATTACATCGGCCTCCGACGCGCTATTTATAGGCACGCTGCCGCCGCCCCGGTCGGCCAGTACCGCCGCAAGCGCTACTTCCCGCAATTTTAAATCTGTAATATCTTCGAAAATATTCATTTAAATCTTGTGCTGTAAAGGACCATATAGATCTATATTAAATCAACAATGTATTTAAGCTATTTAATTGGATAAGGATTAATGCTGTATTGGTTAAAATCGCTTCAAAATTTGCCATTATTTGTCGTAAAAAGTAAATGACAAAAAAATGTTATTGTGGGATATCCATGAGAGATAGACATATACCATCGCGGAGTTTTCTGTAGACCTTTTCAATGTGTACAAATAATTAGTACATTATTTTGATAAATCTCGTAGGGTTCAGCCTGCGTTTGCAATGTAAGCGGAAAAAAATATGATAATTAACGACATCACATTAGAAACCTCAAAAGTAACAGTATTTCTCCACTATTTAATGGATGTTATTATACATATAAACCTTCCTCTTGAATCACTCTATCTATTGAAAAAAACCGCATCAAAATCCGGTGCGTAGTTTTAAAGATTTAAGCATACAAAGGGACATAGGGACAGAGAAAGCGACTTTGTTTTATACTATGTAGTGATATAAATACTGTTTGTATAATTAATCTAATTTAACAATTGAAAATAATAAAAGACAAGTATCAATGATTTGGCTAAAAACCATTATGAAAGATTTTTTATCATTACAATCATTTTTCAGTAATAGAATGCGTACTATGCATTTAATTTTTGTCGTTCAAATCTAATAAAAGATAAAATATTTTATCTTTTACCAAGTCATGGCACTTTTCATGTACTTAAAAGTACTGATCTGATGATATCTGGTGATCGAATTTCATTACCTAATTTTTTTTGGTAAAAGTTCGCCCGAGTAGAAATAAAATCGTAAACAAAAATTTAAAAATTTGTTCTTAGCGAAATAAACTATTGGATACTATCCTTTTAAAAATAATATCTTTGACTACTATAGTCGAATTTGTTATTGAAGTTGGTGTAGCATAAGGATAAATCGCTTCGAAATAATGAGAGGAAAAATAATTAACCTATGCCCCAGTCTGAAAAACTGACAAAATGCCCAAAATAGACGATTGTCTTACCTTTTTTGCATTATTGACATTGCAAAATTTAAAAATGCGCAAAAAAGTGGAAAAGGAAGATTTTTTTCAAGTGAGCGACAAAACAAAAGTAGTCTTTTGTTCATTTTTTTACCTATTCGACAAAAATAAGAAGTAGTAAAATATAAAAAATGGTTAAAAGAGCAAGTACGATGTTTTTGCATGACCATAGATGGAAGCCTTTAGCTATAGGAAGACGTAGAATAGTCTGAATATTGTATAAACATTCTTAATGATCAGGTCAAATCGGGAATTATATATCCAACATACGCACAGGCGCGGATCCAAGGGGGGAATCCCCCCCCCCCCAAGAGCTTTGAGTTCAGGAAAATATACCCGATTTTATCTCTTATACTATAGTTAATTCAAGGACTAGAGAGAGTAATAAATCATTTTTTACCCTTTTTTCTTCGCAAACTACCTGTGTTCGGTGTCTTTGGCAAAATCTGTTAGATATATAGTTTTTTCCTAGGAATAGGTTAGAAATTTTATAATCAAAAATACCGGTCTATAATAATGGACTATTTGGGTTGGATAACAATAGACATTTGGAAGTGTTAAAAAGGATTTTAATCCTTGTCATAGGCGTCGGAAAGAGGTGTATTTTATCACTAAGTATTTATGGCATAGAATATTATTTCGGTAATAAATTTAAAATAAAAAGTTTTTATATTATTATTTTATTTCTTATGATTTCTTCATAAGTCACATACAGTACAAAATACAGATAATTTTGACATATTTAACACAAATCACAACTGTATTTTTATTATTTTTAATTTTGGCATAAAAACCGTTTTAGGCACATTCAAACTAAAACAAAGCCTTATTCTTTCAAAAAATTCGAAGTTACAATTTAAATTCTTACAAAATACTCATTGTCAAAAAGAAAAGAAGTTAAACATATAAAAAATAAATTCGTCCATATAATATTTAAATTTTTTTTGGGGGCTATCGGTCATTTTATCATTAATTATAAACATTTTTAGTAAATTTGACGTTTCAGTTTATTTATTTCTTAAATTAAACACTAAAAAGGGATTTAAATGTAATTAATTTTTATATGTTACCGTTAAAATTAGATCCACTTATTTTTATTTCTATTGCACTGGCATCTTAATTTAATTTCCTTTATTATATGAAATATCCGATAGGCTTAAAAAAATAAAATAAACGTGTTAATTCTACACGCTTAAGAAAAGACACAAATATAATAATAAAATAATAAAGAAATTACGGCTAATTGGAATTAAACATATATAAAATTAAAGAATGGGACACATTAAAATAAAAATATATAAAAAAAAATAAAAAAATATATAAACAACATTAAACAATAAAATACAACAAAAACAAATTGTGTTTACACTGGTAAACATACCTATCTAATTCGTAATCAAATTCAGTGAAGCTATCGTCGCTCAATTAATTGAGTTACCACATTTTGTTTTATTCTTTTATTATATGGATTTTTCCCAATTTTTCGCAGTAACTTTGTTCAAAAAAATCTTTCAAAAGTTCAGTTAAATTACTAATTTTGTACACTGTATTATTTCTAGCAACTCTGCCTTTTACTTGAGAGAGATATTTCCTTCTCCAACGGACAGTTTCCGGACGATCTATAAGAACAGATTTCCTATCTGGTTTTTTCCATCAAAAATTAAGTTCCCTGAGCAATTTCTAGAGCTCAGTTCTTTTAATTTCAGGTAAATCCCGATCTTCATTGATTTTAGTAAGAATTTTGTTGGCGGATGGGATCTGCTTCTCACAATAAAATGTATGTACAATTCCTTTTACTGCAGTTTTCATCTCTTCTTCCAACGAGGTTTTTCATCTGCCTGTGATCGAATGGGGGAGTACGAAACATTCCAGTCGTTTTTTCTCCTTCAGTATTCGGTACATAGTAAATTTTCCTGTCATGTTGGAACACATCTCAACAGAGCTTTTAACATTATTATCTAGATATTGATATCTTAGGGCATCATAAGCATTCATTCATTGAGGAAAAATGCCTTGGTTTGACGATTTTGGAATAAAGATAGAAGTGGAGGCCATATTCGGTATCTTACTAATCTTAAATAATATATAAAAACAAGCACAAACAAGATAAATCACTAAGGACACACTGTAAGGTGTACTTTTCTCACTGACAGAAATAAAAATGAACTATCAGAAATTTTATTATTGCAGTAAATTTATAAAAGCTTATAATATTTAAATATAATTAGATTTACGGCAGTCCTCCGTTACCTGCGGTACTGGAGCAAGTACGTTGGGGATTTCGGTAACAGGTTTATTACTCTCTCTAGTTCTTGAATAGAGTATAGGAATGTGTATGCTTGCGATCGCCTCCCCCCCCCCTCCCAAGAACTCAGAGTTCAGGAAAATAGAACGGATTCTGCCTTTTATATTAGGAATGTGTATGCTGCTGACACTCCCTCCCCGTTGACAACTTGTTTTTCTTGCGATAGCCGCCCCCCAATAGCTTTGAGTTCAGGAAAATAGACCCGATTCTGCCTCTTATACTAGGAATGTGTATGTTGCTGGCATCCCCTCCTTTCCAAGAGCTTCAAATTCAGAAAAATAGGCATGACCCTGCCATTTACATTAGAAATGGGAATGTCTCCGGTGTCCCCCCCCCCGTCGACAACTTGCTTTCACTTGCCATAATGTACTTTTGTGATGTCACCGCCCCCCCCCCCCAAAGAGAGAGGCTGGATCCGCCCCTGCATACGCATGCCCTCTACTAACAAAAGATTAAAATTTTCAGAGATGGAATCACAATTACAGGGTTGTACTCCAAACTAATAACTATTTCTATTGATGGAACGAACACTGGGGAGTACTAACGCGAACTTGCAGGTAGTCCAGGGGATGAAAGATTGGTGGTTTTAAAAAGCAATTACCTTCTGGAAATCTATGCATCTTTGGTTGAAATAATCGCAACTGTCGTCTACCTTAAATCGAACCGATCAAAAAATTCAAGTAAAAGTTAAAGAGTTCTGTTCATTTATTGAATCACGTCGCTAACTATCTACTCCATGGAAATTAGATCAAAAAAGAACTGTTTTGTTAACAAAAATGTAACATTGTTTTTTTTTGCTGAAATGTGTTCATTTCTGCATCCTATAAAACATATCTCGATGGTAACTCTGAAAGACCTGTGCAAAAAAAATGACGGACCAAAAATGGTCACGATTTTCGGTTTTTGAGTTTATTTCGAAAAGTAAAAGTTGGGGGGCTGAAATGAGGGTAATGAGGATGATAGTCGGTAAAACCAGAAGAGATCGTGTAAGAAATATAGACGTCAGAGAACAATGCGAGATACAGGATATAGTAAGATGGAGAAGACAAAGAAGACGGGAATGGTATCACCACGTAAAAAGGATGTCCGAACACAGACTACCCCGCATAGTACTAGAGGGAAAACCAGCAGGAAACCCACCACCAGGAAGATCACCGAAAAGATGGAGAGATAGCTGGCAGTCCACATCACAGGAAATGATAGGGAGGCACGACCGGAATTAACAGATCAACAGATCTCATACAAGTAGAAGAAGAAGAAGAAGAAAAGTTGTATCGAAAAATGTTTGTTTAAAAAAAAAACATTTATTAACAAATTACCGATTTAAAATTTCACGTAAATGTAGGTATTATCATTCTAAAAAAGTGTGTCAAACCCGGAATCTGTAATTTTTTTTTTCGAGAAATTCAATGTCAAAGTTGAAAATTCAACCTCAATTTTCTGCTTTCCTAATTAAAATACAATGTTCAATTTTAATGGAAATTGCTTGTATTCTTTTATATTTTGAAGATATATTAAAAAAAAATTCAATCGTCGGCCGAGAAATTTTGCAAAAACAAATTTTTGCACCAAAAAAATTACGATGACTTTTCGCCATAGAGAGATAAGATTTTTTTAATGCGTGCATTGGATTTAGATATATTATTTTCGATCTGAAAAAAAAAAAATTTTGGATGAAAAAAACGTTTTCTTTTCAAAAATTCATAATGGCGTGGCAAATGAATATTAAGAGCTCAAATTTGCAAAAGATGCTTTTTAATACTTGTACTTTACCTGTAAATTTTTTGAATCCTAGAAATTCACTTCCATTCGATCTGTGAACCTTCGAAAACCGGGTCGAATCTAATTGAAAATAACTGCTGCAGGCCGCTGTCGGCGAGTTGCCATAGTTCAGGCGCATTATTCATTGGCCCTTCAAGGAAACTTATGCAATCAAGTAATATTTATAATATTGATGTTGTTTTATTAATTTATATGATAGTAACAATTTATTTAGTCATATTAATTATTAATTTGTTTATTAACAAAATTTTTACAAAAAATTATAGAGAAAATCATACAAATATTCAGTTATATATTACATATTCTACTGTTTTTTTTTCGTTATATTATTATTATCTAACAGTTTATTAACAAAATTTTTACAAAAAATTATAGAGAAAATCATAAAAATATTCAATTATATATTACATATTATATTGTTTTTTTCTTTTATATTATTCTTACCTAATAGCTTATTAACAACATTTTTACGAAAATTTCTATAAGCAAATCATACAAATATTTAGTAATACATTAATATTTTATTAACAGAACTCTGCTCTTTAATTTTATAACTTTGTATTAGGACAAATTAATAACATTATGATTTTATCTATAATTTTTTGTAAAAATTTTGTTAATAAAATGGTAAATAATAATAACATATATATATATATATATATATATATATATATATATATATATATATATATATATATATATATATATATATATACATATATACATATATATATATATATATATATATATATATATATATATATATATATAATATATATATATATATATATATATATATATATATATATATATACATATATACATATATATATATATATATATATATATATATATATATATATATATATATATATATATATATATATATATATATATATATATATATGTAATCGAAGGTTTTCGGGCATCCCGAGCGAACTCGTAGACGCCATACAGTGACCTTTGAAAATGATGAATGAGATTTCGCCGAAACGTCAGCTGCCTTACAGCCCTGAGAGGGACTCAGCACACACACGGGATGCCCGAAAACCATCGATTACACATCACACCCGTGAGAATATCCGACATAATATATTGTATTCCATCGACTGTTTCGTTTTCTTTGAAAAAAAAATGGCCCAATGATGGTTTTGGCGCAAACGCCGGCCCAAGCAGTCACTTTTCGCTCATGCAATGGCGTTTTGTGGATCTCGTGTGGATTCTCCGTCCCCCAAATGCGACAATTTTGCTTATTAACGCCGCCAGAGAGTGTGAGATGAGCCTCGTCGGTCATCAAAATTTGCTTCCAAAAATCAAGTTCAGTGTCAACCATTCGAGCGGCTGTTTGGCCGTATTTCAAGTGACGTGGAAGGTCTGTTGGCAATATTCTTTGTGTTAACTGCACTTTATACGGAAACAAATGCAAATCATCCTTCAAAATGCGCCGCAAAGTGATTCCACTGACGCCAAAATGCTGAGCGCGGTGACGATACGACACTTTTGGGTTCTGGGCAACGCTTTCTCTGACCGCTTCAACAGTTCATTGGAACGTCTTGGCCGTTGATGAATGATATGTTGACGATCTCCCACTGTTCCGTACTCAACAAAATTTGAAACCAAACGACGGATAGTGTTGTCAGACGGTACCTGTTGGCCACGATATTTTCGACGATATGCACGTTGAGTTAACACAACTGAACGACTATTTTCAATGTACATTGTCATTATTTCGGCGCGTTGTTTCGGTGGAAAGCGATTTACGATTAAAATTGGACTGAATTGACGTTTCAAAAACACGTATATATATATATATATATATATATATATATATATATATATATATATATATATATATATATATATATATATATATATATATATATATATATATATATATAGGTAGGCCATAATCATGGAATAGAATAAATTGTGTTCCTTAGCAATTTGTTCAAACTGTGCAACCTCTAACACGGAAAGGATATTGTTGGAACGCAGTTTGCATTTACTGTTCGCATTTTATTTCATATATATATATATATTTATATATATATATATATATATATATATATATATATATATATATATATATATATATATATATATATATATATATATATATATATATATATTCTTGAACTTGATTACATATATAATTTTTTCCTTATTTTCTTGGGTTTTTTGAGTCCGGGATAATAAAAACTTTTTTCTCATTCAGATGATCTTATTTTTATTTACGTTTCAGTCATTACATTGTGACCTTTATCAAAATAATTAAAATATAAAACAGAGAGCGGAAAAACCGCTTAATAAAGTAATATTTACAGAAATATACGTACAAAATACCTGCAAATATTTGGTGCCTGTCTCATTTTTTAACAACTTCACATAGGGCACAAGTTAAAAACATACATTTTGACGGTACACTTACAACATTTTAAAACGACGTACAAGTTTAATATCGCGTCGTTTATTGGGCTGCAATGCCGAGATACTATTTTGGTTGTTATTGGATTGAGGTTTTTTTCTTTTGTTACTTTTTTAGGCTTTCATATTATCAGTTTCTTCCTTTTCCTTTTATGTGTTGATTTTTAAAATTAATGAAGGAAGATTAATTAATACTGCTTTATCATATTATGATAGATTTTGCTTAAGTACTTGGTGTCAGTTTTTGAACTGATAATTTTTGTTTTTTCTTTCAATTTCCTAGAATTCTCTTTTCTTTGAATGCTTTTCAACCTATAGTATTTTTATATTTTCGTAATCAAAAGTGTGTTTTATTTCCGTTATGTAATATATAATTGAATATTTGTATAATTTTCCCTTCAATTTTTTGTAAAAATTTTGTTAATAAAGAAATTAATAATTAATATGACTAACAAATTGTTACTATCATATAAATTAATAAAACAATATCAATATTATAAATATTACTTGTGATGCATAAGTTTCCTTGAAGCGCCAATGGATGCGTCTGAACTATGGGAACCCGCCGACAACGGCCTGCAGCGGCTATTTTCAGTTAAATTCGGCTAAATTTTCGAAGGTTCACAGATCGTAAGGAAGTGTATTTCTTGGATCCAAAAAAATGCACAGATAAAGTACAAGTATTAAAAAGCATCTTCTGCAAATTTGAGCCCTTAATATTCATTTGCCACGCCATTATGAATCTTCATCCAAAAATTTTTTTTTAAATTGGAAATGATACATCTAAATCCAATGCATACATTAAAAAAAATTTATCTTCATCCGGTAAAAAGTTATCGCAATTTTTTAGGGGCAAAAATTGGTTTTCCAAAATTTCTCGGCCCACGATTGAAAAAATTTTTTTTTAATAGATCTTCAAAATATAAAACAATTTCCATTAAAATTGAACATTGTATCTTAATTAGGAAAGCGGAAAAGTGAGGTTGAATTTTCAACTTTGACATCGAATTTCTTGGAAAAAAAAATCACAGATTCTGAGTTTGAGATGCTATATATATATATATATATATATATATATATATATATATATATATATATATATATATATATATATATATATATATATATATATATATATATATATATATATATATATATATATATGTAATCGAAGGTTTTCGGGCATCCCGAGCGAACTCGTAGACGCCATTCAGTGACCTTTGAAAATGATGAATGAGATTTCACCGAAACATCAGCTGCCTTACAGCCCTGAGAGGGACTCAGCACACACACGGGATGCCCGAAAACCTTCGATTACACATCACACCCGTGAGAATATCCGACATAATATATTGTATTCCATCGACTGTTTCGTTTTCTTTGAAAAAAAAATGGCCCAATGATGGTTTTGGCGCAAAAGCCGGCCCAAGCAGTCACTTTTCGATCATGCAATGGCGTTTTGTGGATCTCGTATAGATTCTCCGTCCCCCAAATGCGACAATTTTGCTTATTAACGCCGCCAGAGAGTGTGAGATGAGCCTCGTCGGTCATCAAAATTTGCTTCCAAAAATCAAGTTCAGTGTCAACCATTCGAGCGACTGTTTGGCAGTATTTCAAGTGACGTGGACGGTCTGTTGGCAATATTCTTTGTGTTAACTGCACTTTATACGGAAACAAATGCAAATCATCCTTCAAAATGCGCCGCAAAGTGATTCCACTGACGCCAAAATGCTGAGCGCGGTGACGCTACGACACTTTTGGGTTCTGGGCAACGCTTTTTCTGACCGCTTCAACAGTTCATTGGAACGTCTTGGCCGTTGAAGAATGATATGTTGACGATCTCCCACTGTTCCGTACTCAACAAAATTCGAAACCAAACGACGGATAGTGTTGTCAGACGGTACCTGTTGGCCACGATATTTTCGACGATATGCACGTTGAGTTAACACAACTGAACGACTATTTTCAATGTACATTGTCATTATTTCGGCGGGTTGTTTCAGTGGAAAGCGATTTACGATTAAAATTGGACTAAATTGACGTTTCAAAAACACGTATATATATATATATATATATATATATATATATATATATATATATATATATATATATATATATATATATATATATATATATACAGGTAGGCCATAATCATGGAATAGAATAAATTGTGTTCTTTAGCAATTTGTTCAAACTGTGCAACCTCTAACACGGAAAGGATATTGTTGGAACGCTGTTTACATTTACTGTTCGCATTTTATTTCATATATTTATATATATATATATATATATATATATATATATATATATATATATATATATATATATTCTTGAACTTGATTACAATTTTTTCCTTATTTTCTTGGGTTTTTTGAGTCCGGGATAATAAAAACTTTTTTCTCATTCAGATGATCTTATTTTATTTACGTTTCAGTCATTACATTGTGACCTTTATCAAAATAATTAAAATATAAAACAGAGAGCGGAAAAACCGCTTAATAAAGTAATATTTACAGAAATATACGTACAAAATACCTGCAAATATCTGGTGCCTGCCTCATTTTTTAACAACGTCACATAGGGCACAAGTTAAAAACATACATTTTGACGGTACACTTATAACATTTTAAAACGACGTACAAGTTTAATATCGCGTCGTTTAGTGGGCTGCAATGCCGAGATATTATTTTAGTTGTTATTGGATTGAGGTTTTTTTTCTTTTGTTACTTTTTTAGGCTTTCATATTATCAGTTTCTTCCTTTTCCTTTTATGTGTTGATTTTTAAAATTAATGAAGGAAGATTAATTAGTACTGCTTTATCATATTATGATAGATTTTGCTTAAGTACTTGGTGTCAGTTTTTGAACTGATAATTTTTGTTTTTTTTTTCAATTTCATTGAATTCTCTTTTCTTTGAATACTTTTCAACCTATAGTATTTTTATATTTTCGTAATCAAAAGTGTGTTTTATTTCCGTTATGGTTTGTTAGAGCGGTTTTGTTGTTTTGTCGTACTTGTGGCCACTTATTCTATTTTTTAAATATTGGCTGGTCTGTCCAATGTAGACATTATCACAGTTATTACATGATATTTGGTAGACTACATTATTTTTTTGTTTTTGAGGATTTTAGACTTTAGATTGCTATAATTTCTGTTTATTAGGTTGTATCCTTTGTGGGGAAGTGTAATATTATGGTGTTTAAAGATATTGTTTATTTTAAGGCTGGGCTTGTACGTCAGGGCAAATTTAAGTATACCGTCAAAATGTGCGTTTTTAACTTGTACCCTATGTGAGGTTGTTAACAAATGAGGCCGACACCAGATATTTGCAGGTATTTTCTACATATATTTCTGTAAATACTACTTTATTAAGAGGTTTTTCCCATCTCTGTTTTATATTTTAATTATTCTGATGAAGGTCACAATGTAAGGACTGACACGTAAATAAAAATAAGATCATCTAAATGAGAAAAAAGTTTTTATTATACCGGACTCATAAAACCCAAGAAAATAAGGAAAAAGTTACATATATAATCAAGCCCAAGAATATATATATATATATATATATATATATATATATATATATATATATATATATATATATATATATAAATATTAGGAACAATAAGAGCCACAGTAGAGAACACTACGGTACCACTAAGGATGTCGCAATATTAATTTAATTTTTTTTATTTATATAAATAATTCATTAAAAATTTCACCGAAATGTCATCCACACTAACAAATTTAGAAATAAGAACTTTATAATTATCTGTGTCAGAAGCTTTAGGAAAGACCAAAGGCACTAAAGTTGCAATCTCATCCTCATCTGCTCTAATTATATCTTACTTTCAGAAAGTATTCAATATAAGACCCTATTAAGTTTTAAAATGATGTCTCCGAATAATTTGGAAAACCTAAATATGATTGGTGGTGAAACACACTAGAAGAACCAAAATTTTAATGTGTGTTTTCATATTTTTGTATTAATTTTTATTCGTCTGTAATATAAACTTAGGAACTTAAAATCAAAATAAAGAGCAAAATCTTTCTAACAAAGTTTTTATTTAAAAAATGTATACAAATCAGTATTACATTGTTGAACTGAATACAATAGTTAATAGTAGCATAAAATAAATAGACAATTTTTTTATAAAAAAAAAGCTTCTTAGATACCTAACAATTTATAATTAACCAAGAGAATTCTAAGAATTTCTTTTCAAATACACCAGCTGTGATAGTAGTAAAGTTCTTATATTATTTTATTTTGAATTGGGCTCAATTAATTTTAGTTAGTGGAATTGTACCTGTGATTATGTAGATTGACTTAACTAATTGAAATGTCATCAACTTAACGTGCTAAGAATGTGAAAAAGTACAAATACATTATTTAACAATTAAAAAAAATTTAGTTTATACAGATATCGTATAAATCTTGAATCAGTTCTTTTATATATAAAATTCTATCTTCAGAAAAAGTTAAAAAGAGTTTAATGAGCTCTTTTCTATTTTCGAAAAAATAATATCTTGCTTTATCTTTATTAAAAAAGATATCTCGATTTTCTGGCGGTAATGCAATGACTTGAGCGTAATTGATTGCTCCTATGATAGCCATTGGTTTCATATATTTTATGCTCTCTGTAAATTCTTCTGGAGTATAAAAAGTATTTATATCTAAGTCAAATTCAGACAAAATTTCTTTCAATTCATGGTAATATTCTTCCAGAAGTTTATCTAAATATTTATCCCTGACATCTTTATTTGTATTAAAATAAGCAAGCATTAGTATGTCTTGAGTAACTGGAGCATATCTTACTGCTTGATAATCTATGAGGAAACAATCATCAACTATACCATTTTGATCATATTTCACCAGTAAATTACTCGCGTACATATCTCCATGACAAATTACGTTTCTAAACTGTTTTGCTGGACGGTTTACTCGTTCTAAAAACACACCATATAAAGCATCTGCCCTCTTGTGGAATTCTTCTATAGAAATCTGCTTCGGAATATCTTCGAAACTATCAATAAGTTGATCCAAACCCGGCCTAGCATCGACCACATTTAATGGCGTTCTCGGTAATCCCTCTCGGGCAGCAAAAATCCAATCATACATATATTCTTCGTAAATATTACCTAATCTTATCTCTTTCCCCATTCTTTGAGACATTCGTTCTTCTGAGATAAGGGTACAAGCGTGAAGTCTTGCAGCTTTAAGAAATGCAGTTTTTAAAAAATCATAGCCAATTTTTACGTCTGGCTTACATGGTTTGAAATTTAGTCTAACTAAATCGTCCAAAATCAGAACATCATTTAGTCTATCGAAATAATAATTGGGGGCAAAATTAATCAGAGATTCGAGTCCGATTTCCTTAAATAATGGTATTAAAGTTCTAAAGAAAAATTGTTCCTTCTCGGATGCTCCAGATTGTACAACAGCTGTTAAATCCGCATTGTCTGAATGCAAAATCTTCAGAAACATGCTGAATTTTTCACTTTTGCCGGATATGTTTACGTTAAATTTTAGAATGAAGTATTGTCCAAGATGTCCGTTTCTCTCATCCAGAGGGACCAGCTGATAATTTATAAGTTGAAATTCTGTACTTCCAACCCATTTAGAAATTGCTTCCAAACAGTCCTCATAACTTATTTGATGATATTTCAGAAAATATGAAATGTTGCTTAATAATTCTTCTAAATAACGTTTTTCTTGGACAGACTTTCCCTTTTGATTTAAGTTGATTACTGTTTCAAATTTGACTAATGGAAGAAATATTTTTACATGCTCCTCGAATGCATTTTGGTTAAAGTTCAACGCTATAGTGTTATCAACTTTTTTAACATATTCAATAAATGATTCGTAGTGTAAAGTAAGTAATGTTTTCAAATGATTCTGTCTGAAATTTTGATCAGTTAGAGCAAAAATAAATATTAAAGCATCATATACTGGTGACCTGAATACTTCATATCCTAAATCCAAAAAAACACATTCACCTGAAGCTCTGATAAATACATTATTGGCAGAACTGCTTGCTATGCTTTTTACTAGAAGTCCATTATTTAAAACTTCATCCACTTCTTTTTGAAGTCTTGAAATTATGTCTTCTATATACTCTTCATCTAAGTCTTTAAAGAACTCCAACGAAACTACGGCATTAGCAACATTTTTAACACCATACTCAATGTTAATGATTTTTTCTTCTCGTTTGAACAAATTTTTGGCTTGATATTCGGCAAGACTTCTTAGAATGATGTTTAGGTTTTCCAAGCTGTTTCTATAGGGACTAAAAATACCTCTTTTTCGAAACCCGAAATAAACATCATTATTGTCATCTTTAAGGGTAAAAACGCTTGGTAAAACATTAGAGTATTCAAGTTTCTTCTTACTGATATCTTCTTGATTAGAAATCTTTACCATAATATGCTCGTTGATAAAATCTTCATTTTCTGAGGCAACACTGAGACACAATATATTTTGGTTTCGGCTACATTCTTTTACCCAACACTTTAAATTTTGTTCTGTATCTATGAGTAAATTATTTTTAAAGAAATTTGTTAAAGTTTCTTCACTGAATGAATTTACCACTGCCATAATTGTACGAACTGAAGTTAGATAGGGTATAAGAAACCGTCTATTTAATTACATTTATATATTTTAGCAGCAATGCTGCAGAGAAAATAATACAAGATGATTTAATTTATCTCAGTGATAAAGATGTGCATTTAAATTGGTCTCGACATAAATGCTAATTATTTTTATTAAGACTTGACGCCGTTTTTCCAGGAACATTTTTAGATAATAATCACAAAAGACACACAATAGTGGACGTAGTGTAAGGCTTGATGAGTTTTAGCCTTAGAGTTAATTATGATTAGTAATGTAACGGAGTTATAATGAAAACAGAAACATAAATACATGCTTTAACTGCAGTAGTGGCTGGTGCATTAAAAAAAAAATAGGGTTTGCAATCCAATGGTACATTAAAAACATAGATTTGTATAAAACCTCTTATCGGTATCGATGGATCAAAAAATAAAAGTCTAAAAGAAAAGCAAAGCAAACTTATTAATAACCCGCTGATTGAAATCAGGTATGTTTTCGATAAGATATTTTTCTTTAGAAAACATTGCCAAAGCAGAAAGTCTTTCTTGACTCATAGTAGGGGAAAGTGGGGTAATTGCGAATACTTAAGGAAGAACTGAAATACAATAAAACCAAATGAAGTTACAAGGCTTATTTATTACTTAATATTTACTTAAACTAATCATTCTTATGTTCTCATAATCAACTTAGAAAAATTTTCAAAAATAAAATCAAATTTCAACAAAAAACAAAACCTCTGGTGTCCGGGATTACCCCACAGCTTGGGGGGTAATTACGGATGGTGTATGGGGTAATCACGGACATAGTCTAATTGGCACAGAAATCACAGATAAATCCCCTTGATGTGCGTGCACCACTCGTGCAATTTTCATGGGCCCACAATTTACATTTAATGCACATTATCCAATCTTCTGTGATTAGTTCTTCACACTTTTCATTACAAATAAGACGATAAAATACCCTTCATCAACCTTTGTAGCATTTTTGATGAACTTTCTTTTTCTTGCGCTGTACGTTCCTACTTTAGCCTTCATATAATCTTCAAATGATTTAAGATTCTTCATACCTTTCTTTCTTCCAGTGGTTCGTACAGACTACAGACTTATCATTTTCTTTTGCCTCTTCTTTATTTGTCTTCCTTTGTTCCTTTTCTTCTAAAGCGTCTTTCATAGGGGTACTAGTGATTATAATTGAATGTTTCTTTCTGGAATATTGCCTACTTTTCTGTTGTGGCAGTTGGGGAACATTAACAACATCTTGAAGTGGAACTGATTTGTCCAACACAGTTAAAGGTGTTACTGATCGCTGCTGCACAACTGATAATGGAACTACTTGTGCATTAGGTGACACTGCTCTCTGCATAGATAGTATCGGTGCAATCTGGGTATCAGGTGTTACTGCTCATTGCACAGATGGTGTCGGTGCTATCTGGGCATCAGGTGTTACTGCTCTTTGCATATTTGATGTCGATGCTGTCTGCACATCAGATGATGTCAATTCACAGAAATGTTCGTCAAATTTTGTTGTATCTAATGACCAAATACCAGCTGCCCGAAAACCATTTGCAGCTTTTTCTATATTGCTGATTCGATTGAAAGCTTTAGTAAAAAGCTCGACAACTTCATACTGTGTAATTTTTCGGCCTATATTTGACGCCATATATAAGTCACATTCTCTGTTGTGTGCA
Organism: Diaprepes abbreviatus; assembly: GCA_034092305.1. Taxonomy (NCBI): domain Eukaryota; kingdom Metazoa; phylum Arthropoda; class Insecta; order Coleoptera; family Curculionidae; genus Diaprepes; species Diaprepes abbreviatus. Next base: position 637,573 of record JASJET010000037.1, on the reverse strand, counting down.
GTTTTGAGCGGTCCAAAATATGTTAAGTCCAGTGGTTGCATACGATGTAACGTATGTGGTGTAAGAGATAACAGTATTATTCCATTCTGGCGACAAAGCAGGTAGCAAGCCAGGCTAATATGACTTTCATGGTTGTCTAAAATAAGAAGAATAGGTTCTTCAACAGTTGGTTTAGCGTAAGAGATAAAATGATGTAACCAATCTATGAATAGGTTTTCATTAATCCAACCAGAATCGCTCACGGCTGCAACCATATCAGCATTGCCTCCATGCAATAGATGAGCATTCGTTCGCTTCCTCTTGAAAATGAAAAATGGAGGGACATACTTTCTTGAAGCACTGAATGCGCAAACAATTGTTGTTGTTGTGCCTCTTTCACTACTTGTAGCCATACCGATTTGTTTCTGGCCTTTCGGAGCTAGAATTCTAGAATTTTTCTGGACGTTAGAAATGCCGATCTCGTCAACATTCTAAATGCAATTGGCATCAAACTGATATTTCCTTGGTAAGGCTTTCAAGTTTTCGAAAAAGATTCTCACTTCTGTTTCATTAAACGATGTAATTCTATTAACAGAAGTGGATTCAGCTTTGCGGAGAGAAATGTTGGGATACATTTTTCGAAATCCATAAAACCAGTCCTTTCCCGCCATTTGTGATATTTGGTCAAAATTATGCTTTAACTGACTTACTTCAGCAAATTTGAAAGCTATTTTCCTCACCATCTTTATAGTTAAACCATAAAATAGTTTACTGCATTTTAAAATGTTTTCTTCTAATTCTTTTTCTTGGTCTTCAAAAAATATAGCCATTCTTCCACTTTTTGGGGTCTTTATAATTTCTTTATTAAGATAGTCGGGTATAGTGCTTTTTGGTATAGAGTAAACGATAGCTGCTTTTCCTAATGAAAGTTTTTTGTTCTTGACGTCCTGAATAGCTTTTTGTAAATCTTCTAATTTGTATTTGGTCTCCGTCTTTCTTTGATAATTTCAAGGCATTTGAAATATAAAAAGGTTTAGGTAGGTTTATAAAAAATTATTTGAATAGGTTTATAAAAAGTCTATATAACTGGGTATTCGGCCTATAATAACCCATATAGGGGTAATTACGGATGTCTGTGATTACCCCACACAAATCGTCCGACATTACCCGACTCACAAAAAAACGAAAAACTATATATTTATTTGAGGTTAGAATATTTTTATATCAGTTACTTTACCGAATTTGGAGAGTTACTATCCTTAGAAGAACCAACGTACCACCTCTAAGAAGGATTAATCTCAAAAAAACATTCCCATTCAACATCTCCAATGTTAGTAGATTAAAAGATGGACTTCTATTCTTTAACAATTTATTCCCTCTTCATTTTTCAAGACTCGAATTTCGAAAAATCTGCTTTTTAAAGAGGTTAAGAGAGCAAATTTGTATAATATTTATAGTTTTCGTTTCCAGCTAAATCAATGTGAAATGCACATAAGACGATAACGATATATATTCTACAAAATTTAATTTGCGAGAGTTCTTTTTGCACATTTCTATCCTTGGAAGCTGTTACTTAAACTAAGAGCAAACAATATTATTTATAATAGCGTACATAGTCTATTTAATAGTTTTAAATTAAATAAAACAATGTTAAGCTTATTGCATATGCTGTAACACCGGGTGCCAACCAAATTACTACTCGTGACTTGTCTTATTTGAAAATAGAATAATTTTTTGAAAAGTCATATATTGATTTAAATGAGTATTTTGAGTATCAGGAAGCGTGTTATAATAATTTTTATATCGAATAAATGCTTTCTAAAGGACTAATTACTTTTAGTGAAGACATATAGTTCATTATTTGTGTTATTTTTCAATAATTTAAACAAATATAATAGTCACCGATTTCAATCAAAATCATGCAGTGAAAATAGTTAAAGAAACTAAAAGATTTCTTCGTGAAATATATTATTCTAGAACCTAAAAAAGTGTACATGCATTGTTAAGGAAGTTATGAAGATTTTAAAGTTGAGCTTTTGCGGTAAAGAAAAATGGGAGAGATTAAAAAATGTATATTTTTATGAATAATCGACGTAATTCAGTTTTCTCTTTTCACTAGGGTCATATGAGTCATAAACTTCCAGAAAAAAAAAATTTAAAACCGAAGAATTTTTAAAATTAACAAAATTTGAGCCATTTATCGGAAAAAAACACAAAAGCGATTTTCTTAAAAACGACTTTTTTTGTATAATTTTTTTTTGAGAGTTTCTTGTTATACACTTCTTCAATTACAATTATTTTCATAGGTGCTAAAATGCAAGAGAGGACACAATAATTTTTTTTCTTTTTTCCATGACCAATTCCATTTCAAATCATATGAGATTTTTTGAAAAAATAAATGCTTTTTCCGTGAAATATATCATTATTAAAACCAAAGATTTTAAAGTTGAAATTAGTGCTTTTGCAGTGAAGGAAAGATACAGCCATTGTTTTATTTAAAACTTATTTTTATGACTAATCGACAAAATTGGATTATCTCCTTTGATTCAAGTCAAATGATTCATAAACTTTGAAAGCTGGAAGATTTAAAAAAAAAAACAAAATGATGGCCATTCCCCGAAATAAAATCAAGAAATTCTTTTACAGCTGCCTAGTATATACATCATTATATAATAATCATATTTTAAATTTTTGTACAATTTCTTAAACAAAATTTTTTGATAAATCGTACGTAATTTTCTTTAGTAAATAAAAAAATTATAAATATATATATATATATATATATATATATATATATATATATATATATACAGGGTGATTCAAAAATCGATCACGAAACTTAAGGGGGTGATTCTACTTGACAAAATAAGGGTAGAGCTTCATATAATTTTTTTTCAAAATGTCATTCGTTTTCGAGTTACAAGCCGTCCAAGTTCAAGTTTTTATTTTTTGTTTCTTGAATTACTCGCTTACAGGAAAACCGATTTGACTAATATTTGAAAGATAGGCTAAGTCTTCTGCGCTTCATCATTTTAGTAACAATTCACATTGATTGTTTGCCGCTAGAGGGCACTTTACCTACATTGAAAATTGTTTTTTTGTCATAATTTTTTAGTGTTGACAGCTACAGTAGTTTTTGGCATAATTTCTGAAAGACTGATGCCAGGCCTTTAAAAAAGGTGCTCTTTATTTACATCGCTAAACCCAACGGTTTAGACGTAAATCACCCTTAAAAATTAAGTGGTAAATTTACTTTTCTCATTTCATTACCACCAGCTACCAGGTAAATAGCTATCAAAGTATACTAGAGCTGTCAGTTTAACATCAAATAAATTCGCTTTTTAAACTATTTAATTTATAATCTTAAAATAACTAATAATGGCTAATCACCAATATTCAAATATCGAATATTGTGATATTCATTTTTGTTATGGAAAAGCAAATGGTAATGCAGAGTTGGCAAGAAGATATTATATGGAGAGTTATCCGGAAAGAAATATCCCTCATGCTCAAACATTTTCCAGTGTGCACAGGAGGTCCTCATTTCTTTGATGGCCCATTAACTGGTGACGTATACTTAGATTTTATCCAAAATCGTCTCCCATTGTATCTGGAAGATGTGCCATTGGAAGTAAGGGCCAACATGTGGATCCTCCAAGACGGAGCTCCGCCCCACTTTAGTATACGTGTCCGACAGTATTTGAATGCAACGTATCCTGAGCGATGGATAGGACGAAGTGGACCATTGGCATGGGCAGCGAGGTCACCAGACCTTAATCCTATGGATTTTTTCTTTTGGGGTCATTTGAAACAATTGGTGTACGATATTCCAGTAATCAACGTCGAGGATCTTCGCTTCAGGATAATCGAAAAGTGCCAAATTATTAAAGAAACACCAGAAATTTTTCATCGAGTTAGGCGACATTTTTTGAAGAGAGTTAGGAAATGTATGGAAGAAAATGGGGGACATTTTGAGAATCTTTTTTAGTTTGTTTAGTACTGTTTCATTAATTTTTATCAATTAAATGTATATCGCAATAATCCATAATATGAATATTTACTGATTAGCCATTATTAGTTATTTTAAGATTATAAATTAAATAGTTTAAAAAGCGAATTTATTTGATGTTAAACTGACAGCTCTAGTATACTTTGATAGCTATTTACCTGGTAGCTGGTGGTAATGAAATGAGAAAAGTAAATTTACCACTTAATTTTTAAGGGTGATTTACGTCTAAACCGTTGGGTTTAGCGATGTAAATAAAGAGCACCTTTTTTAAAGGCCTGGCATGAGTCTTTCAGAAATTATGCCAAAAACTACTGTAGCTGTCAACACTAAAAAATTATGACAAAAAAACAATTTTCAATGTAGGTAAAGTGCCCTCTAGCGGCAAACAATCAATGTGAATTGTTACTAAAATGATGAAGCGCAGAAGACTTAGCCTATCTTTCAAATATTAGTCAAATCGGTTTTCCTGTAAGCGAGTAATTCAAAAAACAAAAAATAAAAACTTGAACTTGGACGGCTTGTAACTCGAAAACGAATGACATTTTGAAAAAAAATTATATGAAGCTCTACCCTTATTTTGTCAAGTAGAATCACCCCCTTAAGTTTCGTGATCGATTTTTGAATCACCCTGTATATATATTGGAGTGAAAATTTTGAAAAATCCTTTATTAGTATATATCTTTATGGTGTTGCCAACCTTTTCCCAAGATTTCATGGTTTTATCTTGAACAGTATATCTGGAACGTTAAATATTTATATTGCGGAAGATCTCTATTAATAATTTGTTCATTTAAAGTAGCTTTCTATGTGATAACAGTTTGGGTTATTATACATAGATGTCGCAACAAAACTTTACAAATAACTTTGAAAATAGTCAGGTATTTGTTAACTGCTACATCAATACTTTTATTACTTTGCATTAGAGGTCACTACATTGAAAATTTAGTTGTTTTATAATAGTGAATTAATCCCGTTGCGTTAAGTACATATATACATTTAGCATGTTGAATTTTTTAAAATTAGACGTAAGTAAAGAGTACTGATGTAGTACTCCAGTCCTAAAATGGCATGGCTAAATAAAATGATATAGACATCACAGATTTCATAAAATAAAATGAATGACTGATTGAAATTGGGCTGTCAATCTAAAAATGCCCGTAGTAAGCTCGTCGCAGTTGTGGGGACAGAGCAGTCATAAGTCAAAAGAATACGGTCATTGTTTTTGTTATTGTTGTGAAATTGATTATCATTAAAATGTTTGTTACTTATTTTAATAAAAGTTACAAATATCTTACAAATTGTTACTTCTCAAATTTGTTGTAAGTTGTATTGATGAAAACAATTATGATAGATTTGACTCTTTAAAACTAAGATATTTGGTAGTATACTTTATAGCTATTGTACAATTATTTTGACCTTTATCTACTACTTCTAGAGCGGGAACGAGATTTAGATGTATTTATGCATCTTTACATACAATTATGTACAAATCTAGTATTTAGTACATTCACCAAGAAATCGAGTTAAAACTGATATCGGTAATGGTAAAATTTGACCAATGACCCTACTTGCTTGAATAAAGACTCTGTAAAGGCGGGTTTTCGTAGCAGCGCACATTTTACTCGGCCTAGAAGTTAATTCGGTCAGCGCAAAACGCCGAGAACTTCTCTAATGAAAATCAAATGCAGGCGTTTTCCTACACTGCGTAAAAATGACTTGCGCCATCTTAATACGGTCGACGTAACAGGACGACTGCTCCGAGAGCAGTCTATTCAGTTGTACGCTGCGTGTAGTGAAATAATTTTACTGAAAATGAGTTCACAAAAACAACAAATCTGTTTTAGTGCTACCGAGAACGAACAATTGGTAGAAATAGTGAGTGATTTTTTCGCATTCCATGGTGTCACCCCAATTCAATACGAAGTCACCTATATACATCGTCACCCTCCCAAATCGAAAATGCTCATTCGCATTCCATGGTGTCACCCTGGGACAGGTAATATTGATTGGGGTCCATAGGATTCCCTCGCCGAACCCAACTTTGCCAGACGATCTGCTTCCTCATTCCCGCGTATGCCCGAGTGATCCGGGACCCATACGAGTCTGATTGTGCAGCCTTTCCTTGTAATATCATTTAGTACATCCTTGCACTCAGACACCAGTCGCGAAGTGACGACACTGGACTTCAGTGCCAATATCGCAACCTTACTGTCTGAGCATATATTTATTACTCTATTCCTGTCTATGTCCCTCTCACAGAGATGGGCACACTGCAGAATAATATACATTTCCACTGTGAAAATTATAGGACATTGTCTGGGAGCATAGTACTCTCTGACTCCTGTGCTCCTGCCGAATACTCCGGTTTCGGCTTTTTCATCTTGTCGAGATCCATCAGTATACCACCAGGATCCATTTTTCGGAAGATTTTGTTCTTCCTACCTCTCTTCTGTTCTTCTTCTTCGGGTGCCATGTGCTATGCTGCACGTCGGCGATCATTTGGCCATCTCATGGTCACATTATAATTAGAGCGCCCTCCTCAACCTGTCTAAATATGGTTGCGGCGTCTGATATACCACACCAGTTTCTTATATTGCAGAGCCAAGAGTGTTGTTTTCGATCTGGCCCGCGTCTGCCTTCAATTTTTCCCTGTAGTATTAGCCTTGGTATGGATTAGCGTGGTCCTCTTAGTATATTCCCAAGATATGACATTTTTCGTTGTTTTACAGTGTTCATTAGTTGTCTGTCTACGCCAGCTTCTCGTAGAACTTCATCATTCGTTAAATGAGCAGTCCAGGGTATACCCAATAGTCGGCGGAGTGTCCAGAATTCAAAAGCTTCGATCCGATTAAGCGTCCCAGCCTTAAGTGACCAAGTTTCAGCACCATATGGTAGAATAGCCCATATATAACATTGAACCAAACATATTCGGGTGTGTAGTGGCATATATATGTGAAGGAGAAGATTTTTAAGTTCACTTTTTCGTCACATTCCCAGTTCTCATTCCGAGTAGCGCCAAGATAGGTGAACCGTGAGACACGTTCACTATTTTCCCCGTTGATGTTAAGAGGAGTGATGTACTGATGCCTACTCTCTACTTGACATAAATATCTCCAGGGAGAGGTTGGGTTTTAAAAGCGGCGTCATGTAGTCTGTCCGCATGGATAAGTAATTTAAATGCTCCTTCGCTGCTTCTATTTTTAAATAATTGACTAGCAGAATTTTTAGTGCCACTATGAATCGTAGTTAATAAGTCAATCTCTTCTTTTAAAATTTCGTCTCGTAATATTAATAAAGCCAAAGCTTTTCTTTTACTTTTAGATAATTTCGTCGCTACGGTCGTCACACAACTGACAATCCTAGGAAAACACTTTTAGGCAGCGCATTGGTTGTTACGTTGCATCGACCGAATTACGTACGTTCTATGCCACGCAAAATGTGCGTTGCTAGGAAAACCCACCTTAAAAGTAAGATTACGGTTTTTAATTGTATTAAAATTTGCGCGCTAAACGCGTTGCCGTGCCAAACGTTTCACGCGGCTCACCTAAAACAGGCCGTAAATTCCTTTATTAGTTAAAGCAACTACGTGTGGTATACATAGAATGTACATGCTGTAAGTGATTCTATTGGCCTGCGTAGATTCTCCACAACTTAGATCAGTAAATAAAAGTCATTGAGATAATAATTTGTACAAAGAATATAATTCTAATAGTGTTAATAGCTATTTTATTGAAGACAATTGAATTTCAGATGTAGGTTATCCGAGAGCAATTTCATTACTGTTTGGAAGGTACTTTTCGTTTTATTAATGCATCTCTGTGTGACAGAATTTGGTTATAGACTCTTGCCGATGACATATTGAGGTAGCGTTAATTGTCTTATCTATAATCATTTTTGTCCCATATTAATTAGTAACTATTTTAATAACCTACAATTAAAATTTCACAGTAATAAAGACACTCTGGGAGTCTGGTCGTTCAACTTCTCTCTTGCCGCTTTAGTACCAAACACTACGGTTATTAAAGCTTACCACAACCATGACTCAGATCTTCAGAACTCAGGAGAGGCGGCTAATTAGTTGGTCGGTAGACATCTCTTGTTTTGTAGATCTCGCAACAGCGCGCCCGCAAGTTAATTCACGTGAAGGTTTTAATTAGATTGAATAAAACAAGTTTCTCAAAACACTTAGTCTATTAACAAAATAAATAGAATAAAAACGAACTATTTACAATGAGAAACTTAAAACTAATAACAATTTCGAAAAACTACCATAATTGCTCTTCTCGGTCGTTATTTTAACCAAAAATCTAAAACCCAATTTTGAAAAAAACACTTATAAATAGCTTAATAAAATATTAAACAAAAAAAAGAAATAAAACGCGAAAAACAGCTATTTATATTATTTAATCGAACCGTATGAAAATCGCGAGATGCCCCACTAAAATATCACATGATACTCCCTTAACTTCCCAAATTAAATCAAAAACAAATCAAACAAAGAAAACCTTCATTCCCGCCAAATATACACTACGGCACTGGGCTTATAGAATGGTACCGATCATCCTTCTTCGAATTTCAGAGTGGAACTAAAATTTACTATTCCTTAAAAGAGTGTATTCGAACCTTACACCCCCTCTCCCTTTGTTTTCCGTTTGTATCCAAATTAGGCGATGGATCCCGGTAAAGGACAATTTCTTTCCCGTAAAGTTCGAAGGTTTCAATCGTTACATGCTGAGGGCGTTAGCTATTCTATACCGGATGTTTGATTCACGAATTGACCTGTGAGCATCTTAAGCTTAATTTTTATATAACACAATTGATAAAACTATTCTATTTCTTTCTATAACTAAAAGAATATATGTTAAAGACTGTAAAAAAAACTATTCACTTTTCTTGGCTGTTTTGGCAATAAACATCTTAACTCATTATTTCTTGTGAATAGAAAAAACAATTATTAATCATAATTCTTTTTACAAATGGTCAAACGATATATTTCTATTATAGTGAGTGTATTTGATCATTCTTTTGTTTCCTAATAATGGGAAAATCGTTCAATAATTTAAAACATTTTAACGGTATTCCACATACCATATGTTAAAACTACCCTTATCACATCTGGTTGTATATACTTAATCAGGGCAGGATTACTTAGACGGATTTATAGGCAATTCTAAGAGAGGGTCTTTTACGTCTTCAAAAATTAACTGACTTTATGTATTTTTTTTAAGAAAACATTTAAACGACAAAGATCATAAAAGTTAAGTTCGATAACTAATTTATTTATCCTTTAAACTTTCGTGGATAGTGATAAAAAATATAACTACCCTGTTCCCACGGCATATCTATTCACAGAGTGATTATTTAATTATTCATTTTAACAGAATATAGTTGACAAATGAAAATAATTAACATTTGTTCCATTACATCTGGTACACTAATGAACGGGTACCTGTTGAAAAATTAATAGTTAAGACTTGGTTTAAAGTTTGTCGAGTAATACGAAGTTAATCTTTAATCAAATAATTTTTCTTTTTTTCACTAAATAACAGTGTCGGCTGCAATATGCGCCATTACTTAAATCACTCTCCATCTCTTGGTCACTCCCACTTTTTCGGCTACACTTGGGGAGACGGACTCTTTTTCCGGCTTTGACGATCTCTTCATAAGACTCTAAAGTAATCAGGCATATGCCCCTGAGCATTCCGATTACTGCAAATGAATTTAAGATTAATATAAAACATAATAATATATGAATTGCATAGAATTTGCGAATCCAGAACAAACCGCCTATCAAAGGTATACCCTTCATTTTCAATGCCCATGACTCTTCTTCTTCTTCTTCCTCTAGGTAGAACCAAGTTCTGTTATCTATACAATGCCTCATCGATCCTCGTTTGAGGTCGAAATCCAGCTGTCTCTCCATCTTTTGGGGGGCCGTCCAGGCCGCCGTTTGGTGTTTGGTTTCTCTCTCATCACGGTTTTTGCTAGTCTGTCATCGTCCATTCGTTCCACGTGATCTCTCCACTGCCTACGACGGTTTCGAACCCACTTCACAACATCCCCCACTCCGCTGTTTTCGCGTATTTTTGCGTTTCTTATTCTATCTCTTAAACTTGTTCCCGTGATCATTCTCAGCGTTTTCATTTCTGTGGTTCTCATAATATGTTTTGTCTTTGTGGTTTCATTTCTTGTTTCTGCGCCGTAGGTCAGTATCGGTCTTACACAGACCTTGTAAATTCTTGCTTTGCTCTCAACCGTCATATGTTTATTGTTCCAGATTATGTCTCTTAGTTGACCTGATATCATGGTCGCTTTGTTGGCCTGTGTGCGTACTTCTTCCGTTACTGCCCTGTTACTTGTTATATGTGCTCCTAGGTATTTAAACTTCCCAACCTGTTCGATATGTTTGTCATCAACCATTAGTTTGCATCTTACCGGTTCTTTTGCTATTACCATTGCTTTGGTTTTCTCCACAGATATCTTCATATTATACTGTTTGGCTGTTCGATTGAGATGGGAAAGCATTCTTTGTAAGTTGTCCTCGCTATCTGCTGTCAAGGCAACATCGTCTGCAAAGCATATAATCTGAACCATGTTGTGTCCCATTGGGTACCCAATATTTGTGCTTTTTACCTCATCAATGATTTCGTCCATGATTACATTGAAAAGTGTTGGACTTAGGCTATCACCCTGGCTTATTCCTATGGATAGAGGGATTTCCTCTGTTAGAGTGTTATTTGTTTTAATTACCATGGTGTTTTTGGAAGTCAGATCGTATATTGTGCGTATGATTGCTTTGTCTACTTGTTTTCTTCGCAGTAATTCTGTTATGTGTTCCAGTTCGACTCGGTCGAACGCTTGTGTAAAGTCCACAAAACAAATGGAAAGCGGTTTATCGTATTCGATAGATTTTTCAACCAGCTGTCTGATAATAAATATACCGTCGCTAGTAGAGCGGTTATTCCGGAAGCCCTGCTGTTCTTCGAACGCCCCTAACTTGTCTACGATCCGTTGTGACAGTATTTTGGTTAACAATTTGGCTGAACTGTTCAGTAGGCTGATTCCCCTGTAGTTTTCGGGTTGTTTCTTTGATCCTCTTTTGTAGATCGGAATTGTGATGCTTTTCCGCCATTCGTTGGGTACTGACGTTGTGCGGAGTATTTTTTGAAATAGAACAGTGAGCTCTGTGACAGGGCTGGGGCCTCCGTACTTTAGCATCTCATTCGTAATTTGGTCGGTACCAGGTGATTTTCTGTTTTTTAATTTCTTAATTGTCAGGTGCATATCTGCTTCACTGATGTTAACATCTGTTAGCCCATGACTCAATTCCCTAAATTCCCCACCCGCTTATTGAACAAGTTACGACGCACGTACGATAAAATTCTTCCTATACCAAGCGTTCCTCCATCATACCGTACAGTAAGGCCTAAGCCCCATTTTGATCTCCAAATTGGGTTTCTTCTCACTTTTCGTAAGAGCGCACACAACCACATGTTATCTTTTAACAAAGGAAATGAAACCGTTATAACAACTGGAGAATCTCACTTGTACAATGATACTCGGAAAAAAAAAATTTAAAACAAAAATATTGTTAATGGTATTTCTTGTTACCAACGGTTTTATTCCTTTGACCTTGACGATAGAGTAATAAGAATTAAAAAAATTTACGTAAAACTTTAATTAATAAGGAGGTTTTTATTTTTGTTTTTGTTTTTTTGATCTTGAAAATTGGGTGGTAAGGATTGAAAGAAAAAAATTAATTACTTCAGAATTTAATTATCAAGTCAGTTTTTATTTTAGGAAACTATTGTATTAAAGGTTAGCTTATGTTAATTAAAACAATACATAAATACTATATAATTACAATTAGTACTAAAGGTTAACAACGATCGAATTTTTTTTTTCAATTCTGTTTTTTGTTCAAGTAAAGAATATTATTGTACATTAAATATGTGTATATTCGCTAAAATAACACCAATGTAACACATATTTATAATACACGATCTAATCAGCTAAAAATACTATTTCTAAAATATTTATTTTAGCTAGGATAAGAATTTAACTCAGCTTCAATTTTAATAATCATACGTTAGAATCTATTCCCAAATACTAAAAAAATCTGTGGTATTTCTATAATTTTTGTTGAGCCACTAGTAGCACAGATTAATCAGATGCAACAAAAGGTATTCCCGTCAACGACACATTTGTTTGTGGGTCTTTCCATTAATTTTTGACTGAACTGGACTAAACTAGAGTCGGGCTATATAGCGATCTTCGATCATACTCTAGATATAAACAACAATAGATTTGTCTGAAGGCTATTTATGGTCGGTGGGGGAGACGCTTTTTTGATGTTTGACAGACATAAACATATTTACATATCTTGTCTTTCAGTTTAATTGCTTGTCGTGAGTTTTTTCGGTGTTTTTAAGTGTTAGAAATTACTATAAATGCGAAGTTTACAATTAATATTAACAAAAAGAGGATTTAAAAACTTATTTTTATCGGTAAATATTGTTAGATTGTTTACATATTGAAAATAACAATAATAAAAATTTAGGCAACCATATATTCATACTTTGTTTTCAGAATTGACGTACCCAGGGGTATGTTCGAAGGACGTACCGATGATACTCGTTTAAATAATGCAATTAGAAAAGGATAGCATAAAATCGGCATGTCTGTACCAAGAAATTAAATATCTACTGTTTATCAACACTTTTTGAAATATAAATAAAAATATTATTACGTTATTCAGCGTTCAAACAACCGGGCCCTAGTTCTGACGTTATGCTACTCCTACAGGGGTATGTTCGAAGATAGCGATTTTTAATAACGAGTGAGACAGCGACAGTAATTGCGTAATTGCTTATTTTTTGAAACTGATATTCGGATTCGGTATCAATATGAGTAATAAATACGTGTATACAGGATGACTGTATATAGCCGCATAGTCTGGTGGTGTATTCTACTTAACTAACCGACTTCTAAAAGAAGGAGGTTCGCAATTCGTCGAGTATGTATTTTTTTATGTATGTACACCGATTACTCCGGAACGGCGGCACCGATTTCAATGAAATTTTTTACGTTATGTTCAGGAAGTTGCTGCGGTGGTCCCATATTTTTTTGGACGAGATTGGTGCAGTAAAATCCAAGATGGCGGTGACAATATGGCGGCCAAAAAAATTTTGTCCGATTTTCCCCAAAATTGTTATGGAGGAATTTGTAGGGTCGTACACAACGAATCTGAAACTATTTTTAAAAAATTCAATATGGCGGATCCAATATGTCAAAAAAAAAATTTAATTTTGTCCGATTTTCTCCAAAATTGATGTGGGAGAGTTTTCGGGGTCGCACATGACGAATCTAAAATATTTTTAAAAAATTCAATACGGCAGATCCAATATAGCGGCCAAAAAAGTCAATTTAGTCCGTTTTTTTTTCAAAATTGGTACAGGGGAGTTTTCGGGGTCGCACACGAATCTTAAATCTTCAAAAATTCCAATTTCATATAAAAATTTATAGTTATTTTTCATTTTTTACAGCATTTTTAGAAGTCGGTCAATTTTTTTTATAAAAATTTCATTGATTACATATTTATCTGCTATGGAAGTTCTTTTAGCCATGAATACACAGTGTATTTTACAAACTATTTCTTTACAGATATTGTCTAAAGTATTTGGGATACTGGGTTGCTTGTTGATAATGCAATTCAATGCCTATATATGAATATTTTATGTTATAATAATTTCTGATTTGTATGGACTAGAAAATGGGCATATTTATTATTTGTTAATAAACAAAACACGCTGTATACCTTTTTAAAGAATGTAATATATATATTTAATTGCTGCATCTAATTCTAAGAAGTAAATAATGATTAATGGAAAAATTACTACCTGTGATAAAAATTTTGTGTTCTAAAATTTTGACATTTGTGTAACTATTAAATAAAAGAAAGCTTTATTCCTCAAAATAAATTTTAAATAAAATAAATCAACAAAATTTAACCAAATATTTTTTATTACAGATATTTCCTAAACTATTTGTAATGTAAGGTCGCCAATTGGTAGTGATATTTTAGTGCCCATATGTGAATATTTCATTTTATAATAATTTCTGATTGGCAGAACTAGAAAATGACATTTTGAATATTTTTTTAAATAACAAAAAGCCCTCTATAACTTTTAAAAGAATATAATTATCCGTTTTAAATCTTCAATTAACACTTAAAATATTGAGAAATTATTTTTATGAATTATTTTGAAACAAATATGTAAAAAGTATAAACAAGTTTATACTTGATAACGATTAGAGATACAACCTAATCGAAACGTCGTAAAAATAAAAATAAATAAAAATAAAGACAATGCAAGTCCGATCACATTTTAGTCAATTTTCAACATTGTCTACAACCTTCAAACAAACGATTAAATTATACGTACGAAGATTATTTAAATTTGATTATTATCTATGGGGAATGTAACAAAATTTTATTTTATAGATAAACAGAAACCGCTACGGAGCAGTGTTAAACGAATAATTAAAAGGAAAACTATTCCCAACGATGAAAATATCGAAATTGCAATTCTGGGATATTTTCGGCATATCCTATGATGTCGTTAAGATCAGTGGTTCCATAAAAAGGAATCTTGAAGAGCTCAATACATAGAGTGCAATTTTGCGAATTAACGATGATACAAGACGACCCTCGATTTTTGGACAACATAATTTGTACTAATGATGCAAAATTTACGAAAAATGAACTTTTAAACAGACTCAATTCCCATTTTTTTAGTTATTCAAATGCTTATGCATTAAGATTGCGAAATTTTCACGAAACCTGACAATTTAACGTTATTGCGCAGTAAAAAAATGGAATGGTAAAACTACATTTTTATGAAGAAAACTTAAATGGTAATTCATTTACAAAGAAAATTATGTCCGCATTTTGAATTATATATTTACTTTTGTAGGAGAAAGATGTTTAAATATTCTAGAATGACGAACTAACTCGGAGATGCGAAAATGTTTGGAGTTCAGGGCAGGCGCGGATCCTAGGGGGGGCGGTAGGTGCGATCGCCCCCCCACCCAAGAGCTTTGAGTTCAGGAAAATAGACCCGATTTTCCCTCTTATACTATAGTTTATTCAAGAACTAGAGAGAGTAATAAATCATTTTTTACCTTTTTTTTTCTTCGCAAAATACCTGTGTTCCTTAGACCGGTGTCTTTGGCAAAATTTGTTAGACATATATATTTTTCATAGAAATGGTTTAGAAATTTTATAATCAAAAATACCGGTCTATAATAATGGACCATTTGGGTTGGATAACAATAGATATTTGGATGTGTGAAGTGTTAAAAAGGATTTAATCCTTGTCATAGGCGTCGTAAAGAGGTTTATTTTATCACTAAGTATTTATGGCATAGAATATTATTTCGGTAATAAACTTAAAATAAAAAGTTTTTATAATATTTTTTTATTTCTCATGATTTTTTAATAATTCACATGCATTAGAAAATATAAATAATTTTGACATATTTAACACAAATCACAACTGTATTTTTATTATTTTTAATTTTGGCATAGAAATCGTTTTAGGCACATTCAGAATAAAACGTAGCCTTTTTCTCTCAAAAAAATACTAAATTATAATTTAAATACTTACCAAATACCCATTGTCAAAAATACAAGAAGTTAAATATATATAAAAAAATAAATTCGTCCATATAATGTGAAAATTTTTTTGGGCAATCGGTCATTTTATTATTAATTAATAAAAACATTTTTAGGATATTTGACGTTTCAGTTTATTTATTTCTTAAAACATATGCAGAATTACAATTAAGCTCTAAAAAGGGATTCAAATGTAATTCATTTTTATATGTTAAAAATATTTAAATAATAAATTGTGTTTAAGCTGGTAAACATTACGTATCTAATTCGTAATCCAAGTCAGTGAAGCTATCTTCGCCCAAATTAATTATAATTGGTTCCTCTATCTCATGGATCATAAGATCGAGTTTCCACATTTTCTTTCATTCTTTTATTATATGGATTTTTCCAAATTTTTCGCAGTAACTTTATTCCAAAAAATCTTTCAAAAATTCTGTTAAACTACTAATTTTGTAAGTTGTGTTATTTCTAGCAACTTTACCTTTAACTGGAAAGAGATATTTCCTTCACCAACGGACATTTTCCGGACGATCTATAAGAACAGATTCCCAGCAAAATTAAGTTTTCTGAGCAATTTCCAGAGTTAATTTCTTTTAATTTCAGGTAAATCCTAATCTTCATTGATTTTAGTTAGAATTTTGTCGACGATTGGATTTGTTTCTCATAATAAGATATATGTACAAATTCTTTTATTGCAATTTACATCTCTTCTTCCAACGAGGTTTTTCGTCTGCCTGTGATCGAATGTGACTTGGGAGTACTAACAATTCCAGTAGTTTTTTTCTCCTTCAGTATTCGATACATAGTAGATTTTACAACTCCTGTCATGTTGGAACATATCTCAAAAGAACTTTTAACATTATTATCTAGATATTGATATTTTAAGGCATCATAAACATTCATCGTAATAAGTTTTTCGTTGAGGAAAATGCCCTGGTTTAACGATTTTGGAATAAATATAGATGTGGAAGCCATATCTTATGGGTATCTCACTAATCTCATATAATATATAAAAACAAGCACAAGCAAGATAAATCACTAAGGACACACTGTAAGGTGTACTTTGTTCACTAACAAAAATTAAATTGAACTGAATCAGAAACTCTATTGTTGCAGTAAATTTATAAAACCTTATAATGTTTAAATATAATTAAATATAATTAGATTCACGTCAGTTCTCAGTTACCTGCGGCATTGGAGCAGATAAACTGGAGGTTTCTGTAACAGTTTTATTACTCTCCCTAGTTCTTGAATAGAGTATAGCAATGTATATGCTTGCGATCGCCCTTCCCCTTCCCAAGAGCTTTGAGTTCAGGAAAATAGAACCCATTCTGCCTTTTATATTAGGAATGTGTATGCTGCTAGCACTCCCCTCCGGTTGACAAGTTGTTTTTCTTGCTATAGCCACTCTTCCCAAGAGCTTTGAGTTAAAGAAAATAGACACGATTCTGCCTCTTATACTAGGAATGTGTATGCTGCCCGCATCTTCCCCCTCTGTCGAGAACTTATTTCTTCTTGTGATCGCCCCCCTTTCCAAGAACTTCATTTTCAGAAAAATAAACCCGACCCTGCCTTTTACACTAGAAATGGGAATGTTGCTAATGTCTACCCCCCGTCGACAACTTGCTTTCGCTTGCCATACTGGACTTTTGTGATATCACCGCCCCCCCCCCCGCCCCCCCCCCAAAGAGAGAGGCTGGTTCAGGGTGTAAATTTTGAACATATATCAAAATATGTTGTTTCTCTGTGTTAAATTGTCAAATATTTCAAAAACTACAAATTTTTCGAATAGACAATCTAATACAAAGTCACCTTTATTTTGAGTGCTAAATAAAACAACATAATAAAAATGTTTATTTATTAAAAAAATTATTTTTAACAATTTTTCTAAGTTAATCTAGAAGTAAACTAACTCCAATTAAAAAATAAAGACTTTCATATAGGACAAATTGATAGTTATATTTAGGCATGCATACGCCATTTTTGACATAAAATTTGAAATATATCAAAAATGGTTAGACATAAGGTATAACACATTATACATAAAATATGTCTATAATTTTGCGTCGAATCTACAAATTAAATAACATATAAGAGGTGTTCCGGTAGAATCGGAAGTACCACAATCTTGAAAATATTTTAGCCGAATTGCACCTATCAACTTTAGTAAACCGTCAACACATTATACATAAAATATGTCTATAATTTTGCGTCGAATCTACAAATTAAATAACATAAAAGAGGTGTTCCGGTAGAATCGGAAGTACCACAATCTTGAAAATATTTTAGCCGAATTGCACCTATCAACTTTAGTAAACCGTCAACATACATAAAATATGTCGATAATTTTGCGTCGAATCTACAAATTAAATAACATATAAGAGGTGTTCCGGTAGAATCGGAAGTACCACAATCTTGAAAATATTTTAGCCGAATTGCACCTATCAACTTTAGTAAACCGTCAAATTTTGAAAATGTTTCAAAGTCTATTTTCCAAGAAATCGATCGTGGCACTTCGTGGTGGAACACCCTATATGTATATTGTCAGGACTAATGAGAAAAAAAAGTATGTGATGATTTAAACTAAAAAAAAAAAGTTTAGTATTTCATTTACATTTTTATCAGTGTAACAGGCAAGGTCAAGAAAAGTTCTAGCATCTGATTAAACTGTGTCTATAATATTATTCTCAAATAAACATGTCAATGCCAAATTTGAAATTTTTCGGAGTAAAAATATATGTTAAAAACCAAACTTTACGTTTTCATAGATGAACTTAAAATTTGTTAAGTAGGTCAAAATAATTAGCTATTGTGACCTTGAAAACATATTAAAAAAACAGTTCTAGCAAAAATACGAAACTTACCAAGGATATCAACTATATTTTCATTATTAAATAACCTATTTATGATACTTTCATTTACATGTTACTTTGTAAAAAAAAACACAATATCTAAATCTTCGATCATACCCTATAGAGTTAAACAACAATAGAATTGTTTGAAGGCTGTTTATAGTCGATGAGGGAGAGGCGTTTTTGATATTTGACAAACATAAATATGCTTACTTATCTTTTCTCTCACTTTAATTGCTTGCCGTGACACTTATCCGTGTTTTTAAGTGTTAGAAATTACTATCAATGTGAAGTTTACAATTAATATTAACAAAAAGAGCATTTAAAAACTTTTTATTGGTAAATATTGTTAGATATTGTTTACATATTGAAAATAACAATAACAGTAATTTAGGCAACCATAAATTCATACTTTCATGTATTCTAGAATTGACGTACCGATTATCATATTATACTCGTCTAAATAATGCAGTTAGAAAAGAATAGCATAAAATCGGCATGTGTGGACAAAAAATTAAATATCTATTGTTTCAAATATAAATAAAAATATTATTACGTTATTCAGCGTTCAAACAACCGGGCCCTAGTTCTGCCGTTATGCTAATTCTGCAGGGGTATGTTCGAGGATCTAGATATAGTTGTTTGCATATTAACCACTTATTCACAATTAAAGAAAATTCGCGGACTGATTTTTTCGGCACTAAAATTGGACATTCTTAATTTCATTATACCCAATCAACATCAAGTGGGTCGGCAGTTCGATAGTTCTTTCAATTGTGTGCAGTCTCCAATACCATAAATCCAGTTTCCCTCAATTATATCACTAATTGCAACTGTGGTAGTGGACGGACAAATGCACTTTTCATAAAATTTAAACAGTTAAACAAACATCATAAAGGTCCTCAATTAAATCTTTTAAATATGACGCTGCGTCTTTAGACAAAATAAGGTAATCTCTTACGTATTCCTTTCTATCATTAAAAAGATAATAACTATATTTTTCTAAACCGAAATGTTTAATTTGTTCTTTTACAGATATTGTCGTAATTTGGCCATAAAATATAGCAGTAATAATTGCCATTGGTTTCATATATTTTATACACTCTATAAATTGTTTAGGAGTGTAAAAACGGTTCACATCGAGATCAAATTCAAAAAGAATCATCTTTAATTCCTGATAGTATTTTTCCAAAAGTTTATCTAAGTATTTATCTCGGACTTCTTTACTGGCACTTACATAAGCAAGGATTAATATATCTTGACTAACTGGGACATATCTTAAGGCTTGATAATCTATGAGAAAGCAATCTTCAGCTATATTATTCTGATGATATTTTACAAGTAAATTGCTGGAGTACAAATCCCCGTGATTAATGACATTTCGAAACTGTTTTGCTGGACAAGTCATTCTTGTCAAAAATACATCACATAAAGCATCCACTCTTTTGTGAAATTCTTCTTTAGAAATTTGCTTTGGAATATCCTCAAAACTATCAATCAGTTGATCCAAACCCGGCTTAGCTATAGTTATATTTAATGGACTATCAGGTAAACCTTCACGGACCGGAAAAACCCAGTCTTCCATATATTCTCTGTAAATATTACCCAATCTTACTTTTGTTCCCTTATTTTGAGCCATGCGTTCTTCTGATATAAGCGTACATGCATGCAGTCTCGCTATCTTAAGGAAGGCTGTTTTGAGAAAATCATAACCAACTTTGGCGCTTGACTTAGAAGGTTTAAAATTTAGTTTCGCTAGATCATCCAGAATAAGGACATCATTTAATCTATCAAAGTAGTAATTTGGAGCAAAATCTGTTAAAGATTCGAGTCCATTTTGTTTAAATAATGGTATTAAGGTTCTAAAGAAAAACTGTTCCTTTTTAGATGCTCCAGATTGTACAAGTGCACTAATTGTGGGAGTATCTAAATATAAAATCTTCATAAACATACTAAATTCTTCGCTTCTTCCGGAAAAGTTCACATTAGATTTCAAAGTAAAGTATTGACCAAGATGTCCATTTGTTTCATCCAAGGGAATCAGCTGATAATTGATAAGTTGAAACCTTGAATTTCCAACCCTTTTAGAAATTGCTTCTAAACAGTCCTCATAGCTTATTTGGTGATATTTAAGAGAATATGAAATATTACTTAATAATTCTTCTAAATAATGTTTTTCTTGGACTGACTTTTCCATTTGAATTAAATACGATGCTGTTTCAAATTTAACTAATGGAAGAAATGTTTTTAAATGCTCCTCGAACACATTAAAGTCAAAGTTTTGTGCTTTAGTATTATCAACTTTTTTTAAACATTCAATAAAAGTTTCATAATATAGGTTGAGTAACGTTTTCAAATGATCCTGTCTGAAATTTTGATCACTTAGAGCAAAAATAAATATTAATGCATCATATACAGGTGACCTGAATACCTCATATCCTAAATCCAAAAAAACACATTCATCTGAAGCTCTGATAAATACATTATTGGCAGAACTGTTTGCTATGCTTTTAACTAGAAGACCATTATTTAAAAGCTTATCAACTTCTTTTTGGATCCTTGAAATTATGTCATTTATATAAGTTTCTTCTAAGGTTTTAAATAATTCCAATGAAACGACGGCATCTGCAACACTTTTCACGTCATAGTCAGTATTAATGATTCTATCTTCCCTTTTGAACACATTGTTGGCTTGATATTCGGCAAGACTTTTCAATATGATGTTAAGACTTTCGAAGTCGTTTTTAGGAGCATACAAAAAAACTTTTTTTTCAAACGCTAAATAAACATCATTATTGACATCTCGAAGGGTAAAAACACTTTCTGGAACATTAGAATATTCAATTTTCCTCTTACAATTATCTTCTTTACTAGTTATTTTAACCACCAGATATTCCTTAATAAAATCATCATTCTCTACAGCAATACTAAGACACAATAAATCCTTATTTACGCCACATTCTTTTACTAAATACTTTATATTTTGTTTATTATCTAATTGCAAATTATTTCTTAAAATATTTGTTAAAGTTTCTTTACTGAATAAGTTGACAACTGCCATGATTAAACGAACTCAAGTTAAATAGTAAATAACTACCTTTTTAAATGCATAGCAGCAGCGTGCGATAGAAATATCGTCCCAGTAATATATATAGCCTCGATAAGGGAACCTTAGATAATGAGTATACAAATAAGATCTGATATATTTAAAGTACAATTAATATAATCTCAAAGTTTATACCGTCACAACCATTACTGTAAAAGTGTTTTTTTCCGTCCAAAGAAATACCAAGAAAGAAAGTCATGTATTTTTAATATTTGATTGTCTTATCTAAAGTATAGTTTAGACGCAACAAACAATTAAGTTTTATGTTGCAAGTTGAATTTTCAATGTGGTTAGCATATAAATTAAAATCCACTAATTTAGCAATTCTATAGCCAACTAACAGAATTCACTTAAAGGCGTAAATTACTTTGATCATGCTTTACATTGTAATGGAACAAATATTAATTATTTTACACTGTTCAATGTGAACTATATTCCGTTAAAATGAATAATTAAATAATCACTCTGTGAATAGATTTCTCGTGGGAATAGGGTCGTTATATTTTTTATCACTATCCAAGAAAGTGTAAAGGAAAAATAAATCAGTTATCGAGCTTAACTTTTATGATCTTTGTTGTTTAAATATTTTCTTAAAAAATACATACAGTCAGTTAATTTATGAAGACGTAATACGACCCTCTCTTAGAATTGCCTGTAAATCTGTCTAAGTAATCCTGCCCTGGTTATGTAAATAAAACCGAAAGATAAGGGAGGTCTATAACATATGGTATATGCACAAACCGTTAAAATGTCTTAGAATATTGAACAATTTTCCCATTATTAGGAAACAAAAGAATGATCAAATAAACTCACTATAATAGAAATATATCGTTTGGCCATTTGTAAAAAGAGTTTTGATTAATCACTGTTTTTTCTATTCACAATAAATAACGAGTTAAGATGTTTATTGCCAAAACAGCCAAGAAAAAAAAATAGTTTTTTTTACAGTCTTTAACATATACTCTTTTCGTTATAGGAAGACGTAGGTTAGTTTGTTTTAGTACTCTGTTATATAAAAATTAGGATTTAGACGCTCAGAGGCCAATTCGGGAATCAAACATCCGGTATAGAATAGCTAACGCCCTCAGCATGTAACGATCGAAACCTTCGAACTTTAAGGGAAAGAAATTGACGTTTACAGAGTTCCATCGGCTAATATGGGTACAAACGGGAATCAAAGGGGTGTCGAAGGAGTGTAAGATTCGAAGACACTCTTTTAAGGAATAGTAAATTGGAGTCATAATTTGAATGTCGTTAGAATGGTACCGTGAGTACCAGTGCCGTAGAATAATTACGTCATGGGTATAATCGTCAGGAAAGGTTATCTTTGTTTAATTTGTGAAATTAACGGATTATCGTGTGTTATTTTAGTGGGGCATTTCGCGATTTTCATACGGTTCGATTAAATAATATAAATAGCTGTTTTTTCGCGTTTTATTTCTTTTTTTGTTTAATATTTTATTAAACTATTTATACGTGTTTTTTTCAAAATTGGTTTTACGTTTTTGGTTAAAATAACGGCCGAGAAGAGCAATTATGTTAGTTTTTTCGTAATTGTTATTAGTTTTAAGTTTCTCATTGTAAATAGTTCGTTTTTATTCTATTTATTTTGTTAATAGACTAAGTTGTTTTGAGAAACTTCTTTTATTTAATTTAATTAAAAAACTTTCTCGCGAATTAACGTGCGGACATACTTTCGTGTGAGCTGTAAACAAGAGAAGTCATCTGTCCAGCTAATTAGCAGCCTTTCCTGAGTCCCGAACTTCTGAGTCTTGGCTTTGGTAAGCTTAAATAACCGTAGTTGTTTGGTACTAAAGCTGCAAGAGAGAAGTTGAACGACCAGACTTCCAGAGTGCCTTTATTACTGTGAAATTTGATTATAGGTTATTAAAATAGTTACAAATTAATGTGTGGCAACAATTTGGTTATAGATAGACTGGCTAATGCTACCTCAATATGTCATTTGCAGGAGTCTATGATCAAATTCTGTCACAACATTTTGAAACCAAAGCATAAAACCTTTTTATTCAGAATTGAAAATGTCAAACGAATTTGAACGCTTTATCCTTAATTAATATCCAATATTCAATAAAAATTTAAACAAAAAGATATTATTCGCATAATACGCTCAAAACTTCAACTATTTTGAACCGAATTATACGGTTGAAATTTCTTACACTTTGAGTTGATTTTCTAAAGTCCACCAGAGCCATCTTTTTGTATTTGCACAGCTTGATTGTGAACAAAAAAAAATTCACACCGTCGATACAAGGAAAATAATTCGAGGCGCGGTTATAATGAATTTTCAGTATAACAAGATAGGGTTAAAGCCCTTCAGGCGAATTGCTATGCTATTTATTTAAATCGAATTGAAGAAGATATTGGTAATAACCCAAATCTATTTTGGAAACATGTCAATTATTCACGTAATTTCAGCACTTATTCTGGGTCTATGTTTCTTGGCAATCAGTTAAGGGATAATGGTTTTGGCATACCTTATTACACCAGCTACATATGCTGATGAGATTATTGAGTTGCCCCGAGTTTCAGCCTGATATGACAGTGGAATTTCTTCAAATCAGTGTGTAATTTGTCTGATGGCATTAGAGGTATAAAGACATCTTATTATATTTGACCCAATGATATTACGTCTGCTTTTTAAAAAAAGTTATATACCCTTTAAGCAAACCCTTACACTCTTTATTTCAAGTTTCCTTAAAATCGAGTTCATTTTTTAGTTACTGGGAAACAAACCCACTGAGTTTTAAATCTGACAATAGGTGGGATATGTGTAATTATAGAGGGATCTCTGTGCAATCGGTTGTTCCTTAATTTTGATAAATTAATTTCTGACCAGCTTATCTGGAAATGTAAAGATATCATCATGGAAGAACAGCATGGTTTTGTTGAGGGTAGGTCCACGGCGACTAACCTGCTTGCTTATGAACAGTATTTGTTGAGAGCCTTCGAGGGGAAGTTAAGGGTAGACAGTGTCTATAGGGATTTCTCGAAGGCGTTTAACAAAATAAATCACGAATTGCTTTTGCATAAGCCACTGACTTTGGGTTTTGGTTTTTCGGTTCTGAAACAGATATCTGTCTTCTTGTCTGGTCGTAACCAATACGTACATATAAACATTCAGGAGTGCCACTGGTTCTCATTATAGATATCGGTAATGCCATAGTTCATTCCAACTTCCTAATGTTTGCAGATGATTTCTTTCAAGCTCTTTAAGATTATACAAAATCTGAAACAGATATTTTAGGTCTGCAAAGTGGTCGGTGAGGAACGGTTGGAAACTCAAGGAGAAGAAGAGTTTTCTATTATTTTAGTCGCATAAATAATGAGAAATTAAATATATTATCGTAGTACTACGGATAAAATTAAAATCACGATGTATGGTTGATAAAAAGAAATGCCACAAATAATCAATATCCTACCGACACGTTCCGCCCGAAAATAAGTACAAATATCAGTTCCAATTATATATAAGTACGTCAACACAGGGTGTCTGGGAAAGATGTTAGCGGACCCACTGACGAATCCAACCGCTGGCATCGTGCACGAAACACCGCTGGAAAATTTTCGGTCAACTTCTGAGATTGTATATCGTGGTTACGAATACAACAATATATATATATATATATATATATATATATATATATATATATATATATATATATATATATATATATATTGCTTTTTCTGCGAATGGGACTGTCGAGCACGATCGGATCACTATAGAAAGAAAATTTGGCCACCGAGAGAGTCTTTTCAGCTAGGAAAGAAAAATGTAACCAGTGCGCCATTAGTTCCGCCACTTCATTTAAAATTTTGTGAAGACCATGAATAAGGAAGGCCGTGCTTTTAGTTATTTACAAGCAAACTTCCATAGAATCACTGACGCTAAAATTAAAGAGGGAATATTTAAGAGTCCCCAGGTTAGGAAACTTTTCGGAGATGCGCAATTCGATTCCATACTTGCAGGCAAGGAAAAAGACGCATTGAATGTCTTTAAAATGGTTGCAACAATTTTTTTAGGAAACATAAAAGCAGAAAACTATAAAAACCTGGTTGTCTAATTTCTTTCATGTTACCAAAACCTAGAGTGTAATATGTCCTTGAAAATTAATTTCTTGGATTCTCATCTCGAATACTTTCCGGAAAATTGTGGTACTGTAAGTGACGAGCACGGTGAGAGGTATTTCGAACATGAAAAGAAGGTATCAGAGAAAATGGAACTGTGAGATTTTAGCCGCCTATTGCTGCACTATTACGAGAGATAACCCAGAGGCTTCTTTTAAAAGGCAAGCTTGGGTGAAGTTGAATCTAAAAAAAATGAGTTTATTCAGGAAACAAAAAAAAGTTGAAATTTGTTCCCCAGTGATATCTATCATCAAAACAACATCAACGCTTATAAAAATGATTTAAGAATTCTGTTTTCGCATTTAAAGAACCGCTTATGTTTATAAAAATATATTAATTCAACCTTGATCCTTCCTTTCGTTAAATTATACACTTAATAGCGGCTGATTATTAGTTAAACTGTTACGTAAATTGATTTTTCAAACGTTAATATTACATCCGCTTGAGTGACAGTGCTAACAATACAATGGAGAACATAGTGCTAAATAGTGTATCAGAAAGTAACATAAATGTGCAAAATATTAAAGATCTTATTAAAAATATAGCTATGAGTCATTCGCAAGAAATAAGCAAGGAACCAAAATTTGTTTTAACGGATAAACGTGAATTTGATGTTGTCAAAACCGCACAGACAGTGATGTCGTTAGATCAGTTTAAAAGTTTTGATCATGCAACAGTGAAAGAAGAAATAAAAATCCTGGAGGACTCTCTAAAAGGTATAATGGAATCGAATATTTTAGTTAAAGACAAGGGCATAAAAAAATTAGTGCCATTGCCTTACGAAGTTCTAAGTTTAATTTTCATTTGTACCAATGAAAAATTTCGTCAACATTATTTCCATGAACTTGTAGAGTATTATTATTATGAATTGAATGAAAACATGAAAAAATGTTCACTCTCGAAAATATTAGAAAAGGGAGATTTTGATCAACAAGTTAAAATTCTCTTACCAATTATAAAGTTTGAAGCAGCTCTACGATATTTTCAAAGTAAGGATCCTAAGAAGCAAACATTACTTACCGAAATCATATCCAATATAACATCATTTCTGAAATATCCAAGACTTAATCCAGAAGATGTTTTTGTGGTGGTCAGTAATAAACTGAATTCGAAAAGTTACGAAATTCTTGCCTACGAGCTGATACCTTTGGATGAACGCAATGGTCATCTTGGAGATTATTTTAAGTTAAAAATTAATGTAGCATATGGAAGCAGAAAAGAAACCTTAAATTTGTTTGCTAAGTTTTTAACACCAAAGTTGGAAATAATGAAAGAAATATTAAAAGAAGGACCATCTAAAAAGGAAGAATTTTTTTACATGACTTACTTACCCTTACTTCAAGAACATGGACTACAATCTTTGCTGGATTTTGCTCCTAAGTGCTACTTTTCAAGATTAAACGATGTTTTGATACTCGACGATATGATTTCATTAGGTTTTACGGCACTGACTCCAAATATTAAGTTGGAATACGACGCGTTGTTGTTCATCGTAAAGAAAATTGCAAGATTTCATGCTTGCAGTATGATTCTTGAAGAAATATTGAGTCAAAAAGCTCAAAAAACGGTCACTTTGCTTGATAATTATGAAAATTATCTTAAAGAAGTTTTATTTATTCACTCTAATATTGTCTTGAACGATACTTTTGACAGGACGGTAAAGTTAATCCATTATTTAGTAGAACAATTTCCTGAATATACTAAAATTATTGCTACAAATGAACTTGAAGAACAGGTTAACTCAGGATGGAACATCCTTTTTGAGCGAGTT
This sequence comes from Diaprepes abbreviatus, assembly GCA_034092305.1. Lineage (NCBI taxonomy): Eukaryota > Metazoa > Arthropoda > Insecta > Coleoptera > Curculionidae > Diaprepes > Diaprepes abbreviatus. The sequence continues at coordinate 610,033 of JASJET010000037.1, read as the reverse complement.
AAAAAATCAGAAAAATTTAAAAATACAATTTGCCATGGTGACGCTTATGTTAGTAATATGTTATTTAAGTTTGACATTAATGGCAAATGTCAAGATGTAACTCTCTTGGATTTTCAGATTTTAAGGTACTGCCCTCCTGTTCATGATTTATTGTTCTTTATATATCAAAATTCATTTAAAGATACAAGAGATCAACATTACAGAGATTTAGTTGACACTTATTATCTAGAACTATCAAAACACTTTGAAAATTTTAATTTTGATCTTTCCAAGACTTACTCAAAGGAAGAGTTTGAAGAAAGTTTGATATACATGAAACCACAAGCAATATTTCATTCAATTTTCTATTCTCAAACAAATATGATCGATCCTGATTTGAGGGAAGAAATTTTTCAAAATGAAGAACTGGCGAATAAATACTTTCACGAAGACAATGTGGCTCTAATTGATTTAGGATTAGAAAGTGACTCTTACAGAAAAGCTATGGGTGAACTTGTACAAGATTTTGTAGATTTATATAAAAATGGTAATTTGTAAAATATGTTATAGCTATTAGAATGTATAATAAATATTTTAAACTTTATCCAAATGTTTAAATTTATTTTGATGAATTGAAAATCATTATGAGGAAATCATGAACAACACAGTCGCAGAATAAGATGGCATTATATTCGCTTGATTCAAACGACCTTGTGATCCCCCCAACCAAATCCAAGATGTCCAGTACAGTACCGTGCTCCCCCCTCCCCTCCGACGGAAGTTAAATTGACACTGGCTAAAACAGACATTGTTCTCAAAAAAAGCTCACCAGTCCTAATGTCATACATCTTTCAATTATCTTGGATATCGGCGACAATAAATTCATTGGCCTATAGTTCGATATAATACTTCTGTCTCCCTGTTTAAATACTGAAATAATCGTATATCGGGAAAAATATTCTCCCGAAAGTACCCATTAACCAGCCTAGACAGACAAAAATATCTGTTAGATTTGTTTCTGTAAACATAAAATGAACACCGGAAACAACTTCCACAAACCCTCCCAGCGGATTAGCCTGATGATTTAGATCGTGTCAAATTGTAATTATTATTCGACGTTTCATCTACGATTGCACGAGGCATCTTCAGGGATTTTTTCTCCATGAGATTAGAACACTGAATGTTCTAATCTCGTGGAGTAAAAGTCCCTGAAGATGCCTCGTTCAATAAATAGTAATTCCAATTTGACAAGGTCTAAACCCAAGGGCCATGATTTTCAACTTGACCAAAACCTTGAGAGCTTTTGTTCTTTATTTTAATGGATTGTTGGGAAGGTAAAAAAATTAATTATAGTGATTAGTTCCTTGAAATATTAATAGTACAGTCACTGAAGGTAAAAATAGGCTATTACATACCTTAGAATTCTTTGAACCCCAATCGATTTTCATGAAAATTTAGGATCAAGTATATTTTACCCTTAACTTCAAAAGTCACATTGCTCGACTTGCGGTTTTTGCATTTTAGGAGCGAAATCCACCCCTTCTACAAAAAATTGAAAAAAATGCAAATATAAGCATTCTATCGGTAGAAATCTTATTTAGTACAGTAGAATAAATATTTTTTAACATTTTAAAGCATGATTTATGATTTCCATCAATTTTTCAACGCTTAGAAACCATCCCTTATGTTGAAAATCATGAAAAATTGCATTTATAAATTAAAATCGTTTTTACTGAACATAAAAAATTTATTGTGAAATTTCAACACTTAAAAACTACCCCTTTTCGTGAAATTAATTAAAAAAAATATTTTTTAGCAGATTTGGCAGCTTCAATTAATTAAAATATTTTTCACTGCTTATGAAATATTTTATTTATTCATTTCAACTTCTCAACCCCTCAACGGAAGTATATACAGGGTGATTCAAAAATCGATCACGAAACTTAAGGGGGTGATTCTACTTGACAAAATAAGGGTAGAGCTTCATATAATTTTTTTTCAAAATGTCATTCGTTTTCGAGTTACAAGCCGTCCAAGTTCAAGTTTTTATTTTTTGTTTTTTGAATTACTCGCTTACAGGAAAACCGATTTGACTAATATTTGAAAGATAGGCTAAGTCTTCTGCGCTTCATCATTTTAGTAACAATTCACATTGATTGTTTGCCGCTAGAGGGCACTTTACCTACATTGAAAATTGTTTTTTTGTCATAATTTTTTAGTGTTGACAGCTACAGTAGTTTTTGGCATAATTTCTGAAAGACTGATGCCAGGCCTTTAAAAAAGGTGCTCTTTATTTACATCGCTAAACCCAACGGTTTAGACGTAAATCACCCTTAAAAATTAAGTAGTAAATTTACTTTTCTCATTTCAGTACCACCAGCTACCAGGTAAATAGCTATCATAGTATACTAGAGCTGTCAGTTTAACATCAAATAAATTCGCTTTTTAAACTATTTAATTTATAATCTTAAAATAACTAATAATGGCTAATCACCAATATTCAAATATCGAATATTGTGATATCCATTTTTGTTATGGAAAAGCAAATGGTAATGCAGAGTTGGCAAGAAGATATTATATGGAGAGTTATCCGGAAAGAAATATCCCTCATGCTCAAACATTTTCCAGTGTGCACAGGAGGCTTGCGGAATGTGGTTCCCTTAAAAGTTATAATGGAAATAGGGGAAGACCTAGAACTGCTAGAAACGTGCAACAAGAAGAAAGAGTGCTTGAAATTATTGAAGATAATCCAGGTATTAGTACTAGAAAAATTGGGAATGAAGTGCGGCTCTGTCAGGCTAGTTCATGGAGGATACTAAGAGAAGAACAACTCTACCCGTTTCATTCAAAAAAGGTGCAGGCTCTTTATGACGATGATCGGCCGAGACGGTTGGAAATGTGCAATCAGATCCTAGCTAAGTATGAACACGATAATCGATTAATTGGCGTCATATTATTCACTGACGAAGCTGGTTTCACTCGTGATGGCATAACAAATCTACACAACATCCACACATATGCTTACGAGAACCCAAACAATGTGGAAGAAACGAAACATCAGCGTAGATTTTCACTAAATGTGTGGGCAGGGATTATAGGTTATTGGTCCTCATTTCTTTGATGGCCCATTAACTGGTGACGTATACTTAGATTTTATCCAAAATCGTCTCCCATTGTATCTGGAAGATGTGCCATTGGAAGTAAGGGCCAACATGTGGATCCTCCAAGACGGAGCTCCGCCCCACTTTAGTATACGTGTCCGACAGTATTTGAATGCAACGTATCCTGAGCGATGGATAGGACGAAGTGGACCATTGGCATGGGCAGCGAGGTCACCAGACCTTAATCCTATGGATTTTTTCTTTTGGGGTCATTTGAAACAATTGGTGTACGATATTCCAGTAATCAATGTCGAGGATCTTCGCTTCAGGATAATCGAAAAGTGCCAAATTATTAAAGAAACACCAGGAATTTTTCATCGAGTTAGGCGACATTTTTTGAAGAGTGTTAGGAAATGTATGGAAGAAAATGGGGGACATTTTGAGAATCTTTTTTAGTTTGTTTAGTACTGTTTCATTAATTTTTATCAATTAAATTTATATCGCAATAATCCATAATATGAATATTTACTGATTAGCCATTATTAGTTATTTTAAGATTATAAATTAAATAGTTTAAAAAGCGAATTTATTTGATGTTAAACTGACAGCTCTAGTATACTTTGATAGCTATTTACCTGGTAGCTGGTGGTAATGAAATGAGAAAAGTAAATTTACTACTTAATTTTTAAGGGTGATTTACGTCTAAACCGTTGGGTTTAGCGATGTAAATAAAGAGCACCTTTTTTAAAGGCCTGGCATCAGTCTTTCAGAAATTATGCCAAAAACTACTGTAGCTGTCAATACTAAAAAATTATGAGAAAAAAACAATTTTCAATGTAGGTAAAGTGCCCTCTAGCGGCAAACAATCAATGTAAATTGTTACTAAAATGATGAAGCGCAGAAGACTTAGCCTATCTTTCAAATATTAGTCAAATCGGTTTTCCTGTAAGCGAGTAATTCAAAAAACAAAAAATAAAAACTTGAACTTGGACGGCTTGTAACTCGAAAACGAATGACATTTTGAAAAAAAATTATATGAAGCTCTACCCTTAGTTTGTCAAGTAGAATCACCCCCTTAAGTTTCGTGATCGATTTTTGAATCACCCTGTATATATATATATATATATATATATATATATATATATATATATATATATATATATATATATATATATATATATATATATATATATATATATATATATATATATATATATATATATATATATATATATATATATATATATATATATATGTATGTTGTTGCGTAGTGTTTCACGGATGGGAACATGTGATTCAGTATTAATCCGGGAATACATCCGTTCGTTGGTTTGGTTTCCTGTAGAAATTTGCAGACGTTTCGCCAAAATCCCACTTGGCATCTTCTGTGCTTGGTGGTTGTAGTTCAACTGAAAGAAAAGTCAGCGTGCAGCGTGCTTTATACGCGGTCGCAGATAGTAGCGGTTGGTTGGCGTTGGCGTTGGCTCCGCCTCCCTCTCGAGCGCCACCGTTGGTGTCAGTTTAAGCGTGGCACGCGTGTCGGTACCATGGTCCCGCTTGAAGAGAGTTTTCCAAGTAGAAGGCAGATTCAGTGCATCGTCTGTCTTGTTCAGAGTGCCGTTCTTTCCAATTTCGATGGATTCACGAATCAATCTTGCCTTGTATTGTCCTATATTAGCGATTTGCTGGCCGGTGTCAAAATCAATTTTGTGTCCTGTCTCGTGCTGGTGTCGAAAAAGCGCCGATGTTGTCTGTTTGTTTCTTATACCGAGCTTATGTTTTTCTAGTCTAGCTGATATTCTTCTGTTGGTCTGGCCTATGTATGTTTTGTTGCAGGTGCCACATGAGACTTTATGTACGCCTTGATTTTCTAGACTGATTTTGTCTTTTGAATTTCTTAAAGAAGAGCCTATTGTTTTATGTGGTTTGTAGGCTGTAGATATGTTGTGTTTCCGGAGTAATCTGCCGATTCTGTCTGTTGTGCCTTTTATGTAAGGAAGTATAGTGATTTGTCTAGCCTCGGCAGGTGGTCTTGTTTCTTGCGTTGGTTTTTGTTGCAATTTTATTGCCTTATTTATTATTGGTGTCTTGTAGCTGTTTTGTTGGAGGGCCCTTTTTATGTGTGACAGTTCCTTTTCTTTTCCTTGGTCATCAGTTAGGCGGAGGGATCTTGACATTAGGGTATTGGCTATGCCCTGTATTTGTGAGGGGTGATGGTGAGAATCAGCATTCAGGTATCTGTCCGGGTGTGTTGGTTTTCGATATACTGTGTGTCGTAGATCTCCATTCATTGTTTTGGTTATGAGGACGTCTAGAAACGGAAGCTGATTATTTTCCTCTAGTTCCAGAGTAAACTGTATCTTTGCGTGTATAGAATTGAGGAACTCATGGAAGCAGTTGAGCTGTTGTTTGCCATGAGGCCTCAAAGAGATGATTTCCCAAGGCTCAAAGAGAAGATTTCCCAACTCATATCATGGATCTCACCAGACACTGTCTTAAAAACGCATATGTTCTGTTTGATGGTCAGATATACAGACAGAGAGACGGCGCTGCCATGGGCTCTTCACTATCTCTAGCCGTGGCAAATCTTTTCATGACCTATTTCGAAACGAAAGCTCTTGATAAATTCCACCTCAAACCCAAACTTTGGTGTCGCTACGTTGATGACGTATTTGTAATATGGCCTCATGGCAAACAACAGCTCAACTGCTTCCATGAGTTCCTCAATTCTATACACGCAACTGGAACTAGAGGAAAATAATCAGCTTCCGTTTCTAGACGTCCTCATAACCAAAACAATGAATGGAGATCTACGACACACAGTATATCGAAAACCAACACATCCGGACAGATACCTGAATGCTGATTCTCACCATCACCCCGCACAAATGCAGGGCGTAGCCAATACCCTAATATCAAGATCCCTCCGCCTAACTGATGACCAAGGAAAAGAAAAGGAACTGTCACACATAAAAAGGGCCCTCCAACAAAACAGCTACAAGACACCAACAATAAATAAGGCAATAAAATTGCAACAAAAACCAACGCAAGAAACAAGACCACCTGCCGAGGCTAGACAAATCACTATACTTCCTTACATAAAAGGCACAACAGACAGAATCGGCAGATTACTCCGGAAACACAACATATCTACAGCCTACAAACCACATAAAACAATAGGCTCTTCTTTAAGAAATTCAAAAGACAAAATCAGTCTAGAAAATCAAGGCGTATATAAAGTCTCATGTGGCACCTGCAACAAAACATACATAGGCCAGACCAACAGAAGAATATCAGCTGGACTAGAAGAACATAAGCTCGGTATAAGAAACAAACAGACAACATCGGCGCTTTTTCGACACCAGCACGAGACAGGACACAAAATTGATTTTGACACCGGCCAGCAAATCGCTAATATAGGACAATACAAGGCAAGATTGATTCGTGAATCCATCGAAATTGGAAAGAACGGCACTCTGAACAAGAGAGACGATGCACTGAATCTGCCTTCTACTTGGAAAACTCTCTTCAAGCGGGACCATGGTACCGACACGCGTGCCACGCTTAAACTGACACCAACGGTGGCGCTCGAGAGGGAGGCGGAGCCAACGCCAACGCCAACCAACCGCTACTATCTGCGACCGCGTATAAAGCACGCTGCACGCTGACTTTTCTTTCAGTTGATCTACAACCACCAAGCACAGAAGATGCCAAATGGGATTTTGGCGAAACGTCTGCAAATTTCTACAGGAAACCAAACCAACGAACGGATGTATTCCCGGATTAATACTGAATCATATATATATATATATATATATATATATATATATATATATATATATATATATATATATATATATATATATATATATATATATATATATATATATATATATATATATATATATATATATATATATATATATATATATATATATATATATATATATATATGTGTATATATATATATATGTGTATATATATATATATATATATATATATATATATATATATATATATATATATATATATATATATATATATATATATATATATATATATATGTATATATATATATATATATATATATATATATATATATATATATGTATATATATATATATATGTACATATATATATATATATATATATATATATATATATATATATATATATATATATAGTATACGTAATATGAAGCTGCGACAGGTTACAGATATAAAATTTCTCTGGAAAAATACGATTGCTTTTCTTACGATAACTCCGTTATTTTCGGGTTCACGCAAAAACCATTTTAAAGGTAATTTTAGTTTTAGAGTTATTATAAAACAAAAGAAATTTTTAGAGAAATTTGGAAAATTCTGTTTTTCTAAATCGTATTTTTTTTTCAGAAAAAAAAACATTCTAAACCAGCCAAAGTTTTTGAGCTCATTACTTATAATAAAGTAAAGTAAATCCTACACTAATTCCTACAAATTTCAATTTTGGTGGAAATGGCGTAGGTTTTATTTCTCACTTTTTCTTAAAAATTTGAGAGTCCCATTTTATTTTCATCATAACTCGCTTAGTTCTAATGCAATAGACTCTATTTAGAACCTATTTGAAAGGTCTTTTCAAGTACTTTGAAAAGTTCCCTATAGGTATTTTTCGAAAAATGTATCGGTTTCCCGTTATTTAACCTCAAACATTTGGATTCGAGTATTCACCAAAAAAATTGATCCCTTTAACTACCGATAAGTCGCTTTGGCTTCAACTTAGGATATTCATAAAAAAAAAACAATCCCTTTGTTTTCTTATTAGCTTCAATTTTGGTAAGAACAGTATTTTTGAAAAAACCCATAATTTTGGATTTATTAATAAAAAACAGTTTCAAAACATGCATTTTTTTCATAGAAAATCAACATTTTTAACCATTAATAATTCAAAAAATATTGATTTGTCAAAAAAACTTTATAAAATATATTTTGCTTAGAATTTGTCCCCTTATCGATCCCTGAAGTTATTGTTGTTCCACCCCCGAGAAGGTGTGGTGGATACCCCTAGGGTAAAAGTGCAAGTCGGCACTATGTCACTTTTGTTATTTGAGGCACCCTCTAATTACTCACCAATTTTCACGCAAATCGATGAGGACTCAAATTTTTCTGAGGTGAAAGCCTTCAGTGACTGTACTATAAAATTCTTATATAAAGGTACTTGAACACTGTCCATTCAGTACTGAGCGGAGTACAAATTTTATTATTTTCTTAAATTTCTTTACATTTTTCATTGAAGTTGATGTATTATTAAATTCTTTCTTAAATCCTAATTTTTTTTTGTCTTAGAATGAGATGTTGCCAAATTATAAAATTTTTAAATATTTTTTGACCGAAGTCAGTTTTTCGTCTTAATTTAATGCCCACGACTATGGTTCTTATTTTTGTCAAAATATATTCTTAACTGGAATTATTTTGTCTCATAATGGTATAATTGACAGGATGTCCAAAATTGTTGTTTAAATACTGATATTTTCAATTTTATTCTACGCCATTTTATTAAATTAAACATGTATTTAGTAGCATGTACCGATAAAGTATTTATTTATCTTTAAACTGATATCGACATATCTTCCTTGATATTTAACAGTTTTTTCAAAAATTGCTACTTAAAAATGAATTGCCAATTTTCACTTATACATTGTGACTTTTAAAGGGTGTTTTTTATAGAGGTATAGAACTTTAAGTTGGCAACACTTTTTTAACTGGCGGCCATTTTGTCAGCTGTCAAGTGATTTATATTTAGTTTGGTTTGGCATTTCAACATGAATAGACTGACGCCTGAACAACGCTTCCAAATTGTGTAAATTTATTTTGAAAATCATGGTTCTGTTCGAAATACGTATCGCGCACTACGTCCATTTTACGGTCAACATAATCGTCCATCAGAGCAATTAATTCGATTAACTATGGAACGTTTTCGCACCACGTTTACTCTAAATGATAATACGCATCCACAGAGACGTCGTACAGTGCGTACAGAAGAAGTCATTGCTGCTGTAGAGCGTAGCATAGAGGAAGACCCGAACCAGTCTATCCGCCATCGTGCACAGGAATTGGATATGTGCCCATTCACTTTATGGAAGATTTTGCGGAAAGATCTTAGTTTGCGTGCTTACAAAATCCAACTCGTGCAAGAATTGAAGCCACAGGATCACCTAGCAAGGCGTAGATTCGGTTAATGGGCCCAAAACAAGATTGCCGTTGATCTCGATTTTCATAAGCGAATTTTGTTTAGCGATGAAGCTCACTTTTGTTTGAATGGATACGTCAAAACTGCCGTATTTGGAGTGATGATAATCCTCAAGTGTATGTTGAGACACCGTTACATCCAGAAAAACTGACTGTTTGGTGTGCTTTATGGGCTGGTGGAATCATTGGTCCGTAATTCTTTAAAAACGATGCTGATCAAAACGTTACAGTCAATGGTGACCGCTATAGAGCCATGATTACTGATTTTTTCGTTCATCAATTGAACAACCATGATGTGCAGGAGCTGTGGTTTCAACAAGACGGCGCAACATGTCACACAGCTCGTGCCACAATTGATTTATTGAAGGAAACGTTTGCTAACCGCATAGTTTCACGTTTCGGACCCGTGAATTGGCCTCTAAGATCGTGCGACTTAACGCCGCTAGACTATTTTCTGTGGGGATATGAGAAGTCGCGAGTCTACGCCGATAAACCCGAATCGATTGATCACTTGGAGGACAACATTCGCCGCGTTATTACCGATATACGGCCACAAATGTTGAAAAAAGTCATCGAAAATTGGACCTCCAGATTAGATTACGTCCGAGCCAGCCGTGGCGGTCATATGCCAGAAGTCATATTTAAATTATAATGCCAGAAGGTTATCTTTCGAATAAAGTAAATTTCATGTCAATTTAAAAAATTTATCTTTGTTTTATTCCATTTAAAAGTTCTATACCTCTATAAAAAACACCCTTTACAAGAATAGAAATCAATTATGATTTTTACTATATACTGTAAACCCAGCAGATGCTTCGCTTCTTTTGTAGATTTTCCAATAAAAAAAAAATAGTTTTATTGTATGTTAAATATTTTGACATTTCACGATAATTCAAAACATGGTGTATCATTTACAAATGGCGTAAAACGACATTGAAAATATCAATATTTAAATAACAATTTTGCAAACCAAATAAAAAAAAAATTATATTGAATTTTTACAAATAGAAAACCATGGTGTTCGCCAAAAAATATTAAATAATTTGGCAACATCGCATTTAAAGGCAAACAAATTATAGAGTTGGAGAGAAAATTCAATGCTACTCAAATTTCGGTAAAAAAAAATGTAAATTGTCTAATTATAAAAAAAATTATGAGTCACGCTTTTTAGGACACACTGTAGACGCTTAACTTAACTACTTCTAAAATGAACACAATTAATTCCATACATCTTTCAACTATAAAATTTTTGATCGATTTCACGATATAGCTGCCATCGAATAGCGGAATACTAAATGTACACCCTGTATATAACAATTCAGAGTCAACTTGACTATGAACAGATGAAAATCAAATGTATTATTTAATTTGCAGGTAAAAACTATCAATGTAAATTCTTACTATTAGTTGTTAGTTTTTGAAAGTATGAACCAAGCAATAAAGACTTGCCTCTATTTAAATCCCTTTATTTCCATCTATTTTTAGGTTATTAAACATGTTCACAAATATATTTGTTCCATAATTTTGATAACATCAAAAACTGTGAAAGAGTTATGTTTTTATCCAACTATATGCTTTACGAAACTATAATATTAGGTAGACAATTTAGTATTTAGAGAAATTTGCTAACTTTACACAATTATAAGTTTGCTTGGGAACTGGTAATAATAATGGAGGAAAAACTTAGCGTCAAATATTTTAATGTCATAGTCAAAGCCTGCTTGATAAAAATGGAGTATTAAACCAACAGTAAATTAAGCAATTACGGTCAAAGCCTACTTCACAATAATGATAAATGTTTGGGCCAGATTCACTAAAAAGGTTTCAAACCTAAACCCGATCTAGTTGCATGAAAAATATATCTTCTTGTCGGCCACTATTGTTTTCGTTATATTATCAGAATTAGGATGTTGACTGCTTCAAATAAAGATATAATTTGGCCGCGAAACGGTAGTTTCCACAATAGAAATCCTAAAACCACAATATTTTTCTTTATTTTTTAAGGCATTTTATTTTATTTAATAATAAAAATTTTATTAAATCTCCTTCAAGTCACGTGACAACGAATACCAATCAAAGTGAATGATGTGACTCCATACTAACGTCATCGCTGGCACTTAGTCCTGATACGGTTATTCTTTTGAGTCATTATTACTTTCTATCACTTGAAGTAATCATGATCACTTCGACCCAAATGACAAGTAAATACATATTCAAAAGAACATGAAGTTATCAGTTTCACTTGATCACTTGATAATTATTCTAAAGAATACAGCCAACGTCATCGCTGTCACGAACTTGACATATATTTTTTTTTGTTTTGTCACATTCGTGATCGCTGTCAAGGGCTACGTTGCCTAGTTCATATTTTATAGTTATTTTCATGTAATTTCTTTGAAATGTGCTTACTACTCCCTTTGAAGATGATTTTAGGAAGTTTTTCCATGATGGAAAGTAGATTTATTAAGGCAAATAGTTCGAATTTGCCGAGGATGGATTGTTTTATGGTGGCTAATTTCTTCGCAACAAACAGCAACTTTTGATCTATTGAACTTGGAAATGTGAAGACTTCCATGTAAGTAATTTAGCAAGGCCGCACTTATAATGAATACATAATAGTAATCATAGATATTTATAAGCTCAAAACTAAAATTAAACAAGCAGGGCCGGGTTAGCTAAAGCCACATTTTCTTATTATTTTACTAACGTGGAACGACAATAAATAATTTTGCTGGTGTTTTAATTGTAGTACTTGTATACTGAGGTACAGCACAACATTTAAAATAACTTAGAACTCATCTTATATCACAAAAATTACGAAAAAAATTTATATATCCTTGTCAGTTTACCAGTGTGACGTCACATCGGCCAAGTGACAAGTATTGGCGTTTTGGCGGAAAATCTTAAGCGTAATCTAAAATTTATGATTTTTAAAGTCGTAGTTGTATTAAAAAAAATTAAATATTTTCGGCTACATTAGGTACTTATGCATGGTTTTAAACACCTTCCGAAAAATAGTCAACATCCCAATTTATATTACCTATATCAACAAATAAACGCTTATATAGGTACATTAAAGATAAGAACCTAACCATAAAGCCTTAAAATATGTAAGAGAAATAGTTCTATCCCGAAAATAAATAAATTTTTCCAATTTTGCCGGTTCAGTAATAAAAGAAAATGATTTTTTATGCTTGTTCTTTTAGGGTTTAAAAATTGCTTGACTTATTGTTAATTTTGTCAATTTAAATACTATGCTGTTAATTTGGAATGGTTTTACGGTTAAACCATGTTAGTAAATTGGGGAGTTTGATTTTATAGTAAAATATTCACATCGAATTATTAAAAATGCAGCCTACATCACTACTGACAACCCCTTCATGTCTATATGGTTTAATTGAATTCGGTCGTTCCGAAGATTAACTCGGATAGACAGACAAACAGACACTTCAATTAATTATATAATAGAATGATGAAATTTTTGATTTTCTTAAAATATTTTAAATATGCCTGAAAAGATTTCAAGCCGATATTCAATGTGCTTCTCAAGACAGAGCATGAGACAAGTCGCCTCGCACATGTCCGTGAGGCATGCGCTTGAGGAATCCAGCTGTATATTAATCCTTACCACTGTCGCTTTCTCACTATATCTTAGTGTTCAGTTCAGGATTGCAGTATAGTGCTGGAATCGCTTAATTATCGGTCTGTTATAATTATTGTTTAATTATGTGTACGAAACATCATTTTTCAAGTTTTGTACACTATAAATAAAAAAATAATTATTTTATCGCGCTCCAATTTTTTATACATCTATATACTAACAATTGCCAGAGTAACACAAAAAACAAATGTACAAAGCCCGAAATTTCCTGTAAACTGTTATTTTTTCTCAAGATATTGTAGGTTGAATTTCAAGATCGTCAAAATGTACAAAATCTTAACATCTCCGTTTCGACACCCTTCAGAAAAATAGCAATATCTCCGCCCTTTTGTTTTCAAAATAATTTTAAAAATATCGAAATCTATAAAATCATTCTTGTATTGACCCTGCTTATAACTTAAAGTACTTCCCATTCTGTGGAAGATTTACGTCACAAATATCGTCCACGGACTGGAATATAATCCTGGAAAATAAAGTTAAATAAACAGTAAAATCTTTTATTTTTATTTAAAAAATGTTAAAAACATGTTAAAAGCATTACAGAGTTTAAATTAAGAACTAACAAGATAAAAATTTACAAAAATTCTGATATATAATACCTAAATAAATAAGGCTGTTCGCTTACAATGAAGAAATAATTTTTTTTAATATAAAAAAACCTACTCCAAATAACTAACAAGTTGGAAATAACAAAGAATATTAAGAATTGTTGTAAAACTAAATAACATCACCAACTGCCATATTTAAATTTGTAAACTTGTTTTAATAATTTTATCTGAGGTAGGTGCAATTAATTTATATTAATCGAATCACATTTGTGACTTAAAGCGCCCTGATGTTAGTAGGCTAAAACATACTTTAACAATTTAGAAAATGTTAGTTCAAACAGATAGAGTACAGATCTTCAACTAGTTCTTTCATATATGACGTTAAATCTTCAGAAAAAGTTAAAAAGAGTTTTATGAATTCCTTTCTATTGTCAAACAAATAATATCTTAATTTCTCTTTATTGAAAAATATGTCCCGATTTTCTGGAGGTAATGCAATGATTTGGGCATAAGTAATTGCAGCTATAATAGCAATTGGTTTCATATATTTTACACACTCTGTAAATTGTTCAGGAGTGTAAAAGATGTTTATGTCGAAACCAAATTCAGACAAAATTTCTTTTAATTCTTGATAATATTCCTCCAAAAGTGTATCCAAGTATTTATCTCTAACCTCTTTATTTGTATTAAAATAGACAAGCATTAGTATATCCTGACTAACTGGAGCATATCTTATGGCTTGATAATCTATGAGGAAACAATCTTCAACTATATTATTCTGATTATATTTTACCATTAAGTTGCTAGCGTACATATCACCATGACTAATAACATTTCTAAACTGTTTCGCTGGAAAATTTAATCGATCCAAAAACACATCGTATAAGGAATTTACCCTCTTATGAAATTCTTCTAGAGAAATCTGCTTTGGAATATCTTCGAAACTGTCAATCAGTTGATCAAGACCTGGCCTAGCATCAACCACATTCAATGGAGTTTTAGGTAATCCTTCTCGGGCAGCAAAAATCCAGTCTTCCATAAATTCTCCATAAATATTACCCAATCTTACTTTTGTATTCTTGCTTTGAGACAAGCGTTCTTCGAATATAAGGGTACAAGCGTGAAGCCTCGCTGCTTTAAGAAATGCTACTTTTAAAAAATCATAGCCAATCTTTACATCTGGTTTGGATGGTTTGAAGCTTAATCTAGCTAGATCTTCCAGAATCAGAACATCATTTAGTCTGTCAAAATAACAATTGGGAGCAAAATTAATCAAAGTTTCGAGACCGTTTTGCCTAAATAAGGGTATTAAAGTTCTAAAGAAAAATTGTTCCTTTTCTGATGCTCCAGACTGTACAATGGCCTTTAAATCTGAATTATCTAATTGTAAATTCTTCACAAACATACTGAATTCTTCACTTTTGTCCGATAGATTTACGTTAGATTTTAATATAAAGTATTGCCCAAGATGTCCGTTTCTTTCATCCAGAGGAATCAGCTGATAATTTATAAGTTGAAAATCTGTACTCCCAACTTTTTTAGATATTGCTTCCATACAGTCCTCATACCCTATTTGACGATATTTCAGAGAATATGAAATATTTTTTAATAATTCTTCTAAATTACGGTTTTCTTCTACAGATTTTTCCTTTTGATTTAGATGTATTGCTGTTTCAAATTTGACTAATGGAAGAAATATTTTGACATGCTTCTCGAAAACATTTACGTCAAAGTTTAGCGCTGTGATGTTATCTAGTCGTTTTACAAATGTTTCATAATATAGACTCAGTAGCGTTTTCAAATGATTTTGCCTAAAGTTTTCATCACTTAAAGCAAAAATATATATTAAGGCATCATATACTGGTGACCTCAACACTTTAAGTCCTAAATCCAAAAAGACACATTCATCTGATGTTGTGATAAATACGTTATTGGCAGAACTGCTTCCTATGCTTTTAACTAGAAGACCATTAGCTAAAAGTTCATCAACATCCTTTTGAAGACTTAACATTGAATCATTTATATAAACTTTATCTAAGTGTTTGAAAAACTCCAATGAAACTACGGTATCAGCAACATTTTTTACATCATACTCAGTGTGAATGGGTTTTTGTTTTTTCTTGGACAAATTTTCCGCTTGATATTTAGCAAGACTTTTTAGAATGATATTAAGATTTTTCCAATTGTTTCTTAAGGGATATAAAATACCTCTTTTTTGAAATCCCAAGTAAACATCATTATGATTATCTTCAAGTGTAAACACACTTTCTAAAACATTTGAGTATTCCAGTTTCTTCTCGCTGATATCTTCTTTATCAAATATTTTTACCATAAGATGTTCCTTAACAAAATCTTCCTTTTCTGAAGCAACACTTAGGCACAATATATTTTTGTTTAGACTACATTCTCTTACCAACCACTTTAAATTTTGTTTTGTATCTATATGTAAATTATCACTAAAAAATCTTGTTAATGTTTCTTTACTGAATGTGTTTATAAATGCCATAATTGTGCGAACTACACTTAAATAGAAAATAACATTCTATTTAAACCTATTTATATATTACAGTAACCGTGCCGCAGAGATGACGTTGACTTATCTCAATGATAAGAATGTTCGTTCAAAATTAGTCTCGTCTAGATGCTAATTATTTTTGTTTAATGAAAACTTGGATAAGAATAAAAAAATAACGAATTTACGAGTCCTTCATATTTAATATTTATCAATAAACATCGATGCCAATCCGCTCTGGTCCGTTTATAAAAAACAAAAAAATTGTAATTGTAAGTTTATTTATAACTTTGAGATTGGCCATACCGTTCTTTTAGAGTGAGAACTTGTCATAGTTCAAATTTCAGTTTAAGTCATACTCATGTTATAGTCAAACACAATATCCTCTTCTTGCATACATAACTCGAATAAAAGCATGCCTTTTGTTGATTTCTTGCATTTTTGATTTTACTACAAAACCCCGTAGTTCTGCTTCCTTGTCAATTTGTTTGTCAGCTATATTATTTTACCTTCCTGAATTTTGGCTACATTCTTACACTAAAAAGTTTTCTGTTGCATTTGATTATCACTATTTGACCCATATTTATGTTGCTTTGCTTGGCATTCACTAGACTGTAGGTGGTTCTATTTATTTCTATTGCTGTTGAACTTACTGTTACCTTTTTCCAGATAAATCTCAGTTTTCTTGCCTACAATTCGAGTGCAATTCTTATTTTCATCCTTTCGTAAGGCAGATTTCTTGAAATACCTTTGATAAGTTCAGTAGATTTTGCTTTCTTTACAGTATTGTTTTCTTTTTAGTAACGTTTTCTGTCACTGTCGAATTTGACAGAAGCTGCCTTTGAAGGTATTGTTATTAGCATTATCGCATTTTGAGCTATTTTGATCTTATTATTTTAATGTGTTGTGTAGAAATCACCTTAACTCAGTTAATTTTCCTCATATTTTAGTTTAATTTTCAGCCATATCAATGCTTTTTTCTTTGTATTTATATCACCTATCAATGAGTTTCTGAAGTCGTTCTTTTCTTGGGGTATTATAAATTTCTGTTTCGTAAGTAATGTTATCGTCGGTTGGGAATACAAGGACCCCAAACTTGCAAGAATTCGATAATTTTTGAGAGAGGGAGAGGGAGAGAGGGAAATCTTTTAAATCTTGGACACGCTTCACGAAGGAGAGTTGTGTGCACATCGAAATGCTAAGGCAAATAATTGGGCGGAGTGATGATGTAAATCGGCATTGAGGTAAGTGTTGGTGTGAGTGGATTGTATGTAGACAGTGTGTGAAAGCAAACCATCCTCTTTTCTTTTCAGCAGAATATTTAGAAAGGACAGTTTTCTTTCCTGTTCTATTTCCAATTATTTGCCGTAGTGGAATCACTTGCGTCTCGATTTCAGTCCTTTACAGATTAAGAAAATTATCACAAAGAAATGGACATACTGCAAGAAGTCCTAACAAAAAGTGGTTATAAAAAGGAACATATAGACAAGGCTCTAAAAAGCAAACTTTTGGCCCCGAAAAATCGCGAAAACCAACAGAAGCTAAATAGCAGAGATGATAGCCAGCGATTGCCTAATACTTGGAAAAACCTGCTTACGAAACATCAATCAGTAATAGGTAATAAAAAAAACGGATCACAACTCGGCAACACGAGCCCAAACACTGGCAATGGGACCGAAGACACGCGGCAGGGCTCTCAACCTGATTGGCCAGAACCGTCCAGACAACGAACACGCTCCACGTATACACAAGACCGTCAGCACCCGAGTCGCAAGCGCCAATGCGCCCACAGATGCCGTAGAGTGAGCTTTGAAACTAGTGAATGAGATTTCACCAAAACGTCAGCTGCCCTACAGTCTTGAGGAGCACTCACCACACACACACATACGAGATACCCGAAAACCTTCGATTACACATCATATATATATATATATATATATATATATATATATATATATATATATATATATATATATATATATATATATATATATGACTGTTGTTGTTAAATCAACTAGGTAAGTAGTGCCTTTGAATAAATAACATTTAATACATAAATTAACAATCTTTTGTTAATTTTTGTTCCTTCTTTAACATAATACTTCAATCTGTGGAAATGGGTCCATTTATTATTTTAATTTGCCATAGAATGGGAAGTATTTTAAGTGGTATGCAGGGTCAACATAAGAATGGCTATATAGTTTTGGACGACGAAATAATCTGTATTAACAAATGAAAGAGGTTCAAAATTGTCGAAAATATGTCTTTCGTTTTTGCTAGCTACAATCTTGTTTTTAGAGCGTAAGTTCCTTATACTTTCTTATATATATTACCGAAAGCTTTAATTCAAGCTATTGCCGGTTTACTTTGGTCAATCAGTTATTACAAAAATGTCGTAAAACCGTCAAAAATGGCTATTTTTTGCAATGTTAATAATTGTTTCAAAAATAATTTTTTTAATATTATTATTGCTTTCAATTGAAGGAGCCTTCTTAATACTAAATCGAATGAGCTTTTCTAAAAGTTAATCGGTTTATTTGTGGCTGAGATCTGTTAATTTGTTTATCCTAAGGCGCTTAATATTGAACGCCATCACGTATTTGTTTATGAATATTTCAACTCACTTAAGCGCTTATTTTCTTCTTTAAGACTATATTTTAATATTGTGAGTCCAATACAATAATTAAAGTTTTAACCCGTTGTTTCTTGCTATATAAAGAGGCCGCTCCAGCTCTATTTGTTTCGAAAAAAAAGTAGGGACCCTTTTTTTTAAAGCGAAAAAGGGGTAAAAATTAATTTTTTTATTGGACCCACGTGTAATATTTAAATATATTTTAAGGAAACAATTAAACGCCTAAATGAGTTGAAATATTCATAAACAAATAGTTGATGGTATTCAACATTAACCGCCGCAAGATAAACAAATTAACATATCTCTGCAACAAATGAACCGATCAACTATTACAAAAGCTCACTCGATTCAGAAATAAGAGGGCTTCAATTTAAAGCAATACTGATATTAGAAGAGTCATTTTTGCAACAATTAATAACATTGCAAAAACAGCCCTTTTGACGGTTTTTCGGTATTTTTTCAATAACTAATTAACCAAATGAAACCGACGGCATCTTAAATTAAAGCTTTCGTTAAAACATTCAAGAAAGTATGAGCAACTTACGCCCTAAAAACAATATTGTACTTTGCAATTTTGAACCTCCGCCATTTGTTAATGCAGATTATTTGAACATTTAAAACTATATAGGCATTCTTGTACTGATCCTTCCTACAACTTAAAACCCTTCCCATCCGGTGGCAGATTTGCGTCATGAATTTCGTACACAGACTGGAGTATAATCCTGGAAAATAAATTTAAATAAAAGTAAAATCTTTTTGACGAAGTTTTTATTTAAAAAATGTTAAAAATTAGCATTACAGATTTGAAACTAAGAACGAACAAGATAGTAATTTTCTAAAACTCTCTTACATCGAAGAAATATATTTTTTATATATTAAAAACCTACTTCAAATGACTAAGAAGTTAGAAATAACAAAAAATAATAAGAATTGTTATAAAACTAAATAACAGTAGGCACAATTAATTTACATCAGTCGAATCGCATTTGTGACTTAAGGCGCCATCATGTTAACAGGCTAACAATGAGTGGAAATTTAAAACTCAATACATATTTCAACAATTTAAAAAATGTTAGTTTAAACAGATATAATACAGATCTTCAACTAGTTCTTTCATATATGACGTTAAATCTTCAGAAAAAGTTAAAAATAGTTTTATGAATTCCTTTCTATTTTCAAAAAAATAATATCTAAATTTCTCTTTATCGAAAAATAGATCCCGATTTTCCGGGGGTAATGCAAGGACTTGCGCACAAGTCAGTGCAGCTATAATAGCAATTGGTTTCATATATTTTACGCACTCTGTAAATTGTTCAGGAGTGTAAAAGATGTTGATGTCGAAACCAAATTCAGACAAAATTTCTTTTAATTCTTGATAATATTCCTCCAAAAGTGTATCCAAGTATTTATCTCTAACCTCTTTATTTGTATTACAATAAACCAGCATTAGTAAATCCTGACTACCGGGAGCATATCTTATGCCTTGATAATCTATGAGGAAACAATCTTCAACTATATTTTCCTGATTATATTTTACCAATAAGTTGCTAGCGTACATATCACCATGACAAATAACGTTTCTAAACTGTTTTGCTGGATAATTTAATCGTTCCAAAAACATATCATAAAAAGCATCTACCCTTTTGTGAAATTCTTCTAGAGAAAACTGCTTTGGAATATCTTCGAAACTGTCAATCAGTTGATCAAGACCTGGCTTAGCATCAACCACATTCACTGGAGTTTTAGGTAATCCTTCTCGAGCAGTAAAAATCCAGTCATTCATAAATTCTCCATAAATATTACCCAATCTTACTTTTGTATTCTTACTTTGAGACAAACGTTCTTCTAATATAAGGGTACAAGCGTGAAGCCTCGCTGCTTTAAGAAATGCTACTTTTAAAAAATCATAGCCAATCTTTACATCTGGTTTAGATGGTTTGAAGTTTAATCTAGCTAGATCTTCCAGAATCAGAACATCATTTAGTCTGTCAAAATAATAATTGGGAGCAAAATTAATCAAAGTTTCGAGACCGTTTTGCCTAAATAAGGGTATTAAAGTTCTAAAGAAAAATTGTTCCTTTTCTGATGCTCCAGACTGTACAATGGCATTTAAATCTGAATTATCTAATTGTAAATTCTTCACAAACATACTGAATTCTTCACTTTTGTCCGATAGATTTACATTAAATTTCAATATAAAGTATTGCCCAAGATGTCCGTTTCTTTCATCCAGAGGAATCAGTTGATAATTTATAAGTTGAAAATCTGTACTCCCAACCTTTTTAGATATTGCTTCCATACAGTCCTCATAACCTATTTGATGATATTTCAGAGAATATGAAATATTGTTTAATAATTCTTCTAAATTACGGTTTTCTTCTACAGATTTTTCCTTTTGATTTAGATGTATTGCTGTTTCAAATTTGACTAATGGAAGAAATATTTTGACATGCTTCTCGAAAACATTTACGTCAAAGTTTAGCGCTGTGATGTTATCTAGTCGTTTTACAAATGTTTCATAATATAGACTCAGTAGCGTTTTCAAATGATTTTGCCTAAAGTTTTCATCACTTAAAGCAAAAATATATATTAAGGCATCGTATACTGGTGACCTCAACACTTTATATCCTAAATCCAAAAAGACACATTCATCTGAAGTTGTGATAAATACATTATTGGCAGAACTGCTTCCTATGCTTTTAACTAGAAGATCATTAGCTAAAAGTTCATCAACATCTTTTTGAAGTCTCAACATTGTTTCATTTATATAAACTTTATCTAAGTCTTTGAAACACTCCAATGAAACTAAGGCATCAGCAACATTTTTTACATCATACTCATTATAAATGTGTTTTTCTCCTTTCTTAGACAAATTTTCCGCTTGATATTTAGCAAGACTTTTCAGAATGATATTAAGATTTTTCCAATTGTTTCTTAAGGGGTGTAAAATACCTCTTTTTTGAAATCCCAAGTAAACATCATTTTGATCATCTTCAAGGGTAAACACACTTTCTAAAATATTCGAGTATTCCAGTTTCTTCTTGCTGGTATCTTCTTTATCAAATATTTTTACCATAAGATATTCCTTAACAAAATCTTCCTTTTCTGAAGCAACACTTAGACACAATATATTTTGGTTTAAACTGCATTCTTTTACCGACCACGTTACATTTTGTTTTGTATCTATATGTAAATTATCATTAAAAAATCTTGTTAAAGTTTCTTTACTGAATGTGTTTACAAATGCCATAATTATGCGAACTACACTTAAATAGAACATAACATTCTATTTAAGCCTATTTATACACTACGGTGACCTTGTCGTAGAGATGACGTTAACTTATCTCAATGATAAGAATGTTCGTTCAAAATTAGTCTCGTCTAGATTTTTAATTATTTTTGTTTAATAAAAACTTGGAAAAGAATAAAAAAAATAACGTTTCTAGTCCCTTATATTCAATATTTGTCAATAAACATCGGAGCCAATCCGCTCTTGTCTGTTTATGATAAACAAAAAAGTTGCAATTGTAAGTTTATTTATAACTTCAAAATTGACCATATCGTTCTTTTACAGTGAGAACTTGTCACAGTTCAAGTTTTAATTTAAATTTACGACGGTTAAGTCAATTCAGTTTACCTTTTTTCATAAATTCCTTGAATAAAAGCATGCCATTTGTTGATTTATTGCATTTTTGATTTTATTATAAATCCCGTAGTTCTACTTCCTTGCCAATTTCTTTGTCAGCTAGAATTTTACTTTACTGAATTTTGGCTACATTCTTACACTATAAAGTAACAGTTTTATGTTACATTTGATTATCACTATTTGACCCATATTTATGTTGCTTTGTTTGGCATTCACTAAAATGTAGGTCGTTGTATTTATTTCTATTGTTGTTGAACTTACTGTTACGTTTTTCCAAAAAAATTCGAGTGTAATTCTTCCTTTCACCCTTTTGTACAGCAGATTTCTTGAAATTTCTTTGATCAGTTCAGTAGATTTTGCTTTTTTACAATATTGTTTTCTTCTTGGTAACGTTTTCTGTCACTATCGAATCAGAAGTTGTATTTGAAGATATTGTTGTTTGCATTATCCCATTTAAACTATTTTGATCTTGCAGTAATCGCTATAACTAAATTAATTTTCACCCATATCAATGTATTTTTCTTTGTGTTTATACTACCGATCAATGAGTTTGTTAAGTCGTCCCTTTTTTGGGATATTATAAATTTCTGTTTCGTAACTAGCGTTATCATGGTCGGTTCAGGATGCAGGGTCCTCAAACTTTCAAGAATTCGGTAATTTTTGAGAGGGAGGGAAATCTTTTAAATCTTGGTCACGCTTCAAGAAAGGAGCGTTCTGCGCGCCCACATGGAACTCGAATATAAGACCAAAGCCTTGGTATAACTTTCCTTTCTGAAACAACAAAAGCAGCTGTAAATTTTTCATCCCAATTTATTTGAACCATCATTTGGGAGTTTGGGGCGAAAAATAGTTGTTCCGGTAATTTAGTTTCGTTACCTTATTATTTACCTGTTTAGTGTTTATTTGGTTATTTTTACTGGAACAAGCCTGGTGCGACATTAGTGGTTTTGCACGTCTGAATAAAGGAATTCTTTAATCCAATCTAAGAACTATTTTTTTATTCTCATTCGTAAATTTTCATTAACTTTTAGTTTTCAATTTATGAGCACGGATATTTAACTAGTACCTATACACCACTGCACGGTTTAGCAGTGTTGCAGCCGGATTTGTACGAGACAACACAGCTAGCAGTCTCACCTTCGGAATAACAGACAAACTTAGTATTTTTACCCACAATTTTTTTTATTTCAAACTAGCAATCTACAGTACAAAAAAACTCAAAATAAAGGTGGCGCGTAAAAAGATCCTATTATTATACATTTATTATTGTCCGAACTGCAGCGGGCTCGGCACAATCCTATTATGATTATCACTTTTTCTTAATTCGCGTCTTCCTTACTGCTCTCTTTTTTCCCAACGTTTTGGAATCACAAGGCTCAAATGTATTATCTGAATTATCACTAAAGTCATTACGTTCGATCACCACGTTTAGCGTTTCGGTGGTAAACTAGGACTTTGTCGGATATACTATTCACACCACTTGCACTCTTATTACTTTTACTACTGACGTTTTCTAGTAGTATAGCGATCGGCCATAACATAGTGTGTTATAAAAGTAATACCAATTGTAAAAACCGTTTCTGATTTTTTATGCCATCAGCGTTATGACAACCTCGATATTTCTATCGGATAATCGCATTTATATGGAAGCTTTTTTATTTTCGTCGAATGAGCTGTTTCGCCAGGAAAAATATATTTTCAATTACATGCATACATCAATTAATTGGTAACAATAATTTTTGATTGACTTTTTTGCTATGGCAGTTAATAAATTAACTATTGATATTTGCGATGGCAGCTAATAAATTAGCTGTGTCTGGAAGTGTTAGGGTTTACATGGAGAGATTTCCTAACTTCCGAATACCAAACCATCAAACATTTGCCAATATTGAGCGTCATTTCCGAGAAACAGACAGCTCTGAGAAAAAATTTGAAGGTTAGGGGTCGTATTCAAAGAACTCGAACAGTTGAAGAATAGGAAATTTTGGAAAGAGTTGAAGAATAACCAAGTGTTAGTACCCGCCACTTAGAATGAATTCGATATTAAATCGATTATTTATTTCATTATACTACGGAACTTTCTGCATCATTCCAAATGAAACTGAAAGTGTTTATTCTTATGTTAAAATTGATAGCAATGTGTATCGATAAATTTCCTGAGGATATCAATAATTTGAAATATGCTAATAAAGACATTTATGAGGTTTTAAATTTAGGATATCTCAATATCCTGACCTAATGGAAAAATTTTGAAGTCAGATTCATATTCTAAGTCGAGTATTATGTAAAGAATCTGTTTTCTGTATGATTCCTACTCTTGTAGACCTGTGATTTGTAATAATAGTAGCTACTTGGATTTTTAAGGAAATATATCATGAATATTAATTAAGCACGTTTAAAGAAAATGATTGGAAAGTATTATTTTTAAACACATATATTCGCATTGCATTCTCCAGGTTTAGTATATTGAATTTTGAGTATAGATATTGTTTGTTTAGTAATTAATTTAATTAATTAACTAAAGATAACGAAGAAAAAGTATCAGTGACTTTGCAAAAGCCATGATATAAAAATATGTTAATCTTTTCAATTGCTATTTCAGAGAAAACGTGGTATTTAATTCATATCGTCTATAATAATAAAATATATAATAATTTATATTTTTCCGAATCAAAGCGCAAATTTTTATTGTGTCTAAAAATATTGATGATGTATATGGCTTTTTAAAATTGCTTAAAAGAAGGGTCTTGTATTTCTTATGCGCAAAAACCTCAAAGTTGTAATCCCAAATTAACACCCAAAATTTAAAAAGCAATGAAAGAAATTGGTACCAATCGTAGGAAATCTGTACCAATCATCTTGTATTTCGAATTTAGCAAGAAAGCAGGTCAAAATTAACCATTTTTTTAGGATACATATAATTTAGGAAGCAATTGCGAAAATAAGAACAAAATTTCGCGGAAAGATTTAACGATCTTCTTTTCCTTCTTTAACGGTCCAAATCTGCCCACTGCTAGACACAACCTGCCACAGAAATTTTCGATGGCGATGTTAGGTCGAATGTACTCAATTTCCTAGAATTCGGTTTATATCATTGGTCCCTCTGGATAGAGGGCGACCTCCACTGTGAGAAGTTTCTGATTTACGTTGCCATTCTAATAAACTTTTAACCCACCTTTGAACAGTTATTCTTACAGTGTATTCAGCCCAGCACCATTTTGGTTTTATTTATTTAGATATATCTTTTTTATTTTTTCTACCTTTTAACTTTTTTTTTTTGCACATTCACCAGTCGTAGTTGAAAAAGTCAGTCTTTACAAAAGGGTTATGCTAAAATTTGGATATTGTTAATAGTTTCCTTTTCCAACTAAACCGATTTAATGCTGAAGTGATATCGACAATAACAAATTCCATAAACTCCAATTTGCGAGATTTTTTTTGCACACATGTCTATTCTTGGAAGATGTTACTTGAAATAGGAGCAAACAAGCGTATTTATTATACCGTAATATACCTAATAATTTTAAACTAAAAAAACATGTTGAGCTTATTGTACATACAGTAATACCAGCTGCGAAGTAAATAACTGCTTGTCATTGTCTTCTAAGCAAAGATACTAATTTTAAATTTTGGGATATTATATATATATATATATATATATATATATATATATATATATATATATTTCTGTAATATTTTCTTGGGTATAAGTACTATACCCAAGAAAATGTTACAGAAAAATATTAAGGAAAGGTTTAAGATACAAAAAATAAATTATATATATATATATATATATATATATATATATATATATATATATATATATAAATTAAACGCATTTAAAATTAGTTTTTAAATTATAATTTTTTATTAGAAAATTTGAATCTTTTCAACTATTTTTTTTGTTAATATTAATGTGTATTACTTTTAAATACAAACTATGTTTTCAAAAATAGTTATTTTATAAAGTTACCTTATACATGGTCAAAAACAAATAAACTTTGCATCACTCTTGCAAAATAGGACTCAACGCAATCTACATAAAACTTCTTAGTTTTGACAATGCCTTATTCCAGACATATTTTGTTTAAAATAGGGCCATATTAAATGTGTTTTTCTACAAAATCCAAAATTTGGTCACATGTGATGCAAAGTTCATTTCTTTTTGACCCTGTACAAGGTAATTTCATAAAATAACTATGTTTGAGAACGTAGTTTGTGTCTAAATGTAATTCACATTAATATTAAGAACAAATTTTAATAATAGTTTTAACTTAAATCGTTGAAACTAGATAAACTTTACGTGAAGTTAAATAAAAATTTATTTTCCACCTAATGCAGACTTTACTGATGACACTTGTGTGTGTACTTGTTTATCCAGGATGTGTCATTAAGGTGGCCGGGTACCATATCTCAGGAAGTGATGGTCAAAGAACTTTGGGGAAAAAATCTCGTTAAAGAAAGTGGCCAAGAAAAATTTCTGGAAATAATTTTTCAGTTCCTAACTCTATCGCTAGGAGCAATAATTTCTATGATCATGCAAATACATTTTTCTAAAAAATATCCTTATATAAGATATCAAAAAAATATTACACTGATAATTTTACTACAATTCTACATCTTTTTGGTTTAATACTTTTTGCTGTAGGATAGGGCAGAAGAGGAGGGGGAAAGTCTACTGATAAAAGTTACCATAGGTTTGGTTTGGATCAACCGAATTTGATAAGCTTGGTTGTGTTGGTATGATTATCGTGGTTCTCGCTAGAGTTATTTGGAACTGTTCTCTTTCTTTCAGTTTCACTCCAAAATTTTAAATGGAAAAGTAGAATTTTTATGTCATATTCGGAGAGTAGAATAAACTTGCAAGAGAAAATATAAAATAGTTAATTCGATATCTTTATTTATTTCGGAAAAGAATAATTGATATCACGTTAACTGGAAAAACCGATTTTGTCATGAAAAATAATAAAAATAATTGTAAACTTTTCAGAAGTCTGCATTTTTTCACTTTTCATTCCATCACTATCGCTTTTAATTTACTTAGCTTTTGTATTATTACAAAATTATCTAATAAGCCATGAAACAAAGTCCACAGATTTCCGGTAAAACAAACGAATTGAATGAAGCTATGATAAGACAAGTATCTCGTCCAAATTTTATCTTGTATTTTTTGTGAATTTTAATTTTACCGTTATTTAACTTGTGTGTTATATCTTTTAAAAATATGTTATACCAATGCCGAGGTTTACGATATGTTTGCTATATATTTTGAGTGTTTTAAAAATGCTAATATTGCGGCATGTTTCGGAGTAAAATTGAAAAAAAAGGGTTCCAAATAATGCCCTCTGGGGAGCGCCGCGAAAATCATTCTAATCTAGCTATTATTTCGTTTTAATTGTTAAACCTTCCTTTTTTAAAGAGATCAAATTTATCAAATTCGGTTCAACCAAACCAAACTTATAGTAACTTTTATCAGTAGTCTTTCCCCTCCTCTCCTGCCCTTTACATCTTTCAAGAAAAAGTGTTAAACCAAAAAGATGTACAATTGAAGAAATATTACCAGGGTAATATTTTTTTTTGCGACAGAGTTGGGAACTTAAAAATTATTACTAGCAATTTCTCTTGACCACTTCCCTCAACAAGATTTTTTTTCTAAAGTTCCTGGACTATCATTTCCTCAGATATGGTACCCGGCAACACATCCGGTATTTACATATAAATATATATATATATATATATATATATATATATATATATATATATATTACACGTATTTACATATATATATATATATATATATATATATATATATATATATATATATATATATATACAAGATAATAATTTTAAATTTTGAAATAGTATATGTTGATTCAAATGTATATTACGATGTGATGTTAACTGAATTTAATGATTTTTCGTGTGTGATCTAACACTAATATGACGTTTTCTGGTGGTATAGCGTGTTAGTGTGTTATAAAATTCACGTCTTTTGTCAGCATTGCTTCTGATTTTTTATATCATTAAAGTTATGACAACCTCTATATTTCTATCGGATAATCGCATATATTTGGAAAAAAATATTTTCAATCATCTTAACTTCAAGATGACACACGTGGTCATCTTGAACTCTGTGAATCTCGCAAAAATTAAATTGTCAATAGAACAAAATTTTTAAATAAATGTATACATGTAAGTGCAGTGTTGTTCCTGAATCATTGTTCAAGCTACACACATTCTGACGAAGGTAAGAAAAAAATTATCGAAACGTTAATGTTTTAAAAAAAAAATGTAATATACAGAAAATACAACACCACCATTACATTTTAATTCCATTTTTTAACGGACCATAATCCCAGGAAAAACAAACAAATAATATATATATATATATATATATATATATATATATATATATATATATATATATATATATATATATAAGGTTTACGAAATTTGATTCCTAGAGACTGATATGTAATAAATCTTTCGATTCTGACAACATTCCATTGAACATAACCTTCGTATCCTACTATTAATGTATTCTTTAATGAAATTACGGGATTCTTCCCACAAACCCAGACACTTCCAAATAGGCACCGAAAGTGAGTGATTTATTTTACCAAAAGCCTTTGAGTAATCTAACAGAGCAGCACTATAAATTCGCACAACTCAGCGGCCTGAAAAATATCGTCTGTAACCATCAATAATGCTGTATTTGAGCTAAGATTTTGCCAAAATCTAGACTGTGATCCTGACAAAATTCTATGTCGGTTCAAGTATTCTTTAATTTGGTTATCCATAATATTTTCGATTACTGATCTCATCAGCTGTAGTCCTTTTGAAGTCAAATCTCAATATATTTTCTCGTTGACTACAGACAAAAATTTAAAGTATCCTAGTCCAAACCAACCTGTGGAATTCTGACAACATAATTACAAATTTCATCATACTACGAAACTTTCTGGATAATTCCAAATGAAACTGAAAGTGTTTATTCCTATGTTAAAATTGCTAGCAATACTTGTCAATAAACTTTCTGAGGATATCAGTAATTTGAAGTATGCAAATAAGGACATTTTTGAGATTCTAAATTTAAGATATTTCGAAATTCTGGCCTAATGGAGAAATTTTGAAGTTAGGTTCGTATTTTGAGTTGAATATCACGTAAAGAATCTGTTTTCTACATGATTTCTAATTTCGTAAACCTGTGATATGTAATAGTAGTAACTATTTAGATTTTTAAGGAGATATATCATGAGCATGTTTAACGAAAATGACTAGATAATATTATTTTTAGACGCATTGCGTTCTCCAAATTTAGTGTATTTAATTTTGAGTATGGATATTATTTGTTTAGTAATTAATATAATTAGTTAACTGAAGATAATAAAGGAAAAGTATCAGTGACTTTGCAAAAGCCATGATATAAAAATTTGTTTATCTTTTCGATTACTATTCAGCTAGAGAATACGTGCTAGGTATTTAATTCGTATCATCTATATTTAATAAAAGATATAATACTTTATATGTTTCCGAATCGCAGCACAAATCTTCATTGTGTTTAAAAATATTAATGATGTATAAGGCTTTTTAAAATTGCTATATCTTTCACCATCTTAAAAGTATATATATATATATATATATATATATATATATATATATATATATATATATATATATATAATAAATGTCTTTATTTCTAAATATTCAACTACGTATTATATGAGACTAATTAAAAAAAAAATAATTACAAATATTTAGAAAAAGGCGAAGTTCAGATGAGGCATCGTGGTGAGCCTCCCTGATCATACTCAACCCATGAGTTATTAATATTTGTGTTACCCTATATTGATTATATGGCTCACGTTAGGTTAAGATGATAAGGAAATTAAAATAAAAGTATTTATACAAAAACAGAAAAAATAAAATAGATACAGAAGAAATGATCAGCGCTTACTCATTATAAATTTAATATAATTTATTTTAAAGGCAGATTGTGAAAGCCCTTTTAATTTATCGGGCAAAGAATTGTAAAATTTGGGAATGTTATATGAAAAGCTACGTTCAAATATGGCAGTTCGATGATACGGCGGCGTCAGTGTACCTTTAAATCTAATATTAATATTATGAATATGAGTTCTAAATACATTACAATTATATATATATATATATATATATATATATATATATATATATATATAGTTTCATTAAATTCATTACTTTTAAAAATAATTCAATAGATGGTCCCATTCATTAATAAAAGTTTTAAAAAATATGTATTTTGGCAAACTTGAAATTTGAAAGTTAGATTTTAAATAAAGAGTACAACTTTTTGATAAAATATTTATTCAAAAAATTTCTACGAATATAACAGAACTTAAAATAAGAAAAACAAAAAATACAAATCATTTCACGCAAAAATTAATAATACTTAAATAGAGTTTTTTGTCTACATTAATGATACAATTTTTCTATTAAAATTTTTTTTTAATAACAAACAAATAAGAAATAACAAAGTATTATCAGAATGATTGTAAAACTAAATGATACCCTAACTCTGATAAAAATGTTGAAGTTCCTAGTTTCCTACACTAGCTTATTGAAGTTGGTGTAAATCATTTTAGTCAAATGGCAATTGTGATCAGATTCGACTTGCCCCAACACCAACAAATTGATAGGACCAAAACAAGTTAAAATTAAAAATTTAACAAACTATTTACCAATTAAAAGAGTATTAGTTTAAACAGATATCATACAGATCTTGAACCAATTCTTTTATATATGATGTTGTATCTTCGGAAAATGTCAGAAAGAGTTTTATTAATTCCTTTCTATTTTCACGATAAAAATATTTATATTTTTCTTCGTCGAAAAATATATCTCGGCGTTCTGGAGGTAGTGCAATTACTTGGGCGTAAGTAATTGCAGCTATAATGGCTACTGGTTTCATATATTTTACACACTCTGTAAATTGTTCAGGTGTGTAAAAGATGTTTATGTCGAAACCAAATTCAGACAAAATTTTTTTTAATTCTTGATAATATTCTTCCAGAAGTTTATCTAAGTATTTATCTCTGACAACTTTATTGGCATTACAATAAGCAAGCATGAGTATATCCTGACTGACTGGGACATACCTTACTGCTTGAAAATCTATAAGAAAACAATCTTCTACTGTGTTGTTTTGATCATATTTTACCAATAAATTGCTCGCGTACATGTCTCCGTGACAAATTACGTTTCTAAACTGTTTTGCTGGACGGCTTACTCTTTCCAAAAACACATCATATAAAGCATCTGCTCTCTTGTGAAATTCTTCTATAGAAATCTGCTTTGGAATCTCTTCGAAACTATAAATTAGTTGATCGAAACCCGGCCTAGCATCAACAATATTTACTGGAGTTCTTGGTAATCCCTCTCGGACAGCAAAAACCCAGTCATTCATATATTCTTTGTAAATATTCCCTAATCTTATATTCGTTCCTTTACTTTGAGACATGCGCTCTTCTGATATGAGAGTACAAGCATGAAGCCTCGCAGCTTTAAGAAATGCCGTTTTTAAAAAATCATAGCCAATCTTTACATCTGGTTTAGATGGTTTGAAATTTAATCTAACTAGATCTTCCAGAATTAAGACATCATTTAGTCTGTCAAAATAACAATTGGGAGCAAAATTAATCAAAGATTCGAGGCCAACTTGCCTAAATAATGGTATCAAAGTTCTAAAGAAAAATTGTTCCTTTTCGGATGCTCCAGACTTTACAACAGCCATTAAATCTGCATTATCTGAATATAGAATTTTCACAAACATACTAAATTCTTCACTTTTGCCGGATAAGTTTACGTTAAATTTTAAAATAAAGTATTGCCCAAGATGACCATTTCTCTCATCCAAAGGAACCAGTTGATAATTTTTAAGTTGAAATTCTGTACTTCCAACCCATTTGGAAATTGCTTCTAAACAGTCCTCGTAACTTACTTGGTGATATCTGAGCGAATATGAAATGTTATTTAATAGTTCTTTAAAATTATGCTTCTCTTGAACTGACTCTTCCTTATGACTTAAATACACTGCTCTTTCAAATTTAACCAATGGAAGAAATATTTTTACATGTTCCTCAAATACATTCAAGTCAAAGTTAACTGCTGTGGTGTAGTCAAATTTTTTCAAAAATTCAATAAAAGTTTCATAATACAGGTTGAGCAAATTTTTTAAATGATTCTGCCTAAAGTTTCCGTCACTTAGAGCAAAAATCAGAATCAAGGCATCATATACTGGCGATCTAAATACTTCATATCCTAAATTCGAAAAAAAACATGTACCTGAAGCTGTGATAAAGACATTATGGGCAGAAATACTTCCTATACTTTTAACAAGCAGACCATTATTTAAAAGTTTATTCACTTCCTCTTGAAGTCTTGACATTATGTCATTGGTAAAAGTTTTATCCAAAGCTTTAAAGAAGTCCAATGAAAATACGTCATCTGCAATATTTTTGACATTATATTCACTGTTGCTGATTCTTTCTTCTTTTTTAGACAAATGGAGCACTTGATATTCGACGAGACTTTTTAAAACGATGTTAAGGCTCTCCAAGTTATTTATAGTGGGATAAAAAACACCGCTTTTCCCAAATCCCAAATAAATATCTTTATCGCCATCTCGAAGAGTGAAAACACTTTCTAAAACATTGGAATATTCAAATTTCTTCTTACTAATATCTTCGTTATCAATCATTTTTATCATTAGTTGCTTCGTAAAAACATCTTCACTGTCCAAAGCTAAACTAAGACACAATATGTCATTGTTTCTACTGGATTCTTGTACTAAATACTTTAAATTTTGATTGGTATCTAACTGTAATTTGTTTTTCAGAAAATTTATTAAATTTTCGTTACTGAATAAGTTTACAATTGACATGGTTGCGCGAACTAAAGAAATGGCGAGATGCAACTAACTATCTACTTAGATGCATTTATTTTATATAATATTTTCACGTATGGATGACTATTAGAACAATTTAAAATTTTGCGTTGTCACTACCGCTATTTTAAAATTTTTATTTATCTGTATATAGCTGAAACGATAAAAATGTTAAGTCATGTGTTGTTAACAACACTATTCTGCCTTTTTGAAATGTTTTGTCGCTCCCTAATATTTTTTTTTTGCTTTTTTGTGTCTACTGTAATATGCTAAATTCAACACCAACAACATTCCCATTTCTAGTGTAAAAGGCCGGATCGGGTTTATTTTTATGAATTTGAAACTCTTGGAGAGGGGGGGGGGAGCGATCACAAGAAAAAACAAGTTGACGACAGGGGGGGAAGATGCCAGCAGCATACACATTCCTAGTATAAGAGGCAGAATCGGTTCTATTTTCCTGAAGTCAAAGCTCAAAGCTTGGGAGGGGGGAGGGCGATTGCAAGCATACACATTCCTATACTCTATTCAAGCACTAGAGAGAGTAATAAAACTGTTACCGAAACCTCCAACGTACCTGCTCCAGTGCCGTAGGTAACTGAGGACTGCCGTAAATCTAATTGTATTTAAATATTATAAGCTTTGACAAAATTTACTGCAATAATAAAATTTCTGATAGTTCGATTTAATTTCTGTCAGTGAGCAAAGTACACCTTACAGTGTGTCCTTAGTGATTTATCTTGTTTGCGCTTGTTTTTATATTTGAGATTAATGAAATACCCAAAAGATATGGCTTCCACCTTTATATTTATTCTAAAATTGTTAAACCAGGGCATTTTTTCCTCAACGAAAAACTTATTACGATGAATGTTTATGATGCATTAAGATATCAATATCTAAATAATGTTAAAAGCTTTGTTGAAAATCTACTATGTACCGAATATTGAAGGATAAAAAAACGACTGGAATTGTTAGTACTCCCAAGCCACATTCGATCACAGGCAGACGAAAAACCTCGTTGGAACAAGAGATGAAAACTGCAATGGAAGGAGTTGTACATACATTTTATTATGAGAAGCAGATCATAACCGTCAATAAAATTCTAACTAAACTCAACGAAGATAGAGATTTACCTGAAGTTAAAAAAACTGAGCTCTGGAAATTGCTCAGAGAACTTAATTTTTGCTAGGAAAAAGCAGATAGGAAATCTGTTCTTATAGATCGTCCAGAAACTGTCCGTTGGTTCTAGAAATAACACAACTTACAAAATTAGTAATTTAACTGAACATTTGAAAGATTTTTTTGAATAAAGTTACTGCGGAAAATTGGGAAAAATCCAGATAATAAACGAATAAAGCAAGATGTGGAAACTCGATTTCATGATCGGTTAGATAGAGGAACCAATTATAATTAATTTGAGCGAAGATAGCTTCACTGACTTTGACTATGAATTAGATACGTAATGTTTACCAGTGTACGCACAATTTATTATTTATTTTTGTTTTTGTTGTATTTTGTTGTGTAATGTTTATATATTTTTTTATATATTTTTATTGTGTGTCCCACTCTTTAATTTTATATATATTTAATTCCAATTAGCCTTATTTTTTTTTATTATTTTATTATTGTATTGGTGTCTTTTTCTTAAGCTTGTAGAATTAACATGTTTATTTTATTTTTTTCGGGCTATCGGATTTCCATATAATAAAGTAAATTAAATTAAGATGTCAGTGTAATAGAAATAAAAATAAGTAGATCTAATTTTAACTGTAACATATAAAAATTAATTACATTTGAATCCCTTTTTAGTGTTTAATTGTAATTCTGCAGATGGTTTGAGAAATAAATAAACTGAAACGTCAAATGTCCTAAAAATGTTTTTAATTAATAATCAAATGACCGATAGACCCAAAAAATTTTAATACTATATGGACGAATTTATTTTTTCATATATATTTAACTTCTTGTATTTTTGAATGGGTATTTTGTAAGTATTTAAACTATAACTTAGAATTTTTTGAGAGAATAAGGCTACGGAATGTACCTAAAATGGTTTCTATGCCAAAATTAATAATAATAAAAATACAGTTGTGGTTTGTGTTAAATACGGCAAAATTGTCTATATTTTGTAATGTAAGTGAATTATTAAGAAATCATAAGAAATAAAATAATGCAGGGTGGGCCTTAACTGCATGAGCGTTTTGTTTTGTCTATAATTCAAAAACCGTTAGGGGTACGGGGGCACGGGGGGTGTCGTTAGACGCGCCATTTCGTGGAATTTTTAGTCACCATGGTCGCGTTCTCGGGAGCACAGCGTGCGTTTTGTGTTCGCGCATATTATGCCAACAATAATTCTGTGACTGTTGCTAGGCGAATGTACCGCGTTCACTTCGGTTTATGTGACATCAGAGAAGCACCATGCGCAAATTCTATTCGCAAATGGGTT
Source organism: Diaprepes abbreviatus (assembly GCA_034092305.1). Taxonomy (NCBI): domain Eukaryota; kingdom Metazoa; phylum Arthropoda; class Insecta; order Coleoptera; family Curculionidae; genus Diaprepes; species Diaprepes abbreviatus. The sequence goes on along the minus strand of JASJET010000037.1, from coordinate 574,363 downwards.
AAAATGTTTGAAGAAACCGGGTGTACAATAAGAATTAATAATGCGGGCCGCCCGAAGTCAATATGGACGCCGGAGATTATTCAACGTGTTCATGAATCAATCAGAGAAAATCCTCGGCAATCGACTCGTAAAAGAAACCAAGTCTTGAACATCAAGAGGACCACTTTGTGCAGGATTTTGCGCCGTGATTTACATTTAAAAGCTTATAAAATTCAGTTGACACAAGAGTTGAAACCTAATGATGTTAATCTTCGACTTAATTTCGCTAATGTTATGCTTAATCGCTTTAACAATTTTTCTAACATAATCTTCAGTGATGAGGCTAACTTTCATGTCAACGGTCATGTTAATAAGCAAAATTGCCGGTTTTGGTCCGAGACTAATCCTCGCAAGATGCATCAAAGACCTCTTCATAGCCCTAAGATGTTGCAAGAATTCTTGGTTCCAGCTCTTCGAGAATTTCAAGGTTACAATTCTAGGACCTGGTTTCAGCAGGATGGAGCCACTTCCCACATTGCTACAGTCTCCATAGACCTACTGAAAGAAATGTTTCCTAGAAAACTCATCTCACGAAGAGGTGACATTGAGTGGCCCCCAAGGAGTCCAGATCTGTCTCCGAATGATTATTTTTTGTGGGTATACCTAAAATCAAGAGTTTATGAAAATAATCCAACAACAGTTGAAGAGTTAAAGCAAAACATTGTGCGAGAAATGAACACTATTTCCCGAGCAACTTGTCCACGTGCTTTTCAAAACCTGCGAGTGCGACTTCAAGAATGTCAAGAAGGTGGAGGCGGTCACTTAAATAACATTATTTTCAAAAATTAGATGTTATTTAAATTTCAATTTCTTGTACTTTTTAAATATATAAATAAAAAAATAAGATTTATAGTTTTTTTTTATTGCATATTGAAACCACTCACACAGTTAAGGCCCACCCTGTATTATAAAAACTTTTTATTTTAAGTTTATACCACAAAACCTCCTTCCAACGCGTATGACAAGGATTAAAATCCTTTTTAACATTTCATACTTCCAAATATCTATTGTTATTCATCTCAAATAGTCCATTATTATAGATTGGTATTTTTGATTATAAAATTTCTTACCCATTCCTATGAAAAATATATGTGTCTAAAGAGATCTTACCAAAGACATTGGACTAAAGAACATAGGTAGTTTGCGAAGAAAAAAAAGGTAAAAAATGATTTATCGCTCTCTCTAGTTCTTGAATAAACTATAGTATAAAAGACAAAATCGGGTCTATTTTCCTGAACTTAAAGCTCTTTGGGAGGGAGGGGGGGGGCGATCGTCCCCACCGCCCCCCTTGGATCCGCCCCTGTGTAGCTCTCCGATTTGTTGTTATCTAGGAAGTTGCTACAAACATTTTTAAAGGTAGTCTACGCCCTATTTTATTTTGTCGAAAGAGTAGTTTCAAAATTTTCGTCTTTCAAAAGTTCTCGTATTTGCAGCATACGAATATTCTATTTTTGAGCTTTGTCTCAGTTATACGGGCGAATTTCCTTCTCAAATAAAGAAAAGGATTTCCTCCTCTATTTAAGGCTTTGACAAAACTTTTTATAATATATCGTCAACTATCCATAAGGTGAAATGGACTGTTTTTTTTGTCTGCCCTTTGGAGGGCTAAAATATCTAAGTGAATTCGTAAAAAGAGCCCATAGGGTCAACCCTGGCAGCCCCTTCAAAAACTTGGAAAATCAATTTTCGTTTGCAAAAAAAAAATCTGTTTTTTCCTGATCTCAAATTGTCTGTCAGTAAAGTGAAAAAAGTAGTCACCCAAAGTGAATTCACGGAAAAAAATGGCAGACAAGTTGCAGTGGTCGAAGAGGTGGAAACGTAGGGATGAACTTACAAAAAAAATCAAAAAAATCCTGATTTATTTTCGTCTACCAATGAACAGTATGAAAGATAATAACAAATTGTGTGTAAAAAAATGGCAGACGGTTTGTTCAAAACGGAATCTTTCTTTCCGGTGGAAAATTATGACAAAATTGTGACCAAGTTTCCACGATCAGAATCTGTATAAAACTAAGACTTACGTATTCCCCTTATCATAAAATATTCACATCTACATTGACAGACAAGTATAGCACGTCACAAATTTATAAATAAATAAAAAATTTGTTGAAAAAAAAGTGAAAATTTCCCTGATTTATTTTTGTCTGCCATTTTGTATTTCGATTAAAGGTATTATAAAATGTTCATACCTACATTGAGCGACAAGTACAGCTCGTCGAAATTTTAAAAATAAATAGAACAGTTGTTGAAAAATGTGAAAATTCCCCTGATTTATTCTTTTCTGTCATTTTGTATTTCGATTAAAGGTATCATAAATGTTCATACCTACATTGGCAGACAAGTAAAGTGCTTCTCAAATGAATCGACAGTTGCAAATGATCTCTCATATATCAGATACACATGTGTAATATAACATCAAAATTTTTAGATTACATAATTAGTATTGAATATATATGTATAGGTACAGAAATTTATTGTTTCCATTTCATGTGTTTCAGTGTATGATCTTTATTTCAAATATTCAAAATTCATAGGCAATCTTTTCGTCATAATTTAGGCATCAGAGTATTGAGTATTAGTAAGTAAATACATTTCTGATTAATCTGACTTACTTTTACGAGTCATTTTTTTATGTTTGCAATGTTACGTTATATTGTAAAATATAAAATTTTTGGTAGAAAAAGCAACGCTACTGACACGCTTTGTTGGAATTAAAGTTTCAGACGTTTAAATACACAAACTAATTTCAATTAGTTTTCATTGCAATTATCGTATAGCAATAATTGTTATAACATAAAAATGGTTAATAAAATATATGATTGTCGTTATTTTCAACGTGTTTAAAATTCTTCGATTTTAAATGAATTCAACGCTATTTTATTCATGATACATGAAACATTTAATTTAATCTGTTATAATAATAATAAAGCAGATATTTTATTTGTGAATAAGATGAAAAGTGTCACTTTCTCATCAGCAATTTCTTTTAACAAATTTCAACGTAAAAAAGATTAAGATTTGTACGGAATTATATATATCTACGTCTGCCTGTGTAACTTTTTAGCCACATTTATCGTCAAAAATGTTTATTTTTAACCAAAATACAAAATGGAGGACGAAAAACAAAATCAGGAAAATTTATTCATAAATATGAAACCGGCATCTTCTAACATATGTTTCATATATGTTTCAAGTATTAACTTTTTTATTTATTTATAAATTTGCGAAGCGCTGTATCTAAAAGTAATACACATTATAATTAAGACAAAGAAGTGCACAGTGTCATCAATAAAATCTGCATTAGGTGGAAAATAAATTTTAAATGTGTTTAATTTTTATATTATCATTTTTTATTAGAAAATTTGAGTTTTTTCAATTAAACTATTTTCTTGTGTATTACTTTCAAATACAAACCATGTTTTTTAAAGTAGTTATTTTATGAAGTTACCTTATACAGGGTCAAAAACATATTAAGTTTGCATCACATGTAACTAAATCTTAATAGCCCTATTTGGATTTTGTACAAAAACACACATTTAGTGTGGCGCTACTTTAAACAAAATATGTCTGCGATAAAGCATTGTCAAAACTAAGAAGTTGTATGTAGGTTGCGTTGAGTCTTATTTTGCAACAGTGGTACAATTTGCAAAAAATGGGCAAAAATCTAAATTATCTTATACAGCTGAAATTTTGCATGGAATTTGGTCACGTGTGATACAAGGTTTATTTGTTTTTGACCCTGTATAAGGTAACTTCATAAAATAATTATTTTTGAAAATGTAGCTTGTAGTTTTCCGCCTTTATATAAAACTTTGGCTGTGAACAATACGTCAGTGTATGGTATTTAATGATGTTTTTTCTGCTATTCTTGTACGATAATTCTATTTTCTGAACGATCAATTCATTATCAACTATTATTTAAGAAAAGTTTTAAAAATCAAGTCAGAATATATTTTGGAAAACTAAACCCCTGAAAGTTAAAATTTAAATAAAGGGTACACTTTTGTGACGAAATATTTATTCAAAAAATTTGTACGAATATAACAGAATTTAGAATAAGAAAAACAAAAAATACAAATAAATTCACCCAAAAATTAATAATACTTAAATAAATGGATTTGTTTGTCTACATTAAAGATAAAACTTTCCTATTACAATCAAATTACTTTCGATAATCAACAAATAAAAAATAACATAGACTATAATCAGAATGATTGTAAAACTAAATGATACACTACCTATGATAAAATTGTTGAATTTCCTATACTAACTTCTTGAAATCGGTGTAAACCGTTTTAATTAGTCAACTGGTAATTGTGATTAGAATAGACTTGCTCCAGGCACCTTCAAATTAATAGTCTAACAATACGTGAAAGTTTAAAATGTAGCAAACTATTTACCTATTAAAAGAGTGTTAGTTTAAACAGATATTATACAAATCTTCAACCAATTCTTTTACATATGATGTTGTATCTTCAGAAAACGTAAGAAAGAGTTTTATGAATTCCTTTCTATTTTCATGATAATAATATTTATGTTTTTCTTCGTCGAAAAATATATCTAGGTGTTCTGGACGTAGTGCAATGATTTGGGCATAGGTAATTGCACCTATAATAGCTATTGGTTTCATATATTTTACACACTCAGTAAATTGTTCAGGTGTGTAAAAGGTGTTTATGTCTAAATCAAATCTAGATAAAATTTCTTTTAATTCTTGATAATATTCGTCTAGAAGTTTATCTAAATATTTATCTCTGACAACTTTATTGGTATTAAAATAAGCAAGCATGAGTATATCCTGACTAACTGGGGCATATCTTACCCCTTGAAAATCTATGAGAAAACAATCTTCAACTGTGCTATTCTGATCATATTTTACCAGTAAATTACTCGCGTACATATCTCCATGACAAATTACGTTTCTAAACTGTTTTGCTGGACGGCTTACTCTTTCCAAAAATACATCATATAAAGCATCTGCTCTCTTGTGAAATTCTTCTATAGAAATCTGCTTTGGAATATCTTCGAAACTATCAATCAGTTGATCCAAGCCCGGCCTAGCATCAACAACATTCATTGGAGTTCTCGGTAATCCTTCTCGAGCAGCAAAAAGCCAGTCATCCATATATTCTTCGTAAATATTACCTAATCTTACTGTTGTTCCCTTACTTTTAGATAAGCGCTCTTCTGATATGAGGGTACAAGCGTGAAATCTCGCAGCTTTAAGAAAGGCCGCTTTTAAAAAATAATAGTCAATTTTTACATCTGGTTTGCATGGTTTGAAGTCTAATCTAACTAAATCGTCCAGAATCAAAACATCATTTGGTCTTTCAAAGTAACAATTGGGAGCAAAATTAATTAAAGATTCGAGGCCATTTTGCCTAAATAATGCTATCAAAATTCTAAAGAAAAATTGTTCCTTTTCGGATGGTCCAGATTTTACAATAGCCATTAAATCCGAATTATCTAAATGTAAAATCTTGACAAACATGCTGAATTCTTCACTTCTGCCGGATAGGTTTACGTTAAATTTTAGAATAAAGTATTGCCCAAGATGCCCATTTTTCTCATCCAGAGGAACCAGCTGATAATTTATAAGTTTAAATTCTGTACTTCCAACCCATTTGGAAATTGCTTCTAAACAGTCCTCATAACTTACTTGGTGATATTTGAGCGAATATAAAATGTTATTTAATAGTTCTTTAAAATTGTGTTTTTCTTGAACCGATTTTTTCTCATGACTTAAATACACTGCTCTTTCAAATTTAACTAATGGAAGAAATGTTTTTACATGCTCCTCAAACACATTTACGTCAAAGTTAACCGCTACAGTATAGTCAAGATTTTTTAAAAATTCAATAAAAGTTTCATAATACAGGTTAAGTAAACTTTTTAAATGATTCTGCCTGAAGTTTTCGTTACTTAGAGCAAAAATCAACATTAGGGCATCATATACTGGTGATCTAAATACTTCATATCCTAAATCCGAAAAAAAGCATTTACCTGAAGCTGTGATAAAGACATTATGGGCAGAAATACTTCCTATGCTTTTAACAAGGAGACCATTATTTAAAAGTTTATTCACTTCCTTTTGAAGTTTTGAAATTATGTCATTTGAAAAAGATTTGTCCAAAACGTTGAAGCAGTCCAGTGAAACTACGGAATCTGCAATATTTTTGACGTTATATTCACTGTTGCTGATTCTTTCTTCCTTTTTAGACAAATAATTTACTTGATATTCGGCGAGACCTTTTAAAACGATGTTCAGGCTGTCCAAGTTATTTATAGTAGGATAAAAAAACACCACTTTTTCCAAATCCCAAATAAACATCATTATTGCCATCTCGAAGAGTAAAAACACTTTCTAAAATATTGGAATATTCAAGTTCTTTCTTACTAATATCATCTTTATCAACTATTTTTACCATGAGTTGCTTCATAAAAAAATCTTCATTTTCCAAAGCTAAACTAAGACATAATATGTCTTTGTTTCTACTAGATTCTCTTGTTAAATACTTTAAATTTTGTTTAGCATCTAACTGTAATTTATTTTTTAAAAAATTTGTTAAACTTTCGTTACTGAATAAGTTTACAATTGACATGGTTGCGCGAACTAAAGTTAGACGAGATATAACTAATCCACTTAGAAGCATTTATTTTATATAATATTTTCATGTATGGCTAACTATTAGAACAATTTCAAGGTCTGTATTATCACTGCAACTTTTTTTAAAATTCACTTTATCTATGTTCTGTCTAAATCTTGATGATATTTAATACAGGGAGTGTTAAAATTTATGCAAGACTTGAAATAAATAGAAACTCAGTTTTTTTTTAATTGCAATTTCTTTATTGCATCATAGTGTACATAGGATAGGGTTAAGTATGGAATGGTACATCGGACAAAGGCCTCCACGGCTTTGCTGGTACATAAGCACCCCTTTTCCAAATTTTCCATGACTATTTTGTATAAATGTGCCTGAATTTCGTTGACTTCAAGGAAGTCAAGTAATTGCAGTTATACGACCACAAATGTAGTGTCCGGTCTCCCAGTGTGACTCTCAAAAGTAATTTTATAATTAAATATAGAAATATAATAGAGTGCATGTTTATAATGTGATGTACTTAATCTATAAATAAAAAGAAAATTCCTTTTCTTAATGAAGCTTCTGACACTATAGCTACTTTATACAGGTAGTTTTAATACCATATGCCCAACAATATAATCAACTAAAAACACATTGAAAGGTTCAAGAAAAATTAATCCTATATATATATATATATATATATATATATATATATATATATATATATATATATACAAAAATCAAAGACAGTCCAAGACTCTGCTTATTTCAATCGATAAAGTTCCCTGAAAATCACCCTGTATATGTATATTTCTATATAGGGGTGCGCCATCTTTTATGTCGGTATGTAAAACTGAATAAATTTGACATTTACCAACCGATTGACTTTGTTATATGTGTTTTTGAAACGTCAATTCAGTACAATTTTAATCGTGAATCGCTTTACACCGAAACAATGCGCCGAAATAGTGTTTACTGTTCGATTCGCATTTCATTTTTAAATGCGATTTAACCTTATTTTTTCTTTAATTATGCTATAAACTCTGTTACCGCTGATGGAAACAATTATCTCTCGACATTGACTGAATTTTTTGGGCCGAAGTAGATGCTCGCGGTTTGGTGGATATGTGGTTTCATATCTCAAATAGTTACTGTTTTACTTGAAATTAAAAAGTCTTCGCTAGTAACGGAAACGTTAAATTCATTCTGCTGAAAATCTCTACCAATAATTTGTTCATTTAAAATAGCACTCTGTCTGATGAACAGTTTAGTTTATTGTAAGTAGATGTCGTAAGATAATTTTATAAGTTCTATTCCTCCATAATTTCGTCGTTTTGTAATAATTTCTGAAAATATCCACTAATTCATTTGTAATAAATCACCGATTTGATATTCTGTAAATATCTACTAATAACTTGTTCATTTGTTTAGTTGGTTGTAAATAGTACCTGATAACAGTTCAGGGTATTGTAAGTAGATATCGTGACAAAACTTTAAAACTATTCGAGGAAGTTTGTTAATAAATACACCTATATTTTTATAGCATTACATTGGATGTCTTACAAAATTTTAACGATTTTGTAATAGTATTCTGAAAATATCCATTAATTCATTTATAACATTTCACTGCCCTGTATTTAATAACAGTTTAGTGGATTGTAAAATAACAAAATTTTATAATAACTTGAAAAAGATCAAGAATAATTGTTAATTAATACACTTATATTTTTATATGATTACGTCAGAGGTCACTATCGCCACAGTTTCGTTTCTATAATAATTTCTGAAATTATCTACTAATTCATTTATAATAAATCACTGCTAAATATTTGATAACAGTTTTATTTATTGTAAAATAATATCGTAAAAAAAACTTTATAATAAGTTAAAAATATTTAAGGATATTTGTTAATTACTACACCTCTTTTTTAAAAGATTAGGTTAGCGATTTCTAGACGTAGAATTTCGTCATTTTTATAATAGTATACTGTAAATATCTACTAATAATTTGTTCATTTGTAATAGCTTACTGCCTGATATTTGATAACAGTTTAGGTTATTGTAAATAGATGTCGTAACAAAAGTTTGAAAATATTCAAGGTGGTTTCTTAATAAATACACTTATATTTTCATAATATTACATTAGACGTCACAATTTTGTCGATTTTGCAATAGTATTCTGAAAATATCAATTTATTTAAACAGTTTACTGTCCAATATTTACAGTTACAGTTTAACTGATTGTAAATAGATAAAATTTTATAGAAACTTACAAACGATCAAGGATATTTTTTAATTAATACACTTAAATTTTTATATGATTACGTTAGAGGTCACTACCGTCACAGTTTTGAAAATAATAATTTCTGAAATTATCTACTAATCTATTTATTATGACTTACTCTCTCATATTTGATAAAATGTTTCATCAGACCACAACCTACTGCTTGGAAACCTGAAGCTTAAACCCAAAAAACTTAAACGGAGAGAGAATAACACACGAATATATAGACACAAATTAAAACTGGGTCCATCAAGAACGATATTACTGAACATCTAAATAATAAGATTGACGAAATAAAAAAGAACACGACTGATGTAGAAATGAAATGAAATACTGTCAAAGCCTAATTGAAGAAACTGCTAAAGAAAAACTTGGAATAAACACGAAAAGAAAGAAACAAAAATGGATGACAAATGAAATCTTGGAGCTTATGGAAGAACGTAGACAATACAAATATAAAGATCAAACAAAATACAAGAATGTCCACAACGGGATTAGAAATAAAATAAAACTAGCAAAGGAAGATTGGTTTAATAAACAATGCGACGAAATTGAAATATTAAACCGTCAGCATGATCTTTTTAATCTACACAAAAAAACGGAACGAAACTGCTGGCGTAGGAAGAAAAACGGGTAGGGGGATTATTACGGACGACAATGGACTAGTCATTATGGAAGCCGAGTATAAGGTTAAGAAATGGAACGAATATATGCAATCATTATTCAATGACGAAAACAGAGGTGAACTTGCAGAAAAAGAAATAATAACAGGACCTCCTATCACAAAAAGAAAGTAACAAATGCAATAAGAAATATCAAAAAAAGAAGGTCATAGGACCAGATGGAGTTTGTGATAACTTGTTTAAACTAATCCAAGAAGGACATTTAGATATCTTAACCGATCTTTTAAATCATGTTTATGACATAGGAAATATTCTTAATGACTGGCTAGTTTATTCCTATCCCCAAAAAATCCACAGCCAAAAAATGGGAGGATTATAGATCCATCAGTCATATGAGTCATGTTCTAAAAGTATTTCTTAAAATAATACATGGACGAATGTACCCGAAACTTGAACAAGACATCAGCGATACGCAATTTGGCTTTAGGAACGGCTTAGGTACAGCGAAGTCGTGATGTAAATTGCAATGTATTTACCTGCTGTATTGATTTTGAAAAAGCTTTCGACCGAGTAAATCATCAAAAAATAATAGAAACACTACAAGAGCATCAATGGATGATAAGGATTTACGAATTATTTCAAACCTTTATTGGAAACAAGAATCATTTATTCAAATGGAGGAAAAGGAATCACAAAAATTCCAAATTCGTCAGGGTGTTCGACAGGGTTGTGTGTTATCTCCATTACTCTTTAACATCTATTTAGAAAAACTATTTCGGGAAGCTCTTGAAGAGAAAAACCTTTTTTTTTTCTTTTAAGACCATGTTACAGGTTTCTAGTTGTAGAATTTCTTCGTTTTTAGAATAGTATTCTGTAAATATCTACTAATAATTTATCTATTTTTTTTTCAAAATTGTATATTTTATGAATAATTGACGTCTATTTATAATAGCTTACTGCCTAATATTTGATAACAGTTTAGTTTATGGTAAGTCGATGTCATAATCATAGACGTAAGAGAAATTAATATTACTTAAATATACTGGGGATCCTCTAAAAGAAAGTTGGCTCACGCTTAAAAAAATATAGATTGCGGACCTAAGGTCAATACTCCAAGTCATTGAATATCCCTGTCACCTAACCGAAATTAGAAAGAACGTGAGCCAACTGTCTTCTATAAGACTCGCAGTCTATATTAAATAATATTAATTTTTCTTATGTCTGTGGCGGTTACAAAACTGAAAATATTCGACAAGGTTTGTTAATAAACATACCTATATTTTCATACCGTTACGTTAGTCCTCACTACTGACACTGTTTTGCCAATTTTGTATTAATATTCTGAAAATATCTATTAATTCATCTATAACAATTCACTGTAAGGTATTTAATAATAGTTTAGTTGATTGTAAATAGATGTCAGTACAAAACTTTAGTAATTATTTAAATTAAAGGAAATCTAGGAAAATGACCTTTTTTTTTGAAAAAATGTAGACACTCACCCCCTATTTTGAGGTCGTAGAATACGATTCTAACCTCAGTTCTCCATAATTTTTCTTGAATTTTGCCGAAAACAGGGAATTCAGTTTTTATTTCAGGTTCAATTTTTTTCGCCAAATCGTTAAGATTTTGTTACAACTATAAATTCCACACTATTATATAAAAATTCACAAATTTGAACTCTTTAGCGGAAGAATCAAGAAAATCATCAAAAAACAAATAAAAACAAAACGGCCTCTGACGCTTAAAAGTGGCGTGACTTGTTCCGAAAAGTGAAGAATGCGCTGTTGCCAGATTGCAATTACGATTTCTGTGTATATATACTTTTTTTCTATTAAAACTGGAAAGAAAAGGACCTGAAAATCATTTTTCCCTTCCCTTTAATGTCCCGCCTTCATATAGTCTCTGCTGGACAATAACATTTTTTATTAATAAATTTAGGTCAGTTTAGGTTAGTTCAGGTTAATTTTAGTTTCTAAACTAACTAAAACCAAGCCTTAAGAGAATAAAAAGTTATAGTCGTAATACTATGACTCGAAATAGGTTAAGTAACGTATCGATCATATCAACTGAAAAAGAACTAGTGAAAGTAATGTGTAAAGTTTTACGAAGACATTATGGATCATTTTTCAAATTCAAAAAATTGACGAATTCCACCTTATTTTTAAAACAGAGTAAGCCCTTAAAATTTACATGAACTAGAAACCTCTTTTATTAATAGACGTATTATTATTAATTATTAAATATGCAAATAGACAGATAGATAAGTTTTTTTTTTATTCCAATAAGTATCATGCCAACAAAAAAAATCATTATTGTTATAAACATCATAATAAAAATTATAGTTCATTCTCAGCTGCAGATACCAAAAAATGAAAAGGGAAAAAACCTCAACAAAAATTATACAGTTTTAAATACCTTGGGTGTCTCAAAAGAAAGTTCACATTTAAAAAAATCGATTTAAAAAAAAGTCAGGACTTTATTGAAAAAATGTTTATTACATATTAAAATACATTGTTTGGGAATTTATTTTTTAAAAATGATATCGTCCAAATGTAATCCGTTGCGCTCACGGCATTCATTAAATCGAGCACTAAAATTGTCCATGACGGCTCGGCAGATATTCTCCGTGATGTCTGCCATTTCGTTGCGGATATTTTCTTTTAATTGTGCCAGGGAAGTCGGTTTGTTGACGTAAACTTTTGATTTGACATAACCCCATAGGAAAAAGTCCATAGGTGATAAATCAGGACTGCGTGGACGCCAACTTATGTCACCTTTCTTTGAGATCAATTTGCCAGGAAAAATTTCACGCACTCGTGGCAGAGACATGTTTGACGTGTGTGAAGTTGCTCCGTCTTGCTGGAACCATGTTCTTTGGTTATAGCCAGGAAAATTTTGCAGTTCAGGCACGAAGAAGTCGTCTAACATCTCCACATACCGCTCTGAAGTCACTGTTACTCTGCGTTCCCTTTCATCTTCAAAAAAGTAGGGGCCGATAATTCCTCGCGCCGACATCGCAGCCCATACAGTCACTTTCGGCGAATGTAGAGGTTTCTGATGTTTGTGTTTTGGATTGTTTGCACTCCAATAGCGGCAATTTTGCTTGTTTACATGACCATTAAGATGAAAATGGGCTTCATCCGAAAAGAAGATGTTGGTAAACGTTGAAAAGCGTTCAGTCATCTGGTTTACAAAGTCAAGCCTCTGACCAGCATCCTGAGGCTTCAATTCTTGCATCAACTGAATTTTATAGGGGTTCAGCTTTAAATCTTTGTGTAAAATGCGGAATAATGATGACCTATGCACATTTAAAGCAACAGCACGCTTACGAATCGAAACGTTTGGGTCGTCACGAACAGACTGAGTAACACTCTCTACGTTTTCGACCGTTCTCGAAGACCTCAGACGCCCGGATTTTGGTTTATCTAGTGTTGAACCGATCTCTTCAAACTTCTGGACCCATTTTCCAATAAGCCGAGCGCTTGGCGCATCATTTAAGTGACGAATATGTCGAAAATTGCAGAATTTTCTACGCGCTACAGTCGCCGAATTACCGTTTTTGTAAAACTCACGTACGCCCAAAGCACGGTCCGCTCCCGAGAAATGCTCCATAGCGACTAAATTTCCAAGAGCCAGGCTACCGATTGACATACCCCCCGCGCCGCTCGGAATAGTTGCGATCACGCAATAAGCAAAACAAATGTGTACTTTCTTTTGAGACACCCTGTACATTTTTAGGTAAAGGATTAAAAACTTATTATTGAAAACTCGACATTTTACTGCAAATAACTAAAGTTATATTTATCAGGAAGCAGATTTGTTTTATTTCTAGTAATGTAGTTATGTTTAATAGATGCACCCTCAAAAAGATCCCTGTTATCAACAATAAACATATCTTCTATTTGTTTGTACACTTGTAAATAGTAAGTTTAGGCCAGATTCTTACTACAGGGCCGCTCTCGATACGTTCTCGGTCCGGTAAAATATTCTTACATACCCACTTTTGGTTTTGCGGAGATTTCGATATCGTAAACTTTTTTTTATTAAAAAAAATCTATCGAACCGAAATCATATCGAGAGCAGCACTATAGTGAAAATCAACCCATAGGATGTTAACACATGTTATTAGATCAGAATTCTTTACTATGGTTTTTAAGGATAAAGATTTTAGAAATGTAAAATTCCTATGTGCTTGCTTTGATTTAAATTTAGTAAGGAGATAAGTGTTAATTGCGAAAACAAACCGCGCTTTCCCACTTTTATAAATCATGTATTCACCAAAGATTTTGTCAGACTTAACTTTATTTTATTACTAATGCTGCTCTATCCAAATTTTTGTTAACTGTTTTTTATAAATATGTTTTGTAAATAAAATATTTATCAACATTATATTGCAACCAAAGATTTTGCCAAATAATGTATTGTGTGTTTATTGCGTAAGCCTTGTAACAAGTATTATTGTAAAATATTGTTATAAATAATCTGTTAATTTCTTATAACAATATCTCCTTATGGAAAATCCCTTTTTTACTCTTCCTGGCAAGATTAAATTCTCACTTCCTCGTTGGTCTTGCTGTACAATAAATTATGTTTTTTAGACTATTTTTTGTTATCAAAACAAATAACATGGAGAAATTCTGAACTCAGATTCAGATTCACGTCCGAATTTCAAGGAAGGTTTGTCCGTTTTCTTAATTTCATCTCGCAAATCTATGATTTGTAATAAAGTAATCTATTTGGAATAGCATATTTTATGTACCGTATTATTTTTATACACAAATGTTATCATTGCATTCTCCAAGTTTAGTGTATTTTTTATTTAGTAATTAATCTAATCACTTAACCAAACATAATTGAGGAAAATTATAAGTGACTTTGCAAAAGTCACAATGTAAAAATTTGTTTATATTTACAATTACTATTCAGCTAGAGAACACGTGCAATTTATTTCTTCTATATTTAATATAAGATAAAATACTTGATTTTTTTTCGAATCATTGCACAAATTTTCCTTACATTTAAAAATATTGATGTGTATGGCTTTGCATAATTGCTACATCTGCACAAACAGTCCGTCATATATATATATATATATATATATATATATATATATATATATACAGTGCCTTCATTTCAAAACGAACCATCCTTAATAACTTTGTTAAATAGAAAAATTTAAAAAAAAGAAAAAACACGTCAATTTAGATATACAGGGGGAAGTTTAATTTTGCATTTGTTAAAAGTCTGTCAATCACCTCCTCACCTCCAGCTAACCTCACTTTGATATGTCAAATGGGAACCCCCACCTTGTGACACATCATTGTAAGCAGCATAAAATTGTCTATCCAACCGTATAAAAAAAATTAAATCGGTTGACGTACAAGCGAACAGTGTGCAAAAATGTCTTGTAATAATGCATAATATATCGGCCTCGAACTTTAGTATGTCAAATGATTACCCTATAGTGTGATACATCATTTTAAAGGGCATACTATCTCCTATTTAGCCAATAAAAAAAACAAAATCTGTTGATGTACAAGCGAATAGTAAGAAAAGATGTGTGGTAATAATAGACACCTTATCACATTAAACTTTATTATGTCAAA
Organism: Diaprepes abbreviatus; assembly: GCA_034092305.1. Classification (NCBI taxonomy): domain Eukaryota; kingdom Metazoa; phylum Arthropoda; class Insecta; order Coleoptera; family Curculionidae; genus Diaprepes; species Diaprepes abbreviatus. The sequence goes on along the minus strand of JASJET010000037.1, from coordinate 559,221 downwards.
TGGCTACTTTATAGAGTAAAATATTATTTTAAATTTAAAATAAATATTTTTTTAAAATAATAAACAGTTAAAATATTTGCGAGAAAAAAACTAAGCCTGTTTTAAAATTCATCGCAAAATTCATTGCAGTCTAATCAATCTAGTGTATTTATTTCAATGATATTTTTTGCGGTACCTGATAGGTACAAAAAATCACTGCAATAAATAAAATTTTTAAGATCTTTAAACACCAGTTGTTTATTATTGTTAAAATTGTCATTGTGACGCCTAGTTGAAACCTGAATATAAATGGTGTATACGCTAGCCGAAAGAATAGAAATAATTTTTCTCTATGGAGCTGAAGATCGGTGCGCTCGTAGAACCGCCAGAGCATTTAACGAGAGGCATCAAGACAAAAACGTGGGCCATAAATATGTACTCGAATTGGTACGAAAGTTTGAAGAAACGGGATCCGTTTGTAATAAAAAATCTATTGAGAAAAGGGGTGTAGATGAAGCATGCCAAATCGAGGTACTAGGACAGTTTGCAATAGATCCAACTTTATCCATCTCAAAGGTCGCAGATTTAACCAACATTTCTGCTGGCTCTGTGCATAAAGTTTTAAAACAAAATAAGTTTTTTCCCTACAAAATTCAAATTCTTCAAGAACTCGGAGAAGACGATTTTGATAGGAGAGTTTAATTTTGCGAATTAATGTGCCAACGAATTGACGAGGACCCCCATTTACCTAAGAATATCTGCTTTAGTGATGAATCAACTTTTTTTCTAAATGGACTGGTTAACAGACATAACTGCAGATACTGGGATAATGAAAATCCGCACCTTTTCCGAGAAGGGCATACTCAATATCCCGAAAAAATTAACGTGTGGGCAGGAATTTATGGCAATGAAATCATCGGGCCATTTTTTTAGAAGATAATTTAACTGGGCAAATTTATTTAAACCTTTTAGAAAACACAATATACCCTGCCATTGTGCAATCTTTAGAAAATCAAGTGGATGAAAATGCTGTTATGGTACTAAATGAAAATAATTTGCATTTCCAGCAAGATGGAGCTCCCCCGCACTACGCTTTGGCAATTCGAGAGTGGCTTGATGAACATTTTCCAGGGACGTGGATTGGCAGACGTGGTGCAATTGAATGGCCAGCACGGTCTCCAGACCTAACCCCTCTAGACTTTTTTCTTTGGGGGTATTTAAAAAGCAAGGTTTATAAAACCCCACCTGAAAATATTGACGATTTAAAAGATCGAATTGTTCGGGAATGTAGAGGAATTAGCAGAGAAACCCTTGCCAATGTTCGTGGGGAATTTCAAAATAGGCTTTTTTATTGTCTCGCTAATAACGGCGCACATTTTGAACATTTAATAAAATAATTTTCTTCAACTGAATAAAACTGAATAAACTGCTTATATTTAACACACATTTTTGCATCCTAATTGCCTATAACGTCTATTAACTTAATTTTTTTTGACATCGTTGGATAGCAGATCGTACGTCCTTTAAAATGATGTATCACACTATAGGGTAATCATTTGACATACCAAAGTTCGAGGCCGATATATTATGCATTATTACAAGACATTTTTGCACACTATTCGCTTGTACGTCAACCGATTTAATTTTTTTTATACGGTTGGATAGACAATTTTATGCTGCTTACAATGATGTGTCACAAGGTGGGGGTTCCCATTTGACATATCAAAGTGAGGTTAGCTGGAGGTGAGGAGGTGATTGACAGACTTTTAACAAATGCAAAATTAAACTTCCCCCTGTATATCTAAATTGACGTGTTTTTTCTTTTTTTTTAAATTTTTCTATTTAACAAAGTTATTAAGGATGGTTCGTTTTGAAATGAAGGCACTGTATATGTAAATATAAAGAGATTTTAAATAAAATAGAAAATTCTAGGTAATCTAAACATAATGCTAAACTTTTTTTTCGTGTTAAGAACTCCAAGACAATGGAGAAGCTCCGCGTCCGAAAAATTACGACAGCGCTGTTTCGTCCCAAGATGAGACTCATCAGACCAAACTAATCACGAGATCTGCAGTTTAAACAAGATGTCGCTCCAACGATCTCCCCCTTGAGCGCTGTTATGTGTTTTTTAAGCCAACAAATATATAAAAAAGAGATAAGTTTTTGTCCGTATAATTTTAAAATAAAACAGAACATTCTCGACTGTGTTGGCTTAAAAAACACGCAACGGCTCTCACGGGGGGATTGTTGGTGCGACACCTTGCTTGAACTAAGAGACTTTTGGTTAGTTTGATCGCCGGTGCCAAATGATACGACAAATATAAAAAAAAGAGATGTTTGTAATTTTAAAATAAAATAGAACATTCTCGACTGTGTTGGTTTAAAAAACACGCAATGGCTCTCAAGGGGGTATTATTGGTGCGACACCTTGCTTGAACTGTTGAACTCGTCGTTAGTTTAGTCGCTCGTGCTGAATGATATAACCTCTATCCTTTGGATAGCATATTTCGTGTATCGAGTTTTGATATATTTTTAAATTCACCGTCCTACTACTCTCCTAGCTAAGAAGATGACTCCTAAATATTTGTAATATTTGCAACCTTCTACTTTTGTATTACCATTAATTTGGAGGTTACTCTTATTACCAATTGTGAAGAAAATTAAATTTTTATCTGCCATAATGCAAAAAAATTCATCCAAATCGGTGCCGCAGTTCCGGAATAATCGATGTACAGGGTGAGTCAACGATTGGATGAAGTAAGTTTGTGCCTTTTCGGTGAAATTTACAAAGAAACTATATTTATTGTTTGATGTAGTTTATTTTTACGCAGATTTTAAAAATATTTAGGACTCTACAGGGTGAGCCAAAAAACTAGGACAGCATAAAGATGTATTTTTTTAAATAGAACACCCTATATACGAATCGTATTTTCGATTTAGCTTATAATTTTAAATCTTTTTTATTAAGGGTTTACTATAACAAAACTTCATAGTTTCTGAGATAATTAAGTTTAAAGAAAAAAAGTCACATTTTCAAGCATCAATTCAATCCTAAATAACGTTTTCAATTTTGTGACAAATATATTCAAATTTGGAATTTAGCAAGGCCAAGGACAAGTTAACATAATTTTTACCTAATATTTGCAATAAAAGCTACAGGGTGTTGAACACATCGGCTCAAATTTTAACAAGTTTAAATGAATAAATATCTTTTTTTTTAATGGTACACCCTCTATATTTTCATGTTATTTAATAGAGTAATAAAAACCCTAAAAGTTTTGTTCAATATATCCTATACCTATTTATAATAGTTTTTGAGATATTTCAGTTTTTCTTATTTTCCATACTTTTTTACAGAAATAGTCTTCATTATCATAGTAGCCATGGCAAAAACAATGTAAAAGAACATTTTTCTGTGTGTCAAATTTATAACCGCAATCGCTTCTTTTGGTTTTTATGTAGTGTAGTTTGGTTTTTTTTGCATTCATCTTATATTGTAAAATGAATTCTCCAAAGAATGAGTTAATAGATATGATTTATACAATAGGAGAGGCTCAAAAAAATTGCCTTCTTGCTCAAAAAATTTACAAAATGAAGTGTCCTGATCGACGCCAGCCTAATACCCATACTTTTCAAAGCTTAATGCAAAGATTTGATTCTTCTGGTACTGTTGATTATCCAAAACGTAAAGTGGTCAATAAACCAGTAACTAATGAAGAAAAAGAACTACAAGTATTGTTAAATGTTCAGGAAAATCCTTATATTGGTAGCCGTCAGTCAGCAGCATTATGTGAAACATCACAATCCACCGCTAATCGTACTACCAAGAAATATAGGTATCATCCATATCACATGGAATTACACCAAGAATTGCATGGACAGGATTTTGAAAGTCGTGTAAACTTATGTCGTACAATAAATGCGGAGATTCAATTAAATCCAAATTTATTATGCAAGGTAATGTTTAGTGATGAAGCTACTTTTAGAAGTAACGGTGCCGTAAATAGATGCAACATGCATTATTATGCCACAGAAAACCCATTTTGGATTAGAGAGGTGCAACATCAAAACCACTGGTCATTAAATGTTTGGTGTGGTATTCATCATAATCGAATTATTGGACCCCACTTTTTTAATGAACCACTAAATGGCCATAGTTACCTGAACTTTCTACAAGAAGAACTACCCCAACTGTTTTAAGGTCTCGATAGGGATGAGCTCGACAGTATGTGGTTCCAGCACGATGGTGCGCCTCCGCATTACCATCGTGAAGTTCGTGCGTTTTTGGACCAACGATATCCGCAAAAATGGATTGGACGTGGGGGTTTCATTGAGTGGCCACCAAGGTCTTGCGACATCACCCCATTAGATTTCTTCCTATGGGGTTATATTAAAAATAAGGTGTATGTTAATCCACCAACAACAGTGGAAGATATGCGAAACAGGATTAGGGATACCTGTAGAACAATAACGCCACTAATTTTGTCCAGGGTCCGAGAAAATCTGCAAAAAAGACTAAATTTGTGCATTGCACAAGAGGGTCGTTTATTCGAACACTTATTAAAAAGAAATAATTAATCTCAGTATTTAATAGGTAATTTTTTTGTTTCAATTTAGTATAAAAGTAAATATGTATTTGCCTTGTCGTTATTGTTGTGTTAATTTTTTCACATTATGTTTAATTAAACTATTGCCTTTGTAATATAACGAATAATGAATTTCATCATATTTAACCACATTCTGTTTGTTTCTGTAGTTTCTTTTTATTATTTTACATGGCTACTATGATAATGAAGACTATTTCTGTAAAAAAGTACGGAAAATAAGAAAAACTGAAATATCTCAAAAACTATTATAAATAGGTATAGGATATATTGAACAAAACTTTTAGGGTTTTTATTACTCTATTAAATAACAAGAAAATATACAGGGTGTATCATTTAAAAAAAAAGATATTTATTCATTTAAACTTGTTCAAATTTGAGCTGATGTGTTCAACACCCTGTAGCTTTTATTGCAAATATTAGGTAAAAATTATGTTAACTTGTCCTTGGCCTTGCTAAATTCCAAATTTGAATATATTTGTCACAAAATTGAAAACGTTATTTAGGATTGAATTGATGCTTGAAAATGTGACTTTTTTTCTTTAAACTTAATTATCTCAGAAACTATAAAGTTTTGTTATAGTAAACCCTTAATAAAAAAGATTTAAAATTATAAGCTAAATCGAAAATACGATTCGTATATAGGGTGTTCTATTTAAAAAAATACAACTTTATGCTGTCCTAGTTTTTTGGCTCATCCTGTAGAGTCCTAAATAATTTTAAAATCTGCGTAAAAATAAACTGTATCAAACAGTAAATATAGTTTCTTTGTAAATTTCACCGAAAAGGCACAAACTTACTTCATCCAATCGTTGACTCACCCTGTACATACATAAAAAAATACACAAAGGTCTTTTCTCATTTATGGGTGCCCACCCCGGGTCTTGTCATCCATCAGCTGATTTCAAGGGTTTTTGACGTCATGGGTGAAAGATGCCAGCTTGTTCACATATTCGATTTTTTTACTAGGGCTATAATTTCTAATAATTTTTTGTTTTGCATTTTTGGTATCATTTTTTTACCTTGTAGAGACGCCAACGTTCTCTTTTACATTTTATTTATTTTATAAACTATTCTGACGTTACTTTTCCTTAAAAAATGAATATCGAAGAATTAGTACTCATATCAATTATTTGCGGAGCAGCAGTTCTTCTGTTGCCTAAGCAACGTCGGTGGTGGGTTCGTTCCTTGGTCGCAGCAGAAGAACGAAGGAAATATCACTAATATCACTATATCTATGACATTAGGCTGACACTAATTTTTTTAAGGATTTTTTTCAAAAACTCGACCCTCAAGACTCGGCACCCCGACTTTTTACCCATAATCGTGACGCATACGTGTGGACGGAAAAAGTCGCGGGTATTTCACCAATGCCATGAAACTCGGGGTGGGCACCCGTAAGTGAGAAAATGCCTATAGGGATCGAATTCAGAACCTCCTTCTTCTAAAAGCCGGTTAATAAAGAATAAATAAATTTTTATTTAAAAAATGTTTTCGAAGTATTATTACAGTATTTGATAAGCTACAAATAAAATGTAGATTCATCCAAACAATTTATAATACTTAAATAAAAGGAGCTGTTAGTCAACATTAAAGACACAATTATTTCTATAAAAAATCTTTCAGTAACTAATAAGTAAAAAATAACAGAGAGAATGATCAGAACGATTGTAAAATTAAATGATACAATAACTATAATAAAAGTATTTAAGTTTTCTTCAGGTTCAAATTAACGAAGTATTTATCAATTAAAAAAGTGTTAGTTTAAACAAATTAAAACAAATAAAAACAAAACGGCCTCTGACCTTTAAAGGTGGCGTGACTTGTTCCGAAAAGTAAACAAAATGCGCTGTTGCCAGGTCGCAATTACGATTTCTGTGTATATATACTTTTTTTCTATTAAAACTTGTAAGAAAAGGACCTGAAAAACATTTTTCCCTTCCCTTTGATGTCCCGCCTCCATGTGGTTTCTGCTGGACAATAACATTTTTTATTAATAAATTTAGGTCAGTTTAGGTCAGTTTAGGTTAGTTCAGGTTAATTTCAGTTTCTAAACTAACTAAAACCAAGCCTTAAGAGAAAAGGCCTAGAGGGATCGAATTCAGAACCTCCTTCTTCTAAAAGCCAGTTAATAAAGAATAAAACCTTTTGACTAAATTTTTATTTAAAAAATATTTTCGAATTATTATTACAGTATTTGATAAGCTACAAATAAAATGTCGATTCATCCAAACAATTTATAATACTTAAATAAAAGGAGCTGTTAGTCAACATTAAAGACACAATTGTTTCTATAAAAAATCTTTCAGTAACTAATAAGTAAAAAATAACAGAGAGAATGATCAGAACGATTGTAAAATTAAATGATACAATAACTATAATAAAAGTATTTAAGTTTTCTTCAGGTTCAAATTAACGAAGTATTCATCAATTAAAAAAGTGTTAGTTTAAACAAATATCATACAGATCTTCAATTAGTTCTTTTACATATAATGTTGTAGCTTCGGAAAACGTTAGGAAGAGTTTTATAAATTCCTTTCTATTTTCATGATAATAATATTTATGTTTTTCTTCGTCGAAAAATATATCTTCGTATTCTGGAGGTAGCGCATTGACTTGGGCGTAATTGATTGCACCTATAATGGCCATTGGTTTCATATATTTTACACACTCTTTAAATTGTTCAGGTGTGTAAAAAATGTTTATGTCGAAATCAAATCTGGATAATATTTCTTTTAATTCTTGATAATATTCTTCTAGAAGTTTATCTAAGTATTTATCTCTGATATCTTTATTTGTATTAAAATAAGCAAGCATTAGTATATCTTGAGTAACTGGAGCATATCTTAGTGCTTGAAAATCTATGAGGAAACAATCATTAACTATGCTATTTTGATCATATTTTACCAGTAAATTACTCGCGTACATATCCCCATGGCAAATTACGTTTCTAAACTGTTTTGCTGGCCGGTTTACTCTTTCCAAAAGCACATCATATAAAGCATCTACTCTCTTGTGAAATTCTTCCATAGAAATCTGCTTCGGAATATCTTTGAAACTGTCAATTAGTTGATCCAAACCCGGCCTAGAATCAACAACATTCATTGGAGGTCTCGGTAATCCTTCTCGGACAGCAAAAAGCCAGTCATTCATATATTCTTCGTAAATATTACCTAATCTTACCTTCGTCCCCTTACTTTGAGATATGCGCTCTTCTGATATGAGAGTACAAGCGTGAAATCTCGCAGCTTTAAGAAATGCCGTTTTTAAAAAGTCATAACCAACTTTTACGTCTGGCTTAGATGGTTTGAAGTTTAATCTAACTAAATCGTCTAAAATCAGAACACCATTCAGTCTGTCAAAATAACAATTTGGGGCAAAATTAATTAAAGATTCGAGGCCATTTTGCCGAAATAATGGTATCAAAGTTCTAAAGAAAAATTGTTCCTTTTCGGATGGTCCAGATTTTACAATAGACATTAAATCCGGATTATCTAACTGTAAAATTTTCACAAACATGCTGGATTCTTCACTTTTGCCGGATAGGTTTACGTTGAATTTTAGAATGAAGTATTGTCCAAGATGTCCGTTTCTCTCATCCAAAGGAACCAGCTGATAATTTATAAGTTTGAATTTTGAATTTCCAACCCATTTAGAAATTGCTTCTAAACAGTCATCATAACTTACTTGGTGATACTTGAGAGAATATGAAATGTTTTTTAATAGTTCTTTAAAATTGTGCTTTTCTTGGACTGACTTTTCCTTTTCACTTAAATAAACTGCTCTTTCAAATTTAACTAATGGAAGAAATGTTTTCACATGCTCCTCAAACACATTTACGTCAAAGTTAACCGCTGTAGTATAGTTAAGATTTTTTAAAAATTCAATAAAAGTTTCATAATACAGGTTAAGTAAAGTTTTTAAATGATTCTGTCTAAAATTTTCATCACTCAGAGCAAAAATCAGCATTAAGGCATCATATACTGGTGATCTAAATACTTCATATCCTAAATCCAAAAAAAGGCATTTACCTGAAGCTGTAATAAAGGCATTATGGGCAGAAATACTTCCTATGCTTTTAACAAGAAAATCATTATTTAACAGTTTATTCACTTCCTTTTGAACTCTTGAAATTATATCATTTGTATAAACTTTATCCAAGGCTTTAAAGAAGTCCAATGAAACAACGGCATCTGCAACATTTTTCACTTCATACTGAGTGTTGATAATTCTTTCTTCTTTTTTAGATAAATAGTTCGCTTGATATTCGGCGAGACTGTTCAAAATGGTGTTAAGGCTGTCCAAATTGTTTATAGTAGGATAAAAAATACCATTTTTTCCAAATCCCAAATACACATCATTATTGCCATCTTGAAGGGTGAAAACACTTTCTAAAATATTAGAATATTGAACTTTCTTCTTATTAATGTCTTCTTTATCAACTATTTTTACCATTAGTTGTTTCGAAACAACATCTTCATTTTCTAAACCAAAACTAAGGCACAATATGTCTTTGTTCCGACTCGATTCTTCTACAAAATACTTTAAATTTTGTGTATTATCTAACTGTAATTTATTTCTTAGAAAATTTGTTAGACTTTCGTTGTTGAATAAGTCCATGGTTGCGCGAACTAAAGCTAGGCGAGCGATATCTAACTATGTTTTAAATGCACTCATTTTATATAGTATTTTCATGTATGGATATCAATTAGAGCAATTTCAAGGTTTGTTTTGCTACTTCACATGCTTGGAAGATTCCCTATATCCGTATATGCACATTCCAAGCCAAAATGATAAAAATGTTAAGAGTCATGTATTTAATAATTACAATTATAATAATTGATAAAGTTCAAACAATTAAGTTTTATATTGCATGCTACAATTTTACTGTAATTAGAAGTTTAGATTTGATGTGTGTTTATGTTTTTATGACATAGAATTTTAAGACGACCTTTCTAAACTTTCGTTTGTTTAAGACACATATTTATGACTATGTTAATATCTCAAGATTCAGAAAAGCAATTGTAGTAATACGACTGTTTCTACTTTATATCAATTTTCAGTTTTCGAAGCATTTGCAGAGAGTGTTCACTGTTCACTGTTCTGCATGAAAATCTTCCCCGTCAAACTAATGTGTTATTTTGATAATTTCTACATATGTAACACCGACACCAACGTTTAAATTGTCGTATCACGTAGCGATATCTAGAGAACATCAACAATATGTTTTGATTGATTGCAAAGCAGGTAAAAGGATGTACCTATGCGATATATAAATTGTTTTTGTATACCGAGGTGCGACGTTGCCAAATCTGTTTTCTCTAATTTTAGAGAAATTGTGCACAATCTAGCAGCACCGCACAGGGGCGTCTGGGGATGGTCCCCAATTTACAAAGTCTCGACCTCCTAGGGTTAACCACTTTACAAATTTTTCCATATAATGTAGTCGTCGAAGTGTCAGCTACTTATCGAAGGGCCTCTGTATACAGGAATTAAATCATTGCTTCTGGTACTCTCAATACCTGGTGTTTTTAGAAAACATCAGATGTACGAAATGGGTTTATAAGCAGTCTGCTGGTGGTCGGAGGATCAGTATTAAATATACCAGAAAGTGCAAAGAACTAGCGAATAGTGAAAGCGTTGTAGTAGCCTTATTATTTTTGCCGTGTGCAAACGATGTCGTTGCGATCCTGTGTGAACGAACCGAACGAATTATATATGTGAAGCGACACTGAAAGCTCAACGAAAGACTTTGACCTCATTTGTAAGAAGAGCCTACGAATTATATTTTGGATACAAAGTTGGCGACCAAGACAAAACTTGGACACCCAAAATTTGCTGCCACACTTGCTCAAGACCCTTAACAGAATGGCTATTGAGTATACAGAAATCTCTGAAGTTTGGAGTGCCAATGTTTTGGCGGGAACCTTAGAATCATTGGTACTTTTGCTTAACAAAATTGGGGTTTTCTAGTAAAAGCAAACAAAATTAAATATCCTAACATCCCCTCAACCATGAGACCTATATCTCATGACGCTTCTAGCATACCTGTCCTAAATCTCCAGAAAAATACGAAATTGACTCGGAATCGGCTGAACTAGATGATTTTGAACCGAAAGCCGGTCCAAGTTTTCAAGAGAAAGACGATTACGAATATAGTAGCAGTAAACAGCCCCATTTTATATCTCAAGAAGAAATCAACGATCTTATTTGGGATTTGGATCTTATTTACAACAGTAGAATCTCTTACAAAAGGGCGTAAAAATTTCCACGTTTCGGAAGAGGCAGTCTATGCTGGCAGTATTTATTTCAATTGACAAACTTAGCCTTTCCTATAAACCTACCGAGTTGTAACTGTTTACTTACTCTTCGAAGACAAGTCTAAAGGCAGTTTTATTGTTTAATAGAAATGAACAACCATATGTTTCCATGGGTCATGCTGTAAATATGAAAGAAACGTATGAGAACATGCGTATGTTACTTCAAAGCAAAAAATGCAAAGATTCGAAATAGGATATCTGTGCCGATCTACAAGTTATTGCGCTATTTACAGGACTGCAGACTGGCTACACCAAATTTTGTTGTTTTTTATGCGAATGAGAGAGCAGAGTCAGAAACCAACATTATGTCGTTAAATAATGGCCGTCTCGTAAAAATATCGTGTTCTATCTGAAAAATGTCCTCAATGAACCCTAAATCGAGCAACAAATAATTTATTTACCCCCTCTGCACATAAAACTAGAGCTTATAAATATTTATTAGAACCTTAAACAGAGAAAGAAATGCTTTTCTTTATTTGAGACAGAAATTCGCACGCATAAGTGAGGTAAAACTTAAAGAAGGAATGTTCGTTAGGCCGCAAACATTATAAAGACGAAAATTTTAACACTATACTTTTCAGAAAAGAAAATAGGTCGCAGATTGCCTTCCAAAATGTATGTAGGAACTTCGTAGGTAACAAGAAATAGAAGAACTACAAAGACCTAATTGAAAAATTTATCTAATCTTACAAGACGTTAAGTTGTAACATATCACTTAAACTGCATTTTCTTCGCTCCCATTTGGAATTCGTCTCTGTCAATTTAGGTGCATCTTCGGATTAATCCGACGAAAGATTTCACTACTAAATTGTTCAAGTAAAGAAATGGTATAGTGGAAAATGGACCCCAAACATATTAGCGGACTACTGTTAGATCCTCAAACGTGAAACCGATTCGGGCGAATACAAGCGAAAAAAAAACAAAAAAAAAATGTATTTGATTGTATTATACTTTTTTTAATACAAAATAAAGTACATTTTGTGAAAAAAGTGATTTTGTCTTTAAATCTGTGAGAATTCACTAGACTGCTTTTAAAGAGCGAAAGCTTTCCCGGCTTTGGTTACGTTGAAAATCATGGTTCTTGGATTTAGACCGTGTCAAATTGAAATAATTATCCAATGTTTCGTCTATGATTATACGACGCATCTTCAGGGATCTTTACTCCACGAGATCAGAACAATGAATAACTATCGACGAGCAACAGCCCGGCTGGTGCTCAGCGAACCGAGATCCAGCGTTACAATCGATTTCCACATGTGATGTAGACTGTGATCTGCATCTCCATTAATATATTCGGATATTTACAAATTTCGACTGATTCTATAATTTTACGTTTAAAGAAACCAGACACTGATGCTGGCACTGTAGTTTATTTTACATTAAAAGTGTGACCTGAGAAATGCTGGTGTTCAGCTACTGAAGATTGTACAATTTGTTTCTTTTTTATACATCTTTCATGTTTATCGTGGATATAGACCGTCCTGTTTCACCTACATACACTTTACCACAAGAGCAAGGTATCTTGTAAACGCCTTCTGTTTGAAATGGTTACATGTGTTGAAAATTGTCCTAATGTTTGATTTTCGGAGCAATCTGGCAATCTTGTCGGTGGTTCCGTGTATGTAAGGTAAGATAACACTGTCCATAGGAGGTACATTTATGACATTTTGTTGAGGAGTTGGGTTTTTATATTTATTAATAGAACGTCTTATATCTTCAGCGCAATATCAGTTGCCTCTTAGAACATTAGTCAGTTTTTCTGTTTCTAATTTCAGTGATTGTTCGTCACATATTGAATTGGCTCTATGTACCAAAGTGTTTATGATGTCCAAACGTCAGCGCAATAGACTCACTAACCTACAAAATAGGTAAATATCTGGCCAAACTTTTACATCCCTTTACAGGAAAAAACTAATCCTTTGTTATAAATTCTGGACACTTTGTCCAAAGATTAAAAACCATCCAATTAGAGCCCGAAGACATTGGTCAATTTTTATGTAGAATCCCTGTACACAACTGTTCCTATAGAAGATTCAGTTTCCATAATATCGAACATTCTACGAAATAACAACATGGACTCCAGCCTACTAGAATTAATTAAAGCATGTCTGATTTCCACTTATTTCACTTTTTAAGAAACTTTCTACGAGCAGACTTCGGGATCGGCCATGAGATCTCCCCTATCACCAGTGGTAGCTAACAACTTCATGGAATCTTTCAAAGAAAACGCCTTATCTTCTGCTCCTCTAAAACCTAAATTTTGGTGTAGATATGTAGATTATACGTTCGTAGTTTGACCACATGGCGTCGATAACCTCAATAATTTCCTGGATCATCTAAATCAAAAACACCCTAGTATAAAATTCACTATGGAAACTGAATCAAATGATGCCCTTCCCTTTCTTGATGTACTAATACAAAGGAAAGAGGATGGCAAATTAGGGCATTCTGTGTACAGAAAACCAACACATACAAATCGATATCTCAATGCAATGTCACACCATCATCCGTCTCAAAAACAATCCGACATAAACTCTTTGGTACATAGAGCACTTTCAATATGTGACGAACAATCACTGAAATCAGAAACAGAAAACCTGACTAATGCTCTGAGAGGTAACGGATATTGCGCTGAAGATATAAGACGTTCTATTAATAAATATAAAAACCCAACTCCTCAACAAAATGTCATAAATGTACCTCCTATGGACAGTGTTGTCTTACCTTACATATACGGAACCACCGACAAGATTGTCAGATTGCTCCGAAAATCAAACATTCGGACAATTTTGAACACATGTAAGAAAGTTGAATAATGTTTGAAATCTCCAAAGGACGCAATACCATTTCAATCGGAAGGCGTTCACAAGATACCTTGCTCTTTTGGTAGAGTGTATGTAGGTGTAACAGGACGGTCTATATATACTAGGCTTAAGAAACGTGAACAATGTATAAAAAAGAAACAAATTGTACTGAAGATGCCTCGAGCAATCGTAGGCGAAACGTCAGATAATAATTCCAATTTTACACGGTCTAAACCCAAGAACCATGATTATCAACTAGACTGCTTTTAGTTTGAGTTTCTCATATTTTATATTCTTCTTTTCTTCTCTAAAAACTTATGGGTAAAAACCGAACTCATATTTCATTTCAGCACATTACAGTGGATACAAAAAACCCAAAAAAATATCAGGGAGCAACAAAAAATTTCTAAATGCAGAACAGTGTTCGGACTCGAGCAACAACTGCTGGATACAAGGAGAGAAGGCTGAACGTAAATTTCCCGATAATGACACGGCCCGACGTCTTCTGATTTTGTAATAACTTCGATAATACAGTCTTAATTATTAATAAAAATATCAAATTTTCCATATATCGATATTTTTACATATATCACTATCGGAATTCGATATGTCAACATGAAATATCATATATCGATTATGTTTAAAAAAAAAAATCAGCCTAAAAATGAGTGAAACAGCCATTTAATAAAATAAATTTAATGAATAAATCATAATTACATTATTTAGCCACACAAATTACATGAAACGTTTCTCATGTACATCTTCTTAAAATAGTTTCAAACAATTGAATAATTTACTGTAAACGATATATTACGGCATTTCGCTATTTTTCACTAATTATAATTTAATGATGTAAATTAAATAAACATTTGCTTTTCACAATAATAACATTAACATCAATTAACATATCCTCTTGCCTCGACTTCGATAATCTATCACAGATAATAAATACTGCACTCGAATGCAGCCGAAATTACTTCCGTTTCAAAAGAATACCTTAAACTAATTTACGATAATATGGCTTTAAAAATTGACTAGAAACAAAGGAAATACCTTATATTATAAAATATCGACGCCGATACCTACATTATACTAACGCTATATCGTCCTAAAAAATATTAGTCATAAATATCCATATTTCCAAATAACAATATCGATATTTAATATATCGATATTTTGTTAATGGTCCTCTCTGATCTGCAGTACTTTTTGGTTTTCAGTCTGGCGTTACGTTTGTCGAACGCTGTTTGGAATAATTGACTTTTTGGTGTTTACTGGTACCTTGCAAGTTTAAATAGTACTTTAAATAACTTTAAGATAGCAAATAGATATTGTGTACGAGGTTGTAAGAGAAATTACGCAAATGGTTCGGTCTTTCCGGTTTTTAGGTTCTTTTCTCATTACATTATATTTTATATATATATATATATATATATATATATATATATATATATATATATATATATATATATATATATATAAAGTAAGCCCAACCCAAACTCTGTCGAACAATTATTTTTAAGATCAATCAAAATAAACCGTTGACTATTTTGGTCCAAAAAAAAACAACTTATTTGGGACATCAAAAAGTATATTCTCGACGAATTTCAGCCAAATCGAATCTGTGGAACAAAAAAATAAAAATCGAATTTATGATTTTTCTCGGAAAATTTTGAGTTTAGATTAACAATGGTAAGTACAAAAATTCTAGCCTGATTTATTACCTACTACTTTTATGTTTAATTTTTTCGATAGGTCGCATAATTTTGCCAGAAATAGCAAAAAAAAATTCTACCTCTAAATTCCCCCCCCCCTCTTTTCACCCCTATAACTCGCTACTGGTTCGGATTATTTTTTCTTCATTTTTTTCCGTTATCAGAATGCTGTAACGAATGATTTTTTTTTGTAAATCGATGTCGCAACAAAACTTTATACTTCCTTGAAAATATAAGTGTATTAATTGAAACAATTAAAGGATATTTGTTAGTAAATAGACCTATATTTTTATAACATTACGGCAAAAGTCACTACTTACATAATTTTATCATTTTTGTAATAGTATTCTGAAAATATCTATTAATTCATTTACGTATATAGTAGTTTACTGCCTAGTATTTAATAAACAGTTTACTTTAGTGTAAATAGATGTCGTAACAAAACTATTACGTTAGACATCACTATCGCCACAATTTCGTAGTTTTTAAAACAATTTCTGAAAATATCTACTAATTCATTTTTAATAAATCTCTACCTAATATTTGATAACAGTTTAATTTATTGTAAATAGATGTCGTAACAAAACCTTATAATAACTTGAAAATATTCAAGAGTATCTGTTAATTATTTCATCTCTATTTTTATAATATTACGTTAGAGGTCTCTGGTTGTAGAATTTCGTTGTTTTTATAATCTTCTGGAAATACCTACTAATAATTTATTCATTTGTAATGGTTTACCGCCCGACATTTAATATCAGTTTAGTTTATTGCAAGCAGATGTCGTAACACAACATTACTATTCCTTGAAAATATTGAAGGATATTTGTTAATAAATATACTTATTTATAACGTTACTACTTCCGCAATTTTGTCGTTTTAGTAATACTATTCGAAAAATATCTATTATTTGATATTTACTGTCTGCTATTTTATAAAAGTTTAGTTTAATGTCAATATATACCATTATAAAATTTTATAATCACTTAAAAATATCCGTTGTTAATTAATATATTTATATCTTTATACGATTACGTTAGAGGTCACTACTGCCACAATTTCGTCGTTTTTATAACAATTTCCGAAGGTATTTTCTAATTAATTTATAATAAATCACGGCTTTTTTTATGAAAACATTTCGTTAAAAATAGGTTCAAATGCGACTTTTCAAATGAGACACCACCCTGTATATATATATATATATATATATATATATATATATATATATATATATATATATATATATATATATATATATATATATAAATTTGGGCTCTTCAGACACGGATTCTCAATGGGCACTATTCTCCTATTAAATAGTGCGGAGAACTCCGAAATAATGAGGAAACCCTGGGTCCTGAAAATGACGCCAGCTCTGTTTCGTCTTCAACAGGAATCATCAAGCCATGAGTAGGTAAGACCAGACGGCGCCATCTCTCTCTCCGTAGTTTCTTCATTATTTTAGAATTCTTCTCACTATTTAATATGAGAGCAATGCTTTTTGACAATATGTGTCCGCAGACCGAAAATTTACTATTTAATTTAAAAATTGTATCTTATTTTATATTCTGTTGGCTTTGTGGCAACTGTTTCTTGATCTTGAACTGAAGAACGTGCGGTTAGTACAGGTTTGATGATAGTGGCGCAATGGCGACTTCAATCCTTTGGTGCAGCATACTTCCTGTATCGATGTTAATAGATACATATTTTCATTTTGATCGCCACGTCACATTATGATGGTTTCTACAACATTGTTGGTAGGTGTTGCTCTTGTGCTACTGAATAATCCATCGGGATGGCGCCTTCGTGTCCTACCTACTGTTTTCTTTACTTGAAAATAATATATAGGATGCTTCCCAGTCATGATGGATTATACTCGGATAGAATACTTCCGACGACATGTTAATTCTACGGAAATTTTCGTTAGTTCTACCACTCTTTAAGAGTTAATTCGAAATTTTTGCTTAGTCAACGAGTGACAGGCTCTCGCTAAATCGAAAAACGATCATACTGATATTAAGTCAAGTGGCCATTACTGACCCATTATCTTTCTTATCATTGTGTTAAATATGTGCTTGAAGAATATTTAATTCTCCTTCACAGATTTGACTATCTCGAGGAGATATCTTAAAACATATTGAACCATACTCATTATAAAGAAAAATTAATTACCAAGAGGGGAATATAACACAATATCAAATCTAAAAAAAGTTTGGTATCAATACTAATACAAACTTAATTTTTAACTGTTTATTTTCAAGTACTAATATAATTTCCTAAAACTTTCTCCATTTAACCGCCTTACTATCTCTAATTGTTTTTGAGATTACAATACTGCCATCTTCAATTTCGGATACAGTGTATCTTAAAATTTACAATTTATAAAAAAATTGTTGTTTTTAAATAGACTAAATATTTAATATTGAACAAGTTTCTTTGGAATTAGCACCTCCTTGAAATAGTTACTTAACTTCTGATAAAACACATAACAATTGTGTATGTGTAACTCATCATAATATCATCATTCTCTTATAACATACGATTTAAAAAAACAGAAATTTTGAAACAAAAAATTATTAACGTTATGCTATTTCATGTTACCTAAAGCGTTGTTCATTTGTTAACATAAACCTGTAAGATTAAAAGGTTACAACTTATTAAGTAAGATTTTATTAACAATGCAATTTTTATTAAAAAAAATATTACATATTAACGTAGATTAATTAAAATAATAAATAAATATTATATAATAACAATTTGTACAAATGGTTTACAAGATCAAAATATAACAAGCTAAAACAATATCAAACGAGCTGATATTTATTTTTTAACAGAGGAGACACAGAGTAAACGGAAAATATTTTTACAGAATTTGTTGCTTCAGCTTTAGAAACGTTATCCTGAATTTATTTCCAAATGCTGAAAATACTGGTAATACTTAAACTATTTTCTATTGATCTATTATCAATCATATTCTTATAAACATATCAAAGCAAAAATTTTAAATATCAGAAGAGCCAAAAAGACTCGGTAATACGTTATGGTTTCGAGAAAATACTAAAAGAAGAGCTGGCGCTAAATTCTCAAAACATCCAGAAATGTCGACTCTATTTTCATTTTAAATATCTGACTTACGACACCTGTATTTTCACGTTTCTGATACAATTTAAATGCAAGAAAAGCTGAATAAAGAAACCCTATACAATATATCTCACATTTACTGGTACAGTTAACATAAGTCTCAATATTTGACTAATACTAGTTTTTTTTGGATACCAGCGACTTATGCACAATAAACGAAATATTTATGGCACTGTCCAAAAAAATTGGCGTAAACTTGCACTAATTTATTTAACCCTGAAATTGTGTATTCTAAAAATCTCCAACACCATACATCCAGCTTCAAGCAACTATCAAATTATTTGAAACGTGCTAGTAGAAGGTCACATATATATTTTCCATAAAATAATGTTGTTTACGACTAGTTACATAGTTTTTGTTCAGTTACTGGAAAATATCCTTAGTTTATTAACAGCTATTAATGTTTTGTTGGTCCATTTAAGCAAATATCATAGAGATCCTCAATTAGTCCTTTTAAATATGACGAGCCATCTTCAGACATTATAAGTAAAGTTCTTACGAATTCCTTTCTATTTTTATAATAATAATTTTCCAATTCATCTAGATCGAAATGTTTAACTAGTGTTGCTAATGGTATTGACATAACTTGACCATAAATCGTGGCTGTGAGAATTGCCATGGGTTTCATATATTTTATACACTCCGTAAATTGTTCAGGAGTATAAAAATCATTTATATCAAGATGAAATTCAAAAAGAATTTTCTTTAATTCCTGATAATATTCTTCCAAAAGTTTGCCTAGGTATTTATCCCGGACATCTTTATTTGTACTTGTATAAGTCAGCATCAATAAATCTTGGCTAATTGGGACATATCTTAATGTTTGATAATCAATGAGAAAACAATCTTCAGCTACGTTATTGTGGTCATATTTTACAAGTAAATTGCTAGCGTACATATCCCCGTGACCGATGACATTTCTAAATTGTTTCGCTGGATAAGTCATTCTCTCCAAAAATACATCAAATAAAGCATCCACTCTTTTGTGAAATTCTTCATTAGAAATTTGCTTGGGAATGTCCTCGAAACTATCGATTAACTGATCTAAACCTGGCTTAGCAGAAGCAATATTTAGTACAAAGTCAGGGTCACCTTCACGACCCGCAAAAACCCAATCTTCCATGTATTTTTCGTAAATATCACCCAATCTCACATCTGTTCCCTTTCTTTGAGACATGCGCTCTTCACATATAAGAGTACATGCATGTAATTTTGCCAACTTAAGAAATGCTGTTTTTAGAAAATCATATCCAACCTTCGAGTTTGGCTTAGACGGTTTAAAATTTAATTCATTTAGATCATCCAGAATAAGAACATCGTTTAGTCTGTCAAAATAGCAATTTGGGGCAAAAGCGATCAACGACTCGAGTCCATTTTGTTTAAATAATGGTATTAAAGTTCTAAAGAAATGTTGTTCCTTTTTAGATGCTCCACATTCTACAAGGGCAGTTAACCTTGGGATTTCTGAATATAAAATCTTTATGAACATACTAAGTACTTCGTTTTTGCCAGAAAATTTCACATTAGATTTGAGGGTGAAGTATTGCCCAAGATGTCCATTTCTCTCATCCAGGGGGATCAGCTGATAATTTATAAGTTGAAACTCTGTACTGCCGACTCTTTTAGAAATTGCTTCTAAACAGTCCTCATAACTTACTTGATGATACTTGAGAGAATATGAAATGTTATTTAGTAATTCTTTTAAATATTGTTTTTCTTGGACTGAGCTTTCCTTTCGACTTAAATATGCTGCTGTTTCAAATTTAACTAATGGAAGAAATGTTTTTAGATGTTTCTCAAATACATTTACGTCAAAGCTTGGTACTGTAATGTTATCAACTTTTTTCAAAAATTCAACAAAAGTTTCATAATACTGGTTGAGTAACGTCTTCAAATGATTCTGTCTGAATTTTTCATCACTTAGAGCAAAAATAAATATCAAAACATCATATATTGGTGATTTAAACACTTCGGATCCTAAATCTAGAAACACACATTTACCTGAAGCTGTGATAAAGACGTTATTGGCAGAGACACTTCCTATGCTTTTAACTAGAAGACCATTATTTAAAAGTTTATCCACTTCTTGTTGAAGTCTTGAAATTATGTCGTTAGTATTAACTTCATCCAAGGCTTTAAATAACTCCAATGAAACAACGGCATCTGCAACATTTTTCACATCATAGTCAGTGTTGATGATACGCTCTTCTCTTTTGAACAAATTATTGACTTGATATTGGGCAAGACTTTTCAATATGATGGTAAGATTCTCAAAGTTGTTTTTAGAAGGATATAAGATATCTCTATTTTCAAACCCCAAATAAACGTCATTATTGTCATCTTGAAGGGTAAAAACACGTTCTAAAACATGGGAATATTCAAGTTTCTTCTTATTAATATCTTCTTTACTAACCATTTTTACCATCAGATGTTCCACAATAAAATCTTCATTCTCTGCTGCAACACTAAGACACAATATATCTTTGTTTAGACTAGATTCTTTTACTAAATATTTTAAATTTTGTTTATTCTCTAACTGTAAATTATTTGTTAGAAAATTTGTTAAAGTTTCTCTACTGAATGAATTTACAACTGCCATAGTTGTGCGTACTAAAGCTGAATAAGAAATAACTCCCTTTTCAAGCCAATTTATTACCGTAGAACTGTATGAGTTGATTCATCTAATTAGTCCAGGCGTCAAAGGAGTTCCCGTGACTTTTTAATGTTTTATTCATTTACCCTTTTTTTATATGTTTTGGGTCCCTAAACATGAATTTTTTGGGTGGATCTTGGTCAGATAGTACATAACATTACTAAAAACAACTTTTTTTGCAAAAGCAAAAATTTAATTTTTTTGAAAACAAATAACATTTTTATTATTTTTGGGTCATTTTGCACAAAAATGTTTTACGTATTCTACTCTACGATGCTTGCTTTTCGAAGAAAAAATATAATTTGAAAAATTATGCAGATCTGCATCACTTAAACAATTATGCGCCAATATTTTGCTTCAAAGGCTTGTTACTAAACTTTTGATTGTTGTTGGTTTTCTAAAAAAAAAATCAAGGTCAGAGAAGCGTTAAGCCCCTTACCGTAGGGTTGATCACAAGCGTCTAGCTACACCTTAATGAATACCGGTTGCAAAGCTTCGCACATGCGTTGTACTTTATGTGCTGACAGCGTAACTTCAACGGTTCTCGGTATGTTGAATCAGCATTTTAAAATTGGGAAGTGAAAGAGAGAGTTTTTGAATGTTTTCCAATGGGTTTAATGCTATAAAGTAGGGAGTAACCTTAACACAAATATGCATGTAGAAAGCCATAGGTAATATAAAAAATATTATTTATCTTTTATTGGTCATCATTAGTTTTAATCATTTTATTTCTGCAATTGCCATTTTAACATTTGTCGAGAGGCTTATTAAAGTCTATAAAGCAAGGTTTGCAGCAAACTGAGTATTTCAAAGGAGTTAATAGAAATTTTGATTTAAATTTTATGGTGCAAACTGATATAAAATTGTTTATAACAATGTTATGGATATCTAATCCACTCGAAAATCCTATTCAAGGGCCCAAAATACAGAAAAAAAAACTTGGGCGAATCAATAAAACACTAAAAAAGCTACAGAAATCGCTTGAGCGCCTACACTAAATAATGACTAGTATATTTAAAATTTGTCTCGACAACCGACCCGAAATCTTCTGTTAATTAGCATTAAAATAAAGGTACTTATTTTCATGTACTATTAATTATTAGAATAATCTTCATGTTTGTGTTGTTACGATAAGTATTCTAGACATAGCGTTATCTATATGTGGAAGTATAAAGCCTAAGTCTAAATGATAATAAAGATGATGCAACTAGTTTTTATCATTTGATTATACTATCCAAAGTCCAGTGTCGATGAATTATAATTATTAGTTAATAAAGTTGTAATACCAAGGTTTTACGTCGTATTTGCATTTTTAATGTGATTAGGGAATTAGATTTAATGAATGTTTATTTGTTGATGTGTTTGTTTAGTTCCAAGTAACTTTACAATGACGGTAAAAACTTTTAAGATCAGGTCTTCAAACATTCGCTTGGTACGGTGTCAAAATCCGGACAAATTATACATTTTTACCACACATAGTTTTTATTGCAAAAACGAAAAGGTTTACAAAATTTTTTAACCATATTGTTTGTAAAGTCACGAAGAAAACACATTTACTCAATACATCCCCCCGATTGCTTGAATGACCGCCTTCATTTTCGGTCTGAGGCATACGAAATGAGTTTCGGTCCATTTCGTCCGCTTCAAGTGCGTCTCTCCATTACTGCCCTCGATTCAAGAGTTTTAAGCTCAGATGCATCAAACCCTGAGTAGCTCCGAGTAGATGTGAATAAAGCGGTTAAAGTGTTAATTTGAACAGTAAATAACCTCCAAATTATTTTTTTCGGAATTGGTGTTTTTAATATGCCTAGCAAAACATATTGAAGACAAAAAGATTAAAATATTATTTTATTACTTATTAGTTTTCAATTTTGTCTGGTGTCATCACATTTTCGGTCATAAATATTTCATAATTCGTTAAAAAAAACTATGAACATAAGTCCGATAACTTGCGAAATAATCTTATTTTTTGTCTCTCCATTTCATGTATAAATTGTTTTTTAACCAAAAATAGCATCTAAAAATGATAACTGATAGCTGCTAGGGCTTTATACACCAAATATTTTTAGTGGTGCTTGAGGAGTAAGGGGAAAGCAAATCGGACAAGCTCCGAGACATAATGCACTGCATGAATAAAGGGCTTCTTACACCTACGCAGCTCTGAGCTGCTCCGACCCATGAATCGAGGGCAGTATATGATGCAATGTTTAGATGTCTGGACTTGTTCGTGATCCTTTCAATTAAGTCCCATGCGTAGAAGTCAAAAGGATTCAAACTTAGGCTCTCGGGAGGCCGGTATTCTTTCGACCAAAAGGAAATTCATCTTCGACGATTCGATACATAATTTTTTATATAATATAATAATATAAATAAATAATACTTATTTATAGTGGCAGGATACTGTATGATAGTTAAATTTGTGTAGAAGAAAAATGTTTCCATAACTTTTAATAATTATCTTTGGAATTGAGGAAGCTACATAAATGTTAAAAAAAAATACATTTTAAAATATAAAGTTGTATAGAATGTTCTTAATGCATATTTTTTATGACAATCTGGCAATGTTTGAGCGTTATTTGTGGTTGTAAATTACAAATCAAGAGATTGTTTCACGGTCTCACATAAAACTACAGTTAAAATTTGGTGATAATTGCTTTGATATTTCTTAATGTTTCTCCGAACAAACAGACATACGTTTTCTCTTTATAGAAAATGAAGATTTTGTACACCTACCTACGCTCTTGAATAGTAATTTATTATTAACAAATGTGTTTCGTTTTTTATAAACATAATGTATAATCTATAAACACGATACAAAATTTTACTATTTGACAGTGACTTGCAGTTTTACTGTTGAAACACAGTTACGAAAATTCCAAAAATAACGACGATATCTTGAATTAATAAAATTTCATTTAGCACAATATCAATTGATGATACGACATTTTACAAAGTCCACCTAATAAAGCTAATTGAAGTTTGGTCTTGATTGATATTCGATTTTTGGGCGCGAATGAACCAATTTCAATTTTTTGGACGGATTTGGAGGCACAGTAATATCCTTGCAACACTATTAAGTCACATTTTGATTTAAAAAGTAATCGAGTATAAAATATTGGAGATGAATATTGTAGACTTAGATCAAGACACAATTGTTACCTCGCTGAATGTAAGTGGTGGTTGTCACATTTTGTCCCGAGGAACTGCCAAGTCGTTTAATACCATTCAAAAAAGACTGTGATTTGTAAATTAAAGTATCTGGCTTAATAATAATAATGACGAACGTCTACCAGCAAGCATAGAAGATGCCAAATGAGATATTGGCGAAACGTTTGTCAGTTTCCACAAGAAATCGAACTAACTAGTTTTCTCGGATCGGATTAACACACTGAATCACATGTTTCCAACCATGAAACAAACTCTGAAGATGCAAAATGATATATATATATATATATATATATATATATATATATATATATATATATATATATATATATATATATATATATATATATATATATATATAAACAAAAATAAAATAAAGTCTTGGCTTTGTTTTTATATTACACGGATAATAACTTATTTATTTATTTATGGGACAATTCGCGTCAACCGGATCAAAGCTACGACCAAAATTAGAAGCACCCAAAAAAATCGACTAAGTGCTCATTTTAAAACTTAGAGCGTCTACTTTCAAATGCCGAGTGCGCCTTTGAAAAATCCAATATGGCAACTCCCATATGGTGGCCGGAGAAAAATCGAATGTTTAGCAAAAAGGCTTGTAAAAATAAAAATTCGTAATCGATCAAGTCGCTTTGGCACAAATTGTAGCTAATGGGCGCCCTTATAAAGCTAGTATGGTAGATTGACAAAATCTAACATGACAGATACGATATAACGGTCAATAATTTAATATGGTGACCGAATTTTGAAAATCAACCGATTTGCACCATATTTTGTACAGGGTGAGTCAACGATTGGATGAAGTAGGTTTGTGCCTTTTCGGTGAAATTTACAAAGAAACTATATTTATTGTTTGATACAGTTTATTTTTACGCAGATTTTAAAAATATTTAGGACTCTACAGGGTGAGCCAAAAAACTAGGACAGCATAAAGTTGTATTTTTTTAAATAGAACACCCTATATACAAATCGTATTTTCGATTTAGCTTATAATTTTAAATCTTTTTTATTAAGGGTTTACTATAACAAAACTTTATAGTTTCTGAGATAATTAAGTTTAAAGAAAAAAAGTCACATTTTCAAGCATCAATTCAATCCTAAATAACGTTTTCAATTTTGTAACATATATATTCAAATTTGGAATTTAGCAAGGCCAAGGACAAGTTAACATAATTTTTACCTAATATTTGCAATAAAAGCTACAGGGTGTTGAACACATCGGCTCAAATTTGAACAAGTTTAAATGAATAAATATCTCTTTTTTTAAATGGTACACCCTGTATATTTTCATGTTATTTAATAGAGTAATAGAAACCCTAAAAGTTTTGTTCAATATATCCTATACCTATTTATAATAGTTTTTGAGATATTTCAGTTTTTCTTATTTTCCATACTTTTTTACAGAAATAGTCTTCATTATCATAGTAGCCATGTAAAATAATAAAAAGAAACTACAGAAACAAACAGAATGTGGTTAAATATGATGAAATACATTATTCGTTATATTACAACGGCAATAGTTTAATTAAACATAATGTGAAAAAATTAACACAACAATAACGACAAGGCAAATACATATTTACTTTTATACTAAATTGAAACAAAAAAATTACCTATTAAATACTGAGATTAATTATTTCTTTTTAATAAGTGTTCGAATAAACGACCCTCTTGTGCCATGCACAAATTTAGTCTTTTTTGCAGATTTTCTCGGACCCTGGACAAAATTAGTGGCGTTGTTGTTCTACAGGTATCCCTAATCCTGTTTCGCATATCTTCCACTGTTGTTGGTGGATTAACATACACCTTATTTTTAATATAACCCCATAGGAAGAAATCTAATGGGGTGATGTCGCAAGACCTTGGTGGTCACTCAATGAAACCCCCACGTCCAATCCATTTTTGCGGATATCGTTGGTCCAAAAACGCACGAAATTCACGATGGTAATGCGGAGGCGCACCATCGTGCTGGAACCACATACTGTCGAGCTCATCCCTATCGAGACCTTGAAGCAGTTGGGATAGTTGTTCTTGTAGAAAGTTCAGGTAACTATGGCCATTTAGTGGTTCATTAAAAAAGTGGGGTCCAATAATTCGATTATGATGAATACCACACCAAACATTTAATGACCAGTGGTTTTGATGTTGCACCTCTCTAATCCAAAATGGGTTTACTTCTAAAAGTAGCTTCATCACTAAACATTACCTTGCATAATAAATTTGGATTTAATTGAATCTCCGCATTTATTGTACGACAAAAGTTTACACGACTTTCAAAATCCTGTCCATGCAATTCTTGGTGTAATTCCATGTGATATGGATGATACATATATTTCTTGGTAGTACGATTAGCGGTGGATTGTGATGTTTCACATAATGCTGCTAACTGACGGCTACCAATATAAGGATTTTCCTGAACATTTAACAATATTTGTAGTTCTTTTTCTTCATTAGTTACTGGTTTGTTGACCACTTTACGTTTTAGGTAATCAACAGTACCAGAAGAATCAAATCTTTGCATTAAGTTTTGAAAAGTATGGGTATTAGGCTGGCGTCGATCAGGATACTTCATTTTGTAAATTCTTTGAGCAAGAAGGCAATTTTTTTGAGCCTCTCCTATTGTATAAATCATATCTATTAACTCATTCTTTGGAAAATCCATTTTACAATATAAGATGAATGCAAAAAAAAACAAACTACACTACATAAAAACCAAAAGAAGCGATTGCGGTTATAAATTTGACACACAGAAAAATGTTCTTTTACATTGTTTTTGCCATGGCCACTATGATAATGAAGACTTTCTGTAAAAAAGTATGGAAAATAAGAAAAACTGAAATATCTCAAAAACTATTATAAATAGGTATAGGATATATTGAACAAAACTTTTAGGGTTTTTATTACTCTATTAAATAACATGAAAATATACAGGGTGTACCATTTAAAAAAAAAAAAGATATTTATTCATTTAAACTTGTTCAAATTTGAGCCGATGTGTTCAACACCCTGTAGCTTTTATTGGAAATATTAGGTAAAAATTATGTTAACTTGTCCTTGGCCTTGCTAAATTCCAAATTTGAATATATTTGTCACAAAATTGAAAACGTTATTTAGGATTGAATTGATGCTTGAAAATGTGACTTTTTTTCTTTAAACTTAATTATCTCAGAAACTATAAAGTTTTGTTAAAGTAAATCCTTAATAAAAAAAGATTTAAAATTATAAGCTAAATCGAAAATACGATTCGTATATAGGGTGTTCTATTTAAAAAAAGACAACTTTATGCTGTCCTAGTTTTTTGGCTCACCCTGTAGAGTCCTAAATATTTTTAACATCTGCGTAAAAATAAACTCTATCAAACAATAAATATAGTTTCTTTGTTAATTTCACCGAAAAGGCACAAACCTACTTCATCCAATCGTTGACTCACTCTGTACATACATAAAAAAATACATTAGGCCTTTTCTCATTTATGGGTGCCCATCAGCTGATTTTACGGGTTTCTGACGTTATGGGTGAAAGATGCCAGCTTGTTCACATATTCGACTTTTTCACTAGGGTTATAATTTCTAGTAATTTTTTATTTTGTATTTTTGGTATCATTTTTTTTACCTTGTAGTTCTCTTTTACATTTTATTTGTGTGTTTTGTGTTTTATTTGTCTTATAAACCATTCTAAAGTTACTTTTTGTTAAAAAATGAATATCGAAGAATTAGTACTCATAGCAATTATTTGCGGAGCAGTAGTTCTTCTGTTGCCTAAGCAACGTCGGTGGTGGGTTCGCCCTTGGTCGCAGCAGAAGAACAAAGGAAATATCACTAATATCACTATGTCTGACATCAAACTGACATTCATTTTTGAAGGATTTTTTTCAAAAACTCGTCACTCATGACTCGGCACCCCGACTTTTTACCCATAATCGTGACGCACAAGTGTGGACGGAAAAAGTCGCGGGTATTTCACCAATGCCATGAAACCCGGAATGGGCACTCGTAAGTGAGAAAAGGCCTAGAGGGATCGAATTCAGAATCTCCTTCTTCTAAAAGCCAGTTAATAAGGAATAAAACCTTTTGACCAAATTTTTATTTAAAAAATGTTTTCGAATTAGTATTACAGTATCTGATAAGCTACAAATAAAATATCGATTCATCCAAACAATTTATAATACTTAAATGAAAGGAGCTGTTAGTCAACAGTAAAGACACAATTTTTTCTATAAAAAAATCTTTCAGTAACTAATAAGTAAAAAATAACAGAGAGAATGATCAGAACGAGTGTAAAATTAAATGATGCAATAACTATAATAAAAGTATTTAAGTTTTCTTCAGGTTCCAATTAACGAAGTATTTATCAATTAAAAAAGTGTTAGTTTAAACAGATATCATACAGATCTTCAATTAGTTCTTTTACATATAATGTTGTAGCTTCGGAAAACGTTAGGAAGAGTTTTATAAATTCCTTTCTATTTTCATGATAATAATATTTATGTTTTTCTTCGTCGAAAAATATATCTTCGTATTCTGGAGGTAGCGCATTGACTTGGGCGTAATTGATTGCACCTATAATGGCCATTGGTTTCATATATTTTACACACTCTTTAAATTGTTCAGGTGTGTAAAAAATGTTTATGTCGAAATCAAATCTGGATAATATTTCTTTTAATTCTTGATAATATTCTTCTAGAAGTTTATCTAAGTATTTATCTCTGATATCTTTATTTGTATTAAAATAAGCAAGCATTAGTATATCTTGAGTAACTGGAGCATATCTTAGTGCTTGAAAATCTATGAGGAAACAATCATTAACTATGCTATTTTGATCATATTTTACCAGTAAATTACTCGCGTACATATCCCCATGGCAAATTACGTTTCTAAACTGTTTTGCTGGCCGGTTTACTCTTTCCAAAAGCACATCATATAAAGCATCTACTCTCTTGTGAAATTCTTCCATAGAAATCTGCTTCGGAATATCTTTGAAACTGTCAATCAGTTGATCCAAACCCGGTCTAGAATCAACAACATTCATTGGAGGTCTCGGTAATCCCTCTCGGACAGCAAAAAGCCAGTCATTCATATATTCTTCGTAAATATTACCTAATCTTACCTTCGTCCCCCTACTTTGAGACATGCGATCTTCTGATATGAGAGTACAAGCGTGAAATCTCGCAGCTTTAAGAAATGCCGTTTTTAAAAAGTCATAACCAACTTTTACGTCTGGCTTAGATGGTTTGAAGTTTAATCTAACTAAATCGTCTAAAATCAGAACATCATTCAGTCTGTCAAAATAACAATTTGGGGCAAAATTAATTAAAGATTCGAGGCCATTTTGCCTAAATAATGGTATCAAAGTTCTAAAGAAAAATTGTTCCTTTTCGGATGGTCCAGATTTTACAATAGACATTAAATCCGGATTATCTAACTGTAAAATTTTCACAAACATGCTGGATTCTTCACTTTTGCCGGATAGGTTTACGTTGAATTTTAGAATGAAGTATTGTCCAAGATGTCCGTTTCTCTCATCCAAAGGAACCAGCTGATAATTTATAAGTTTGAATTTTGAATTTCCAACCCATTTAGAAATTGCTTCTAAACAGTCCTCATAACTTACTTGGTGATACTTGAGAGAATATGAAATGTTTTTTAATAGTTCTTTAAAATTGTGCTTTTCTTGGACTGACTTTTCCTTTTCACTTAAATAAACTGCTCTTTCAAATTTAACTAATGGAAGAAATGTTTTCACATGCTCCTCAAACACATTTACGTCAAAGTTAACCGCTGTAGAATAGTTAAGTTTTTTTAAAAATTCAATAAAAGTTTCATAATACAGGTTAAATAAAGTTTTTAAATGATTCTGTCTAAAATTTTCATCACTCAGAGCAAAAATCAGCATTAAGGCATCATATACTGGTGATCTAAATACTTCATATCCTAAATCCAAAAAAAGGCATTTACCTGAAGCTGTAATAAAGGCATTATGGGCAGAAATACTTCCTATGCTTTTAACAAGAAGACCATTATTTAAAAGTTTATTCACTTCCTTTTGAATTCTTGAAAGTATATCATTCGCATAAACTTTGTCCAAGGCTTTAAAGAAGTCCAATGAAACAACGGCATCTGCAACATTTTTTACGTCATGATGATAAATAGTTCGCTTGATATTCGGCGAGACTGTTCAAAATGGTGTTAAGGTTGTCCAAGTTGTTTATAGTAGGATAAAAAATACCGTTTTTCCCAAATCCCAAATAAACATCATTATTGCCATCTTGAAGGGTGAAAACACTTTCTAAAATATTAGAATATTCAAGTTTCTTCCTATTAATGTCTTCTTTATCAACTATTTTTACCATCAGTTGTTTCGAAACAACATCTTCATTTTCTAAACCAAAACTAAGGCACAATATGTCTTTATTTCGACTCGATTCTTCTACAAAATACTTTAAATTTTGTGTATTATCTAACTGTAATTTATTTTTCAGAAAATTTGTTAGACTTTCGTTGTTGAATAAGTTTACTAAGTCCATGGTTGCGCGAACTAAAGCTAGGCGAGATATATCTAACTATGTTTTAAATATGCTCATTTTATATAGTATTTTCATGTATGGATATCAATTAGAGCAATTTCAAGGTTTGTTTTGCCACTTCACATGCTTGGAAGATTCCCTTTATCCGTATATGCACATACCAAGCCAAAATGATAAAAATGTTACAAGTCATGTATTTAATGATTACAATTATAATAATTGATAAAGTTCAAACAATTAAGTTTTATATTGCATGTTACAATTTTACTGTAATTAGAAGTTTAGATTTGATATGCGTTTATGTTTTTATGACATAGAATTTTAAGACGACCTTTCTAAACTTTCGTTTGTTTAAGACACATATTTATGACTATGTTAATATCTCAAGATTCAGAAAAGCAATTGTAGTAATACGACTGTTTCTACTTTATATCAATTTTCAGTTTTCGCAGCATTTGCAGAGAGTGTCGTATCAATTAATTTCACCGTTCTGCATGAAAATCTTCCCCGTCAAACTAACGTGTTATTTTGATAATTTCTACATATGTAACACCGACACCAACGTTTAAATTGTCGTATCACGTAGCGATATCTAGAGAACATCAACAATATGTTTTGATTGATTGCAAAGCAGGTAAAAGGATGTACCTATGCGATATATAAATTGTTTTTGTATACCGAGGTGCAACGTTGCCAAATCTGTTTTAGCTAATTTTAGAGAAATTATGCACAATTTAGCAACACCGCACAGGGGCGTCTGGGGATGGCCCCCAATTTCCAAAGTCTCAACCTCTTAGGGCTTAAAATAACAGAGTTATCCATTTTCCAAATTTCTCCATATAATGTAGTCGTCGAAGCGTCAACTCTCAATACATGGTGTTTTTAGAAAACATCAGATGTACAAAATGGGTATATAGGCAGCCGGCTGGTGGTCGGAGGAGCAGTATTAAATATACCAGACAAGTCTAAAGGCAGTTTTATTGTAGAGCCCTTTCAATATGGGACAAGCAATCATTAAAATCAGAAAAAGAAAAACTAACTAATTTTCTGAGAGGCAACTGATATTACGCTGAAGATATAAGACGTTCTATTAATAAATATAAAAACCCAACTCTTCAACAAAATGTCATAATGTACCTCCTATGGACAATATTGTCTTACCTTACATACACAGACCACCGACAATATTGCCAGATTGCTCCGAAAATCAAATATTCGGACAATTTATATAAGAAAGTTGAATAATGTTTGAAGTCTCCAAAGGACGCAATACCATTTCAAACGGAAAGCGTTCACAAGATACCTTGCTCTTATGATAAAGTGTACGTAGGTGAAACAGGACGGTCTATATCTACTAGGTTTAAGAAACGTGAACGATGTATAAAAAAATAAACAAATTGTACAATTTGCAGTAGTTGAGCACCAGAATTGCTCAGGTCACACTTTTAATGTAAAAGAAACTAAGGTGCTAGCATCAGTGTCTGGTTTCTTTAAACGTAAAATTAGAGAATCAATCGAAATTTGTAAAAATATCCAAATAATATTAATAGAGACGCAGGTTACAGTCTACATCACGCGTGGAAATCGATTGTAACGTATAAATACCGAGCTGTTGCTCCTCGATAGTCATTCAGTGTGCTGATCTCGTGTAGTATGTAAAAATCAATCGAAATTTGTAAAAATATCCAAATAATATTAATAGAGACGCAGGTTACAGTCTACATCACGCGTGGAAATCGATTGTAACGTATAAATACCGAGCTGTTGCTCCTCGATAGTCATTCAGTGTGCTGATCTCGTGTAGTATGTAAAAATCAATCGAAATTTGTAAAAATATCCAAATAATATTAATAGAGACGCAGGTTACAGTCTACATCACGCGTGGAAATCGATTGTAACGTATAAATACCGAGCTGTTGCTCCTCGATAGTCATTCAGTGTGCTGATCTCGTGTAGTATGTAAAAATCAATCGAAATTTGTAAAAATATCCAAATAATATTAATAGAGACGCAGGTTACAGTCTACATCACGCGTGGAAATCGATTGTAACGTATAAATACCGAGCTGTTGCTCCTCGATAGTCATTCAGTGTGCTGATCTCGTGTAGTATGTAAAAATCAATCGAAATTTGTAAAAATATCCAAATAATATTAATAGAGACGCAGGTTACAGTCTACATCACGCGTGGAAATCGATTGTAACGTATAAATACCGAGCTGTTGCTCCTCGATAGTCATTCAGTGTGCTGATCTCGTGTAGTATGTAAAAATCAATCGAAATTTGTAAAAATATCCAAATAATATTAATAGAGACGCAGGTTACAGTCTACATCACGCGTGGAAATCGATTGTAACGTATAAATACCGAGCTGTTGCTCCTCGATAGTCATTCAGTGTGCTGATCTCGTGTAGTATGTAAAAATCAATCGAAATTTGTAAAAATATCCAAATAATATTAATAGAGACGCAGGTTACAGTCTACATCACGCGTGGAAATCGATTGTAACGTATAAATACCGAGCTGTTGCTCCTCGATAGTCATTCAGTGTGCTGATCTCGTGTAGTATGTAAAAATCAATCGAAATTTGTAAAAATATCCAAATAATATTAATAGAGACGCAGGTTACAGTCTACATCACGCGTGGAAATCGATTGTAACGTATAAATACCGAGCTGTTGCTTCTCGATAGTCATTCAGTGTGCTGATGTCGTGGAGTATATAAAAATATATCGATATTTTTACATACATCACTATCGAAATTCGATATGTCAACATGAACATCATATATCGATTGTTCAAAAAAAAAAGATCAGCCTAAAAATGAGTGATACAGTCTTTTAATAAAATATATTTAATGCATGAATCAAAATTACATTATTTAGCCACACAAATTACATGAAACGTTTCTCATGTAAATCTTCTTAAAATAGTTTCAAACAATTGAAGAATTTACTGCAAATGATATTTTACAGCACTATGCTATTTTCACTAATTATAATTTAACGATGTAAATTAAATAAACATTTGCTTTTCACAATAATAACATTAACATCAATTAACATATCCTCTTGCCTCGACTTCGATAATCTATCACAGATAATGAAGACTGCACTCGACTTGTCAAATACAGCCAAAATTACTTCCGTTTCAGAAGAATACCTTAAAGTAATTTACGATAATTGACTAGAAAATGGGAAACACCTTATTTTATAAAATATCGACGTCGATACCTACATTATACTAACGCTATATCGTCCTAAAAAATTTTGGTCATAAATATCCATATTTCCAAATAATAATATCGATATTTAATATATTGATATTTTATCAATGGTCCTCTCTGATCTGCAGTACTTTTTGGTTTTCACTCTGGCGTTACGTTTGTCGATCGCTGCTTGGAATAATTGACTTTTTGGTATTTATTGGTACCTTGCAAGTTTAAATAGTACTTTAAATAACTTTAAAATAAGAAATAAATATTGCGTACGCGGTTGTAAAAGAAATTACGTAAATGGTCGGACGGTAAGATGAGCTGGTTAAAATAGTAGAAAGTGGTAGTTTGTGTCAAGTAATAATAGCATATTTTGTGAGTGTAATCTAACTTTCTTGTTGTGGGAGTATAATAAGTAAACAGGATTTTATCTGGTAGATATTTCAATAGAACTCCGAAACGGATGAAACTGATAATTTAAAATTATTGATACCAAGATTAAAAGAACACATCGAACAAAATAAATTTCCTAGTTGTCGAAAATAATTATCTATCTAGGTTAGAAAGTAAAATGTAAAAATATAAACAGTGAAAACTTTTAATCTTTTTGTGATTGAGGCCTTACAAAATTTCAACAAAGACGTTTTTTATCACAAGAATGTGACAAACAAGACAGTACTGAAGAATATTCTAATAAAACTAAAGAAATACCGAAAAATACTTGTATTGAAGTCAATGAACCGGACAACTTAAAACCAAAAATGCTCGTAGTAACTTATATGGAAAGATTGGTCTCTCCGGTTTTTAGGTTCTTTTTCTCATTATATATATATATATATATATATATATATATATATATATATATATATATATATATATATATATATATATATATATATATATATATATATATTAAGATAAATTGTAATTAAAAATTTCTATTATCTTTTAATAAATTCGCAAAAATCAACCGTTGACTATTTTGATCCAAAAGAAAACAACTTATTTGGGACATCAAAAAGTATATTTTCGACGAATTTCAGCCAAATCGAATCTTTCTGTGGAACAAAAAAATAAAAAAACGAATTTATGATTTTTCTCGGAAAACTTTGAGGTTAGATTAACAATGGTAAGTACAAAAATTCTAGCCTGATTTATTACCTACTACTTTTATGTTTAATTTTTTCGATAGGTCGCATAATTTTGCCAGAAATAGCAAAAAACACATTTTTTACCTCTAAATTCCCCCCCCCCCTTTTCACCCCTATAACTCATTATTGATTCGGATTATTTTCTTCCGTTATCAGAATGCTGTAACGAATAATGTTTGTCGTTCGATGACGCAACAAAACTTTATAATACCTTGAAAATATAAGTGTATTAATTAAAACAATTAAAGGATATTTGTTAGTAAATAGACCTATATTTTTATAACATTACGGCAAACGTCACTACTTACACAATTTTGTCATTTTTGTAATAGTATTCTGAAAATATCTCTTAATTCATTTACGTATATAGTAGTTTACTGCCTAGTATTTAATAAACAGTTTACTTTAGTGTAAATAGATGTCGTAACAAAACTATAATAAATTGAAAATATTCGAGAATCTTTGTTAATTAATATACTTATATTTTTAAACTATTACGTGAGAGGTCAGTACCGCCACAATTTCGTAGTTTTTAAAACAATTTCTGAAAATATCTACTAATTCATTTATAATAAATCACTACCTAATATTTGATAACGGTTTAATTTATTGTAAATAGATGTCGTAACAAACCCTTATAATAACTTTTCATATATATATTCAAGAAGTTAATTATTTCATCTCTATTTTTAAAATATTACGCTAGAGGTCTCTAATTGTAGAATTTCGTCATTTTTATAATATTCTGTAAATACCTACTAATAATTTATTCTTTTGTAATAGCTTACTACCCGACATTTGATAATAGTTTACTTTATAGCAAGTAGATGTCGTAACACAAACATTACTATACGAAAATATTGAAGGGTATTTATTAATAAATATACTTATTTATAACGTTACTTAGATGTTATTACTTCCGCAATTTTGTCGTTTTAGTAATAGTATTCGAAAAAAATCTATTAATGCATATTTATTGCCTGCTATTTTATAAAAGTTTAGTTTAATGCCAATATATATATATATATATATATATATATATATATATATATATATATATATATATATATATATATATATATATGCTTTATTGTTTATCCGGGAGTTCATCCGTTCGTCGTTGTTTCCTGTTGAAGGCCTGCGCAATCTAAGGAACCTCAGTTCACTTTCCAAACTTCGATCAGTAAGCATTGAAAATGCCAAGTGCGACCCTGGCGAAACGTCTGCAAGATCCTTCAACAGGAAACAACGACGAACGGATGAACTCCCGGATAAACAATAAAGCACATTTATCCATCCGTGACACACTTCAAACAAACATATATATATATATATATATATATATATATATATATATATATATATATATATATATATATATATATACACACTTATATATATTATTATAATATATAAATTTAGGCTCTTTAGACACGGATTCTCAACAGGCATTATTTTCCTATTATATAGTGCTGAGAACTCCGAAATAATGAGGAAACTCTGGGTCCTGAAAATGATGCCAACTCTGTTTCGTCAGGAATCATCAAGCCATGAGTAGGTAAGACCAGACGGCGCCATCTCTCTCCCTCTCCGTAGTTTCTTCATTATTTTAGAATTCTTCTCACTATTTAATATGAGAGCAATGCTTTTTGACAATATGTGTCCGCAGACCGAAAATTTACTATTTAATTTAAAAATTGTATCTTATTTTATATTCTGTTGGCTTTGTGGCACCTGTTTCTTGATCTTGAACTGAAGAACGTGCGGTTAGTACAGGTTTCATGATAGTGGCGCAATGGCGACCTCAATCCTTCGGTACAGAATACTTCCTGTATCGATGTTAATACATACATATTTTCATTTTGACCGCCACGCCACATTATGATGGTTTCTACAACATTGTTGGTAGGTGTTGCTCTTGTGCTACTGAATAATCCGTCAGGATGGCGTCTTCGTGTCCTACCTACTGTTTTCTTTACTTGAAAATAATATATAGGATGCTTCCCAGTCATGATGGATTATACTCGGATAGAATACTTCCGACGACATGTTAATTCTACGGAGATTTTCGTTAGTTCTACCACTCTTTAAGAGTTAATTCGAAATTTTTGCTTAGTCAACGAGTGACAGGCTAAATGTTTGAGAAAAACGCTCATACTGATATTAAGTCAAGTGGCCATTACTGACCCATTATCTTTCTTATCATTGTGCTAAATATGTGCTTGAAGAATATTTAATTCTCCTTCACAGATTTGACTATCTCGAGGAGATATCTTAAAACATATTGAACCATACTCATTATAAAGAAAAATTAATTACCAAGAGGGGAATATAACACAATATCAAATCTAAAAAAAGTTTGGTATCAATACTAATACAAACTTAATTTTTAACTGTTTATTTTCAAGTACTAATATAATTTCCTAAAACTTTCTCCATTTAACCGCCTTACTATCTCTAATTGTTTTTGAGATTACAATACTGCCATCTTCAATTTCGGATACAGTGTATCTTAAAATTTACCATTTATAAAAAAATTGTTGTTTTTAAATAGACTAAATATTTAATATTGAACAAGTTTCTTTGGAATTAGCACCTCCTTGAAATAGTTACTTAACTTCTGATAAAACACATAACAATTGTGTATGTGTAACTCATCATCATATCATCATTCTCTTATAACATACGATTTCAAAAAACAGAAATTTTGAAACAAAAAATTATTAACGTTATGCTATTTCATGTTACCTAAAGCGTTGTTCATTTGTTAACATAAACCTGTAAGATTAAAAAGTTACAACTTATTAAGTAAGATTTTATTAACAATGCAATTTTTATTAAAAAAAAAATATTACATATTAACGTAGATTAATTAAAATAATAAATAAATATTATATAATAACAATTTGTACAAATGGTTTACAAGATCAAAATATAACAAGCTAAAACAATATCAAACGAGCTGATACTTATTTTTTAACAGAGGAGACACAGAGTAAACGGAAAATATTTTTACAGAATTTGTTGCTTCAGCTTTAGAAACGTTATCCTGAATTTATTTTCAAATGCTGAAAATACTGGTAATACTTGAACTATTTTCTATTGATCTATTATCAATCATATTCTTATAAACATATCAAAGCAAAAATTTTAAATATCAGAAGAGCCAAAAAGACTCGGTAATACGTTATGGTTTCGAGAAAATACTAAAAGAAGAGCTGGCGCTAAATTCTGAAAACATCCAGAAATGTCGACTCTATTTTCATTTTAAATATCTGACTTACGACACCTAAGTTTTCACGTTTCTGATACAATTTAAATGCAAGAAAAGCTGAATAAAGAAACCCTATACAATATATCTCACATTTACTGGTAGAGTTAACATAGATCTCAATATTTGACTAATACTAGTTTTTTTTGGATACCAGCGACTTATGCACAATAAACGAAATATTTATGGCACTGTCCAAAAAAATTGGCGTAAACTTGCACTAATTTATTTAACCCTGAAATTGTGTATTCTAAAAATCTCCAACACCATACATCCAGCTTCAAGCAACTATCAAATTATTTGAAACGTGCTAGTAGAAGGTCACATATATATTTTCCATAAAATAATGTTGTTTACGACTAGTTATATACTTTTTGGTCGGTTACTGGAAAATATCCTTAGTTTATTAACAACTATTAATTTTTTGTTGGCCACATATATATTTTCCATAAAATAATGTTGTTTACGACTAGTTACATAGTTTTTGTTCAGTTACTGGAAAATATCCTTAGTTTATTAACAGCTATTAATCTTTTGTTGGTCCAGTTAAGCAAATATCATAGAGATCCTCAATTAGTCCTTTGAAATATGACGAGCCATCTTCCGACATTGTAAGTAAAGTTCTTACGAATTCCTTTCTATTTTTATAAAAATAATTTAACAATTCATCTGGACCGAAATGTTTAACTAGTGTTGCTAATGGTATTGACATAATTTGACCATAAAACGTGGCTGTTAGAATTGCCATGGGTTTCATATATTTTATACACTCCGTAAATTGTTCAGGAGTATAAAAATCATTTATATCAAGATGAAATTCAGAAAGAATTTTCTTTAATTCCTGATAATATTCTTCCAAAAGTTTGCCTAGGTATTTATCCCGGACATCTTTATTTGTACTTATATAAGTCAGCATCAATAAATCTTGGCTAATTGGGACATATCTTAATGCTTGATAATCAATGAGAAAACAATCTTCAGCTACGTTATTCTGGTCATATTTTACGAGTAAATTGCTAGCGTACATATCCCCGTGACCGATGACATTTCTAAATTGTTTCGCTGGATAAGTCATTCTCTCCAAAAATACATCAAATAAAGCATCCACTCTTTTGTGAAATTCTTCATTAGAAATTTGCTTGGGAATGTCCTCGAAACTATCGATTAACTGATCTAAACCTGGCTTAGCAGAAGCAATATTTAGTACAAAATCAGGGTCACCTTCACGACCCGCAAAAACCCAATCTTCCATGTATTCTTCGTAAATATCACCCAATCTCACATCTGTCCCCTTTCTTTGAGACATGCGCTCTTCACATATAAGAGTACATGCATGTAATTTTGCCAACTTAAGAAATGCTGTTTTTAGAAAATCATATCCAACCTTTGAGCTTGGCTTCGACGGTTTAAAATTTAATTCATTTAGATCATCCAGAATAAGAACATCGTTTAGTCTGTCAAAATAGCAATTTGGGGCAAAAGCGATCAACGATTCGAGTCCATTTTGTTTAAATAATGGTATTAAAGTTCTAAAGAAACATTGTTCCTTTTTAGATGCTCCACATTCTACAATGGCACTTAACCTTGGGTTTTCTAAATATAAAATCTTTATGAACATACTAAGTACTTCGCTTTTGCCAGAAAATTTCACATTAGATTTGAGGGTGAAGTATTGCCCAAGATGTCCATTTCTCTCATCCAGGGGGATCAGCTGATAATTTATAAGTTGAAACTCCGTACTTCCGACTTTTTTAGAAATTGCTTCTAAACAGTCCTCATAACTTACTTGCTGATACTTGAGAGAATATGAAATGTTATTTAGTAATTCTTTTAAATATGGTTTTTCTTGGACTGAGTTTTCCTTTTGACTTAAATATGCTGCTGTTTCAAATTTAACCAATGGAAGAAATGTTTTTAGATGTTTCTCAAATACATTTACGTCAAAGCTTGGTACTGTAGTGTTATCAACTTTTTTCAAAAATTCAACAAAAGTTTCATAATACTGGTTGAGTAACGTCTTCAAATGATTCTGTCTGAAGTTTTCATCACTTAGAGCAAAAATAAATATCAAGACATCATATACTGGTGATCTAAACACACCAGGTCCTAAATCCAAAAACACACATTTACCTGAAGCTGTGATAAAGACATTATTGGCAGAAACACTTCCTATGCT
Source organism: Diaprepes abbreviatus (assembly GCA_034092305.1). NCBI lineage: Eukaryota > Metazoa > Arthropoda > Insecta > Coleoptera > Curculionidae > Diaprepes > Diaprepes abbreviatus. Next base: position 518,489 of record JASJET010000037.1, on the reverse strand, counting down.
TTTAACTAGAAGACCATTATTTAAAAGTTTATCCACTTCTTGTTGAAGTCTTGAAATTATGTCGTTAGTATTAACTTCATCCAAGGCTTTAAATAACTCCAATGAAACAACGGCATCTGCAACATTTTTCACATCATAGTCAGTGTTGATGATACGCTCTTCTCTTTTGAATAAATTATTGACTTGATATTGGGCAAGAGTTTTCAATATGATGGTAAGATTATCAAAGTTGTTTTTAGAAGGATATAAGACATCTCTATTTTCAAACCCCAAATAAACATCATTATTGTCATCTTGAAGGGTAAAAACACGTTCTAAAACATGGGAATATTCAAGTTTCTTCTTATTAATATCTTCTTTACTAACCATTTTTACCATCAGATATTCCACAATAAAATCTTCATTCTCTGCTGCAACACTAAGACACAATATATCTTTGTTTAGACTAGATTCTTTTACTAAATATTTTAAACTTTGTTTATTCTCTAACTGTAAATTATTTGTTAGAAAATTTGTTAAAGTTTCTCTACTAAATGAATTTACAACTGCCATAGTTGTGCGTACTAAAGCTGAATAAGAAATAACTCGCTTTTCAAGCCAATTTATTACCGTAGCACTGTATGAGTTGATTCATCTAATTAGTCCAGGCGTCAAAGGAGTTCCCGTGAATTTTTAATGTTTTATTCATTTACCCTTTTTTATATGTTTTGGGTCCCTAAGCATGAATTTTTGGGTGGATCTTGGTCAGATAGTACATAACATTACTAAAAACAACTTTTTTTGCAAAAGCAAAAATTTAATTTTTTTGAAAACAAATAACATTTTTATTATTTTTGGGTCATTTTGCACAAAAATGTTTTACGTATTCTACTCTACGATGCTTGCTTTTCGAAGAAAAAATATAATTTGAAAAATTATGCAGATCTGCATCACTTAAACAATTATGCGCCAATATTTTGCTTCAAAGGCTTGTTACTAAACTTTTGATTGTTGTTGGTTTTCTAAAAAAAAAATAATTAAGGTTAGAGAAGCGTTAAGCCCCTTGCCGTAGGGTTGATCAGAAGCGTCTAGGTACACCTTAATGAATACCGATTGCAAAGCTTCGCACATGCGTTGTGCTTTATGTGCTGACAGCGTATCTTTAACGGTTATCGGTATGTTCAATCAGCATTTTAAAATTGGGAAGTGAAAGAGTTAGTTTTTGAATGTTTTCCAATGGGTTTAATGCTATAAAGTGGGAAGTAACCTTAACACAAATATGCATGTAGAAAGGCATAGGTAATATAAAAAATATTATTTATCTTTTATTGGTCATCATTAGTTTTAATCATTTTATTTCTGCAATTGCCATTTTAACATTTGTCGAATACAGCATTATCGAGAGGCTTATTAAAGTCTATAAAGCAAGATTTGCAGCAAACTGAGTATTTTAAAGGACTTAATAGAAATTTTGATTTAAATTTTATGGTGCAAACTGATATAAAATTGTTTATAACAATGTTATGGATATCTAACCCACTCGAAAATCATATTCAAGGGCCCAAAATACAGAAAAAAAACTTGGGCGAATCAATAAAACACTAAAAATGCTACAGAAATCGCTTGAGCGCCTACACTAAATAATGACTAGTATATTTAAAATTTGTCTCGACAACCGACCCGAAATCTTCTGTTAATTAGCATTAAAATAAAGGTACTTATTTTCATGTACTATTAATTATTAGAATAATCTTCATGTTTGTGTTGTTACGATAAGTATTCTAGACATAGCCTTATCTATATGTGGAAGTATAAAGCCTAAGCCTAAATGATAATAAAAATGATGCAACTAGTTTTTATCATTTGATTATACTATCCAAAGTTCAGTGTCGATGAATTATAATTATTAGTTAATAAAGTTATAATATCAAGGTTTTACGTCGTATGTTGCATTTTTAATGTGATTAGGGAATTAGATTTAATGAATGTTTATTTGTTGATGTGTTTGTGCAGTTCCAAGTAACTTTACAATGACGGTAAAGACTTTTAAGATCAGGTCTCCAAACATTCGTTTGGTACGGTGTCAAAATCCGGACAAATTATACATTTTTACCACACATAGTTTTTATTGCAAAAACGAAAAGGTTTACAAATTTTTTTAACCATATTGTTTGTAAAGTCACGAAGAAAACACATTTACTCAATACATCCCCCCGATTGCTAGAATGACCGCCTTCATTTTCGGTCTGAGACATACGAAATGAGTCTCGGTCCATTTCGGCCGCTTCAAGTGCGTCTCTCCATTACTGCCCTCGATTCAAGAGTTTTAAGCTCAGGTGCATCAAACCCTGAGTAGCTCCGAGTAGATGTGAATAAAGCGGTTAAACTGTTAATTTGAACAGTAAATAACCTCCAAATTATTTTTTTCGGAATTGGTGTTTTTAATATGCCTAGCAAAACATATTGAAGACAAAAAGATTAAAATATTATTTTATTACTTATTAGTTTTGAATTTTGTCTGGTGTCATCACATTTTCGGCCATAAATATTTCATAATTCGTTAAAAAAACTATGAACGTAAGTCCGATAGCTTGTGAAATAATCTTATTTTTTGTCTCTCCATTTCATGTATAAAATGTTTTTTAACCAAAAATAGCATCTAAAAATGATAACTGATAGCTGCTAGGGCTTTATACACCAAATATTTTTAGTGGTGCTTGAGGAGTAAGGGGAAAGCAAATCGGACAAGCTCCGAGACATAATGCACTGCATGAATGAAGTAAGGGCTTCTTGTACCTGAGCAGCTCTGAGCTGCTCCGGCCCATGAATCGAGGACAGTATATGATGCAATGTTTAGATGTCTGGATTTGTTCGTGATACTTTCAATTAAGTCCCATGCGTAGAAGTCAAAAGGATTCAAACTTAGGCTGTCGGGAGGCCGGCATTCTTTCGAGCAAAAGGAAATTCCTCTTCGACGATTCGATACATAATTTTTTATATAATATAATAATATAAATAAATAATACTTATTTATAGTGGCAGGATACTGTATGATAGTTAAATTTGTGTAGAAGAAAAATATTTCCATAACTTTTAATAATTATCTTTGGCATTGAGAAAGCTACATAAATGTTAAAAAAAATAGATTTTAAAATCTAAAGTTGTATAGAATGTTCTTAATGCATATTTTTTATGACAATCTGGCAATGTTTAAGCGTTATTTGTGGTTGTAAATTACAAATCAAGAGATTGTTTCACGGTCTCACATAAAACTACAGTTAAAATTTGGTGATAATTGCTTTGATATTTCTTAAGGTTTCTCCGAACAAACAGACATACGTTTTCTCTTTATAGAAAGATTTTGTACACCTACCTACGCTCTTGAACAGTAATTTATTATTAACAAATGTGTTTCATCTTTTATAAACATTATGTATAATCTATAAACACGATACAAAATTTTACTGTTGACAGTGACTTGCGGTTTTACTGTTGTAACATAGAAATTTCAAAAATAACGATGATATCTTGAATTAATAAAATTTAATTTAGCACAATATCAATTGATGATACGATATTGTACAAAGTCCACGTAATAAAGCTAATTGAAGTTTGGTCTTGATTGATATTCGATTTTTGGGCGCGAACGAACCAATTTCAATTTTTTGGATTGATCTGAAGGCACAGTAATATCCTTACAAAACTGACTAATGTAACTATTAAGTCACATTTTGATTTAAAAAGTAATCGGGTATAAAATGTTGGAAATGAATATTGTAGACTTGGATCAAGACACAATTGTTACCTCGCTGAATGTAAGTGGTGGTTGTCACATCTTGTCCTGCGGAACTGCAAAGTCGCTTAATACCATTCAAAAAAGACTGTGATTTGTAAATTAAAGTATCTGGCTTAATAATAATAATGACAAACTTCTACCAGCAAGAAGATGCCAAATGCGATATTGGCGAAACGTTTCCACAAGAAATCGAACTAATTAGTTTTCTCGGATCGGATTAACACACTGAATCATATGTTTCCAACCATGAAACACACTCTGAAGATATATATATATATATATATATATATATATATATATATATATATATATATATATATATATATACATATATACATATATATATACATATATATATGGCGACTCCAATATGGCGGCCAGAGAAAAATGGAGTGTTTAGCAAAAAAGGCTTGTAAAAATAAAAATTCGCAATCGATCGGGTCGTTTTTGGCTCAAATTGTGGCTAATGAACACCCTCATAAAGCTAGTATGGTAGAATGACAAAATCTAACATGGTGAATACAATATAATGATAAAAAATTTTATATGGTGGCCGAATTTTGAAAATCAACTGATATGCACCAAATTTGGTATACGGGGGTTTTGGGGGTCGTTAATTATGAATCCGGGGTCGAATTTTCGATATTAAAGATTAAGGATATAACATAGAGGATTGGGTTATTGAATTTCTGCCATATCGGATCCACTATCTTAAATTTCGAAAATTTAACCTCGTATTCGTGATCAGCGACCCCAAAAACTCCCATATAACAAATTTTGTACAAATCGGTTAATTTTCAAAAATGTCGTCCGCCATCTTAGATCCGCCATATTGAATTAGGCAAACCTCACCTCTCGGATTCGTGACAATCAACCCCCAAAATCTCTGTATACCAAATTTGATGCAAATCAGTTGATTTTCAAAAAATAAGTCCGTTGTTTAAGATCCGCCATATTGACCTAGAGAATTTTGGAAATTTGGCCTTAAATTAGTAATTGATGACCCCAAAAACTCCCGTATACCAAATTTGATGCAAATCGGTTGATTTACAAAAATTCGGCCGCCATATTTGATTTTTGACAGCCACATAGGATCCGCCATGTCGCATTTTGTCAACCTACCACACCACCTTTTTAGGGACATCCATCAGCTAGTATCTGCGCCAAAAATCACCCGGTCGGTTGTGAATTCTTATTTTTACAAGCTTTTTTTCCAGGCACTCGATTTTTCTCCGGTTTTCGGTCGCCATATTGGAGCCGCCGTATTCGATTTTTCAAAGGCACACTCGGCATTTGAAAGTAGACGCTCTAAGCTTCAAAATGATTCCTTAGTCGATTTTTTTGGTTGCTTCTAATTTTGGCCATAGCTCTGATCCGGTTGACGAGGATTGTCCCATATATATATATATATATATATATATATATATATATATATATATATATATATATATATATACAGGGTGTCCAAGATAAGGATCCTAACCATGGGGATCTCGGAAACAGTTGGAGATACGAGGTCGGTTAAATTAGAGAAAAGTTGCGCAATTTAGTGCTAAATTAAACGCAATTTAAAAATTTTAAAAATTCAAAATACTTCCGGAGATTTCCGGAAAAAACCGAATTTTGGCAAAATCGTTTTTAATTTTTGTAGGCTTTATTTAAAGAGATATCAAAAAATAAAAGGTAGATTCTTCTTGCCACTTTTTATTTTTTATAATTTGGTCTAAACAAAATTTAAATCCGACGTTTCGTTTCTGAGATACCATCATGAACTTTCATTTTTTATATGGAACAAAAAAAAGTATCCCATGTATTTGATAGCATTTTTTATTACAAATTCAACGGTGTATCACACTTGCATATCAAGTGTGTAGTTCATTGGCTTTTATAAAACTGATATGCCTTTCTCTCTCGCTCTCATGGAGCTCTTATGGAAAGTACTTGAACTACGTATTCGATATGCAAGGGTGATACATCGTTGAATTTGTAATAAAAAATGCTATCAAATACATGGGATACTTTTTTTTGTTCCATATAAAAAATGAAAGTTCATGATGGTATCTCAGAAACGAAACGTCGGATTTAAATTTTGTTTAGACCATATTATAAAAAATAAAAAGTGGCAATGAGAATCTACCTTTTATTTTCTGATATCTCTTTAAATAAAGCCTGCAAAAATTAAAAACGATTTTGCCAAATTTCGTTTTTTTCCGGAAATCTCCGGAAGTGTTTGAAATTTTTAAATTTTTTTAACTGCGTTTAATTTAGCACTAAATTGCGCAACTTTTCTCTAATTTAACCGACCTCGTATCTCCAACTGTTTCCGAGATCCCCATGCTTAGGATCCTTATCTTGGACACCCTGTATATATATATATATATATATATATATATATATATATATATATATACATACATACATACATACATACTGAGTGGCCAGCCATATCACCAAATTTGACTCCCCTTGATTATTTCTTGTGGGGATACTTAAAAACTAAAGTATACTTGACCCAGCCCGACAATTTAGATGTCCTAAAAGTTTGAATACGACACGAAGTACGAAAAATAACCAGATATCATCGATAATGTCAAAAAAAACTGGCTATTGTCAGACTGTTGTAAAGGGCTAGGTTTAAACATTTAATCTAGATGGTAACAATTTTTTTTTATATTTTTAAGTTCAACAGTAATTTTTCTTGACCATTTCTTTATGACAACCGCAGCCACTTCCTGAACATAACGTAAAACAATTCATTCAAATCAGTGCCGTCGTTCCGAAGCAATCAATGTACCTACATAAAAAAATACATAGTCGACGAATTGAGAACCTCCTTCTTTTAGAAGTCGGTTAAAAAGGGGGATTCGGAGTTTAACACTACTTACTGGAAATAGTCAGAGTAGCTTAGAGCATAAACCTCTTTATGGACGGAAATAGAAGAAGAAAGTTATACTACTTTAGTGAATTAGGGGGTTAAGATTTGCGGATGATATCATATTATTAAATACAGATTTCAACCTACTAACCCAATTGCTTAAAGAACTGAAAGGCGCGTAAGAAATTGTAGGTGCATAAATATCTGGGGTCCAAAATTAGGTCAGGTTACGATAACCAACCTGCAGAGATTTACAATAGAGTAAGTTTAGAATGGGCTACTTTCAGAAAGACGAATGATAATTTTGGAAGGCAGACATTCCATTTATTATGGATGAGAAATGAAGACACAAACGAAAAAAAAAAAAACACTAAACATCTTAAGGCCACACAAATAACTAAGAATAACTTTGACAGACAAAATTCGAAATAAAGAAATAAGGCGCAAATCAAAGATAACAAATATAATGGACAGAATAGCAAGGCAAAAGTGAGTGGTAATCATCAGGATATGTCGTCCAGGTAAATATAGTCAGGCATGAAAAATTGCGCAATGAAAGCTCAAAATCTGCAAAAAAGTATTCTCACGTTACACAATATAAAGGAAGCGATAGAAAACATAACAGACAAATATGGAAAGACATGGAAGTGATTTACATCCAGCAGTAGCTATATATATATATATATATATATATATATATATATATATATATATATATATATATATATATATATATATATCATGTAGTTTGTTTAGATATTAAGAATTGTTGACAATAGGATGCTAGTCATGAGAAATTTGATATTAATACATTAATTAATAAAATATATTAAATTGCAACCCGTGTGGGGTTGCTAGTCCTCCATCGGGCGCCTCCCCAGGTGGCGGATAGGGGTACGCCTCCCAGATATGGGTGGTACTGAGGAAATGAAATACTCAGGGCGGACCAAAACTAGCTTGAATAGCGGCAGCTGGCTATTTCAATACTGAACACAGGCAATGGTTCAGAGAACCAAAAAGGCTGTGAATCAGGGAATAAACGGCGCAGTGGTACCCACGGAAACGGCGTTTACACAGCGATGAGGAAGGCAACGGAAAACCACCTCATTATTACTTTCCTAGTAAAATTGTCATGGTAATCAAATATAACATAGATAATGTTACTGATCACGGACCTCGGAATCCGAGATCCGACAGGGGAGGACAGACGCACTTAAACTGTAGGGCTTCCCAGGTCGTCAGCATGCGAAATCCCTACAAAGGTAAACAGTATACAATGCCGACATGTCAAAGGATCGCTACATGGAATATACAGAGTATGTATGAGGGCGGAAAAGTACATAACATAGTGAAGGAAATGAAAAGGCTCAATATAGATATCATGGGAGTTAGTGAAACCCGTTGGCTCGGCTCTGGGCACTGCACAATTCAGGATTGCATGGTTTACTATTCCGGCAATAACACGTCACAGCATAGAAACGGAGTGGGAATAATAGTCGCACCGCACATTAAGAAAGCAGTAAAAGCCTTCACTCCGCTCTCTGACAGGATGATGCTTCTGCAGCTGCATGCAACCCCGGTAGATCTAAATATAATCCAGATATATGCACCCACTGCAGACAAGGATGAAGCAGCCATCGAGGAATTCTATGATCAAATAGACCAACTAATCAGGATGATCAATAAGCACGAGATAAATATTGTAATGGGTGATTTCAACGCAAAAGTGGGCAGGGGCAAAGTGGACAATGTGGTGGGAAGTTTTGGACTGGGAGAGAGAAACGACAGCGGAGATCGCCTCATTCGCTTTTGTCAAGAACATAATATGATTCTAACTAATACCTTGTTCAAGTTACTTGCTCGCAGAATATACACATGGAAGTCGCCAGCAGACACACCAGAAAACATCGTAAGAAATCAGATAGACTACATAGGTGTACCAGTAAGATACAAGAACGATATTAAATCATCAAAAACCTACCCGGGGGCCGATGTTCCGTCGGACCACAACCCAGTTGTCTGCAAAATCGAAGTCAGATTAAAGCGTGTTAAGAAGAAAATCAATAACAAGAAAATAAACATAGGAAAGCTCTCTGATGTCAAAATTAAACAACAGGTACAAGATTCTCTAAACAAAGAAATAGACAAAATTAACGAACATACATCAGAACCACTATCAAGATGGGACAAGATTGAACAGGCTATCCACACAACATGCACGCAACTATTAATACACGATAGAGAGAAGAAGAAGGATTGGATGACGGAAGATATCCTTGATATGATGGAAGAACGAAGAAAATATAAAAATAAGAACAAATTAAAATATCACGAAATACACAAAAAAATAAAAACACAAATTAGAAAGGCGAAAGAAGGATGGTTGTCTGCAAAATGTATAGAGATCGAGCAATGCGAGAAGAAATATGATTATCAAAATATGCATAGGAAGATCAAAGAAATGACAAAGAAGACAAATTATAATGGTGCAGCTACGTCCATAGCTGATGCTGACGGTAACCTTACATCAGAGCCGTCGAAGATACTCGAAACATGGAAATTATATGTGGAAGAACTTTTTGCATCAGACCGCCATTATGAATATACCATTAAAAACATCGAAACCGGACCTCCCATTCTTAAGTCAGAGGTACAGAAAGCCATATGGTCTCTCAAAAATAATAAAACTCCAGGCCCAGATAACATTCATGGCGAAATTCTAAAGATGCTGTGCGAAATGGATAATCAATTCTTGGATACTCTGACTTCACTTTTAAACAACATATATGACAGCGGCGAAATTCCGGAAAACTGGCTCCAATCAACCTTCATTGCCATACCTAAAAAGCCGTACACCAAACTTTGTGATCAACACAGGCTGATAAGTCTAATTAACCATATTACCAAAGTCCTGACCAAAGTCATATACAACAGAATATACAATAAATGCGAAGAAAACATAAGCGAGTCACAATTTGGGTTCCGAAATGCTCTCGGCACAAGAGAGGCTATATTTTGCCTGCAAGTACTATTACAGCGGTGCAGAGATATGAATAAAGATGTCTACATGTGCTTTATCGACTACTCTAAAGCATTTGACAATGTGAGACATGACCAACTATTACAAACGCTCCAAAACATAGGTGTTGACTACAAGGACATCCGAATTGTGGCAAATCTCTATTGGGGACAAACGGCTAAGGTGAAAATAGGCAATATGCTCACTGAAAACGTCCAAATTAAGAAAGGCGTACGACAGGGATGTATCCTGTCTCCTCTACTTTTCAATATCTATTCAGAACAAATTTTTAGAAAAGCACTGGAAGAAACTGACGTAGGCATCAAAGTAAATGGAGAGATAATAAATAACATAAGATACGCTGATGATACAGTTATACTTGCCAACAGTATAGATGAGTTACAATGTCTCATGGAAAAGGTCCAGAAAGCTAGCAAGGAAAAAGGACTCGATCTAAATATAAATAAAACAAAATGGATGCTAATTAGCAAAAATCAACAACCAGCCAGACAATTGATAATAGATAATAAAATAATAGCGCATGTCGACTCATATATATACCTCGGCACAGTTGTTAACACAAGATGGGACCAAACCACCGAAATACGATCTAGAATTGAAAAAGCCAGAGCGACCTTTAACAGAATGAGAAGTTTGTTCATGAATGGTGACATATATCTTCCATTAAAAGTAAGACTTGCTAAATGCTACGTATTTCCTGTCTTGCTGTATGGCGCGGAAGCATGGACAGTGACGGAAACTCTATTGAAGAGGCTGGAAGCGTTTGATATGTGGGTGTATCGACGTATCCTGAAAATATCCTGGACTGAACACATCACCAACGTGGAGATAGTTCGCCGTATACGGAAAGAAAAGGAAATTATACCGACGATCAAGAGGAGGAAGCTAGAATATCTTGGTCATGTAATGAGGCATAACAAATACCGTCTCCTTCAGCTAATACTCCAAGGAAAGATAGATAGCAAGCGCGGACCAGGAAGAAGAAGACACTCATGGCTCCGAAACTTACGTCAATGGTTTGGACTAACATCCGCCGAACTGTTCAGGAGCGTCGCAAACAAAATCAAGATTGCCATGATAATAGCCAACGTTCGCAACGGACAGGGCACATGAAGAAGAAGAAGATTAAATTGCTCCCACGACAGCCACATATTTAAAAATACTTGTGTCATCTCTGTACCGTGAATAGACTTTGGACTTTGTACGAATAAAAATACATTAAACAAAAAAATCACTAATTTCTAGACTAGCGTGATAGGTAGATTATCCAAATTTAATAAAATAAATGTTTAAAATATGCGTGCAATTTAATATTAAGCTTTATGATTTCAAAACTTTAAGAAACATTAGAAAATTCATTTTTTCCTCCATTAAAATGCGTTTTTAATAATTTGTCTCGTAGATATAAATCTTGAATCTTAGGCAAAGTGACATCTGGTATAAACAGTTTATACTTGATAACGATTAGAGATACTACCTAATCGAAACGTCGTAAAAATAAACAAAAATAAAGACAATTCAAATCCGACAACCACATTTTGACATCGAGTCTATCATCAAATATTGTACACGAATTTTCCGGACACTCTGTATAGTTATTTATATACTAGGTGTTTGATTGTTCTAGAATTAACAGAATTGTTAACTATAATATAGAGAAAATCTATTTTTGTTATAATATTGTCGTATATACATTCTATATATCTGTTTTTAGGCAACAAAGAGATCTCAATAAGCACCTACTAATAGTCCATCAACATCCATCTAGCAAGACACACCAAGAAGGAACATTTTAAGACCAAGACTATTTAACGAATAAGGGCAAATTGAAAAATTGTTTCCCGTGTTCATATTTATTTGAACATTTTCTGACAATATTTTGTTATAATATAAAGCTACTTTTTAACAGTTAATGTGTTTTTCTGCCTTCCTGAAATAACATAAGTATGTAAAAATGTTGTATAGATAACTTAAGATTTTTCAAATTATATCAAGCATTGCCACCAAAATTTTTATTATCATTTTAGTTAACATACAAAATATCTAAAACACACTTTTATTAGTTTGAACTCAATAAATAATAACTTTCCTAATCACACAACAGTTCTGAATATTTATTTTTGAGAATTTTTTGTGAATTAAATTATTGTGTATTTTGACCTTGATACGCCACTGGGCTTTCAGGATATGTAACAAGTGGTAACAACTTGATCTCCACAGTGCGGCATCCTCTGTCTTTCTTAATCTAAGGTTTATTCTATCAGAAAATATAAACTTTGTTTCTTTCTAAAAATAATCTGTGACGAGTCGTGTAACTACAGGCATACGTCGACAAACCCAAATATGCAAGTCAACATAGGTAAAAATAAAGGTGAATAAGAAATAGACTTATATTAACTAAATAAATTATTTAATACATAATTATTAAAATCATTTCTATAATTATTACTAAAAAATTACAATACTACGTATACAGTTCAGTAGTTTTTATATTTTCCATTATACAAAGTGAGGATGAGGTTACGTTTTCATAAATATTTTACTTATATAGGGTGCTCCAGAAATATGGAACATTTTTAGGTAGAAGACCCTGTATTTTAATTACAAATTTTATTTGAAGCACCGTATGCTTGTATTCAATTGTTTTTGAGATATAGGCATCTAAAGATATCCCATCTTGACAGGCTGGAACTTCCGGGAGTTGATATTTTGAACTAGAAGAAAAACTATGATACGAAAATGCAAATGTGCATGAAAAATCTTATTTTTTAAGCCTTATCTTGAAAACAACTGAATATAGCCAAATTGTATCTCATATAAACATTTTGTTGCAGAAACCTAATACACTGTTACAGGACCCTGTCTTCACTTAATACTTAAATTTATAGTAGAAATACCAAAATATCTACAACATATTTATCTACAATAAATATTTAATACTTCTGGTAATAACAAAGTTTTGCAAAAAAATGATTAAAATTTTTTAATATAAATCTTTCAATTTAGTAAGATGATCTAATGAACCCCTAATTTGATGCTTTTATGGGGTTTTTAATTAACTAATAACTGTATCAAAAAACTCATGTAGCACTTCTAAGCTGTTTTTGGGAAAACTAAAAAGGCCGCATTCAGAATTGGAAATTTTTCTTTTTTGTTTGAAGATGCAGAGTAAAATTCAAAAGTTGACAATTTTAAAAATGCTTCATTTTCTTCTCTTTAAACCGCCCTCTCCATTCAAAGGACGGCAATCCAAATGGCTAACGCCAATTTAAAAACTGCTGCTATAAATTATCTATGGATGAGCATCTCTTTAAGTCCTTTTACCATCAGTTTTGACATCTTCTGACTGATCTTTTTCCATGCATTTTTCCTTCAACACGACCTCCGTCCTCTCATTATGTCTTATATAACGGGTTTTTCGTTTTTTAACAATAATCACCAATTCTTTTATTTTGTTTATACGTCACAGAAGTTCAATACTGATTACTTTTGCAACTATGAAGTACACAGTATTCGTCGGCATATGTATATTTCAAATGTTTCGATTTTTTTTTTTCGGCGTTTGGATCAAGTGCCCAACTCTCGAAACCGTAGAGCAGAACAGACAATAGATAGTAAGATTCGATCTTGTGAAAAATAGTTTCATGAATAAAAGTTCTTCTGGCTTGTTCAATTCTTGATTTAATTTCAGTTTTTGGGTCATTGTGTTTATTAATCATAGTACCTAGACAAGTGAATAGAGAGATTTGTTAATTATTTTCTCCTTTTATTTGTATTGTAGCATTTTGATGTTGTATTAAACTATACATACAATCCAAGATCCATTGTAAATTAGCTACGTTGTTTGCTAAAAAAACAGTGTCATCTGCGTATCTAATGCGGTTGATCAAAATGCCATTTATTTTAATTCCTCCTGTAGCACCATCAAAAACCTCCTTAAATATGGCCTCAGAATATATATTAAAAAGGCGCGGTGATAAAATGCATCCTTATCTGACCACTTAATCAATTGCTTTAGCTTTCGAGATTTTCTGTTCAATTCTAATTTCTGCTTCTTGATTCCAGTGCAGTTGTAAAATTATCTTTGTGTCTCCTTCGTCTATTCCGGTTATTTTTAGGATTTCTAACATTCTCTCATCTTTAACATAATCAAACGCTTTAAGATAACCAATAAAATAAACAAATATGTCTGTGTTTATGTCCCTGCATCTCTGCGTTAGCACATTTAGGGAGAAGACCGCTTCATGTGTGCCAACACCCTTTCCAAACTGTGTCTCGTCTACTTGACAGCCCCATTTCTATTATGTATTATTCTTAGAAAAGTTCCTAGGGCTTGAGATATGAGGCTGATCATGCGATAGTCGTTACAATGATAGGTATTAGTTTTTTTTTTCGATAGGGGGATAAACGTCAATCCTAGCCAGTCAGACGGAATTTTGCCACTCCTATAGATTGTATTAGGGATTTGAGAACACTCAGTCCTACTGGTAACTGAACAATTCCCCAGAGACGCCTGGCAGCCAAAGTAAAAAGCTTTCCGAGCCACACTAATTCAAAAAATAACATGAGAAATTACTTTAAAATAATTTAAAATAATACTTGTTGACTAGATGGCATGCAATTTTTAACTGGAAATGTGAATTGTTGACCTATTAAAATTTATGCAATTTTAAAATTAGTAAAAAGTTTTCTAGATTTTTTATTATTGACTATGTGGTCGCGATCATATAGGACTCCGCAGCGAGAATCTAAATTTTTTTGTTATTTTAGATGAATCAAAGAGTCCAATTAGCGAAGAAAAAGATATTTTATTGGCAGGCCACATTTTATTATGTGAATATAAATGCAAAAATGATAAAGAAATTGTTAATGTGGCATATATGACACCCTCCTCCAACATTAATAAAAGCCACATGAGACTGAAATTAAAGTTTCAGTGAGTGGTATAAATAAACTGATTGTTTATAAGTGTTTTTGACCTGCAGGGAATTGGGACAAATGTAAATATATTTTTGCTACTTTTCTGCATATCAATCGAGTGTTATATTTTTTGTATGAAATTATCACATGAAAAATTTCATATATATATATATATATATATATATATATATATATATATATATATATACAGTGCCTTCATTTCAAAACGAACCATCCTTAATAACTTTGTTAAATAGAAAAATTTAAAAAAAAGAAAAAACACGTCAATTTAGATATACAGGGGGAAGTTTAATTTTGCATTTGTTAAAAGTCTGTCAATCACCTCCTCACCTCCAGCTAACCTCACTTTGATATGTCGAATGGGAACCCCCACCTTGTGACACATCATTGTAAGCAGCATAAAATTGTCTATCCAACCGTATAAAAAAAATTAAATCGGTAGACGTACAAGCGAACAGTGTGCAAAAATGTCTTGTAATAATGCATAATATATCGGCCTCGAACTTTAGTATGTCAAATGATTACCCTATAGTGTGATACATCATTTTAAAGGGCATACTATCTCCTATTTAGCCAATAAAAAAAAAACAAAATCTGTTGATGTACAAGCGAATAGTAAGAAAAGATGTGTGGTAATTATAGACACCTTATCACATTAAACTTTATTATGTCAAATGGCTACTTCATAGAGTAAAATATTATTTTAAATTTAAAATAAATATTTTTTTAAAATAATAAACAGTTAAAATATTTGCGAGAAAAAAACTAAGCCTGTTTTAAAATTCATCGCAAAATTCATTGCAGTCTAATCAATCTAGTGTATTTATTTCAATGATATTTTTTGCGGTACCTGATAGGTACAAAAAATCACTGCAATAAATAAAATTTTTAAGATCTTTAAACACCAGTTGTTTATTATTGTTAAAATTGTCATTGTGACGCCTAGTTGAAACGTGAATATAAATGGTGTATACGCTAGCCGAAAGAATAGAAATAATTTTTCTCTATGGAGCTGAAGATCGGTGCGCTCGTAGAACCGCCAGAGCATTTAACGAGAGGCATCAAGACAAAAACGTGGGCCATAAATATGTACTCGAATTGGTACGAAAGTTTGAAGAAACGGGATCCGTTTGTAATAAAAAATATATTGAGAAAAGGGTTGTAGATGAAGCATGCCAAATCGAGGTACTAGGACAGTTTGCAATAGATCCAACTTTATCCATCTCAAAGGTCGCAGATTTAACCAACATTTCTGCTGGCTCTGTGCATAAAGTTTTAAAACAAAATAAGTTTTTTCCCTACAAAATTCAAATTCTTCAAGAACTCGGAGAAGACGATTTTGATAGGAGAATTCAATTTTGCGAATTAATGTGCCAACGAATTGACGAGGACCCCCATTTACCTAAGAATATCTGCTTTAGTGATGAATCAACTTTTTTTCTAAATGGACTGGTTAACAGACATTACTGCAGATACTGGGACAATGAAAATCCGCACCTTTTCCGAGAAGGGCATACTCAATATCCCGAAAAAATTAACGTGTGGGCAGGAATTTATGGCAATGAAATCATCGGGCCATTTTTTTTGGAAGATAATTTAACTGGGCAAATTTATTTAAACCTTTTAGAATACACAATATACCCTGCCATTGTGCAATCTTTAGAAAATCAAGTGGATGAAAATGCTGTTATGGTACTAAATGAAAATAATTTGCATTTCCAGCAAGATGGAGCTCCCCCGCACTACGCTTTGGCAATTCGAGAGTGGCTTGATGAACATTTTCCAGGGACGTGGATTGGCAGACGTGGTGCAATTGAATGGCCAGCACGGTCTCCAGACCTAACCCCTCTAGACTTTTTTCTTTGGGGGTATTTAAAAAGCAAGGTTTATAAAACCCCACCTGAAAATATTGACGATTTAAAAGATCGAATTGTTCGGGAATGTAGAGGAATTAGCAGAGAAACCCTTGCCAATGTTCGTGGGGAATTTCAAAATAGGCTTTTTTATTGTCTCGCTAATAACGGCGCACATTTTGAACATTTAATAAAATAATTTTCTTCAACTGAATAAAACTGAATAAACTGCTTATATTTAACACACATTTTTGCATCCTAATTGCCTATAACGTCTATTAACTTAATTTTTTTTTACATCGTTGGATAGCAGATCGTACGTCCTTTAAAATGATGTATCACACTATAGGGAAATCATTTGACATACCAAAGTTCGAGGCCGCTATATTATGTATTATTACAAGACATTTTTGCACACTATTCGCTTGTACGTCAACCGATTTAATTTTTTTTATACGGTTGGATAGACAATTTTATGCTGCTTACAATGATGTGTCACAAGGTGGGGGTTCCCATTTGACATATCAAAGTGAGGTTAG
This sequence comes from Diaprepes abbreviatus, assembly GCA_034092305.1. Classification (NCBI taxonomy): domain Eukaryota; kingdom Metazoa; phylum Arthropoda; class Insecta; order Coleoptera; family Curculionidae; genus Diaprepes; species Diaprepes abbreviatus. The sequence goes on along the minus strand of JASJET010000037.1, from coordinate 501,466 downwards.
CTGGAGTTGAGGAAGTGATTGACAGACTTTTAACAAATGCAAAATTAAACTTCCCCCTGTATATCTAAATTGACGTGTTTTTTCTTTTTTTAAAATTTTTCTATTTAAGAAAGTTATTAAGGATGGTTCGTTTTGAAATGAAGGCACTGTATATATATATATATATATATATATATATATATATATATATATATATATATATATATATATATGTATGTAACAAATAGTAGAAGCAGTTGTACGAATGTTAGGAAACAAGGGGAAAAACTTAATTAATAATACTTATTGATAGGCAGCAAAGTATCAAAAATATTCATGATTTACATAAAATAACAAAAATATCTTGTATATTCACTTTTATGGAAACTTCAGAAACACAAATTTTGCATGTTTTAAAAAGTACTGCAGATGCTCGCTGCAAAATCCTATATAGTCATGATTTTTAATTCAAAAATTTTTCAAAAGTAGAAAACTTGTTAATAGTTTTAAAATGGCATAAATTTTAATAGATCACCAATTAATATTTCCAATTCATAAATGCACGCTAACTAGTCAAGAAAAATTATTTTAAATTATTTTTACTTTATTTCCTATGTTATTTTTTGAATTGACATGGCTCAAAAAGCTTATATATATATATATATATATATATATATATATATATATATATATATATATATATATATATATATAATATATATGTTTTAATTCCTTGTGTAACATATACCTCACATCATATTGGAATGAAAAAGTAATTTAAAAATAGTAGCAGGCTATAAATAAACACAAAAGAAGGCGATATGATGCTTATATTCAAACTTATTATTTGATTAACAATGGTAAAGACTGCAGAAAAAAATATCTTGAAAAATATTTTAACTAGAAAGAAATTCCAATTATTTTCGATACACTAAGCTTTCTTAACGATCTTACTGCATTAAGAATATCAAAGGAATCCCCATTAAGATAATATATTTTCAAATAATACTTGTTGCCTGTAAAAAAAGTTTGAGGATAAGCTATTATGACTCATGACAGGACTTTATTCGATTACTGATAATAATTGATTATGAAAATTACAAGAAATTCGATATGATATAATATACGCATATGTAAAAAGCGGAAAAACGAAGAAAATTTCCTTTCTATAGTATTTACAAACATTTTAAAAATGTGCCAATATTTTAAAGATATTTTAAAATATAATCTTAAGGATGTTGAAAGCGTTAATAAAACCAGGAATATTTATAAGAAAATGAAGAGAATAATGAAATAAACGTTCTTGGATATGCAGAAAGCCAAATCGAGGTAAAACTCTTAAGTATCGACAACAGATAACTCCACAGAAAAAAATATGATAAAAAATGAAGTCTTATTAAAAATTATTTTTGGCAAGAAAAGGTATAACTAAAATAGAAAAGACAGTGGGCAGGAAAAAATCTGTAATTTTCCACTCTATGGTAATCCAGACCCTGGAATAGGTTTTATCCATTCTTCGGAGGGGCAAAAAATTGGCAATTTTTCACATTGTCTTTGGTATATAAGCGTTAGATCATCGTTTCTTTGTTATTCATATGGTATTACTATTAGGATTTTTAATGAAAAGTTGCGAAATATGGCTTACCTTTGTATTTTGATATGGAGTGTGATAAACCTTTAACCTATCATCAAGAATATATATGGTGTTTCATTTACTATAACCAAGTTGCGATGAGTAACTTTTAAACATCGACCATATTAAAATTGTGATAACACTTTTGGATATGCTAAAAATGCTATAAAAAATTTGTTAACAATCTTTAAATATATTTTTAAATAATAAAGTTACAAAGCATTTTAAAATTAGCCAACTTTGTAATTTTTAAACCAATAGAAATTTTTCTAATTCTATTCTAGACATTTTCAGTTTGTCATAAGTGCTGCGTTAGTTTTTGCTACCTTTAAGAATAAATGAGAAACCCCATAGAAATATCCTGTACACAAATTACCGAATATATACAGCAATTTATTTAATTTATTGTAAGTTTGTAATTGACTCGATATTATTTATTAATTGAAAAATTATATTTTTTTTAATTTATTTATTTAAATTGTTTGACAAAGTTTCACGCCCTTATATATATATATATATATATATACATGGTGTCCCACAGGGAATCAGTTCGTTCTTTATAAAGGAAAGTTTTGAAAATTTAACTGTGTATTGTCACAACCCGGCTAAAATATTTTTAAGTAGGTGACATTTCCGGTATACCGAAAGTAAGTGTCAACTTGCTTATTTTAAATAGAATACCCTATATAATAATGCACTATTCGATTCTGTGCAATATTCTAGGCATAGTATAATGTCCTATACTTAAGTCTAAGCGTTTTTGACATATTTACGTCTTTATGTCAAAAATTACGTTTGCAGACTAAAATATCAATTTTTCCTATGAGAAAGTCATTTTTATTTAACTCAGGTCAGAGAAAATGCATTAATATATAGGGTGTTCTATTTAAAATAAGCATATGTATAACCGGAAGTGCCACCATTTTGAAATTATTTTAATCGGATTGCCCCCATCGACATTAGTATCCTGTCAAATTTTCAAAATTTTTCTATTTATAGTTTTTCATATATAGATCGAATTGGTAGGACACCCTGTATATATATATATATATATATATATATATATATATATATATATATATATATATATATATATATATATATATATACCTCACACTTTTCTAGAAAATGATATCAGCGTTGTCCGCAGAATAATCAAAAACTAGTTAGCAGCAATCAGATCATCCAAAAACAAATTGCAAACTCCATCACCTGACTGTTTTTGTAAATTCTGGTTGACGCTAATCAGTTAGTGATTTCTCTACGAATGGACCTATCATATCACAATTTATTTTCTAAATATTATCTTAAAATCTATTGATAATTTCTATATTAAAATAATATTTTTACCATAAGCACTAATACTGTTCATTTTCACAAATATCATACAAATCTTGTACCCACTCTCCAAGTCGAGCCTTGTAAAATGAATGCTTCTTAATCATCTCTTCAATAAATGGTCTTCTATCCTTCATCAAAATACTATCAAATTTTTCAGGATCGCTAAAAACATTAGCTCTTTCTTCAAACGTTGATAGATTTGTTGGAGCATAAAATAGTGTTTGACACACTGCTTGAGACTTCATGTAGTCACAACTTTTCCAAAATTCTTCCGCTGATAAAACTGTCTCCATGTCAAAACCGAAACTTGTCACGATTTTTGACAATTCTTCATAGTATTCGTTAAGCAAAATTGTTAAATATTTTGTCCTAGTCTCTCTAATAGTTGTCAAATAGAGATGGGACATCACATCTTGAATAGGTGGACAATATCTAGTCATTTGAAAATCCACAAGTTTACAATCTACGGGAGAATTGTTACTGTCAAATTTAAACATTATGTTTGTATCCCACGTATCTCCATGACACAACGTATTCCTGTATGTATTAGATTTTAACACTTTAGAATAAAAATTTTTAAATGTCAGTTTAGCTCTTTTTTGGAACTCCTCCATTGTCATGTTTTTAGCAACCTCTGGATACAAGTAAATTAAATAATCTGTTACAGTCTTTTCCCCAACTTCAGACAAAACTCTCATCAAGTTTGTTTCCTTGGTTTGAAAAATAATTTCTTCCAAATATTCTCCGTAATATTCATCTAATCTAAACTGTTTTTGTAATTCTTTTGACTTGATTTCTTCGAAAACCAAAGAACAAGCATGCAACTGGGCCATCTTTTTTACTGTTAAAGTTAGCATCTCGTAGGTGAAGTGATTCTGTTCTGTAATCAAACGATAACCTTGAAGGCCCAGATCTTCAAGCACTAAAATGTAATTCACTTTACTCAAGAAACATTTCGGGGCAAAATTTAAATAATCCTTAAGACCGTAGGTCTGAAAATGCTTGATAAAAAAGTTGTAGAAAAAATCTTCTTTCATGGAAGGTCCGCTTCTTGCAGCCGCGTTTGTGGATTCGTTGTTACTTGGCAGAAATTTAAGAAAAAGATTTATATCATTTTCTTGAAAATTCAAAATAACGGTGGCTTTAAATTTAAAATAGTCTCCGAGGTTGCCATAACGTTGTTGCAATGGAGTTAACAAAAAACTCTTCAAGTCATAATTATTATGTCCTAAATAATTTAGCAAAATTTCATGGCATTCTTCTCTCAATAAATTTGGACAATGCAAAAATTCTGATAATTCTTGTAAATTATCAACATAACCATTTTTAGTAGAATCTTCCTTCATGTAAAAAATAAATTTTAAAAGTTTTATTAAAGGAATGAAGCTGCGTATCTGAAAGTTGAATTGTTCCGAGTCAAAAAATTTATTACCCAATTTATTTTTCAACATATCGTAATAAATTTTAAGATATTCTTGAAGATATAGTTTCCGATTTTCTTCGTTGGTAAAGGAAAAAATCAAAATTAAAATATCATATAACGGTGGAACATATGTGCATACGTTCAACATTAAAATCTTAAAATCACTTAATTTACCTTTTTCGTCATATTTGAAAAATACTGGAATTTTATTCAAACCGCCAAAACTAGGAACCCAATAGTTTTTATCCAATGTATTTTCTAAGTTCCTCAATATTTTATCAAATTGGGATTTAATCAGTGTTAAATTAGTGTTTATTTTTCCACCCAAAAAGTTTGTCTCGATTTTTTGCATACAATTCTTAAAGTAGTTAAAAAAATTTACAATATAATTTTCCTGTTTCATAAGTAATGATTCAGTAAAATAATTTGCATGAAAGTTTGCGATTGTCTCTAAAATTAACACTGTATGATCGAAGTCAAAAGTATCTTGGAACTGGTATCCTTCGATAAAGTTTCCATCAAATACAGTAAACCGAGCCCCATCGTGGTCTATGGAAAAACTTGGCACCATTACATTTTCACACCTGCGGATATTGGGAGGCAAAACTAGGTCGAAACTTAATACACTTTTAACTAAAACAAATTCTTGATCTACAGCATTGTTAGATAGAGTCAGCTTCATCACTTGATTATTTTTTGATGTTAAATTTTCCAACTTTAAGTATCTGACATTATTTTTGTTTGGCATTTCTAGTTTTTCAAGCACTTTCAAATACACTTCCATGATACCGATTTTTTAACACTTTTCACGTTAAGAGACTGAATCGAACTATATGTGCAACGCACGATTGACTCAAATTTATTAAAAAATAAAAATAAACCTTTAATATAACCAACGTTTAATGGAATTAATTAAAGCAGAATGACTTTTCCAACTGCGGATTTAAAAAGAATTACGGTCGTTAAATTAAGATTTATAATGAAACAATGGTGGTCTTATCGGACCCAATATTGCATAAATCATAAATGATTTTTAAGAAATTATAAGAATTTTACTTTGTTTTATGCTACAAAACACCTTATTGTTGCTTTTTGATAAAGGTGAACAAAGACCTGACTAATTAGTAAGATTCGAACAGTCGTAAAATAGGAAATAAAAAATGAGATAATGGTAAATTTTAGTGGTTATTTGCTTCGTGATAAAGAAATGAAAAATTGAAATTTCATTAAAAAAAAATGAACCGCCAAAGAATAAAAAATAATACAAATTTTCAAAAGGAATTCAAATTGTTAAAATTGACTGCAAATTAATACTTAACAAAATTTGATTCACACAAAAAGATTGACAGAAACTTTATTTGTAAATGATTTATTACTGTAGCTAGTTTGTACCGCATATTAGTAGTTATTTGTTTCATGTAATAATAATTTGGCACCCACTTAAAAGCTTGAAAAATTTCAATTCCATATAAAAATTTAGATTATTATTTAAGGCTTTTTAACGTTTTTTCCAAGGCGGTTAAATTTATTTATACAAATTTCGTCAAAATCAAAAAATATAATTTTTTTTTTGTCATTAAAAAATAATTTTAAAATCGTAATTTACACCCCCGAAAATCCCATGGCAATTTTGAAAAACATTTAATCCACCGTATTAATTTTTTAAAAATAATTTAATATTTGTTATAAGCACCGTATTGGATTTTACTAGAAACTCTTTATTTTTAGATAGAAGTTACCACAATGTATTTTAGTTCCCTACGATTTTGCATAGTTTAACAAATCTTATAATAATTCTATTTATAGTCCAATTTTTACAGAATTTCAACGATGGAAGATAGAACAGACAACAAAGGATAAAAAAACTGTCGCCACCTGTAGAAAAACTCATAAATATGTTGTCTGTTTCAAATATACAATTTCTTTAAATCCTCTACGTTCAGATTCTAAGCGAGTCTTTTGAGTAATTGGCCTTTGAAAGCACTGCGATTTAAAAAATCTTTTATACATGCCTATAATCTAATAAAGGCCCGACATACCAACACTTATTTCATCAGGCGTTTGTAAAAAGGTGTTATGAACTCACGGAACAGATATTCCTCTGTTTATGCCTCTCTATAACAAGACAAAATCGAGCTCTGGGCTTTGCTTTTCGAGGTGGTATCTCTGAAGGCACTATTCCTTGAGAAAAATTGTTAACCAATCGAATTGTTCTCCTAAAAACCTAGAGGAGCTTTTTGCATTCCTTGGCGATGAATTTATTTTATTTCTTTGCTTGTAGTATTACTCCACTTCTTCTTTATTTACTGTTACCATATACGTCACTTCACACGTCGGAAAACTTCGAGAATGCGTGGCTAAATTCCGACTCATGTGGCCCTTGAGAAGAACGAAAAGATTATATCTGAATAACTTGCCTAGGGGAAAGACAGATCTACAATTCATCACTTAGTAGGACTAGAGCCATACATTCAAGATACTCTCCTTTTATATAGACACTTAACAGCGATTTTTCTAGACATAAGACCTTGGACAAGCAGCATCACCAGATCATCCTGAAAACTTAAAACTGTAAGAAACATGTCTATATTCACAATTTTTATGTGACAGATCTTTCACGGAATTATTCTAGACTCTTCCATCAGTCTCAGACTCTTTCTTCTTGCAATAAATCATATCAAAACTATCATAGATTGCAGAATCAATTTAAGGATTTCTCTAGATGAACTGTTATTGTTTCCTTCATCAACAGATCCAAATTATAGTTCTACCACCTTTCAGTCATCCCTAGACTCTACTCGAATGGTTCACCAGTAAAGGAGTTAGATTTTCGTCTAAAAATCGAGCTAAGTGTATTTCTGACATGCTAAAAACAGTCCAAAACTTTCTAACCTAGAATATAACAGATACCATATCTAAAATGCAACAAGTAATATGCTCACAGGAGACTTTTGGCCAGTTGCTGAAGTTCAAAAGCAACACGGAAAAAAATTAACACTCCAAATTAAAAGAATGATCTTTGATTTGCAGTTAAAAATTTTTACCAACACTTTTGGGCTACAAGCTATAAATACTTTTAATTTATTAAAAGTAATAACTGGTTAGTAAAAAACTTGACATATACTTTGAAATGATTTAGATAAATCCGGTGAAAATTAAAAGACAAAAGCTTCAAATTTCTTTTAATAAGAACCTCTGAAAAATTTATTTGGCGTATGAAATATCAACCCAACTTGTGAGTCATTTATTATTTCATTTAAAGCCCTATTAACAAATATTTTTTCGTCACCACCTTCACCTAAATCAAACCGTAGAATGACGTCGCAAAAACACTAGATCCTCTAACAGATTTTTTTCCTAAATTAGTGGATATCTTAAAATCCCCCCCCCCCTATATCGTAAAATGTCGGCAGGATATTGATGCCGAACTGTTATCTTAAACAGTATAAACGAACATCTGAATATACTCCGGAGCAGTACGAAATTATTAAAAATAAACAAGTTCACGGTCTCGCATTGGAAAAGTTATTTTATTCTACTTACGACCATTAAGAAAGGGGACAGACAGTATATTCTCTGCGAAAGCCACTCTGGTTCTCTCTCTATACTAGTTTCAACCACCTAATTACCTCATCAGTGGAGCTGTAACAAACCGAGAGTAAAATGCACAGGAAACAACTGTCTACTTAAAATCCCCATACCGTAAAATATCGGCAGGTTATTACCCACAGAACTTGATGTCAGACTGTTATCTGAAACAGTACAGACGAACATCTGAATATACTTCGGAGCAGTACGAAATTATTAAAAATATACAATTTCACTGTCTATGTATTTGGAAAAGTTATTTTATTCTCCTTAAGACCATTAAGAAAGGGGACATACAGTATATTCTCTGCGAAAGCCACTCTGGTTCTCTCTCCATACTAGTTTCGACCACCTAATTGTCTCATCAGTGGAGCTGTAACAAACCGAGAGTAAAATGCACAGAAAACAACTGTCTACTTAAAGTCCCGATATCGTAAAATATCGGCAGGATATTACCCGCAGAACTTGATGCCGGACTGTTATCTAAAAGAGTACAAACGAACATCTGACTATACCCCGGAACGGTAAGAAATTTATTGAAAATAAACAATTTCACGGTCTATGTATTTGGACAAGTTATTTTATTCTCCGTACGACCGGTAAGAAAGAGGACAGCCGGTATATTCTCTGCGGGTAATATCCTGCCGATATTTTACGATATGGAGATTTTAAGTAGAAAGTTGTTTTCAGTGCATTTTGCTCTCGGTTCGTTACAGCTCCACTGATGAGACCATTAGGTGGTCGAAACTAGTATGGAGAGAGAACCAGAGTGGAATTCGCAGAGAATATGACAGTATATTTCCCTTTCTTAACAGTCGTAAATAGAATAAAATAATTTTTCCAAATACATAGACCGTGTGTCTGTGTATGAGATCCAGTATTAATCTGGGAACACATCCGTTAGTTCGTTGGGTTTCTTGTAGAAACTTGCACATTTCGCCAAAATCCAATCTAGCATCTTTTGTGCTTGCTGGCCGATCTACAACCATTTTAGCTATTATTTTATCTCAAAACATTATATACCAGCTCTTTTTACATGTCAGCAGTATAATATATTTAGTACTATTAATAAAGAAATATTATATTTTTATATTTTGACCTGGTAGAGAAAATATCATAAGTCAAAACTGAAGAAAACGTTTTAACAGAAGATTCCGTTAGATTTGAATCAATGAAAAGACATATTTACAAAAAATTATTCAAAAGATCCAGGATATGAAAAATCTGAAACGATTTCAGTTGTTTTTCCAGATGTTCAATAGTTATACGATATTCACTGAAACTATTTAATCAACATATATTTTTATGTTGTTTATGGAGACCTGCTGGACAAAAATTAAAAATACCATACATCAAGCGGCTGAAGAATCCATTGGAAAGAGAAAAATAAACATAAATTCAACAAACAACACCAAACCATGGTTTTGCCAGGAAGTAAAGGACCTCGCAGAATTAAAAAGAAGAAGCTACTTAACATACAAAAGCACACCAAACCAACAAAAACACGCAGAATATATAGAAACTAGAAACCGAGTCAATTCACGTATTAAGGCCATCAAAAGGGAGCATTGGAATAAATTCACAAGCGATATAGATCATGATATACATGGCGCCCAAAGAAAGGTGTGGAAAATGTTAAAGAACAGAAAGAAGCCGGTGAATGAGTATGTTCAAAGTAAAGGAGTCGCAATAGAAACTTGGGAAGAATACTTTGGTACACTATATAACGCTGAAGAAATACAAGAAATAGAATACCGGACAGCATCAAACGCAACCGTCTCAGAGACGGAATCAAGAGAAAGACTAGGAAAGCTAAAGAACAGAAAAGCACCTGGGACAGATGGAATACCTAACGAACTATTAAAATATGGTGGCCCGGAACTTGTAACAAAACTTACCACTTTATTTAACAAAATCCTGAGTACAGCGAAAATTCCAAACGACTGGCACACGAGCATAACAATTCCTATATTAAAAAAGGGACAAAAGACATTGCCCGAAAATTACAGAGGAATAACTTTACTATGCACAACTATGAAACTGTTCCCAGGAATAATAAAAGAGAAGCTAGAAAAGCTAATAGTTAATAGGGAAGAGCAACAAGGGTTCAGAAAAGGCAGATCGACTACGGACGCAATATTTATCATGAAACAAATTAAAGAAAAGGCCATAGAATATAACACACCAGCATTCGTCTGTTTCGTCGACCTCACTAAAGCATTCGACAAAGTCCAACTAGGCGACGTCATTCGAATGCTTATTGATAAATAAATACCCGCCAATATAGTAAAGACAATTTGCAATCTGAACACTGCCAATACAACACAAATTAAAACAGAACAACACACCTCAGGTAGCATACCAACGCCCGGAGGAATTAGACAGGGAGATAGTCTCAGCCCCTTCCTGTTTAACCTCATTATGGATAAAATCATAGAAGAAGTGGCAACATTAAACATCGGGTACAGAATAAATAACACACGTATCAGCTTGGTGGGCTATGCCGATGATACCGCAATCCTCGCAGAAACCGAAGACGATCTGCAGAGACAGCTCTTTAAATTATACCAAGTGGGACAACGACTTAATATGAATATCTCCATCGAAAAAACGAAAAGTATGACCATCAGTAAGGAACCCATTAGATGCAAACTAGTAATCCAGGACAGACCCATAGAGCAAGTGATGCAGTTCAAATACCTTGGCGTAAATATATCCAGCAGTCATGAACCTATAAAGGACGTAAAATGCCAAGTCAACAAAGCCGCAGCAACCACAGGATGCCTAAGAGAATTTGTATGGAAGAATCAATATATGCGAATGGACAGCAAAATTAAGATCTATAAAACATGCATAAGACCCATAATGACATATGGAATAGAGACGAGAGAAGACACTAGTAAAACGAAAAGTATACTACGGGTGGTTGAAATGAGGGTAATGAGGATGATAGTCGGTAAAACCAGAAGAGATCGTGTAAGAAATATAGACGTCAGAGAACAATGCAAGATACAGGATATAGTAAGATGGGGAAGACAAAGAAGACGGGAATGGTATCACCACGTAAAAAGGATGTCCGAACACAGACTACCCCGCATAGTACTAGAGGGAAAACCAGCAGGAAACCGACCACCAGGAAGACCACCGAAAAGATGGAGAGATAGCTGGCAGTCCACATCACAGGAAATGATAGGGAGGCACGACCGGAATTAACAGATCAACAGATCTCATACAAGTAGAAGAAGAAGAAGATATTTTTATGTGCAATTTTATATATATTATTTTTTGTATTAAATTTTCGATGTGATAAAACAGACATAAAAAAATTATTTTTGTATTTTTTTGTTAAAATTTGCATATATACACAAAGTAGAGAAAATTATTATTTTTCGCATAAACAAGCTTCTGATTATAACTTTTTACTTCTTTGTGAAAAAGCTTAAAACATTTTTTTTTGTTGGTAGTACAAAGTCATAATCAGTATCTTGTAGTGCCATAATTAGGGGACATAACTTATACAATGAGTTGCCTCTCTAGACTAGCAGGAAATAACATGAATTCCTTTTCATTTGATAAGCTCGTGATATCACTAGCAAAAGACAAAGCAATTCAGCCGTTCATTTTAAATTTTTAGTCATAAAATAAACCTTATTATTCAAATTCAAAACATGACTGCAAGATACCGTGCCAAATTAAAAATTTATTTATGCTATTTCAAAACTAATATCCCTTATACATAAAAAAATGTTTCTAGTTTGTTGATCGGTGTTGATATCATAATTGTATACCTAAATAAATATTCAAATCTATATTATAATATATAAAAACTTAATGAAGATAATTTAGATCGTAAATAATCCGCAAAAAATGTAGCATCGCATTTCTGGTAAGTAATAGATTCTAATTTAGTTTATTTACTTCAATTACGAAGCAGTTATATAATATGATCTAAATGAAATAAATTGAACAGTACGAGGCAAAGCATCCTCGTTATCTACGTATTTAATAATCAGGTCATTTATTTATCTAAATAATAGTATCTAAGTGACAGATGAAGTACATTTTCATTATCAGTTCAATTTTAAAACAATCGCGTGTTTTTTTTATACATTTAAATCTTTTATTCAACATAAATAATAATTCTGCTTAATCATTAATCCTGATGTCAGGTAATAAAGGTCCAATTTGTTTAACCTTAAAATTTATTTTGAGATATTTTTCATCATCTTTAGGTGCATTTAAAAAATGCCTTTAGTCCTTAATAAATGTAAAGCAATTTCACCAAAGTTCTTACCACACACGCTTTCGTCTTACAGGCGGTTTCTACAGTAAAACTACATAGAACATCAAACTGACACTCAAAAATTCCTTCGAATGGTAGATCTGATACTGCACTTACCAATTTGATGCCAGGGAGTAATTAGTGTAGGACCCAAAGGAGTCTCAATTGGCTCTTTAATTTGGATAGACCCACCCAAATTTTTTTGTATGTATTTAAAGCCGCTGAACCACGAATCACGCCATTTTTAAGGATGGAAGTTCGCATGAGTGGGAATAGGATTAATATAAACAAATAATTGTTGAAACATTTGCAAATTTATTAAATTAGTCCATATTCTGATATGAGCGATTCTAAATGAAGAAGTCCTTTACCTATTTTTTCGTACAACTCTTAGTTTCTGAGATACACAAAGCTAAACATTAAAAAATGCGATGTTGACAATTTTTGGACGTTATTAACTTTTGACTGGATGTACATTTTTCAAATCCGCTTGCAGCGATCAAATATTGGAATCAAGATCTACAAGCTACAATAAAATGCTATTCGAAAAAACTGTGTTTAAAAAGGTTTTTTGGATATAAGCAAACAGCGTTTGGCCGCTTATGTGTATGAACCTGCTAATTTGATGCAGAGAGAAAAACTTACTTGTGAGCAGTATTGCCAGATAGGAGAACAAGAACCTTTTAGCTGAATTTTCAAAACCATCTAAATTACTACATTTGAAACTATTTTATCCCTACATCCTAATATAAAGGGTTTTCCAACAAGAGGTGTCATTTTGAAAAGCCCGCTATTTCGGTAGATGTCACTTTTGAAGCTGTAAGTTTTTGACGTTTGACAAGTAGAAACTACGCCATAAATAAAGATGGAACGATACACGCTTCAACAACGCATTGAAATTATTAAAATTCACTATAAAAATGGTGAAAATTTGGCAGAGACGGTTCGTAAAACTCGAACATTTTTGGGTCGTCATGAAGCACCTTGTCGGAGCGCAATAAAAAAATTGGTGAAAAAATTCGAGCTGTTGGGACAAGTTAGTTATGTGAAGAAGAAAACCCGTGCACGTCGCTCAAGAACAGCCGAGAATATTGCTGCTGTAGCCGAAAGTGTTGAAGAAAACCCAGGTTTGTCCATTCCTCGTCGTTCTTTGGAATTAGGGATTCCACAAACGTCATTACACCGTATTTTGCATAAAGATTTGGGTCTTAAGGCTTATAAAGTTCAGTTAACGCAAGAACTCAAGCCGGCCGATCATCAACAACGTCGTGCCTTTGCTGATTGGGTTCTTGAAATGCATGAAAATGATCCGGAATTCCATCGAAAAATCATCTTCAGTGATGAGGCCCATTTCCACCTCGGTGGCTTCGTCAACAAACAAAATTGTCGCATCTGGGGCTCGGAAAACCCAAGAGTTATTGTTGAAAAGCCTCTCTATCCTAAACGTGTGACTGTTTGGTGCGGTTTATGGTCCGGCGGGGTCATTGGACCTTACTTTTTCGAAAATGAGGCTGGAGCAACAGTTACGGTGAATGGATTGCGCTATCGAGAGATGATTAATGATTTTTTATGGCCGGAATTGGATGGTATTTATCTGGACCACGTTTACTTTCAACAAGACGGCGCTACGTGCCACACAAGCAACGAAACCATTGATCTTTTACGGGAAAAGTTTCCGGGCCGTGTTATCTCTCGAAGAGGTGATCACAATTGGCCACCGAGATCTTGTGATGTGACACCTTGCGATTTCTTCCTTTGGGGCCACGTGAAAGACAAGGTCTACGCCAACAGCCCAGCGTCGATTCAAGACCTCAAAGATGGAATTCGTGAGGCTATCGAGGACATAGAGCAGCCACTTTGCGATTTGGTTATGGAAAATTTCATGAAAAGGATATGGTCCTGTAGGCATGGTCGTGGTGGTCATTTGGCTGATGTTATTTTCCATCATTAACGGCATACCTTCCTCTTTATAATGTAATAAATATCCGATCATTTATCTTAAAAAATGGCATTTTTCTTTGAAAATCAAAATAACACCTCTTATTGGAAAACCCTTTATAATATAATAATATTACTGTCAATCAATAATATTTAACATTTAGTAATTATCCTACGAGTTAATTAATAAAGAAGAAAAAAAAGGAAGCGAACTATGATCAATAGATTAAATTCGCCTAATTTAATTTCAAAACATTTTTATTCAAAATAATTAAATATTGACTCTAACCATGTGGTTCTAGAATCAGTGTGAGGACTTGACTGGATGTTTACTTACTTGTTGAATTTATGTATGATAAGCATAAATAAAATATTCTATTGTCATTGATTAAATACTGCGTAATGGATTAAATAATTTTTGTTATTTTTTCATTAGAAATCGCTCTAACAACCCTCTACAGGAAATAATTTTCCTCTCAAAATCCCTCTAGGGCATTTTAATCTATATTTTTCCTTAAGGGAGCTTCAAAACCCTCTAGATCTAGAGGTAAACCCTATAATCTGGCAGCATTGCTTGAGGGTGGGCTACACGGCCGAATGCCGTCGAAAAAAAGTGGACATCTACCAAATACCATCCCGTAAGTAGGCTTCCCTCTTCGCCCAGTACAGGTGACGTGTATATATTTGCGGCTAAATGCTATTTAATTATAGTTAAAAAAAGAGAATAAAACATAACTTTATAGATTAGAATATTATTGCAACTTGTAGATCTTGATTCGAACTTTCGATATCTGCAAGCAGAATTAAAAAGTGGTTATTCAATCAAAACTAAATACCGTCCAAAAATTACATAGTTTTAATCTTTAACATTGCTTATCTTTTTTGTTTACAATTATTAAAAAATTCATTTATCAAATATTTTAACAATTCATTGTTTATAACAATCTCATTCTCTCAGTGACTCAACATACATGTAAAATACTTCATCTAAATTAAAATGGCTCTAAATAAAGTATATAAATAACTTAGATACATTAATATATACACCAAGGAAGAGAGAATGTTTCAAAAATAAAAAATTATTGCTGTGCATCTAAAAAATGTGTTCAGATACTACAAAAATTCATGTATAAAAATAGTGAAAAGCTCTGTAAGTGAATAACATCAAAAATATTTTTATAAACAGAGAGTCTTGGACAACAATTTTGGCGTTATGTTCCACGCGTAAAAAATTTAAAAAGAAGTAGAGGAAGAGGGGTAATTACCTGTCTGTTATATTTTGTTTCTCTTTTCACTTTTATGTGACATTGGGTTTTTGGGATTCAAAACTCCAATGTCAGTTCTCCAACCAAAATACACTGATTTCTCAAAGCCATAGTCCTTATTTGAGTGACATGGTCTTCGTCAGTCGATATTGATAGCTGCACAAGATGCGGATCTTTTTCGACGTTTTCACGGCCCTCACTGAACGCGACCCACAATCCTCCACAGAGGCTTCAAAACCACTGTAATTTGTTTACTAACGTATGTAGCGTCATGAAACTTCACATGATTATCATTTACAGTTGTACCAACTTTAAGAAATGACACATGTGATTTTGAATATGCGAGAAGTTTAAATTCAATAGTTTTTGGCCGGACAGACGGTATACAAATAAATTTCTCATCTGTCAAATCTTCAACACATGGAAAACAAAAATCATTGACAAACCACTTTATCTTAAAAATTTTACTTTATCAATTCCAGAATTTACAGCCAATGTTTGGTCTACATCGTGTAATTTTAGTTCAAAGAAATTTTAACATGACAAAGTCTTTCTCTTTTATAGGATTTTATTTCCATAGCTTCATTAGAGATTGATAGATCAGATATATTATCATTACTTGACGCTTCATATTTTCTATTTTTAGTTTTATATGTGTAAGATCAAAATCTAGATGTCTAGCTTCTTCTAAACTTATATGCTTCATATTTCAAACAAAATAAACTGAATACTCTTAATCACTACTTGTAAAAAACATCGTGAATGAATGAATGAATGAAAAAGGGGTGGTGATACTAGATCATCGATGTCTAGGCCTCCATTGGGCCCTTTATATCCCACCACATCTGCAGGTCATTCGAGGCCGATCGCCTTTGCGAATTCAAGCAGCCTCGTTAGTTGAACTTACCTAACTGTTTCCGGTAACAAAACTGTATCTTCGAAATATCTCTGTCTCAGTCCGTTGTGTGCTGGGCACTCTCTGAGGATATGGTGAACAGTTTCATCCCCCTCCAAAAATCATCTGCACGTCGGGTCGTCTTCGACACCAATTTTATGAAGATGGCCCCTGATGTGACAATGTGATGTCAACAATCCCACCACAATTCGCAACTCTTTCCTTCCCAAGGAGAAAAGCTCCTTAGTACACCGTGCGCTAGGCCCCATTATATGTTCCTTGGCACAATTCATCCCAAGAGCTCCTCTCCACGATTCAATAAATTTGCTTTCCAGCAACAATTTTAATTCCCTTTTGCCAAGAGCAATTGGGACAGGTAGTACTGGTTGGGGTCCATACGGTTCAGTTGCTGAAACCAACTTTGCCAGACGGTCTGCTTCCTCATTCCCGTGTATGCTCGAGTGACCCGGAACCCATACGAGTCTGACTGTGCAGCCATTCCTTGTCATACCATTCAGTACATCCTTGCACTTAGACACCAGTCGCGAAGTTACGGCACTGGACTTCAGTGCCAATATCGCAGCCTTACTGTCTGACCATATATTTATTACCCTATTCCTGTCTATATCCCTCTCAGAGAGATAAGCACACTGCAGAATAGCATAAATTTCTGCTATGAAGATTGTAGCACATTGTCCGAGAGGGTAGTACTCTCTGACCCATGTGCTCCTGCCGATTACTACGGCTCCAGCTCTTTCATCTGCCCTGGTGGGAGCAGTCCTCATCGAACTCAATATTCCCACACAAGCCATTCTTTGAACTTTGTCAAGTTGAAGAATGTGTTTGCGCTTTGTTGTACCACGCCCTCATACAACAGCGGCGTACGTTATCATGGGGCGGATCACCATAGTGTAACGTTTTTGAGGTTATGCTTAATATTTATGCCTATTATAATAATTTAATTTTAGTTGCCTTTGTTACCTATTTATAGAAATAAACATTTGTGAACTCTCTATGAATAACGAAGAATAACGAGGAATGTACTATTCCTGAGACATAAGATACTACATAATTACTATTATTATTCTGAAGGTTTCTACGTAATCAGAAGACTACTAACAATAAATTTCAAAATCACCTCATATGAGGCTAACTCCGCCGGCCTAAGATTGATTTATCAACAATCACTGTAACTTAATTAGAATTTATAACACTAGTGCAGTTATCCATCATTAGATTGCAAAAAGTAAAAATAGGTTTGGCAGAATTTGGAAAATTCATCGTGAATGAAGACAAATAAACAACAAAACAAAAAACTAGCAACGTCAACAACTACCACGGAACCCCGACATAATGCACACGCGCTTGGACGCATTCATTATATAATTTTTTTTCTAATCATGGATACTAATTACTACTAAATAAAATTTTATTTGTGAAAAATTATTTATTTATTGTGAGGCTATATGTAATATAGGAAACCATATCCACAAACACCACATTTTTTGGGAAATAATATGAAAAAATGTTTTTTTTTTAATTTTTAATACGTCATATAATTTTAATTGCATATCAGCTCGTGTTACCTAACAATACATCTTTGACCCATAAAAAAACATTTTATTTTTATATATATTCAACAATTACAATTAAAGATAAACCTCTTATTCAAAAAACAAATATACTACAATTAAAAAATAATCATACTAATACTGTTTACTTTCACAAATATCGTACAAATCTTGCACCAATTCTCCAATTCGAGCTCTATAAAACGGATATTTTTTCATCATTTCTTCAATAAATGGTCTCCTATCATTCCTTATAATCTTCTCGAATTTCTCCGGATCATTAAAAACACTAACTCGATCTTCTGTTTTTGCAAAATTGGTAGGACCATAAAATAGTGCTTGACAAACCGCCTGTGACTTCATATAATGACAACTTTTTTGAAATTCTTCTCTAGAAAGAACTTTTTCCAAGTCAAAACCAAAACTTGTTATAATTTTTGAGAGTTCTTTATAGTATTCTTCGAGCAAAATACTTAAATACTTTGTTCTTATATCTCTGGTTGTTGTTAAGTAGATAAAGGACAGAACATCTTGAGCAGGTGGACAATATCGAGTAAGTTGAAAGTCAACAAGCTTACAGTCTACTAGAGCATTACTGCTATCAAATTTATACATAATATTTGCTGCCCAGGTATCACCGTGACACAAAGTATTTCTATATATGTTAGATTTTAAATGTTTCATATAAAAATTCTTTAATGTCAACTTAGACCTTCTCTGAAATTCTTCCATTGTCATGTTTCTAACAACCTCGGGATACAAAAAAATTAAATAATCAGTTATACACTTTTCTCCAACCTCTGCTATAAACTTTAATTCATTATCTTCCTTGGTTTGAAATAAAATTTCTTGTAAGTAATCTCCGTAATATTCATCTAGCCTAAACTCCCTTTGCAATTCTTTTGATTTGATTTCTTCAAAAACAAGAGAGCAGGCATGCAACTGAGCTAGCTTTTTTATTGTTAAACTTAACATGTCATACGTAAAACCATTTAGGTCTGTATATGTTTGATAGCCTTGAAGTCCTAAATCTTCCAGAACCAAAACATAATTCACTTTACTCAGAAAACATCTAGGTATACAATCTAAATACTTTTTTAAGCCACACTTCTCAAATTCTTCAACAAGAAAGTTGAAGAAAAAATCCTCTTTCCTCGAAGGTCCACCCTTAACTATATCATTAGTAGATTTATTATTACTTGGTAGAAACTTGACAAATAGGTTGATTTCTATATTCTCATGTTCAAGGGCGACTTGCATTTTAAGTTTAAAATAGTCTCCAAGGTTACCGCCTCGCTCTTCCAATGGAACCAACGAAAACTTTTGTAAGGTATAATCGCCATGACCCAAATAGTTCACCAATATTTCATAACATTCTTCTCTTATTAAGTTTGGGCACAGTAGGAATTCTGCAACGTAGTTTAAATTTCTAATGTATCTGATATCGTCAGACTGATAAAAGACAAGCTTAGTAAGCTTTATTAAAGGAATCAAGCTTCTGATTTGAAAGTTTATTTGTTCTGAATCAAATTTTTTTATTCCTAAATTATTTTCCATTCGACTACAGTAAAACTGAAGCAATTCTCGAAGATATTCTTTTCTATTATCATCATTAGTTTGAGCAAAAAGAAAATTTAAAATATCGTATACTGGTGGAACGTACTTATCAGAATCCAAAATCAAGATTTTGTAGTCTATCGGTTTTCCATTGAAATCATGTTTAAAAAACAGTATGTTTGTATCAAAACTTCCTAAACTAGGAACCCATTGATTATTATCTAAAGTCGTTGCTAAAGTTTCCAATATTTTATCAATTTGTTGCTTAAGAAGTTGTAAATTGAAACCAGTTTTTTCACCATTTAGATTTGTTTCAATTTTTTGCACACAGTTTTCAATATACTTACGAAAATTTATAAAACAGCCTTTGTCTATTGCCCTTGATGATTTTGCCAGAAAATTTCCATGAAACTTCGCCATTGTCTTTAATACTAGCTCCATGTGATCTACATCTAAACTCTCTTTAAAGTGATAGTTTTTTACTGATTTCTCGTCAAAAACAGCATAGGAAATACCAATGTGATCAATGAAAAAAGCTGGCTTAACAACATTTTTAAAATCTTCGTAATTTTGAGTGAAACGTGAGTCGTACTTTTTGGATACTTTAACTAAAATAATTTTTTCATTACCAGAATTTGAAGAAAAATATAACTTCAGAATTTTGTCATTGTTGGATATCGGATACTCAGAATGTGAATATTTCAAAGAATTTTTGTCAGACACTTCCAGCTTTTCTAGCACCTTCAAATACATTTCCATCATATAGATTTTTTTTAACTCTACACTTCACTGAAACTTTATTTGATCTTTATATAAGTATAAAGATGCCTTCAATAGGCAGGAGTATAAACCAAATGTTAAGTGAGTTAACAGTAGCTGAAGTAAATTAAAAGAAATTGCCTTTTTAAAGTATAAGCTTAACAAGATTCATTATAGTTTAATTAAGATTTATAACAAAACAATAGTGCAGTTATCCAATGTAAGATTGCGAAAAGTAAAAAAAGGTTTGGCGGAATTTGGAAAATTCCGTCGTGAAACAAAGAGAAATAGTTTACAATTGTTAGTTGTTACTATGCGATAAAGTAAAATTGTCTAAAGAATAATTCAAAAACATGGCTGAGTGCAAATATATCACATAATACTAGCACTACGAAGTTTTAATAGTGGAAAAAAGTCACAAACACAAATGTGTCAGCAGCCATCAGTGGGCTGAGCTCTCAAGTTATCAGTTCCAAGATGGTCTGGGAATGCCTAGAGGAATTAAATGGTTTGAGTAAAAATAATAAACTCACCCTCATATGGGTACCGGGTCATACCGGGATAGAGGGGAATGTTTAGTAGACAGGCTTGCGGGGAAAGAGGCTGAGATACCATTTCTGGAGCCAGAGCCTTTCTGTGGAATCAGGAGCAGCGTAATGCAGGAGGTACTAAAGATAGAAAAAGAAAGCAGGAAATCAAATGATTGGACGGAGCTGCAAGGATTGAGACAAGCGAAGATACTTCTGGGGAACTACGACCAGAAGAGATTCAAAGAATGTATAAGCTTAAGTAAAAACCAACTCAGAGTTCTGACAGGGGTCCTGACGGGGCATTGCGACCTGAAGGGACTCCTCAAGAAACTCAGACTGGTAGAAAGAGCAGAGAGCAGATTTTATGAGGAGGAGGACGAAACATCTCATATTCTTTCAAAGTGCAGCGGTCTAGAAAACCCTAGGATGCGGTTCTTAGGAACACACCAAATCGAAGAAGGGGAAATACCCATCTTAAAGCCGTCCAACAGCTTACAATTCCTGAGAGAAATAAGAGTGGGGGGCCTGCTCTAGCCGATAAGGTAATTCTTATGACTGGGCAGCAGTGGGGGGTACAATAGAGCTATCAGGTCGCAGTATACAGACCCCCAACTCTACGCACATACATCAACGTAAAATTAATTTTATACTTTTGTTGCAAATTGTCGCCACATACTAATGAAGTTTAAACAAAATATGTTCAATAGTCGACGGTATCTGGCAAAATACTAAAAACACATTTTAAATATTTTCAGCATTACAAAAAGGAACTTCGAAAAATGCAGAAAATACTTTTTAGATTATCGTATGTATGCAGAATATGTGAAACTAAACATCATGTTCATATCGGGATTTTTCGCAGAGAAAATTACTTCTGAATGAGAAATCCTAAAATCGACATCTTACTCCTTCTTCCCCTTTTAAAATTCGAAAATTGAAAAACCAGAAATTAGCTTTTAGATATTATTATTAGCTATCTTTTAGAACTGAACTCAAGTCCATATCTTTATCTGATCAAGAGATATCGAGAAATATATTAAATGACAATTTACTCCTTTTCACCTTTTTGGCACATACCATTTCACTAATCTTCTGTATTTGAGACTATTTATAAGCGACAGTCATATGCCAAATAATTAAGGCGCTTGCACACGAAGCCAGTAGTCGAGCCAGGCCAGTATTGTCTCCATGTGCACGATAATATTAGGACAGTGCTACTGTCTCAAACCAACAGTGTTCCCAATATACCTCGTTAAACTTAAGAAAAACGATATGAATATAATTCGTTTTTATTCATTTTTTTTTGGCCTCAAAGGCAAGATCAAATTATTGTGTTCAGTGTGCAAATCGAACGTAAAAAAATTAATAAAGGCTTTCTTTTTACATAATTGAGAAAAACTTACTGATATTTTTAAGTCGTAATAAATGTTAAAGAAAACTTCAACGGTAAACTCTTATCACTTCCCAACTAATCTTTGTATTAATTATTCACATCAATACTTGCTCATTCATTACTTTTTGCAAATGATGGACATCAGATGACCAATTACTTACAGTACGTGTTAAAAAAAACATTGATTTTTAATCTAAACTTTTCTAACTTATTTATTTTACAAGTCCTTACCAAAAGTTATTGTAACTTAAAATTACGTTTTAAGTGTATGTCTGTAAAAGAGAGAATTAGGACCATATATCATTTAAGCTAAATCATTCTTTTAATTTAATTTTTTGTTAATTTAAATGAACTTAATTTAATTTAATTTCAATTTGAAAAGAGCATCATGAAGTTTTTTTCTGCGTTCACTTAATAATACCTGTGGAGAAATGCTCTGATTCTCCTACGTAACCGTGTATTATTCTTCTAAAACACTTTTCCATAAACCTCTGGACCCAAATTTAGTCTTTGTAGCACTAAATCCAGGATTTGTTCTTGTTATTTCGAAAGACCATCTGTTGCTTATAAAGGAAAAAAACAACAGCAGAGATTTTCTTTATAAACGTTTAATAAAATAATTAACTTTTTAAAACTAAAATTTACAATAAAATTCTTCCTCCAAACGTTACAAAACTTAATAATAACAACTCATTTACAATGCATTAAAATAAAGCAAGTTTTGATCGAAATCGAAATATTTAGCGAAAGAGAATTCGAGAATGTGATAGTCATATCTCAAAATTAGTGTTATCGGGTAAGAGATCAAACCGCAAAGCCTCGAATAATCTATTACGTTGCGAACAAATCGCAGCAATTGCCGCTTTCGGAAGCACGATGATTGGTTGCTCATTTCATACTACCCCTCAGACGGGAAAAACTTGATGGTCAAGGTAACGTTCAAGATCACTACCACTTATTCCCCGCGCGACTCAATAACAATTGTATGAAATATATCACGAAATTTTGTTTGACCTTGCAACCACCTTGACATTTGGGCTTCATTTTGAGATCAAGGTTATCTCCGATATTAAAATTTCCCCCCCTTTTCATTGCCGGGGTCGAAATTAGGAGGTCCCATTTAAAATTCTAAAGTTGACCTTTTAATGACCTTTAAGGGCATAGTAAAAGTCATTTTTAAGATCACCACTAGTTAGCTCCCCTCCGACCCAATAACTTTTGAATAAAAGATGTTTCGAAAAAATGTGATCACACCGAGATATTCCGTTGTCTCAAGATAAATGCCGCACCCTATATATATATATATATATATATATATATATATATATATATATATATATATATATATATATATATATATATATAAAGAGAAGTTAACGTCTGTGAAATTTTAAAATAAAATAAGAAATTCTCGGCTATGCGGACTAAGACTGTTGATAAATATTATTCTCATGCTAAAAAGTGCAGAGATCTCCAAGGAAACATGGAAAAACTCCGGGTCCGAAAAATGACGACAGCGCTATTTCGTCTTAGTATGAGACTCGTCAGGCCATTGCATTCGATACAAACCATCATCTTGCATCTGTGTCATATAAACAGACTTCACAGTTAAAAAATAGTAAATAAGACACAGTGGCAGCATCTCGATGGCTCACTCAATAACATAAGAATGACACAAATCAACAATGTTTCTTATTTTACTTTAAAATTACACGGACGTTAACTTCTCTTTTTATTTTTATATTTGTTGGCGTAAAACATACACAACAGCTCTCTTAAGGAGATCGTTGGTGCGATACTGAATTTCAACTGTGAAATCCATGGTTAGTTTAGTTGCCGATGCCGAAATAATGAGACCTCTATCCTTAGAGTAACAAGTTCGTGTATCGAGTTTTGATATATTTCTTTTTTAATTTACCGTCGCGCCACCACATGGCTCTTTTATACAACATTATTGATTTGTGTTATTCTTATGTTATTAAGTGAGCCATCGAGATGTCGCCACTGTGTCTTATTTACTATTTTTCAACCGTGAAGTCTGTTTATATGACACAGATGCGAGATGATGGTTTGTACCGAATGCAATGGCCTGACGAGTCCGACACTAGGACGAAACAGCGCTGTCGTCATTTTTCGGACCCGGAGTTTTTCCATATTTCTTTGGAGATCTCAGCACTTTTTAGCATGAGAATAATATTTATCAACGGTCTTAGTCCGCATAGCCGAGAAATTATTATGTTATTAATTTTCTTAAAATCTAGAGATAATTTTTTAATAAAGTAATATTTTTAACATGTACAATAAACACTAATACTGCTCATTTTCACAAATATCGTACAAATCTTGTATCCACTCCCCAAGTCGTTCCTTATAAAATGGGTATTTCTTTATCATCTCTTCAATAAATGGTCTTCTATCATTTTTCAAAACGTTATCAAATTTTTCAGGATCACTATAAACATCAGCTCTTTCTTCAAATGTTGAGAGATTGGTTGGAGCATAAAGTAGTGCTTGACATACTGCTTGAGACTTCATGTAGTCACAACTTTTCCAAAATTCTTCCGCTGGTAAAACTGTTTCCATATCAAAACCAAAACTTATTACGATTTTTGATAACTCTTCATAGTATTCGTTAAGCAAAATTGTTAAATATTTTGTTCTGGTCTCTTTAATAGTTGTCAAATATAGATGCGACATCACATCTTGGATAGGTGGACAATATCTAGTCATTTGAAAATCCACAAGTTTACTATCTACCGGAGAATTATTACTATCAAATTTAAACATTATATTTGTTTCCCATGTATCTCCATGACACAACGTATTCCTGTATGTATTAGATTTTAACACTTTAGAATAAAAATTTTTATATGTCAGCTTAGCTCTATTTTGAAACTCTTCCATTGTCATGTTTTTAGCAATCTCTGGATACAAATAAATTAAATAATCTGTTACAGTCTTTTCCGCAATTTCATTCAAAACTTTCATCAAGTTTTCTTCCTTGGTTTGAAAAATAATTTCTTCCAAATATTTTCCGTAATATTCATCTAATCTAAACTGTTTTTGTAATTCCTTTGACTTGATTTCTTCGAAAACTAAAGAACAAGCATGCAAATGAGCCAAATTTTTTACTGTTAAAGTTAGCATTTCGTAGGTAAAGTGATTCTGTTCTCTAATTAAATGATAACCTTGAATGCCCAGATCTTCAAGCACTAAAAGGTAATTCACTTTACTCAAAAAACATTTTGGGGCAAAATTTAAATAGTCCTTAAGACCACAGTTCCGAAATTGCTTCATAAAAAAGTTGTAGAAAAAATCTTCTTTCATTGAAGGTCCGCTTCTTGCAAGAGCATTGTTGGATTCATTATTACTTGGCAGAAACTTAAGGAAAAGATTTACATCATGTTCTTGATTATTCAGAATAATGCTTCCTTTAAATTTAAAATAGTCACCGAGGTTGCCATAACGTTGTTGCAATGGAGTTAGCAAAAAACTCTTCAAGTCATAATTATTATGTCCTAAATAATTGAGCAAAATTTCATAGCATTCTTCTCTCAATAAATTTGGACAGTGCAAAAATTCTGATAATTCTTGTAAATTATCAACGTAGATATTTTTAGTAGAATCCTCCTTTATGTAAAAAAGAAATTTTAAAATTTTTATTAAAGGAATGAAGCTTCGTATTTGAAAGTTGAATTGTTCTGAGTCAAAAATTTCATTACCCAATTTATTTTTCAACACATCGTAATAAATTTTAAGATATTTTTGAAGATCTAGTTTCCGGTTTTCTTCGCTGGTAAAGGAAAAAATCAAAAACAAAATATCATATAGCGGTGGAACATTTGTGCATAAATTCAGGATTAAAATCTTAAAATCACTTAGTTTACCATTTTCATCATACTTGAAAAATATTGGATTTTTATTAAAACCTCCAAAACTAGGAACCCAATAGGTTTTATCCAATGTATTTTCTAGGTTCTTCAATATTTTATCAAATTGAGTTTTAATAAGTGTTAAATTAGTGTCAATTTTTACACCCAAAAAATTTGTCTCGATTTCTTGCATACAGTTCTTAAAGTAATTAAAAAATTTTAAAATATAATTTTCCTGTTTCATAAGTAATGATTCAGTAAAATAATTTGCATGAAAGGTTGCAACTTTCTCTAAAATTAACACCATATGATCGAAGTCAAAATGATCTTGGAATTGATATTCTTCGATAAAGTTTCCATCAAATACAGTAAAGCGAGCCCCATCGTAGTCTATGGAAAAACTTGGCACTATTACATTTTCACAACTGCTGATATTGGGAGACAAAAATAGATGTAAACTTAATACACTTTTAACTAAAATAAATTCTTGATTTACAGCATTGTTAGATAGAACCAACTTCATCACTTCGTTATTTATTGATGTTAAATTTAAGAATTTAACATCATTTTTATTCGGCACTTCTAGTTTTTCCAACACTTTCAAATACACTTCCATGGAATCGAATTTTAAAACTTTTCGCGTCAAGAGACTGAATCGAACTATGTGTGCAGTGCGCAATTGTCTGTAACTTAATAAAAAGTAAAAATAAACTTATATAACCAACGTCAAATGGGATTAATTAAACAATTAAACTGCGACTTTAAAAAGAAGTTGTTGTTAAATTAAGATTTATAATGGAATTTTACATTGTTTTATGGTAAAGGTGTATTGTTGCTTTCTAATAAAGGTGAACAAACCTGACTACTTAGTAAAATTGAAACATTGTTAAAATAGCAAATAAAAAATGAGATCATATTTAATTTTAGTGGTTATTGGCTTCGTAATAAAATCAAAAATAACAGTATAAATCTTTAGACGGGATTCAAATTGTTAAAATGGACGGCAAATTAATACTTAACAAAATTTGATTCACACAAAAAGATTGACAGAGACTTTATTCGTAAATTATTTATTACTGTAGCTTGTTTGTACCACGTAATAGTAGTTATTTGCTTCATTTAATAATAATTTAGCACCGACTTAAAAACTACAAAAACTTCAATTCCATGTAAAAATTTAGATTGTTATTTATTGCTTTTTAACGTTTTTCCTAAGGCGGTTAAATTTATTTTTGAAAATTTCGTCAAAATCAAGAGATATAAAATTTTTATTCTGTCATGCTGAATTTTTAAAAAATAATTTTAAAATCGTAATTTACACCCCCGAAAATCCCCCAATGGCAATTCTGGAAAATATTTAATCCACCGTATTGATTTTTTAAAATAATTTTATATTTGTTATAAGCGCCATATTGGATTTTACCAGAAACTCTTAGAAATACGCTACAAAGAAGTTACCACAATGTATTTTAGTTTCATACGATTTTGCATAGTATAATAAACCTTATAACAATTCTATTTATAGTCCAATTTTTATAGGATCTCAACGATGGAAGATAGAACAGACTACAAAGGATTAAAAAACTGTCGCCACCTGTAGAAAAACGAGCACATAAATATGTTGTCTGCTTCAAATATACAATTTCTTTAAATCCTCTACGTTCAGATTCTAAGTGGATCTTTTGAGCAATTGGCCTTTTAAAGCACTGCGGCTTAAAAAATCTTTTATATGTGCCTTTAATCTAATAGAGGCCCAACATACCAACACTTTTTGCTAATTCGGTTTATTTCCTCGGAAGTAGGTTCCTTATTTCATCAGGCATTTGTAAAAAGGTGCTATTAACACAGATGTTCCTCTTTTATGTTTTACTATTAGAGAAACAACAAATCGAGCTCTGAGCTTTTCCTCGAGAAAACTGGTTACCAACCGAATTGCCCCTCTAAGAACCTAGAGGACCTTTTTGCATTCCTTGGCAATGAATTTATTAAATTTTTTCGCTTGTAGTATTATATCTCACTTCACACCTCAGAAAACTTCTAGAAAACATGGCTAAATTCCACCTCATGTGACACCTTCAGAAGAATGAGAAGATCATACCTTAATAACTTGTCTATAGGAAAAATAGATCTATAATCCATCAGTTACTAGGACTAGAAACAGCCATTCAAGGCAGTCTCCTTTTACACAAGAAATAGACGGATTTTGTATTTCAGTGTATATTGTCAAACTATTACAATCGGCCAAGCGCTTTCGGTCTAATTTAGACCATCCTCAGGGCTCAGACCCTAGAAACAAGAGAATATGGTCAGCAAATAAGTTTACTCAGTACTCACCAACCACACTCACTTGTCAAAGGGCACACCTTAATCCTGCCAGTTTGAGAACAGTCTCCAGTCGCGAACGTAGCCTCCACACAGAACAAGATGTATACAATTAAAAACTTTTAGAAACTTTTAAAATTAAAATTAAAATTAGAACATTCAACACACTGCACACATTGGCATTATTAAAACAATAAACCTTTTTAATAACCCAAAAGGGTGAGGTTATGCTACACACAGTCATAGCATAATATAGCAATAAAACTTTCCAAAAATTAAAACTACATACAAGTATGTGAACGCCTGAGTAGAGATTTTCTGTATGAGTTTTCATTTTTGAATTTCTTGTCAATTGTATTTAAAATCAATAATTCATTGACAATGAGCAAAAAGAGAAAAAAGGGCAGAAAGAAAGGGCATTAAAAGTTTATTAATCTACAGCGTTACTGTTATCGGCCATTCTGTGATATAATTCGAACACTTGGGTTCAGTGGCGTGAAATAATTTCCATTTTTGTAAAAAAGACAACAAATTACACGAACATAGGCGTAGTTAAAATTTGTTGAAATATATTAACTATTAATATATTTAGAATGAAGTGTCTGAAACTGAAAAAGATGATCAAAATTATCATAAGATTGCACCCCACGCAATCACAGCTCCCATACATTTAAATTGTTGAATGATTTAAGGAAAAAGTTTGAAAATGGGGTTGCGGTCATTTACGTTGTTCATTCTTACATTGAGGCAATGATCGGGGTTTCTCCTTATCTCCCTGCATATTTCAAGATCCTCTCTGTAGTCCAAGGTTTTGGAGTTATTACCCTTGGAGTGGAATAAAATTTTACTATTATGAGTTGTAGAGAAACTGTGTTTGGTAAAACTAATATGGTGACCAAACACAGAGGCCTGAGGTTTGTTAATATGTTCTCTAATTCGGACTGCTAATGGTCTAATAGTTTTTCCTATATACGTTGAAGGGCAGTCTGGGCAAGAAAGTTGATAGACCCCACTTTTTTGGATATGATATTTAATAATCAAGTCATCTTTTAGCTAAATAATAGCATTTAAGTGACAAATAAAGTACATTTTCATTATCAGTTCAATTTTAAAATCTTCGATCACACCCTAGATTTAAACAACAATAGATTTGTTTGAAAGCTGTTTAAGGTCGGTGGGGGAGACGCTTTTTTGATGTTTGACAGATAAACATATTTACTTATCTTGTCTTTCAGTTTAATTGCTTGTCGTGACTTTTTTCGGTGTTTTTAAGTGTTAGAAATTACTATAAATGCGAAGTTTACAATTAATATTAACAAAAAGAGGATTCAAAAACTTATTTTTATCGGTAAATATTGTTAGATATTGTTTACACATTGAAAATAACAATAATAATTTAGGCAACCATATATTCATACTTTGTTTTCAGAATTGACGTACCGATGATAGTCGTTTAAATAATGCAATTAGAAAAGGATAGCATAAAATCTGTTTACTGTTTATTAACCCTTTTTCAAATATAAATAAAAAGATTATTAAGTTATTCAGCGTTATTCTTCTACAGGGGTATGTTCGAAGTTTAAAATAATCGCGTGTTTTTTAAAATATTTAAATCTCTTATAAAAATAAATAATAATTCTGCTTAATCATTAATTCTGATGTCAGGTAACAAAGATCCAGTTTGCTCAACCTTAAAATTTACTGTCAGATATTTTTCATTATCTTTAGGTGGATTTTAAAAAATGCCTTTACTCCTTAAGAAATGTAAAGCATAAAATAAAATATATAAATAGCTTAGATATGTTTATATATACACCGGGTAAGAGAGAAAGTTTAAAAAAATAAAAAAAATGCTCTGCATCTAAAGAAATGTGTTCAAAAACTACAAAAATTCGTATATATAAATAGTGGAAAGCCTTTTAAATGAATAAAACCAAAAAAAATTTTATAAACAGATTCTTAGATAACAATTTTAGCATTATGCTCCATTAAGTAAAAAATCTAAAAAGTAGTAGCGGAAGAGGGGGTACTTACCCGTCTGTTATATTTTATTTCCCGTTTCACTGTTATGTGACATTGAATTTTTCGGATTTACAACTCCAATGCCAACTCTTCAACCAAAATACACCGATTTTCGAAAGACATAGTCCTCATTTGAGTGACGTGGTCGTCCGTCGTTCTTGATAGCCGCACAAGACGCGGATCTTCTTCGACATTTTCACGGCCCTCAATGAACGCGACCCACAATCCTCCAGAGAGGCCTCCAAACCACTGTACCTTATTTACTAACATATGTAGCGTCATGAAATTTCACATGATTATCATTGACAGTGGTACCAACTTTAACAAGTGATACATGCGATTTTGGATATGCACGAAGTTTAAATTCAATAGTTCCGTTTCTGTCCGGACAGAAGGTATATCATTAACTTGTTCATCTGTCAAATTTTCAACAGATGGAAAACAAAAATTAACGACAAACCACTTCATCTTAAAAATTTTACTTTATCAATTCCAGAATTTATAGCCAATGTTTGGCCTATATAATGAATTATTGAAATTTTAATTTAAGATTTTAACATGACAAAGTCTTCCTTTTCTAGTTTATGAATTTATTTCCATAGCTTTATCACAGATTGATAAATCATAATATTCTCACTACTTGAAACTTCAGTTCGTCTATATATATATATATATATATATATATATATATATATATATATATATATATATATATATATATATATATATGATCGAAATATGGATGTCTAGCTTCTTCTGAACTTATATGCTTTATTTTTTATATATAAAATAAATTAAGTATTCTTTTAGTCACCAACTTAATGTGCTCTCCTGTCTTGTAGCTGATTATTTCCTTCAAACATATTTCAAAAAACATTTTGTTTCGTTTAAACATTTTTGAGGTTATGCTTAATATTTGTACCTATTATAAAATGTAATTTAAGGTGCCTTTGTTACTTCTTTATAGAAATATATATTTTTGAGCCCTCCATGAATAACGAGGGAAAAAAATAAGAAAGTTTTTACCTAAAAACAGATTTTTTACAGCAGCTTCAGACAATACAATAAAACTGATAATTTTTACTTAAAACTTACTGGGCGAATGCTAATAATGGAATCGAAGCCTATCACATATGTTATTTCTGCGAAATATAAACATGTTTTACAACTGAAGCAGGGTGAATGTACCCTCATGTCAAATAAACTTTCCATTTCCCCTCCCCGATCACACACATTAGTGCATATGTTTTTGGAATATACCCAAGCAAACCAAAATTTTGATTGGTGGATAAGGTAAAACTCCAATTTTCTGGTTTGACTAACCGATAGCAAAAGTTCACCAATTACATTTGAATTTATTTTATACGAATACTGTAATTTCGCGTTTAGCCAACACAGTATATCACTAGTTAAACTTGAATTCATTTGCACCTCAAAGATCCCAACTTTTCAAAATTATTATAAAGTACTTACCTGAGTTTTGTACCTAGTATCCTTGATGGCCTTAATCATATGCAGTCCCATCTCCACACAACAATGCGCGTGATCGGATCTGGGAACAGGCAAACCGGAAACGCAGTAATAACAATCTCCGAGGAGTTTTATTCGTAGGCAGTGGTTTTCCTGCAAAATAGATAATAATAAAATGAAACAAAAATCATTTCTTTCTAAGGCAAAGTAGTCATCGAGGCTCATATAACGAGCCCAAAGTTGGTAGAACTACGTGCGCCAGAACCGACATTCTATAGTCACCATCCATCTCAATCATCAGACCATCTCAATGGTATTATAATATTGCATTTTCATCGAGTTTACATTAAAATTCGATTACAAAATTTTATAGTCAGTCGACAGCCCATAGGCAGCAGTGAAACTAAATACAATCGTTTAAAAATAAAATTATCGAACGAAAACAAGTCTTTTCTTCCATTTAAAAAAAAAATGTTTCCAGCTCTCCCGATAATTTTTTGGTACATCTGAATTTTCAATGGAAGAAATAAATCGATGTATAATTTCAAATTGCAAAAAGTAGACTAGCAAGAGAAATAGAGCTTCACGTTACTTTCATAAATCTTCGAAAGGCATTTGACTCAGTCCCTTTGCAGAAATTATTGATCGCAATGAAGAAAGCAGGCATAAATAGTTTATATATAAACACCGTAAAAACACTGTATAGAGAAAACCAAGGGGTTGTTAAGGTCGGAAATCAAACTTCTGAGGCTTTCTCACAAACAAAAGGGGTTAAACAGGTCTCCTGCCTCTCTCCAATCAGGTTTAAAATTTATCTCTGCAGCGCTTTAAAACAATGGATAAGAAAATGTCGCCTAATGGGGATATCGATAGAGGACACTCACTTGTATACAATCCTCTTTACAGATGATCAGGTAGTTCTTGCGGAAGAACAGCAAAACATAAGTTACATGATAAATAAACTCATAGAAGAATTCACTAAATAGGATTTGGAGATAAACATACCAAACACACCATACATGAGTATAGGAGGCACAGGACAAGACATCGAAACAGAAAGCGCAATAATAAAAAACGTTAAACAGACGGAAAAGATAATTAAAATATACTAAGAAAAATAGGAATCTTGTGGAGCAAGTACCTAACAAAGAAAATAAAAAGAAGGATATATCAGACTATGAATTAACCAAGGCTGACGTATGGGTCAGAAGTGTGGGTCACAGATAAAAATATGTCAAAAAAACTTCTTTCAATCGAAATGATGCACTGGAGAAGATGTTCCTGTTTAACTTTACTTGATTATGTAAGGAATGAGACCATTAGAGGAAGAATGGAAGTAAAAAATACGATAATGGACGATATAAATGAAAAGCGGTTAAAATGGTAGGGACAACTGCAACGAATGAGCGAAGAAAGGATACCATTAAAGGTTTGGAAGTGGTCACCAGCACAAAGAAATAAACGAGGAAAACCACGGAAAAAATGGATTTCAAACATCTGCACCGAAATAGAAAGTAGAGGACTCCACGAAGGAGACTGGAATGATAGGAAACGGTAGTGTCTGAGATCCAAGAATTGACATTAAGTTGCAAAATATCGCCATATATATATATATATATATATATATATATATATATATATATATATATATATATATATATATATATATATATATATATATAAGTTTGCTTCATATTATTTAATTAACATAATTTTCCTTTAAGCTTATTTAATCCATCGTCGAATAAAAGCCTTCCTTAACTGCTGCCATTGTTTGCCACCGTGTGTTTTCCTCATCCAGTCATGCCTAGTTAATCTACACAGCACATTTATTGTCTTCCCCTGCTTCTTTTATTTGCTCGTGGTCTCCATTTTATAATATTTCATGTCCACCCTTCCTTCATCTTTCCAATATGTTCTTCCCAGTTCCATTTTATATATATATATATATATATATATATATATATATATATATATATATATATATATATATATATATATATATATATATATATATAATTTTTCTATTACATGTGTTACCACGGATTTTATCTTATTTTTGTATTTGGTATGCGATGAATCAGTTTTATTTAGTCCATGTTTCTGTTCCATAAGTTAGGACTGGAAAAACATCCCGGTTAAAAACTTGTGCTTTAAGCGTAGGCATATCCGATATAAATATTCCTTGGAGCTTTCTAAACACTAACCGGGGCATGGATTCTCTTTTTTACAGGTTTGCAGTCAAGTTGATTTCTAAAAGTTCAAATATTTTTCCCAGGTGTAACTGTCAACTTTCTTTATTTGTGTATCTTCCAATATTATATCTTAGTTTGGAATTGCTAACTGAAAAAAGGGTTAAGTATATGGAAGAAACAACTATAATTAACATATAAGGAGAATACGTCGAACTAGATAGTAATAATGTTAAAGCTATAAAAAAAAACTTAAAAATGGAAAATCATGTAGACCTGAGGGCATCTTTTCAGAATTATAAAAAGTGGAACAACAAAGCTTTTTAACATGGATATTTAATTTAAAAAAAAAAGGCCACCTTATCTCAATCCATAAAAAAAGAAATAAGAATAATTGCCAGAATTACAGGGGTTTAACGATAACTAGCACAATGAGTCGACTCTGCGGAAAAATGCACAGAAATCTGATTGAAAAAGGATACAATGTGGAAAAACAGGGCGGATTTCGTGCTGGTACATCCTGTTACGATAACATTTTTTGTATGAAACAAATAATGGAAAAATAACCGCTACAGGTCAAGATACTCATAATTATTTATAGATTTAACTAAGGCCTACGATAACATTCCTATAACTAAACTGTGGGAACCGATGTCGAACACAAATATAAACCATACACCTATTCAAGCTGTACAAAATCCATATACAGATCCTATTTCAAAAATCAAAATGGGAAACAAGCTATCGGAATCCTTTAAAATCAGCGAAGGTTTAAGACAGGGATGTTGCATCTTATTTCCATTATTCAAGAACTATATTAAGGGAGCTTTATTAAAATGAAAGCAGAAATATCATAGAATCGAAATACAGCTAACCGACACAACTATATATACATAACAATTTGCCAACGGTCAAGCAATACTAGCAGGCGGCAAAGAAGATCTTGAATACATGGCAAGAAAACTACAAGAAACGTATGAGGAATGGGGTCTGTCAATTAATATTGAGAAAACCAAATACTTATACATAGGAGATAATAAAAGTAACCTCCAAATTAATGATAATAGAGAAGTACAAGGGTGCAACGATTACAAATATTTAAAAGTCATCTTTGATAGAAATGGAACAGACGATAAAGAAATTCGTGCAAGAATTACCCAAGGTAAAAGAGTGATAGGATACCTAAATGGGATACTATGGATCAAAAATATTAACAAAAAACGAAAACATAAATATACAACACAGTGATAAAAAATGTTTAATTTACGGGGTTGAGACTTGGAGATTTACAGAAAGAAATAAAAAACGAGCAGAAGTTCTAGAAATTTGATGCTTTGAGGAGTTCAGCAGGAATATCATGGATACAGAGAATAAGAAACGAGGAGATATTATGACAGATGGGAATAGAAAATACTATCATGAGGGATATAGAAAGAAAACAATTAATCTGGTACAGTTATAGAAACGAATGGTTAACTCACGACTGCCCAAACAAACCCTGATTTAGTATCCAAAGTGCCGTAGAAGAAGGGAAAGACCTAGAAGATATTGGACGGAAGAAATCAGGAAAGCTATGAGTATCCGTTATATATCGTCAGTTACATATAAGGTTTTGTTGATATTTATTTTCAATCTTATCTCTTTCGATATGCTATTCAATTCTTCTAACATTCTTTGTAGATCTTGTTTAGCTGTCGGCAATTCTTAAACATATTAAATTTTCTCTATCTATAGTTATTCCTCTATTTCTCTCAGCCGAGCATTTTAAATATTTCTTCCAAGATCAAGTGGATACTTCATGTTGCATCTTTAATATATACCTAATGATATTTCTGTATCGATCATCAGCTCAGCAATTATTTAAAGCATTTAGGACTGCCTATATTTCTAGCAAGTGAAAAGCCTTTTCTTAGTTCACCACTGGTTACCCAAAAGGACATGTTACAATTGTTTGCCTTTTCTGTAACTGTTTTCATTGTTTGCAAGTGGTCCATAGTTCCATAACCTTGTCTAAAACCAACTTGGTCTCAAGGTTGGTAGTTATCTAGTTTGTTTGTTATTCTCTGTGTAATAACTTTCATAAACAATTTATTTAATAACGATAAAAAGTTTATAGATTGATACTTTTATAGTTTGCATTTATTTCCTCGTTTAAAAATGAGAACTATTATCACACGTAACCGGGCAATTGAAATTTTCGACTCGATTAAACACTTGTTATATAGTCTTTAAAGTTATGCAATAACAGATTCTTTATAGTTTATCATTTCTATAGTGCACTCGTTTGAACATTATTTAAGTAATTTTTTTTCAACTAGCGAAAATTTTACCACAATATCAATCAATACTTACTGCAGCAAGCTTGTCAAATCTGGCAAATAGTTCATTTAAAATCTTCACCAGCTCTTGAGCAGTGCATTTCGTAGCCAACACTGAAAAATAAAAAGAGAACGTGATAAAAGCACAAGTGGATATAATAAAGATTTTGTCCGGATTTCGATGTTTTTATGTAATTCGAAATTTAGATATAAAATATATTGTTTTAATGTTAAATTATTCAAAAATTAGGACGGTCAAAAAATCAGGCAAAATGGATTATATTAGTGACATCATAACAGTAGTCACTAAATAATCAAGTACTTAAAATCAAATAAACACTTCTCTATTTTTCTTGACAAAATGGTGGTTTTTGTACTTAATTTCGATACCTCTAGTAAAATCATTTATTTATTTATTTTTTTTTCAAGTTAGCCAAATATTGGAACCAAAACAATGATTAAAAATACTTATATTTATTACAGATTTTATTAAAAATGGGGATAAATTAATTTTAAAATTTTCGATAGGTTCATCCATCTATATTGACAAAACAAAATTATATAAGCTAAAAATATGGATGATCTAAAATCCCAAGGAAACCAAAAAATCCAAAAAAAAATATAATATCATCGGTCGGAAAAGAAAAACAGTTTTTTCCCTTTGCCGATATTACGATTTATTTTAAAGCATTTTCAAGGCTCGGTAAAGCAGTTTTCCTGAATGAAGTAAAATGCGAACAGTAAATGCAAACTTCGCTCCATCATATCCTTCCCGTGTTAGAAGTAACACAGTTTGATTAAATTGCTACAAAACACAATTTATCCAATTTCATCACCATCGAGATGATGGCCTACCTGTACCACCATATTGAGAAGAATGTCAAAACTTACCCTCCCCGCCACAGTGATACGGCAGAGGTACATGTTTCGTCTCTTACTAGACTTACCAGGGTACCGACATGCACCTGTTTGTGCAAAGGACAAATCGGAAGGAAGTATGCAACACTGAACGCGGCTTCGCCGACGTCCCGCCGAATGGCGTTTATAAGTTTATGAGACCTTCACGGATTTCTCCGTGTGAGATGCAATAGCAGTGGTTATATTCACATTATGCTGTTATAGCACTGAAATTACATTCAGCAAACATAGAACTATGTGCAACTCCTTGTGTAAATGAAGTAAAATGCGAACAGTAAATGTAAACTTCGCTCCATCATATCCCTTCCGTGTTAGAGGTTGCACAGTTTGAATGACTTTCTTCTCGATATGGTAGGCCATCGATGGTGGTAGAATAGAATAACTTGTGTTTTGTAGCAATTTGTTCAAACTGTGCAACCTCTAACACAGAAAGGATATGATGGAACGAAGTACAACAGCATAATGTGAATATAACTACGGATATTGCATCTCACACGGAGGAATCCGTGAAAGCCGCATAAACAGTTTTCTTGCGTTGAATTTAAAATAAAATATAAAAACATAGATATCAGTATTTTTCACAATAACATTCAGCAAGTGATGGTATACACAAAATAAAAACGCATCATCTTGGCCGATTCAAAAACGATTATTGTGGAAAACTACTGGTATATATTGATGTTTTTGTATTTTATTTTAAATTTAACTCTGGAAAATTGCTTCTCGAGCCTCTAAAATGCTTTAAAATAAATTAAAAATCGGCAAATTGAAAAACTGCTTTTCTCCGATTCACTATCCAAATCTCAACTAATCTTGGCTGAATAAAAGACTGTGACTTACAACCAGTGGCGTAAATAACGACCCCGCTAGCTCCGTGGTACGGGGGGGGGGGGGGGCTCAGCCAATCAAGGGGCGCCCTCAAGTCCCTTGATAAAAATGAATAAATACGAAAGATCAAGACTGGTGCAAAATAGTAGAGCGCATTCAAAAATCTGCGGGGAGACGAACATACTCTTAGTTACGCCACTGATTAAACACTTTTTTTAAGAATTATATTAAATATTTGTAAGTATAAATTCAAAAATTCGACAGGAGCCCCCATAATTTCGTCATCATTTTTTAAAATTTATTTCATGTTAAAATTTTGAAATTTGGTCCTTTTGTATTTTAATTTCTTTCTAAAATTTTGAGATTTGAATTTTTTTTTCAATACTTCGTTAGATTGGGTTTCACAACAGTTTGTTTTTCTGTTCTTTTTCGTTTTCTTATATTATTTTATTGCTTTATTTATATATGTATATATCCGGTATTTGGTATAATTTGTGACCCATTTGAAAAACGGTTTTACTAGTAATATAAATATTTATTCAATTTGAGCCTTAACGGTGTGGTTTATCCCTTGAATAAGGAGTATGTTTTTTTCGATATTCCTTTGTCTTTAAAATTACATGTCCATTTTCTCAATAACCGTCAAAACAAGAAAGGTATGTGAAAATAGAAATTGAATTTTAGATAAAGTGACCTCTGGTGGCACAGTAGAGAAACATTTCTATAACAGAATGATAGACGTCGTTAAGCATAGTCCCTGTGTCAAATATCAACTTGAAAAGGAACTAACCGCTTTTAATTAAAGAAAAAAAGCTTTGACGGAGTGTAACTCGAGAAGTATTAGGTTTTCATATTTTTTTTATATGACTTAGTACCTTAATTTTACTATCCTGATGCTCCAACACCCTGTATATTTATTCTAATTTGTTAAAAATGCATTTTTTTAAATAAAAATATTACCTGTAAATCCTTTAATATCTGCAAACAAAATGCTGACATTTTCATATCTGTGAATATATATTTTGTGAAATTGATGCGGTTGAAAATGACCTCCTCTTTCCTCTCTTTCTATATCTCTAATCATTTCTTTCGCAACAAAATCTGGAAGAACTAAAAACAAAAATAATTTTATTCAGCAATTTCGTGCTTTTTCCTCTATTTTCTAAGAAATATATTAAATTTCAACTATGAACTTGGGACAGAATTTTTAATATAATGCGTCCGGATTCCCTGATATTAAAGCTAAAAATTTGATATTGAAACTGCAATAAATTTTAAGTCTAAATTTGATAAATTTGGTATTTAGTTTCTCGCTTGTTGGTAATACAATTTGTCAACAAAATTTTATACATTTTGCTGGCAAATATTACATTACTTGTCTTATTAAAATCTATATAATTTAGCGATTCTCAACCTGTAAGGTGCGGCAACACCATAGACATAATATAAAGATTCTAGACCGCGAATCCTATGCAAGAAAGTTGACTAACTCTTAAAAAGAGACGGAGCATTTTCGATTAGTAGTACCTCTATATCTAATGGCAGAGCTCAGCACGATATTCCAAACGCCATTGGATACCACTGTCAACTGACCGAAATTTGAAAGAGAGTTATTACTCATCGAAAAAGCTCTATCTCTTTCTAAGCGTGAACCAACTTTTTTCTATAAGATCCACAGTCTATATTAAATACTATTAATTATTCTTATGCCTATGGGCAATACGAACGATACGTGAAAAAAAAAGAGAGCGGGAGACGTAATTTGTTTGACAGTGGTTAGATAATATATCACACAAGTTTGATTCACGAATTTCTATTAATTATTATATGTTTTAGTAAGGATTAGTAATAAGCATATAAATCTAATATTTACCTGATAATAGTAACTTCTCTTGCTTGTCATTTTCCGCCTGCGTTCGGTATCTCATCTCCATCGATCTGTGCGTCTCCAGAAATGCTTTTCTTTGACTTCTGTCGGTAAGATATTTCGTGTACATCCCCGCAAAATTCACGCACATATAGAGAATAATGTTAGCAACAATTCGTTTGATTTTGCAGGAGTCGTCTTCGAAAATCTACAAATAAAAGGTACATCAAGTTTGGGCAACATGAATATATATGCTCTCCGATTTTTACTTTTCCAAAATATTTATGAAACTACTTTGACAACTGAATCAAAATTTAGCTTCTGAAAAGTATCTGATAAAATTAATATAAATTACTCTATCAAAAACTGAAAGAGTCGATGTTCTACATTTTTTTTTAGATTTCTTAAGTGTCATCCTGTAGGATCACCTCTTATGAAGCTACAATATACACTATTATTAGTACTGTTCATCATCACTGCATTACTAAAGTCATTTTGGGGATATTTATTAAAAACTTTGACGTCCTGTACTGCATATAAGACGCAAAGCTGAATACTATCCTGTGGACCATTTTTCTATAAAGAACAATGTCGATCACCGTTACTGATGTAACTTTATAATTAATTTTTCACATACCAATACCACACTTTTGAGATATTTTATATAACCAGGAAAAAATATGTTAAATACTTTTTTATTTTTTCGTTTTCTTTCTACCGTATTCATATCATCAGATTTATGTCGTTGCATTTAGAGCAGATCTTTTGATCAGAATGCTGGCAAATGTAACGCACGGTTAGTATACGGACGTCGAGACTAGAAGGCCTACAGATTTCAAGGATTTAGTAGAAATCACGCTGTCCACTAACACTCTTCAAAGACACCTGAGTTTTTCCATTTAAGGAACCGAGGCCCATTTAGTAGTGAGATGTTCGTATTTAAAAAGTGTTTTTGTTATGCAACATTTCTGATTTGTTTCAGGTTTCAACATTTTTTATTAAACTTAATGTCGGATGGCTGGTTTTGCTTTTTTCCTTTATTGTTTTGTCCCTTTTCTTGTGTCATACACAACCTGCAACATATCTTTTTCTTCTTCTTCTTCCTTCTTTAATATAAGCGAACCACCTGTTTCCCTTCATTGTCTCTCTGTCTATTGCAATTTTAAGTTGTCACTCGATCGTTTTCGGGGACGTCCTAAACT
Organism: Diaprepes abbreviatus; assembly: GCA_034092305.1. NCBI lineage: Eukaryota > Metazoa > Arthropoda > Insecta > Coleoptera > Curculionidae > Diaprepes > Diaprepes abbreviatus. The sequence continues at coordinate 460,301 of JASJET010000037.1, read as the reverse complement.
CCTGTGACCTGACCGTGATTTGTTGCGTGCAATTTAGACTATTATTCTGTCGTTCATTCTACTGATGTGCTCGTTCCATTCCCTTTTTCTACCTAGCACCCACTCATTAACGTTTTCTATCTTGCTTGTTCTTATATTTTCACTTATCTCTCTGTCCAAGAGCGTCTTTCCAGTTATTCTATGAAGTACTCTCATTTCAGTTGTCTCTAGTAGTTGTTTAGTTTTCGCTGTGTCAGGTCGAGTTTCTGCGGTATATGTCATAGTTGGTCTCACCATTGCCAAATTCTTGATTTGGTTTCTATTTTAATATTTTTTTTCCTTCATATTCTAACATTTAAACATCCTGCTATTCTTGTTGCCCTAGATGTCTGTTCTCCTACCTCCGCCTCAACATCAACATAACCTGAGAGATTTCTATGCTTAAATACTTAAATTTCATTTCTTGCTCGATAATTTTGCGTTCAACTTCCACTACGTTGTCATGCATTTAGTTTTCTGGGTCGATATCATCATATTAAATGATTTTGCAGTGCAGTAAAATCGATGTAATAATCGCTGTAGATCGTCTTCAGTCTCAACTACCAGTACGGCGTCATCGGCGTAGCACAGAACAGTAATCTCCTGGTCGCCCATTCTGTATCCTTTCAATAAACGTACATTTCTTATTATTTCATTCGTAATGATGTTGAAAAGAAGAGGGCTCAGGGAATCCCCCTGTCGAATACCACGGCCCACAGCTATTGGTTCAGTCAGGACCCTATTTATTTTTGCTTGAATCTGGTTTGCTTCATATATATTTTCTATGGTTTTGATGAGGTTCTGTGGAATTTGCCTGTTGTAAAGAAGGTATATAACGTTTTTCAACTGCACATGATCGAACGCTTTTTCCAACATATCGTCAAGATAAATTATTTACCTATGTAAAAGTAATTTCTTAAAGTTGATAACCTAACCATATTTAACTCTCCTGTCTAGAAAGACTAGTTTACCTCTTAGACTGAAAAAAATTTACTGTACGTAAAATATAACCCATTTCAATAAAGTTTTTAGTTTCGTAGCAATACATTTATGTTGATTTTTTCAAACAAGGACTGCTCAGTAAATTCTTGCTTAGTTTTTAACCTACAAAAGTAAGTGGTTCCATCTATAAAAAATATAGCTTGAATTATTGGTATTAGAACTACGGCCTTCAAGCATCCGCAATATGATAAGCTGTTGTAGGCTTTGTAACGATTATAGCAACAATACAGCATTACCTTTTTACTTTCGTTTGCAATCCTCAAATCATTTCAATGGGGCATCAAATTTTAAATCTTCTTGATAGTTCTGTTTTTCTATCACCGTCTCTTATGTTGTAACTTATTTTTGGTATCGGCATTTGAATAATTAGTTTTATTTTGAAAGCACCTATAGTGAAAAAAATATGAGTTGCAAATTTTTGAACTGAAGTGAGCATGACTATCGAAAAACTGAAAGTAAATATTGTCAAGTTGCTATCTTTCTGTAAACATCATCATCTTCAATTCAAGTAGAATTAGTCAATTGATTATTTTCAATGTAATTAAATTATTAACGCTGTGTCACAAAAAAAATAATAATAATCCACACCATAAAATACTAATCAAACATCGTATGAACTATATTATTTTTCTTCTCTATTTGATTTTTTTTCACCTTCTTTCATAATTTAACTGAATGCTATCATTTGCATAGTTTTGGGAGTAGTATCTTTTATAGTTTAAATTGGAGCACAAGTATTTAGTTGTTAAAGAAGGATAACCGCAAAAAAAACACATAGCTTACAAATTCCTCTCTCAGCACCCATGTATTGCTCCATCAGCAGCCATGTATTGACTACTAATTGTATATAGGGTGTAAGAGAAATACGTGTACAACGTTTGATGACCGACTCTTGATGTCAGAATAGATTGATTTAAGCCAATTTAGTTATATCCGATATTGCTTCGTTTAAGTGGTAAAATACGTCAAAATTTTAAAATATTGATTTTTCCCAAATTTCTTGAAAACGTGGTAACTAAATTTAACGATTTTTGGTGTGTGGTCTAATACTATAATATGACGTTTTCTACTTGTATGGCGACTGGCTATAAAGTAGTATAAATGTTATAAAGTGACGTCACTTGTAAACATACTAACTGATTAGATGAGCGGTTTCACCAGGAAAAAAAATATTTGCTATTAAATGCATACACCAATTAAATGTGAAAATAAAAAATATCTATAACAATAATTTTTCGGCTTTGTTGCTATGGCATTTTATAATCAGACTATTTTACTGTTAGATATGGACAATTACACGCACTCCGAGAAAACCATGATAGTGAATTGGAGAATAGAATTTAGAAGAAACCTTATTTTGCAACAAAACGGATGTTCTTGACAAACTGGTTAATCATTCAGTTCCAGAATGAGTGGATTAGCCGTTTTGGATTAATGGCCTGGCCTGCTTGATCGTCTGATCTAACTCCAGTAGATTATTTTCTATAGCATTACTTAAATCAAAAGATTTAAAACAATGATTTTAATGACAATATTGACCTACTAAAATAAAAAAATGTAGAAGCTGTTGCAACTATAAATTCAGATCTATGTACGAAAAGTTTAGAAATATGTGTACTAGTAGGAGGTCGACATGTGGAATAATCATCTTCTTAATAAACTTTTTGTTAAGGTTTGACAACATTGCTTTTTTTTATTAAAATACGTTTCTATGTCGCAAACACTTGTAAAAACATTACAATTAACAGTATTTTATTATAATTAATTTTACATTTTAGAATAATTTTATTACATTATTTCCATTATCAAGACTTTCGTCGCTGTTTTTGAAATCTGAAAGCAAGCAAAGCTTTTTATCAAGAATGATTTTTCCTCGAAAAATCAACAATACTGAAATTTAATAAAATGCGGTACCCCATCTGTGGACACACTGTAGCTATACTTTAGTTAACATTTAATATATATATATATATATATATATATATATATATATATATATATATATATATATATATATATATATATATATATATATAGGGTGTGCCATCTTTTATGTCGATATGTAAACATTGAATAACTTTGACATTTACCAACCGATTGATTTGGTTATAAGTGTTTTTGAAACGTCAATTCAGTACAATTCTAACCATGAATCGCTTTACACCGAAACAACACGCCGAAATAGTGACAATGTGCATTGAAAATAGTCGTTCAGTTGTGTTAACTCCACGTGCATATCGTTGAAACTATCGTGGCCAACAGGCACCGTCTGACAACACTATCCATCGTTTGGTTTCGAATTTTGTTGAGTACGGGACAGTGGGAGATCGTCAACATACCGTTCATCAACGACCAAGACGTTCCAATGAACTGGTTGAAGCGGTCAGAGAGAGTGTTACCCAGAACCCAAAAGTATCGTATCGTCACCGCGCTCAGCATGTTGGCGTCAGTGGAACCATTCTGCGGCGCGTTGGTTAGAAATTTATTCTAAGCCCTTGAAAATAACACTGAAAGTAATAGGGAATGTTCTTAAAATATAGTAAAAGCACCATTTCCAAAGCTTTTAAAGGGGACCAAATACCTTGATATTCTTTTAACCACTTAATTGCCTTTTAAAGAATTAAAAATATTTTTTCAGAAGATCCTTAACTAAAACACAGTCGATCGATGTTTATTTATTAAAAGAAAAATCTTTATAATATTTTCATTGGGTAATCAGTAATCAGCGATACAAATTTGCTCCGAGCCAAAGTCCCATTGAAAGAGCTGATTTTGTCAGGAAAACGCAAGTCTAATTTATCCGGAGAAAAGCTTCGTGGTTATTTCTGCCACCGACAACGGTCTACGGTGGAAATTAATAGACACGTTCTTTTATTTCGGATATTGGAAAAATTATTGCCGTGGAAATTTTAATTATTAATTCAAGTTTTAGTCTGTAGATGAAGTATTTATTGAATGGTTTCTCCAAAGGGTTTATTAACGGTGAATAAGTTCACTTTAATTTTATTCAAAATAAGATTTTTTTAATTCGGTTATTTTTACAATATTATAGAAAATTTAAATTTACTGCACTAAGGCATTTCTAAGAAAAGGTGGATAAAGGTTTCATCCTCTTAGTCACACCATTTACATTATCCTCTCTCTTGTAGTCCAAATTTCTTAAGATGCCTCCTCGGATGGCAGTGCCTTGTTAGAATTCTAACTTGGTTTTACTCAGGCTAACTCCTTGAATTCTTTCTGACTACAGTTTTAAAGAAGTATATTCAATTGTAGATTTTTCAGAAACTGAATCTGCTATTTTCTTTCTTTCAGTGTTGCGCTGTTTCTATAAGCTTCAAGCTGTAGAAATAATGTTTCAGCATCCTTTTTTGAAAGTTTATTACTATTCCATTTCCTTCAACTATAAATCATTCCGCTATCCATATCCCAAAATTATCTCTATCCCATTCACTTTTACGACTCAACCTTGTATTAAAGTCTTTCAGTGTTAAAAAAGTTATTTTGGGTTTATTTTGCATATCTAGCAACAAGACATAGTTGTAAATATTAGTATTACTTTCACTATGCATCAAAAAATAAATACAATAAATCAGAGAAAAAATGCAATAGTTATTACTTTTTAAAAAATAATATTACTCGAATTTGGCCCACGGTGTAGCTTGTTTTATTATTCCCTTAAAAAATCAAAAAAATTTGATTAAATAGTTCATTTGGTCATTTTTTTTTAAAGTAAATAAATTACCAACATCTTGTAAAAATGTATTGTCATTGTCGAACACACAGGTTAAGTGGACTGGAAATAATGAAGGTCAATTGTCTATATATACAAATTATCTAGTATTGTTACGAAATTGATTTTAAAAATGAAATCATATCAGCTATTATGTTTTTTCAAAAATTAATAGACTATAGAATATCAAAAAATTATTATACTAATTTAATAATATAATAAGTAGAATTAAAAACCATGTCGAACATACCCAGGGGCGGATCCAGCCTCTCTCTATGGGGGGCGGGGGGGGGGGGGGGGGCGGTGATATCACTAAAGTACAATATGGCAAGCAAAGTAAGCTGTCGAGTGGGAGGGCGGGGGAGACAGCAGCATTCCCATTTCTAGTGTAAAAGGCAGGGTCGGGTCTATTTTTCTGAATTTGAAGTTTCTGGAGAGGCGGGGGGGGGCGATCATCAGAAAAAACAAGTTGTCGGCAGGGGGCGAGGATGCGGGCAATATACATATTCCTAGTATAAGAGGCAGAATCGTGTCTATTTTTCTGAACTCAAAGCTCTTGGGGGAGTAGCTATCGCAAGAAAAACAAGTTGTCAATGGGAGGGGAGTGCTAGCAGCATACACATTCCTAATATAGAAGGTAGAATCGTTTCTATTTTCCTGAACTCAAATTTCTTGGGAAGGGGAGGGGCAATCGCAAGCATACACATTCCTATACTCTATTCAAGAACTAGAGACAGTAATAAAACTGTTACCGAAACCTCCAACTTACATGCTCCAGTGCCGCAGGTAACTGAGAACTGTCGTGAATCTAATTATATTTAATTACATTTAAACATTATAAGGTTTTATAAATTTACTGCAACAATAGAGTTTCTGATAGTTCAATTTAATTTCTGTCGGTGAGCAAAGTGCACCGTACAGTGTGTCCTTAGTGATTTATCTTGTTTGTGCTTGTTTTTATATATTATATGAGATTAGTGAGATACCGAAAAATATGGCTTCCACATCTATATCTATTCCAAAATCGTTAAACCAGGGCATTTTTTCCTCAACGAAAAACTTATTACGATGAATGTTTATGATGCCTTAAAATATCAATATCTAGATAATAATGTTAAAAGTTCTGTTGAGATGTGTTCCAACATGACAGGAGTTGGAAAATCTCCTATGTATCGAATACTAAAGGAGAAAAAAACGACTGGACAAGTCACATTCGATACATCTTATTATGAGAAGTAAATGCCAACCGTCGACAAAATTCTAACTAAAATTAAAGGAACTAAGTTCTGGAAATTGCTCAGAGAACTTAATTTTTGCTGGGAAAAACCAGACAGGAAATCTGTTCTTATAGATCGTCCGGAAAAGGTCCGTTGGCGAAGGAAATATCTCTCTCAAGTAAAAGGTAGAGTTGCTAGAAATAACACAACTTACAAAATTAGTAATTTAACAGGACTTTTGAAAGATTTTTTGGAATAAAGTTACTGCAGAAAATTGGGAAAAATCCATATAATAAAAGAATAAAAGAAAATGTGGAAACTCGATCTCATGATCCGTGAGATAGAGGAACAAATTATAATTAATTTGGGTGAAGATAGCTTCACTGACTTGGATTACGAATTAGATACGTAATGTTTACCAGCGTAAACACAGTTTATTACTTAAATATTTTTAACATGTAAAAATTAATTACATTTGAAGCCCTTTTTAGTGTTTAGTTGTAATTCTGCAGATGGTTTAAGAAATAAATAAACTGAAACGTCAAATGTCCAAAAAATATTTTTAATTAATAATAAAATGACCGATAGCCTCAAAAAAATTTTAATACTATATGGACGAATTTATTTTTTTGTGTATGTTTAACTTCTCGTATTTTTGTCAATGGATATTTTGTAAGTATATAAATTATAACTTAGAATTTTTTAAGAGAAAAAGGCTCCGTTTTCGTCTGAATGTGCCTAAAACGGTTTCTATGCCAAAATTAAAAATAATAAAAATACAGTTGTGATTTGTGTTAAATGCGTCAAAATTATCTATATTTTCTATTGTATGTGAATTATTAAGAAATCATAAGAAATAAAATAATATTATAAAAACTTTTTATTTTAAGTTTATTACCGAAATAATATTCTATGCCATAAATACTTAGTGATAAAATAAACTTCTTTCCGACGCCTATGACAATGATTAAAATCCTTTTTAACACTTCACACATCCAAATATCTATTGTTATCCAACCCGAATGGTCCATTATTATAGACCGGTATTTTTGATTATAAAATTTCTAACCCATTTCTATGAAAAATATATATGTCTAACAGATTTTGCCAAAGACCCCGGACTAAAGAACACAGGTATTTTGCGAAGAAAGAAAAAGGGTAAAAAATTATTTATTACTCTCTCTAGTTCTTGAATAAACTATAGTATAAGAGGCAAAATCGTGTCTATTTTCCTGAACTCAAAGCTCTGGGGGGGGGGGGGCGTTTTCCCTGAAAGCGGTTTATCTCACGGACTTCAATCCAAGAGTGAATCCGGGGGAGGGGGAAAAGCGATTCTTCTCCAAGAGCTCCAAATTAAAAAAGCATATATTAGAAATGTGAATGCTGTTAGCGTCTCCCCCCTTCCGTTGATAACTTACTTTCACTTGGGATATCACCGCCCCCTCCCCCAAAGAGACAGGCTGGATCCGCCCCTGCTTCGATCAAGAATACCGTTTTTTCTTCTAAAATTTAGGGATAAAAATGTCAAAGGTAATTTATCCTGCACTTTTCTAAAGAAGTGCAAAAAGGTTCACTGTATCATTCTAACGGCTTATCTGTAATGCAACATTTACGAGGAAAAAAATTTAACTCCGATAACGAAATTTACGAGCATTTTGATACTCTTATTCATCGCATTTTTTCAGTATTTTAACAATTTTTTTATAAAACGCCGAAGTGTTTGAAACAGCTGATATTGACAAGGGGGGGGGGGGTGATATAGAAGATAATCTAGAAATTGATATTTATGATAGTTCAGACGACAGCTCCGAAGAAGACTACGAATCTGATTTTACAATAGATTTTGACGAAAAATAATCAAAATTATTTCTCATACGTATTTACATGCGTGTGATACAATAAAAATATTTTTAATGTTGGTCATTAAAACAAAATGTGAATTTATCAAAATTGTTATTAAAGTAGTAAAATATCTCTTGAAATTATTATATGTCATGGCTTCAACAGTTATATTAATAAAAATTATCGTCAGCTGTATGTTTACCTGGGGAAAAGACATTAGTTGACTCATGAAAGTTACAGAACAGCTCTGACCAGTGATTAACGTATAATTATCCATTTGCCATGCAATTGACTTTTGGAATATTAAATAAAAAAATCACTATACCAACTTTGAAGTGATATAATATTATTTTCAGAGTTTTTTTGGACAAATTCGATACCCTCTTACTACTATGTAACCCCACCCCTACTGACGCAGCTGAAGGTTGGATATTTATGAGATAAATTAGATTAAACTTTAGTATGATTATCAACCGGTATGAAATAATAGATCCATTTGCAACGTTACCATCCTACTATAACTTCTTACTTCAAGTTTATTCTATTATCTTGTTAAAGCTGAAAATATGTTAGTCATTCATTTCAGAAAACATTGGCTTCAAAATACAGATAAAATAGTATCATCATGATATGAAAAGTAGATTGAAGTGACAAATTTGGATTAAGTTGATTTAGTACCGGTTGAAATATTCCTATTTGTTATTTGTGATTGTCAACTGACAATATAAAGGGGCTACGATCGGATGTGTTAAAAAGGAAAGAATACATAGAAAAACTATTTGAAGATCAAAGATACGAAAATTTTTCTATAAACAGTCTGAGCGGTGGCATGGGGCCTAAAATTACTAAAGCAGAGGTCATTTATGCATTAAGATCGATAAAAACTAATAAAGCTGTTTTTTTTTTAAGAAAATAAAGCTGTTGGTCCAGATGGAATGCCAGGTGAGTCGTTGAAGCTGATCAATGACAAAAATTTGGACTTATTGGTGAGATTATTTAATACAATTTACACGACAGGAACCATCCCCCGAGAAATGTTAACATCAACATTCATATGTTTACCAAAGAAAGCAAATTCAAAAGAATGCAGTGACTATCGAACAATCAGTCTCATTTTTTTAAAAATTGTACACGCTAGAATACATTTCAAATTGGAGCTGGATATTAGTGACACACAGTTTGGCTTCCGGAACGAGGTGGGTACAAGAGAAGCATTATTTGCTTTTAATGTGCTTACTCAAAGATGCTTGGATATCAATAAGGACCTCTATGTCTGCTTCATAGATTACAACAAAGTTTTTGATAGGGTCAAACATGACAAACTAATAGAAATTCTCAGAAGCAAAAATTTGGATGAAAGAGATTTAAGGTTGATATCAAATCTGTATTACAATCAGCGAGCGGCAGTAAAAATTGGACAGGAAATATCCGGAAATGTGGAAATACAAAGGGGAGTCAGACAAGAGTGTATATTGTCACCTTTACTATTTAACGCTTATTCTGAAGAGATCATATTGGAGAATCTTAAATCTGAAACAGCAGGGATAAAAGTAAACGGAGTTTTAATCAACAATATTAGGTATGCAGATGACACCGTAATAATAGCTGATAGTTTGAAATACCTAGAAAAAATAATGAATAAAATATTAAGAGTTAGTGGAGAATATGGACTCTCTCTTAACACGAAAAAGATCAAGTTCATGATAATTAGTAAAAACAACACCAATAATAATGAAGCCCTAATGGTAGGAGGCCAGCACTTAGAAAGAGTTAAGAAGTACACTTACTTGGGAACCCTAATAACAGAAAATAATGACTATATCGTCGAAATAAAAACCAGAATCGAGAAAGCACGTGCCAACTTTATTAGAATGAAAAAGGTTATCTGCAGCAAAGATCTAACGCTAGCCCTGAATATACGACTGACTAAATGTTACGTATAGTGTTCTATATTATGGAATAGAAGCATGGACACTGAATCGAGAGGCAATGAGAAGACTTAACTCTTTTGAAATGTGGACCTATAGAAGAATTCAGAGGATTTCGTGGGTGGATCAAGTTACGAACGCCGAAGTGTTGAGAAGAATGGGGAAAGAAAAGGAAGTCGAGATAACAGTAAACCAGAGAAAACTGCAATATTTCGGACACATTATGCGGGGAGAAAAGTACAGCATCTTACGGCTCATAATCCAAGGCAAAATAAGTGGCAGAAGAGGCGTAGGACGACGACGAATTTCATGGCTAAAAAACCTAAGGGAATGGTTTGGATGCAGTTCAAAATAACCATTTAAAGCAACTGCCTCAAAAATTAAAATAGCTATTATGATTGCCAACCTCCGCAATGGAGAAGGCACTTGAAGAAGAAGATCGTCAGTTCGACGCTGGGACTCAATACCTATAATCCCTTAACTAACAGTCTTACCCTTGTTGTAAGCATGACAGATTATTTTTTTTAAATCTAAATTATATTATTGGTTAAGTGTAAAAATTTCAGTTAGTTTGAACTTTTAATTTATTTTAATTGAGGTTTATACAACTATGACGTACAATCCCCCATTTTTAACACAGCTGAATATTTTTTCGTATTATTATTATTTAAATATTGACCATGTAAATCTTGGAGTAGTTTAAAATGACTGTGCGATCATTTTTTTACGAGATCTACGTTTACTCCCGATCATCCCCGCCACTACTGAAGCAACTAACTGTCAGATCTTCAAAAAATTTCCCAAGATGAATAATTTACAATGTTAATCAAACTGGGTGAAATAACTTTGTAACTTGCAATGCCGCCTCCCGGACTAATGCTTCACAAAGTAAATTCAGTAAATTGTGTGGATTGACCAAATTAAAAATGTTCTCTTTAATCGTGCAATGTTATTTCGATTCCGCCGATTCAGCGTTAACGTTTTTCACAGTCAATTTAAGACAAAGCCAATTTAAAGGTTTAAAATGTCTGAGGTGTACATAAAATCGCCTTTATTTTCTAAAAAAAAAACCTTTTTTATTAACTACGTCCGAAATAAGCGTCGTAAAACTTTTTTTAATGAGCAAAAAGTATTGTTCCGTGTCTTTATACACACTGAACGTCTTATAAGCTTTTTTTCGCAAATCTGACAACTTGTCAAATAATTCGATTTACATCCACGACTTCTCAAAATAGACTGTCCAGGAAAACCGATCTGGAGCCTTTCTATACCTTTTTCGCTGCTACTAGAAAATTCCTGAATCTTCTAGAAGGATTTTCATACTACATGGGTAATAAAAACAAGGAATAATCTCGCAATTGCTAGATCTTCTGTCATAGGCGTTTCATATCGAAAATAAGGGAATAGAATATTGTAAAAAGTTCCAGACCTTCTTACATAAATGAGGAAATTAACAAAAGGTAAAATTAATTAAATAAATTATAAACTCAGAAAATAAACCTAAAACCATACAACTAGAAACACAAACTAATACAGCAACAGTGTGCTATGTGCTATAAAGTCCGTTACAATATATATATATATATATATATATATATATATATATATATATATATATATATATATATATATATATATATATATATATATATATATATATATATATATATTTAAAACGAAGACAGATGTATATGAAACAAAATAATTTAAAAAATATATCATTATACAACTAATTAATTAATAATGTGTATTGCCTCCTCTTGTCATGACTGTTCATGACTGTTTGAAATCGACGAGGCATACTCTCAATTAAATTAATGTTTCGGCTGAAAGCAGACCCATCAAATCGTCTTCTTCCCACCTCATCTAGATAATCTCTAATAATTCTAACTGCGTGACGTTTAGCATCATTTTCCATGAAAATGCCATACTTGCTCATAGTGGTAACACCTGTGAGCTGTCATGGAACCATGCTGTATAAAAGCCAACTCTGTACGTGTTTATGAAGAAAATTGATGTCGCTCGTCAATACAACTGGAACAAATCTTCTCCATACTGGTCCACATCAAGTGATTTAGGAGAAAATCAAATCTTGCTGAAATTCGATGCTAGTGTTTCAATGGTGGATTTGTAGCCGTCCTTCTACAAGATAATCAAACAATTACAAAGCCTTCTTTTAGCGGCCTAATCACTAATATTTACCTTTCTAATTTATTGGAGTTGATTTTGCAGCAAACCTGCAGAAGTCATTTCTTTAGATAATGACTTTTGTTCGCCCGTATACTAGTCTTCGAGTTATCAGGCCGTATGTTTTGTATAGAACAAAGGCTCTTACCTACAATTCTAACTGTTTCAATCATCTTAAATTCAAAATAGGCAACAAAAAATGAATTTTTGATTTGAACGAACGTACGCCAGTTCATAAAAGTTATAAATACTGTGACAATACGTAACAGATAACAATTATTACAGATAATAATTCTCGAAAAACAAATGACTAAGGCGCCTACCAATACAATGATTATTATTATTACTCCTTAAAAAAACACTGGCAACACTGTAAAATTTCCCATAGTTTAGTTAATCGTTTTCAGTTAAATTGAAAGTGCTGATTATAAATACAACACAACAATAGTTTTTTTTAGTAACTCTAGTGTTTAATTAAATATGATTTTTTCACGCCTTATTTTAAACAGTTACTGTGAATCAGCACAAAAATGTCTTTTATATGACTTTCTTGAATGAGGAGTATGTTTTATATCCTGATGAAGATTTCAATAGTAATCTGCCATCATCTAGGTGCCCCATCTTCCTGGTTATCGTTTTTCCATTGTGCATATATCCTAGTGAAGTCTTTCAACCTGCTCTTCACTATAACCGCCAAGATTTTCAGGAAATCGATCCAAATGAGAATGTAAGTAATGCATTTAGCCCTCAAGTAGATTTTTCAAAATTAGGCAACATATGCATTACTCAGTATAAATAGTTTTATGATTTATGATTCCCAAGAAAATTTCGGATAACCAAAACGAATAACTGCTACGTTCTCTTTTTGAGCTCGTTCATTAATCAGCTGTCTAATCTGTGGTCCATCGAAAATACCTACTTTCAACTATTATGTGCTTTGCTCAGGAAATTTGTTCGACGGGTCAGCAAAATATGCACCATTACAAATTGTTTTATAATGCCCAGTTGTTCGAGATATGCAAAAAAGCACTTTTAAAACCGAAATTTTGGAAACACTATGTGGATGATGTTCCACATGTGACCACATGGAGAAGAACACCTGGACAATTTCCTCGTAGAAATCGAGCAAGAAACTCCCTTATTTGGACTGTTATTAAGGAAACGCAACAGCACCTTGGGTTTTAGGGTATATCGGAAACCCACACATACTGACAGATATCTCAATGCCGAATCACATCATCATCCCTCTTAAAAACAGGCAGTAGTCAATACACTAGTATCAAGATCTCTCCGCCTAACAGAACTCGACACAAAACAAGACGAAATAAGACACATTAGAACAGCTCTAGAACGGAATGGTTTCTCACAATCAGATATAAAGAAAGTCATAAAAAGACAAGAGAAGACCACAACAAAAACCAAAGACCAAGATCAAACAAGGAACAAAGCTATAACCTCATACATAAAAGGAAAAACCGGACAGAATCGGAAGAATCTTAAGAAAACGCAACATACAGCTCATATTTAAACCAAAAAATTGCCAACATCCTAGGAAATCCCAAAGATAAGACCAAACATACATAGGACAAACAAACAGGGGCATATCAGCAAGAATTCAAGACCATAAAAATAGTCTCAAAAACAAACAGATAACCTCGATTCTATTTTAACATCACCAAACAACCGGACATACCATCGGTTTCGAGAAAACAAAAGAAATAGCACCAATACAGAACTACAAGGTACGCGTCATAAAAGAGGCTCAAGAAATCGACAAAGCGGGACAGCTAAATAAACGAGACGATGCCTTACACATGGAAAATATAAAAAAAAATCAAGAAACAAAACAATAAAAACCAACCAATACACGAGAGAACAGCATACAAGAATCAAATATATCGTACTCGGCAGAGGGGAGGAGTCTGCGAAGCCGCTCGTCCAATCAGAAAATGAGCCAGCTAAACAAAAATCGAAATCCAACAGAGGCCACCATCAGTCATTAGTGAGTAACAAGACGAACCTCACTTTAAAATACCAAATGAGATTTTGGCGAAACGTCCTGAAAACAATATTTTGAACGATCGGATTGAAACCCGCAATAACCAAACCATTCATTCCATCATCCGTGAAAACCTAAGATATAACATATATATATATATATATATATATATATATATATATATATATATATATATATATATATATATCGATCGTTAGATAGAGATAGAAGAAACATACGCAATGCAATACATTATATATAAAAAATTTCGTAAATTTACAAATATGTTTTATATTATTTCACATAACAACTTTTTCCCCGAAGTTATGGTTTTCATTATTTATTCAGCGCAAAAGAAATACACTTGGAATTTTAAATGTGTTTAGGCAAATTTAAGAAAATATTTGAGTTTGTTTTGGGAATTTTCTCAATAAGATTGTAGCAACATAATTCAGAGATGAAATATCCTAACATGTTTGTGCCAAAAATAAAACGTTATTTTTTTTCTAGCGATCCTGGACAGTCCTTAAATGTTGAATTTGCTGATATCAGTTTGATTATTTTATATTTATGTAATCTTCAGAGGAACATTTAATAATACAGATCAAGAAAAGAAAAAAACCGTACTAAATATAAAATAAATAAAAACTTTTTGCACACTTTCTTATTGTATTATTAATGCGCATCTATAAACTAGGATTATTTTGCATATTATTATATTACTATTCCATACATTCTATTTCTACTGTCACAGTGAATATTCTAAATTATAGGTCACCCTGCACATTACCTTTGACACACACTCAACTGTGAACATATCTTTTCCCTAACTGATTATTTTACAGTCCAGTACTCCACCTATTCATTTTACCAAAGGGGAATGCAAAAATATACAATTATACCGGAAAATTTCCCTTTTCAATGTGTTTGGGTGTCCACACTTTTAAAGTTTGATTATTGTTCGGGTAATAAAATTTAAATATTTTTAAATCGCACATCCCTCTATTTCTCTTATTTAGTATTAGAGGAGTTAATTTTAAGTTAAAAAATTGATTATGAAAAAAAAATTAAATCGATATCAATTCGTTCATTATTTCGCGTTTTATGAAGTGTTTTACAGCAAAAAGTGAGTTTTGTGAAAGTCAACATCGCTGTGAAACTAAAGCATTGCAATTTCATCGAGGTTTTAAAAGGAGCATAGTTATTCTAAAAATAATCACAAACAATAACTGCGGAGCTCACCTTTCGTAACGGTTTCAATGGGATCATAAATTTATTGAAGACGGCCTTTTTTCAAATGCAAGCAATCCCGATTTTTACAAGAACATGAAAACAAGCATTTTGAAAATTCTACGTGATAAACTAGGCAAAAGAAAAATTTCAGCAAGGCAGGTTCGACGATTATTGACTCGTAAATAAGAACTGCATAACAGCAACAAACTTCTCAGAGTCATTTGAAATATTTGGATGTAGCCCATAGTTTTTTCTCTAAGATGTGACAGTGACAGAGAGTTCATTCAATATGGATTATCAGCCTCCAAAAAGAGCACGCACACTGTCTTCAACTGTGAAGGCTTAGACCTTCATTCCCGACCAAGCAAGAATTGTTAAATATGAATGACACTACAATAACAGCAGTTGAAAAAATATATACGGAAATTGACTAAGATTTACCAGGTTTGTACCAGAAGATTGTTCTCCTTCTTCACGGTAATGCAAGAATTGACCAAGCAAAATTTCACCCATCCTCCTTAAATGTAATATATTTAAGCTGGAACACATAATTCAGAGTTGGCTTAGTTTGACTGCCTTTTGTTCAGAAATTTGAAAAAGCGCATTAGAAGATGTCACTTTGCAGACGATAACCAGTTGGAAAAAGCCTTGATGCCTATTTTTGAGGCCTACAGAAATCATTTTTTGTCATTGAAATAAAGTAGTTGCAGGACAAGTAGGTTGAAGTTCAAGGCGATTATGTTTTAATTTTAATTAAAAAACATTTCCAGTGCTACTTCCGTATTTAGAACGAAGATTCTATTTTTGTAGCACTTAATTCTTCTGGAAACTTGAAATCATTCACACCTCTGCAATTATGAACAAGAAACTAGCTATCTATGACATCAATTTCTCTTTTTAAGTTCCACTACCCGACTAAACTGAAATGTTGCGCACTTGCATGAAATCAAATGTCCATACAGGATGATTCCCCGGGAGCTTTATCGATCAATTATGAGAAATCTATAATTAAGAAGAATATAAAAATTTGACGGTGTACTAATGTGCTTAGGAAACAGCCGGGTAAAACATTTTCAAGATGGCGTCACTTCCGGTTATACCGGAAGTAGATGTCAGCTTGCTTACTTTAAATAGTAAATAAGTTTAAATAATCTTCGTGCGTGTAATTTAATCGCCCCGGCATAATTATTATTCATGAATGTCAAATGGCAAGAAATTGTGACAATTATGTAGGGTTCGATTGTTTTATTTTCGCCACGCCTCGCCGTTATGGCCAATTAATATATATATATATAGATATAGATATAGATTTTGAACGAACGGATTGAAACCCGGAATAACCAAACTATTCATTCTACCATCCGTGAAAATCTACGATATATATATATATATATATATATATATATATATATATATATATATATATATATATATAGCATGTTTACTATAGAAAAATGTTGAATTGCCAATGTTTTGAAAGCTACAAATTTTTGGAATAGACAACTTTATACAGAGTTACCTTTATTTTTAAGGCTTAATATGATAAAATTATAAAAATAGGTGCTTTCTATTTGAAAAAATTGACTTTTGACGATTTTTTAAATATAATTTTTATTCTTCTTTTTTGACCACTCTGTACTAATAATTTTCAAAATATCATAAAAAAAATACTAAAGTCGATCTTCGTCTACAAGAAAACTAACCCAAATTAAATAATAAAGTCTTTCTTATAGGAAAAATTTATAGTTAAGTTTTGGTCCGCAAACATCATTTTTGACATGAAAATTTAAATATGTCCAAAATGGTGAGATTTAAGTATAGAATAGTATACATAAAATATGTCTAGAATTTTACGTAGCAATTAGAAATGCAATAATATATAGAGTGTTCCATTTAAAATAAGCAAATTAACATCTACTTTCGGTGTAACTGGAAGTACCGCCATCTTGCAAATATTTTCGGCGCCTGTCCCCTATGCACGTTAGTACACTGTCAAATTTTCAGATTTTTCCACAATTGATCAATAAATTTCACGGAGAATCGCCCTTTATAGTAATCCAAACACTGAGAATCTAATGACAGCCAGAAAGGTGGTTGTAAATCTCTGCAATGGCTACAGCGAGAAGTTTCTGGTTTGGAATTAGACATTTAAGTACATAATCACACTCCTACATTTCACGTTAAAGATGAGATGATGATGCGAAAGGTAATAGATCTTGTGGTAATTAAAAAGGTGGTAACGAATCCCGGTAACGATTACACTACCAAGTCAAAAACTCTGTAGCACTGTTGTGAACGTCTCAATAGCCAAGTCTAAGTAACGCGTGAAGTATTGACAGTCTTTATAACAAGGAATATATTAAATTAACAGGAAACAGACCTTGTTGCAATGAAATCAGAAATCAGTAGAGGGAGAAGCATAATGCAGTAATTCTGCATGTAAATGGTTGAGTTCAGTTCTCGAACGAATCAGTTTCGGAAATGAATTTCCATATATAAATAAACAGTGTAAAAATATAAATGTTATATTTCATCAAAAATGAAAAATGCTAAGTTTCCCTCATGATACAAAACAGCATACGCACTTATTAAAAAAATTATTTAAAAATTAAAGAAGCAAAGAAATTTGTAAACCCTCTGTAAACAGCAATATCATTACATAAATAAACAAGTAAAGCGGAAACGAGAAATAAGTTTTCTTGTTATTTCTTTCCAGATGGATAAACTTTTTTTGACTTTTATTTCTTTAATAGCTTTATATATACAATTTTTAATTTCAGTTTTACCTTGTGACTTTCATATATTCGTAATTTTGAATCGGAACTGTTTTTAAATTGTATTTTATGAAAAACAGATGGCTTTTTGATTGATTATTTAAACAAAAAATATTATATTAAAGCCAGTCATCCAAATTAAATTACAAGCTTTTTCATTTTTTTCCTCATATAAGACAGCCAACTAATCACTATCTGAGAAGGTCTAGCGTTTTACATGGTTGTCTCTAATGGGTGAACATCTAGCTTAATTATTTTTTCCATATATTTTTATAATATACTAACCTCGTAACGTCCAAGACAAAAAACTCTTACAGAGACCCAGATCACGTGACTTAAAGCAGATATACATCCAGCCATTATGCACCAGCGCAGTGAAAGCGGCAACATTGCATATGATACGAAAATGATGAACAGGACATACCAGACCAGGGCTTCTTTCATACCAAAACCAATTCCATCGCTGATAATACCTAAAAATTATACGGGTATTAGTATATACCATATATCGTTTGTATTGAATTCTGGAATATCATTATGACCCTAGTCCAGCAATAAACTTATTCAATTGATTTACATAATACGGTGGGTTTTGTTTTTATCAATCAATTTTAAAAAATTTATTACACGATGTTCTGTGATGCAATTAATTAAATGATAGTAGTTTTATTTACTGCACTTAGCAAACTTCAAAAATACACGAAATTTGAAATTTTCAAAATTGAATATCTCGAAGAAAAAGAAAGATATTTAAGCAAACTCGGCGGCATTTGAAAGAGTAAGACTAGGATATTTAAAAACCTTGATGTGGTGGAGCAATTTTGAGGCAAGATTTGAATTCACGGACCTAAAATCTACAAGAAATGGTTATTCTTCTTCGATGTACAACTTTCACGTCATGCTGTGTTATATATGCCCATTGTGTATAGATGTTTCCTTAAGTTGCCAGCTATTAGTCCAATCACCCGCCTTCGTGGCTTAATTTGCCAGATGATTTGCTCGGAGATAGTTTGATGTGTTTATAGCTCGCAGTATGGTTCCAGTAGGTCTAGTGTAGATAGTTTAGTCACCAAAAGAACCACCCACGATTTTTTTATGGATATAGAGAAGAACACTTCAAATATCATGGATAGAATAAAGAATATAGAGGTAATGAGACGAATTTAGAAAGTAAAAGAGATTATAATCACCATAAAGAAAAGAGAGCTACAATAACTGGGGCATATAATAAGAGGGAAAAAGTTCCGAATCCGCCAAGAAATAATTCAAGGAAGGCTCTAGGGAAGGAAAAGCGTTGAAAGAAGACGTCTCTCGTGATTAAAAAACTGTGAGATTGGTATCATTGTACTTATAATCAACTGTTTGGATCTGTCGATTCAAAGACACGAATAACGATGATGGTTGCCAACCTTCGCAACGCAGATGGTATAGTGTGTACAGGTTTTTTGTGTTAAAATAACGTGTACATGTTTTTTTATTACCAACCAACTGATTTTTTCACAGCGTATACGAGAACTTTGGTAAATAAAAAAATTGTTGGGCTCGTCAAAATGAAACGACTCACAAAATTTTCGAAGAGTGATAATCATGTCAAAATAGGGCTTACTTCCTGTGGACTAATATTACTATTAAAATATTCGCAACATGATGAGATATCATGTAAGCTTGATGATGGTTATACCAAAAGTTACAACTTGTATGTTGGTATTTTGCTGCATATATCGTACTTAATTCTGCTTAACTTTTAATTTTTGCTTATAATAGGGAAAACCATTAAAAATAAAGATCCCGGATTTTAAGGGACCTCTTTAAGAAAAAAATATTATATTCCCGATAAATTTCAAATAACTTTTTTCTTTGAAGGATTCAATTTTTCACCCAATTTTTTAGCGGAGATTTTATTCTCAAAGGTTTTAATCATTTCTACTTAATATTATATTGAGATAATGTAAAATCAAATCAAATGGAAAGTCATATTTTGTCGTCCATGGAAACAAATATCTAGAAAGACTTACAGATCCAAAAAATTTTCGCATCTAATTCGCAATAATACAGGAAGGCTTAAGATAACAAGACTTATTACAAAGTAAATAATTTTCAAACGCAATTTAAATATTTCTTACAATATATAAGGAACTTATATGTCAATTCTACTCAAACTCAAAGTTTAAGTGTATTCAATATCACATGGGTATATTCAATCATTAGCTCGTGAAAAATATATACATTTTTTTACATTTCTAAAAAGTATAGCTTAATGAAATGGCTTATCTTGCCAATTTACTTCTCCGCATATTCTGTTTATATCATATATTACATTAAGGGGGCATCCCACTTTATCGACTTCAAAAAATCGTTTTTTTTAAATACGTTTTAAAAAAGAACATACATTCAAGAATGTTTTCAGAAAACTTCATAAAAATCTAAGCAGTCCTTCTAGGTTTTTGAGAACATTATTTAATGTGTGAATATCCTATGATGGAGAGAGGTTTGCATTTACTGTTCGCATTTACTTCATTGATATACGGAGCTGCATATAGTTGTACGTTTGCTGAATGTGATTTCAGCACTACAACGGCATAATGTGGATGTATCCACTGCTATTGCATCTCCCACGGAGAAATCCATGAAAGCCGCATAAACATATATACGCCATCCGGCGGGAGGTCGGCGAAGCCGCGTTCAGTATTTGCATGATTTCTTCCGATCTGTCCTTTGCACAGCCAGGTGCATGTCGGCACCCTGATGAGTCTAGTAGAGACGAAACAAGTACCTCTACCGTATCACTGTGGCGGGGAGGATAAGTTTTGACTTTCTTCTCGGTATGATGGTACAGGTAGGCTATCATCTCGATGGTGGTGGAATAGGATAAATTGCGTTCCATAACAATTTATTCTAACTGTGCAACCTCTAACACAGAAAGGATATGATGGAGAGAGGTTTGCATTTACTGTTCGCATTTACTTCATATATATATATATATATATATATATATATATATATATATATATATATATATATATATATATATATATATATATACGGCGTCTGTGGGCGAACGGTACGCAATAAAACATTCAAACTCGATTATCTCAGAAACGGCTGCTCAAATCGACATCTACTAGTGTAGCAGGCGCGGATCCAAGGGGGGGGGGGGGCGGTGGGGGCGATCGCCCCCCCCCCCCCCCAAGAGCTTTGAGTTCAGGAAAATATACCCGATTTTACCTCTTATACTATAGTTAATTCAAGGACTAGAGAGAGTAATAAATCATTTTTTACCCTTTTTCCTTCGCAAACTACCTGTGTTCTTTAATTCGGTGTCTTTGGCAAAATCTGTTATATATATATATATATATATATATATATATATATATATATATATATATATATATATATATATATATATATATATTTCCTAGGAATGGGTTAGAAATTTTATAATCAAAAATACCGGTCTATAATAATGGACTATTTGGGTTGGATAACATAGGCGTCGGAAAGAGGTTTATTTTATCACTAAGTATTTATGGCATAGAATATTATTTCGGTAATAAATTTAAAATAAAAAGTTTTTATATTATTATTTTATTTCTTATAATTTCTTAATAATTCACATACAGTACAAAATACAGATAATTTTGACATATTTAACACAAATCACAACTGTATTTTTATTATTTTTAATTTTGGCATAAAAACCGTTTTAGGCACATTCAGACTAAAACGTAGCCTCTTTCAAAAAATTCGAAGTTACAATTTAAATACTTACAAAATACTCATTGTCAAAAAGAAAAGAAGTTAAACATATATAAAAAAAATTCGTCCATATAATATTAAAAATTTTTTTGGGCTATCCGTCATTTTATTATTAATTATAAACATTTTTAGGAAATTTGACGTTTCAGTTTATTTATTTTTTAAATTAAACACTAAAAAGGGATTCAAATGTAATTAATTTTTATATGTTACAGTTAAAATTAGATCTACTTATTTTTATTTCTATTGCACTGGCATCTTAATTTAATTTCCTTTATTATATGAAATATCCGATAGGCTTAAAAAAATAAAATAAACGTATTAATTCTACACGCTTAAGAAAAAGACACAAATATTCTTTAAATAATAAAGAAATTACGGCTAATTGGAATTAAACATATATAAAATTAAAGAATGGAACACACTAAAATAAAAATATATAAAAAAAATATATATATAAACAGCATTAAACAATTAAATAAAACAAAAACAAATTGTGTTTACATTGGTAAACATTAGGTATCTAATTCGTAATCAAATTCAGTGAAGCTATCGTGTCTCAATTAATTAAGTTTCCACATTTTGTTTTATTCTTTTATTATATGGATTTTCCCCAATTTTCCGCAGTAACTTTGTCCAAAAAAATATTTCAAAAGTTCAGTTAAATTACTAATTTTGTACACGGTATTATTTCTAGCAACTCTGCCTTTTACTTGAGAGAGATATTTCCTTCTCCAACGGACAGTTTCCGGACGATCTATAAGAACAGATTTCCTATCTGGTTTTTTCCATGAAAAATTAAGTTCTCTGAGCAATTTCCTGAGCTCAGTTCTTTTAATTTCAGGTAAATCCCGATCTTCATTGATTTTAGTAAGAATTTTGTTGACGGATGGGATCTGCGTCTCATAATAAAATGTATGCACAACTCCTTTTATTGCTCTCTCTTCTTCCAACGAGGTTTTTCATCTGCCTGTGATCGAATGGGGGAGTACGAAACATTTCAGTCGTTTTTTCTCCTTTAGTATTCGGTACATAGTAGATTTTCCTGTCATGTTGGAACACATCTTAACAGAGCTTTTAACATTATTGTCTAGATATTGATTTCTTAGGGCATCATAAGCATTCATCGTAATAAGTTTTTCATTGAGGAAAAATGCCTTGGTTTAACGATTTTGGAATAAATATAGAAGTGGAGGCCATATTTTTTCGGTATCTTACTAATCTCAAATAATATATAAAAACAAGCCCAAACAAGAAAAATTACTAAGGACACACTGTAAGGTGTACTTTTCTCACTGACAGAAATAAAAATGAACTATCAGAAATTTTATAATTGCAGTAAATTTATAAAAGCTTATAATATTTAAATATAATTATATTTACGGCAGTCCTCCGTTACCTGCGGTACTGGAGCAAGTACGTTGGGGATTTCGGTAACAGGTTTATTACTCCCTCTAGTTCTTGAATAGAGTATAGGAATGTGTATTCTCGCGATAGCCGCCCCCCCCCATAAGCTTTGAGTTCAGGAAAATATACCCGATTCTGCCTCTTATACTAGGAATGTGTATGTTGCTGGCATCCCCTCCTCTCCAAGAGCTTCAAATTCAGAAAAATAGGCACAACCCTGTCATTTACACTAGAAATGGGAATGTCTCCGGTGTCTCCCCCCTCCCCCCGTCGACAACTTGCTTTCGCTTGCCATAATGTACTTTTGTGATGTCACCGCCCCCCCCCCCCAAAGAGAGAGGCTGGATCCGCCCCTGTAGTGTAGGCGAAGTGCTGCTGGTGGTGCCCTCTACCATGTACATCGAAGTTGTAATTATAACTTAGTTCATCCCCCCAAAAAAACTCGAAGCTACCGAATTTGTGCAAATCAAGCTATTATTAGGATAAATATTTACAAAAAGTTTTAAAAAATTATAATTTTAAAACCGTGTGTTTCGGGAATTACCAGTTTTTGGACTACAATATTTTAAAATCAGTAATTCACGCCTAGCATCTTGTCCAGAGCTTTTAGAGACCCTCTGTATTTCCACATTAAAAAAGACGGCAAAAATGAGACAACATTATCAAATATAAACAAATTTCTTTATATTTCCGCAAAGTTAAAACGTTTTTCGAAAAAAGAAATACATTTCGCAAATTGAATTTTTATTATATATTGAAATGCTACATGTTCCATAAAATCGTATATTTCAATTGAAAGGCTTAATTGAAAAACACTAATGGATTTCAGTCATTACTAGTTGTCGGAAAACGAAACGGTGGAACTAAATTAAATTTTATGTCGACTCAATGGGGACTTCTTTTAACTAAAGTAAAAATGCCAATAGTAATTTAGCTTTTTAATTTAACAGAACGAATTAATAAAATGCAATTACGGGAGTTTTAAAATGAAAAACCGACTAAGTACTCGGTAAACACGCATTAAGTTAGGGTTGCTGCAAAGCAGTTGTCTCCTCTTCTTTAGGGAAAGAATGGGAAACATACGAGATTACCTTTCCAATTTAAATTTTAGAAACCTACCATTGAAAAATGAAAAGGAAACGAAGAATAAAGCTGATTAACAGTGGCTATGCTACACCAACTCTGGTAAGTAGCGGACCATAGGGATAGTTGTAACGATTTTTAGAAAAACCAATATATTTTGACACTTATCAGCTGAATTGCTACGTATTGAACACTGATTCATACATCAAATTTTCCTTTATTAAATCAAGTAGAAAAAACACCAACAGTATTCGTATTTCTTTCATAAGAATTATTTTTCACAGAAAAGTGCAATGTTACAACTTACCCCGGCTGTGGGGTTAGTTGTAACATCTATTGGGGTAAATAGTAACAGTAAAGAAAAATCGAAATTTAAATTTATATTTTTCAGTTTAAAACTAAAATCTTTACATAATTTGTAACCTAGTCAAAAAATAAACTGAAATAAACTTCTAAACAATAATCAACATGAATATTTAATTTTTATCTTATTTCGTAAGTCTACACCTACTGATATGGCACTTTAAATCACAGTAAATTAACTTAGGTGCATTTTAAGAAAGTCTTACTAATTATAATTTTTTCATACCTTACACGTAATTATATATATATATATATATATATATATATATATATATATATATATATATATATATATTATGCAATAATTAGCTTTTGTGTTCCATTAAAAACAAATTCTTCGTCTGAGTCACACGTAATTATATATATATATATATATATATATATATATATATATATATATATATATATGTTTATACAACAGCATAATGTGGATATAACCACTGCTAATGCATCTCACACGGAGGTATCCGTGAAAGCCGTATAAACATATATAAGCCATCCGACGAGAGGTCGGCGAAGCCGCGTTCAGTGTTGCATGCTTCCTTCCGATCTGTCCTTTGCACAGCCAGGTGCATGTCGGTACCCTGATGAGTCTAGTGAGAGACGAAACATGTATCTCTGCCGTATCACTATGGCGGGGAGGGTAAGCTTTGACTTTCTTCTCGGTATGGTGGTACAGGTAGGTCACCATCTCGATGGTGGTGGAATAGGATGAATTGTGTTTTATCACAATTTATTCTAACTGTGCAACCTCTAACACAGAAAGGATACGATGGAGCGAAGTTTGCATTCACTGTTTCGCATTTTACTTCATATATATATATATATATATATATATATATATATATATATATATATATATATGCAATAATTAGCTTTTGTGTTCCATTAAAAACAAATTCTTCGCCTGAGTCACAGTTAATACAAACTAAGGAAATAGTATACCTGAGACACATTTAACAGGTGCCCACATCTTACAAACAATGCTTTCTACCCATTCGTCTTTATTTGAATCACTCTAGGCTTCACTACAAACTAGACAATACCATTCCTCAGCTTCAGATTCTAAATCAGAAGTCAAAATTCTTTTTTTTAAATTCCTTCTGCTTCTTTGTTTTTAGATGATTTGCCTTTCCCTTTTTCCTTTTTGTGTCACCTTCCCTGTTCCTTTCCCTTTTTTAACGTTTCCTTCGTCCTTTTCTCTATCTTTATCGTCTTTTTTCAGTTTCTTTTCCATCTTTTCTTCATGTTCCATTCTTAAGGCTTCTTTTTCAGGTGTATCCATTAAAATAGTTAATTTTCTTTTGCGTCTACTTATCGTATTTTGTTTCCTCTGTGACGCCTTTCGTAAAGGTCTTATCTTGGATAGTGAAAATTAATTAAAACTGATCAATTAAGAACTTTAAGTGGCTATAACTTGATTAATTTAAATAAAACGTTATACTTTTTAACTTACCAGAAAATGTAACTTTTAAATACCTATCGAATGGTATAATTTCACTGTAAATTTCGAATACATAACTGAAATACTTCTTAAGTATTTGAAACAAGGTTTAGGTATTATAAACCTTATTAAAATATGTTAAGTACCTATGATGATCGCAGAATCCAAAAATGCAATGATATACAGGGGGTTTTATTTTAAAAAACACAACTTTGATACTTTCAGAGCTTTTGGACACCCTGTATAATGTGAAAATAATTTTAAAAAGTAACAATATTAGACCTCCATATATCTCAGAAGTAAAACTTTTTGAAAGTCACGTATTTTTGCCGCAATATTCCCTGCCGTATAGGATGAATAACCCTGTATATATTAATCGTGTCGCCTTTACAATAAAATAATATTATTGTGTAACAACAGAAATTCTGTCGGAAAAGGGATTTCTAACATTAAAAGATCTACAACAAAATGATTATCCTCTAAAACTGATTGGAGATGTCACAAAATTACAGAACTGAACAACAAAAAAGGCGCTCTCCCTCTGCAATCCCATATATAAAAGGAATAGCTGTGAAAATAAAACGAATTGCTCCAACTTACAATACACAGCCAGCTTATAGATCTTGAAATAATCTCAGACGCCAATTAAAAAAGACAAAACGAGAAAATTATATGTTAGGAAAGAATGTGTTAACAAAATCTCATAGAAGTGAGGCGAAATGTCCATTAAAGGTAAAGTCTTTATATATTAGGATTAGTGAACGTAAAATACCCGCACATGGTATACAGTGGTCTGAGACCCCAATCATTGATAACAAAAATAATTTAAAAAAAAAGATAAAAAAGTTTGCCTAATTGATTATCTACGGCTTTTATAAATATGTTAAAATGTAGCTGCCTCTTGTTAACATTCATTTCCAACTCTGCAGCTCCGTACCCCAGCCAGGCGTGGATCCAGGGGGGGGGGGGCGGTGGAGGCGATCGCTCCCCCCCCTAAGAGCTTTGAGTTCAGGAAAATAGACCTGATTTTGCCTCTTATACTATAGTTTATTCAAGAACTAGAGAGAGTAATAAATCATTTTTTACCCTTTTTTTTCTTCGCAAACTACCTGTGTTTTTTAGTCCGGTGTCTTTGGCAAAATCTGTTAGACACATATATTTTTCATAGGAATGGGTTAGAAATTTTATAATCAAAAATACCGATCTATAATAATGAACTATTTGAGTTGGATAACAATAGATATTTGGATGTGTGAAGTGTTAAAAATAGATTTTAATCCTTGTCAAAGGCGTCGGAAAGAGGTTTATTTTATCACTAAGTATTTATGGCATAGAATATCGTTTCGGTAATAAACGTAAAATAAAAAATTTTTATAATATTTGACGTTTCAATTTATTTATTTCTTAAACCATCTGCAGAACACTAAAAAGAGATTCAAATATAATTAATTTTTATATGTTACAGAAAATTTAAATAATAAATTGTGTTTACGCTGGTAAACATTACCTATCTAATTCGTAATCAAATCAGTGAAACTATCTTAGCTCAGATTAATTATAATTGGTTCCTCTATCTCACCGATTATGAGATCGAGTTTCCACATTTTCTTTTATTTTTTTATTATATGGATTTTTCCCAATTTTCTGCAGTAATTTTATTCAAAAAAATATTTCAAAATTTCAGTCAAATTACTAATTTTGTAGGTTGTGTTATTTCTAGCAACTCTACCTTTTACTTGAGAGATATATTTCCTTCTCCAACGGACATTTTTCGGACGATCTATAAGAACAGATTTCCTATCTGGTTTTTCCCAGCAAAATTAAATTCTCGGAGCAATTTTCAGAGCTTAGTTCTTTTAATTGCAGGTAAATTCTGATCTTTATTGATTTTGGTTAGAATTTTGTCGACGGTTGGGATCTGCTTCTAATAATAAAATGTATGTACAACTCCTTTTATTGCAGTTTTCATCTCTTCTTCTAACGAGATTTTGAGTACTAACAATTCCAGTCATTTTTTTCTCCCTCAGTATTCGGTACATAGTTGATTTTCCAACTTCTGTCAGGTTGGAACACATCTCAACAGAGCTTTTAACATTATTATCTAGATATTAATATCTTAAGGCATCGTAAACATTCATCGTAATAAGTTTTTCGTTATCCCCCCCTCCCACATCTCCAAGAGCTTCAAATTCAGAGAAATACACCCG
The DNA here is from genome assembly GCA_034092305.1 of Diaprepes abbreviatus. Taxonomy (NCBI): domain Eukaryota; kingdom Metazoa; phylum Arthropoda; class Insecta; order Coleoptera; family Curculionidae; genus Diaprepes; species Diaprepes abbreviatus. The sequence continues at coordinate 432,111 of JASJET010000037.1, read as the reverse complement.
GCCCTGCCTTTTACACTAGAAATGGGAATGTTACTGGTGTCTCCCCCCCTCCCTTCGACAATTTGCTTTCACTTGCCATACTGTACTTTTGTGAGATCACCGCTCCCCCCCCCCCAAAGAAAGAGGCTGGATCTGCCCCTGACCCCAGCGGGGAAGACATCAAAAATAGACTGGCAAATTGCAGATGAAGTAATTACAGAATAACAGAATATGGTATCTATAGAATCGTTTAAGAGCTACGAGGTAACGGGGCTCTTAAAACAGGACATGTGGCCTAAGAGCACACCTGGCTAGAGGATTCTTACCCACTGCCTGTAAAATCAATAAAATTATTCTCGCTTTCTCCAACTAATATGTCATCTTTTCTGCTGAAGCTGGCAGAGAAACTAAATGAACGACATATACCGGAAACTTCTCTAAAAGAAAAACCACTACACCCCAACAAGCATGCCACTCAATAACGAAAATCTGTTATATTGTAGGATAATTTTTCCACACTTCCTTTATTTCCATATTAACGTCTACCAGATAGAAAATACTTTATCGATGGATACAAAACGTGCTCCAAAGCAGAAGAGCACAATCAAACCTGTTGGAGGAAACCATGGAGGTATTGTTGTAAGTTCCCCACGAAGAGATCTAATGATTGATAAACTTTTGATAAACCTCAATAATCAAGGGTATTATATTCCGAAGTGTGCTTATGATTTAGTTACATTTATCATAACAAAACACGAGAACATATTACCGGAACTTAAGCAGGGAGCTCTGACTATAATGTGTGTAATGCACTAAGGAACACCTTAGGATAAATCCTGGAAAAACCATAATTATTTCCTCCACTAAAAAAAACTTGGCTCTTTAACACACAACTACAACTAAGCCAGGAAGTTAAGTACCTAGAATTCAACCTGGATACAAAATTTACCTGGAACTCACATTGACAAGAAATTATAACCAAAGGAAAATAATCATCACACAGCAAAGAGGGAACTACGCAAAACATGGATACTAAAACTACTCCTTGTAGCAGTGGTAAATCCATCAATGAAACCTATGACCGCTGGAAGATGGACCAATTTGAAACTCTCTAAACTCCAGAGACTGGACATTATTAGACCTATTAGAGGCACCTCAATGGCAGCCCTATGAAACATGATAATAGGCATTATGGAAAATCGTGTTCATCTAACATGGGAAAACTCATAATATGGTAAAATAGTTTGATTTTTTATCTCTCAGTATTTTAATTATTTAGTTTAATGTACATGTACTATGGGAATCTAAGGCAAATAAATGGCCAGTTGGGGACACTCGATCATCCAGCAATCGGACACGATTTTTACGTAATATCATCTCCAGTTGCTGGATGATCGAGTGTCTCGGCAAAAATGTTAGTTTTTTTGTACTAGTAGGGCAATGCCAGATCTGCGCGCCAAACTAGCTGAAGGCCAGTTCAGGTAAAAAAGGTTCTGTATAATAAAATATCACCGGTCGAGGAACAATTGTTCGGTCCATTTATTTCTTATACGACTGTTTAAGCATTTCGTGTTGTGCAATTTTAGTATAAAGGTTGGCAATATTATAAAGTAGGCTATTGAAAATTGTACAAACGTGCGTAATTTTAATAAATTTAATATTCAAAATTTCAGTCATCTGGCCAAGAACTTTCTTTTCACCGGTAGGTTAAAAAAAATGATAAATCGAGAGAGTATATTCTTTTAATAGGCTTAAATGAAATATTACTTATCCATTGTTATAAATTCGTTGTTAAAATAAATTTAAATAATTCTCTTCATCTCCTATAAAAAATTGTTAAAATAAATTTTAGAGAATATGCACAAATTTCTCTGTTTAAAACAACAACAATCCAAAGTTTAAACTTCACTGTACACACTGTAGTTCAACACTCAACAAGTTGTCCGAATTTCGTTGTTTTTGCCGGGTAACTCCGTTTTTTTTAAAGTTTACGGGATGCTGTTTTCGCGAAGTGTTACTCTTTTGGTCTTATAACTTATCACTCTTTCTTCTTAACAGAGTTTGTAAATTGCTGTAGTTTATATATCAAATTATTTGGTTTGAATTTAAAAGTCGTAAAATATTTTATTTTTAATAAATTCTCATTTATTTACATTCCATTTCAGTATTTAAAATATAAGGTTATAGTCAGTAATATAGTTCAGTTAGCATTTGTTGTGGATGTATACCCGATTCGTTTGACACGAGCACGGCATGTAGAGCCTGATCATTTAAGGTTGAGTATACAGTATGGAGTTTGTAGCAATTTTTTTTGAAGTTTGTTTTAATCATGATTAGTAACTTTGGACTATTTGATCATAATTTTCTTTTTGATAATTTTCCATGGCGTGCCAATATTTGATGTATTACCTGGTAATCAGTGTAAGTTCGGAACTAGGTTAGAGTGCTCCAGGTTGAGAATAAGGTTGGCAAATATTAAAAACAAATATCCCTAAGATTTGACACGTCTGGCTGCGAGAAAGATTTTCATTTTCGTTTCTTTTACGGTGGAACCGGCAAAGGCAGTAGACAAATCCTGCCATTAGAATTGAAAGGGCAATCAATGAGGTAAGATGTTGCCCCTTATCTTTATAAACATGTGGTAAAAATAACAACTTTTGTTTCAGGGCTATCTGACGCAAGGTCTTCTTTTTCATTTTTGGCTTCGTCTCATTTCTTTTCCTGTGTTTTTATATTCAGATTTTCTCGGCTGTTAAGGCTTTCTGATTGTTTTGGCTCTATTTTTCCTGGCCGTGTTACCACAACGATTTTGACCTTCACGATTGGGCTCACCCTGCATTTGTTTGGTGAGTTGGGATTGGCCTAGTGAAACACCAGTCATCCACGATCAAATAAACAGAAGTGAGAGGTATCGTGTACATAAGCATAGACCAGGTAGGAGAAAACTTTAATTTAGGGAATTAGAACTAGATATCAATTTTTTTACATGCAAATAAAACATAATATAAATATATTTACATTTGTCATAATATAAAATGTAAGAACATCTTGATATACTCTTGGCAATTAATGGTTCTAGAACGTTTTGCGGCCAAATCTCTATATAACCTTTAAAAACGATATAACACCTATAGTTAGCAAGAAAGGGTATATAAAAAAAATTGTAGCTACTATTCTTTTTTATGTATATAATTTTTTGGAATAAAATGGAATTGTTATTTTGTTTTAAATAAGTTGTTTAATTATGGAGCTATACACCAGCAGTCAATAAATTAAAATCATTCCTGATACCTATGTGTTTTCCTGTTTAATCACTAGGAAGGTAACACAGATAATGTAAAACAGGTGGCGCCTATTGGGTAATCAAAGCAGAGCACAACTATCTCTAAAAGAGAAACGAACCTAACCACCGACATATTGAGCTGCCGTACGCATCCGTTGCCGTACCCTGTAAAAAGGAAGAGGGAAAACTACACAACTATACGACTATCTTCCAACTAACCAACTACGCTTATTCTGTCTTTATTTGGAATTCCTAAATAATTCTAGATCATAAAGTCGAGATCTATCCAGAAGTATGACACATCGGGACACTATTCCTTTCGGCACATTATAATAAAGATGACTCATCACGTCGGAATATTTGTATATACGAGGACATATCAATAAGTTTTAGTCGTTCGTAACAATATATAGGTATCCGGAAAGAGGCAACCCCATAAAGCGATATTTAACCGGATTAAAAGTAATTTAATAAATTTCGGAACATTCTCCAAGCCACAAATTTACAATAAGGCACAACAAGAAATCCAGGAAATAAATGGCTTGACAAGCATAGAAAATAATTCTTTAACTTCATGTCGTCGGCTAGGAAATGAAGTAGTAGTGCCAAAATCTAGAGGTCAAGAAATATTAAAGAAATATAAATTTAAACTCGTACACAATTTGCATTTTGAAGACGCTCCACAAAGAGTCATTTTCTGTGCCTGGTATTTGCAAAATTTAAACAGAGATAGATATTTTTACAAAAAAATTATATGGTTTAACGAAATTTTATTAGCAGTGCAGGTATATTAAATAGACAGCATACCAAATATTGGTCACAAAAAAAAACATATTATATTTCCTCGCGAACGACAGGGGAGATTCGGGTTCAGCGTCCCTTTCTTTATTATTATATCTATAATTAAATATTACCTATATGAAGAAAATCTCTCACCGCGGATCGTTATTTACAAATACTGGAAAATATTATACCAGAAGTTCGTAAAAATGTGCATTTAAATCAGTTAAATATCAGATTCTTGCAACAAGATGGAGCTCCTACCCATAATTCCCGAATCATTCGGCCTTATTTGGAAAATAACTTTCCAGGGCGCTGGATTAGTACACAAAATCCCATAAGATGATCCGCTAGATCCCCGGATATGTCGGTAATGAATTTTTTCTTATGGGGCTATCTAGAAAATAAAATTTCTAATACTCAATATCATACGATGCAGGATCTAAGAATCGCCACAGGAAGGGAATTCAGAAATTTAGCGGGTAGAGTAATTGCTTTACGCTCAGTAAGAAAAGTATGCCAATGCTGTATTCAGCATGGTGGTTTACAGTTTGAACAATATTTTTAATTTTTATTATTCTTATAATGTATAATTTAATAATAACTGAATAATTTAATGTATAATAAAATGTTTTCTATATCAATAAGTGTTGCCCACTGGTTATACATTTGGCAAGGTATTGTTTAAAATATAACTACTTCATCTAATTTTCACAGCCTCCTAAAAAATTACAACTAAAAAGTATAAATATTACATATCGTTGAAAAGCCCTTAGTAAGAGAAATATAACAGTCTATGAATAAATGGGATCGTCCATTAAAAAAACAAAAGTTTGATTTATATCTAAAAAACAGTAGCAACTAGAGAGAAACTATCGACGTCACTGAATTTTACATAAAAAACGTTATTTGAATGAATATTTATCTTTTCAATAACTAAAAAGATAACCGAAATACGAGGGGTGTCCAAAAAAAAGGAATTTTTCAAAAAACCCTTCTATCTAAAAAACCAAGATCGCTGTGAAAATTTTCTCTGCGTTTCACGCAAAAGTAGCACCACTTCGAAAAAACCACATCCCACTAACTTTAAAAGTTAGGGAGCTACCCGGCAAAAACAACGAAATCCGGACAGCCTGTACACAACGTGTCATCGACTAATGTACAGTTACCAAACGCATCATTCTTACTCCATAACTTACTTTACAACAATTATGAGGAAAGCACAAAATTTATTTTAATATCAATCATAAACTTTGGGAAACTTTAAATAAAATTAATGGTTTTAAGCAAATTAAATAGTAATTTAACTTTCATATAGACATTTCAAGAACATCCAAGTTTTATTATATACGAAATGAATTAAGTGTTAGGTAATGTAAAAGTTTTCGGCTCCACCCAATAAGCTTGATGAGCGTGAACTAGAATACTTTAATTTCGTTCGCGATCACTGTTTCAGAGTGCGGTAATTTTCTTTAAGGGCCAAAGTTTTATTAAAATACATTTATTAAAGCAAATTGGAATAAAACTTAGGTCATCGAACTTGGAGGACCTGCTGGCCAGTTTTGTACTAATTTTCCCAAAAAACTCTCTTGAGAAAATAGATACGACGTAATTATTTATTAAATAGTCCTGTATTGCAGCGTCTCCCTTTTTATAGGGTACGGCAAGGGATGCGTACGGCAGCTCAATATGTCGGAGGCTAGGTTCGTATCTCTTTTAGAGATAGTTGTGCTCTGCTTTGATTACCCAATAGGCGCCACCTGTTTCACATTATCTGTATTACTTACCTAGTGATTAAACAGGAAAACACATAGGTATGAGGAATGATTTTAATTTATTGACTGCTGGTGTATAGCTCCACAATGAAACGACTTAATTAAAACAAAATAACAATTCCATTTTATTGAAAAAAAATTATTATGTACATAAATTAGAATGGTACCTACAATTTTTTTATACTCTTTCTTGATAACTATTGTTGTTATCTCGTTTTTAAAAGGTTATATAAAATTTGGCCGCAAACGTTCTAGAACCTTTAATTGCCAATAACGTAAGTTTTATAAAGAAAGTTATCAAAAAGTTCTTACATGTTATTATATCAAATGAAAATATTTTTATATTGTTTTGTTTGCATGAAAAAAATTGATGTAGAGCTCCAATTATTTAACTTAAAGTTTTCTCCTACCTGGTCTATGCTATGGTACCTCTCACTTCTATTATTTGATCCAGCGCTGTTGCTAGGATGCCTGTTGTTGTTGTGGATGAATGGGGGGCTTTACAGGGCCACTTTCAACTCACCAATCAAACGTAGGGTAAGGGTTAATATCGTCGTGGTCACACGGGCAGGAAAACTAGGGCCGGAACCATCAGAAAGCCTTGACAGCAATATCAAAATAGAAATCACATTAAAAGGAATTAGATGAAGCCAAAGATGAAAAAGACTGACTTCAGATAGCCCTCATTGATTAGTGGACTTGAAAAAAACACTTGACCGTCTGCCCTTTCAAAGCTAATGGCAGGATTGGTCTACTGCCTTCGACGGTTCAACAGTAAAGGGAACGAAAATAAAAATCTCTCTTGCAACCAGACGTGACAAATCTTAGGGATATTTGTATTTACTCTTGCAAACCTTATTCTCAAACTGGAGCGCTCTAACCTAGTTCCGAACTTACACTGACCACCAGGTAATATATCAAATATTGGCAAGCCATGGAAAATAATCAAAAAGAAAATTATGATCAAACAGTCCAAAGTTACTAATCATGATTAAAACAAAGTTCAAACAAAAATTGCTACAAATTCCATACTGTATACTCAACCTTAAATGATCGGTCTCAACATGCCGTGCTCGTGTCAACGAATGGGTATACATCCACAACAAATGCTAACTGAACTATAACCTTATACTTTTAATACTGAAATGGAATGTAAACAAATGAGAATTTATTAAAAATAAAATATTTTATGACTTTTAAATTCAAACCAAATAATGTGATATATAAATCACAGCAATCCACAAACTCTGTTAAGAAGAAAGAGGAATAAATTACAAGACCAAACGAGTTGTGAACCAAAAAAACATACTATTTTAAATTACAGGATAAATATTTAAATTTAACCAGATAAAAATATACAAATTATGTCATATTACTAAAAACATGTAGCATTGATGCAAACTGGTAAATTTAAATGCTACAGTGTCACATATGTAAATTTGAATTAGGATTTCAAAAAACATAAAATTTAACTTACTTTGTGTAGTTAGCAAAATCCATGTACAGGCAGCGGCCCAGTGCAAATAATTGTTGGCGAAACATCGCCACCATCCAAGAACACAAATAGCAATGTTTATTGACATGCAGCAAACAGACCAAATTATTTCATCTGTGTATTGGGAGAGGTTAACATGCTTCTCATTGCTGGTCCAAACTATAATAAGGGCCACCTAAAATTAGCAAAACAACTTTTAAACTATGAATGGAATCCATGTTGGATTAGTTTTAATGTAATTTCGTCAATGTAAACTTCATCAGATAAATTGTAAGCGGTTTGAGTTCGCTTAAATTACATATTCCGCTAAAAATATAAACATAACAATATGAAATAAAAAATGAGAATGTCAAAGGGAGTTTATAATAAAAGTTCCCCCAGCTTATATCTTTATCATTTTAAAGATAAGTCTCCACCATATTTTCTATTAGAAAAGGGAAGCAAAGTTAAGATGATATTTAATGAAACCTAACATCCTGTGAAACTGTTGTGGAACATAACATCTCACCACCGCTTTCCGGCAAAACTGGACTTAAATAGAGGTCCAAGTTTGTGGAAAGTACAAGGATGTCTGGGAAAGATACCAGTGGATCCCACTGATGAGTCCACCACCGGTATCGGGACGAAACATCCATACATTTACTACGGTGGTCGAAAATAGATCGCTAGTTACATGCCCTTATCACAAGGGGCATTGCAAATTGCGGCATGGCGCCCGAGCAGGGACGGCGGCAGACGAGGGTCTTAACCGCCGTTGGCTTTGATTAAGCCTGACCCGGCCATTGAAGACCACCGAGGATGTTCGTTCCACTTCCTTTTCAGGCCTGTGCTTTCTAACGGCTTGGACTGTCCGACAGTTAAAGCCGGAGAGCAAATGCCTTAGGGAAGGCATGTTGTGGAACATAACATCTCACCACCGCTTTCCGGAAAAACTGGACTTAAATAGAGGTCATAGTTTGTGGAAAGTACCAGGATGTCTGGGAAAGATACCTGTGGATCCCACTGATGAGTTCACCACCGGTATCGGGACGAAACATCCATACATTTACTACGATGGTCGAAAATAGATCGCTAGCTACATGCCCTTATCACTAGGAGCATTGCAAATTGCGACAAAACTTATTGACAATATCAACGATATAAGGAACGAATGGGAGGGTAGAATCGAAACTGACTTCCAGATCCCTCATAAAATTAACGGTGCTCAGTGGTCTGCCATTCAAATAATGGTGAAAGTTACTTTAGAGCATTTAAACCCATCCTATTTACTCTGCGCTAGAAGAAAAATCTTAACGACCACTGTAATCGTCGACCCTCTACATCATCAAGTCATCAATAAAAAGTAAGAACTTATACGCTTTAAAACAGATGAACATATCGTTCATAAATAAGTCGAACAATAATCTCAGAAGATACAAAATCTTTTATCCGCGCTAACTGATGACGATCACACAAAAAGCCCTTCAAACAATTGGCCAAATTCACCCAGCTCCTTAAACTTACTTAGCAGAATTCCATAAGGCAACCTATCGAAGGCCTTAGAGAAGTCAGTATATACTGAGTAGACCTCAGATCTATTCTCCGGGGTCTCAGACAAAGCACCCACTAAAAAACCATATTTATCTCTGCGCTCCTGCTAGCGCAAAAACAGAAATGCTTCTCAATGATGACAGCCTTAAATATGGAGGTGAGAAAGGCATTAACCAGCTTTTTGAAGATCTTGGACACAGTATTTATTACGCAGCATTGTTGTCACTCTTGTAAGCATGAAGCACAAAATTGGTTGGCCAAAACTCTGGAAACATATCCTCTTAAGGAGATTCAGTGAAAATGTAAGTGGATGAACCAGAACAAACGAGCAGTATTGAATGGACAACATCAGGCTTCGGATCCTTATACAGGTTAAGTCCGTGTAAATGTCAGAAATAGATATGGTGAAGTGGAAGATTGTGGAACTGCCATTTGAAGGTTTGGAGTCATATAAGTGTACATTTTGCTGGAATACTTCGCAAATAGTTCAGCAACATCAGAACCCATGACTGTGTTTTCGTCCTCCAAAAACAACTGCAGTAGATCGATTGGCCTAAAAATCCCTTTTGTACATTATGTAAAACTTATGGAAAAATTTCTTGGGGGCCTAAATTAATAATCTAAAATTAATTTGAAATTCAAGATGGTGGATTTACTATGGCAGACTAAATATTTGTTTTATACAATTTCATTCAAAACTGGTATTTGGAGATTTCTCAAAATCAAAATATTTTTGGTTGTTTATTTTAGTATTGAATAAAATAGGTACTTTTTTCCGACCATGAAATCATTGCGAGAAACATTAATTTGCCTTAATACTTAGTTCAAATTATTTATAGATATCGAAACAAATTCAAAACTAAAAGTAGAAAAATAACATTTTTATAAAAAAATTGAACCAACTTCTAAAAAGACTCCAAAAAGTCAAAAATAACAATATAAATTTTTAGATGAAATTCAAATTTTTTGAGGTCGACGCCGAGTCACATTTTTTCGGGTATTAGTTTGGCGGCAACTTAAAAAATTTTAATTTCATATCTAAAATTTTAGAAGTCGGTTCGATTTTTTTTTAATTTTATTTTGATGAAGTTAACTACACTAGTTTTTCATAACCTGTGTATAATGTTACAATAAAGAAAAATCGCATTAAACTCTGCTTCTTTCATTCTTGTAACAACATAAACACACGCCGTATTGAAACTCTTTTTTAATTCAGTATCTCCATTAATAAAAACGGCACTTTTCACGTTGTTTTCCGTTTCTATTGCCTTACTTTTAATTACTTTTTTTTATTTGTCCAATAAATAAAGAAACCCCAAAAGAGCTACATTTTATTGTTTTTCTAAAATACCTGTGATGGCGGTAAAAATCCCATAAATTGCTTTTTTGTTTCTTTTAAATTAGCATATTTTTCCATTTGCTATAAAAGTAGACAGCAAAATAAAAGTAAAACAATGAAATATGTTTTGTTCGCGAAAATTCGCAACGAAAAATCCAGAGTTTAAAACTTCTTTGTCAAAAGATTATGGTAAATAAAGATGAAAATAATTAATTTTTAAAGTCTTCCATAAAAGATGCCGACTAAAAAAAATTGTAAATTGTAGAAAATTCTGATTTATTTTTAAAGAAACATGTCTAATTATAACTTCCAAGAATTGCATATATATATATATATATATATATATATATATATATATATATATATATATATATATATATATATATATATATGTAATCGAAGGTTTTCGGGTATCCCGTGTATGTGCTGAGTCCCTCTCAGGACTGTAAAGCATCTGACGTTTCCGTGAAATCTCATTCACCATTTTCAAAGCGTCTACTTCATATATATATATATATATATATATATATATATATATATATATATATATATATATATATATATATATATATATATATATACATAATTCCATCGGCTCGAGATCGCAATACGGTTGATTATGTTTCTCTTAGACATTGAAAAGTAGTGGCAATCACTGATCTGTCAAGCAATCTTCCAGCATACTCATCTACTGAACCGCGCGCATTACGAGCACAGTACCCATAAATAAACGCAATATCCCCATATTCAGTTGTATCGTAAATGTTTAGCATGGCGACTCCGCAAACTATGCATAAACGCTCTTAAAATGCATTAAAATGTCAATTAATCGATTAACATGTCACAGGCTGTCAAACAATGACACAAAAAACCCTCAATTATTGTCGAAATTGTGCCCGGCTACCTTTTGTTGAAATGAGATTACGAAACAAAATTGAGGAAACAAAAAATCGTATTTTCATTTCCAAATTTAAAAAAATATTGATCATACAAAAAAACAGTGGCATACGATGATCTTTCCCATAAATATCAATTAGATTACCCTCTGGCCTCTTATTACCGCAAATAAGCATGCCAAGTTTTATCAAAATCAACTAAAAGGTTTTAAAATTGTCAATAAAAAAACAATTTTTTCTAAATCATTTGACATCCTGTATCTCGGAAAGTTAGGACACATGCTTGTAGGAAAATAATCTTATTCTTACCTAAAAAAAAAAAGATCCTAAACGTTTGGCGGCTTAACTCTGGATCACCCTGTATATTTATTTATTAATTTTAAGCATCTAACCATAAAATAAATAATATATTACCGATAATAACTTAAATTTGCTTAATGCAAATCTAAATTATTTTAAGCTAAGACAATGCTTGGAATATAGATCTTAAGAAGAAATAAAACTTATTTTTATTTCTTACTTTAAAATCAAATGTCTTAACTTAAAACAATAATTGAAGTAAAGAAAATTTGTCTACGAGGAAAGTTACTGATTGAAAAACTGCTGATTTATATCAAAACTATGTTTATAGGAAAATAAATATTCCTAAACCGAATTTTTTAGAAACTTGGACAAAGAATTTCAAAAGATCGTAGCAAAAAAATGTCGTACGAATAATTTTTCAGCACTTCCTGGACTACCAAGCTTTTTTAAATTTCCCCTTCTTTTCATCTTAAAAAAGAGACAGGGTAACAATAAAAAAATTAAATAAAAAAGTGTTTTGTTCCGAAAATTTCCCAACGAAAAATCCAGCTCGCAAAGCTCCTTTATCAAAAGATTAAAGAGAGGGATGATAGAATTAATTCTAATCACTTTATTCACTTTTTTATAAAAAATAAATTCGATGGTTTAATTAAAGCAGATAAAGCAGTTTTTTTTTTGATAATTCAGCCGGATGAAAAATTAACGGTCGAGTTATTAAAATGAAGATTTAAACAGCAGCTTTGGAAAAATAAAAACATCGATCTAACACAAATTTAAAATATATTTCAAAAATCTCGTGTTTGTTTGGCTAAAAATTCAGGGATATTTTGGGTGATGTTGTGAAATTTCGGTAAGACAATCGGGCAGCCAAAAAAGATAGTACGGTGTCTCTATTTCAGGAACCGTTAATCATACATCTTTCGAAATAATATTTGTAATAATAGCGGCCTTGAAAAATCACCGGAAATTATTTTCAAATTTCTACGACGTTCGCTAGATGACGTAACGAATAATATCTCTAATAAAAACTCCGGGCTGAATCGAAATTTCTTGATGACGTCACAGCCCGTTGGCTTTTAGTCTTGTAACAACTCCAATAATACGATCTTCGAATAACTCCCATAATATCTATAAAGGGACATTGTCAGACTATCCCAAATTAATTTTTAAAAATTACATTAATTTCCTAGACAGGGACATACCTTTTAAAAACTTTTCTTTTGAAATACTGTTTGATTTTGTTGCCGCGGCTTCTTCTATCTCGTCTATTGATACAAAATGGTTCGATTTCAAGTCCATCTTTAATTTGGGAAACAGGAAGGAGTCAGTAGGACTCAAATCAGGCCAGTACGGTGGATGGTTAATTGTAAAAACCATTTTTTGATGACGCTAGTAGTACCGATTTTATAGCTACCGTCTTAAAATTTATGAATGTCCTGATATGTACGTTTCTATCTAGTTAAATAGAGTACGCTTTCCTATTACTATACGTATTAGAGAGAACAAATTCAACAAGTCTTTAATGGTGTGTAATAATAATATTAAATTTGATTAAATTATTTTAGAGTCACAGTTTTCGCTGCTTCTTTTGGCATAATGCCCCACTGTGCGTGGGTAAAATACAAAGATAAATCTTAAGCCAATTTAAGTTTTATTTGTTTCCGAACCTTTTTTATTTGCAAGTTTTTCTCTACATTGAAACTTGCTTAATTTAAACCCAATAAATTTATAATGTCGACTAAAAACGAATTCTTTGCATTTTATTACTTTTTTTACTGCAAAATGTAAAGATAATTAAAAAAAAAACTTCTTATTAGGATTTAAATATTTAAGAATTTTGCATTTTAGTTTTGGTAAAAATAAAAATGAATTCGGTTCAGAGTTTAATTGCAGAGCCGTGCTGTGGTCGGTAATTAAGTGATAAGGCTAAAATAAAAAGGCTTGAAAGGCCTACTCCGATTTTAAAAATAGAACAATCCGTGTCTAGCAGAAAAGGACTTATAATAGGACATTTAATCCGGGTCTTTATAATAAACATAAGTGGCTTTGTGGTTATGAAATTAAAAATGCTCTATTTTGTTTTCCTTATTTATTATTTGGAGGATAAACTTCTTGGAGAAAAATAGTTTTACCGACGGTGTTTTGAATGTTAGAAATGAACCAAAAGTTTTTAAGAACTTTATTTTCACATTATCTTTTATACTCTAATATAAAAAATATATATTTTTCCTAATTTCTGAAATATTTATTAATTAATCCCGAAATTACCTTACACTTAGTTCTTCTATAACAAGTTCACGGGTAAATTAGGCGGAGTTCCGGATGACAGAAATAAACCAAAATTTTTTTAGAATTTAATTTTTATATCATCTTCTATATTTTGAAATAACAGAGTGATACTTTCTCCTTATTTTTGAAATATTTATTAATAAATATCAAAAGTAGCATACACGTGACTCGTATATAACGTCAATATGGCAGTATTCCGGAAATAGAAAATAAACCCATTTTTTTTAGAAACTTTATTTCTCTATCATCTTTTGCATTTCGAAATAAGATAGAGAAAGTTTACCGAATTACAAAAATATTTAATATAATTAATGTCATTCGGTTCTTATGTCGATGATGGTCGTGGCGAGTGTAGCTGCATCGATAAAAACTTTAGTTACATAATTGTGGGTAGTTATCACTCTATAATACAATTCAGGACTTAACAAAATACGTGTCGGATATTTTTTGATATAATCCAACATATGAAAGAATGAGACAAATCGGAGATAAACCCATGGAAATATTCGATTGTAACTCAATATTTATAAGAGGCATTGTCCTGAAGATATATTATAAAATGTAGTGATGAAATATATCAAAACATTTCTCTGGAATATCTATACTCTATTCAAGATCTAGAGAGAGTAATAAAACTATCACCGAAACCTCCGACGTACCTGCCCTAGTGTCGCAGGTAACTGAGGACTGCCATAAATCTAATTATTATTTAAATATTATAAGCTTTTATAAATTTAGATACTGCAACAATAAAATATCTCATAGTTCAGTTTAATTTCTGTCAGTGAGTAGAGTACACCTTACACTGTGTCCTTAGTGATTTATCTTGTTTGTTGTATTTTTATATATTATTTGAGATACCCAAAAGATATAGCTTCCACCTCTATATATATATATATATATATATATATATATATATATATATATATATATATATATATATATATATATATATATATATTCCAAAATCGTTAAACCAGGGTATTTTTTCCTCAACGAAAAACTTATTACGATGACTTTTTACAATGCCTTAAGACATCAATATCCCGATAATAATGTTAAAAACTCTATTGAGATGTGTTCCAAAATGACAGGAGTTGGAAAATCTACTATGTACCGAATGTTGAAGGAGAAAAAGACGACTGGAACTGTTTGTGCTGCCAAGCCACATTCGGTAACAGGAAGACAAGAAAACCAGTTGGAAGAAGGGATGAAAACTGTAATAAGAAAGGTTGTACATATATTTTATTATGAGAAGCAGATCCCAACCTGGACAAAATTCTAACTGAAATCAATGAAGATCGGGATTTACTTGAAATTAAAAGAACTGAGCTCTGGAAATTACTGAGAAAACTTAATTTTTGTTGAAAAAAAAACAGATAGGAAATCTGTTCTTATAGATCGTCCGGAAACTGTCAGTTATAGAAGGAAATATCTCCGAATAATTAAGAAACATCGCGATATGGACTCAAGTAAAAGGTAGAGTTGTTAGAAATATCACGTGTTACAAAATTAGTGATTCAACTGAACTTTTGAAAGATTTTTTTGAATAAAGTTACTGCAGAAAATTGGAAAAAATGTGTAGACCATATAATAAAAGAATAAAACAAAATGTGTAAACTGAATCACATGATCGTTAAGACAGCAGAACTAATTATAAATAATTTGAGCAAAGATAGCACCACTGACTTTGATTACGAATTAGATATGTAATATTTACAGTGTAAACACAATTTATTATTTAAATTTTTGTTTTTATTGTATTTTATTGTTTAATGTTATATATTTTTTATTTCTTTATATATTTTTATTTTAGTGTATTTCACTCTTTAATTTTATATATATTTAATTCCAATTAGCCATAATTTTTTTATTATTTTATTATTGTATTTGTGCCTTTTGCTTAAGCGTGTAGAATTAATACGTTTGTTTAATTTTTTTGGGGCTATCGGATTTCCATATAATAGGATAGTAAATTAAATTAAGATATCAGTACAATAGAAATAAAAATAAGTAAGTCTAATTTTAACTACAACATATAAAAATTAATTACATTTGAATCCCGTTTTAGTGTTTAAATGTAATTCTGCAGATGGTTTAAGAAATAATTAAACTGAAACGTCAGATATCCTAAAAGTGTTTTTAATTTATAATAACGAATGGACGAATTTATTTTTTTATATATGTTTAACTTCTTGTATTTATGATAATGGGTATTTTATAAGTATTTAAATAATAACTTAGAATTTTTTGAGAATAAGGCTACGTTTTAGTCTGAATGTGCCTAAAACGGCTTCTATGCCAAAACTAAAAATAATAAAAACACAGTTGTGATATGTGTTAAATATGGCAAAATTACCTATATTTTGTAATGTATGTGAATTATTAGGAAATCATAAGAAATAAAATAAAATTATTATAACAACTTTCTATTTTAAATTTATTACCGAAATAATATTATATGCCATAAATACTTAGTGATAAAATAAACTTCCTTCCGACGCTTATGGCAATGATTAAAATCATTTGTAACACTTCACACTTCCAAATATCTATTGTTATTCAACCCAAATAGTCCATTATTATAAACCAGTATTTTTGGTTATAAAATTCCTAACCCATTCCTATAAAAATACATGGGTCTAAAAGATTTTACCAAAGACACCGGACTAAAGAACACGGGTAGTTTGCGAAGAAAAAAAGGGTCAAAAATGATTTATTACTCTCTCTAGTTCTTGAATAGACTATACATAATTTTTCTTTTAATATAAACCTCCATCTCCCTTATACTGAGCTTGTTATTTATTTTTTACTTGCTCGAACCGTAAAATAATTAAAACAAAATAATTTTGTCCACAACACGAAATATTCCCGAAAAACGAAAATAATTAAGTAATTTTATCTTTAATGACTAAACTTCGCAGCCAAAAGGGGTCGAACATTCACTAACTTCCTTTTCGAGAGTAATTTTAGTTGAACAAACTAAACGCTCAACTTTGTATTAATTAATTGAAAAATATGGAAATTTGAAGCTAGGTTGAGATCACATGTAGGAGATGTATCAGATGGAAATTTAAATAAAAAATATTTTAAACTCATAAATTTATAAATTTCAAATAATAGAGAAGAACAAAATTCATAAGAACATAAGTTGCGGTTGAAAAAAGTGAATTAAAGTGAAATCACATTCAGACCGTTTATTTACCGGCCTTAAAGAGAATGTGCAATTAATCAAGTTTTTTCAATATTTTTGATAAAAAAAAATAATTTATTACATTTAATCACATAATAAATCGAAAAGGAATTTTTATCAAAAATTAAATGCTTTACCAAACAGGGCAGATAGTAAATACCTGAGTAAGGAACCAGTAGAAGAGTTCTAGAGAAGTTAACTAGCTACAGCCATCCATTTCAGCATTAATGATAGCTGTATCAATATAGTTAAGTTTGTCAGGATTACAGTCGGATGCAATTCGAACCTTTTACCACTAAGGAAATCACTACCATCGTCAAGGGATTTCATAATCGGAAAACCCCATGTCCTGATCATGTCCAGAACTACTGGCTTAAAAAGTTGTGGATTAGCACCAATGACCGACACTTCTGATAAATGGCATTTTGCTTGATCCACACAAAACACCATTCTTTTTACAGAAGGAGTCACATATCTCTTACCAAAAGATTAGTATAATGCACAAAATCCAGCTAAATATCGGTCAATCACCTGCCTTCCCACGCTGTACAAGGTGATCACGTCCTCGTTGACACAATGTATCTATGTACACTGCGAGCAAAATAATATTATTTCAATTCAGCAAAAAGAATGTGCCAAAAGAACAAAGGGTGCAAGAAGCAACTTATTATCGATTCGGTCATCGATACTACAGCTACACTAAGAATAAATATGTGTGCATTTTGGAACACCTAAAATCAACTTGAAGAATTAGAATCCAAATACCAATACCTCGCAGCAACAACATCGAGACAGACACAATCCCTATCATCATATTGCTTCTTCTCTTGTTCACTGATGGATGTAAGCCTCTTCTAAACGTTTCCAGGCAACTCGATCTTGAGCCATTCGTATCCAACATCCATCGTTCCTCTTGATATCATCTCCCCATCGGATCGGTGGTCTTCCCCTACTTCTCTTATCTTCACGTTGTCTCCGTTCTAGCAATCTTCATCTTGCGTTTTGCCATTCTTAATAGATTTGTATTTGTTTTGGTGAGAGCCAAAGTTTCCGATTGATAAGTCGCAACAGGAAGTATGCATTGATTACATATTTTTGTTTAAGGTTGATGATACACTCAAAATGGTGTTTAGCGGCTAAATTCCCATTAATTCCTATGTGATGGGGAATATTTCGGGTAGATTCATTAGGCCCATTATTGTTTTACCTTGCTATGAACCCGCAGTCACCAAGTTTAAATTCCACCAGAAACGGCTTCAGTATTAAGACCAATCATGAAGAGGCGATAAAACTAAATCTTCTTCTGGTAAATGGATGATTTTGAATTGATGGCTACCACCAAAAATCAGCTGAAAGAAATGTTCAAAATTGTGAAGGGGATATAGGAACTCTGTTCGAACTTGATAAATGAAGATGGAGTTGCAAAATGGTTAAACCATTGTGACAATAGAGCCAAAACAGACCCGTAAATACTTAGGAATGAAAGAGGTACAGAGAAGTGGCTATCGAACTATAAATTAACCAACAAGTTAGCAGAGACAGATATAGAAAGTCTGACAAGGAAAGCCAGAACACTCCTGACAACGACAAACAAACATCATCCTTATAATGCTACTGAACGGACAATGTTACCACGATATCATGAGGGAAGAAGATTGGTGCATATTGGTAAACTACTGAATCAAAAACTTACAAACTTACGCACATATTTTCAAAGGCTAGCAGAGTCTTCTGTGCTACCCCGGGTAATACGCGAGGCAAACAAGTCAACACCACTAGGGTTGAGGAACCAAGGATTGACTTCACATCACCAAGTAGACCAAGAAAAGCTTGAAGTGTACTGGTTGACATCAGGGCAAATGTCTTAAAACCGAAAACATCCAACCAGCTATTTAAGACCAGGTCATCTCAACGAAAACTATTTGAAATACATAATCAGAGGCCCCTCGATCGAAAGCGACCAACACACATACACAATACATAAGAGGAGGATGTCAAGAATTTGCTACCTCGGAATACAAGGGGAGACAAGATTCAGCCTCGAAAATTATCTATCAAGAATTAGCGCATGTCTGTCGAAAATAGAAAGAATGTTATCGGTAAATATTTTGCCTTTATTTCTGTATCATCATTATAAAAAAATGCAATTAAATCAAAGTTTCCACGCGAATTATTCTTATTGGTAACGTTTAGAATATGAATCCACTCAAAGTAACACCTTTTAGATCTTGAATCACAAGACGTAAAAACTCGCTATGTAGGTCAGTATTTTTTATTTATTAAATCCTGTAAATTATGAAAAAGGTATTAACGATATTTCCGAGAAAAATAATATTATGTAATGAAATAAATAATATTTCACATTTTTTGTTTTTGTATTTTATGTCTCGTATCATGTATTTTAATATTTCTTTTATCAACTGAAACGTGGTTGTTGTAGAGAACTGGAATTGTTTGTTTTTGTATAAGCTAAGAAATTAAATATTTATTAGAAAATTATATATAAAATGTAGACAATCTGTAAACGTTATAGATTAATGAAAATGTTTAGATTACTATGCAATAAATAATTTGTTTGTTTGTCGTCTTTTGAGGAGGAATTTAAGGAGTTTCAAGTAAGACATGTTTAAAAAGAATTGTTCCTCTGGTTTTTATAAAAATAAATATACAATAATGACTGAATACGATAGATAAAGTATTTATGAAACATTTTCACAGGCATCTTTTGTCCAACTCTGACTATTTCAGGCACACACTTATGGCATGCTAAAATAGCTGCTAAAATGGGCCTTACGCAATCTTTATCAATTCCATTTTCAATTTTTTCATGCATTTTTAATGCGAAAGGGCGACCCGGTCATGAATCATCTTCAACGTCTTCTCGCCCATTTGGAAATGCTTAGATCACTCAAAAACTCGGGCGCGTGATAGACATTCATTGCCATACGCTTCTTTTAATAAATGATCAGTTTCAGTAGAGATTTTTCCTAATTTCCTATAAAATTTCACGATAATTCATTGATCTATTACTACACATCATTTTTTCGGCAAAACAAAAAACATCTCTTAAACAATCGGAAGCCACGCCCATACTGATTTATCTACAGACACGGAAGGCGCCGCATTCGAAAGAGGAGGCTTCACGCTACAAAGCTGTCGATTGATCACCTTTGGCGCATGCGTACTTCTTCTACAGAAATATCGTCAGATGCTAGACCCACTAATGAGCAGTAATAAGTAAGTAAAATACATTTAGCTATAGATTTGCCAAAAAAAAAACGTTTTATTTTTGTCTTAAAGTCCTGCTTAAAATAACTTTATCTAGCTTGAAATCCAACTTTGTAAAACAATATTTTCTTAGTTTTAAGTCCTTCTAGAAACTCATAGTCAAAAGTTTTAACAAGTTTCATTTCTTATTAACTTAATATTGTTACGAAAATTTAAATTAGTTGTTATAGTCATTTAACCGTTAGTTTCTAAAACTAACTTTACTAATTGGCAAAATTGAACAAACCCTTAAATAGATCAAAATTTCACTATTGCCAACAAAAGAGCACAAAAGAAAAGGAAGCTAAATTACGAACAAACTTTCATCGTAGTTCAAAAGCTAACATATTCTGTAAAGTCTGCTTTTAACTACGTAAAGTTGTAATTTCTTTAGTTACCAATTTTTACATATAATAAATTCCTTTCATAAAGCTTCTTTTGAGTCTGTTTAGATGATATTATTTTTAGGAAATCCTATATTTTCATGTAGAGAACTGATATTTTTACTCTATATTTATAAGAGGCATTGCCTTGACTGACCGACTGACATATCGATGCACAACTTAAACGAATATAGAGATTATCTACAATAATGGTTATATTATGGAGCAAGCACAGACAGAGAAGACAACGCTATTATCAATATCTTCGTAGATTTCGAACGTATATTTGAGATCAATCACGTGTGTGTTATCATGTCTGATAAAATATCATATTAAAAAAATAAATATAACTTAGAAAACTTAATACAGAACATCTACTTCCAATAATCAAAACAAATTAACTCATATTCCATAAATAAATAAAGTTTTTTGTAAAACCAAAGGCTAAAATAATTTTATGAAGTTTATTTTATGTATAATACATAATTATGGGCTAAATTAATCATAGCAAGTTCAATTTCGTAAGAATTGAAGCACAAAATAGTGAATGCATTTTTCGAAGGTACAAAATTTTCCGCATACTGTTAATTGATGACTTCAATGCCAATGTAGGGAAAAACTAGAAGAAACTGAACATTCATTGGGCGAACACAGAATAATGGCAAATTTTGTTGAAACAAATAAAATGTTTCTATTAAATTCCTTCTTTTAAAAACACAAAGAACGAAAATGGAGTTGGAGAAGCCCAGGCGATTCCGTCAAAACTGAATCGACTCTATAGTGTTAGATAACAGGGAGAAGATAAAACATTTAAAAGTTATTCTCGTCAGGAAGTTATTACTGAATAGTGAGAGCAAATCTTCGTTTTAACTTCTAAAAAGAAAGAGCAAACAGATTTACATCTGAAATAAAATAATAAAATTATGCCCAAATAAAAGCAGATACTAAGAAATTATTAAAGAGGACTTACAAAACAACAGTACAACAATCGAAGAACTACAGAGAAAAAAGTTCGTAAAAATTAGAGAAAACATAAAACCAAAATAATAAATACAATTGGGAGCAGTAAAAAAGGTCTAACACTTTTGAAGAAAAAAAATAAATATTGGCACAAAACAAATTAATAAAATCCAAAATAGAAAGGGTGAAATACTAAACCATAGGAAAGAAATATTAGAAGAAATAATATCATACTAATCAAAACTATTTGAAACTAAAGTTTAAGCCTACCGTTTATCAGAGAAGCAAAAGTAGGGAAATTATAAGAAACGTAAGATCAGAGGAATTCTCTGAAATAAATGCGGTGGAAATTAACAATGACCTGAAAACCTTAAAAACAAACAAAGGTGCTAAACCCGACAACGCCTGAGCTGCAATGCTACAAAAATGTGACCCTGAAGTAAAAGCTGGGCCTCATAAACAACAAATATTTGCAAGAGGGGGAAATACTAAGAATTTGACATGCAACAGAAGTTGTTCTAATATACAAAAAAGAAGGTATTGCTGGACTTGACAATTATACACCTATATGATTACTATCCCAAATGTACAAGCTTACAGGCTGGCTTTAGATCGAGTTTAAGCATGGACGACCGTCTTCAAACATTAAGGACAATGATCGAAAAGTGCAACGGCTCTCCAAGATGCACTTTGTCAGCTGAACTGACAGGAATAAATATAGACGAAAGCTATCTTCATCACCTACGTTTCGCGGATGATATTGTTCTATTTGGTGGATCACCAGAGGAACTGCAATTAATGATTAACCTGTTCAACACGCTCTCAAAAAAAATTGGCCTAAAAATGAACACCTCAAAACCAAAAATCATTAATAACATTAATAATTTCGTTAATATTACATTGGATTAACGAAATCTGGAGACTGTAAACAGCTATATTGTCACATAGAGACAAACATACAAAATATAATATTTCATAAATTGGATTTTTCAAATCCTATTAATCTTTTATTTTTAATCAAAACAAAACAAACCGTGTTACCTCTAATAATTTTATAACCTTCGAATCTGGAAATATTATGTTTATTTACTGGTCGTCGATCGTGCAAATTCACCAAGTGTGCAAGAGTCGCTTTCCGATTTATGATGAGTCAAGGTTTGCTAAAGGATGCAAATTGTTGACTTGATGGAACAAAAATACGATGAAAAAAGGACGGGCACATCTAAGATAAAGGGGAGTCGATCAGATGTAGGTTAGTTAGTTGTCGGTCAGTTGATTATCCAAAAAGGTGGTGAACTCGTGTGAGAGAAGAAGTGAGAAATCCCAGGCGAGTCTCCAGTCCAGAGCAGGTCGATCATTTTAATATGAATTGAAAACTTAATTTTAATAATATACAGCATAGGATAGTTTGTCAATGTTGTATAAGTTATTTTGAATGAACCAATTTTTTTTTTATAAACTGAAGTCGAAGAGGTAGTTTAGAGTTTAATCTCTGAAGACCAAAGTTTCCGATTGCTACGTCTCTAGTGACACCCCAAAATCAAACTAGCCTGGTCAGCATTTGAAAAACTTAATAATATCTTCAAATCCGAAATCCTGAATACTTTAAAGCGAAAAGCATACAACCAATGAGTCTTCCTGTATTTACATATGGATCAGAAATTTGAAGTAACACAAACTGTAACCTATAACATAAGAATATCGCCAAAGCCTAGAGAGTCCACGAAAGAATGTTAAACATTAGTCTAACAGAGCGCTTAAGAAATATCGATGTATAAAACCAAACAAAAGTTATAGAGGTCACTCAAAAATTAGCAGAAATGAAATGGATATTGACTGGCCACATTACGCATCTCGAAGACCTAAATGGTATTTAAAGTTGTCCAAAATGTGAAATATGATATGTGAGAATAATATTTCATTAATATTAGCCAGGGATCCCAAGAATGTATTTTTTTTTAATTCGATGAAATAAAAATACTTTGTAGCTCTAATTTTAAACGATACAGCAGACACTAAAATGATGGGGTAGATCAAATAAAATATTTTGGTGCATTACTCGATCCTAAACTCAAATGGTCTCGCCATTTTGACTTTATGTGTAAAAAAATGCTTGGAAAATAATTTTTTTCCTTACAGTGTTCCAATAGTTGAGTCACTGGTCAAAAATATTAATATATAATGCAATACTGTATCCATATTTTAATAACTATAGTTGTTTGTTATAGGCATGCAACAAGGAGTTAATTAACCTTTTACCACTATTACAAAATAAACCAATGAGAAATGTTTAGGGTGTAATAGGTATAAACCAGTAAAAATTATGTTGCAATCTGTAAGGCGACTCCCTGTATGAAAAAGTATTGAAATAAGCAACATAATAATCATATTTAAAATATAAAATAACGTAATGAATGCCATCTTATTTAGAAAGATATCTAATTCCAAGATCTCGGAAGCAATTCTACAGATAAATTCGATTTTCAATTTAAGCGTAGCACGTATATGAAGAAGATTTAAGTAATTTAGGACTTTTTAATGCTCCACCCCCAGATTTAAAACAAATAATAAACAAAATTATTTATAACAAAAACTAAAAGTTATTAACTTATTAAATAAAAAAGCAGAATTCTGTTTATATGGGTTTCAATTCAATGAGAAAAAAAAAGTTTAATAAACAGATTAAGTCAGCGATTCTCAGTTTGTTGCGCGCCTCTCTCAAGAAGATTTAAGTTAGTTTATTAACTAAAATTCTTTAAAAAAAATAGTAATGGTATTATTATTAGTTAATCATCAATAGATTTATTTTTGATGAATCAAATTATTATTATCTAGCTTACCTTCAACAACAGATCCACAATATTCACTATTATTAATGCTTTCTGCCGTTGTCTATGAGAGTATCGTAGATAAGCTAATTCTAAATGTTTACAGTGAAAACTGTTCGTCAGACTCGGCCAATAGATTCCCTTGTACATAAGTCCTTTTTTGAAAAGTGAAGTAAAGTCAGCTAAAAAAAAATAAAAATATATAGATATGGAAATATTTCAATGTCTGGTGCAATCTAGAGCAGTGGTTCCCAATCAATGGATAGCAACCCACAAGGGGATAGTTTTTTTAGGGGATCACCGGTTTTCAAAAATCTAAATGTAGTTGATTAAAAATGTTAATAATACATTTATGCTTGGCACTACGCGACATATGTGACGTAATTAGTGAATTACCATTACATGCAGCTCTCGTTATAACTGGCAAAATCCGATTAGGGCAAGCTAGCTGGGTAGTTCACAGCAATTATGACATTCCATTGCTTCTCGAAGAAATAGGTAAGAAAGAAAAGTTTTGAGACCTATAACGAAGTATTGCCGAACTGAGAAAAATCAGGACCCTACTCCCAGCTGATATATTGCTCTCGAAGTTGCAAAAAAAAAGCCAACCCTATACAACTGTAGAAATTCTCATCAAACCTTGTTTATTCAAGTCCGTTACGCTAATTCTTAGATATGCGAGTAAGATTAAAATGCGTAATTTATCCTTGTCCAACAACATCATTCAGAGACGTATTTCAGACATATCCAAAGACGAGGTGAAACAAATTTTATCATAGTTTCTGTTTTGTAGAAACTACAAGGAAAGGTGAAAAAGGCATTATGGAGATGATAAGTTCATTGTTTGAAAGTAATAACTAAAAATGAAAAAAGTTGAATTGAGTATACACCGATGGGGCACAGCGATGCTTAGATTAAGTCAAAAGATCAAGGGCTGCATGATTCAGCGATCTGTCCTTGCTACCAAGACCTTTTCACAGCCTTTGTAAAAAGAGCTGGACTTGATAACCGTCTGTTTAAGGATCTATGCAAATAGTGAACTCTGACCACGAAGTCCTTCTTTTCTACACTGCTATAAAAAATATTAATGGCTTTGAACTGCAAAATGAAAAAAAACAGTTCTTAGAAATGAAAGGGTAACATTAGTGGATGACACACTTTAATGATGAAACATGAATCCAAAAACTAGCGATATCTTAAATCAGCTAAACAAGCTAAATTTGAAACTGCAAAGATAATATCCAAGCATTCGTACAAGAAGTTGCATTAGTACGGAACCCTTTTTATGTATCTTTAATTGTTGCCAACATTCCTGATGAAGTGCAGGATACATTTTTGAGGTTGTGAAATAACTCCTCGGCGCATGATATATTTCAGGAAAAAAGTTTACCGCAATTTTAATGTGCTTTCATTATTAGTATCCTAAAATATCCATAGTTTCTTTTAGAATAGTGGTGTCGTCATTTGCTCCTACTGACCTAGGCGAAAGTGGATTTTCGACTCTTCTGCAGATGTAGACAAAAGCCATGTTCAAAATGGCCTTGACAAAAAATCAACCAAGAATTATACAGTACTTGTTATTCAAGTGCCTACTCAATCATCACATTAATCATTAATATTTATTACTTAGTAAAAAAATGTCATAAAATATATATTTTCAAACCCTTTATTTTTTATTCTGTTGATCAAATATGGCGAATGAAAAAGGTTATGACATTTTTCAAAAATCCGGACATGTTCGCGATTAAAAAAGGTTGGTAGCCAGCAGGAGCGGATACAGCATCTCTCTTTAGGGGGGGGGGGCGATGATGTCACAAAAGTACAGTATGGCAAGAAAAACAAGGGGGGGGGGGGTGCAAACAGCATACTCATTCCTAATAAAAAAGGCAGAATGGGTTCTATTTTCCTGAACTCAAAGCTTTTGGGAGGGGGGGGGGGCGATCGCAAGCATACACATTCCTATACTCTATTCAAGAACTAGAGAGAGTAATAAAACTGTTACCGAAACCTTTAACGTACCTGCTCCAGTGCCGCAAGGAACTGAGAACTGCCGTAAATCTAATTATATTTCATTATATTTAAATATATTTTATAAATTTACTGCAACATAGAATTTCTGATAGTTTAATTTCTGTCAGTGAGCAAAGTACAACTTACAGTTTTTTCTTAGTGATTTATCTTGTTTGTGCTTGTTTTTATATATTATTAGAGATTAGTGAAATACCCAAAAGATATGGCTTTCACCTCTATATTTATTCCAAAATCGTTAAACCAGGGCATTTTTTCCTCAACAAAAAACTTATTATGATGAATGTTTATGATGCCTTAAGATATCAATATCTAGATAATAATGTTAAAAGCTCTGTTGAGATATGTTCCAACATGACAGGAGTTGGAAAATCTACTATGTACCGAATACTGAAGGAGAAAAAACGACTGGAATTGTTAGTACTCCCAAGCCATATTCGATCACAGGCAGAAGAAAAACCTCGTTGGAAGAAGAGATGAAAACTGCAATTAAAGGGGTTGTATATACATTTTATTATGAGAAGCAGATCCCAACCATCTACAAAATTCTAACTAAAATCATTGAAGATCGCGATTTACCTGAAATTAAAAGAACTGATCTCTGGAAATTGCTCAGAGAACTTAATTTTTGCTGGGAAAAACCAGATAGAAAATCTGTTCTTATAAATCGTCCGGAAACTGTCCGTTGGAGACGTAAATATCTCTCTCAAGTAAAAGGTAAAGTTGTTAGAAATAACACAATTAATAAAATTAGTAATATAACTAAACTTTTGAAAGATTTTTTTGAATAAAGTTACTGCGGAAAATTGGGAAAAGTCCATATAATAAAAGAATAAAACAAAATGTGAGAACTCGATCTCATAATCGGTGAGATAGAGGAACCAATTATAATTAATTTTAGCGAAGATAGTTTCAATGACTTTGATTAGGAATTAGATACGTAATGTTTACTAGTGTAAACACAATTTATTATTTAAATTTTGTTTTTGTTGTATTTTAATGTTGTTTATATGTTTTTTTTTTATTTTTTATATATATTTTTATTTTAGTGTGCCCCACTCTTTAATTTTATATATATTTAATTCTAATTAGCCGTAAGTTTTTTATTATTTCATTATTGTGTTTGTGTCTTTTTCTTAAGCGTGTAGAATTAACATGCTTATCTTATTTTTTTGGGGCTATCGTATTTTCATATATAAAAGTACATTAAATTAAAATATCAGTACAATAGAAATAAAAATAAGCAGGTCCAATTTTAATTACAACATAAAAAAAAGTAATTACATTTTACTTTTTAGTGTTTAATCGTAATTCTGCAGATGGTTTAAGAAATAAATAAACTGAAACGTCAAATACCCTAAAAATGTTTTTAATTAATAATAAAATGACCGATAATCCCAAAAATATTTTATTATTATATGGACGAATTTATTTTTTTATATATGTTTAACTTTTTATATTTTTGACAATGGATATTTTGTAAGTATTTAAATTATAACTTAGAATTTTTTGAGAGAATAATCCTACGTTTTAGTCTATTATTATAGACCGGTATTTTTGATTATAAAATTTCTAACCCATTCCTATGAAAAATATATGTGTCTAACAAATTTTGCTAAAAACACCGGACTAAAGAACACAGGTAGTTTGCGAAGAGAAAAAGGGTAAAAAATGATTTATTACTCTCTCTAGTTCTTGAATAAACCATAGTATAAGAGGAAAAATCGGGTCCATTTTCCTAAACTCAAAGCTCCTAGGGGGGGGGGGGGCGATCGCCCCCACCGCCCCACCCTTTTATCCGCACCTGGTAGCCAGTGATCTAGAGCTTTATTTTTTGTATTTCAAAGTGTCCCAGATATATAGCCAGTTCATTGAAAATTATGGAAATTAACTTGCAAAGTGCATTCTGTAGAATGGAATATATGTAAAAGAAAGAAAAATCATTAACCTTTAGTTGATGCCAAATCTTCATTTCGTGAGATTATATGATTTCAATGTCTGTGGAAATAAATAGACTTCAAGATAGAGCGTCGGATGAGAGATTAGACATTAAATATGTTTTTTTTTTTAATTTTAGGAAACAAAATAACTTTTGTAATCACCAATCATTTGGTTCCGCTACTACTACCAAAAGTTACGGCGTAGTTGGAGAAACACGAAACAATTTAATTCAACTACTTGAATTTGGCTGAACAAATATTACTTCAAAGCTTTCCAAATATAAGTAGATTTAATGTAAGTACTTACGTTTGACGGTTTGGTCGGCACCGTCTTCAAAATAAGTTTTATCTTGATTTAAACACTCGCTGTAGAATTCCAATTTTGTCTCTGATATTCCATTAGGGGGAGAAAAAAATTCGTCATTATTAATAGGTATTCTGGTATCATTGTTTAGTTTGTGATTCCATTTTT
The DNA here is from genome assembly GCA_034092305.1 of Diaprepes abbreviatus. NCBI lineage: Eukaryota > Metazoa > Arthropoda > Insecta > Coleoptera > Curculionidae > Diaprepes > Diaprepes abbreviatus. The sequence continues at coordinate 403,371 of JASJET010000037.1, read as the reverse complement.
CCTAAAAATTAATGTTCTTATAATATATCCAATTATTTAACATATTTAACAAAACTAGAAGTAAGTTTTATTAATCATAATAGTCATAATAATTCGAAAAGTCTTCAATCGTGGCAGTAGCAGTTATCTTAATGAAATTTCAAAAAAAAAAAAGAAACAGAAAGCGGATAGATAGAACCAAATATCTATTTATATCTACATAAATGTATAATTTTTAAAGAACCAAAGAGTAGTCAATTTTTTTTAGCTTCAAACCCATTGTTTAGGGTTCCAAATAGAAGCTAATAAAATAAAGGAGCCAAAAATATAATATTTAGTATTATTATTTATTTATTTATCAAAGAATAATTTTTTCATCTCATAATATATAAAAATATTCTACATCTAAACAATAGGATAGGATCAGATGTGGAGCGGGTGCGGATGTATAAAACCATGCATGCGATACAAAAACTCTTATTGATGACTCGCGACCACAATTGAATTGGTCGATTCGAAACAGTTCTGTGCACTGTACTTCTTTGTTAATTACGCATCTTGAAACGATAATTTATATTAGAATTTTATAAAAATTACATAAAGCCCAAATTGTTAAACTGATAACTGAAGTGTCAAAACAAAAATTGAAAGTAAACTAAAATAAAACTGAAAATTGTTTCCAATGAACTAAGAAAATTTTACTTACATTATTCACATTATTGCAATATTCGTTTAGATTATTTAATACAAAATTCTTCGGTGAGGATGGAGGTGTTACAGTTATTGCGATTTCTTGCATTTTAGCCTTGTCGAGGAGTGAAACTGCTATGGTGGAAAGCTTCTGCTTTCGTCTCTCTTTTGATACTGTACGTACGGCTTTTTCCCATAACACTTTGCTGTTTTTCTTATTCCTAAAACAAAATTTTTGGTAAAAAAAGATTCATGCAACCAACAAATTTCTGATGTTTGAAGATACAACATATACATGGGGTTAAAAGATAAATATGATATAACGTTGCTGCACCAGAAACTGATAAAGGTAATTTTGTTTATTCAAATGATTTCCTTATTCCGTTTAACTCCCTTTATAGCACCGTTAAGTGATCAGATAAACCTTAAAACTTACAAACACAATAATTGCCCAATGAGGCAAAATAACGCATCGTCATTATAGATAAAGCATTCTGATTCTGGAAAGCAGGGGCTTACTTACTTTTAGGCACGAAATATCACAAAAAAAATATAAATCTGAGAATACAAACATATATAATTTTTCCTTTTTTTTTTGTCTTTTCTTGGGTTTAGGTTCTATATTTAACAAAAAAATGTAAAACAATTGACGTTTTGCTCTTTATTTAAGGCATTTTCAAAATTTTTTCCTCCTAAAAATATTTTTATATAATTAACATTCACATATCTACAATTTTTAAAAACAAACAAGACACTTTAAAAACAGTATTTAAATTTTAAATATTTTTAAAAATATTTAATTTTACCGGTACACACCTTGACATTTTGTTACTCTATTACTAAATAAAATCTTTACATCGTCTACTGAGGATACATGGAATGCGAATGTGTTTTTTTTTATATTTTTTATAATTTACAATGCACAAAAAAACAAATAAAGTATACGTTTAGTTTTGTGTTAAAGAGGATATTCAATTTTTGATTCTTATTTGACAGGATCGAAGAAAAAATAAAATACATTTTAAAAAAGCATGATATTATCATATGCCACAAGTCACATAATAAATTAAATACATTGTTCACAAATTTAAAAAGAAAAACTCCTCTCATGAATAAATCTAATGTAATATATTCGATTCCTTGCACAAAAAATATATAGGCATGAGCCAATGCTGTAGAACATATTAAATGGCCATAAATATACGAAAAACGCCTCAACAGTGTTAAACAAACACACACAGGACGAAAAACATACTTTTGATTATAACAGTACCATAATAAAAAACAACGATATGAATTACCAAAAATTACAGATAAAGGAAATGATTGAAATTAAAAAAGTGTCAAATAAGAATCAAAAATTGAATATCCTCTTAAACATAAAACTAAACGTATACCTTATTTGTTTTTTTGTGCATTGTAAAATATAAAAAAATTTAAAAAAAATAAAACACATTCGCATTCCATGTATCCTCAGTAGACGATGTAAATATTGAATTTTATTTAGTAATAGAGTAACAAAATGTCAAGGTGTGTACCGGTAAAATTAAATATTTTTAAAAATTTTTAAAATTTAAATACTGTTTTTAAAGTGTCTTGTTTGTTTTTTAAAATTATAGATATGTGAATGTTAATTATATAAAAGTATTTTTAGGAGGAAAAAATTTTGAAAAGGCCTTAAATAAAGAGCGAAACGTCAATTGTTTTGCATTTATTGTTAAATATAGAACCTAAGCCCAAGAAAAGACAAAATAAAGGAAAAATGATATAATATATGGTTCAAGAATCAAGAATATATATATATATATATATATATATATATATATATATATATATATATATATATATATAAAGGGTGTTTTTTTATAGAGGTATAGAACTTTAAGTTGGCAACACTTTTAAAACTGGCGGCCATTTTGTCAGCTGTCAAGTGATTTATGTTTAGTTTGATTTGGCATTTCAACATGAATAGACTGACGCCTGAACAACGCTTCCAAATTGTGCAAATTTATTTTGAAAATCATGGTTCTGTTCGAAATACGTATCGCGCACTACGTCCATTTTACGGTCAACATAATCGTCCATCAGAGCAATTAATTCAATTAACTATGGAACGTTTTCGCACCAGGTTTACTCTAAATGATAATACGCATCCACAGAGACGTCGTACAGTGCGTACAGAAGAAACCATTGCTGCTGTAGAGCGTAGCGTAGAGGAATACCCGAATAAGTCTATCCGCCATCGTGCACAGGAATTGGATATATGGAAGATTTTGCGGAAAGATCTTGGATTGCGTGCTTACAAAATCCAACTCGTGCAAGAACTGAAGCCACACGATCACCTAGCAAGGCGTAAATTCGGTGAATGGGCCCAAAACAAGATTGCCGTTGATCCCGATTTTCATAAGCGAATTTTGTTTAGCGATGAAGCTCACTTTTGTTTGAATGGATACGTCAATAAACAAAACTGCCGTATTTGGAGTTGCAGAGAGTTAAGGCTCTATCTACGAGATTTCTTATAATTCCTTGTTTGGGTGTTGTTGGAGTGATTAGATGAATAATTAAGGTATTGTCCTCTGTGCGTGGCTTTTCTGTAAACCGAAGTTTGAATTTGTCTGCCATTTCTTTCAACCAAGACCTCTAAGAATGGTAATTTATTTTCTACTTCTTTCTCCATGGTGGGTTTAATAGTTGGACTGATATTGTTGAGATGAAAAAGAAAGTTTTGAAGTTCTTCGTTGTTTCCACTCCAAATAATAAAAGTGTCGTCTACGTATCTGAGCCATAACTTTGGTTTTTTAGTTGCGGATTCAATTGCAAACGTCTCAAACCATTCCATGAAAATATTTGCGACCACCGGTGAGAGTGAAGATCCCATCGGTAGTCCATCATCCTGGATGTAGGAATTAGTTAAACAACTTTCCAACAAGTCCATAATGGCGTGCGGTGGTAAAGATGTTCTTTCTGCTAAGGTCCGGTCTTCTTCAAGTTTCTTTTTTATGATTTTTAGTGAGTCCTTAACTGGAACGTTGGTGTATAGACTTTCCACGTCAAAGCTAATAAAATGGTCTTCTGGTTGTACTTCTATTTTTGTATTTTATAATATCGCGATTTATACATCTTTTGAAAATATTGCTCAACTTTTGTCTGATGACGTATATACGAAACTATGAAGTTTATTTAAATAAGTATATAAAACATAGTGAATAAGAAATATACCATAACCAACATTTCTCGTTGTGACTTCTTTTAATCATAGCACCTTTTCCGCTATCTTTTTAATTAATAATAAAGCAATTAAGATCCTTTATCTCTAGGTTAATGTCAGTATTTCGAGTATTTTTCTAACCTGAATAAATATTAACTAAGGGAAATCTCAAATTTATTTTCATTGGGTCCCCTTAATTTTAAATTTAAAAATTGGTAGGTACGATTCTCCTTTGTTGGCGTTTCCAAATTATGTTTAAAGGAACTTAATTGGCAAACGTAAATCTGTTATTATTGTTTAACGAATCAGGTTCCCTTGTCCAATGAGAAAATTTAGAAAGTCTAATTAATTTTTTGTCTTCAACTTTTACATTTTCCTCGTCGCCGTTTTTTCACACCGGCACCGGTAGACACAAAACAGGGATTTGAAAAGAGCTTAAAAGTGTTTCTAAATTTAAAAAAATCGCTCCTTAATCTTTTAGTTTTATGAAAATAGAATTTTCCGATTTTAATTCGGAAAATATGAAGTAATCCAGGCCACAATTGAATAGCAAATAGTCAAGTTTTGTGAGCATACAATCCAAAAGGATGTCTGAAAATTGCAGCGTTGTGGAAAAGAATATGACAATGCCTGATATTTTCGCATCATTTAATTAAGTTTATTTACTTCGGGTACTAGCTTGTATAACGATTTTATTTCATCCTTTGACATCAGATTCGAGAATTCTTCTACATTTCTAAAATAATAATATTCCAAAATACTAGGTCATTTTATTTATTTACATTCATATAGTGATTTTTGTGACGGCAAAATATTTCGTTTTGGGGCTCAATTTGTACCTTCGATCATACCCTAGATTTAAACAACAATAGATTTGTTTGAAGGCTGTTTATGATCAGTGGGGAGACGCTTTTTGATGTTTGACAGGCATAAACATGTTTACTTATCTTTTCTTTCAGTTTAATAGCTTGTCATGAGTCTTTTCAGTGTTTTAAGTGTTAGAAATTACTATAAATGCGAAGTTTACAATTAATATTAACAAAAAGAAGATTTAAAAACTTATTTTTATTGGTAAATATCGTTAGAAATTTTTTATATATTGAAAATTACAATAATAATAATTTAGGCAACCATAAATTCATACTTTATGTCTTCAGAATTGACGTATCGATTATCATATGATACTCGTTTAAATAATGCAATTAGAAAAGGATAGCATAAAATCGGTATGTCTGTGCCAAGAAATTAAATATCTACTGTTTATCAACACTTTTTCAAATATAAATAAAAATATTATTGTATTATTCAGCGTTCAAACAACTGGGCCCTAGTTCTGACGTTATGCTAACTCTACAGGGCTATGTTCGAAGATTTGTACTATTTGGATTCGTTGATCAAGAATCTAGCATTACGACGCCGACCAACACTACGCAACAAATTTTAGTTTATTTTTTTTATTTGGTATAAAAAGTGCATTTTTTCACATAAAAAACAACAAAACTTGCAACCTAGCTGCAACCCAAGTAAAAGTGCAATCACCTTTAAGTCGCCATAAATCTGACGTTGGTGCTCATCGTATATTATACTTGTCAATAGGTACTTCATATTGTATGATTCTTTCATGTGAACTGCATATCCATAGACGGGAAAATAATTCCCATATGCAACAGTACTGCTTTTAAACTCAATGTTAAACTGTCTATAAACAATCTCCTTTCCTCTAGCTTGTAGATTATATTTCTTCTTCTTCCTTCTCGTCTCTTTGCCTGGTTTCAGTCTATTGCGAGGTTACCACTCCATCGTTTATGGGGTCTTCCGGTACTCCTACGTCCTATTAGTGATTTGTCCCTCGTAATCTTTACTATTCTGTCGTCGGTCATGCGGCTGATGTGTTCGTTCCATTCCCTTTTTCTTTGTAATACCCAGTCATTGATGTTATCGACTTTATATACTCTTCTTATATCTTCGCTCCTATGCCGATCCATAAGTGTCCTGCCAGCTATCCTGCGCATCACTCTCATCTCTGGTTTTTCCAGTATTTGTTTTGTTCTCGAGGTTTCTGGTCTGGTTTCTGCAGTGTATGTTAGTATGGGTCTTATTGCTGTTTTATAAATTCTGGATTTAACTTCGATTCCTATATGTTTATTGCTCCATATGGTACTGTTAAGACATGCGGCTGTTCTTGCTGCTTTCATGGCTTGTCCCCTCACCTATGTTTCAACATCCCCGTATCCGGATATTTCTATTCCGAGATACTTGAACTTCATTTCCTGCTGTATAATTTTGTTGTCTATTTCTAGTTTGCATCTGAGTGGTGTTCTAGATGTAGTCATGGCTTTAGTTTTTGACGCTGATATATTCATGTTAAACTTTTTCGCTGTTATGTTAAATTGGTGCAGTAGTGTTTGCAAATCGTCTTCCCTTTCAACTATTAACACTGCATCGTCGGCGTAGCACAGTATTTTGATTTCCCTGTCTCCCATTTTATACCCTTTTAATCTACGCACCTGCTTTATCAACTCGTCCATGATGATTTAAATAGTAGGGGGCTAAGAGAGTCACCTTGTCGGATGCCATTATTTACTTCTATTTTTTCCGTCAATTCACCGTTTATCCTACCTTGAATCGTTTTTGCCTGATATATATTTTCAATCGTTTTGATAATGTTTTGAGGTATTTGTCTGTCGTAAAGTAGCTGTGTTACATCCTCCAGTTGTATACGATCGAACGCCTGCTCTAGATCATGAAACACATAAAGGCTGGACGAATATATTCAATTGATTTTTCAGTTATTTGTCTTATAACAAATATGGCCTCCGTGCATGACCTTCCCGACCGGAATCCCTGCTGTTCGTCTGCTAAGGAAGTGTGTTCATTAATTTTGCTTATAAGAATTTTTATGGTTAGTTTTAACGAGGTGGAGAGAAGATTGATTCCTCTGTAATTAGCCGGCACTTTTTTATCCCTTTTTTGAATAGAAGTATTGTTGTGCTAGTCCTCCATTCATCGGGGATTCTGTGATGGTATATGATTTTATTGATGAGAATTTTCAGTTGTTCTGTCAGGCTCTCTCCTCCGTATTTCAGTAGTTCATTGGTAATTCCGTCAGGTCCCGCACTTTTCCTGTTTTTTAGTTTTTTTAAGGCTAGTTCTACGTCTTCCTTCTTTACAATTATATCGTCGTTAATTACAATTTCGGGTGTGTTAGGTTTGATTTCTGTCTGTTGTTTCTTGTATAATTCCTTCAAGTAGTTCACCCAAGTTCCCTTCGGTATGCGGTTACTGCTAATTAACTCATGTATTTCCTTTCTTTGGTCCCTGATCAGCCGCCATATCTGTTTCTGGAGTCCATAGAAGTCGCTTTCCATCCTTTTTGAAAATGTTTCCCAGTGCTTGTTTTTAACTTATCTCACTAATGAATTGGTGCTATTTCTAATTCTTTTGTACTCTTGATAATCTTCCGGAGACTGCGTTGTCCTGTATTTTAAGTAGGCTCTCTTTTTCTCTTTACATTGCTCCTTAACTTCCTTACAGAACCAGGGGGTCTTGTTGGATCCTCTCCTTGGTTTGTTTTTCGTGTTCCGAGTGCTTCAGTGGCTGCTTCGTTGATATTTCGCTTTAGTTTCTCCCGGCTGTTGTTAATATCATCCCTTTCGTCTAATGGCTTGTTTTGTATTTTTTCCCTAAGTCGTTTTTGGTATAATTCCTTAGTGGATTCATCCCACAATGATTTTACGTTTATTTTCTTATCCGGTGTGCCAGATCTTGTAGTTTTGTTGGGTTTTAATTTCATTTTGATTTTTCCAAGGAGTAGTTTGTGATCGCTACCGATGTTAGGAGAGTTAAGGGCTCGTATGTCCAATATCTGAGGTGGTTGTAAGCATCTATTTGTTATTATGTAGTCGATCATTGATTGTTGGCCTAGAGTGTTAATATTTAAAGTCTCTAATAAACCATGTTATTGCAGAAAACCAAGTTATTTTCCATGTTAAAAAATGGTGCTAGACCTTTATGGGGTTTACGAAAAACACAAACTAAAACATCGTCTCCTAATAAATTTCACTGCTACAATCTTGATCCTAGTAACTCTGCACATACTTTTATTTAAGTGTTTACAATTGAGAATAAAGAAAATATTAAAATTAACTTTCGTGTTTAATCTTTGGTATAATTATTATTGCCAAAATTTTGCATTTGTTTCTTATAAACTGGCCATGGCCTACTGTTACAAATATAGTAAATTATTGAAAATATCGAATTCCGACCTTGATTTTCAAAATAAAATAAGCACATTATATATTTTTGAGAAGCCTAAATTATATTTAATCAATATCTGAAATAAAACACAGGGTGTCCTATTTAAAAAATCATAAATTTGGTTAATATCTCAAAAACTAAACTTTTTAGATAAAAACTGACTACGTCACACTACGTAAAGACACTATAAAAATTAGTTTTTACCTTTTTGATAAATTAACGCGCAACGGAAATACGAGATATGCCTAAAAAATCGAAGATTTTCAAAATCACCCTGTAGATTAAAAAATAAGGGAGCCATGACAAATTTGTCACCGGAATGTTTCGTTTCGTTAAAAAGTAGAACACTAAAATGAAAACCGCAACATTATATCTTTGATAATAATCCAATATCCCTTAAAAACGTCGACAACAAAATTTCTCACCATAAAAACATCCAAAATACCAAACTAACTGCAAATCAAGCTATTACTATATTAAGATAAATATTCACAAAAAAGTTTAAAAATTTTTACTTTGACACTTTGTATCTCGGAAACCATCAACTTCTGGACCTGGATCCTCATATTTCATCCTCAAAAATATCAGCTAGCATATTGTACAAACTTTTTAGGGACACCCTGTAGATTGAGCAGTAAACAAACCAGGACGTAGTAATAATGCATTGGTAAGAATAAACCTGAGAAAAAATTAAAGAAGAGAAAAAGAAACAATTTTAAATTGATGTTTGCTCCTTGTTGTTGTCTGGATTTATTATTTATGTAAAGTAAATCAAAATCCAAATAAGAAAAGACAACGCTTATTCATATTATCATCTAGACTTTAAAAAAAGTTTTTAGATAAATTAAAGAATACGAAAACAGTAAAATAGCATGAACTGATAAAGATGAACGCGAAAAGATTTATATTTATCTTTTTTATTATCCGAGATTTTTAAAATTCAATAAAAACGTTTTTTCCTCGTCGTTTTGGTACTTTACTACTTTAAACAAGAAAAAGAGCAATCGTTTGCAAAAATCTCCCTCGCTTTTCTCTTCGTTCAATTCTTTGACAGAAAAGAATCTGTAACAAAATTGGGTGTTTGCAACATGCCATTTAAATACTTTTACGGAATAGAGGGTCGAACTTTTAATTCAAACTAATTATATAACTTAAAAACATATAAACAGATTTAGTTTATAAGCTTGTTGCATACTGATGCTTGTTTTAAAACTAATTTCCGCTGTTTTTCAATGAAAAAAATATTTATAGTTTACAGTACATTCTACTTTATTCGAAGTATTGTTCTTCAGAAACTACGACGATTTCCCAGCTTTCAGGCAACAAATAGATTCCGTTTCTTAATAAATTCAAAAAACTTGAAATACTTTAATGACAAATAATTCTGAATCGTTAGAAACAAATGATAATCAGATAATGCAGGTCCGGTGATTATGACTCAATATGAAATATATAGAACTAATTTTATTTCATAAAATTCAAATATATTCACTAGGGATGACGCAAATGAGATAATTTTTTTTAAACTAAAAGTTATGTAAATACGGATTTGAGCCAAATGTTAAAAAGTTCCAATGACTTTCATTTGACCTTGGAAACTGCTTTCGAAGCGATTTTTTGAAAAAAAATCATATTTATTTGCATAGAATCTATGTCGATTCTTCCTTTGGGTCTATTTCCAGCTAAAAGCGCACTAATAACGTAACAAAACCGAAAATCATCGATAGAGATCACTCGAAGGTCAGCCAAAGACATTTAAATGTCTTTTTGAGATAAAAACAACGCAAGATGGGTACAGAAGCGTGAGCTTGGTTTTCGATAGCTCAGATTGACTTCTTGTCTCAAAGAAAATCCATAGAGATCACTTAAAGGTAATTTGAAAGTAATTTGAAGGTCATTTCCAGAAAAGATTCATTAAAGAGATATCCCTTTGTAGTTGGAGCAAATTAAGAAGTGTGAACTTATGTTTTGTGTGCTCACGTCACGTTTCGTCTTTCAAAAAGTCCCCAAAGGTATCTCAAAGTTTATCAAAGGTCATTTAAACGTCTTTTTTTTCAATTTGACCAGTTAAAGATCCGTAAGCTTAGTTTCCGGTAGCTCAAATTGAGTCCTTGTCTCAAAGATAATCCATAGAGATCACACAAAGGCCATTTGAAGGTCACTTCTAGAAGAGACACGGTAAGTGGGATGATGAAGAAAATTACTTTGGATTTTATTTTAGAAAATTCTAGGACATAAAAATACTTCTCTGTGTCACGTTTTAGACTTTGAGCTCATGTCCTTAAAGAAATATTCAAGGTCAAAGTTGAAAAATTTTAATTTCTAAGTTAGTTTACCTCTGAAAGCGAAAACATTCACTTATAGTAAAATATGATGTAGAATTCAAAAGTGCATACTAACTTCAAAACTTAAAATTGCTTATCAAATCTTCAATTTAAGAAGTGTCCGTAGAGATTAATTGTGACCATCTTGAAATATATATCTTGAAATATCAAAACACATGTTTTAACCAAGTTTGATCATAGACCCAAGCTTGTAACCTATAAAATTAGCTAAAAGGGCTATAAATAGCTCTTTGTCCTGTAATAAATTGTTATTAAACTAATATTTTATACGTTATGTGCCTAAGCTCATGATCGAACATGACTAAAACATGTATTATAGTCAAAATTGGTCTCTACAATCACTTTTTAAATTTTTAGCAAAATAATTTAAGTTTTGAGGTTAGGTTACACTGTTGAATTTTTTAAGTGCATATTTGAATTCTACACAAAATTTCCCTAATAAATATATGTATTTTAGATTTATGAAAATTTTGCTCTCAGTGATACATTAACTTTAAAATTAAAATTTTTCAACGTTGACCTTGAATTTATAACCCAACCTATCAACATAAAAACAATTGAATTCTGAAATACCATTTACTTAAAAACAACATAAAATCTCGCATTCAATTTAAGGAAATTGTCTTATTCCTAGAAAAAAACGGAACACTCTATATCGCTACATAAAACTCAAGCATATCTTAAACAAAAAAGAAACTTTAAACTGGAAAATAAGACCGCTTGTTAAACTTGTAACACTGTAGCTGTATTTATCAACAATTTAATTAAAAAGTTATTTCAAGAGGTTCTTTTAACTAAATGTTTTTAACGAGTGAAATAAACTTTTCAGAGAAAATACACTAGAATTGTGCATTGTTTCGAAAACTTTGACAACTATGAAACGTCTTCTATTGCCATCTTAAATTAGATAAAAGAATAAAAAGATAACATAGAAGAGGTTAACAATAGTATTGTTTATTTTGAGCGGTACAAAAATAAAATAGAAAGCAACTGAGCTGGTTTTTTGCATTAAAATTGTTCTTATACTTAAGTAAAATATCAAAATGCTATATTACTCAAATAGATAAATTAAATAAAACATAAAAAAAAATCTCTTACGGCCAGTTAATTTTTAACAAGAAATATATATATTTTTTTTTCAACCTCAGACCGCAATAAGGAAAGGCAGAGAGCTTATTTCTTGTGACTTTCACTCTCGTTCTCTCTCCATACTAGTTTCAATCACCTAATGGTCTCGTCAGTGGAGCTGTAATAGAGATGGACAACATAATACAATTTTTCTTTCGATACTCAATATTGTGTATCGCTATTTTTAATGCAGTAGATGCTAGTATCAATACATTTAGTTAGGTATCAAAACATACGATTCGGGATCAAAAAAGTGGCGACATCTAATTATCACTAGGGCAAACCGTGACTACAGAAATTTTTGGGTTACTCTAACGTAGATTCCTATATATTAACAGATTTGATGCAGTTTTGCAATGCTAAGGCCTGCACCTCATAAAATAAATATAAAAACTTCATGTGCTAAAATGATTGAACGGTTACAACTGTATCGTATTTATCTGTATCTTATCGATACTTCTTCATAGGATACAGATCGATACCAAATATAAATACTTTTAAGAGTATCGCAGATCAATAAGCTGTAATGAACCAAGAGCAAAATTTATTGAAAACAACTGTAGATATAAAATTCTAATTCCCGGGTATGTCACTAGAATGATATACCTCTGCTGGATGCCCGAATATAAAATATCAACAGTCAAGCTATATCTATACATTCATCGGAGTAGTGAGAAATTTAAAAAATTAAATAAAATATAAATACATCCTTTACGGTCGTTTACATAAATTTTAACAAGTTAATGTTTCTTTCAGACTATCAATAAGAAGAAGCAGACAGATTATTTCTTACTAATTTCACTTTGTTTCTCTCTTCATCCTAGTTTAGACCATTTAATGGTCTCATTAATGGAGCTGAAACAAACCAATAGCAAAATTCACAGAAAACAACTGTCTATTTAAAATCCCCATTCCAAAATATGTTGGTAGGATATTATACCTGCGGACATCTGATGGCAGATTGTAAAATATCAACAAGCGACATCTACACCGGAGTACTGAAAAGTTTTGAAAAATTAAATAAAATTTAAGTTAGTTTTAAAAAAACTTAATAATTTAATGTTTTTGTTTCTTCTTATTGACAGTTTCAAGATAAAAAAAAGTGATTTAGGAACAAGGATAGAGTGGTAGTCCAAATCAAAAGAATCATATTTAGATATATTGTGCCAATTTAAAATACGTAGATAAAAATGAAATTATTCTTAGATGAATTATGAAAACTCTTCTGTCAAAAATATTAATACACAACATTCATCAATTTAATTTCCGTTTCCAAGATCCTTATTCTAAACAGTTTTTAACTGAAATTTATAAAAAATAAAAATAACAAAAATAAAATTTTCTTCTTCCTCTTATTGCGCCGTGTCCATACGAAGATTCACGATGTGTCGATTGGTGGGCATCTAAACCATCTACGTAAGTCTTTCAGCCAAAAATTCTGACATCTTCCACCAGATCTTTTCCCTTGAATTTTTCCCTAAATCCCTGTGGATTTAGGACTTTAATTTCAGCTTCTCTTTGTACCTAGGATATCGGTATGCAGTGATAGAGGTACATTTTAAAAGTATCTATTCGCTTCTCTATAGTAGTCCACTGGCACTCCCCCCCCCCTTTAACAACTTGTTTTTCTCGCGATAGCCCCCCCCCCCAAGAATTTAGAGTTCAAGAAAATAGACCCGATTCTGCCTCTTATACTAGGAATGTGTATGCTGCTGGCATACCCTCCTGTCGGCAACTTGTTTTTTCTTGTGATTGCCCCCCCCCCCCCCGATCGATCGAGTTTTTTCTGCCCATTGTTTCATTAAGCCTCTCTAAATCTGCGCGGCCGCTTATTAAAAAAAGTCGTAAGACTAATAAAGTGGCTTATGTCCTAATAGTCTGTAAACACGAAAACTGACAAAGAGTGAAAACTTGGGGCTAAGTCAGTGCCGAGGACCGTGGTTCGGAACCTTCGTCAAACTGTAGGTGCAGTTGCTAAATGGTCCCCGTTAGCGATGCGGCTTTAATCTAAATCAATGAATCATGTTAATTCCAGTTGATGTTAATATTTGAAATGAACTATTATACTGAATTAAAGGAAATAAATTGAAATGTTATGATAAAATTGATATACCTAAAACAAAAAATATTTAATGTTTCGAGAACAACACTCAGCTTTTAGCGATAAATGGATTCTGTGAAATTTTAAGCACGAGTTAGTCGTAGATTACAAATTAATCCTTAGCTCTTTCTGGATCAGTAAACCGAATTTTAATCTTCAAATTATTTTTATTGCGCCAGTTTTTAATTTGAATTATGTTAATTAAATAATTTGTAATAAACGTATTATTACAAATTCCATTTTCATTTATTTCTCTCTAATTTAAACAACAAAAAAATGTCCCAAATGCATTACATTTGGGTTTGGTAGCAATTACTTTGTTTTTCTTTTAATATAAAATAATATAAATATGATTTATTTATTATTTTGTTTGACCGGACAGCATATTGAAATAATGGCGGTAAAACTCTATCTCGTATATTATGAACGCTCAAACTGTGACAAAAAATCGACATTACTAGCCGAAACACCTATTTAGTGGATTACGAATTTAAAATAACTTTTTTTAATTCAAGATAGCAGAATAAATATTTGTTTGAAAAAATTTTATTCTAAATTGGCATTTGGAGAACACTCAGAATCAAAAAATTTCTTGTTGTTCAATTTAGTGTGGCTTACAGTTTTGAATAAAATGAGTGCTTTTTCGCGACCTTAGAAACTCAATTCGATTCATAACATTGTAATGAAACAAATATTAATTATTTTATACTGTTCAGCGTGAAGTATATTCTGCTGTAATGAGTAATTAAATAATTACTCTGTGGATAGATTTTATCCGTGGGAACGGGGTAGTAAATAATTTTTTATTACCACCCAAGAAAGTCTAAATAAATCAATTACCGTACTTAAGCACAATCTCAACGTTATTTTCTTTCAGTCGTTTAAATATCTTCTTAAAAATATACAAACTCAGTTAATTTATGACGACATGAATTAAAAGACCATCTTTAACATTTATAAGTCGAAAAAATCCTACCCTGGTTATGTAATTAAAATCGAAGAGATAAGAACCGAGGGAGGTCTTCACATGTGTTATATGAAAATGCCGTTAAAATGTATTAAAATATTAAACGATTTTTCCATTATTAGGAAACAAAAGAATCATCAAATAGACTCACTATAATATAATATATGATTTGACAGCATGTGCAAAGAATTAATATAGCTACTGTTTTTTTTTATAATTGCAACAAGGAATTATTTAAATACTAGCAAACTGAATAAATGGCATTCGAGATTTTTCCCAGTGGTTATCTTATTATTATTTGCGTTATAGAAAGACCTAGAATAGTTATATTAACCCTTTTGTATAAAAAAATAAGATTAAGACGCTCCAATCTAGATTATTCCGGGAATTGATTATTCGGTATAGAATAGCTAACGTTCTATACATTTCATGAATCAAATTGACATTTATGGGGTGATATGGGTGCTAACCGGATCCGCAGGGTGCCGAGGGAGTACAAGTTTGGCCTTTTAAGAAATAATAAACTTCAGTTACAATCTGGAATTCATTTAGAGCGGTCGGTACGACTTTTAAGAACAGTGTCTTAGAAAATTACGAAATGGGTATAGTCGTCGGGAATGAAGATTTTCTTTGTTTTTTATTTCTTTTGAGGAATTTAAGAAAATATCCTATATTTATTTCACTGAGTAAAAGGAGCAACTTTAATACTGTTTGTTAATTAATATAAATTGCTGTTTTTTTTTTCGCGTTTTTATCTTCTCATTTGGGTTTTACATTTTTACTAATAAAATGACCAACAAGATATTTATTAACAGACTTAAGTGTTTTGAGAAACTTGGTTTGTTTAATTTATTAAAAACTTTCATGTAATTAAACTCGCGGACATACTGCTATGAGGGCTTCAAAGAACAGATGTCATCTGACCAGCTAGTTAGCAGCCTTGCATAAGTCCTGAGGTCCATAGTTTTGATAGTAGTAAGCATTAAATTAACCTGTAGTTGTTTGATACTAAATTTAAAAAGAGAAGATGAACGACCAGACTTCCAGGGTGCCTTTGTTACTGTAAAATTTAATTATAGGGTTTTTGAAAATAGCTAGTAATGTGGGCCAGCAGTATGATTGTAGACGGAACGGCCAACGCTACCCAAGATATTCCGTTTGCAAGAGTCTATGATCAAATGATGTCACAAAAAAAAATCGAAAAAAAATTTTTTTAAATCATCCATAAATTGTTAAAAATGATACTGATATAAAAAATAATAAAAAAATAAAGTTAACATGCCGGGGCGTTTTTCGAGAAAATACATTTGAAGGGGTAGATAAACTTCAATTGAAATTTTTTATTTCTCAGCTAGTCGCACCTTAAATTACTACATAAAGCGACATTAAATAACAGCTTAAGAATCATAAAATGCCGCCCTGAAAATTTACCTCCAACGGCGTATTTTCTTTTATTTCAAAAATTATACGTTTTTATTGAAACGAAAACCAAATTATTCATCGTGGGAAAGCACTGTCAGAAGCGAAATTTTACCCTTAGAGATTTCATCCCCTAATCACAACATTTTCAAAATTAGCTGTATTATAAAATGACATTTGTCCCTAAAATAGCAAAGGAATAAAAACCCCTACGAGGGTAAAAATTACACTGGCGACAGCGACTTTTCATTACATATGATTTGGCGTTTGATTCATTAAAAAAGAACAATTAATTTATAAGATTTAACAGAAAATTCATTTTTTGAGATACACTTGAAGGGTGGTTTTACAACCTCAAAAGGACGAATAAGCAAGTAAGAAAAAACACGTATATACTGTTTTTTGATGTATTATGACACATCATATGATGTGTTATAATATAATCAGAAAGATCGGCAAGGTACACCTCGATTACCTTCCTTGGAAGTAATATTATTTTAATTATTTACCGCTTTTCTCGTTCAGCCCTTTAAGGGAAAAAACAGAAAGTTTATTTCCTGCAAATTCAACTCTAGTTCTCTGTCCATAGGCGTTTTGACCAACCAACAGTCTAGTCCAGTTCAATTGTCTATATAAAATCTAAATTTCGAGACATATCGGCAATATATTAAACATGCAGAAATTTTCAATGCCAGATCCTAATATATTAACAGGACATTTCTACATATACCGGAGAAGTAAGAAGCTTAAGTAACAAAATTTCAGTAGGATATAAAGAAATTTTCACGTCCGTAAAGATGACAGAAATATTGGTTTTAAGTCACATTATATTGGAAAACGAGAACGCGGTGACGGGGGTAAAAAAGTAACACAAGTATTAATTTAGATTGAAACCGTATGTCTACCAAATTTAATTGCAAATTACAAGGATGTGACATGTAGAAGGATGGACATGATGAAATTATAAAAGTTGCTAGTGGCTCTAAAACCTTGAAACTTCTCCACTTCATTCTAAAATTCGAATAGTTTATCAAAAAACTCTGTACGATAAATAAGTGCGTTTCTTATTTCAGGCGAATGTTCTTCAATACACATCAGTGACTATATTTAACGTTGTAATAAAACACGATAGTTTTTATCAGATAAGAGCACCATATGTTTAAAATTGATGTACAACCATTTTCGAAGATTAGAAAACATACGTGTTATAAATGTTCTCGTTATAAAAAACTAGATAAAATAATAAAATAGGTATCCGAAAGTGTAACTCGAACAGAATTTTATTTGTTCTTTTTTAACTACTTTTACGGACCTGACTCCCAACCCGAATCAATGAAAATAAAACAAAAAATTTAGATGGCATATCATTTTTTTTTCCATTGTTCTAAATGGAAATCGTAAAGGGTATAACATGTTTCCTTCATATCTGTTAAGAAGATTAAAAGAATTAATTTTTTTATAATAGTTTAAGTTGTAATCTACATTGTTAAGAATAACCTTAAATTTAAAGTACATTCTACATTAAATTTAATGATTTTGTACTTTAAATCGTGAATAATTTACTTTTACTTTGAATTTAAAGCAAGTTCATTGAAATATATATATATATATATATATATATATATATATATATATATATATATATATATATATATATATATATATATATATATATATAACATCAGTTTATAACGTTCTACGCCGTCTTCTGATTTCCAGTCTCCATTGATCTCGGTTTGTCCATAGGTTTTCATCCATTCCTCTTGTTCTTATATCTTTATCCACTCCTTATCTCCAGCTTAGTCTGGGTCTACCTCTCTTTCTTCTTCCCTGTGGTGCCCAATTTAAAACTTTTTTTGGAAGTCTAATATCGTCCATTCGTTGAATATGTCCGTACCATCTAAGTTGGTTGATTTTAATATCTTCTGTTATCTTGTGCTTAACGCCCATAATTTCTTGGATTCTTTCATTTCTGACTCTGTCCATTCTGGATTTTTCAGCCGCTCTTCTCCAATAATCCATTTCTGTAGCTTCCAGTGTTCTTAAAGTTCTTTCTTTCAATGGCCATACTTTACTTCCAAAGGTGGCAATGCTTTTAACAATACTATTCTAGATTTTGTGTTTGTTTTCTTTGGATATTGTTTTATCCCACAATATGCTGTTCAACTGTCTAATAGCTTGTCGTCCCTGGTTGTTTCTATGCTTGATTTCTTAATCAAGTTTGCCGTCGTTGGTTATATGCATTCCGAGATACTTGTATTTCTCACAGTGATTTATTTCCTGCTACTGTTGTTCCAGAATCAAGTTTTGCTGCTGTCCCCCAATACACATGTATTCCGTTTTTTTTATGTTAACTTCTAACCCTCACTTTTGATATTCTTCTCTTAGCTTGCGAGCCATGTATTCTAGGTCTTCGTAGTCTTGTGCCAGAACTATTTGGTCGTCTGCGAAACACAATGTGTATAGTATGGAATCGTTTAGTGGAATGTCCATATTTTCGAAATTTTTTTTCATGTTTTTAACGCTTGTTCCAAGTAGATTTTAAACAAGGTTGGAGACAAACAACATCCCTACTTAAGCCCTTTGCTAACCGTGAATCCTTTTGAAATATTATGCCCTTTCTTTATTTTGCTTGTATTATTTGAATAGAGCTCTTGAACAGCCTTGATAAGTATTATATTTATATTTGTTTTTTCTAGGGCTTCCCAGAGTTTTTGTTGTGGTGTATTTCTTGGTTCCGTGCTGATTTTTTCTCAATGAGCTGGGTTATTATAAAGAGATGGTCAACAGTAGATCTACCTGCTCTAAATTCAGCCTGTTCTTCGGCCTCCATATCGAGTATTCGCTCTTAATCCTCTTTTTGACTAGTTTCCCATACACTCTCGAGATTGTGCAGAAAACCGCAATTCCTCGATAGTTATCACAGACGTCTTTACTTCCTTTTTTATGTATCGTGGTAATATAGGATGTTTTCCACTCTTCGGGTATCTTTTCTCCGTTTATACATTTTTGGTAGAGGTTTGTCAATTGTCTGTATAACTTCTCTGTGCCGTATTTAAGTAGCTCAGACGGGATATTTCCGAGAACTGGTGATTTTCGGTTTTTTAATGTTTGGCATATTTGCTTGACTTCTTTGCAATCTATCCTTAGTGGAGATGCTATGGTGCGTACGTGCACGCCAGAATCAGCTTGTACTATTTGTTGGTATTCTGCTCTTTCTTCTGCTAGCAATTTTGAAAAGTATTTATCCCATTGAGATAAACCAATCGGTGAAATAATATCTTTAGATTTTGTACATTAAATTTCATTAAATGGTATCTTAAATTTCAATAAGCTAACTGAAAAGATATTTCAACTTTCTGTACATTAAAATTAATTCACATGTATCTTAACATTAAAAGAATTTACATTAATATTCATGGTACATTACATGTGATTCCGGGAGATGGCGCAAGTTGTATTGAACTTTTTATTGAGTATGATATAAGTTGCTTAAGGACTCTATTTTCTTATGATGAGGTGTACATGTCTGCCGGTACTGACGAAAACCAATGAGTTCGAAACGGGTGTACAGATGACGGTACACTACCTATGGGAAAAATTTTCACCTTTTCCTGGTAGCAAAATTTTTTGACCTCATATTAATGTTAGTGCATTAAATGTGTAGTAAAATATCTTAAATTCAATGAACACTGGCTGCATATTTAATGTACATAATCACCTTAAAAAGTAATGATCAAACTTTAAATTTAACGTATAGTTACATTAAATTTAATGGAATACATCAATTTAGATTAATGTAAAAATTCTTAAATTTAATACATTACATTAATTGAATTTAAGAAACGGTTTATGAGATTTGCGTCCAGCACATTTACCTTACATTTAATGCATTTCTTTTTTACAGATATAAAATTGCGGACTTTCGATTGACTTTCCGTTTAAATTTTTAAGAATTCAATTTTCAAAAATATAAAAATTTTTACAGAGTCTTATGGGAAATCAGGATCTTTCCTTTGAATTACACTATTTCTTTTCTACAATAAAATATTAAGCTTACAGTGGGGTTTACTGAGATATTAATAAAAAAAATGGCATAAAATTTAAGATTGCCCTGCATTAAAATGTAGTCGAACATTTGGCAACGTTGCATGAGGACGCACTTCAGCTCTTTGAATATATTCAGCATGAAATCTTTGACATATAGATATTTTGAAAAAAATACAAATTATTAATTATTGTGATATTTATTTTTTTAGAAGCAATTTTCTTAACATTATTTTACGCAGTTAAATTAATTAAATAATAATTTGGCTTTTTATTAATATGTAAAATTTTTCATTTACATTTGAATTTTTTAACTATGTAATTTAAATATTTGGAAGTAAATAAGTTTTAAATTAAATATAATAATAGTTCATCAAAAAAGAGCACTAAAACAGATGAAGGATGGAAAATGCCCGGGCGAGGATCAAATTACAACTGAGATGTTAAAGATGGGTGACGACAGTCTTGAAAAAGCGATACAAACACTGATGAATAAATGCTTATACGAAGGTAGAGTACCAGAACAATGGTATAACACACAAGTCGTACTTCTCTTCAAAAAAGGAAACACAACAAACATAGAAAATTACCGTCCTATTAGTTTTTTAAACCACCTATATAAACTATTCACCCGCATATTGACAAATCGCCTGACTAAAAAGCTTGACTATTACCAGCCTGTGGAGCAAGCCGGCATTCGACGTGGATTTAGTACGATAGATCGTATCCAAGCCCTACGCACAGTCCTAGAAAAAAACCGAGGAATATAACATTCCTATACATCTGGCATTTGTAGATTTTCACAAGGCGTTTGACTCTATAGAAACATGAGCGATCTTGAAATCAATTAATAATGCTATAATTGACTCCAGGTATACCACTATCATACAGAACATATATAAAAACGCAACTATACAGGTTAAAATCGACGAAGACACAAAAACCGAAAAAATAAACGTTATGAGAGGTGTACGTCAGGGAGACGTCATCACTCCAAAACTATTTACGCTAGCTTTGGAAGATGTCTTTAAAAAACTAAAAGGTTTGAGAGTCGACGGTTCTTATCTTAGTCATCTTCGTTTCGCCGACGATGTTGTTGTAATGTCTAGCAACCTAGAAGAGCTAAAACAAATGCTTCAAGATTTCAATGAAGAGGCGAGAAAAGTGAGACTTAAGATGAACTTGGGGAAAACTAAGTTAATGAGCCCTGACGCAAATGTACAAATAGAGATTCAAAATGAAATCATAGAGAATGTCCAGGAGTACATCTATTTAGGCCACGTCATGAAACTGGGCAAAGAAAATCAAACGGCGGAAATAACAAGGAGAATAGGGCTGGTATGGGCTGCCTTTGGAAAGTTGCAGTACGTATTAAGAGATAGAAACACACCAATCAACCTTAAACGGAAAGTGTATAACACGTGTGTCTTGCCTGTTGCTACTTACAGCATGGAAAATAATAACACTAACCAAAGAAAACGCAAATAGGCTCCGAGTCACTCAACGCTCCATGGAGAGACAAATGTTAGGAATGTCGTTACGGGATAAAATACGAAATCAAGTAATACGATCAAGAACCAAAGTAGTTGACGTCATTGAACGCATATCACGACTAAAGTGGCAATGGGCAGGGCAAGTAGCTAGACAACAGACCGATAGGGGGACGAGTAAATTACTGCAATGGCGACCGCGAGAAACGAACCGAAATCGTGGCAGGCCACAACGCAGATGGGTAGATGGTATAAGACAGTTTGCTGGAAAAGACTGGCTCCAGAAGGCGAGAGACAGATCCCAGTGGAGGACCATCGGAGAGGCTTATGTCCAGGAGTGAACGTCAATGGGCTGAGAAAGAAGAAGAATAGTTCATCAGTAAAATAATTATCAATTTTTGTTTTTTTATAGTCATATTTAAATTTTTCGGTGTAATTGTGACACGTGGTTTTTTATCAGCATTTTCAGACAATAGTGATTTTATTCCAACTTCACCACCAGTAATAAATGTTTTTTCTAGTATTTCTAATGAAGTACCAGATTTAGCCATGTTCGTAATAAAAATAGCAGACATTTCCGGTTATAATTTGATGAAGCCGATTTTTTTCTCTACAGCCTCGTCAGTTTGTTTGCTTGTGATTTCTTTAATAAGATTATGTTATATTCCTTTATTAAGAGCTACTCCTACAATTTTTTCCTGTCATTTAATCAATGTCTTGGTCATTGTTGAAATATTTAGTCGAAAAGAAATTAAAACTGAAATTTTTATTTTAAATCCTAAGTTATAATTAACAAAGATTTTTTATGAAATTAATACTAAACTGAAGTTAATGTCGTAACTTTAATGAAGTGTATTATCTCCTTTGTAACTAATTGTACGAACTAAATTAATACTTTTACATTTTATGCATTTTACATGAAAATATTTGCTAACCCGAAATTTTTTTTAACAACGTGTCGTAAAGATATTGGTAAATTAAAATTTTGACACCACAATATATTTCATTTCTATGACTTGGTTATTAAAATGAACAAGCACGTCTTGTGGAGTGAAATTTTCTCCTAAAATGCCCTTTTTTGCTTTCAGTATATTCTGACGCCATTCTTTACGTTTGAAACTCACAAATTTACCAGCATCTTTGCCATGAAACATTCGAATATTATTTTAAACATATTTTATTCTGAGTAAGGTTACACAGTCTCGGAGATAAACATAAACAGTCAAAACACAACGTTGCCGAATCACACACTAGTTAAATCCAGCTGATTTAAATGAGACAAATAAAGTTCCGTATTTAAATTTTTTTTATAATATTGTCAGTTTCAATGATAAATGCCTTGCAAACAATTTATTTTTAAAATATATTATATTTTATTAGTATGTTAATTTAATTTCTCGAATATTGGGTACTTCACTTCATTTGACTTAAATGTCACGAACAGACCTCCTGAAGTGCTATGAAATAACAACGTGATATTCACGCACATATTAAAGTAACTGTACTGATCGTCAAATAAACAGAAAATGTCCGAACCATGCTATGCGCCATTTTGGGTAAAGTGAAGTTATAACAACAGTGAATATGCTGTCGCCACTGAAAAATTATAACGACTAAACGTAATCGTTTACCTCCCACTGACAAGGTTCGAAGCAATTTGCATACCTTTCCGAAATTTCATCGACTAAAGTAGTTGAACGAAACGAATGATAGAAAGAGATAAAATGACAATATTACGTTATAACCTTAACCAACTTATCCAATTAGTGTCAATTGATTGTTATGTGGGATATCCGCCATACTATCGGTCGGTCGTAAAATTAGATTAAAAATTTTTATTATATTTTTGGTTATTAAAAATAACTAGTCATTAAAAAAAGCAATATGTTGACGAACCGTTTCTTCAAAACGTTTTATTTTTTGAAAAAAACAGTTGAAATGTTAATTAGGTGGTACCCCGTTATTTTCAATATTTTCTTATTAAAATATCCTTAGAAAGTTGAATCTTTCGCAAATTTTAAGTAAATTTGAGATTATAGACATATAAAATTATTACACATAAATTCTGTTCATATCTCAATAGTATGAGCGTGGTGTTTAAAAATTGTTTTCCTACGGCTAGTTCTAATTATGGATTTAACATAAACACTTGTGTCCATATATCCACAAACAGTCGAGTATCTTACTTTGAAACAGTTAAATGTAACACAATTGTTTTCATCAACACAACTTATAAAAAATTTGAGAAATAACAATTTGTAAGATATTTAAAACTTTTATTTAAATAAGTAACATTAAATTTTATATTCAAATAATGTTAAATGCAACATTTTATTCCCTTACGCTGTGTTAAACACTATACTACACTACAATTAAATAAATATTATTATGATTATAATTTATTAGGACATATGATTTTGAACCCTACAGGCCAACAAACGAGGTCTTTCAGAATAAAAAGCTTATTTGTAGTACGTTTGGTCTTTAAGCCCCTACAAATCTTCACAAAATAATAAAAAAAAAGTATATTAAAGGTTGAATAGTATCTTTAATAGGTCTTCTGGCTGGCCTATGGTTCCGGCCCCTGGTCGTACATAGTTCCTCCATCACCAGTCAAGTGTCAGGTTTTCTTTCGAACTTAGTTGTCAGGACAGGAAGTCTTGCAATAATCGGCTGGATGTTTAGTGAATTCATACAATAATATATTGGTGGATAGCTAGGACGATGGATTTTAGTCATACTACATAGAGCAGTGGTTTCTACCGTGTGAAGTTTTATGAGTGCTGGCTTCCTGCAGTTACTGTACGTAGAGGGTATGTATTCCTGTTAAAGTCAGTATATTGCTTGGTATATATGAGTTGTTTTTCTTGATATGTCCTTTTCTTTGTATATTAGACTCCTAAGGTATTTGGCCCTGTGTATACATTTTTGTTTAAC
This sequence comes from Diaprepes abbreviatus, assembly GCA_034092305.1. Taxonomy (NCBI): domain Eukaryota; kingdom Metazoa; phylum Arthropoda; class Insecta; order Coleoptera; family Curculionidae; genus Diaprepes; species Diaprepes abbreviatus. Next base: position 378,803 of record JASJET010000037.1, on the reverse strand, counting down.
AGTTCCAAAGAGCCAATTTAAGATAATTTTGTGGTCTATATTTACACCTAAATATTTGACTGATGGCTTGGTGCATACTACTTGGTTGTTAAGTTATATAAAATAAATTTAATCCAGGGAAAAACAAAGATTACTTCACAATAATAACAACAAAGACACTATTTTTTGACTTTTGACAGTTAATTTGACGTGCTAAAATGTCACTTTACCCAAAATGGTGCAGAGCATACTCCGGACATTTTTCGTTTGACAGCTCCATTACCATCTGTCATCCATTTTATTTTCAGAAATCCGTGGTGATATTTTATTCATATACTACATTTAAAATTGTCCCACACTTTTTGGTCCCGCTGCCTTCTTAAATTTTAACAATTTTATCGACTTCAACGTGTTTTTGACAGCTGAAGCCTTAGCCCTGTGATCGAACGCACAAGCGGTGATTCGGGAATACTATAAAAATGTCAACGTAATAACAAACACTGTTGAACTTTTTCATAATATCTACAACACGGTACCACACAACGCACTCCGCCGCATTGTGCGTTTTATCACGAGAACAAGATTTTACACAGACCTACGCAATTTAATAGAATTTACTGTTTAAAATGAAAATTATTAAAATAGAAAAAATGCTTTTTTTTATTGACATAGACCTCTGACAGGTCACGGTCGATATGGACCACTATGAGAATCAATAATCTAAAAGAATGATTTAATAAAATATGTCTTGTCTGATTTGAGATTAGTAATTTTTGATCCTCAAGTGAGAAATTTACAATGTTTAATAATTAAAATTATACATTACTTACAGCACAAACAATAACCCAGAAGTCAGAAAATATTTTGGGAACAGCAATCCTGCTATTATCTTTCAAACTTTAAGTCTATATACTTTTACAAAGTGTGTAAAAGTTAAGATTTAAAGCCTATTAAATCTCATTTCCATACTAAAATGTATGAATTTAACGAAAGTAACTTAACAAAGTTTTAATTTAAACACCGTTAAAGCTAAATCGCTTAATAAGATGTAGTTCAGTTCACATTGTATTAAAATATTTAATTGCCTACAACAAAAACGTTTGAAATAAATTACTGAAAACAAAATATTCTAGCACAACAAATTATTTAACATCTAACTCAAGACACAAATCCGCGAACCAGTTTGATGATACTAAGAAGCTTTCCTTCCTCACAATGAAAAAAAAAGATTTGCATAATATAAAATTTCAGCAGTACCTCCCATAACTTCACTAGAAAAAAATTCCTTGCAAAATGACGTCTTCAAAGATGTTTTTCCATATGTCTAAACAAAAAGAAGTCAAACGGAGCCAAATCAGGACTATACAGTGCACAGTGAACTAATTTGATGAATTTTCGGACAAAATTAAATATCTCTTAAAAGAAAACAGCTACAGAGATGAGCATGGGAGCATTCGAAAAACCATGCTGAAATCTTGTGCTTCCAAACTCATAGTTCTATATGCATTGAAAATCCTAAAGAAAAGGTTTTTTTTAAACTCCAGTGTTTCAAGAATCAAGAAAAAAACATAGGTCTTTCCAATACCTGTAATTTCTTTTCTTAAAAAGCTCAAAATGATATAGAAACGCACCTCAGTTTATACTTGATAACGATTAGAGATACAACCTAATCGAAACATCGTACAAACAAACAAAAATAAAGACAATGCAAGGCACACAACCACCTTATAGTCAATCTTCAACATTATCTAAAACCTTCAAACAAGCGTTGAAAATTGATAATTGTAAATTTTTAATTGGGATTATGAAAGTAAAGTGTTCTTGACTTGCAAGTGAAAGTTGATATAGGAAATTCTTAGTGATAATTGATAATTTTGGAAATATGAATCGACAATTAAAACTTGTGATTCTAAAGATAGCTAAGCTTAAAAATATCTTTCTGCTATTATTTCTAATGTTTATAGAATTGCAAGTTTTCAAACTTAAGATTTCAGCACAATTTTCCTCAATTCTACATCTTTTCTACTACTAATGCTCATCTCTGTAGCTCTTTTCTTCCGAAATATATTTTATTTTGACCGAAAATTCATCAAATTAGTTCACCATGTGGCAAGTGAGCTCATGGAAAGAAGTTACACCTGCGGAAGATAGATTGAAGTGTGACTACTTTGTGGCTCGTGTATTATTGTGAAGAAAACATATATTCTCATGACACAAACCAGAACATTTTTTTTTAAATAACCTTACATAATTTTTTTAAAGATTTATAATAGAAAACAGTTGTTATTGTAATATTCTTCGACATGTATTCAACAAGAATGATCTGCTTGAGTTTGATCCAAAAACACGGTGTCCATAAGCTTCCTAGCTTAAAATGGTGAGAAGGTCTTTGTTGGAGGCAGAGAGAACCATTATGAACTAGTTTTTAAAACGCTTGGTTCAGATACATTTGACACTTTAGCAGTAAAAGACACTGTTAAAAGACAATATTCAGGAAGCATTTTCTTGCAAACATAAGGATTAATTGCATCTTAAGGCCTTCTTGGGCCAATCGTAAGATTGTGGATGAAGTATTATTATACTTAGTAGAAATTATTAGCAGCAATTTCAAACGCTCATCAATTAATTTGGATTTGTAAATATTATTTGTATATTTCATTTCGGAAAATGTTTTTCACACAGATAAGTAGTACTAAAAGCGGAAAAAGCTAAAAACAAATTTATGCTCTGATCAAACTGTATGAGGGGAGGAAGACTTTAAATATTTTTCTTTAAAAATATCGCTTCACTGCAAATCATCATTTTCATTTGAAATTCTGATATGGCGAGATCTTCACCATTGAGACTTTGTAGAAGAGTCAATATGAAATCCATTCACTTTACTTCCCATAAAACTTAGTGATCTTCCTATACATTGACAGGTTTTAGGATACGTCAACTTTTTGTAACATTTGTATTTTTAATATCTGATCACAGCTCCCACCATTATAAACAAAGTTGTTTTGCCAGGCTCAGAGTTCATATCGCACATACGATGCTCATTATCGTGTACAGACGTCACACAGTGCACAAAAAAGTAGTTTTTTTATTCAAAGATTTTTATCGATATGGATAAACCTTTCCTTAAATTACTTGCGAATGTCAATATTTATATGCGCTGTTGCGGCGTTAAGGAGAATAGTCACTTATAACTTCCAAAAATCAGTTTAAAGGTCAATATAGTATTTAATAAAAAATTATTAGGCTTTTGTACCCTGAGAAAGGTCTATTTTTAATGCAAAATATTTCGTGTTTATTTTCAGTATTCTAAACGACGGCTTCTAAAATTGTCGGATCTATAAATCTGAATTTGGGATGCAAAATAGTGCTCGAACTAAAGTTCGCAGAAGCCCAATCATAAGACGTATCAACAAATTGAAAACGGCTCCGATCACATACTCAAAATATTTGTACGAATTATTACTGAAACCTAGTTCAACTGCTTCAAAATCATCAAACGCAAACCCTCAAATTCTATCAGCTTAGTTCCTAGCTGCATACATCATTAGTTCTAAAAATCACTTACATAAAAATTTATACACTGAGCACTTGGGTTCACTGAATCTAAATCTAGTTTTCGGAAATAGCCAACTCTGATGTATTAGAGGCCTCATAGAAACAGTTACAGGTACAGATTTATATATCTTCACGTATTCACGGGATGGAAAGGTTTCTCTCCGCATTTACAAATGCAGTACAAATATTTACTGCATCTTTGTTTAATTGCTGCTATCAGACAAACAAGTGAAACCAAATCTGAACGAACAACCCCATGTTTCTTAAGCCACATTACTGGGATAGAGCAGCATACCAAAAATGTACTAGAAAACCTGTTGATAGATAGATATGCGATTATGTCTGTTATAACCTAAAATTGGTAACTTCTTCGAACCAGATTTGTATTCAGCTTCTCCAAATCACACTTGGTGCGAATTTTCATGAAAATATTTCTTGTGGTAATTGGATACATCTCAAATTCACATTTATAAATTTTGAGGTTAGGAATTCGAAAATCTTGGAAGTGTTAGTACAGAATCTTTAAAATATTCACAATAAGATGTTCACTGCTTTTTAATATATATTCAGATAAAAACTTTAAAGGGGCTACTCAAGGAATATATAAATACAATACGATATGCTGACGACACTGTTATCCTAAGCGACAAACTACAAGACCTGCAACATCTATTAAACTGTGTTAACACTGAGTGTCAAGAAATGGGGCTCAACATAAATATCAATAAGACAAAATTTATGGTCTTTAGTAGACAACCTCATCTTAACGCTTCAATACAAATAGAAGGAAAAAGTATAGACAGGGCGACTCATTGTAAATATCTTGGATGTTATATCACCGAAAATCTAAACCCAGATAAAGAGATAAGGTGTAGAATAGAGACTGCTAGAGCAACTTTTCAAAAAATGAAACCACTTTTCTGCAATCATAACCTCAACCTAAAACTACGACAGAGAATGATAAGATCATACGTCTGGCCAGTGTTACTATATGGGGGAGAGATCTGGACAATTAAGGCTGCCGCGATTAATCGGTTGGAGGCTCTCGAAATGTGGATACACCGGCGAATGCTGAGAATACCTTGGACAGCTAGGCAGACCAACGAAATGGTACTCAATAGGGCCGACACAACTCGTCTACTATTAAACACTGTGAAGTGTAGAAAAATCTCATATCTTGGACATATATTCAGAGGAGAGCGATATAGAATTCTTCAGCTAATCATGATGGGTAAAGTAGAGGGACGTAGAGGGGTAGGAAGGAGACAGGCTTCCTGGTTGAGAATTATTAGCACGGGGGAACTGTTCCAGCTGGTACAGGACCGTGAAAGACTTGCCAATGTAATTGCCAACGTCAGGGGGACCTGATATGGCACTTGAAGAAGACGAAGAAGATGTCATATATAAAAATAGGCCTTTCTCAGCATGTCAAAACCTAATACCTTTTTATTAAATATTATTTTGTATCTTGGGGATTTTTTAAAATTACGCATGATTATTCTCCACAATGCAGCAGAATCGCTCACGAGCATAGACGAAAGAGAAATTAATATTACTTAATATAGACTGCGAATCCTGCACAAAAAGTTGGCTCATGCTTAAAAAATGATTGGGCGTTCTCGTTGACTAATACCTCTCTTTCTAAGTTCGGTCAGGTGACAGAGATATCAAATAACGTTTGGAGTATCGTGCTTAGTTCCGCCAGTAGAAAGAGAGGTACTAATCATCAAAAACGCTCTCTCTTTTTAAGCATGAATCAACTTTCTTCTATAGGATCCGCAGTTAATTTCTCTTACGTCTATGCTCACGAGCAGTAATACTTACGCAAAGATTAATAAAACTCATTGACTTGGCGTATTTTTTGAATCAAAAAACTACTTTTTTGCCCCATGTTCGTCATACCTAACAATTTTATAGCCTCCTATATAATGACAAGCCTGTCCCATTTTATACTAATATAAAACTATTAATCCAGGATAACTAAGTTCATCAAATAAATCATACTAAAATACCAACTCTATATTGTTTATCATCCATAGCACATTTAAATATTTTCTACCACGCCTATAAAATTATAATGGAAGTTTATCCTCGCTGAAATTTCACTAAACATCCCGAGGGAATGCGGACATACGATGTTTTAAAATGCCATGCTATATGCCTCGGGACTTGAGCACTGTTATTTAATAGAATTAATTGGAATTGGTTTTCATTTAAGTGGAAATTTGGGTATTAAATAAACAATATAAAAATTGTATCTGAACGTGCTTCTGTATACCACGATATTTACGATTCCCTAACGAAAGTACCGTTTCGTTAATTTTCAAAATATCAAGTTGAAATTTTGTTTAGCGATGCAATCGATGTAGGTGCATATTTCGACTTATAAAACAGTTGACAAGTACTTCAAGTTTTACAATAAATGCAAGCATAGGTTTTATGATCTTACAAATATGCCAGCTTTAACGGTACTTTTGAAACTGAAGGCTGACTTTGCTTGTTTCGCTATCCACTACATTAAGGTGCTTATAAATATGGGGAGACGCGCGCGTGACGAGTATGCGACGAGCTTGCTACGAACCTCTTTGATCTTTGTCGGGTCGAACCCTTCTTCGGTGCCAAAAGAGACTTATAGCATCTGGGCAGTTTAAATCAATAAAAGGTAAAGAAAAAAAATATTTAGTACATCACGCAAATTTTTCGAAAAAGTTTTAGTTAATAGAAAGTGAGCGAAGAAAGTATACCTGCCTTGCAATATGTGACGACGAAGAACAAACGGCAGCTATATTAATTTTATGCTGTGGCGTTTTATTATCATCAAGTTTTTTAAATAAAAAATGAAAACCTCAAAGATCCTGCGTACGATCAGGATCAGAACTTTTAGCAGATTTTAATTCCCAACACAGTAGCGGACAATACAAAAATTTTACTAGAATGTCTCCTACCAATTTTAAATACTTATTAAACGAAATAGGACCAGTTATATCCAAAGAAGAAACATTTTTCCAGAATAAGTTCCATAGATTTTAAGTAACAGTGGTATGGCGGTGCTCGAAGCGCAACATTTCCTTGTTTTTTAGCCTATTCGTCTACCATATGTTTCTTAAATTATCTTTCTTTCTCGTTCGCAATTTTTAAAGGTTCCTTCTTTAGCAAATCGTTCGTAAAGGAAATATGTTTTTTTTTTTGATAACCAATCTGTAATACCACTTGTTTCATCTATGTTATTGGAAACTTTTCCACCATTCTAGAATGATAACTGGCGTTATTCAAAACTATAACAAACCTCTCCGGAATCAACTATATCATTTGAGAATATTTTTCAAAAATATTCGTCGTCATTTATTCATGCTAATCTTTGGTAGATTTCAATTCGAACTGCAGTAAAACTCCTATAAATCCATTAACACCTCCAATATGAGTTATAATGAATTTGCTGGCCTTACCTAGTAAGGGTTTTCAACCTGTCGATAACCCTTTTAAGAATGCTTCACGAAAAATTGTCATATTCTTATCTTCATACATTTTTTGTACTGTGTCCTTCACTGAGAAAGATTACATCCAGATAAAACATATCTTTGCCTTCTTTGTGGTATTTTCTAATGTCCCGCAAATACTAGCTTCTCTAAAATAGTATTTCCTCTGTATCACCTCCATTTCGACTCTCCTTAAGAGAATTTCATTTTTGTCAGCATTTTCTACAGATTAGTTTTTCCCATGACAGGCACATGCTCGTCTTGTTTCACAACTTTCAAAACTTTATCAATACTTGCTTTTTATCTTCTAAGATATAATTTGTGAACGTGTCTTCTTAGTATGTTTTTGAAGCATTCGTATAATTTTTTTTCTTCTCGGAGACGGTTTAGGCTCGCACAAAGTTCCTCTTTTCCTTTCCTTAATTCGCCTGTAAGTTGTAGATTCGCTAAGTCCCGTTATGCCAGCACATTTCGAAAACAAACTACGCACCCTCATCAGAGTTCTTGGTTGAACAAGTGAATTTTGCACATTTGAAAGTTTTGGAGTAAAATTAGACATTTTCAACAGCTAGTACTGAAAGTTGTAAGGCAATAGCATAGCAAGACCTTACACTTATACACATCTATATTATACTTAAAAATGTCATTGTTGTTAATTGTCCAATTAAAATGTCTACTTTTAAGCCTAATTATCTTTTAAGTATACTACTCTCTCCCCAAATACATACTTCAGACACATACAATATCTACCCTTTACTTTATCCGAATTCGGAAAGCCGCAATTATTTATGAAATCTGTTCCGAGAATTGCTATGCTTTTGGTTTATGGCTCTTTACAGGTACATAAATCTCTTGTGCATATAACTGTCATAGTTTGTCTGCCAATGAAGACCAAACGACAGCTTTGTTAGTTTTATACAGTGGGGTTTTACCATAAAAAAGTATAATAAACCAAAAACGAAAATATGGGCAATAATAGCGCACTAGTGTGTGTAAAAAAATATTCAGGATTCAAACTTCCAACATATTCATAGTTCCAACATATTAGCGAATAATACAGAAATTTCATCAAAATCTCTTTGATACATTTTGAATATATGTTAAAAAAAAGAAAAATATATTTTCACCAGCCCATTTTCATATGGTAGACGCACTCGAAATTTTCTTCTTGCTGGTCAGTGCAAATTTTCTGACACAATTTCAATTCACACATCCACTTCTTTTCTTTTCTAAAATTTTTTGTATAACTGACAAATTTTGGAATTATTTGCAGTCTCGTGTAAATTAAACATATTTTCTTCAGACCACTCCATATTCACTTATAAACAATTTTTCATTACCAAAAAAATAAGAAAATCTCGTGTTTTCAGTCTCGCTGGAAAGTAAATTTTTGCCAAAGAATATGTCATAAACCCGTCCTACTAGATAAAAAAATCCTTTGAATTCGCACCAAAAGACCGACAGAAAATGGATCGCTGCGAGTATCGGTCGAGCAACTCGAAAACAATTGAACCATAAAAAAAATTTACTTCTTGTAACCCAACTGCATTTAATACCTCCTTTCAAACCTGCCCACGATGGCCTTCGATAACAATACAAATGGGTAAAATTCAAAGGAGTCCCGCTGAAAGTTCGATGCACATTCGTCCCGCGCTCGTCACGCGCTCGTCTCGCCATATTTATGCGCACCTTTATATTAAGAAAAATTGTTAAAAATAGGAAGAATGTTCCAACTATAAGTTATTCATTGACAAAAAGTAAAAGTAAAAACCCACATAAGTACTAATAGATTCTATGAAATGCGTCGCATTTTATTAAATTAAGAAAGAGAGAAATGTTTTTATTTTTCTTGTTGTTTCTAAGTGCCTAATGGCTGGAAAGAACTGTATGTAGAATATACTTGTAAGAATAAATATGTAAAGCATTCTATATAACAAGTAAAATATTAGAACCGCCAAAATTCAACGCACGTACGTACGTACACACCCACCCACGCACGTAAGCAGGGAAGCATGTACGCACGCACGAAGTCATGCAAGCACACAAGTACGCACGCATTCACACACACACACAGGCACACACAAATTTTTAAATCCTCAGACAATACTGTAAGTACAACGGTAGAAAAATTTTTAAAATACTGATATCTGTTTTTAAATGTTTCTGAAAATCAGTTTTTTGGCCGAATATTATTGCTGCCTCCGAATAATTATTTCCGTTTTAATTTATTGTTTGACATATTTTAACAGGAAATAAACACACAATTTTGTCAGAGCAGTTTCCACCGTAATGGTTTCTTTGATGATATTGTTCCATCCTAAAAATAGATTTTTGATCAGTTTATCAAGCTACTGAATATTAAGTCACTATTTAATAACTCTAAGTTTAGAAGTGAGTAAACTGTTTAATTTACAAAAATTAATTAATTAGGATATTTGCAGTTAAAATTCTCATAACGTGAAAACGTTAAACTTATTATTATTATTATGAGATTTAGGTTTTATTTCCGCGTACAGGTATATTTAGTGTAGTTAAAAAATACATATTTTTAATTTTATACAAGCATTGTTTAAATAATTGAAAAGGGTATGTACACATAAATTTTCGGGGGATTTAAAAACTTTTTTCCTTGACAACAAATCGAAAAATTAACTCAACTTCAACGTATTTGCATCCCTGTCCCGCAACGTGTTTACTGCATCAGGGACAAATGATTCCTTCTGGCCCTCAAAATGAATATATATATATATATATATATATATATATATATATATATATATATATATATATATATATATATATATAACTATATATAGTTTCTAGGAAAATAGACAAAGTTTTTCAAATTTGGCAGTTTACCAAGGTCGATGAGGGCACTCGGTTAAAATATTTTCCAGATGGTGCCACTTCCAGTTATACCGGAAGTTGATGCTTTCTTGCTTATTTGAAATAGAACATCCTATTTTTAGATTCTACGCAAAATTGTAGATATATATATATATATATATATATATATATATATATATATACAACCACGACCAAAAGTATTAGGCACACTAGCATGCACACTCACACATTTGCCTTTTGCTTCAGATAAAGTTGCAGCGAGGTCGAAAGCTGTTTTTTTGCTGTCTTGTAGAGACTACCTAGTCAACTATCGGTCATCACGATCTGTAGTCTTTCTGCCTGTTCTTGGCCTATTTTCATGGGATCCCGGTCTCTTTTCAATAATTTAATGCATATTGCACTGCACAACGCGAGCACTTCACTTCTCGGGCTATCTTTACTCGGGACTTACCTTATTCATGTAGAATCTTAATTTTTAGGCACTCTTCTGCACTAAGTTCAATTTTTTAGTCAAGGTTCACGCTACAAATGTTGGTCGTTAAGAATATGGTAGAAATAATTGCGTACAACACGTGTGTTTCTTTCAAACTCTGACAACAAACTAAAATCTCAAAATTCCCGAAATAGCTAATTCGAAGAAATAATGTGTTAATGCACACCCGCGTATCATAATTATAGGGGTGCCTAATACTTTTGCTCGGGGCTGTATATATATATATATATATATATATATATATATATATATATATATATATATATATATATATATATCCTTTCTATTGCTTATCGCCTGCAAAATAGCATCCTCCCTTTTTTAAATTTCGGTACAAAAAGAAATCACATAAATACAAATCTGAACTAGGAACGGGACTTTGACCCATAGTCGGACATAATTTTGGTAATGTATGACAGTAGGTAAATGTTATATTGTAGGGTCCCAAACGTGGTGGCAATAAGCTTGCCAGTTAAAGATTGTGTGCAGACCTTTGAGACCAGAGGGTAGCTTCACTTTTTAGGAGTGATTTGAGTAAACCTGTTTTATAGCCGTTTTGATAGTTTTTATATTACAGCTAGCGAGACCCCGGTGAGTGGAATTGTGGGAGCCTGTGAAACTTGTAGAAAACATTTTCTTGAAAGATTATTTCATTAAATCTGGATGCTTTTCCCCCGGGGAGAACGATTTTCACGATTTAGTAGAACACTTACCACTTGAAACCCGCCAAAACATGTACTACATGCACGATGGGGCACCACCTCATTTCAGTGTTATTGTGCGGGAGCACCTGATTAACGTCTATCCAAACCGTTGGATAGGTAGAGGAGGACCTATTGCCTGGCTTCCTCGATCTCTCGACCTAACGCCATTGGATTTTTACCTGTGAGGACACCTCAAGACCTTGGTGTATTCCACTCCGGTCGATAGTATGGAGAAACTTTTACGGAGAATCACGTTTCACTGTAAGCCAATAAGGAACAATGCTGGGTTAATGTGGCGAGTACAGCAGTCCTCAAATCGTCGTACCCGGGAGTGTATCATATTTGACGGAGCCATGTTAAACCCTCTTACGAAATTTTTAACAAGCAATTAGTTTAGGTTAGTTGCAGCTGTAATTCACAGTCCTGCAGCTATGAGTCTCTCTCTGTCTCTCTCTGTCTCTCTCTGTCTCTCTCTCTCTCTCTTTCTCTCTATCTAGCAGTCCAATTTGGCCCACTTCTGGACATAGGCCTCCTCTAATCTATTCCATTCCAACTTATTTTCTGCAATTCGGTGCCAGTTTCTACCTGATTTCTTTTTTATGTCGTCTATCCATTTTTTGAGGGGCTTTCCGATACTTCTTTTTGACGATCTAGGTCTCCATTATAATATATGATTTGTCCACCTTGTTTAGTTTTGCCTAGCGATGTGTCCTACCCAGGTCCATTTCAAAGTAGCAATGCATTTTACCACATCCTCCACTTTCGTGCGTCTTCTTACTTCTTCGTTCCTTATTCGGTCATGTAGTGATATTCCCAGCATGATTCTTCCTATTGCTCGCTATGTAGTACGCAGTTTATTGGCTGCTTTAACTGTTAATGTAGTTGTCTCGATTCCATAGATCATTACTGGGAGAACGCACGAGTCAAATACTCATCTTTTCAAATTAATGCAAATATTGGGATTTTTAAGAGCGTATCCCAATCTTCCAACGGCTGCCCATGACATTCCAATTCTTCTATTTATTTCCTCTTCTTGGTTTTCTTTCCCAAGTCTAATTAGATGGCCTAAATACACATATTCCTCAACTCTTTGTATTTGGTTGTTTCCTACATAAAGTTGCATATCTTCTGGAGACATTATTTTGATTTTTGCAAAGTTCATGTTTAATCCAACTTTCCCTGAAGCATTTTTCAACTCAGAGATCATTTCCTGTAACTTATCTAAATCTTCACTTATTAATACCACGTCATCCGGGAGACATAAATGGTTGAGATATCTACCATCGATGCTAATGCCCTTATATTTCCAGTTTAGTCAGTTAAAGACATCTTCCAGTGTTCAAGTAAAGAGTTTAGGGAAAAACGTATCTCCTTGTCGCATCCCTCGATCAATATTTATCTTCTGTGTTTCTAGGTCCTCTGTTATCTTCACTTGCAATGTGGCCTTATCGTAAATATATTTCAGAAGATTTCTGTATCTGGAGTCAATCCTTGCACTGTCCATTGCTTGAAATATGGCTAAAGCAGCTGTGAGTAACTCACAACAATTCTTGGATAATAATTTGAAGGGTTTTACCTGGTCTACATCATATTAAAAAAATTGAAATATACCTGGTGGTTCAATAATTATGTCTAAAAAGCTTGATTTCATTGCGGCTATTTGGGAGCCCATATTTCCGAAAAGGAGGCCTATACGAAAAAAGTTTATATGGACTTGTAGTATTTCTTTCACGTGTTTTTTATATCCGGGAGATTTCCCACATTTCCTCAATATAAAAATGTTAAATTGCCAATATTCCAAAAATTGCAAATTTTTGGAATAGACAACCTGATACATCTTTATTTCTAATGCTAAATAAAATAACAATATAAAAATTAAAAATAAAAAAAAATTTACGACTTTTTCAAGTTATTTAATGTTAGTTTTCGATCACCCTGTATTTATTTATTATCAAAATATCAACATAGTCCGCTAAAGTAGGTCCCCTTCTAGAAGGAAAACAACCCGAATTAAATAATAAAGGCTTCTCTATAGGAGAAATTGATAGTTAGATTTAGGAATGCAAACGCCATTTTTGACATAAAATTTAAAATATGTCAAAAACAGTTAGACTTAAGTATAAGACACAGGCGCGGATCCAAGGGGGGGCGGTGGGGGCGATCGCCCCCCCCAAGAGCTTTGAGTTTAGGAAAATGGACCCGATTTTTCCTCTTATACTATAGTTTTTTCAAGGACTAGAGAGAGTAATAAATCATTTTTTACCCTTTTTCTCTTCGCAAACTACCTGTGACCTTTAGTCCGGTGTTTTTAGCAAAATTTGTTAGATACATATATTTTTCATAGGAATGGGTTAGAAATTTTATAATCAAAAATACCGGTCTATAATAATAGACTAAAACGTAGGATTATTCTCTCAAATAATTCTAAGTTATAATTTAAATACTTACAAAATATCCATTGTCAAAAATACAAAAAGTTAAACATATATAAAAAAATAAATTCGTCCATATAATAATAAAATATTTTTGGGGCTATCGGTCATTTTATTATTAATTAAAAACATTTTTAGGGTATTTGACGTTTCAGTTTATTTATTTCTTAAACCATCTGCAGAATTACAATTAAACACTAAAAAGGGATTCAAATGTAATTACTTTTTTATATTGTAATTAAAATTAGACCTACTTATTTTCATTTCTATTGTACTGATATCTTAATTTAATTTACTTTTATATATGGAAATACGATAGCCCCAAAAAAATAAGATAAACATGTTAATTCTACACGCTTAAGAAAAAGACACAAACACAATAATAAAATAATAAAAAACTTACGGCTAATTAGAATTAAATATATATAAAATTAAAGAGTGGGACACACTAAAATAAAAATATATAAAAAAACATATAAACAACATTAAACAATAAAAATAAACAAAAACAAAAATTTAAATAATAAATTGTGTTTACACTAGTAAACATTACGTATCTAATTCCTAATCAAAGTCAGTGAAACTATCTTCGCTAAAATTAATTATAATTGGTTCCTCTATCTCACCGATTATGAGATCGAGTTCTCACATTTTGTTTTATTCTGTTATTATATGGATTTTTCCCAATTTTCCGCAGTAACTTTATTCAAAAAAATCTTTCAAAAGTTTAGTTAAATTACTAATTTTATTAATTGTGTTATTTCTAGCTTTTACTTGAGAGAGATATTTACGTCTCCAACGGACAGTTTCCGGACGATTTATAAGAACAAATTTTCTATCTGGTTTTTCCCAGCAAAAAATAAGTTCTCTGAGCAATTTCCAGAGATCAGTTCTTTTAATTTCAGGTAAATCGCGATCTTCAATGATTTTAGTTAGAATTTTGTAGATGGTTGGAATCTGCTTCTCATAATAAAATGTATATACAACCCCTTTAATTGCAGTTTTCATCTCTTCTTCCAACGAGGTTTTTCGTTTGCCTGTGATCGAATGTGGCTTGGGAGTATTAACAATTCCAGTCGTTTTTTCTCCTTCAGTATTCGGTACATAGTAGATTTTCCAACTCCTGTCATGTTGGAACATATCTCAACAGAGCTTTTAACATTATTATCTAGATATTGATATCTTAAGACATCATAAACATTCATCGTAATAAGTTTTTCGTTGAGGGAAAAATGCCCTGGTTTAACGATTTTGGAATAAATATAAAGTTGAAAGCCATATCTTTTGGATATCTCACTAATCTCAAATAATATATAAAAACAAGCGCCAACAAGATAAATCACTAAAAAAAACTGTAAGTTGTATTTTGCTCACTGACAGAAATTAAATTAAACTATCAGAAATTCTCTGTTGCAGTAAATTTATAAAATATATTTAAATATAATGAAATATAATTAGATTTACGGCAGTTCTCAGTTACCTGCGGCACTGGAGCAGGTACGTTAGAGGTTTCGGTAACAGTTTTATTACTCTCTCTAGTTCTTGAATAGAGTATAGGAGTCTGTATGCTTGCGATCGCCCCCCCCCCCCTCCTCCCAAAAGCTTTGAGTTCAGGAAAATAGAACCCATTCTGCCTTTTATATTAGTAATGAGTATGCTGCTTGCACTCCCCCCCCCCCCCGTTGGCATGTTGTTTTTCTAGTCATAGTGTACTTTTTTGATATCATCGCCCCCCCCCCCCAAAGAGAGAGGCTGGATCCGCCCCTGATAAGACATTATACATGAAATATATCTACAATTTTGCGTAGAATCTAAAAATAGTGTGTTCTATTTCAAATAGACAAGAAAGCATCAACTTCCGGTATAACTAGAAGTGGCACCATCTGGAAAATATTTTAACCGATTGCCCTCATCGACCTTGGTAAACTGTCAAATTTGAAAAATTTTGTCTATTTTCCTAGGAACTGATCGCGGCAGTTCGTTGTGAGACACAATATATACTGAGATTGCTGTAGCATTAAAAGTACCAAATTTATATTATCCAATCATCATTTCAAAAAATATTACATAATATCACGATCATTACAAATTACCATAGCATATCTCTATCCGCTCTGTTTCCTTATCCTAATAGGTTAATTACAACAAAATAAAAATACTAATAAACTATGCAATTATAAACCAATAAAAAAAATTGTGTTGGAAAATAACGTCATCTATCTTTCTGTCTAGACTATTTGTACAAGCTGTTCAATGCCTCTAGTCTACTTTTATCATTAACTTCCTTTTCAATTATATTTGACAAGTTATTAACCAAAATAAATTATAGCACGTATCCGTGTAATTGCGATAAATTTTTATTTATAGCCTGGTTGAAAACATAAAAATTTGCTTTGAGTTGGAAAAAATTGATATTAAAGCATTTTTAGTGACAGACATAAAGTTACTTTACAGAGAAATTTACGCAGATTCGTCTAATTCACCTCACATTGAAAATGTGACGTATACTATAGTTCATTTATTGAAATACTTCGGCGTTGGTTATACCAAGGTTGAAACATTTTACATTTACAAATCACTGGAGATTTACTGATTGACGTAAAGCTGCCAGATTTGCAATTTTCCGTATTTTAGATTCGTTTTTTTTAGACTGAGTGTTATTAAATTATTTCCCGATGTTTCTAGATTTTTATCGGATAAGTTTATTTTAGGTTATGCGAGTCTGCATTTGTTAAAATCAATACGAATTTGTTATAAAAACACATATTTTGTAAATTATGGTTCATAATTATGATCTCTCCAGATCAGTAGAGATATAAAGCCAGAATTGTGTAAAAGCTGAAAAAGTCATCTGAAATAATTCAGTTACAGGAATGAAATGTCATTTCTACTGAATAAAAAGCAGAGTGTAGATGAACAACACCCTAATTTTAGTTTTTCTTAAAACAAAAATAAAATTTTTATAAAAAAATTGAACCGACTTCTAAAAGTGCGCTAAAAAGTGAAAAATAACTATGAATTTTTATAAAAAATTGAAATTTTTGAAGTCAGCGCCAAATTAATACCTGACAAAATGTGATTTGCATAAACAGATTAAAAATACTTTATTTGTAATTGCTGTCTTACCATAATTTGTATATATTTCTAGTTATTTATTTCATTTACAAATAATTTGGCACCGACTTCAAAAAGTTCAATTTTATATAAAAATTTTTGGTTATTTTTCACTTTTTAGCTCACTTTTAGATGTCGGTTCAATTTTTTTATAATAATTTTATTTTTCTATTTTTAATTTTAGAATTCATTATGATATCCATCAATTATTTAAACTAAATACTAATCGAGATTAGTGTACCTCACAATGACTCCAAGGGAGCAAAAAAATACCCATTTTATCCAAAGTTGTAAATCATCCTAAAATGAACCACTAAAAATTCTTTGGTTCTTAGAGTTTTCCAAATACCAGTAAAATTGTGTCAAACAAATATTTAGTCTGTCATAGTAAATCCACTATCTTAAATTTCAAATTAATTTTAGAATGGTAATGTAGGCCCCAAAATCTTCCAATATCGATGTTTAAAAAACCTGAGATGTAAATTTCTTAGCTCGATATATTTAATACTGCATATTGAGTTGGTATACGCCTCAAAAACCTCACAATATCAATTTTCAATATTTATAGAACCTGAGATGTAAATTTCTTAACTCGATATATTTTATACTGCATATTGAGTTTGTATACGCCTCAAGAACCACACAATATCAATTTTAGACCAAATCGGAATATGTAAAATTTTCTCTCCCTCATATTGTATCTTACCAACCTAATGGTTGTAAAAAATTAACTTCATATTCGTAATACACGACCCCGAAAACCCTTGAATACCAAATCTAAAAAAATGCGAATAAAATTTTCAACCCACCATATTACATCCGCTATATTGAATTTCAAAAAAAATCATTTTAAGTCTTCATCTAATCTAAATCTAAACCCTTTAAAGCCCCCTAGTACCCATTTTGGATGAAATCCGGAAATTTAAAATTTCTAGACTCATATTCGCTATTTACATCCTCAAAAACGATTCAGTCCCATCTTTGAACAAAATCGAAAAATGTAAAATTTTTAGTCCGCTATCTTGGATTTGCCATATTGAATCCTGAAAAAATACTTTTAAATTCATAATTACATCGAATCTGCCAAATTGAGTTTTTCAAAAAATATTTTAAATTCATAATTAACACCGACATAAATACCCCAATACTAATTTTAGACAAAATCGGGAGATGTAGAATCTTTAATCCGCCATCTTGGATCCGCCATATTGAATTTTATAAAAATAATTTCAGATTCGTTATGTGCGACCCCGAAAACTCCCCATACCAATTTTCAAGAAAATCGGAGAAAATTAATTTTTCGTCCGCCATATTGAATTTTTTAAAATAATTTTAGATTAGTTATATACGACCCTGAAAACTCCCGCGTACCAATTTTGGAGAAAATCAGACAAAATTGATTTTTTTATCCGCCATATTGGATTCGCCATATTGAATTTTTTAAAAATATTTTTGATCCATTATGTGCGACCCCGAAAACTCCCCCACACCAATTTTGGAGAAAATTAGACAAAACTAAAAATTTTTGTCCGCCATATTGGATCCGCCATATTGAATTTTTTTAAAATAATTTCGTATTCGTTGTATTCGCCCCTTAAATTCTCCCATACCAATTTTGGAGAAAATCGTTTTTTTTTGGCCGCCATATTATCAGCGCCATCTTGGATATTACATATGGGACCACCGCAGCAACTTCCTGAACATAACGTAAAAAATTTCATTCAAATAGGTGCAGCCATTTCGGAGTAATCGGTGTACATACATGGAAAAAACATACATACTCGACGAATTGAGAACCTCCTTCTTTTAGAAGTCGGTTAATAAAAAATTATAGTTTTTAGACTGACTCCATCACTAGATTTCTGCATCGCAACTTAATCGATACCAGAATTTTAAGACGCAAATTATACCGACAAGATCATACACCTATTCCAACGAGGTCAGAGACAAGGCACGTCTGCCACGCACTATTTAATTTCGTAGGAGATCCACATACCAGGAAGATACTGTCGAATATTGTGGGATTTTTTTTTATTTCGTCCAGTATAGATTCCTTAACGGATTCTCTTTTTCTGTGGTTAGATGCGCTCGACAACGTTGTAGTGATCAGAACTCACGAATTCGGTCTGCAAGTTGCGATACTCTGGTTATTTCTTACATATATATATATATATATATATATATATATATATATATATATATATATATATATATATATATATATATATATATATATATAAAATAAAATAAAATAGAATAAAATATTGGCGAAGCGGACGTCAAAATTTGTCAATCTACATGATTCTCGTGTTAAAAAGTGCGGAGCACTCCAAAATATGGAAAAACTCCGGGTCCGACAGATGGCGACAGCGCTGATTCGTCCTAATATGGGACTCGTCAGGCCACCGCATTCGGTACAAACTATCATCTCGCCTTTGCATCCTATAAAGCCGAGTTTAAAATCGTTTACAAACTTTGTTAATCTGTGTGGTTCTTGTGTTATCAAGTGGACCATCGAGATGTCGCCTTTGTCGTCTTGTTTGCTGTTCTTTGATTTTAAACTCAGCTTTATAGGATGCAAAGGCGAGATGATGGTTTGTACCGAATGTCAGTGGCCTGACGAGTCCCATATTAGGACGAAACAGCGCTGTCGCCATCTGTCGGACCCCGAGTTTTTCCATATTTTGGAGTGCTCCGCACTTATTAACACGATAAACACGTAGATTGACAAATTTTCACGTCCACTTCGCCAATATTTTATTCTAGTTTATTGTAAGTTACATGGACAAAAACTTATCTATTTATATATATATATATATATATATATATATATATATATATATATATATATATATATATATATATGTATATAACATTTTTATGTTTTCTTAATTGATTAACACTCTATGTATCTGATCTAAAATTTTTATATGGTTAACTAATATAAAGTTTGTTTTCTTCTGGTCAGCTCCATCCATCGTCAGCGCTTTGAACCCTCCTATCCAAAAACTAGAAAAATACCTTGCTGGCCTCATGCAACCACGTGTGAGGAAGGCATCTCACACGTGGTTGCATAATTCTTAATAATCCTACATTCCATAAGAGTTGATCAAGGTGACATCGTTACAAGCTTCGACGTAAAATCCTTGTATTCAAGCATACCGATAGATGAAGCACAGGACCAGATCACCCAAAGATAGGATTTTACAACTCACGATATGGACCTCACCAGATGCCTTAACAACGCATATTTCTTATTTGACGGCCAGATATACAGACAGATAGATGGCGCTGCTAATCATTTTGTAATACCAAAAAGTTATATTTGTTGAATTCTAGGAAACGTTAGGTCTAATATAAAATTAGGTACCAATTTAACAAACAAGATGGTTGTATATACTATAATACTGAACACCACGAATTCATCTGAATATTATCTCTGAACAACATCAATAAACAATCGGATTTTTTGGAGATGCCATAAGTAATTCCTTCTTGCCATATTTTAGAGTTATCTTCTTACCTCATTCAGATAATTTCCAATTAGGCCCTTAATGAACGTTTCACTGCAAGACAGCGATATATTGTAAAACTGCTGAACACACACTGCGACATCCCGTAACCTCACTTTGTCATTGCTCGTTATTTAGATTTAGCCAAATTGTAATTTCCCGCAAGAAAGATCTTTTGTTAGAATGACAAGGAAATATATATAAAATAATATATAGTATAACTTTCTGCTATTTTTCACGGTAATATTACGAGATCTTTATTCATATTTACCTCTACGATTTATTATTTGGGTCATAGTTAAGAGTCAGATTCTCTATAATAGGCATAATGAAGACGGTAACATATTGTTAAATAAAATGCTGGGCCCAAAAAGAGAAAATCCTTTTATTTGCGATAAAAAAAAGTAGAAAAATGTAAAAAATGGTTTGAACAAAATATCCTTTTTAAAAATTTAAAGAAAAGTCATTAATATATTTTTTAAATTAATAGAAAAAAAATGATTCCATTCTAGTACAGCAAATCACTTATTTTGTTTTTTTTTTGTTGTTGATAAGTTCCGAACGACTTGATGGAAAGGTCAAACAACTCAAAAACAAAGGGCTATGGAGAAAACATTAGAATAAAGAAATTTTAGGATATCGAACGGCTCATTCTATGGTGATTGTTACTTCTATCTTGACCATGACCATTAGGGTCATTTTAAGGTCAAGCTAATTTTGGTCACCTAGACACTGTGAATTAACGCTCCTAGATTTTTTCTTATGGGGGTACAACTAAAGATTGAAAAAAACAACATTCGAATGACTATCAATGAAATAAAACCGGCTTTATGTGAAACTGTAATCAAAAACTGGATAGCCCGAATTCGCATTACTCAACGAAGTCATTTGTCTGACATACTGATTGATACATAAAGGTATATATTGTACAGGGTGTCTCAAAAGAAAGTACACATTTGTTTTGCTTATTGCGTGAACGCAACTATTCCGAGCGGCGCGGGGGGTATGTCAATCGGTAGCCTGGCTCTTGGGAATTTAGTCGCTATGGAGCGTTTCTCGGGAGCGGACCGTGCTTTGTGCGTACGTGAGTTTTACAAAAACGGTAATTCGGCGACTGTAGCGCGTAGAAACTTCTGCAATTTTCGACATATTCGTCACTTAAATGATGCGCCAAGCGCTCGGCTTATTGGAAAATGGGTCCAGACGTTTGAAGAGACCGGTTCAACACTAGATAAATCAAAATCCGGGCGTCCGAGGTCTTCGAGAACGGTCGAAAACGTAGAGAGTGTTACTCAGTCTGTTCGTGACTACCCAAACGTTTCGATTCGTAAGCGTGCTGTTGCTTCAAATGTGCATAGGTCATCATTATTCCGCATTTTACACAAAGATTTAAAGCTGAACCCCTATAAAATTCAGTTGGTGCAAGAATTGAAGCCTCAGGATGCTGGTCAGAGGCTTGACTTCGTAAACCAGATGACTGAACGCTTTTCAACCTTTACCAACATCTTCTTTTCGGATGAAGCCCATTTTCATCTTAATGGTCATGTAAACAAGCAAAATTGCCGCTATTGGAGTGCAAACAATCCAAAACACAAACATCAGAAACCTCTACATTCGCCGAAAGTGACTGTATGGGCTGCGATGTCGGCGCGAGGAATTATCGGCCCGTACTTTTTTGAAGATGAAAGGGAACGCACAGTAACAGTGACTTCAGAGCGGTATGTGGAGATGTTAGACGACTTCTTCGTGCCTGAACTGCAAAATTTTCCTGGCTATAACCAAAGAACATGGTTCCAGCAAGACGGAGCAACTTCACACACGTCCAATATGTCTCTGCCACGAGTGCGTGAAATTTTTCCTGGCAAATTGATCTCAAAGAAAGGTGACATAAGTTGGTCTCCACGCAGTCCTGATTTATCACCTATGGACTTTTTCCTATGGGGTTATGTCAAATCAAAAGTTTACGCCAACAAAACGACTTCCCTGGCACAATTAAAAGAAAATATCCGCAACGAAATGGCAGACATCACGGAGAATACCTACCGAGCCGTCATGGGCAATTTTAGTGCTCGATTAAATGAATGCCGTGAGCGCAACGGATTACATTTGGACGATATCATTTTTAAAAAATAAATTCCCAAACAATGTATTTTAATATGTAATAAGCATTTTTTCAATAAAGTCCAGACTTTTTTTTAAATCGATTTTTTAAATGTGAACTTTCTTTTGAGACACCCTGTACTATAAAATAAAAAAAATAAATACAACACTAACATTTATTTAATTTGTTTTATTTAAATTGAAAGTAGGACACTTCTATTGGATGACTCATTATTTGCTTTACAATCAATCAATACACGTCGATGTTCTCTAGATTTTGCTACATGATACGACAATTTACAAGGCAGAAGAGTCTTCAAGTTCAAAATCTCTCCAAGCTAGAAGCATTAGCATTAAAAGAACTTCGTAAGGCTGAATCCATAAAGATTTTACCAGCGGACAAGGGAAATGCAACGATGATAATGGACATCGTAACGTAAGATCAAAAAATCGGAGATATCCTGGAAAAGGGAAAATATAGATAATTAGCTCGTGATCCCACTAAATCTATAGAGTCAAAAATCTACAGAACACTAAGATGATACCAAGACCATATACCTGACAACCTACGATCAGCGCTCACACCACAGTACAGTAAGCCACCACATCTTTACGGACTACCAAAAATTCATAACATGAACATACCACTGAGGCCAATAACCCGCTCCAGAGGATCCCCAACAAATGCACTGACGAAGTTTCTTTTAAAAATCATACAACCTTTAGAAGGACATATGTTAAAAATTCTACACATCTCGTGAACATTATTAGTAGCATCAAACTAGAGCCAGACGACAGACTAATAAGCTTTGACGTGGAAAGTCTGTATATTAATGTACCATTAGGGGAATCACTAGACATAATCAAAACTAGACTTTCAAATGATTCTACTTCATCAAATCGAACCACGTTACCACTGGACGGGGTGATATATCTGTTGCCTGCGTAGTGTTTACTTTCAAGTAAAGGACAAGTTCTACGCTCAGGACGACGGACTTCCGATGGTTTCTTCACTCTCTCCAGTCGTCGCCATATGGAATGGTTCGAAACTCATGCCATAAAAAGGGCAACAGTAAAACCGAAAGTCTGGTTGAGATATGTCGATGAAACTTCCATCGTATGGAAGAGCAATGATCAAAAACTTAATGATTTCTTGAAACATCTAAATAACATTCGACCTACAATTAAATTTACCATGGAAAAGGAGGTAAATGATTAATTGTATACAGATATCAGTATACAGAAAGCCAAGACATACTGGACAATATTTTAATCATAGTTCAAATTATTCTGTTGTAACAAAACGGGGAATTACACGCAACCTCTATAATCGCGCTATATCCATATGCAATAATGCCGATTATTCATTGGAAAAAGAGGTAGCAAATATTAAGTCCGATTAAGATGATGTAAATAACTTTAGAACAACGAACACTAGACAGCAAGAAACACATTCCTTCTTCACAATTCCGTACATTTAGAGAACTTCAGAGAAAATAAGACGAATTGCCAGTAGTCATATTATAAAAACAGCCTTTAAATCAGGAAATATACTTAGAGCTCATTTAACAAAAACAAAACCGAAAACTACCGACAAAAAAAATGTGTTTACAAAGTTCCATGTGAGTGTGGTGAAATGTATATTGGAGAAACCAAACAACCACTAGAAGTTAGAATTAAGGAACATGCCTGGGATAAACAATACCATATAAAATGGTCTGAAACTGCGGCAATATAAATATAGAACCCAACATGAAAAAACGAAAATTTATAGAAGCAGCTTACATTAAAAACAATAATGGAATCTTCAGTAAACCGAGTGTTGAGATACCTAATCTTTGGGAACCACTACTTTGTAATATCAAATCATTGACGTGTGTACAGTGAAGCGAAACGTTGCGCTTCAGTGGACACAGTCCCTATATAAGCTCGTAGTTTTAAAACAAAATATTCAGTTTATACCTGATAATGAATAGAGATACAACATAATCGAAACGTCGTAAAAATAAATAAAAATAAAGACAATGCAAGTCCTACAACCACATTTTAGAAGAGTGTTAGGCTATAATCAATTTTCTAATTTAAATACAACTTAGTATTTGGGATCCAGAAAAATAAATTTTCTAATAAACCACATTATTTTTAACGTTTAAATGCATTTTGTGAGAAGCAAATAAAGTTGTTCAAATATAACTCAACATCCTGTCTTAGAATGCAAATATTACACCAATTTTTTCCAGTTTTTTAAATAATTTTATCATTATCCTCTTCGAGCTGACAGTTACAATTTGACCCTACTTGTCTCGTACAATAAAAAGGGGTATTATGAATCATTAGGAATTAACAGCATTGATAATAGAAGTGTCAAAAGTAAAAGCTTTTAAAAAAAAAGGACGATTTCCACTTATGGGCTCATCGATTTTTTAAAAGAAAGTCCATGTTATTTATCGCTAAGAGAAAATGATAAAGACATTATTACGAATACTGTTTTGGAAATGAGCTTGTGAATTGCTGCGTAAGCAAATACAGTAAATCAAGATATTTTACGTATTAACAATGTGCTGTGATAAAATAAAACCGTAAAAAATATTACTACTTATCTGACTGCTAGTACAAATAACTACAAGTGATAACAAATATCGGATCCACAATTTGATTTATAACATTGATTACTTGTTTTCTTAACCATATATGTAAAGGGTGTTTTTTATAGAGGTATAGAACTTTAAGTTGGCAACACTTTTATAACTGGCGGCCATTTTGTCAGCTGTCAAGTGATTTATGTTTAGTTTGGTTTGGCATATCAACATGAATAGACTGACGCCTGAACAACGCTTCCAAATTGTGCAAATTTATTTTGAAAATCATGGTTCTGTTCAAAATACGTATCGCACACTACGTCTATTTTACGGTCAACATAATCGTCCATCAGAGCAATTAATTCGATTAACTATGGAACGTTTTCGCACCAAGTTTACTCTAAATAAAAATACGCATCCACAGAGACGTCGTACAGTGCGTACAGAAGAAGTAATTGCTGCTGTAGAGCGTAGCGTAGAGGAAGGCCCGAATCAGTCTATCCGCCATCGTGCACAGGAATTGGATATGTGTCCATTCACTTTATGGAAGATTTTGAGGAAAGATCTTGATTTGCGTACCTACAAAATCCAACTCGTGCAAGAATTGATGCCACACGATCACCTAGCAAGGCGTAGATTCGGTGAATGGGCCCAAAATAAGATTGCCGTTGATCCCGATTTTCATAAGCGAATTTTGTATAGCGATGAAGCTCACTTTTGTTTAAATGGATACGTCAATAAACAAAATTGCCGTATTTGGAGTGATGATAATCCTCAAGTGTATGTTGAGACACCGTTACATCCAGAAAAACTGACTGTTTGGTGTGCTTTATGGGCTGGTGGAATCATTGGTCCGTACTTCTTTAAAAACGATGCTGGTCAGAATATTACAGTCAATGGTGACTGCTATAGAGCCACGATTACTGACTTTTTCGTTCATCAATTGAACAACCATGATGTGCAGGAGCTGTGGTTTCAACAAGATGGCGCAACATGTCACACAGCTCGTGCCACAATTGATTTATTGAAGAAAACGTTTGGTAACCGCATAGTTTCACGTTTCGGACCCGTGAATTGGCCTCCAAAATCGTGCGACTTAACGCCGCTAGACTATTTTCTGTGGGGATATGTGAAGTCGCTAGTCTACGCCGATAAGCCAGAAACGATTGATCACTTGAAGGACAACATTCGCCGCGTTATTGCCGATATAAGGCCACAAATGTTGGAAAAAGTCATCGAAAATTGGACCTCCAGATTAGACTACGTCCGAGCCAGCCGTGGCGGTCATATGCCAGAAGTCATATTTAAATTATAATGCCAGAAGGTTATCTTTCGAATAAAGTAAATTTCATGTCAATTTAAAAAATTCCTCTTTGTTTTATTCCATTTAAAAATTCTATACCTCTATAAAAAAACACTCTTTATTATTGTTGATTCAAAATTCTGAAAATGAAGTATCTCGAATACACTTTTTAGATAGTGGATGTGATGACTGCTGTCGGGACTTTAAACAAGAGTAGAATATTGTCCACATTTATTAGTTACGATAAACTGATTTTGGATCGTCATCAAATGAATGCTTAAAAGAAAATTCAGTGGGTTTACTAGCCATGTGGTATTTTAACTAAGTCTTAAAGTGCTCAGTTTACTCGACCAGTGTAACAAAAACGGAGTGTTTCCGTAATTTAAAAACAAACAATAAAAGTGCAGCAG
This sequence comes from Diaprepes abbreviatus, assembly GCA_034092305.1. NCBI lineage: Eukaryota > Metazoa > Arthropoda > Insecta > Coleoptera > Curculionidae > Diaprepes > Diaprepes abbreviatus. The sequence goes on along the minus strand of JASJET010000037.1, from coordinate 352,299 downwards.
TAAAACAAGGGTCGACAGCAGGATTTAAGAAATGGTTGTCAGGGGAAAACAATCTTCAGTTCAGAAAGAGAAATGTATTTTATATTTATTTAAGGTTGTTCACACGGAACTTTTATATAAATTGGATTATATTAAGTTTCTCGTTTTGGACAGCGATACAAGAGATAAAATAAGTAGAAAAGTTCGTCCAAAATATTTATAGAAAAAAATAATTTTCTTAATTCAATCAAAAAAAGATATCTTTTCCCAACACAAGATTTATGAATTTAACAGATAAAAACCTTTCAAATGCAGAATCTAGTTTACTAAAAAAAAAGGCTTCAAATGTAGTACATAAGAAAATTGATCTCCAGGAATATTTGAAATCTGAGGTGGGGAAACATAAATATTGTTAAAATATTGTCAAGTTTAACTCAAAAATAAAAAGTCTCTACATTTTTTAATAAGAAAGCAGAAAATAATGATTTAGAAACAAATTAAAAATAAATCACAAGGATAATTTTTACAAAACCTGACTAAGGTAATAAAATAGTAGTACTCACTAGATCATAATAATATAATAACAGAATTTCTATATTCTAATAAATATTAAGTTTGACGCGTTTGTAAATATATTAAACTATGGTAGTAAATACATGGACCTACAGACGTTTCCTGTTACGGCAGCTGAACATCGGTAGGTGGATATCTATCCTGTAGACAGTCATCGGTCAAACGCTCAGCGTAAGGATATCCCATAATGATCCTAAATACTACTTCCGGTCGGTGTCCCCTCACGGTCGATATATCCCTATCCTCTGAACTGGTCAACAGTTTAACTATCCAGTAGTCAAGACAACTACCCGGTTATCGATCTCCGGCACCAACCTTAGAATTAACATGGTCGAGGACCCACTTTGTACCTGGCAGCTTGTTACAGTGGAATAAAAGGCAAGTTAGAGGTTATTTACACGTATTAGTTACTGACTGCCGGCTGTCAATTATTATTTCCTGAAATATTAAAAATAGGACCTAGAGAATGAAACTAACGGTTTTAAAACATCCTATATCCTGAATTACATACTATTACAAATATGGCCTAAAAACTAGCTTAACAGTCTAAAAAGATGAAAACATACAAACAAGCTCAACAAATGGTAGGGAGAGCAAGAATATGTATATACATTGTTCACGGTGTCTTGTACTTGGCCGAACAGTAGCGGTAAGGCGGTATAATTCATGATGCTATTCATGGCGCTCGTACTAAAAATTCCGCGACTCCTACTCGTACGTAAATCCAGCGTCGAGATTCGGCGTTTTTGTTCGCGATGGTCGCTACATGGCGATGGTAACTTCGAGGCGGCAGAACCCTGACCGTGACGGACAACACAAGTTGTTTCTTGCCCTTAAGGACAACATCGGTGACATCCGATGGTAAATACATCCCTGGTCATTATGTAAGGGAACAAAAGTTTATTGTGATTTTTACTAATTTTAACATTTATTAACTCTAAATTAAATTTTACTAAATGGAAGAATTTACTTGAGTCCCCCTCTGTATAAAGATTTGGACCGTTAAAATTGTTTATCTTATGTCTGACCAAAAATAGTCACACATCCGGGAAATATAAATCCATCAACAAACTTAAGCCTAGTTTTATTACTTTTGGGGTAGTTTATTTTTCTGAAAAAAACAACATAAACTTGATGAATTTATGTAACACAAAAACTTAACTATGCCACCCTCTCGAAGTTTTTGACATAGATCTGCCAAAGTAAATAATAATCGTAAAAACCATATCGTTAAGGGTCTCAGGTCAAGTTGTAAAGTGATGGCCACATGTGGCGACCGTGAGAGAGCATTCTTTTACTTAAACTGAGCAAATTTTCCCATCATAAGAAAACAAAAGAATATTTAAATAAAATCGCTAAAATGCAATATTAGTATTTGTTATTATGTACAAAGTTCGCGACTGTTACCCATTTTTCCCCAATTGACGAAAATAAGAATAAGAAAGAGAGGAAATGGTTAAAACCTTGGGGTTTTTTTATGGGATTTGGTCACGCAACCTTTAGAGTAGCTGTAGAATAGATATTAATAACAATTATATAAAGTAATTATAAGTTTGAGCTCTGGTCAGTCCTAATTAAATCAAATTAAATTCGACGCATGGATGACTCATGCCATCTATGAACCAGGGTACCGAAACACACCGACGCTCGGGAACGGAAACTATCTTTTCGCGCGCGGAGATGCATCGCGTAAGGGCGTTCTATTGGTGGAAAGCTCGCATGCCGGAACCAACGCATCTAAGAGGGAGAAGGGCGGTTCTAAGGGATGGAAGTTGAGTTGGATCTTGAGAAATTAATTAAGGGCAGTTACGATTTTGAATTCGTCTTAGTCAGTTTGGCGTGCGTTTTAGTGTTTACCAGTGTACGAAGGTTTTTCTGCTGTCTTTTCTGCTATTTTTGTCTTATATATTTTTTTTATTCTTCCAGACAGCATTTCAAATAGTAAGGGGAAATTTACTTTATTTTCTACCGGGGAAGGGAGTCCACCATCCCTTAAACTTTTAATTAAACAAATAAATTTGGGTATATTTCATTAAGGGGAATATCAGAACGGCCTAAAGAGCTTGTAGTTTTAAGCTTTTAAATTATAATCCAGATTTACTCTTAAGTTTCTCATTGTAAATAGTTCGTTTTTATTCTATTTATTTTTGTTCAATAGACTAAGATTGTTTTGAGAAACTTGTTTTATTCAATCTAATTAAAACCTTCACGCGAACTAAATTGCGGGTGCGCTGCAGCGAGATCTACAAAACCAGAGATGTCTACTGACCAACTAATTAGCAGCCTTTCCTGAGTCCTGAAGATCTGAGTCATGGTTGTGGTAAGCTTTAATAACCGTAGAGTTTGGTACTAAAGCAGCAAGAGAGAAGTTGAACGACCCGACTTCCAGAGTGTCTTTATTACTGTGATATTTAATTATAGATTATTAAAATAGTTACTAATTAATATGGGACAAAAATGATTATAGATAAGATAATTAACGCTACCTCAATACGTCATCGGCAAGAGTCTATGATCAAATTCTGTCACATAAAATTTGGTGGCCAGCTTAAGGGATGTTAATAAAAATTAATTTTTGCTTTAAGAATTTTGATAGATAAAATTTGCGTAGTTGCAAGATTAATATTTTAACAAAAAGAACCAACGCGTAGTAGCTATTTTTTTTTTATTAATCAGTAATTTTGATTTGAAAATTTAAATATTTTTTTTTTTTTTAATTTTTGTTTGTTTTGAAACGTTCATGACTAGTGAATTTATAGCTTTGAAAATTTCATTAATTGGATTCTCTTTTCTTTATTTCAGTTTAATTAAAAAAGGTTAATGTTTCAAGTAAGAATATTTAAAATCTTGGTTAGAAAGTTGCTAGGAAATTTAGGGTTTTCAGGTTAGATAAAGACACAAAACCACAACAGATTCAGGACATCAGTTGCACGCATACTAATTACTTTTGTCACTTGTTGGGAAATTATTATTATTATTTGATCGAAGTATAAATGTCGAGTATTTTGTATAAAAATATTCGGGCTAAAGCTAGATATTATTAGAAATAAAATACATTTATTTTGTTGATTATTTTGAGGAGTAATTATTTTTATTGATAATACAAGACATACCTAGTAACTTTACAGATAAAATATCAATTTATTTTAAAGTTAAAAGGGTTAAAAAGTAGTTTTGATCCGGTTTTATTAATTTTGAGAATTAATAACTACCACAAGTGTCAAGTTTTAAGTAGTTTTGGAGACTAACGACATTTCAGATTGTATCTCCGTGATTAGTGTAGAAATCACGTTAATTTACTATTGTAGTTACAACAATTTATTTCTTCCAAATTTGTTTTTACCTTGTGTAATGTTAAGATTTACAATCGGTACTGTGAAGTGCAAGTGAATTTAGAAATCGTTGTTTATATATTGTTTATTTTAGCGAGGAGTCTTAGATAAACTCCTGTATTTCAAGAAATGTTTGTCTTAAAGGGTAATAGTTAATTATCCTAACGGGTTAAAATTTAGGAAGAGATGGAAGAAAATTGTTCTGACTAGTAGTTTACATATATAGGATTGTTACGAAGTTGGATTAATGGATTTTTGTTTTATTTTATAAACATATGATGAAAGGTTTAAACTTATACCTGTTTAACTATGAATTTGTGCAAATTGATTTATAATAGCGATTTATAAATAATATTTTATTTTCAGCGTTTGATATGTGAAGTATTATGTTAAAAATTTTCCTTTTCAGGCATTTTTAAAGATCATTCTATTATCATAAAGGTGGCAGCATTTGTATTTAGCAAAGTTTTGTTATAATCTGATTGTTAATTTTTTTTTATTATTTTAGCAGTTTTTAGGAACAATTTTAGGAGGACAATGAGATTTATTGACGCGGATTGTCAGCTTGTTTCCTGATTCAGAGACTGGCGATTAGTTTTATTAGTTTTATTTATTTTTCTTTCAGGAACGACAAGAGAGTTACAGGTCGGAGTGTTTATTTTTCTTCTTTACAGGTGCAGTGTTGGTGTAGCTGAATAAGAGAAAATCGTACGAAAATGTATAATCTATACAGTAGTTTTGAGTATTTTTCAGGTGTTCTTTGAGAATCTAACAGGGCCTCACAAATCTATATTTTATTAGTCGCATATAATTGTGTACCTGGTATTGGTAATTTTTATCTGTTTATAGCAGAATATTTTTGTGGTTGTTTTACAGGTTATTTCAAATTGTTTTCTTTGGGCAACCAAGGTAGGTTGCATGCGAACATTTATTTGCATTTGTATTTTATAAAATTTAGTAGATTCGTAACAATATCCTATATATTTTCTACACAAAAACTTTTACTTTTTACCTGTAGTGTAAGCTAGACAGAAGGGACACGTTATTTTTAGGTTTTATTGCCGTAATGAGTTACTGTTATATTTTATAGCATTTATTTTGAGTGTTGCGGTAAATTTTTAAAGGATAGAGTTAATTAGGGGATCCGGAGTGATTATTATTTGTGTAATAAATTCTATTTGTTGAGAGTATTTCGAATTTTAAGTTTACCTACATAATTCTGTCTAGCATTTCACTTACAGAGTTAACATCGTTTTTATCATGAGGAATTTTTCAGTTTTATTTTAAGAGAAATTAGTGCTGTGTGGAATTTTAGTATCGCCATCAGAAGTCCGAAGTTAGGCTCACGGTAATCGGATACTGTGACCGAGATTTGTGAAACTAGAGTTTTGAGAATTCGACCTGCAGAACAAAAAGATGGTTTTAAAAGGGATAAGAGTATAGATAATATTTTGCTAGCTGTGATCCAGATAATGGCTAAACATTTTTTTAATTGTCTGGGCGTGTATAACATTAAAACCCGGTTAGAGTATTTGTCGATTTATAACGCGTTAATTATTTTCTTCGGAAGTTGTTTATGATACGAGATTTGGGTTAGAGCGGCGGTTAATATCGCGGTAATTTATTTATTTTTTTTTTGTGTAGAGAGATAGTAAAATAAATAAATAAGGGGTGAAATAACGTGTATTAAGGGAATTTTGTAGGCGGCTCTGTGTCGATTTGTCTTCTTTTAAGTTTAAAGTGAAGAAGACGGGGTAGTTTGTGTGCTATATCTAGATATCGAAAATATCTGGTGGTGATATAGCGGTGTAAGTACGTAACGGAGTTTGAATATGGCTATATCCAGGTATATAGCGGAGTAAAGAGTAACAGCGGTTAAATGAAGCTATATCTATGGAAATTGTCGGAAAGTCCAGAAGTATAACAATATAAAGTATGTCTTATTGAATATGTCGGAGCATGACGATTGCAATATGAGTACTGGTTACTGGCGACCAGGATGGTCAACCAGATAGTGGAAATGTGGAGACGTTTTAGAGGTGGATGGAAGAGTTGCAGGCTAGAATTGGAGAAGAGCTAGAAAGGATAACGAATACAATAAAGAACAACTAGTAGTTGGAGACTTTGTGTCAGAAACTAGTATAAGAGAGCCGAGATCGTTCTGCTTAGACGAACTGAAGGCGTTAAGATAAGTATTAACCGAAATAAAAGATCGGGTTAATGTTGAGAAAGAAAAAAAAACTACGATGCTATTATAGAAACTGTGATTTCGACTGTTAATCAACAAAGTTGGAAGAAAGTCGAAACTTCAAAATGTTTAATAACAAATTGGGGAAAAAGAGGAGTTCTGTGCTCTTAGACGGAAGGATAGGCCCAAAGCGATTGAAATAATAATAACTTGGGAAGAACGATTGTTTGGTACCCACATATCTCAATTGGGAAAAAGCGAAGAGTTAACAGGTTACAACAAAAGCCAGAAGAAGATTTAGGCGTTTACGCTCAACGACTGCAAAACTTATGTTTACGGCGTTTCCTGAAAGAAATGCTAATTTAGCTCAGGTGACGCATAGAGACAAAGTTTTAGTAGAAAAGTTGATACTAAGCTTTGACATTAGTTGACTCATATAATAATTAAGAAACGTGATATTTTAATTTATTTCATCTGTGGCAGCGCACACTTGTTATTAATTGTCTATTGTCTAAAAAAAATACCTAAACGTATTATGGATATCTTGAATTGCAATATTTTGGACATAACCAGACAGAGAACAGTAAATTTTGGTAAAAGAAATTTCATTCACGTTGGGAAAAATTCCGTTTAGGAAGAGTACAGGACAGCCTATTGTAACAACTTAAATTCTCCAAATTTAGAATGTAGTTTTTGAAAAAATTCAAGCCTGTAATTACTTCCAGTCAGAGAAAGTGGACTTACAGAGATATAGCTTGATCTTGTTGAATGGCTATCTAGTACGACTCTATCATACTGCCGTTCAAGGCGGTGAAGCTGGTGAACTAGCAAAGATTTCGTTGTTAACGATGACTGCATATCTCGGAGTGTTGCTTATTTATGCAACGATAGCACGACGGGCAGAAATGCTGGTGCTAGAGTAGGGTCTGGCGAGAGACAAGGCCTTATCTCGGGGTTTTTATATGAAGTAGTTAAGGTGGTACCACGGAAAAATTGAGGTATGCAAGTCTAGTTCCCAGGTCTACCAACCGTTATTTAAGTCTATGGAGCAAATCAGGGTCAGTGAAAGCCTTGAAGTGGTCCAGAGAGTTAAACAGATATTCAATAGCCCGGAAAAGTTTGAGGACAACCCTTGGTTTATCAATAGTAAAATTTTTTTTTTCTTCTTTCAACGGTCTAATACTTCTGACTGGCCATCAGAGTATCAAGAGAGGTAGTAACTCGAGGCAACCGACTCTTGCAAGACTGTTGGAATACTTGGAGATTTCATTCATTTCACAGCTGTGATTATGGCGTTCGCGGACGCGCGAACACTATAATTATTAGCCATTAAAACCTATCATTGTCGGCATTTGCACGACTATAAATATTGTAAATATCATTTCATAACAAAAACAGTTCAAAATATAGTGTTCTCCTCATTCTTATTGCTATCCAATACACCAGACCATTAATAATTCCACTTTTCACTTAAAAATTTGGTAGATGTAGTTAGTCTAGGTAGGGCGGAGTGTGCAGCGTCTCTCATTAATGCTGTTTTTTTGAGGTGAATCTATGTAGCCAGCATAGAGTACATTATGAAAATGTATATACCATTTGCAAGATGCCGTGAGGTGCGAAATGTTACTATGTTAGTGGATATCTTCAGGAAAGAAGATGCCGAAAGGTGTAAAATGTTACGTTTTAGAGAGTTACGGGATATCTTCAAGGAGGAAGATAAGCGGAAGTAGTATGATGTTATAGTTTCAGAGAGTTATGGCCACATCTTCGAGATGGAAGATAAGCCATTAGAAACTATGGACGAAGGAGCGCCTTATCGAAATTCGTGTGAGTTTCGCGGAAAAATTAGGAATTAAATAGAGGAAATACATTGATAAACCCTCTGTATCTCTTTGAAGTGTAGCAGTGGTCCTAATAAGAAAGAAGACAGGACCAGACCAAGGAATTGAGATGTTGTATCGATTTTACCAAGATAGTAAAATTATACTCTACTTTTGTTCTCCAATCTTAGTATACTTGACAGAATAAGACGATAGGAGAAGCTTAAGTATTTTCTACACCGGACACGACTTTGGCGGGTTAAACTTGATCCAAGGAATAAAGAATAAATAGTATATTCAGTCCCTGGGGTCACTAGAAAAGTAACCAGTTGTCTTTTAGGCTAGCTAGTTCTCCATTTACTTAGCAGTGATTAATGATGTGTGTAATTTACTATATACTAGACTTACATTGTGATGTTTTATTTAGATGGCATAATAGTATTTGTATAAAGCCACATTAAGCAGCCATTGCAAAATCACAAAATTCCATGATTGGAATTATCTTTATACTAAAAGAAGGAGTCCGTCCCTGTTCGAAACAGGTAGAAATTTTAAACACTACTCCAGACCAGCCACCGTTATAGAAATATGATCTTCGGTCATTGCTATAATTAGTGGTATAGAGTTAAAAAGGACTTAAAGGAATTATTATTTTTTTTCTCTTAGCAATTTGCAATAACACTAGTGAATTTGGCCGAGTAAAATGTCAAATTTAGATGGATTAAAGACTGTGAAGGATAATTTGCACATCCTAAAACAGCTTTATCCGGGAAATGCTTTTAAAATACCTAGATTCAAATAGACAGTTTTAGTTGGCTGTGATAGAGACCAATTTGGCAATTACCGTTTTTTTTAACATCAGGTCTACGATTGTCAAGAGTTCTTATCAAAGACTCCAGTAGACAACTCACACTATATATATGCATAGGAAAAGTATTATCCTTCGAAACGCAAATGTGTGGATTTCATTTAGGTAATTAGACAGTTTAAGGGTTACTTTTGGGTCAATAAATTACAGTCAACAAAACTACACTGTAAGAGTTCAAGTTAGGACACTAAGTATCACGAAATCTAGGAACATAGGAGGATACAAAAGCAGCCGAGAAAAAGCATAAGCCATAGCGAATTGTCGAATTAAGTGGTGTAGTGACAGATGTTAGAGAGATACATGGTACGGATGTAAAAGAAGTCCGCGTACGGGGGTCTTAAAGAAAGTAAATACGTGTATAAATGGGTTTGGTTATTTTTGGAATCGAGTGATCAGTTAGCAAATATTATTACAAATATTATTACAAATATTATTACAAATATTATTACAAATATTATTACAAATATTATTACAAATATTATTACAAATATTATTACGAATATTATTACAAATATTATTACAAATATTATTATAAATGTTATTATAAATAGCAGTTTGTCGCAGCAAGAAATGTTTCCAAAGTACAGAGATGAGTGACACAGTAGAGCCAGATAGCTAAAAGAAGATACGTCACACTGTGTAATACCTCAGGAGTATTTCTTTTTGTTTTATTTGTTTGTTTTAAGGGTGATGGTATTATTATTTTTTGTTTTTCTCCTGGAGTTTTAGGTGATTATATTTGTCAAGAATATTAGTAATGTCTTGGAGTTTTAGAGCAAGCAGTACTTTCTACTGTGGATAGCTAATGGTATCGCTGAAATTGGGTCATCCAACTGCGTAGGTGATGTTTGACGAACACGTTTTCCCTCCTATGAAGCCATGTGAGAGTCCAGGAACTTCAGTGAAAGCGACACAGCAAACCGATCCAGTTGAGCTGGAATTACAACAACCTATGATGCAAAGGACATTGGAAGAGGCAGAAGCAGATGACGAACCTTCCACGACGAAACATTCGATTTCACTGGTTAACTCCAACGATGTGTTTGCTTGGGATGGACATGGAGAAGTGGAGTCAACATTGAATTCATTACCAAGGAAGCAGTACCAATTGACAGCAAGGAAATTTATGGGGATCAACCACACTGATCCTCATACAAGGAAACTATTTTCCAAGGTCGAGAGATCGAGTTCATGCACTTCACATAGGTCACGACAGAGGAAGTTTGTAACGATTCAATAATAGTGGATTTCATTGCAAAATTATGGGTACAGAGAACATCTAACAAGCGTGCGAGCAGCCTGGCCTCTTTGAACAACATGATAATCAGGTAACTGCATTCTCTGCAACGTTCGGGTCATGAAGAGGAGTCCATAACACCAAGGGGACAATACAGGGACTGGTTAAAGATTCACAAGGACGTGACAGTGAATCGTGAAAAGCGGTACTTGTTCAGACTAGTGAAAAGTGCGTGTTCGTGGAAAAGTGAAACTCGATCGTAAAAGACTGCATTTTGCAGAAGTATCTAAAAGACTTCCCTGGATTGAAGAAAGAAGAGGACAAGGATTAGGTTAAGGAATATTGTAGAAATCCACAAATGGTTTTATTGCAGTCTAGTTGAGTTATATATTCTTTTACTTTTCTTTTCGTGGGAAAATGCTCATTCTAAGGGGGAGGGTAAAATGTAAGGGAACAAAAGTTTATTGTGATTTTTACTAATTTTAACATTTATTAACTCTAAATTAAATTTTACTAAATGGAAGAATTTACTTGAGTCCCCCTCTGTATAAAGATTTGGACCGTTAAAATTGTTTATCTTATGTCTGACCAAAAATAGTCACACATCCGGGAAATATAAATCCATCAACAAACTTAAGCCTAGTTTTATTACTTTTGGGGTAGTTTATTTTTCTGAAAAAAACAACATAAACTTGATGAATTTATGTAACACAAAAACTTAACTATGCCACCCTCTCGAAGTTTTTGACATAGATCTGCCAAAGTAAATAATAATCGTAAAAACCATATCGTTAAGGGTCTCAGGTCAAGTTGTAAAGTGATGGCCACATGTGGCGACCGTGAGAGAGCATTCTTTTACTTAAACTGAGCAAATTTTCCCATCATAAGAAAACAAAAGAATATTTAAATAAAATCGCTAAAATGCAATATTAGTATTTGTTATTATGTACAAAGTTCGCGACTGTTACCCATTTTTCCCCAATTGACGAAAATAAGAATAAGAAAGAGAGGAAATGGTTAAAACCTTGGGGTTTTTTTATGGGATTTGGTCACGCAACCTTTAGAGTAGCTGTAGAATAGATATTAATAACAATTATATAAAGTAATTATAAGTTTGAGCTCTGGTCAGTCCTAATTAAATCAAATTAAATTCGACGCATGGATGACTCATGCCATCTATGAACCAGGGTACCGAAACACACCGACGCTCGGGAACGGAAACTATCTTTTCGCGCGCGGAGATGCATCGCGTAAGGGCGTTCTATTGGTGGAAAGCTCGCATGCCGGAACCAACGCATCTAAGAGGGAGAAGGGCGGTTCTAAGGGATGGAAGTTGAGTTGGATCTTGAGAAATTAATTAAGGGCAGTTACGATTTTGAATTCGTCTTAGTCAGTTTGGCGTGCGTTTTAGTGTTTACCAGTGTACGAAGGTTTTTCTGCTGTCTTTTCTGCTATTTTTGTCTTATATATTTTTTTTATTCTTCCAGACAGCATTTCAAATAGTAAGGGGAAATTTACTTTATTTTCTACCGGGGAAGGGAGTCCACCATCCCTTAAACTTTTAATTAAACAAATAAATTTGGGTATATTTCATTAAGGGGAATATCAGAACGGCCTAAAGAGCTTGTAGTTTTAAGCTTTTAAATTATAATCCAGATTTACTCTTAAGTTTCTCATTGTAAATAGTTCGTTTTTATTCTATTTATTTTTGTTCAATAGACTAAGATTGTTTTGAGAAACTTGTTTTATTCAATCTAATTAAAACCTTCACGCGAACTAAATTGCGGGTGCGCTGCAGCGAGATCTACAAAACCAGAGATGTCTACTGACCAACTAATTAGCAGCCTTTCCTGAGTCCTGAAGATCTGAGTCATGGTTGTGGTAAGCTTTAATAACCGTAGAGTTTGGTACTAAAGCAGCAAGAGAGAAGTTGAACGACCCGACTTCCAGAGTGTCTTTATTACTGTGATATTTAATTATAGATTATTAAAATAGTTACTAATTAATATGGGACAAAAATGATTATAGATAAGATAATTAACGCTACCTCAATACGTCATCGGCAAGAGTCTATAATCAAATTCTGTCACAATTACTGTACTAATTAAGTTACGAACAGCATCTGATGCTTGTGTATATAGACGGCAGTAGGAAGAAAAGAAAGAAACCGACACTGCCCGTTTTCATAAGGGTCCTCGACAACATCGGTAGGATAGAACGACCGTGCTCGCGCTGATGGTCTCACGACGCTGGCAAGTGAAGGTGTGAGGAATCGCGTATACAGTACTGCTGTATACGGCTCGGTATTATCATACACGGACACTTTGAAAAACATCGGAAAATCCTATTTTCCGGCATGGCGCGGTAAAACTAATTAGGGATCGGTAATATCGACATAATAAATAAAATATACTCCGGTACATATATCCATCCCCAAAAATTAGTAACTTCGTTACACAAGAAACAACATTACCATAAAACAAGAAATAATGAATCTTCTTAACACAAGTTTGAAACAAAATTACGGTAAATTCAATTAGGTAATCTACACCTGTAAAAAAAGTGTAACCATGGGGATCTCAATAAGTCCTTCATTAGAAGAAATTTTTATGGAAATTTTTGAATGTAAAATCAGTAAACATCAACTTTTTTAACAATTTCTGTATTGGTACAGATATGCAAATGAAGTAATAACTTTCACCGGAACAGAGAAAACTAATTAGTTTTCTTGATTATATAAATAACCTTCATTCAACTATAGAGTTTATCATAGCAAAGGGAGCAAGTAATTCAATGAATTTTCTTGATTTTAATTATCAATAAAAAAAAATTTTAGTCTTTCATAAAACTTCATACACAGATGACATTATAATTCTTATCATCCAAGTTCACGAAAATTTCAAACCTAGAATATCCATCCTCGAATAGAGACTCTTCAAAGTACAACTGCATTAGTCCTTATAATAAAATACCCAGTGAATTACGAGCACTTTACGGTATTAAATGTATAAATAAAATTATGTCCATTTTGTTGGAGCAAGCATTTGCTTTTGTGATGAACTTTATACTTGACAACGACTGATTTATTTATTTTTCATTTATTGTTCTTTTATGATGTTCTTCTCATTGTATTATTAAGTTAAATGTTTGCTTTTTAAAAATAAAAACAATGGATAAAGAAAGCTGCCTATATTGAAAAGGCTCGAACTGTGAACATGTGGTATATTATTTTGAATTCTTTTGATTAGATTTAAGCGAAATTGAATTTTTTACTTTCTTTTTATCCTCAATAATTTTCAAGACGCTATAAGCTGAAGCGAGTCCTTAAAGTAGATTATTGACACTTTAAATGATAATAAAAAGTCTTTAAATAATAATTTTTTTCCTTCTTTGTGCCTCAAGGAGAAATAAATACGAGGGATACGAGGAAGAATATCCTCCTCGCCATGATAGAAACCAGGGGCGGATCCAGCCTCTATCCTTGGGGGGGGGGACGGTGATATCACAAAAGTACAGTATAGCAAGCGAAAGCAAATTGTCGATAGGGGGGGGGGGGGACATCAGCAATATTCCCATTTCTAGTGTAAAAGGCAGGGTCGGGTCTATTTTTCTGAATTTGAAGTTTTTGGAGGAGGGGGGCGATCATAAGAAAAAACAAGTTGTCGACAGAGGGAGAGGATGCGGGCAACATACACAGTCCTAGTATAAGAGGCAGAATCGTGTCTATTTTCCTGAACTCAAAGCTCTTGGGGGGAGTGGCTATCGTAAGAAAAACAAGTTGTCAACGGGAGGGGAGTGCTAGCAGCATACTCATTCCTAACATAAAAGGCAGAATCGGTTCTATTTTCCTGAACTCAAAGCTCTTGGGAAGGGGAGGGGTGATCGCAAGTATACACATTCATACTCTATTCAAGAACTAGAGATAGTAATGAAACTGTTACCGAAACCTCCAACTTACCTGCTCCAGTGCCGCAGGTAACTGAGAACTGCCGTGAATCTAATTATATTTAATTATATTTAAACATTATAAGGTTTTATAAATTTACTGCAACAATAGAGTTTCTGATAGTTCAATTTAATTTCTGTCAGTGACCAAAGTACACCTCACAGTTTGTCCTTAGTGATTTATCTTGTTTATGCTTGTTTTTATATATTATATGAGATTAGTGAGATACCCAAAAGATCCACATTTCCACATCTATATTTATTCCAAAATCGTTAAACCAGGGCTTTTTTCCCTCAACGATTACCATGAATGTTTATGATGCCTTAAAATATCAATATCTAGATAATATTGTTAAAAGTTCTGTTGAGATGTGTTTCAACATGACAGGAGTTGGAAAATCTACTATGTACCGAATACTGAAGGAGAAAAAAACGATTGGAATTGTTAGTACTCCCAAGTCACATTCGATCACAGGCAGACGGCAAACCTCGTTGGAAGAAGAGATGTAAACTGCAATAAAAGGAGTTGTACATACATCTTATTATGAGAAGCGGGCGTCGACAAAATTCTAACTAAAATCAATGAAGATCGGGATTTACCTGAAATTAAAAGAACTTAGCTCTGAAAATTGCTCAGAAAGTTAATTTTTCTGGGAAAAACCAGAGAGGAAATCTGTTCTTATAGATCGTCCGGAAAATGTCCATTGGCGAAGGAAATATCTCTCTCAAGTAAAATGTAGAGTTGCTAGAAATAACACAACTTACAAAATTAGTAATTTAACAGAACTTTTAAAAGATGTTTAACTTCTAATACTTTTGACAATGGGTATTTTGTAACTATTTAAATTTTAACTTAGAATTTTTTGAGAGAAAAAGGCTACGTTTTATTTTGAATGTGCCTAAAACGGTTTCTATGCCAAAATTAAAAATAATAAAAATACAGTTGTGGTTTGTGTTAAATATGTCAAAATTATCTATATTTTCTAATGTATGTGAATTATTAAAGAAATAAAATAATATTATAAAAAGTTTTTATTTTAAGTTTATTACCGAAAGAATATTCTATGCCATAAATACTTAGTGATAAAATAAACCTTCTTCCGACGCCTATGACAAGGATTAAAATCCTTTTTAACACTTCACATATCCAAATATCTATTGTTATCCAACCCAAATGGTCCATTATTATAGACCGGTATTTTTGATTATAAAATTTCTAACCTATTCCTATGAAAAATATATGTCTAAGAAATTTTGCCAAAGACACCGGATTAAAGAACACAGGTATTTTGCGAAGAAAAAAAAAGGTAAAAAATAATTTGTTGCTCTCTCTAGTTCTTGAATAAACTATAGTATAAGAGGCAAAATCGGGATTATTCTCCTGAACTCAAAGCTCTTGGGGGGGGGGGGGTGCGATCGCCCCCACCCCTTGGTTCCTTGTGTGTGTGTCCAATTTCATTCCGAACTAGGATCTGGAGAATACTCGGATTCAAAGAATTTTTTGCTATTCAATTTAGTGTGGTGTAAAATGTTGAAAGGAAAAGAGTACCTTTTTACTTAATAGTTAGTTCAAATAATTTATGGCTATCATATCATTCAAAACTAAAAATTAAAAAAAAAATTTTTTTTGAAAAAATAACAAAATAACTTTCTTTTTAGAATTGAAATTAGAAATAAAGTATTTCTCAACCTTTTTGTGTGAAGCACGTCTTGTTAAAAATTTAGCACCGACTCCAAAACTTTTAATTCCAAATAAAAACTTATATCGTTATTTTTCAGTCGTAAGTCTTTTTTAGAAGGCCGTTCAATTTTTTCATAAAAAAAATATTTTGTAGACTGTAACCAGAAGATATTGACACCTATTTTAAAGGCCAATAAAATCGTCGCAAATTATTTCAAAACCAAGAAACACGTAAAACATAAATGGATTAAATACATTGATCTGTTATATTTAACTATTAATTTAAATAGATTTTCAGCAGTTTTTAATAAAAAAAAATAGATAAAAATTATCCATTTCAGAAATTACATTATTACTTTATTTAAATCAAAAAATAAAGAAAAACATTATCACCAGCAATAATTCAAGTAAGTGTCATTTTTCTGTACGATTGTAGAAAAATAACATTTCTCTGTTTAACTTTGCTCTATACATGCCCTTTTTGTCCCTCATATAGGGTTACTGACATCTGTCGGCTTTATTATTTCCTCGTCGCCGGCCGGAAAGTATGTAATGAAATTTTATGGTTTCCTATCTCTGTCCTGCAGACGGTTTTACTAACTCAAATAAAGTCAATTGTTCTTCCACATCTTTTGAATTTATTTCGTTGCAAAAAGTGGGTTTAACTGCGAAATTGCATAGAAACTGGTAGTAAGTTACAAGAAGCAAAAATGTGTTTAAAGGATTATATGTCTTGGATATTTTCAATTTAATTTTTGGATGGATATATTGTTTATAATTTTAGTAATATTTTCAACTTTTAACCATTTTGAAAATTCTAATTATTTCCTAAGTTGACAAAGAGTATTATTGAATGCCCCTTTTTATTAGATCGTTTGCGGAATTTTACAGGGTGAAAATAACTGAGATGCATAAAACTGGAACAAGTTTAGACTCTCAACTTCATAGAATCAGTTTACTTTGTGACGCAGTAGTGTACACATCGCCACGTTCATCACAGAAATCACATATTTTCTAAATTTTTTAATGGAAAAACATTATTGAAATGTGGAAACGAGTAGTTCTTAAACAAAGGTAACTGAGAAGCAGTTGGGCATACTGATCGGAGAACAAAGAAACATCACCAAGTAAATAGTTATTTATTAAAAGCCTAGAACTAGAACATCAGCTAAAAAAATAAAGAGCTATGAAAGAGCTGTTTACAAGGATGCTCTCAAAATAACAACAAAAGTTCTCATTTGGTCTATGGTTTCAAAAGTGCGTTACAGTGACCAGAAAATTATTAGTGTATTACAAATGATGCATTTATTAAAACTTACAAGTGGCCAAAGCCTGCTGCAATTATCCGAGAAGTTGGATTCCCTGCGAGCCAACATGAAATCTAGCAAGAAACTAAAGAGGCCAGGAAATTGAAGAAATCTACTCAAAAGTAGTTGGAAGATATCGTGACATCAATGGGAGACAAAGACCGTTGATAATATTACTCTCATGTTAAAAAGTGCGGAGAACTAAACCGAGAATTTCCTAATTTATTTGAAAATTACAAGGACGATAAGTTCCCTTTTTTATATTTGTCGGCTCTTTTAGGGATATCATTGGTGCGACACTTTACTTAAACTATGGTTTGGTTGCCGATGCCGGATAATGCGACCTCTATCCTTAGAGTAGCACGTTTCTTATGTCGAGTTTTAATGTATTCCTTTTTTAATTTAATGTCGCGCCACCATATGGCTATTTTATACAACAACATTGGTTTGTATTGTTCTTGTGTTATTGAGTAAGCTATCGAGATGTCGCCACTGTGTCTTATTTACTATTTTTCAACCGTGAAATGTGTTTATAGCACACAGATGCCAGATGATGGTTTGTACCGAATGCAATGGCCTGATCGGTCCCATACTAGGACAAACAGTCGAAAAAACGGTCTTTGTTCACATAGCATAGAATTTCATATTTTATTGTATATATATATATATATATATATATATATATATATATATATATATATATATAGATAAGTCTTTATTTATTACAATAAGTACCAAAAAACCCACAAGGGTATGGAACAATGTCAAAAAAAATATCATTAATGTAATAAACATCATAATAAAAATTATAGTTCATTCTCAGCTGTAGATAAAAAAAAAATGAAAAGGAAAAAACCTAACAATAATTATACAGTTTTAAATACCTTTCTTGAATAATTCTATCAAATTAACGTAACAAAAACAAAACAATTAAAACTTAAGATAAAGGCAATATAAAAAAGAAAAAAAATTTAAATAACAAGGAAACTTACACATATTTAAAATTCGACTTCGAGACAATGCTGCCTTTATCACACTTATAAAACTCTTCCAATGTATAGAAGGCTTTTTTACACAAAAAGATTTTTAGGACACACTTTAATGTATTTCTCGGTAATAAATGTACATTTTCAGGTAAAGGATTAACATTTTTCTTCAAATAACTAAAGTTATATTTATCAGGAAGCAGATTTGTTTAATTTCTAGTAATATAGTTATGTTTAATAGATGCACCCTCGAAAAGATCCCTGCTATCAACAATAAACATCACTGAATCCAAAATGTACATACCTATATCCGTCAAAATATTGTTACTAGTAAAGATATTTCTATAATTGTATTGTTGTTTCATTGCAAAAATCCACCGTAAACATCTATTTTGCAGAATCAAAACTCTACGAATATCACAGGAATTACCCCAAAATATCAAACCATATATATATATATATATATATATATATATATATATATATATATATATATATATATATATATATACAGGGTGTCCAAGATAAGGATCCTAAGCATGGGGATCTCGGAAACAGTTGGAGATACGAGGTCGGTTAAATTAGAGAAAAGTTGCGCAAGTTAGTGCTAAATTAAACGCAGTTAAAAAAATTTAAAAATTTCAAACAGTTCCGGAGATTTCCGGAAAAAAACGAAATTTGGCAAAATCGTTTTTAATTTTTGCAGGCTTTATTTAAAGAGATATCAGAAAATAAAAAGTAGATTCTCATTGCCACTTTCTATTTTTTATAATTTGGTCTAAACAAAATTTAAATCCGACGTTTCATTTCTGAGATACCATCATGAACTTTCATTTTTTATATGGAACAAAAAAAAGTATTCCATGTATTTGATAGCATTTTTTATTACAAATTCAACGGTGTATCACCCTTGCATATCGAATACGTAGTTCAAGTACTTTCCATAAGAGCTCCGTGAGAGCGAGAGAGAAAGGTATATCAGTTTTATAAAAGCCAATGAACTACACACTTGATATGCAAGTGTGATACACCGTTGAATTTGTAATAAAAAATGCTATCAAATACATGGGATACTTTTTTTTGTTCCATATAAAAAATGAAAGTTCATGATGGTATCTCAGAAACGAAACGTCGGATTTAAATTTTGTTTAGACCAAATTATAAAAAATAAAAAGTGGCAATGAGAATCTACCTTTTATTTTCGGATATCTCTTTAAATAAAGCCTGCAAAAATTAAAAACGATTTTGCCAAATTTCGTTTTTTTCCGGAAATCTCCGGAAGTGTTTGAAATTTTTAAATTTTTTTAACTGCGTTTAATTTAGCACTAAATTGCGCAACTTTTCTCTAATTTAACCGACCTCGTATCTCCAACTGTTTCCGAGATCCCTATGCTTAGGATCCTTATCTTGGACACCCTGTATATGTATATGTATATATATATATATATATATATATATATATATATATATATATATATATATGTATATGTATATATATATATATATATATATATATATATATATATATATATATATATATAATAGTTATTTTTACACCTATTATTCCGGTGTCCCCTTCATTCTTCATAGAGCAACGCATGATGAAAATAGAAATTAAGAGTGTTGTTAGTATCTCCCTTACCACACTTTCATCTGAGTACCTATTCTCGTTCTTGAGAGAACGATCACTTGATGGAAAGTGGGAGTGGTTCTCACGAAAAAGTATGAAACCGTATTCTGGGTAGCTTTTCTCGTTCTCGAGAGAACGATCATCTTGATGGACATTGGCCGTGGTTCTCACGAAAAAGTAAGAACCCGTATTCCGAATACGTTTTCGTACTTTTTCGTGAGAACCACGCCCACTTTCCCTCAAGATGATCGTTCTCTTAAGAACGAGAATAGGTACCCTGGAGAAGTCCATTACTCGGGAATGTTGTAAAAAATGTACTGCAATGCGTGTACTTCATCGCAAAAATATGTTCATTGCTGAAATGCTGTTCTTATCGGATTAAATTTAATAAAATTTGATGGTAGTTAATTTAAATGTTATTAAATAATGTTAAATTTATATTAAGCAGAGAAGTTAATATAAAATCGTTTAAATAACAATAATATATTCAAAATATGTAGATTAACATTTACCGGAAATTAATTTATTTTCGATTAAATAAATACGAATATATTTTTAGTAAAATACTAATTAATAGTCGAATGCGATTTTAGAAATTATAAGAACCTGGTAAAATTGTATAGAACAAAACAATTAAGCTGTTGAGTTTTGTGCTTAGTTCATGCTACTACTTTTATTCGAAATGGTACATACTACAGTTGTAAAAAGCTCTAGCCACTTCTAAAGAATTCTAATATATAAAATATTAAATAATCAGAAGATCATATGGCAAAGAATGGTGAAATAAAATAATAAAACAAGAATATTATAGTGGAAAGTATTGGAAATGTACAGAATTAGTCAATAAAATTAACGATATTTAAAATTATTCGGAATATGACACCCGAATTTTTTAAAGTTAAAAAATGCAATAGAATATAAAATTTTGCAAAGACAAACGTGCTACGAAATTTCAGACCTGAACTAACCTAACTAACAATGCGAATAACGGCTATGGAACCCTAACATAATGCGTATCTGACCCGCATTTGACCTTTTTTTATACTTAACTCTACACGCTATCACGCGTTGCCATTCACACATGTCAAAATTACATACAAATTAATGTTAATATAAAGACAGTCAGATGAAGATTAAATGCAACAGATGTAAAGTCCAAAATCACAAAATTTGTCGATTAAAACTTGCTAAAACACCTAAGGAAATGGCTAAGTACTACAGAAGAAATACCAACAGTGAATACAATATACTTCAAATTAGACATATAAAAACATTAATATAAGAGAAACTATGTAGTTCTCAACCATTTGAAAAAAAAACCTTATACTATAAGGGCAGACGTACTCTGTTCTAACAAAGTTAGAGACAAAGCACTATCTCAAATAGCAAGTAAATACCAGGAAAGGGTGGATCGGTTCCGAACTTTTTAGTTCTTGTCAATACATGGTAGGTAAGTGCGCCTCACTACAAAAAAAGCAAATCCTTTAAGCAACTTATATAGGGGAAAAATCAAATACAATCCAAATATTTAATCTCGTAAAGATCTATATACCCTATAACAACAGTGAATATAATATCCTGCCTTTAGGTATATAAACACATAAATAAATATCCTGCCGTTAGGTATATACATACATAAATGGAATAGTTTTTACAGTTTACTGGGAGTTCATTGCAATCTGTTCTTTGTCTCTAACCTTTTTATAACAGAGTACTTTAATCCTTAAGCTTTTTTAATTGGTTGAAAACTCTATAGTTACACCTATATAACTGTGTGTATTTATAAACACATTTTTAAGTATATTGTTTCACTTTTTATATATGATATATATCTTTACGAAGTCAAATATTCAGATTGCTTAAAATTCTGGAAGATGACGCAGCATGTATTGGACTTTTAATTTTGACGGATATAAATTGCTCAAGGCTGGATTCTCACTATAGTGCCGCTCTCTATACGCTTTCGGCTCGCTCTCGGTTCGATAAAATATTCTTAAATGAAAAAGAGTTTACGATATCGAAATCTCCGCAAAACCAATAGTGTGAATAGGTTCATTTTTCTCCTGTAAGAACATTTTACCGGACCGAGAGCGTATCGACATCGTATCGAGAGCGACCCCATAGTGAGAATCTAGCCTAAAGGAATCTGAAACTGAACTAGAGGTAGAAGGGTTTTTTAACTAAAGATAGTCACAACTGACTTTTTGATGATCCGGACTGTTCGATAATTCAATTTTAAAGATCTGGTTTAGTTATCCGTTTCCTAGCAAAAATTCTAAAGAAGCCCAAAGAACTTTACAAATTTACCTTCTTTATAATGTAATTACATCCAGACAAGCTCCACATACAATATTTTATAATAAAATAGGGAAAAAATAAGCAGTTCATACAACTTTTTCTTGAAAATAAAATTCCCTATTACCGTAAAGAATTTTTAGAAAACAATATTATTTCTAGAGCAATCTATCTAAGTGACTAATAAACTTTAATTTACTATTAAAACAAGATTTTTTGCTACATCTCAGCAAAAAATTATTTCATTATTGATTGTAAAATTAAATTGTTTTAATTTTTCTATTTGCTTGTTTCCACCAAATAATATGAAATGTGATTTTTTGACATTAATTTTAAGGTTAGGAGAAGAAATTAAGTTATTTATAATTTGTAAATTAATATTCATTCAGCTATTAACTTCATGTGGGCTACCGCGCCATACCTGTAATAAAGCTGGATATCATCAGCATATCCATGTATATTACAGAATTATATATTAAGAATAATAAGGACTCCAGCACAGAACTCCGAGGTACCCTTGTAGATGTCCCAATATTAAGTATCTGAAATTTTTTTATTAGCGATAACTCTCTGACTTCGACCATGTAGATAATTCTTTAAAAAATGCTATTAAAGATTTTTAATAGTCAATTTTTGGGCAATGGAGTTAGGAAAGTAAGTAAGTAAGCCTTCTTATGTTCCTAAAGACAATCTAGCAGTACATATTAAAACAATAGATTACACACTGGACAACAGCCAAAATGTCTCTAAAATAGAATCGACTAAATCATTTTAGGTATGCTAAAACCGAAACTACACTTATCTTTTTAATATTAGTTCAAGTTTTAGAGATACGTAATGTCATGTCTCCCTATATTAACAATGTAACCACAAAAATGGACGTGGTGTATTTGCATTGTCAATAAAAAACTTGTTCTTGAAAACTGCAAGTTTTTTAAATTTCATTGTCATTTTTGTGTTCAGCGCCCAAAAATTAACAAAAAAAAATGCATTCATACAAAATACAACATATAAACTAAAATTTGTTGCCTAATGTCATTAATCCAATAGTTCAGAGATAATTAAAATTTAAAAATTAAAGTGTTAACTTAGGCTAGAAAAAAATCAAACCAAAATAACAGATATAAATTACATTAAACTAACTTACATAAATGAGATTTGTCAGTTGTTACGAGAGCAAACTCGAGTGTTAGTGCTGGATCCAGAATAAACAGAAAAATCAAATTGAAATCAAAATAATTTTTTTGAAATGCCGTAATTATTACGAACCAAAAAACTTACCGTTTAATAAAACTGTATAATGTCAAAATGGACTAAAATAACAGGCTTGGATCCAACCAGCCAAGTAGTGCCCTCTTATAAAAATAACTGAAAGGAGGAATCAAGAAATTTGAACAAAATTATATATTAGTAAACAAATTTATAGAAAACTGTCACGGGCCCAAAGGAACGCAAGTATTAGAGAGCTATGGAAAAACGCCCTATTATCAACTGTAAAAATCATTATACACCTATAATCAAAATCAAAAGCAAAGAAATTAAACAGTTATAAATAAAATACATTAAAATATCAAAACAGAAAACATGACCATAAACGACTCAATAACAAATCAAAAATTCCTGTTAGTAAAAAATAAATTTAAGATTCTATTAGTGTTGTCTAATTTGTGAACTAAGAATCTTATCAAGGCTGTATTCAAATAATCTTAAGATTTCTAGGAAGAAATAATAGTGTTCAGTGGCATAAATAACGACCCCGCAGGCCCTGCCGTGCGGGAGGGCGCCGTCAATTCAGGGCCGCCCTCAAGTCTCTTGATGAAAATGAATAAATACGAAGCATCAAGACGGGTGCAAAATATTAGGACGCATTCAAAAATCTGCGGTGGTGCGCACTGGTAGTTGTATTAGCAGACAATGCATATATGAGATTAACAGATATGGTTGTATTACAATCTTTGATAATAATATTAACCCTCTTAACAAAATCTAAAAATTTAGAATTAAATTCCTTAAAACCATTATCAGATATAAACTTCATCTTCATCTCTCTTATACAGCATAACAATACAATTTTCCTTATCTGCCTTGATCAGAGTTACGTTATTATCGTTAAGCTTTTATTTAATAGGTTTAACAATCTTAGTATCAAAGTAACCACGAGAAAGAAGCAAATAATTAGTATCCGGAAGATTATTAAATTATGGTTATTCTTATCTTTATTAATATTAGATAATTTTGAAAGGATTATCAGCTCAAATTCGTTCTCAATATCATTATTATGCTCCAAAATGAAACGAATTTCTTTAATTTTAATGATAAAATCGATTGTCAGGACGATGGACTAGCTATGGGTTCTCCATTGTCGCCTTTGCTGGTCGACATATTTATGGACTATTTCGAAAATAACTTTATTCTGGTTAACAATCCCTTTATTTCTCATATTGATTATTACTATAGATAGGTGGAAGATATGTAGATGCTATGGTTCGACAATGAACTGCAGTTGAGTAGTTTTCTTAATTTTGTTAATTCAATACATCCTAAGATTAAGTTTACCTGGGAGTTAGAAACTCATAAATGTATTAATTTTTTAGATCTTTCTATAAAGAATATAAATCAGAAGCATGTCTTCGATATTTTTAGGAAACCATCTCATACAGGTGTTATAATTGATAATTCTTCATTCCATCCTAGAGCACATAAAATTGCAGCTCCGAATAGTTACATAAATAAAATTTTTGATATTCCTTTAATTGCTGAATCGAGAGATTGAAAATAATTAAACAAGTAGCTCATACTTATAATTTTAATACTGACTTAGTTAACAACCTTATACAAAAGAAATTATTACGTGATGCTGTTGGAAGTTCTTATATTCCATCTATTAACAATATCAATAATATTTGACATTTAACTGTCCTGTTTTTTATAAAATACAAAGCGTTCTTAAACGATATAATATTTCTGTTACATTCAAGTCAATACATACCTGTGGTGATTTATTTTTGAATCATAAAGACAAAACAGATAACCTTCTTAACCCAGTGATACACCAGCTCAGCTGCGAATAAATTTATTCCTATATACGCAGAACTAACCGTAATTTTAAGGTTAAATTTGTTGAACATAGTCGGTACATAAGGCAGAATACCACAGAATATTTGTTTGCTAAGCATACACTGGAGAGTAAACATGTTTCAAACTTTAACAATAACTATAGATTTTACATATAAAAAATAATTCCAATTTATTTAACAACTTTGAAAGCTTAGAAATCTTAAGATTGTTTAAATATAGTCCTGATAAGATTCTTAATTCGCATATTGGACAAAACACTAATAGACGCTTAAAATTATATTTTACTAACTGAGGAATTTTTGATTTTTTATTGAGTCGTTTATGCTCATATTTTCATGTTTTAATTTATTTTATTTATAATTGTCTGGTTTCTTTGTCTTTATTTTGATTATAGGTATATAATGATTTTTACAGTAGATAATAGGGTGTTTTTCTATAGCTCTCTAATCCTTGCGTTGCTATGGGCCCGTAGCAGTTTCCTATAAATTGGTCTATGAATATATGATTTTCTTGAAATTTCTTTAAATTACAGTCTAATTCCTCCTTTCAGTTATTTTTGTAAGAGGGCACTACTTGGGAAATTGGATTCAAGCTGGTTTTTTTATTCGTTTTTGACATTATTTTGTTTTATTAAATGGTGAATTTTTTGGTTCGCAGTAATTATGGCCTACCAAAAGAATTATTTTAATTGCAGTTTGATGTCTCTGTTTATTCTGGATTTAGCACTAAACCTCAAGTTTGCTCTCGTAACAAATGATAAATTTCATTTATGTAAGTTGGTTTAATGTAATTAACATCTATTATTTTGAATTGATTTTTTCTAGCCTAAGTTAACAACAATTTAATTTTTTAATGTTAGTTTTCAAATTTTGACTGAACTATTAGATTAATCTATTGTTTTAATATGTACTGCTGGGTTATCTTTTGTTATATTAAGAGAAAATTAGTTGTATAGTTGTAATATATTCCTTAAATTTGAAATTCTTGCGCACATCATCGAGATATATAGGAATTTTAACCTTGGGGTAAGTAAAAATGTAATTATAGGTTATTTCAAATATACTTTTGGGTTTGGATGTTTATCAATGAGGTATTCCAATACTCGACATTCTGCGTAGGCTGCAGGAAGTACTGGATTTTTCTTTTTATCCCAGTATTTTTCTTTAAATGTTTTAATGGACAAAGTATATATTTTAGCAAGTAGGGAGCTATTAATTCTTTGTAATTTAAAAATAAATTTAGATGCTTAATACTCTCTTGGAAATGACAAAGGAAGTTTCAATGCCTCCAATAGTACTGCCTCATTTGGAGACGATTTCATTACATCCAGACAAATTTTAAGTGCTTTATATTGCACCTAATTGATTTTAAGTAGGTTCATATGACTATCAGCGCTGTAAAAAATGCGACATGTAATCAAGGTCAGAACGAACAAACGACCTGCTCAAGAGTAATGCTACCAGTATTTTTTATTAATATTTTAATTTAATTTTCTTCACCCTTCACTTGGCTCATGTGCAGAAAATGCACCTCCTTAAAGCAAATATTCTAAATTTTTACAACTGAGAGTTTTTTTTACAATTTTCCCCTCACCAAAAAACTTAATATGGTTTATATACATTAAATAAACTCTTCCTCCTAATATAAAATGTTTAAATGATTTTATTTATCAAAATTAATTTTTTCAAAAAGAAATTATGAAAATTTATAAATATTCCATAATTTTGTTCTTGAGTGTATACGAATTTAATGCAATTTGTTTTCAATTATACGACTACACTAATTAAATTTTCAAACTTTTTGTTTGATATGATATAAAACAAAAATTAATTAAGTGAAAAAGTTTATGCTGCAGCAACAAAACAAGTCAGCCACGAACTCAAACATTAATTTAAATTAAAATCCGTAACCGCGAAATATATTATTTTAATAAAATTGAAATAACATACGTATATGAAATATTAAAAACAATCCAGAAGTTTCGTACAAGGAAAACATTGGATTTGTGAAATTCCTGTATTTAATTTTGTAATTTAATCGTCAATCCGGAATGTCTGCTACAGAAGGAAATTAAGACTAAACATAATTAAACCCTGGAGCAATGTTATAAAATAAGTTTAATTTGTTTTTAATATTTGTTTAAATATACAGGATGTTTGTAAACAAATTTTAAGGAGATTCTGTATAATAAAATAACAACTATGGTAGCCGTATTTCGAGGATAATAAACAAAAACAAATATTTATTATTGAAAATAGTTTTTTCAAACTATTCTCCACGATAATCAATACACTTTTGTAGGCGATGGACATAAAAGTTAAGTATATAGACAGCGGATCCTATAAAAGCATATTAGATCACGCTTAAAAAGAGACAGAGCGTTTTCGAGTAGTAGTCCCTCTCTTTCTAATGGCTGAGCTAAGCTTGGTATTCCAAATTTCGTTGGATATTCCTGTTACCTGACTGCCAAGACACACATAGTTGAAAATCATGGTTCTTGGGTTTAGACCGTGTCAAATTGGAATTATTATCCGACGTTTCGCCTATGATTGCACCAGGTATCTTCAAGGATTTTTACTTCACGAGATTAAAGCACTAAATGAGTAACGAGGAGCAGTCCGGTATTTATACCCGGCTGGTGCTCAGCGAACCGTGATCCAGCGTTACAATCTATTTCCACGTGTGATGTAGACTGTAACTTGCATCTCTATTAATATTATTTGGATATTTACAAATTTCGATTGATTCTCTAATTTTACGTTTAAAAAAATCAAGCACTGAAGCTAGTTTCCTTTACATTAAAAGTGTGACCTGAACAATGCTCCCACACAGCACTAGACGTCTTATGGACGTCATTTTTATATCCAGATTATGTCTGAACGTCTTAAGACATAAATAAGGCGTCTTATAGACGTTGTTTTAAAGACGTCCATAAGACGTCTATATACAACGTCTTTAAGATATCTTTTAAAAGTCTACATACTACATTTTATATGAAAATAAATACAGTTGTGTATAATTTAGTTGATAAAAACTAAAAAGCATTTCCTTTATGGAACTTTTGCCTGATCTTTTTTATCAGTACTTTGGTGCTTTTTGTCACAGACTGTTTGATGTACCGATAACAATGACACACATAAATATGATGCCAGCGAAACTATAACTTTAAAAAACCCGCCTTTTGTTTCTGTCAACCTGTCATTTTTCAGTTTTGTATTTGTGTTTCGTCATGTCGTTATTCATTTTTAATGTTGTTGGGGTGCCGACTGTGAAAATTTAGCTTTTGAAAGAATTTTATTAAAATAATTGATTTATCTATATGCCTCTGAAAATCTTTTTTATTCGTGTCTATGTAATACTTAAGGTAAGATCGAGAATCATATGTACTTAGGAAAAAAGTAACGTTATTTATAGGTTGTGTTACAGGAAATTCCCAAATGCTTTACCACTTATATTTTTGTTAGAAGTATGAAATGAAATCTTCAAAAATAATATCTGTGCGAAAAAGGCTTGCACAGCTCATCCAGACCCGGTCCTAAATATTACAAGAAATATTACTAATGAAGTGGAAGGCGAAATGTTTGTTTATGGAGTGCTCCACTAATGAAACCTGCAAGATTTATTTTGTTCCTGATGATTGGTTATATTTAAAGAACATAGAAAATAGAGTTTTGTTAATTACAAGAAGTAATTTTGTTTAAGGTTTTAGACATTTCAAAACTGGGAGTAGGGAGCATTTATGACTTTGTAAAGCGAGCTTGTAAAATTACAATGTACAGTTGATTAGTATGAAACAAAAAGAGAAAGTTCTACAATTCCAACTTGGCGAGACTTATTATGAGTAAGTTCTGTCTTTCATTATACATATTAACCTTGAAATAGTATAAGTCACGATTCTATAGTAGAGAACAATTATAGAAATTCGCAAAAATATCAAAAAATTTACTCCCACAAATGATAAACTTTATCTTATAAAATTAAAATCAGTTTGTTATTAGGATCTACAGAGACAACAGGACTGGCAAAAAGTCGGAAGAATAAGGAAATTTCAATCCAAACATGGCTGAAAAGGGCATCGGACCAGATTTGTTATTCGACTAAATAAAAATTCTTGTTTTTAAAACTATTTAAAGATATGTGTACTTTTTATTTCAATAAACTTTTATTTTGTTGATAGTCTACCTTTTAGGGTTATTATATCGAAGGGATAAACTAAGGCTTAAATTTGATAGGTTCACTTATAGTTCGAACAGTAGTAGTTCTGAAAATATATGCTCTTCTACCTCACTTCCTCAATTTCAAATTAGAAAAAGTTTACATTATGCTTAAGTTATATATTTTTTTGTATAAAGAGATTATGTTGAACATATTTTTTAAAGCAAATTATTCATGGGGAACTTGTAGTTATTTAAAATGGTAGTGTATATTTTGCTCTTGATTTTTTCTTAATTAAAGTTATTTCTTGGACTTTTGAATAATTACGGTTTGACTTTGTAAACAAGACAAACAAAAAAATTAAAGGGACCCTTTTTAATGTATATAATTTTATTGGTGGAATATGTTGTTTTAATGTTGGGAAGGGACGTCCATAAGACGTTGTAAGCAAATGTCTTAAAGACGTTACCTTTTGTAACATAAGACGTCTATACAACGTCTTATGGACGTCTTTCGTCTTTTATGGACGTCCATAAGACGTCCTGAATGTTGAGATCAGACGTTTTATGGACGTCTTTAAGACGTATTTGTGCTGTTTGGGCTGGTGTTCAGCTACAGCAGATTGTACAATTTGTTTCTTTTTTATACATCTTTTAAGTTCCTTAGGCCTAGTGGATATAGACCGTCCTGTTTTACCTACATACACTTTACCACAAGAGCAAAGAATCTTGTAAACGCCGTCTGTTTGAAATGGAATTGCGTCCTCTGGAGACTTCAAAGATTGTTCGAGTTTCTTACATGTGTTGAAAATTGTCCGAATGTTTGATTTTCGGAGCAATCTGGCAATCTTGGCAGTGGTTCCGTGTATATAAAGTAAAACAACACTGTCCATAGGAGGTACATTTATGACATTTTGTTATAGAGTTGAATTCTTATATTTATTAATAGAACGTCTTATATCTTTAGCGCAATATCCTATGCCTCTCAGAGCATTAGTCAATTTTTCTGTGATTATTCGTCCCTTATTGAAAATTATGTATCAAGGAGTTTATGACTCATTGTTTTTGAGAAGGATTATAGTGTGACGTTACATTGAGATATCAATTTGTATGTGTTGGTTTTCTGTAAATGAATTTTTGTATACCATTAATAAAAATAAATATACCGAAAAAACTAGCGCTGATAGGTATAGAAAATCTTCAAGAAAAGTGTTTGGCATTAAAGTGTATAATTTGTCGATTCCGCGTCATAATTAAAATTTAGTTCTTTTCCTTTTAGAATTCAAAATTGGTACTTGTGCATTTGACCCTGAATGCGCGCAGCTGTGAACACAGAGACAGCATGAGACCGTGAACGAGTGAACGTGTGAAAGAAGCGGTGCTTTACATTTTGTTGTGTATCTTGTGGCCTCAAGGGCTTATAACCATTTCTATCGTGTGTTTTTGTGAACTAGAACCAATGAGGAAAATCTTGGAATGCCGACCGGTAGAAGCTAAACCAGATGAGCCGTGGGTAAGTGCATTATTTGTTACCATTGTGAATAACTGTCGATTTACTTGTAATAAGTTTCCTTATTCATCTACAAAATGAGGTGGTCCTTTGCAGTTATCGAAATACCAACCAAAAAGTGATAGGGAAACAATCACTCTACATGATAAAGTAGTTATATACAGAGTGTTCCAATTAAAAAATCAAAGAAAAATTAATTTTCATTTCAATAAATGGGCAAAATTTTGACAAACACTCTGTATGAGGTAATTGCTTAAACGCTATATTAGATCTTTAATAGTACATTTATCTTTCTCGGTGTCAATTTTGTGTACTACAATTGCTGTAGATTGAAATATATATCAGGTAGATTATGACCATGTTTTTTTCAAAATTTGATGATTTTGAATATGAATACTTTTTGGAGGAATTCAAATCTACAAAGACCCCGTTAAAAAAGACTATTTTTTTGCACCACGCGGACATGAAACACCATGTACAAGTAAAACTGTTTTTATATTGTTGAAATTTTCATATTATACAACTTTTCTTAAAAAACCTTTGCAAATTTTTGATAGGATACTATGTCATACTATTGCGCCACCCTTTATACCGTTTAAAATATCAAACTTTACAATAGATATCAGACGGAACATGTCAATACCAGTGTTGCCACTTCAAAAAATAAAAGCGGCAACATCCGCAGAAAACAATAGACTGGTTAAAAATAGTGCTATATTTCTTATATTTTTAAACTCAAACAGTACAAATTTTTAAATATTTTTTTTGTTTTTCTCCCTTTGCATTTACACAAATAATCCATTAGGCAATTAAAAAATATAAAAAAAAAATTCTGCAGACTAAAGGTTTTAATACAATTTCCCAATTAACATTTTATTTTTAGAAATTCATTTTTTAATTATTTTAAACAGTTTATATTAGATTAGCTCGCATACATGTGAAATTAAATGACCTACCTTCCGAAAGGCGTTATTTATTTTTGTAGAGGCTTTTTAACTTAACTAAATTATTGCTGAATTCATAGCACGGATGGATTAACATGTAAAATAATAAGCTTTGCAGCGTATTAACTAACGAAGGGTTCGTATTAAATATTATGGTCGAAATGAAGAGGAGGGCTAGACTCCGACCTAAATAATTTCGTTGAATATAATACATTATAGTCCCACCAGAAATCCAAAAAACGGTATTTATTATAAATAAATAAATATATATATATATATATATATATATATATATATATATATATATATATATATATGTTATATCGTACGTTGTCACGGATGGTAGAATGAATGGATTGGTTATTCCGGGTTTCAATCCGTTCGTTCAAAAAATCGTGTTCACGACGTTACGCCAAAATCTCATTTGGCATTTTCAAATGTGGTTCGTCTCGTATATACATATATATATATATATATATATATATATATATATATATATATATATATATATATATATATATATATGCCGAAGCCATTTTCAACCATTTTATATTGCTTAATGATCTTTTTTTTTCATTGAAGGAATGATTAAGATAAGATTAGGACAAGGCTAAGACAATTTTAGGTTATTTTTTATTTCAAATACTTAGTCATACCTTGTAATTTTTTTAAATACAGAGTAACATAGAAATAAATCATTTCAGTTCGTGAAAAAGTTTTTTTCATAAAATATACACGTAAGTATTAAGAAGTATTATTACTATTTTAAACAGTAAGGCAATAATTAACGTATTAAAAATCTTCTTTTATAATATATATATATATATATATATATATATATATATATATATATATATATATAAAACCTTAAAATCAAAGATTGGAAAAATTCTTTATCCCCGATGGGGCTCCGCCTCATTTTAGTATTTTGGTTCGAGGTTCGAGAGCACTTAAATCGAACGTATCCAGACGGATGGATAGGCACAGATGGGTCCATTCCTTGGCCTCCCGGTTCACCGGATCTAAATCCACTAGACTACTTTATATCTAGTTTATTTAAAAACTGTCGTAAGTGGCTTTCAACAAGAGAAAAACATACCAATCTTGCAGTTTCTGGTCCCAGTTAATTTGCTAAAAATCCTAACAGCGTAAGACCCCTAGCCAGTCTCCGTCTCAAGACGAAAATATGATCATGAAACCTGAACCAATCATCGATGAATATTTCAAAAAATCTGTTACAGTTATTTGTCTCTAGCTGCTCATCTCGAATCATCATTTGGTCTGAGCAAACAAATTTAAAGCCCAACAACTTTTTTATATTTACACTTAGAGATAAAAGATTAGCATCACACCATTGTTTAATTTTTAATAAATCCTCTGAAACAATCCTCATTAGCGATCATTGCTCTTTATGAGACCATAAAATGATTGTGTCATCAGCAAAAATCGTGAAACAATCTCTTATGTCAAGTGTCATTTATATAAAGGAGAAATAGCATAGGACCAAGCACAGAAGCCTGTGGAACTCCATGGCTCACCCGACATGCATCAGACAGAACACCCATCGATTCAATAATTTGCCTTCTACTCAACAAGAATGATTGAAACCATTGCAGAGCAATACCCCTGAATCCTAGTTGAAGAGCTTGCTGAGTAATACCCCATGATTCATGCAATCAAACGCTTTGAAGAAATCGCAAAACACTGCAGCAGCAACATCCCCCACATTTAAATTCAAATAAGGGTCCTCCAGGAAGGAAAACATTGCGTCATTCGTGGTTGTTCCCTCTCGAAAACCAAACTGACATTTACTTAAAATGTATTTCTCTGTCTGCAATTCTTAACAAAATTGATATAATTGCGCCATCTAATAGAAACTAAGCTGAATATTGATCTAAATATGCATGGCCAGACAACAACAAGATAAATCATGAATTATTAAATGTTAAATATTTTTCGCACAGGGAAAAACGTGTGGTACATGCAAAAACAGGATAAGTGTATTTTCTACGTGTCGATGCGGTATGTAGCAGCCGTAATTTTGACTGCTGTTTACAAAAATATTTTCATCGTTTCTAATCTGTGTTTTTTGTATTTTTCAATGGGAAGTGATTTAAGTGATTGTGGAAGTGTCTATAAAGGCTCGTTCTACAAAGATTAGAGTGAGATAAGATGATAATAATTTAGGGTAATAATTATTTTTCCGATGTTTTTTCCTATTTTATTTGTTTTTTTAGGTACTTTGCCAATTTCAGCACAAAGATGTATTGACTTCAGATTCTAAAAAAGTTTTTTTTTGCTTTATTTTTTTTTTAATTTTTGGTAATTTACTAATTTCAAAAGAATTTTTTTTCAATTTAGAAACTTTAAAAAAATCTGTAGAAGAAAGCCAACACAAATTAGTGATTAAATTTATTATCCATTTTTAGGTCATTAGCTAAAAAAAATAGTTTTTTAATTAATGATTGTTATTATCCGATGTAGACAAATTACTTAATTTGCCAATAAAAAATGTACTTTATTTTAAGATAAACAAATGCTTAGTACTATCATATACCAGGAAAAAGAACTCTATTAATTATGTGTACAACATGCGGAAGACAATATTAAACAGAGTCAGCGAGATTAAGGAATTGAGCAGTTGACATTTAAAACACATATAGAATCTATTTGTAGGAGGGGGTCTCAGACTTAAGGTGTTATTGTTAGAAGTGTTAGACTTCAACTACTAGCAGTGTATAAAGGTATCATTTTAGACATTTGTTTGCAGTATTTTAGAGTATGATAGTCAGGAATAGAGTCCATATTATCAGTGCTATAAATATCAGTATCAGGCATATATGATTTTACCATTTCGAAGAAATTCTTGCAGGAAAAATATAATAATAACAAATTAGAAAAACAAAGAAAAATTGCAGATTTACTATATTTATTTAAAGTATTAAGGGATTGTGTAACAACACTGGAAGACGAACAGCAGGGATTTAGATCAGGAAGGTCTTGCGTGGATGCAGTATTTATTCTACGACAGATAGTCGAAAAATCTATAGAATACAATAAACCAACATTTTTATGCTTTATAGATCTAACAAAAGCATTTGATCGCATAAAGCTAGATGATGTAATCCACCTGTTATATAAGAGAAATATTCCTATCAATATAATTCAGACCATCGAAAACATATACGCAAACAATAAAGTTCAGATTCGCACTAACGGTAAATTATCAACACCCATACCAGTCAACAGCGGTATTAGACAGGGAGACTCGCTTAGTCCTTTGTTGTTTAACATGATAATGGACGAAATAATAAAGGAGGTGCGACTTGGTAGAGGATATAAAATGGGTGATACAGAAATAAAAATTCTGTTACGCTGATGACGCTGTGATATGTGCCGAAAATGAAGACGACCTCCAGAGATTGTTAAATACCTTTAATCTTACGGGAAGAAAATATAATATGATTATCTCAGCCGAAAAAACTAAATGTATAACAAGCTCAAAAGAACCCCTCCGATGCAAACTAGAACTAGACGGTCAAATAATACAACAAGAAATGAGTTTCAAATATCTAGGAATCGACATAACTAGTTATGGCAACATCAAAGATGAAGTAAGAGGGCAGGTGGCCAAAGCAAACAAAGTGGCGGGTTGCCTCAACGACGTGATCTGGCGAAACAAACACTTACAACAAGAAACAAAGGTTCGGATCTACAAAACCACAATTAGACCTATTATGACATACACCTCAGAAACACGGCCAGAGACGACAAAAACGAAACAACTATTGGAGACTACAGAAATGAGAATACTTCGACGAATAACAGGAAAAACGCTACTAGACAGAGAAAGAAGCGATAACATCAGGCAATCATGCAACACAGACAGCATTAATGAGTGGGTCCTACAACGTAAGACTCAATGGAACAAACACATAAGCCGAATGACGGAGGATAGACTGGTAAGGATCGCACGAGATAAATCGCCTAGTGGTACACACAGTAGAGGTCGACCACGGAAAAGGTTGAGCGACAATTTAAGTCCAGAATGAGGAAAATCGAAGAAGGAACAGGTCAGGGACCTATTATAGAAGGTAGAAGAAGAAGATTAAGGGATTTTACTAAAAATATGGAGGTATTGGAGTCATTAAACTATAGTACGAGAAATAAAAATTTATTTAATTTGCCATATGTAAACTCCAATATTGCCCCTATTTCACTCTTATATACAAATTGTAGCTTACATATTACAGTGCAATCTGAATGTGATTTGTTTATGGACTATCTTAGTGCTTTTAGGGCCACTCTACAGAGACTTTTATAGAAGAACAATACATTTTTATATTATATAAATTTTATATTATTTGGAGGATTTCTTATGTTTTTCAGTTCTTGTTTTAAATTAAAATATAACCAAAAAAGTTTTCCTTGTTTTGGAACATTCGAACTGGAAATTTCCTAGCCTTTTTCAAATATTGTACATTCAAACATTGCAAATAAATATCACATTTGACGACCTGCTATTATAAATATTAATTAAAAATTAATCCCACCTTAATTTGAACTCTCACACCTCAAAATAATAAAATAAACAGAGACAGGACAACACAGACGGTTTAAAATTATAAATTATACTGAAATTGTACGTGGGAAGGTTAACTTTTTCAATAATGTTGTTATTTTTCAATATTAATATATTTAAAGGTGACCAATGGGTAGCTGTTTGCTAAAATATGTAGATAGCTTATAAAGGGTGTTTTTTATAGAGGTATAAAACTTTAAGTTGGTAACACTTTTTTAACTGGCGGTCATTTTGTCAGCTGTCAAGTGATTTATGTTTAGTTTGGTTTGGCATTTCAACATGAATAGACTGACGCCTGAACAACGCTTCCAAATTGTGCAAATTTATTTTGAAAATCATGGTTCTGTTCAAAATACGTATCGCGCACTACGTCCATTTTACGGTCAACATAATCGTCCATCAGAGCAATTAATTCGATTAACTATGGAACGTTTTCGCACCACGTTTACTCTAAATGATAATACGCATCCACAGAGACGTCGTACAGTGCGTACAGAAGAAGTCATTGCTGCTGTAGAGCGTAGCGTAGGGGAAGACCCGAATCAGTCTATCCGCCATCGTGCACAGGAATTGGATATGTGTCCATTCACTTTATGGAAGATTTTGCGGAAAGATCTTGATTTGCGTGCTTACAAAATCCCACTCGTGCAAGAATTGAAGCCACACGATCACCTAGCCAGGCGTAGATTCGGTGAATGGGCCCAAAACAAGATTGCCGTTGATCCCGATTTTCATAAGCGAATTTTGTTTAGCGATGAAGCTCACTTTTGTTTGAATGGATACGTCAATAAACAAAACTGCCGTATTTGGAGTGATGATAATCCTCAAGTGTATGTTGAGACACCGTTACATCCAGAAAAACTGACTGTTTGGTGTGCTTTATGGGCTGGTGGAATCATTGGTCCGTACTTCTTTAAAAACGATGCTGGTCAGAACGTTACAGTCAATGGTGACCGCTATAGAGCCATGATTACTGACTTTTTCGTTCATCAATTGAACAACCATGATGTGCAGGAGCTGTGGTTTCAACAAGACGGCGCAACATGTCACACAGCTCGTGCCACAATTGACTTATTGAAGGAAACGTTTGGTAACCGCATAGTTTCACGTTTCGGACCCGTGAATTGGCCTCCAAGATCGTGCGACTTAACGCCGCTAGACTATTTTCTGTGGGGATATGTTTATGTGGCTAGTCTACGCCGATAAGCCCGAAACGATTGATCACTTGGAGGACAACATTCGCCGCGTTATTGCCGATATACGGCCACACATGTTGGAAAAAGTCGTCGAAAATTGGACCTCCAGATTAGACTACGTCCGAGCCAGCCGTGGCGGTCATATGCCAGAAGTCATATTTAAATTATAATGCCAGAAGATTATCTTTCGAATAAAGTAAATTTCATGTCAATTTAAAAAATTCATCTTTGTTTTATTCCATTTAAAAGTTCTATACCTCTATAAAAAACACCCTTTGTTTAAATAAATTATTCTATAATTTACTTAATCGTCTCATGTCAGTTTTTGAGTTTATAGCGTTTTTATTTTTTTGGATTTCTATCATCTCAAAAAATTCTTATTTTTATTATGATTTTCAGTTTTAAATTTTGGTTTTACAGAAACATAACCTTGCTAACGTTGGCAACGTTGGACATATTTATTCAGTAACACTCGGTAGAGTTCCAAAATTAGAAACAGTTTAGTTCAGCAAACATTAGCCCGAATAAGGTCGCAATCGGATGTCTGTTGATGAAAATTTAATTTCGAGGTTTCGGTAATTAGAATCTTGGATAAGTTAATTTTTAGAGACAACTCGCATATTTATGAAGTTTAATATTAATTTTATGGAAATACTGGATGACAACGGTCTCTAGGTAAAAAAATTTTATTGCTTAAGAAGTGGTATTTATTCAGCATTTGCATAATAAATAAAAAGTTTTAATTAAATTAGCATTTTAACAAAAGGGTCAAATTTAATTCGCCCCATTGAAGGGAGAGTTGTAAACGGCGCAGTTTTCATAAGACGAGCGACTTTCGCTCACTTATATTTTTTCATTTTTTGGCTTCTGTTCGCAGGAATAATTTTGATTTTAGCTGCATCATATGTACCGCGAAACGCACATATTCCGAAATGGCTTTTTTAGAACTTCTTATCTTATTTGCTCCTTCGCAACTAACGAATTACGATTTTTAACTTTTTATTTCCAAAGATGTTTTCTTTTCAATTAAATCTCCTAAAATAATTTTTTAATTTATATTCTAACGAAGAACTAAGATAACTTTTTGATACGCCCTTGTATACTAATATTATTTTGATACGATGAGTCACCTTCATTATAATGTACCGAGAGAAATATTATATCGATGAGTCATTATATTCTAGATAGTTCTCAACTTTTATGCTGGCATATTTCTTGTTATTTGTAGTAGGTTCTATAGGTATATAAATAGGGATAGGATCAGAATTCTAAGATAGATGTATTCGAATAGTGAAGGTATTAAAAAGTATTAATTAGTTAATTGTGATTTAGCTTTAAAAGTGTTAAGAAGTAGTAAATATAGTATTGGAAGTATTACTGAAAAGTTTTGTATTTTATTCTGCGGGCCTAGTAAGCGATTTAAAGAGATAAAATCATAACAATATGATACGTACTGTACCAGATAGACTTCCTGATATTTTCTTCTCCTGGTTTAGATGTAGATTAACGTCTTATAACTGAGCCAAGTATATAGCGTGTGCAGTTGCTGAAAAAATAGCTCTGACGTGTTATAAGACAGACACCACAAAGGTTTCTTTTGTAGTTTTTAGGATTCATTAACTGGACCGAATAAGAAATTTTCGTTTATAATCTTCGTTTTGTTATAAATTACATCAGATTGTATAATTTGTTTATTTCTGTCACCTTCCCACATATACACATTACCACAAGAAGAAAAAAATATATACAGATTTGCCCAATGTTCCAGGCGTCCTTAAATAACATTTAAACAGATTTCAATACGTTCTTCAAATGATCTACTTTAGTTTCTACACATTTCTGCAGTTATATTTGGAAAACAAATCCTTATTCTAATTTTCATATCGTCTTTTGTAGTTGGAGATATATTATATAGCTGATATTTCACAAATCTCTAAATGCTAAAATTAATAATTTCCTTCATATCAGGTGGCCTAGGTAGCCATGGAACTAGTTCTTCTCCTCGAACCCATTATTAATTATAAATTTTGTAAAAAAAACGATTATTAATTGGCCCTGTGAAAAAGACGGTAGACTTATCTAGAAGAAATCACGTGAATTTCATTTAATATATGGGCACATAACTGCAGTAAGTGCTTATAATAAACAAGTAAAAATAGATATATCTTAAAATGTGTTTAAAATATTAATGCAACGATCACCAAAAGCTATAATGGATTATGTGCACTAGATGAGCGACTTCCACTTCCCTTCATACACGACGTACTGAACAATTTAATTCATGAAACGCTATTTGTTTATAGCATTAAAAAGAAATAAAAACATTACATTTGCACATTTTGATTAATTCCAGCTTGTTCGGGAGTTCAAAATACATACATAGAAAATTTTTATGGAGCCATACCCCTTCTTCTGCTAATAAAAGCCACTAGGCTCCCGGACTATTAATAAATCTGACCACTTTATCATATTTTTGTCATGGTTACTTAAGAAAACTGAAAATATTAAGTTTTCTTTGATAAAATTTAAAATACGCCAACATTGGCCACCGTAGACATAGGTGTACCTTAACAAAAATGAAAAGAAATCAAAATATCTTGATAATAACCTGGACAAATACAGGGTGTCCCATTTAAAAAAACGTGGCAAATGAGTTTTGAATTATGTTATGTTTGCATGTTTGCAAAACGCACCTTGTACAAAATATTAATTATTTTATGAGTTTAGTCAGTTTTTTTAAACTAAACAGTTACATCATGTTTATTTCAAAATTAATTTGACAATGCTGCGAAAAAAATGTAAAACTTACTTCAGAATTGTATAGAGAATTTTGTGGTCAACCCAAATATATAAAAATATATAGGATGTCTGTCTCATTAAAAATATATATAATTTCTACTCTTCTACTTTTCCATATCACACTGTATAACCAAAAATAATTTTGAAATATAGACATATTAATCTTTTACAAGTTTTTGTAAAATATTGTTTTTCTTTTATAATAGCGGAGCTATTAGACTTTGTCTCACTATTAGGCCACCCTGTTTATTACAAATTTAAGAGTAACGTTGATTCTTTGAAGCTTTCTCTTGGTTTTTTATATATAGGGTAAAACTTCACAGTTTATTGATGGATAATCCCACAGAGGAATTAAATTTTCAAATTTCCAAATAAATCTGCGTTATCTAGGGGAAAAGCGTCTCTTTTGGGATCCAGGACTAAAAGTAATAAAATATCAACATCCCGCGGTCGAATTTCTTGATGGAAATATTCTCTAAGTCGCTTAAAAATCTAAAATACTTTACTGGTTTATGTTAGGGATATATGCATATTAAATAATAATATAATTATCCACAACTAATTGAAATTCTCCAAGCGCGTTCTGCATTTAACTACTCTACCTCTACAAATTAAACCCTTATTAGGCTGGAATAACCGGAGGATGAAAATTTATTACCTACCCATTATAATTTGTCCATATACGGTAGGCTGATTAGCGTGGATATAGGCAATTTAAATTTGGGCTTACCTCCGACACACATATTCCATTCACACAGAATATGATTTCCTGAATTGAGATAACAGTCCCATCGAGGATGTTTTATAATTGCATACTAATACTAAAGCGGATGAATCATTGAATGATTTTATTAAAAAAGTTAATAAATCGGCAACAGCATTATTTTTGGGATAAAGAACTTAAAAAAAATTCTACTTTCACCAGCGAAGCTCGCGCTAATATACAAATTTTTTTCAACAAAAGTATTACACCATTGTATTATTTAGAAAATAAATATTATATTTAAAATGTAGTTTTATTTCCTAGTAAAAATGTCATCTTAATTTTCATAGTTTTAAGGGTCTTTCAAGATTTAAAAGAGGCCATAAGAAAACCTGCCCATAGTATTCTTACCAGAGAGAAACAGAAAAAAGGACAAGAGTGGATAACAAAAAAAATCTTAGGACTTATGAAAGAGCGAAGACAGTGCAAGGAAAAATGCAGACAAAAATATAATGAAGTACACAAACAAATCAGAAACGAAATAAGGACAGCAAAAGAAACTTTTTATGGAAGAAAATGCGAGGAAATTGAAGAACTGCAACTAAAATATGACACTTTTAATTTAGATAAAAATATAAAGGAATTGGCAGGTATACAAGAACGGAAACATCCCAATCTATGATGCAACGCTACTGGAGAAGTAATAACCGATCTACAAGAAAAGCTTATGACTTGGAAGAATTATGTAGAAGAATTGTTCGACGATGAAAGACAAGAACCTAATATAGATAACATACAAGGCGACGAAGGACCAGACAAAACTAGAGAAGAAATACTATACGCTATAAAAACAATGAAGAATGGTAAATCACCGGGTCCAGATAGGCTTACATCGGAACTTCTCAAGCTTGTGGAAGGTGAATCAGTGAATATTCTTGTCGACCTTTTAAACTGCATTTACAAAATAGGAGAAATACCCAAAGAATGGCTCCTGTCAACTTTTGTCACCATACCAAAAAAGGCAAACGCAAAACAGTGCACTGACCATCGCACAATAAGCCTAATGGGACACACATTAAAAGTATTCCTCAAAGTGATTCACACAAGAATTCACAGAAAACTAGATGTGGATATTGGTGATACCCAATTCAGATTTCGGAACTGGCTTGAAACAAGAGAAGCACTATTTGCATTTAACGCCATATGCCAAAGATGTCTAGATATGTATATGTGCTTCATTGACTACAATAAAGCGTTCGATAAAGTACGTCACGATCATCTAATGAGACTGCTGGTAGAAAAAAACTTGGATAAAAGATACATCAGGATTATTTCCAAGATTTACTATAACCAGAAAGCGAATATTCGAATAGAGCAAGAGACAACGGAGGAACTTGAGATTAGGAATGGCGTAAGACAAGGATGTATACTTTCACCAACCTTATTCAACCTATACTCAGAAGACACTTTCAGAGCAAAATATAAGTATTAAAATAAATGGCATCCCAATAAACAACTTGAGATATGCCGATGACACGGTTGTAATTGCAAAAACTTCGGAGGATCTTCAGATACTAATTAACAGAATAGTAGAATGCAGTGAAAAATATGGAATATCACTTAACATCAGTCAAACAAAAATAATGGTGGTATCTAAATCACCACAAAACTTCCCTGACATAACCGTGCATGATCAAAGAAGTGAACGTGTGAGAAAATATAATTACCTAGGAACTGTTATCAACGAAAATAACGATAGCTCTGAAGAAATCAGAATCAGAGTGGAAAAAGCTAGAGCTACGTTTATTAAAATGAAGGTGTTCTGCGGACGAGATTTAAGCCTTAAACTTAAAATTTGCCTTGTGAGATGTTACGTGCTGTTAGTTCTTTACTACGGAATGGAAGCGTGGATATTGAAAAAGATTGATACCAAGAGGATGGAAGCATTTGAGATGTGGATGTACCGTAGATTATTAAGAATATCGTGGACAGAGAGAGTAACAAATGTGGAGGTTTTGCGAAGAATGCGGAAAGATAAAGAATTAGTACTTACTAATAAAGAACGCAAACTGCAATACTTGGGACATGTTATGAGGGCAGATAAATACCAGTTGCTGCAATTAATTATCCAGGGAAAAATAATAGGCAAAAGATCCATAGGAAGAAGGAGGCATTCATGGTTAAAGAACTAAAGAGAATGGTACAATTGCAGCAACTGCCAACTGCCAACTATTTAGATCTGCAGTGTCAAAGATACGCATAGCTTTGATGATAGCCAAACTTCGGAACGAGGACGGCACCTAAAGAAAGAAGGGTCTTTCAAAATCTCCTGTTATTACAACACCCTGGCCATTAATTTGCTAACACAGTAGCACAGTTGCGTACCGAAGAGGACATATCGTCGATGGATTAATTTCACTTCGTACAAGCAGAATGACACGTTGGTTTCGGTATCATCACAGAAGATAAAAAAGTAAAGAAAATAGCGACGTAACGCAGATTCAGATGGGGCAGTTCCCCACTGGGCGGTGTTGATTACTAAGATGCATACGCACCTAGGGTGACATATAACCTCAAAAGGTTATAACCTAGAAAAACGAAAACAAATGAGAAGACGAATCAAAAAGGGCATTTTGTGCCTAGTTAGTTCTCTTACATTGTATAGCTATATCTGGTAGAGAAGATTGTTGAGACGCCAAATACCTCAACGAAGTCATTAAGAAGATAGAAATGCGAGAAGATAGTAGAAGAAAGAAGTTGCGAGACCATGATGCAGCATCAGGCGGAGCAATTCTCCAACGAGTTGCCTCATTGGTGACTAGGAAGCAAGTTCCTAGGTCCAGAACTAGGGACGTAAACACCTAAGACTAAAACTTCAATTTAAAAGGTAAGAGAGATGAAATACGAAAGTAGGATCTCTGTATGTGAGGATCTTAAG
The DNA here is from genome assembly GCA_034092305.1 of Diaprepes abbreviatus. NCBI lineage: Eukaryota > Metazoa > Arthropoda > Insecta > Coleoptera > Curculionidae > Diaprepes > Diaprepes abbreviatus. The sequence goes on along the minus strand of JASJET010000037.1, from coordinate 308,554 downwards.
TCTAGGGGGGGGGGGGGGGTTAGCCCGTAGGAATCGGACTCTACCTTCACACTTCGTGTTGGTATCTATGTAAGATTTTCCCTCCTTCAAAAAAAAAATAATAATAATTTGCTGAGAACTGCACATTCTCCACTCAGATTCAGAGTCCAAACGGACTGCCAGGGTCACCTGCCCGTCCGCGCCCTCCTGGTATAGCATTGTAGCTAAAGCAAGGCGGGTGTGTATATGGTGTTATCATCGTCTGCTACTACACTATCGATGACTCTTAGCCGCAGACTTTTTAGTACGAGCGCCGTGAAAAGCGTCGCGGAATTTTAGTACCAGTGCCGTGAATAGCGTCGCGGAATTTTATTACGAACGCCGTAAATGGAATCGTGAATGATACCGCCGGATTACCGTCTACCGTACCGCTACCGCTCGACTAAGCATAAGAGACCGTGAACAGCGCACATACATATTCTTGCCCTCTCTGCCGTTTGTTGAGCTTGTTTTAGCCAATTACAACTGTTACGAGCAGATGATTTGATTAAACAAAATGTGCTGGATTTCTCTTTAAGATATTTTAATTAAATTAAACACGCACAATTAAACACACTGTATTTTCACTAAAAAACTATAGCTACGAAACACACTAGTCGTACAATATTTCTTTTTTCAGAACGCACGTGTCGCTTCAAATTCAAACCTTGGAACTCTCCAACTTTCGGTTCAGATATTCGAAAAATCTCGAAAGTACTCGATCTTCCAGACTAACGATCACGCAATAAGAACATGCTCTAGCTCTGCTGCTGGTTACAGAATGGCATTGTATACTTTGATTAAACAAACATAACTAATGCTTCTGTGTAATTCCGCTACTCTCCTTAAGATGGCGCTGTATTACTATAACGTTGCCACGTCCTGCACTTCACTCTTCTACTCTCCATAAGATGTCACTCTTATAGATTTAGCATGATCATAAGTGATAGTATAAACGTAACGCAAGGCACGCGCATGTGCTATCCCCTTGACACCCGTAAATACAAATCAAAATTGCGAATGGAGCTGAGTCCACCCCCGTGCTCTGTGCCATAGATATATCAGTTGCTGGCTAATTTCAATACGAAAATTTGCTCGTAATTCAAAACTGCAGTATGTTGGTATGATACTCTAGGTAAATCTTGATCCTGAGGACTTAGTGGAGAAGTCAATGTGGCCCTTAAGCTAAAAAGTTTGAATACCCCTGCTTAAACATAGAACAGAAATTGATACACATTGTAAGTATTTTAATGATTTACTTATGTTTATTATAAGTGTACGTTATTTCTTACTTCCTAATTATTATATAAAGTCTTTTTTACTAAAATAAAATATTCCTTCTTCACAATAATGTATGCTTTCATTTAAGACAGAAACTATAAGCAAACACTTGACTACTGTAAAGGATTGCACTACAAGTCAATATGGTTCGCATAACATTAATGTAAATGTCAGACTGTTTGATTAATTCCTTGATTCTCAGCAATTCCTCGTTAGGTTTAGTTAGTTCTATTATTGAACTAACCAAATTTCGTAACATGACTGGGATATATCAATATTTGGTTTCAAATCATGAACACTCCAAAACATTAAAACAGTTTTTAATGAAAAAGATTTATATCTATTTTTTTCTAATAATATTTACCAAGCTGACCAAAAATAATGTGTTACTTTTAGAAAAATATTACTAATCCAGTCAAAATAGACATTGAACTTTGCAAAAATTTGCATTGAGCTGAAAATTGATATAGGTCCTAAATATACCATTACAAATGAAATATCAAAACTCCCCATATCGGCTTATCACATTTTTCTCGTTAATCGTAAAAATAGTTCAGAGTAAAGTTGAAAACCATGCAGTTGTTCTCTACAAATGACTATTCCCGATATTTCATGATTTTAAACATCGAAAATAATAATATGCACTCTTCCGCGGCGGATATACTTTAGTAGAAATGCAATAAAAGTAAAAATAAAGAAGTATTGGTTTGTGTGATACACACACTAAAATACGTACAAATTGTATGATTCCGAATGAATATACACTCAGTCCCTAATTCCGTTCACCCGTATGACCTTGAAGAACATTTGCCGCTCCATTATTCGAGTGGTCACGATTGTGTACCTGCCCTTTTTTAAAAGACGTAAATGAAATAACTCTTTTTAATACTGAACCTTTCTTTGCAGTGAACAGACATGCTTATTGATAATATTCTTTATTTCAATTTGTACCATTAAATAATTTTTAAAAAGCGTCGCATTTTGCTTAATTTGTAGGAAACCTTTGACTGAAAGTAAAATTAGTGTGGTTGGTCGTGAAATACTTCAAGAACAAGCAATCTATGAAATCCATGTGCGGTGTCGTAAAATGTACACTCGGGAAAGTAGCAACTAAAAGACAGCTCGAGATGGAACAAGCAAGTACATTCACAATTATATTTTAAAAATATTGCTTATTTTGCGGCGGTGACACAAATGAAGAGGCTGAAAATAAAAAAGCGCACAATGTTCGACGTAGAATTTATCAAGTTGTTACACTTGCATTTAAAGCTATTCTGAAGGTAGCTCAGACTCGTTTTGATGACGTGGTAAAAGCAGTCATTGCACGCATTCAATATGACTATGATAATAATTGTTATAATTCCTTTTTGAGACCCACAACGAAGGGAGGGGCGTTTAAATCGTATGTCCTAAAAATGATTCTATTACTTTGACGATGGAGGAAATATTTACATACATTAAAAATATTGAGGTTTGTCAATTTTCATTGGAAAAAAGGATTGAGGATTATTAGACGAAATTTTAACGAAATCAACAATAATCTGTTCCACTTCAATCAATACCAATAGTATTATTTTTTTCAATCAATAGAAAGTATCCTCTATTAGATAGTACACTGTTAAAAATAACCTTAAATTTAATGCAAATTTAATGTCCATTCTACATTAAATTTAATTATTTTGTATTTTAAATCGTGAAAATTTACATTTACTTTGAATTTAAAGCAAATTCATTGAAATGTCAGTTCGATGTACATTAAATTTGATTACACGGTATCTTAAATTTCAATAAAGCAACTGAAAAGATATTTCAACTTCTCGGACATTAAAACTAATTCACATATACCCTAATACTAAAAGAATTGATATTAATATTCATGGTACATTGCATGAGATTCCGGGAGATGGCGCAACTTGTATTGAACTTTTTATTTAGTGTGATATAAGTTGCTTAAAGGACTTAATTTTTTTTGTGGTGAGGTATACATGTCTGCCCCGCAGGGTTACCAACCGTACAGTAATTACCGTACATGTACGGTAAGTTCAGTCATTGTACGGTATACGAACCAAACCCATTACTGTACCATAAGAGTATGGTAATTTCACCAATTTAAGAGTTTCATTAATAAAGAAGGTTTTGAAAGCAGATCGATATACTGGGTCAATTTTCATTTAATTTTTTTTGTAATAAGTGATGCCATCTATTCTATCATTAACAAAATATTATTTATTTTAAAGTTGAACCAGCGTATTCACCTAAATGGTCTAACTTTAAAACTAGTATAAGTTGGCAGTAGAGGGTTTAAATTGACAAGTGCAGTGATAAGTCAAGCAAGTTTAGGACCTTAAAAATGCAAGGTTAAAAAAATAATTTTCCTTTATTACTGAATGGGTAAAAATAGAAAGAAAATAGGTATTATTTATTTTCTGAAGACAAGTATTCCTCTCTATAATACTTCTTTAATATTCCTGTCAAAGCATTTATTTGTTGATACATTACATGCAATACAAATGATAACAATATTACAAGCAAAGCTACTAGAAGATCTTACACTTAATCACAATAGATCGTAGATTATAACTACTGAGAAAACTACGTTAAAAAAATGCGCCAATTAAATTACTTTATAGATGGTTTCTTTTGACTTATGAAAAGATTTGCTGAAGTGTTCACAACAAAAAAAATCGCACTAGTAAAAAATCATTGAGGCTGAAGTAAGCTTTGGCTCTAACACCGAAAAGGGACTAAAATGAACTATAGAAAGGGTCCTAGAAAGATTTATTTTAAATTATACAAGTATAAAAAAGAGGTTAACCGGATACAACTATTTGTTAAACGGTTTTTAGGCTTGTAAATTGTCTCGGAAAGATTTAGTTTAAATTATATAGGTATAGAAAAATGTTAACCGAATGCTACTATTTATTGAATTCCTTTTTAAGTTTGTAAGTCTAAAATCAAAAACGTGTTTTTTCAGTCAACACATTGCATTTCCAAAGGGGCTTACTTGTACCTAACGGAATGCAACACAACATCTAGGGTTTAAAAGAACTGCAAAAATCGACATATATACAGGCTAATATAAAAATAGATTAATATGTTTGAAGAAGTGATCCTAAGAAACAGAAATAAACAAATAGACTTTGCGTTTGGTTAAGATAAAACCATAAAGAAATAAAAATTAATGATAAGCAGTATTTTATTCATAAAAAAAACTAACACGCAAGAAATCAGAACAAATTTAATTCTCTTTCGTCGAAAGCGATCATAAATATAGAAAATAATACTAGATTGCTCGTCTCAATGCTGGTCGTTCCCACAGTGCGAGAAAGAAAAAAGTGTGAAAGGCGTATTCTCCTCTCTTACTAATGGGTGTAGCATAGAACTAGACATAGAGAAGGAAGACTAAAAGCCGTATACTCTTCTCTTTCTAATGGGCGGCGCATAGAACCACATGACTCCCAAACAAGCATAGCTACTCAAACTCTCTCTCTAGAATAGAGACCGTTGATTGGCTTGCGGATATAATTATTTTTATTCACTATTTTTTTTTAATATTTACTAATAGACTTCTTGCATAAAGAGGTGTGTAATAATACATATACTTTTTTGTAGTGTCCTTTAGCACACTTGGTAAATTAATTTTTAATTTAATTATAATTCCTGATAATACATATTTTTTACATGTCTCACAGATTTAAATTTAAAAAATGTGTTTCATAAAATTAATAAAAAAAAAATCGTACGTTCGCATACAAATCAAAAACTCTGCCATCAAAAGTATTTTCCCATTATACAATATAAAGTTTGTTCCAGGGAGGAGAGATTTATATAGTTATTCGCTTGGTGGTCGGTGCTTCGTCTATTAAAAAGAGAAAAGAATACCGATTTCACTCTTTTTTTTTCTCTCCCTTAGGATACACACAATCTAGTATTTTCTAGAAATAGTAACTAAAAATAAAAGTCTATTTTTATGTTTTTTTCAGGTATTTGATCTCATTAGATGTAGGTCGACTGTGGCACAATTTCATAATCGTTAAGGAGTTAACAGCATTCAACGAAGTGTGTTTATCGAAAGCACAATATACTTGGTTACGATGCACGATTTTTATTAGAGATAAATTCCAAAAATAGATCATTCACAAATATTAATTTAAAGGCAATGTTTATTATCCAAAGTCGTATTTTATATATATATATATATATATATATATATATATATATATATATATATATATATATATATATATATATATATATATATATGTTGTATCGTAAGTTTTCACGGATGGTGGAATGTGTACTAGTGTTTTTCCATTTTTCAATCCGTTCGTCAGTAGAAATATCTTCACGACGTTTCGCAAACATCTCAGCTGGCATTTTCAAGTGATGCTTCCTCGACGGCTGCTCTACTTAGAATGAGCGTTCCCACATCACTTCATCGACCTCTCAGAATACTGTCACACGGAAGATCCAACTTAGACATATTCTTAGAGGAACTAAACAGCATTCATCACCGCATTCAGTTCACATTGGAGGTCGAAGTTAACAATCAGCTACCTTTCCTTGACCTTCTAGTCACCAGAAACGACGACCTTAGCATCGATTATACGGTCTACAGAAAACCCAGACATACAAACAGATGCCTGAACGCCGAATCACACCATTATCCATCACAATTGCAATCGGTCGCCAACACACTGATTTCCAGATCCTTGCGACTAACTAAACCCACGAACCGCCAAGAAGAACTCAACAATATCACAACAGCTCTAAAACAAAACAACTACAAAGAACACAATATCAAAACGGCTATAAAACAGAACACGAAAGTAGTAGCAGACAAAAAAGAAGAAGATGACAAATCCAAACCAAAAACCACACTGTCATACATAAAAGGTGTAACAGACGTAATTGGAAGAATTCTGAGGAAACATGACATATGCACAATTTACACGCCGCAAACAACAATACACAAATTATTGGGCAGTCCTAAAGACAAAATACCATTGGAAAACCAGGGAGTGTACAGCATCCCATGTAGTGACTGTGAAAAAGAATACATTGGCCAAATAAACAGAAGAATCTCTACAAGGGTCCAGGAACATAAAAATAACATAAAGAATAATCAAATGACATCAGCTTTATTTCAACATCATCAGGAGACAGGACACACTATAAATTTCCAGGAAACCAAACAGATCGCACCCATAAAACACTATAGAACGCGCATCATCAGAGAAGCTCTCGAAATAGAAATCACTAACAAGAGAGATGATGCGGAAAATATTTCAGATACATGGAAAACTCTACTCAAAAACAAACCAAAAACAACACACCAGAGAAACAGGGCAGCGGGCCGAGAAGAGGCACAAACCCAGAGAAGCGAAGAAACCAACCAGGCAGAACCAAGGTATAACCTGCGCAACCGCCAAAGTATAAAAAGGCCGTCAGAGGACCAGCATGTTCATTCTAAGTCAAGCATCACTTAAAAATGCCAGCTGAGATGTTGTCGAAACGTCGTGAAAACCGGAAAAACACCATATATATATATATATATATATATATATATATATATATATATATATATATATATATATATATATATATATATATATATATATATATATATAAACAAACATCTAATCATAAAATGAACAATACATTAGCATAAGGAACTACAGTTATTCTAACTTTAAAAGCCGGCAGGTTCTGCATAATAATTACAATCCCTGATTAAACTAATGAATAAAGTACAATATCGTACTGTGGTAAATATATTGTACACATTTTATTAATAGCACATCAGTTAAACAGTATTTTTAAGCTGATATTCAACAATTAGAATAATTATGATCGCATTAATGTCTTAGCGATCTAATAACTAATCAGGTTGAAACTTGTTAATGACGCTACTGCTTATATTTTCATTTACGCGCATTGTTGAATTTTATATTCGAAATAGACAAGTTGTTGAGGATAGCAATATAAGTAAATCCGAAAAAGATTATTTTTGTAACATTATTTATCTACAAAATAAAAAGGGCATAAATTTAATGAATACTGACCAAGGTAGGTGTCGAATCTGCAACGCTTCCTATTTGCATTGGGACATTGTATTTCGTCGCCTGAAGGTAACAGCCAAAGAAGATAAAATTATTAATAAATTTTATAACTTTAAATAAACATTAATTCCATATAAGAACGTGATTATTGAATACGATTTTTAGATTTGATCAAATCCTACATAACTAATGAGCGCTATAAAAAACCTTAAATAGTTTTCTTCTTCGGGTGGCATGCGCTATGCCACACGTTGGCGATCATTTGTCCATCTCGTGGTCACATAACTAGAGTGCCCTCCTCAGCCTGTCTAAATATGGTTGCGGCGTCTGATATGCCACACGAGTTTCTTATATTACGGAGCCAAGAGTGTTGTTTTCGACCTCGCCCCCGTCTGCCTTCAATTTTTTTCCTGTAGTATTAGCCTTGGTATGGAGTAGCGCGTTCCTCTTAGTATATGCCACTTTTCGTTGTCTTACAGTGTCCGTTAGTTGTCTTTCTATGCCAGCTCCTCGTAGAACTTCATCATTCGTTATGTGAGCAGTCCAGGGGATACGCAGTAGTCGGCGGAGTATCTACAATTCAAAAGCTTCGATCCGATTCAGCGTCCCAGCCTTAAGTGACCAAGTTTCAGCACAATATAGTAGAGTAGGCCATACATAACACTAAACCACACGTATTCGGGTGTGTAGTGGCATATTCCTGTAAACGAGAAGATTCTTAAGTTTAAAGAAAGTTGTTTTTGCACAGCCAATTCTTCCATTCACTTCTTCGTTACATTTCCACTTTTCATTCAGAGTAGCGTCAAGATACGTGAACCGTGCGACACGTTCAATATTTTCCCCGTTGATACTAAGAGGAGTGATGTACTGATTCCTACTAATCACCATCATTTTTGTTTTGGCAGTATTAATATGCAGCCCGAACTGTTCACCGCACTCGTTGCGTTTCTTTTAATATTGATTGGAGATCTTCAAAGTTGTTAGCTGAGACTGCAGTATCATCTGCATAGCGAATATTATTTATTGGGATGTCATTCACTTTGATACCTCGCGTTTCATTTTCTAATACTAACTGAAATATTTTCTCAACGTAAATATTACACAGAACAGTCGACAGTACACATCCCTGCCGGACTCCCTTCAGTATATTAAAGGTCTCTGTTGACAGATCGCCATCAATACGGATCTCAGCTAACTGTTGCCAATCAAGTTCTTTTATTATTCTAATATCTTTATCATCTATACCGATCTCCTGTAATATGTGCTTTACGTTGTCAAAAGCTTTCTGATAGTCAATAAAGCAAATGAAAACATCTTGCCTTTGGTCATAACACTTTTGCACAAGTAATTTCGTCCCTTGATAAAGCCAAACTGTGTATCGCTACTCATATCCTCACACTTTCGGTATATTTTTGAATGGATTACTCGAAGGAATGTTTTAAGAGCGTGGCTCATCAAGCTTATGAATCTGTAGTCTTCGCAGTTATTGGGGTTTATTTTCTTTGGAATAGCAATAAACACAGACTTTAACCAATCCACTGGGATTTGCCCAGAGTCATATATCACGTTAAAGAGATATGTAAGTTGTTTAATATCGACTTGCTTTAAAACTGCATATATATATATATATATATATATATATATATATATATATATATATATATATATATATATATATATATATCATCGCGACCTGCACTTTTACCATTCTTCATACAGTTCATTGCGTACCTGACTTCAGATTCAAGAATTTTTGGACCACTCATGTTTTCAGTGTCATTAATCGGAGCATCTGTTCGTTGATCACTGAACAAAGTCTCCGCATATTTCTTCCAACTTTCCTTTAATTCGTCGGTATCTAATATCGGTCTTCGTTGTCTATTTCTTATTGATGGCAATGTCGTTGTTCTATTTATTCCAGTTATTTCCCTGATTTTTCTATGGAGATTAAAGTAGTCGTGCAGCTGATGAAGTCTTTCAGCCTCGTCACATTGTTCCTGAGTACATTTCTCCTTAGCTTCCCTTACTTTTCTTTTGACAGTGCGATTCAGTTCCTTATATTTATCATGCTGGTTTTTAACAATCCGACGTTCAGCCATCAAATTCAATATTTCGTCGGTACTTAAATAGTGTAAAAGTAAAATATTGACGAATTTAAAAAAATTAAATCAATATCAACTCATCAACCATCAATATCAAAAATACTAACAAATATATTATTTGTGAGAAAATATCGTACAAAGAAAATTCTCAAATACATGAAATGGAATCTTGGGCATGTGCGGAAAAATTAAATACAACTTCTCGATTATTTAAAAATCATATTTACAAAAAAACTGTGTTAATTTTTTCACCAGAAAGCTTATCACCTTTAAGAATCAAGTCACGCTCAATATTAAGCAGCGCATCAACACATGCAAACATTGTTGTAATAACTGAAGTTTCTTATGCTACAGTATTGTTTATTTTATAATTCTTCTTCTTCAGGTGCCATCTCCTATCGGAGGTTAGATATCATCATTTCCACTCTCACTCTATTTGCCGCTACTCGAAAAAGTTCTACTGATCTACAATTGAAACATTCTCTCAAATTTCTCAACCATGAAATTCTTCTTCTTCCGATATTTCTTCTTCCTTCTGTTTTACCCTGCATGATCAATCTAAGCAACTCGTATCGCTGGCCTCTCATTATATGTCCAAGATATTGCAGTTTCTTTATCTTTATGTTGTTAATTATTTCATAGTTTCACATTTCAAACGCTTGCAGTTTATTTATGTGTTCTTGTTTTAGTGTCCAGCCTTCCAACCCGTACTGCAGCACTGAAAATACATAACATCTTAAAATTCTCATTCTTAGTTCTAGAGTGATGTCTCTGCTGCACAGTATGGTTTTCAGTTTTACAAACGCCCTTCTTGCCATTTCTATTCTCGTTCTTATTTCTGTTGTTTGTTCATTATTTGCTGTTATCCATGTGCCCAAGTATTTGTATTTTTGCACTTTTTCTAAATTCACACCTTGCAACTTTATGCTTGTTTGCATGTTTTGTTTTTTAGTTATTACCATATATTTAGTCTTTTTGGTGTTCATTTTTAATCTGTGTTGCTCGCAAACGTTATTCGTTTCGTTCACTAGTTTTTGGAGTTCTTCAGCGGAGCTATCTATGATAGCAGTGTCGTCTGCAAATCTTATAATTAGATGTTCCTAATTAATAAATAAAAATATATTTATAATAAAATGTATTTACAGTATTAATGCAAAGATCAGCGATGGCTATAATGGATTATGTGCACTAGGTGAGTGCCTGTAAGTAGACTTCCACTTCCCTTTATACATGTCGGCACGTACGTTATAACTGATGAAACGCTATTTAGCATTAAAGACCAGAAAAGCATTACATTTTCTCACTGTGATTAACCTCACCTTGTAGTTCTTGACTTGAACTATGAATTTCTAGGCGCAGAATTTGAAAATATTTATTCAATCTCAAGTTATTCATGTTGACAAATGGCAAAAAATGTAATTTTGAAAATATATAAAAAAATTTTACCTCAAAAACTATGAGTCGAACGGAAAAATTACGGGAGACACTTTTTGCTTAGAATTGGACAAAAAACACGAAAATATTTTTTATTTTATAAAAAAAATAATTTTTTGAATTAATAACAATTTTTCGTTTATAAGAAATTATCTGACACTTTTTCGGAAATCTACCCTCGATATTCATTATCAGGTCAAAATACATATAATAAACTTTGGTAGAGCCATGTCTCTCCATCGGTTAGAAAAACCCACCGGGCTCCCTGACTAATTTGTATTTCAATAAAAATATTGAAAATATAATGTATTTTTTCTCTCTCCCATAAAATTGTAAATTCTGTTTTAGGTACAAAATAAAAATTTATCCCAGATACGTACATTACAACGTTGAGGTTTCTCGCCCACAGAAATATTCAGGAACGACAGTTCTTTTGGAGAAAATATATTAATAAATATTTAAATAAAATGCCTCCTTGTCAACACGACACATATGTTAAATATGTAATTTATTTTCCGTCCGAAAAAGCTGAAAAATTGTTTTTCTTTTTAAGAAGCATTTATTTATTTTTTATAAGTAAAGTTATATACGTTTTCTAACACCCGTACAAACGGTAAGAAAAATTCTAATTTTAAATTTCTTCTGTAAAAGTTCCAAGAATAGGCCACGGAGATTAGCCTGAAAAAAATTTTTATAAAAAAATTGAACCAACTTCTAAAAATGCGCTAAAAAGTGAAAAATAACCATACATTTTGTTATGAAATTGAAATTATTGAAGTCGACGCCAAACTAGTACCTGAAAAAATTTGGTTCGCATAAACAGATTAAAAATACTTCATTTGTAATTGCTTTCGTACCATGATTTGTATATATTAGTTATTTACTTCATTTAGAAATAATTTGGCGCCGACTTCAAAAATGTCAATGTCCTATAAAAATTTATAGTTATTGTTCACTCTTTTTAGCGCATTGTTAGAAGTTAATTCAATTTTTTTTTATCAAAATTTGATGTTTCAATTTTTAGTTTTGAATTCATTATATCTAATCGACATTATTGAACCTCACAATGACTCCAAGGTGGCAAAAAAGTACCCATTTTATCCCAATTTGTAAATCGCCTTGAAATGAATAACTAAAAATTCTTTGATTCTTAGAGTCCTCCAAACACCAGTTTTGAATGAAATTGTATTGTTACGAACGACTAAAACTTATTGATAAGCCCTCGTATATACAAATATTCCGACGTAATGAGTCATCTTTATTATAATGTGCCGAATGGAATAGTGTCTCAATGACTGATCTTTCTAGATATATCTCAACGTTTATGCTCTGGATTTATTTAGGACCTTCCATAGGTATATAAATAAAGATAGAATAAGCGTAGTTAGTTAGTTGAGAGTTAGTCGTATAAGAGATATATAGTTAGTTGGAAGTTAGTCGTATAGTGGTATCGTTAAGAGTTATATAGTTGTATTGAAATAGTGGAAATAACTAATTAGTTGTGATGTTAATGTAAATGTGTTTTTAATATAAGTTGTCGTATCAACGGATGATGAGTGATTTTTTTTTAATTTTATTTTTAATTTAAATTTATCGAATTTTAGTTAATTTTTTCCAAGGGTCTCTTTCAACTACTTTTCGCAATTTTATTTATTTTTCGATTCTAACGAGACGTCACTGCATTTCGCCATTATTCGGTATTTTTCTACTTATCTCCGAGAACATGGACCTGTTTACCGGGTTTATTGGATTAGTTTTATCCTTCAGAAAACGTGGAAGTTCGTTTTCATAGGAATTAATTTATTTTAAGAATTTCCGCATTTGTGTAAAACCTAAGTTTTAACACAAATCAGGGCTTGTTGGTGAAGTACCGCCAAACCTCCCGACTAGAATGAAAACTCTAGCCGCCACACCTTTTTTCTCGCTCACCGGGATAGAATGGGAATGAGTAAAGCTCAGAGTTAACGAAGATTAATTAAATTCTATTTTATCAAAAGAGCACTTCTAAGAAATGAGCCAATTAGGAAGAGGTTATGAAGGAACACTCGTCCTTGACTCTTAGTTAACTTTTTATTCACTGTTTTTTTTTTTTTTAATTCAGTACTGTTTTCCGCAAGTCAAGTTCGGGATTATTTTCTCTCCACTGTCACGTTCAGGATTTGTCAAAATCGGTATTCATAACTTTATAGTCAACACGAAGTTGACTATTAGTCGCAAAGTCAATATCAGGTTTTCTCCACTTTTTCACGTTCTGGTAATAATGTTTAAGAGTCAGGACGCGTCGGTTCAGTAACTCGTACGCGCCGCTGACCTCGTCTTTTTATCGACGGTGTCAATTTCAGGAATTAAGATACATGCACGATCTTTATTTTCTGTAGTACGATATGTTGTCAAAGACAACCTACTTTAAGAACCAGGAGCTGCCTAATAAATAGAACAGTCAACGTGGCCCCCGAGAGCTAAGCTCAATCGGAAAAAGGACAAGTTGACTCCAAGAGAGCAACCCGTAACGTCCTTAATTACGCCGCTGCCTTTCCGCTTTTATAGCAGTGGTGACGTCGCGCTCTGAAATCGGAGTAGCACCGAAACAAAGCACCGCCACCGTGCCGTTTATTCTCTGGGCTTCCCCGCAGTCGAAGAATTGTAGTTTTAGCACTGGATGCCGTGTTATTTAGATCATTTTATTTAAGGAGTTTTAGGGCAATATTAAATCTGCAATTTAATATTTTGTCGTAAAATAAGCGTGTATTCACAACAAAGTAATGGAAGTATCAGTGAAAGATGTTGTGTTTTTATTCTGCGAACCCAGTAATCGATTTTGAGGAGACGAAATCGTAACAGTATCAAACAAATATTTAGTCTATCATAGTAAAGCCGTTATGTTAAATTTTAAATTAATTTTAGATTCGTAATATAGACCCCCAAAACCTTCCAATATCGATATTTAAAGAACGTGAGATTTAACTTTCTTATAATATTATTCAATTCTTAGTGTATAACAATTAAAATTGTACTGCTAAAAGTATATTAGTAATTAATTTTCTTTTATTTCATTATATTCAAAACATTATATACACTGCTTATACCGTATAAAGTGCCCGAAAAACATGGCGGAAGTTAAGGCATGCGCACAAAAAATTTTAATTATGAAAAGGCCTATACAAAAATGTTAAATTGTCAGTATTCAAAAACTGAAAATTTCTGAAATAGACGTAATTTCTAAAGCTAAATAAAATAATATTAATTATTATTGACTTCTAACGATTTTCCCAAGTTAATATTTAATATTAATTTTTGATCACCTTGTATTTATTTATTATCAAAATATTAACGCGGCCAACTAAAGTAGATCCTCTTTTAGAAGGAAAGCAAACCCAATTATATAATAAAGTCTTTCAAATAGGAGAAATTGAGAGTTATGTGTCAAAAACAGTTAGTGGAACACTGTATAAATGACTACCTCCATATATTTTCAAATTAAGTATTGTATATCATTACCTAATGGACTTTCGATTTACCAACGTTATTGAATTCGATATCCTTTAACCTATAACATGAAATTATGAGACAACTGACCTAAGTAAATATATAAAATATAGTTTACCAACACCATAAAATATAAGATATAAGCATTTTACTGGCTTTATCTTTGTCTTTTAGGTATTATATTATTTTATGTATTTTCCTGTGACATAATTTATACCTAAATTTATTTTATGACAAACGTAAATTTCATATTTGATTAAAACGAGCAATTTCTTGAAAAAAGTTCATTTTCTTATTTTATACAATGGTAAGTAAAAATTGTACTTTTTATTCAGTGACACACTATTTATACGTTCGCAAAAGTTATTTAATAATGCCAAATTATCCGCACAATTTGGTTTTATTAAAAATTTATACAAATTCTTTCACTTTAAATGTTTACTAGAAAGTAATAAACACCTAAACAAATTAAAATTCGAAAATGTACGTTGCTTCAGTTTCCCTACCCAAAAAACAGATTAACGTTCTCCAAGGAAAATAATTTAACTTAATTGAATTCCTACTAAGTTTCTTGGCAACCAAACATACGATCATACTGCTGTTTTTCTTAAACTTCAAGAAAATTTAAGGCTATAAAGGAAGCGTGTGCTTGCTTATGGGTCCTTTTTTTTCCGAGTTTATAGAGTTTATAACATTCTTTAATTTAAAATTACTTCACAGTTCATAAGCAGAATATACGTAGCCAAAAGGTTTCAGCCTGAATTGTGAATTAAGTAGTAATTCAGCATCATTTATTTTATTATTATTTTTTTAATATATTCACCTCTTATTTCAATATATTCTTAAGAGCACATTATTAACAATTGTCAACTCTGTTACATTTTTGCCCCTCAACTCAAATTATAAAAAGTGTTTTTTATAGAGGTATAAAACTTTAAGTTGGCAACACTTTTTTAACTGGCGGCCATTTTGTCAGCTGTCAAGGGATTTATGTTTAGTTTGGTTTGGCATTTCAACATGAACGCCTGAACAACGCTTCCAAATTGTGCAAATTTATTTTGAAAATCATGGTTCTGTTCGAAATACTTATCGCGCACTACGTCCATTTTACGGTCAACATAATCGTCCATCAGAGCAATTAATTAGATTAACTATGGAACGTTTTCGCACCACGTTTACCCTAAATGATAATACGCATCCACAGAGACGTCGTACAGTGCGTAAAGAAGAAGTCATTGCTGCTGTAGAGCGTAGCGTAGAGGAAGACCCGAATCAGTCTATCCGCCATCCTGCACAGGAATTGGATATGTGTCCATTCACTTTATGGAAGATTTTGCGGAAAGATCTTGGTTTGCGTGCTTACAAAATCCAACTCGTGCAAGAATTGAAGCCACACGATCACCTAGCAAGGCGTAGATTCGGTGAATGGGCCCAAAACAAGATTGCCGTTGATCCCGATTTTCATAAGCGAATTTTGTTTAGCGATGAAGCTCACTTTTGTTTGAATGGATACGTCAATAAACAAAACTGCCGTTTTTGGAGTGATGATAATCCTCAAGTGTATATTGAGACATCGTTACATCCAGAAAAACTGACTGTTTGGTGTGCTTTATGGGCTGGTGGAATCATTGGTCCGTACTTCTTTAAAAACGATGCTGGTCAGAACGTTACAGTCAATGATAACCGCTATAGAGCCATGATTACTGACTTTTTCGTTCATCAATTGAACAACCATGATGTGCAGGAGCTGTGGTTTCAACAAGACGACGCAACATGTCACACAGCTCGTGTCACAATTGATTTATTGAAGGAAACGTTTGGTAACCGCATAGTTTCACTTTTCGGACCCGTGAATTGGCCTCCAAGATCGTGCGACTTAACGCCGCTAGACTATTTTCTGTGGGGATATGTGTAGTCGCTAGTCTACGCCGATAAGCCTGAAACGATTAATCACTTGGAGGACAACATTCACCGCGTTATTGCCGATATACGGCCACAAATGTTGGAAAAAGTCATCGAAAATTGGACCTCCAGATTAGACTACGTCCGAGCCAGCCGTGGCGGTCATATGCCAGAAGTCATATTTAAATTATAATGCCAGAAGGTTATCTTTCGAATAAAGTAAATTTCATGTCAATTTAAAAAATTCATCTTTGTTTTATTCCATTTAAAAGTTCTATATCTCTATAAAAAACACCCTTTAGTTTCGAAAATATACTAATAGCTAGCTTCAGACGACTGGCTTAGGAGTGGGTGAACTTCAGCTTTACGTTCTGTATACAGCGCCCAAACGTTATTTAAAGTCCAACGCGATTTTGCCTTCTTTAATCAAAAACTTAATCCTTGCACGGTGCCAAGAACATGCAAGAAATAATTGTCATAAAAATAAATAAACCACCACAAAGAAGAAAATTGCTTGAAGTTGGCAATATGGCAAGCAGAAAACCAGAGTAGACTTTTCATATACAGCTGCATAGCCACTTAGTCTTAACTTTATTCGTTAGTTTTCTTTGTTAATGTCGTTCAGTGCCGTTAGTGGAACCTCAAAATGAATAAATGAACAAATGAATGCATGAAAAAGGTGATGATACTTGACCCTAGATATCTAGGCCTCGTTGGGCTCTTGACATTTCACCATCACTGCAGGTTATTTGAGGCCTATCCAAACCAAATTTAAACTTATGTTGCTTAACATAACTGGGAAGGTTCAAAACTATATTTCACTTCGAAAAAACATTACTTTCATTAAAAATAACGTTAAAAAGATAATGTCTTAAAGCGTAAGATATTTGCTCTCCGCTAGGTGGAAGGTACGCTGTGGCGCGCCTCTCCAGTAATCGTAGATCGGAATGACTTTTTTTTCTCCACCTCTCTCTTTCACGCACATTTAAAAAGATCATAGAGGTATTATAGTATGAAAAGAATAGATGGTAGACAAATTTTTATTCTCTATGTGAAAAAAAAAAGAAAAATTTGTCGCAAGTTAAGAAAAATAAACTAATATCAATACTAAAGAAAATCTTATTTTATCTCTTTCTACCAACGTAACGCTTCCTCTTAAATGCGGCTCCATGTCTCTACTACTCTAGTCATAATACCTCTACAGTTTTGGCTAGTCTATTACCGCTGCGTAGCTCGGTCTACAATATTATGCACAGGTTTTAAAATTATCGGTACAATCTACGATCACTGCGCCACCTGCAACATCTGTTTCACACCCTATCGGCAATTTATACACCTAAAGCAATAAGATTTAATAATTTGATTTGCATGAATAACCAACCGTACACCATGGTTTCTGACAACGATTTTACTCATTTAATTAAGAAGGCTGTTGGCTGTTCCAAATCATGAGATACCGTCTGATAACTATATATATATATATATATATATATATATATATATATATATATATATATATATATATATATATATATATATATATAGGATAAACTAGTTAATATTAAAGTATTATTTGAAGTTAATCCAAGCTTTCGAAAATCTTTATTATCATTTTCATCTTCAGCAAGACCACAATAATTACAGAAAAAAGGAAATTATTAAGACAGTTTTCCCTAAGTAATTTATATCTTTATTTGAGGTTGTTAACTAAGATGTGAGAACATTGTATGACATTATACATTCACAAAAGGGATTAAAACTAAGGTCCCAAATTAAATTATGACAAAGTTAATAAATGAAATTGGATATAAAATCTAAAACAAGAGGAACCATTTTGTTGGTTTCTCCTGAGTTACATGTAATTTAAAATGTTTTTTTTTAATTTTTGAGTTTAGGAAAATTGTCAACTCTCAGCATGGCTGCCAACTTTTACTGATTTATACAGTTTTATTTTTATGATTCTGCATTTAAGGCGATTAAAATTAACTATGCAGTAAGTGGTGAGCCAAACTGAATTTATTAATCTAATTTTTCAAGGAAGACTCATTATTGTTAGTAATATTTGAATTTGTCGATAAAGATTTATCCAACATTAAATCAAACGAATATATTTCGCATAAGCGTTTAATATCAGTTTTTTTATTTAAGCAATTGGGTTCTTGTGAGATAAAGGCCATCTCTAGGAAAAGCTTCTTGGCATTATGGCATTAATCGACTGTGTTGTAAGTATCCTCACTGACCCAAAATCCATATTATGTCGCTGTCCGAGTTCTAGATTTTGCCTCCATGCTTTTCTATCGTAACACTGTTCAACCGATAGGTTTCTTTCACTCATTGATTTTTCGATGGTTTCTCCGCACGATTTTCTAGGTCTCCATTTCGTTCCTCTTTCCGATGCTATCCATTTTATTGGCAGTCTCCCTTCTGACATCCTCTTTATGTGACCGAACCATACAAGCTGTCATCGTTCACTTTTCTGCGCCGTGTGTCAAAATACTTTTCACTATGACGTTATATATTCGTTTTGTCCGCCCTTTTGTTATTTCCTCGCTCCATCATATTCAGTTTAATATTTTTACTGCTCTTCACCCCTTTTGTCTAATTTCTTCGTTATCTTTGCCATCATTTGTTATTTCTACTCCTAAATATTTGTACTTGTCACAGACTTTGATTTCTTCGCTCTCTTCACATTTTAATTACTAACAAACTGCTTGTGACGAACTTGCCAAATTACAAAAACAACTAAATCATCCGAAATTAAAACTTATTCAAAACAATCAATTCCACATTTTATATGCTTTCTCGTTGTCTTTATTGACCATCCAACGCTAATAGATTTAAGCTGTTTTAAATAAAAACTAGTTGAGAGCAATTTAAACCGGTCAAGTTTATTTGGAGAAATAATAAAAATATCTAATTATTTAGGGTGTTGCATTTCAGAGGCTACACCATTAATTTCAACTCTTAATACCTACCTTAACAAAAAAAGTTTTAATTTTGCTAGAGAAGGTACTATGAGAGAGGAACTAAAAAATTTTAAAGGTATATACTCAAAAAAGTATTTTTACACTGTTGTAATCTTCTCGTTTAAAAATTGCTTTTTTAAAGACGATTATAAGTCCATATTTCAAAATATTATTAATTATCTAGAAACTTGAATAGAAGAAATTTCCCAGAATATTCAGATGACTACAACGAAGTCGAATTTCTAACGACAATGAACTTTTTTCAAAGTTAACTCGCACTTTTGCAACATCTAAAAGTGTTCACTCCCTGCTCACAATCTCTGTTGGAGAACCTACAAGGATTTCATTGGAAAAGGTACCAGGTCTGTAGAAATGTCAACGTTTCTTCCCGCAATATTTTACTAGATCCACCACCTCGGATGGCGAACTTAAAAGAGATAAAATACGAGTATTTTATTAACTTGACACTTTCCAGTTCAATTCGATTTAAAACAAAATTTACCGTCCTGCAACCCAATATACTTTGCGTATATCGACCGATACGTCTAATCATCCTTTCAACCGATATAACTAATATATCAGTATCGGTAGAACACAAATTGCAACAACGAAATAAAACTGGTTAAGCACTTTTTGTCTGTCAATAATGAAATAATTAACCAACTAAACAATATTAATATCGCATTATTGATTAATGATTACTCTAAAGTAGGTAAGTCAAGAATTTTTGGATCTTAATACATATAACGATATATATCATAATAAATTTAAAATGACGTAGGTATATATATAATAAACAGATAATAAAACAAGTTGTTTTTGAAATTTCGAAATAATGATACACCTAGCAGCAGTCAATATATTAAATTTAACAGCTCAATAACGAGAATAACTTATACTTTACAACATTCGCATTGCTAGATGTTACTTTAAATGAGCTGCTAATAGTCCAAGTAAAAATTAATATGTTGATATTCATGCCTAACCCAAATATTACTAATTGTCCAAATAGATTTAATTGTATAATTTTTTAAAGCCTCGCAAACACCTACCCACTAAAAATCCAGTTATACAGGGTGTAGGCGTAACTATTCTCAAAAGAGTACACTAAAGAGTAAAAAATAAATTATCGATTCATTTATTTTAATTTAATGACATTCATAATATCAAACTTACAGAGTGGCTTGAGGTAATCAAATAATATTTATTTATTTAAACTAATCTACAATCACTACCATAATAACATTATCTTGTATATATTTAGAGTGGAGCCTATCCCGTTTTCTGTTTCAAAACAGCAGGTATTTCTCCCGAAAGTCTAAAAGACTCTTCAAAAACTTTTTTTAAGTCGGGACTTTCTGGTGAATATAACTCCCTTATAGTTTTTACAATCCCAGCTGTGGCTGGTTGAAATAATGGAACATAGCTACTGAGCTTCCAACCTCCCATTTTTGTCAACTTTCA
Organism: Diaprepes abbreviatus; assembly: GCA_034092305.1. NCBI lineage: Eukaryota > Metazoa > Arthropoda > Insecta > Coleoptera > Curculionidae > Diaprepes > Diaprepes abbreviatus. Next base: position 287,839 of record JASJET010000037.1, on the reverse strand, counting down.
ACTTTATCTAAATTAGTTAATAAAAAATAAAGAAAATATAGGGTCAGCGACAATTACAAGATATAAAAGGTGCCGTAGTAAAAATTGCCTTTATGTAGTTTAAAGGGATTTTTAGCACCATACAGTAGTGCAACAATCCCATGAAACTACTTAATTTTCTTTGAAGTATTTTTAATATTATTTTTACTTGAAAATTTCTGAATATTTTTCCTTTTCCATATTAATTATTTGGACGTCTGGCAACAGAGCAACAGCTTACCATGCACAGATTTTCTATAATCTGCAATATACAGTAGTGATATTTATTGATAAGGCAATTCATTTGTCGAGGAAAAAGCTTTTGTTCGACGACCTTCCTAACCTACTTTATTTTTACTTGTAAAACTCTTTATTTCCTAATATACATAACTTACGACGCTCTGATTACATTTAGTATTCGTTGTAAGATGGCAGAAAATACCCGAACAACGAAGTATATAGCAGTTGGACAAGCCACCGTCGGTCTTAGCCGGTATGGTACCACAAGATTGTTTAAATTATTTGGTTAACAAGATTTGGACTGTGGCCTTCATCGGCATTTAATATGTGTTGCCTAAGCTTGAAACCATATGATAAGTGTTAATATTTTATTTACATATTTACAATTACACGATGGAAAAATAAACTAGAAAAAATCTTTTTATGTTTACCTTCTTAACCTGTTTGTCTAAGGGGACATTATTCCATAGAGGGATACGGTCCCTTACTTAGAAGCGTCCTTTGAGTCTCATTTTACTTCGTGGTCTTAAATTGAGTCTATGATACAAAAAACATCGAACAGAATGAATATGACCCGTTCCATTAGCAGAACGTCGTGGGTAGGAACCCTTCCACTCTCTAAATATTTTACAAGGCTTATGTTAAATCCCGTTTAGATTATGATGCAGTCTTCTGGGGGGTTGTTCCCAGAAAGTAATGTCCTTGTTAAAAAAGAATCAGTATGAAGCCCTAAGAGGAGCACTACTCCTTGGAGAAGGTTCCGAAATGGATCTAGAACACAAAAGATACTTTTTAGTATCTAAATTCCTTTTAAAGAAGCCGGTATTGAGGACACTCCAGTTTTTAGTGCGGTTCGAATGCTGTATTTACAATAATATGCCTTTTTTAGACGTAAAAGCTAGTGGAAGCCAGTAGCAAACCAGTAATGGTGAAATTATTTTGTGCTACTTGCCTTCTATGCTCTTCATTTATCTGAGTTCCCTTCTGCATTCAATGATAGTTCACGAATTAGGTGAAGGTGAAAGAAATATGGCCAAAAGAATTTCATTTCATGTTCACTGACGCGTCTAAGAACGAAGAAGGTAGAGTAGGTTGTAGTATTTACTATCCCGAAAGAAATTCGAGAATAGAGCAAGGGCTAATTGATGATTTATAAATTTGTTCTACCAAAACTTTTGGCACTGGATATGCTTAAGATCTTATTGAATTTGATAACATTCAAAAAGCGGTGATTTATTCTGATTCTGAGAGAAGTTGACTTCCTTAAACAAACTCCAAAACAAAATCATTGTTTTGTGCTAGAATCTCAGTCACTGTGGGATCAGAGGTAACGATATTGCTGATCAAATTGCTAATATTGCTGGAATCTCCGTTTTTCCCTAAATTAAAAATAATATATGGAAAGTTGAATTGTCAAAAGTTCGAACTATATTTCTTATTTTGATTCTCCATTAACTCGACCTTAATTTCATAACCATCAACTTAAAATAAAATAAATTACAACTTGCTGTAGACTCAGAAATAGTCATTGTGGTTCTCCAACTCATTTGGACATAATCAACGTTAAACCATCCCAGAACTGCGGATGTAGAGAGATAGGGAATTTGAATCATATCATTTTGGATTGCGCTCTTCACTGGAAAAATTCACAGGTCTTGTATGAAGCTTTCATAAATTGTAAATTCCCAGTTCCTCTTCATATCCATACCATCCTTTTTCACTCTCGTTTGGAATTTGCTTTTAAAACTTTATATCGCTTTTAGATGCATGTGATTTAAAGCTGTAGTTCGATTTTTTTTTTAATCCACTCATTGGTTATTCCTTATTTAGAAACCCAGGATGCAAGATGGTATTTTCCAGACCATCTTCCTTAAACCATAATTTCGGGAAGGTTAATTAAATCACCATTAACCTACAAGCTGGCCGAATTGCCACAGTTCCAGTCATAAAAAGTAATTAAAAAAAAAACTTAAAAAAGAAACTGAAGACTCTGCAACTTTAAGTGATTGTGAAGCTGTCTTCAAAGGAACGTTGACTTTGACTTTATTGTTGCAATACACATCCGGTACGAAGTTTTATTACGTGTGAATAATATAAGTAAACTATGATGGATTTTAATACTTTACGTTCTTTTTCTAGCTGGATTCAAAAATATTGTGAGACAAGATTCGATAAAAGTGTTGAAAAAGCTGAATTGTTTGCAGAAAAATATTTATAAAATTCCATCAGCACTTGAACAATGAAGAATAATAAGGAAAAAACATGGAATCCCTTGCAATACAATATAGAGTTACTTCTTCAATATAAAGATTCGACACTATATGACGATTCAAAAAACTAAATGAATATTTTGAAAAATTTGGGTTCATTGCTGACATGAATTATCTGAAATTTTTATTCAAAGAAGACCTTTATAAACACTGCAATAATCTAGGTGCAATTCTTCGGGAAGCTTTTACAGATAAATTCGCCAGACTATCAAAGATGTGAAACAACTACTTCGGTATATTTTAAAAAATTATTTGCAAGAGATATTTGCAGATCTTTATCTAACAAACAGAATTATGCTTACAATTCAGGTCTGTATAACTACCGTTGAGAGGGACTTTTCCACGTTAAAGAATCATTAAGAATTGCATGAGAAACACGATGACTCGAGAGAGACAATCTACGTTATCAGTTTTATCAATTGAAGCTAAAATAGCAGCGCGTTTAAACTATGAGCTGATCCTAAAAAAAAGTAGGGAGACAAAAAGTCAAAAAGTTGGTCTTTCATAATTTGTTTGACTATGCACTTGATTAGAAACAATATACTCATTCCCAGTAATTTTTCGTGTATGACTTATTTAATCTGACCCCACTTTCCAGATCTGACTTTGCCGATGTCCAGGTTTGACTTAACACCACAGCCACTGCTGAAATTTGCGTCAACATATCTCACATCTCCCAAAGTGATGGCATCAAAGTACCGTGGAAATATATTTATGAGATCTCCTCGAGAGTACTCTCTACAATGTACTGAAAACCCCATCAAAATATCTCACTCTTATTCAAAATTATGCGGAACAAACACTAAAAACCAATATAAATATGCTGAAATGAGAATCGACTACCTTTTTTGAAGTTGTGGTAATTAAAAACAGTGTTAAGCAAAATAATCATTATTAAACATAAACAAAGTTCTATCAAAATTGATTGGACAAAACCAGAAGATATAATTTTTGGTTTTCTGGAAACCCTAATTCAAAATTTTAAACTTTACAATTTAAACGAACGAAATAAGAAAATAAATATTTTAAAAATTACCTGACCGTAATACAGATTAACATTCTCCACAGAAAATAATTTACCTTAAGAGAATTTTAACTAAGTTTCTTGATTGTTGGTTTCCTTCAATTTAAAGCCCAAGTGTTTAAATATAATTCCTTTTGCCAAAGTTTTCTGAGGAATTTAAATTGTAATGGAAATCTGAGGTTTACTTGTAAAAGATTTTTTAGTATGAACATGAAGAAAATTTTGTTTTTTATAATTATTAGTCACATATACAGGGTATCTGGAAAAACATCATAAACTTACAAAGATGAACTTATGTGATCAAATTGAGTTTAAGAAAAAATCTCGATGATTTTCCAAATGCAGGCATTTTTTTTTTGTTTTGAAGTTATATTCAGTTGATTTATAAATGGATCAACTTGATATTTGACATAAGAGCTCACAATATCATATGTAAAAATTACTCTCAATATCAATATATAAAAATGGCTCCATAACTTGTCATCAAAAAACAATTTGCCGAAAAATCAAAATTCATTTCTTTATTTTTTTCGGTCTACCTAGTTTGGAGCAATTAATGAAGCGAAATTTTAATGTTATTTAATTAGTTCTAATACACAAAAAATAAATTAAATACTGGTCAATAGCCGAAAAAGAAGAAGAATATATCCAAGAAATATATAATAATGTACAAAATATTGAAAGCAAACAACTTGGCTATGCAGTACCAGAAGCAGTATGAAAATACATTTCTAAAACAAAAATGAAGAAATAAAACTCAGCACATATACAAAACGGCTGATTACAAAGGGAAGAAAACTTAAACAAAAATATATTCCAAATCATAAAAAGTTAAACAAGGAAACATCAAAAACCTAATTCTGGTTTAGCAGAACACAAAAAGAATATGAAATTTTTGAAAAGAAAAATAAGAAAAGTAAGACGTGACTTACAAAAAGCTGAGAGACAAACACAGTCATATATATATATATATATATATATATATATATATATATATATATATATATATATATATATATACAGAGTGCGCCATCTGTCGGTATGTAAACATTGAATAACATGGAAAAAAAAAACTGAGTTCTATATATGAGATATTTTTATTAAATTTGGTCCTTTACAATTTATTGGGACTAGTTTTTGAATACTACATCGATCAAGTGGCCACCTTTATTGGCCAAAGCAAAATGGACTTTTTGCTGCGTTTTCCATTACCTTTTTGAGCATCTCGGATGGTATAGCGGTGATTTAGGTACGAATGTTTGCCTTAAGCTCTTCAATAGTCTGAGGCTTGCTGGCGTACACTTTGCTTTTTAAATAACCCCACAAAAAGAAGTCCGGAGCGGTCAAATCTGGAGATCTGGGTGGCCAGTCAATGTCGCCTCTTTTTGACATCAGACGTCCACGGAATTTCCGTAGCAGAAACTGGATTGTTTGATTTACATAATGGCATGGCGCACCATCTTGTTGAAACCAGTAACCATGAAGACCTTTTTCACGCATTTGTGGGCAGACATAATGAGCCACTATCCACCGATATCGATTTCCGTCGACTGTTTCGTTTTCTTTAAAAAAAAATGGCCCAATGATGGTTATGGCCCAAACGCCAGCCCAGTCACTTTTCGGTCATGTAATGGCGTTTCGTGGATCTCGTGTGGATTCTTCGTCCCCCAAATGCGGCAATTTTGCTTATTAACGCCGCCAGAGCGTGTGAAATGGGCCTCGTCAGTCATCAAAATTTGCTCCCAAGAATCAGGTTCAACCATTCGAGCGACTGTTTGGCCGTATTTCAAGCTACGTCGACTATCTGTCAGCAATATTCTTTGCGTTAACTGCACTTTATATGGGAACAAATGCAAATCATCCTTCAAAATGCGCCTAAAAGTGATTCCACTGACGCCAAAATGCTGAGCGCGGTGACGATATGACACTTTTGGCTTCTGGACCGCTTCAACCAGTTCATTGGAACGTCTTGGTCGTTGAAGAACGGTATGTTGACGATCTCCCACTGTCCCGTACTCAACAAAATTCGAAACCAAACGACGGATAGTGTTGTTAGACGGTGCCTGTTGGCCACGATATTTTCGACGATATGCACGTTGAGTTAACACAACTGAACGACTATTTTCAATGTACATTGTCACTATTTCGACGCATTGTTTCGGTGTAAAACGACTCGTGGTTAAAATTGTACTGAATTGACGTTTCAAAAACACGTATAACCAAATCGATCGGTTGGTAAATGTCAAAGTTATGCAATGTTTATATATATATATATATATATATATATATATATATATATATATATATATATATATATATATATATATAACAAGCAGACAATAACTTTGTTGTACGATAACTCCCAGTGGCAACCCCCAAATCACATTTGATGAAATCTAGGACGCTCTTAATAATATGAAGAATGAGCAAAACAGTTTCGTTTGGGAAGAGAATCGATTAAAAACAATCAGAACCCAGGCTGGCGATTCCGGATTCAAGTTAGTGGCGAGGAATTACTAAGAGACAAACAACTAATGACAAAAGAATTCGCTGCAAGAAGTAGCTATTCAAAAAATAGTATTAAGACAATTTAAGTATAAATAAGTTCAATGCAAAAGGGGGCCCCAAACTTCTTTCAGCTGTACAAAAAAACCCAATGTATGAGGCAGCTCTTCAGAAATGCGGCTTTACTGAACTCAACCGTCATCCTTATAGTCCCGATCTTAACCCTCGTAACTATTATTTGTTTTCAGAATTTAATTTTAACTCAAGATGAAAAATATTAACACAGATGATGAGGTTAAATGAACGATTTTTTAGAATTTTGAGGATAATACTATTTTTTTTAATAATGATAATAAATGTTTTGTTTCCTTACTCACTTTACACGTGAATTTTTATATAAATTTGCCTAACTTAGGTTTCATAAAGTTTTTACAAAGACGTTTATCAAAATAAAACTTTTATATTTTATGTGAAAAGTAAGAACCTTAATAATGATTGTAAACATAAATAAAAAAAATAAATTAATGTTATTACTAAGCGTACCCTTTCTTACAAAGAGATTAATCTTCTTCCAAGAAAATATTATACTTAATTTAATTTCAGGAGCCGTTTTTAGAAAGTTTTTCTGAATAAAGTTTTCTCGGTGTTTATTAAGGCTTTTAATAAACTCTTAAAGGTTACTTATCTGATGTTTTTTAGCTATCGTTTGCACAGCATTTGAAGCAGCTCAAGTTATAACAATCAAAATTCACGTAATAAGATGTACTACTTAAAAGCAAAAATTCCAATTCAAGGGCGTTTTTGCAAAGATTTAGAAATGACAGGTTCTGTAAAAAATATTTCAATTCGTTTTCGTGTGGAAAATCTGTTTACATAATATGGATATAATCAGGTACCAGACACCATAAAAAATGTTTCAGGGGTTCTCATATGACCCGCACCATGTAATGTTTAAATGATTGATTGAACGTCAAGTCCACTAGCTTTATAACCCTCCTTTCAAATCAATCTTTGTTATTTTTACTATGAAATTCAAGGATGCAATTCTTCAAACAATTTGTACATCAAAATAACTTTGACATCGCCGATAAAAGTCACAGTTGAGTGAAACACTAGATAATCATAAACCTTCATCTCGATCATTTTTGTGTCCAAGCTTGCTTACTTGAATAGAGGCTCAGATTTAACAAATTTGACCCTCAAATGACCTCTACATGAAATAAAAATCTTTGTCATTTATATGGTCGGTCGAGCAATTTTTCTTACTTTCTGTTTCTGTAATATAAAAGAGGGGTTCTCATTTAAAACAAAAACACTTGTGCTTAAAATAACTCCAAGGTCATTTTCAAGGTCAAATTTGCAGTTTGATATTTCCCTCGAAATTCAACAACTTTTAGTGGAATAATTATGAATGAAAATGCTTCGTTATCTCAAAAGCGCAGATGCCTGAGTACACTGTTCGAAATAACCTTAAATTTAATGCAAATTTAATGTCCATTCTACATTAAATTTAATGATTTTGGACCTAAAATCGGGAATAATGTACATTTATTATAAATTTAAAGCAATTCATTCAAATATCAGTTCGCTGTACATTAAATTTGATTAAACGGTATGTTAAATTTCAATAAAGTTACTGAAAAGATATTTCAATTTTCTGTACATTAAAATTAATTCACATGTACCTTGACATTAAAGGAATTTACATTACTATTCACGGTACATTGCATGAGATTCCGGGAGATGGCGCAACTTGTATTGAACTTTTTATTTAGGATGATATAAGTTACCTAAAGGACTCACTTTTCTTATGATGAGGTGTACATGTCTACCGGTACTGACGGAAACCAATGAGTTCGAAACCGTTCTACAGAACCTATGAGAACAATTTCCACCTTTTCCTGGTAACAAAATTTTTTGACCTCATATTAAAGTTGGTGCATTAAATATGTGATAACATATCTTAAATTTAATGAACGCTGGTTGTATATTTAATGTACATAGTCATCTTAAAAAGTAATAATCAAAACTTTAAATTTAATGTATGATTACATTAGATTGAATGGAATAAATTAATCTAGATTAATATAAATGATTAAATTTAATGCATTACATTAAACGCATTTAATAAATGTTTATGAAATTTGTTTCCAGCACATTTACCTTAAATTTAATGCATTTCTTTTTTTCAATGTAGTATTTGGTTTTTAACCGGGTTGATTGTGAGGGTGTTAAAGTATACGTACATAAGAGCACCATGTTCAACCAGTATAAATACTGCTTGGACATAAAACATGAAATAGAAGTGACCGAGTGAAAATTTCTATCTAGAAGTAGAATTTTCAAAACTCACGATCTGCAACTGAATACCATAATAAAGCTTCTGATCTGGTACACGTTTTCCGCTCTGCTATATAGAGAGAGACTAGAAGCCTTCAAAATGGGGTACTCTATGCATTTTTTAAAGATATGTTCAACTATGTACGAGGTGTGTCCCAAAATTATCGAGCCTACCTTCATATCTCCGCATTGGTGTTATTCTTTATCATACGGTGAGTGACATCCTTCAAAATAGTCCCCATTTAATTAAATAACACGTTCCCAGCGGTGTTTCCACTTCCTGAAGCAGTCCTGGAAGTCAGTTTTCGGAATTTCCTTCAGTGCATTCGTCGCATTAGTTTTAACCGTCTCTTTATCATCGAACCGGTGTCCTCTGAGCGGCATTTTTAATCTGGGAAAGAGCCAAAAGTCGCAGGGAGCTACGTCGGGACTGTACGGAGGCTGGCGAAGCTGTACGACTTGGTGCTTTGTTAAATATTGCTGCACAAGGTTCCATGAATGCGCTGGCGCATTGTCGTGGTGAAGCAGCCAATCACCGCTTGTCCAAAGCTGTGGCCGTTTTCTTCTGACTGCGCCACGCAATCTTTTCAATACTTCAACGTAGTATTCTTTAGTGATCGTGTGACCTCTCGGAGCATATTCGTGGTGGACAACACCTTCATAATCAAAGAAAACAGTCAACATTGTCTTCACTTTGCTCCGACTTTTACGTGTTTTTTTTGGTCTTGGCGATTCAGAATGCTTCCACTGTGAAGACTGTCGCTTTGTTTCTCTAAATGTCTTATTCATCATATTAATTGTTTCCGAGCAAGTTTTTCCCAGATTAAAGCAAAACTTGACGCAAATTCGTTGATCTAATTTTTCCGTCACTTTTTACAATAACAAAATGCGACGAACGAAAAAAAGACACTGTAAACAAACGCACACCGTCCACGAACTAACACGTCCAATCCGTAACTGCGCACACCAACGAGTTCGTAAAGGCTTACTGGTGACGCCCATGCCCCACAGAGGTCGCTCGAAAGTTTTGACGCGAAGATGTGAATGCAGGCTCGATACTTTTGGAACAAACCCCGTATATAGAGGTATTGCGGAGTGCAGGCAACAATACCGACATCAGAGCGCTCTAGTCGATTTTCAGATGAAGAAACATGGCTCCACCAAAGTTTTTTATGTGTATTTGGACCCCCTGATTACAAATATGGAGTGTGGAGTCCCGAAAAACGGTCAAATAATTGTTATAAACAAAAAAATTGTCAATAATTAAATAATTTGGTTTTTTGGTAAAAACTTCGTATTTCTCGGAAAGTTCTAAGCAAAAAGTGTCTTTTGTAATTTTTCCGTCCGACTTACAGTTTTTGGCATTTTTTTCCTTTTTCAACATGGACAAATTTTTATTAAGTAACTATTTTCAAATTCTGCACCCGGAAATTAACAGTTCAAATCAAGACCAACAAACTGGTATTAATCGCAATCCAAAAATGTAATGTTTTTATTGCTTTTTAATGCTACAAACAAATAGCATTTCATTAATTATAAGGTAAGCGTAACCGAACGAAAGTATAGGCAGTAGCGTCATTAACAAGTTGCAACCTGATTAGTTATTAGCTCGCCAATACAGGCGATCATAATTTTTTTAATCACTGAATCTCATTTGTTGCAATATTGGAAGGATAAGTATCTACAGAATGAGAACTATTATCACTATATCGCCGACATATCGAAGCAGAAACGTTTTACTGTTAATATTAATCTCTTTTTGTGGCCAGTTTAGTCATCTAGACAAATCTTCAAGGGTTAGAGCAAATAATTTCGGTGACAGCTACAGCAATACAGGTTTTATTTCCTCTTGAAGTGGGTAAATTGCTGTTGCCTTATTTGTTATTATTTGTAACAATTCTGCAGTTTCGAATGGCCTATTGTACTGTTCAAGTTTCTACTGTAACAAAAGATTTTTCATAATCAATTATCCCGATGGAGAGGGATATGTTAAAATCATTAGCTTTCCAAACCAAAGGTGCTGTACATAGCTTACTGTACTGTTACGTATAGAAATATGTTCAATCAATATTTACCAAAAATGTAGGGAAATGGGTTAATATATAAAGTAGATATTGTCTAATTAAGATTTTAATTTATTATTTATATTTTAAATCTCCCGCCTTTCTTGAACACTTGGACAATGATTATGAAAGTTCAATACGTTTTATCTTTGTTATACTCACACGCATCAAAGAATAAAATAATTCTCACAAAACAAAGTAGAGAATTCCCCTGAATACGACAGCTATTAATGGGAATTTATTAACAAAACAAGAAATAATTAAAAATACTAATTATTATGTTAAATTCTAAGCAAATAACGGTAAGGTTAAAAAATTGGTAAAAAAAATACAGTTTATAATATCAATAAATCGCATGTAACACAAGAAGAAGATGAGTTTTGCTTGTCAGACTAATTAGTGTTTTTTAACCAGATGTTGTGCTAATTATATCATTATATTCTGTAATATATCAGTAAGTTATATTACTCAACCCTTTTTTTTTGTATATCTACCCTATTACTACTGCAGATTAATATCAAATGTGAAGCTTAAGAATTCGTTAACGCTATGTATTATTCATTTCGGACATCCACCACTGGACGCAGCAAGTAAGCACAGTCAAGGAAGTTGGAAGGGGTACAAGGAACGAGAATACCCTAAACTAAATTTGGTTCCGCATGTAACTCTGTACTCCCCTTAATGTGGCTATGCTGCACTTGCGTAGTAGGTCAAGGGACAGGACTGGACTTGAGAAACCTCTTATTATGTTATTATATTGAAAAATTACAATTTAAAGTTCAGGTTATATAACGACTAATGAAATAAACTCTGCAGTAAAAGAAATTTAAACGTAATTCGAAATCTTATATTATCTACAATGTTAAAAAGGATCTGGCCATAGGGATTAACTATATGTTACTCTTCCTTTATGTTATTATTAAGTAAAGTGTTTTCCATGTACCTTCTGAACTTTAAAATAATTAATTTCTGATCAAAAATTGAAATGAAAAAAATGATAAAACTACACATTAGCGCAAACAAAACTTTAAAATCGTCGATCTATTAAAAGATATTCAGAATAATTTTACATACTGATGTAATGCAAAAAACGTAGGTACTTACCAAAAATAATGAATTTCCGGGATCGAACTGTGCAATTTACGGTAATAATTCGGATTAGAGTAAATTTAGAGGTGGCTGCCATTTTGGTTTTGTTTGTTTTTATTAATTTTCTTGATTTTTCCGATAAAAATTATGAGATTTTATATACTACAAATGCTTCTTTTAGTGTGCACTTTTTTTAAAGGAAAAAAATTTTAATAAAGTCTATACAAATATCTTGACAACATACACAAATATAAATTCCGAAATTTAACTAATGATACTGCACCGCACAACAAAGAAAATAAGCGTCGAGAACGATGACAAACAACCGCATTAAACACAAAGAATACGCCGGGACGCCGATCGTGTCGCAAACCCTGCTCTGGTTTCTGGTTCTCACATTGCCAACTTCATGCAACAAATTTACTACGAAATTTCTTTTTGTGCTTACTCCACATAACCAGTCGATATCAATTTATGACATTTATTTTCTGCATGGTGGAACACTTTTTTAGGCATTTAGCCTATTTTTGTAGTTTTCCATATCCCTTCCAACTTCCTTGTGCACAGTGCACGTTATACAGGGGTCGTGCTATCGAGAGAGATGGCACGACTCCATATTCAAATTCTCTCTCTCTTTTCCTTGTAACGCCAACAGACTATTACTATACTGCCTCCAGTAGATAACCAACTTTGATCTGTTAAGGGTGAATGTTTTTGAAATCACCCAGGTGGAATAAAATTTGTTGCTCAACATTTTTAATTTTCCTAATTTTTTTACCAGTTACTCTTCAATATTTGGTGAGTTCATGTTGAAAATGTCCCGCATTGGTTAATTTACAGTAGCCTAATTGATTTATAAATTTATTCTGGATATTTCTGACTTCTTCTTTAGTAATCAACCATACTTCTTGAATAATCCGATTCTTGAAGTATTCAATGTCGATTGGCTTAGTTTGGAAAATTTTACCTTTAAGGTAACCTCACAAAAAAATTCAAAAAGATTAATGTTTGGAGATCCCGGCGGCCACTCAATAGGTCTTCTTGAAATAACTAACACACGTCTTTTTGGATTCTTACCCTCCCGCTCTATCCTATCATTAGAATTTCTGTTCTCTGTGCCTCAATAAGTTTCATTTTCAGTTAAAATTAACTTAAAGTGACAATTTCATAAAGGAATAGGTCATTGAGTCAGTTATGCTAGTAAATAATTATTGTATTTCATTTCGGGTTTTAACTGAAGATAAATCGAAAACAGTTAAATTTAGATATAAGAGATGTAAAAGAGAAACTGTTCATGTTAAAAATGCTCAGAATTTTGCAAGGAGTTTAAGAGTGTACAAAAAATTGGGGGTCATAAAAATACGAAAATTAAAAGTTCAATAACACATAAAGTTCTATTTTACCCACCACTGGCGGTAAATAGAAGTAGACGTGACATCCTGTACCAATATTTATTTTCTGTACGAGGAAAATAAATCAGAAAAAAAAAACATTTATTTTCCATGCATTCCATGAATTGAATTCAATAGAAATAAATCGAATTTAAATCACATTTATCTGCTATTTGAGCCTTGAGATTTGGTGTCGCTCAGAATGTTTATATTTTTCTATCGTGTCTGGATTTTCCAGAAATTACCTTACGCGATTTCAGTTTGTGTTGTCACAAGAGAAATAATAATTTTATCATTGTTTGCACAGTTTAATTAAAACCTAAAAATGAATATTACTTGAAATTTGGGTTAATCGTAAATAAAGACTTTAACCCTTGGATTTCAGCTACTAATAACCTACAATAAAATGACCTAATTTATTTCATTGGCGTACAAAATTATTGTGTAACAATAGAGTCAATCTTTAAAAAATCAAAATGGAGATTGTGTATATTTAAAAATATATTTTTATCGTATCGAGCATGTTTTATAAAATCTCTTTATACCAAACATTGTTAGCTGAACCCAGCCACTTAATTACGTTCGATAAAATGTTGAATTTAAATTCTAAGAAAAAACCCTACTAAACTATTTTTTTGTACAGGACTGTGAGAAAGAGGCTGATCAGCTTTTTATATGGAACGCGCTTATTTGATGATAAATCTCTAAGAGTGAGTCCACACGATAAGAAAAATCTGGGCGTAAGCGTAGCGTAATAAGACATATGTCAAATTTCAAGCATTGTGATTTGTTAGATTTAAGAAAAGACAAAGACCGAAGATTTCCCGCCTAAATCCGCTTTTTCCAAGGTCATTACGCCAAATGATGTTGAACTTTTCAGCGGACTGCTTTAAAAATGGTGGAAACTGTTTATTTTCAATATTTTGTATGAAAACATAACCTATGTTTTTTTTAAACTTTGTTGTTTTATTTATATATTTTATTTAGCGCGTTTTGAAATAATGGATATTTATGAACTATGTTAAATTGTTTTAATTTATTAAAAATGCTTGTTACCGAAGATCATTACTGCTTGGTCCTCAAAAAAAACAAAAAACCATTTTTGTTCATTTTTTTATTAATTTTATAACAATTGCAATAACACAGGTGTTCGTTATATAAATTAAAGCTTATGAAATAAAGGCCATTATATAGTACAATTTCTATTCAACGACAATCTGTGATATCGAGACGCTAATCCACAGACATGCCCTTAGCTATGGTTACCAGATCAAATAATGAGATTCCATGACAATATCCCTAATGTTTCTGTAAATATCCGGACATTTTATCTGAATGTTGTATGTTAAGACAGTGAGATTTTCAAAATTTTTGCAACCAAAGCATCAAATGCCAATATCGAGTGAATCTTCTCATTAATGGGAGCGTAGTGGACTGAGAGACACAGACTGTCTATATTATAATCTTTGCCTTTCGCTGCCACCAATGTTATAACTTTGCTAGTTCTGCTTTTAGTTTATCACTGGTTTTGATGAATTCAAATAAATCTTCTAATATTACTTTTTTAATATTTTATTATAATGTTCACTAAATCATGAGGTAACAACAGTTTTTGTTCTTACTTACTAATTTAATGTTACTATTGTAGTTTTTTGATTTTAGTTCCTCTCGTCTCAATGTTCATGTCCTAGTTACATTCTATTCTGTATCTAAATTATATATTTTACAGTGATAGGCGTACTAACAAATATAACTTATAACTATTTATTTACATGATTACTGAAATGAAAAAGTGTGTATTTATGGGACGATGACAATATAAACAAAACTAATGGTCTCTGTAAAAAGTAAAGTTTTAGAGTTTCGGAGATTAAGGCATGCTTTTGTTTGAGCCTATTAGAACATAAATTTACTTAAGATATAACTGTTTCTTAAGGGAGTATTAAATATTAGACTATAATTATCTATTAATCCATAAGAGTAACTTAAAAATATATATAGTAATTTAATAATTAATAATTTGTAGTAATAATTGTTTTACAACAATGTCTTTTGTTAAGGTTCTACTCTAGACACAATTTAACTTAAAGAACATATCATGTGAAGAATGTCATGTTATAAAAGTCCAGCAATTGCCAAAAGAAACATCACGCAATAAAAAGTATGTAACTAAATTTATTAATATACTAAATTAACAATTCACTCATTTTGTTAACGTTTAATCAATTTATTTTTTTCTCACTAGAATGATTAATAAATATTTTTTCATTACTTATATTTTCTTCTTTTAATTTCAAAAAAATACTGACAATTGCAGTTTTTTCCTGTTTCTTCCTAACAAGGGGCTAAAATTTCAGACATGTCAGGAAAATTCCTGTCGTCTGGTAACCCTACCCTTAGCAAATTTTATATAAACCTATTAAAAACAATTAAAAAGTAAAAATTAACATTGATGGAAATTTAATAACAGAAATCCAGTTAGTGTCATACGTAATGTATTCTTCTAAAAACTACAAACAATTGTAATTATTCAAACGATTGTTAAAATGACACTTTATATTGAAACTCTCGTCTTTGAACTCCTTGGCAATTCTTTACCAGGTAGAAGTGGCAAACTTCGGAAATAAAACTTGCTTTAAAGAGTGTCATATTATCGCACAAGTAACATGACTAATTTCAAAAACACTGTTTACCGATTCGGAATTCGCACTGTTGCTTTCACATGCTGATTTCATCAGCTAAATATCACAATGTTTTTTCAAACCTAGTAATAAGTGTATAGCTGTACACATTTCCATAGCGTGTTTCCTAATTATTGGCCCAACAATAGGTTTTCAAACTCACCAAGAGTAACAGGAAAATATTTTTTAAAAATCAGGATCAATTTCTCGCATTTCTTGAATTAAATCATTAGTATGTCCAAGCCTTTCTCCAATGTTTTTCTCAAAAACAGATCGGACCTAGTAGCGACGACTTTTCCGTTTTTTTAATAAAGAATATATTAATAATATCCTTATCTTTTGTAATTTTTTCTTTAGTTTTCTTTTTCTACATAACAACATTGCTGCAATTATTTTTTTTATTTTCTTTCATTTTAATTTATACATAAATAAATATTACCAAAAAATCAGAAAAAAGTTAGGTTACCACAAAAAAAAACATTACGACTGCACGACTGCACGATAAAAGTTCCCCGTGTGGACGAGACATTTTTAACATAAATGGGCGTAATACGCCTACGCCGAAATTTTTGGTATCGTGTGGACTCACTCTGAGTCCACACGATACCAAAAATTTCGGCGTAGGCGTATTACGCCCATTTATGTTAAAAATGTCTCGTCCACACGGGGAACTTTTATCGTGCAGTCGTAATGTTTTTTTGTGGTAACCTAACTTTTTTCTGATTTTTTGATAATATTTATTTATGTATAAATTAAAATGAAAGAAAATAAAAAAAATAATTGCAGCAATGTTGTTATGTAGAAAAAGAAAACTAAAGAAAAAAATTACAAAAGATAAGGATATTATTAATATATTCTTTATTGAAAAAACGGAAAAGTCGTCGCTACTAGGTCCGATCTGTTTTTGAGAAAAACATTGGAGAAAGGCTTGGACATACTAATGATTTAATTCAAGAAATGCGAGAAAGTGATCCTGATTTTTTAAAAATATTTTCCTGTTACTCTTGGTGAGTTTGAAAACCTGTTGTTGGGCCAATAAATAGGAAACACGCTATGGAAATGTGTACAGCTATACCCTTATTACAAGGTTTGAAAAAACATTGTGATATTTAGCTGATGAAATCAGCATGTGAAAGCAACAGTGCGAATTCCGAGTCGGTAAACAGTGTTTTTGAAATTAGTCATGTTACTTGTGCGATAATATGAGACTCTTTAAAGCAAGTTTTATTTCCGAAGTTTGCCACTTCTACCTGGTAAAGAATTGCGAAAGAGTTCAAAGACGAGAGTTTTAATATAAAGTGTCATTTTAACAATCGTTTTAATAATTACAATTGTTTGTAGTTTTTAGAAGAATATATTACGTATAACACTAACTGGATTTCTGTTATTAAATTTCCATTAATGTTAATTTTTACTTTTTAATTGTTTATAATAGGTTTATATAAAATTTGCTAAGGGTAGGGTTACCAGACGACAGGAATTTTCCTGACATGTCTGAAATTTTAGCCCCTCGTTAGGAAGAAAGAGGAAAAAACTGCAATTGTCAGTATTTTTTTGAAATTAAAAGAGGAAAATATAAGTAATGAAAAAATATTTATTAATCATTCTTCTTCTTCTTCTTCATGTGCCCTGTCCGTTGCGAACGTTGGCTATTATCATGGCAATCTTGATTTTGTTTGCGACGCTCCTGAACAGTTCGGCGGATGTTAGTCCAAACCATTGACGTAAGTTTCGGAGCCATGAGTGTCTTCTTCTTCCGGGTCCGCGCTTGCTATCTATCTTTCCTTGGAGTATTAGCTGAAGGAGACGGTATTTGTTATGCCTCATTACATGACCAAGATATTCTAGCTTCCTCCTCCTGATCGTCGGTATAATTTCCTTTTCTTTCCGTATACGGCGAACTATCTCCACGTTGGTGATGTGTTCAGTCCAGGATATTTTCAGGATACGTCGATACACCCACATTTCAAACGCTTACAGCCTCTTCAATAGAGTTTCCGTCACTGTCCATGCTTCCGCGCCATACAGCAAGACAGGAAATACGTAGCATTTAGCAAGTCTTACTTTTAATGGAATCATTCTAGTGAGAAAAAATAAATTGATTAAACGTTACCAAAATGAGTGAATTGTTAATTTAGTATATTAATAAATTTAGTTTCATACTTTTTATTGTTTGATGTTTCTTTTGGCAATTGCTGGACTTTTATAACTATTTCATGACATTCTTCACATGATATGTTCTTTAAGTTAAATTGTGTCTAGAGTAGAACCTTAACAGAAGACATTGTTGTAAACCAACTATTACTACAAATTATTAATTATTAAATTAGTATATATATTTTTAAGTTACTCTTATGGATTAATAGATAATTATAGTCTAATATTTAATACTCCCTTAAGAAATAGTTATATCTTAAGTAAATTTATGTTCTAATAGGTTCAAACAAAAGCATGCCTTAATCTCCGAAACTCTAAAACTTTACTTTTTACAGAGACCATTAGTTTTGTTTATATTGTCATCGTCCCATAAATACACACTTTTTCATTTCAGTAATCATGTAAATAAATAGTTATAAGTTATATTTGTTAGTACGCCTATGACTGTCAAATATATAATTTAGATTCAGAATAGAATGTAACTAGGACATGAACATTGAAACGAGAGGAACTAAAATCAAAAAACTACAATAGTAACATTAAATTAGTAAGTAAGAACAAAAACTGTTGTTACCTCATGATTTAGTGAACATTATAATAAAATATTAAAAAAGTAATATTAGAAGATTTATTTGAATTCATCGAACTAGCAAAGTTATAACATTGATGGCAGCGAAAGGCAAAGCTTATAACAATATAGACAGTCTGTCTCTCCTTAGTCCACTACGCTCCCATTAATGAGAAGACTCACTCGATATTGGCATTTGATGCTTTGATTGCAAAAATTTTGAAAATCTCACTGCCTTAACATACAACATTCAGATAAAATGTCCGGATATTTACAGAAACATTAGGGATATTGTCAGGAAAACTCATTATTTGATCTGGTAACCATAGCTAAGGGCATGTCTGTGGATTAGCGTCTCGATATCACAGATTGTCGTTGAATAGAAATTGTATTATATAATGGCCTTTATTTCATAAGCTTTAATTTATATAATGAACACCTGTATTATTGCAATTGTTATAAAATTAATAAAAAAATGAACAAAAATCGTTTTTTTTTTTTGAGGACCAAGCAGTAATGATCTTCGGTAACAAGCATTTTTAATAAATTAAAACAATTTAACATAATTCATAAATATCTATTATTTCAAAACTCGCTAAATAAAATATATAAATAAAACAAGAAAGTTTAAAAAAAAACATAGGTTATGTTTTCATACAAAATATTGAAAATAAACAGTTTCCGCCATTTTTAAAGCAGTCCGCTGAAAAGTTAAACATGATTTGGCGTAATGACCTTGGAAAAGGCGGATTTAGGCGGGAAATCTTCGGTCTTTGTCTTTTTTTAAATCTAACAAATCACAATGCTTGAAATTTGACATATGTCTTATTACGCTACGCTGCCGCCGAAATTTTTGGTATCGTGTGGACTCACTCTCACTCTCACTCTCACATCGATGAGCGCACGTTCAGAAATCGACTTTTTTGGTATTTTCGAGAAATATAACCTTGAAGATTAAACCTATACACATACTAGTTATTCATGAAAATATGTATTTATTTTTATATTATTGTTTATTTGAACAGCTATGTAGCAGAATACCTCAGTAGATGTTTAATCCGAATAGAGTCTTTTTCTCCAAACTAAACGTTATAAACAAATAATTAAATCCCTCAAAAGGTTCATATAAGCTCTTCATGTGTCGAAATTTGTTTTCATCAATACCTTTTGTAAAATCGAATTTCGCTTATTTCTTTAAGCTTTTTGTCTGGGTTGTTTCGATGTTTACGTTTTTAAGTGATAAGTCATTAGTTATAAAAGAGTATTACGATTCTTAAATTTTTCACCATGGCCTAATATTACACTAACATAAAAATAAGCGATATGGTATTAGTTTATTGTTATTGCCAAGAAAATGGTAGGGATTGAGCGAGAATATACAGAGAAAAATTTCCAAATAGACGAGTACCATACTACCAAACATTTGTCGTTCTCGAAAGACGTCTCCGAGAAACCGGTTGTTTTGCTCCTGCAACGATTGCTTAGGAACTGAATCTTAGTACTAAAACACCGGAAGTTGAGGAAGATATTTCGAAACGAGTTGAAGAAAATACGAGTCCAAACACTAGGCAATTCTAAAAGATAGAGTAAACAGGACTTTAAAAAACAGCTGTTGCATCCATTCCACAGTGTACAAGCTTTTATCTCCTGATTTCGATTTGAGACTGGGCTTCTGACGATTAATTAATGAACGTAGAACATGTGACGTAAATTTTCCTAAAAAATGTCATTTATCCATGAATGTTGCTTTACAAGAAAGCGTAAGGCAAATTTTTATAATTAAAATGTTTATGCTGACGAAAACCAGCATTCGATAAAGATTGTGTATTATCAACATGAATTTAAAAATTAAAGTATGGGCATGACTCACTGGCAGATTTATTATTATTATTAGTCCTGTCATTTTCCACCTTGTATAAATGGTTTGAATTACCTAGAACCCTAGTAGATTTGCCAAATTCATTAGATGATCTTCCACTTGCTACTAAACAAAATATGTCGTTCATGCACTTCACAATAAATATTAGTAATAATTTAAATGATTTTCAAAATCAAAACGATTCTCCTGTAAATCGGCCATTTCGCTCACCGGATTTAACACCTGGAGGTAGGATATGTGGGTAACAACCAAGGAAAGAAATAACTCTTCCCTTGGAAAAGTACCCAAGAGTATTCCAGGCAGAAATATATGCAAACTTACAGTGTGCAGATGAGATAAAAAGGAGATAAAGAACGGAAGCTTTCACGGCTTTGGTCAAGCTGACAATCGTGGTTCTTGGGTTTAGACCGTGTCAAATTGAAATTATTATCCGACGTTTCGCCTACGATTGCACGAGACATTTTCAGGGATATTTACTCCATGAGATTAGAACACTGAATGACTATCAAGGAGCAACAGCCCGGTATTTATACCCGACTGCTGCTTAGCGACCGTAATCCAGCTATTTCCATGTGTGATGTAGTCTGTAACCTGCATCTCTATTAATATTTACAATTTTAATTGATTCTCTAATTTTACGTTTAAAGAAACCAGACACTGATGCTGTAACCCGAAGTCTGCTCGTAAGAAGTTCCTTGAAAAGTAAAATAAATGGAAATGAGACATGAGAATCAATCGAAATTTGTAAATATTC
This sequence comes from Diaprepes abbreviatus, assembly GCA_034092305.1. Taxonomy (NCBI): domain Eukaryota; kingdom Metazoa; phylum Arthropoda; class Insecta; order Coleoptera; family Curculionidae; genus Diaprepes; species Diaprepes abbreviatus. The sequence continues at coordinate 266,860 of JASJET010000037.1, read as the reverse complement.
AAATAATATTAATAGAGATGCAGGTTACAGTCTACATCACACGTGGAAATCGATTGTAACGCTGGTTCACGGTTCGCTGAACAGCAGTCGGGAGTCGATAGTCATTCAGTGTTCTAATCTCGTGAAGTAAAGATCCCTGAAGATGCCTCATGCAATCGTAGACGAAACATCGGATAATAATTCCAATTTGACAACCAAGCAGCCAAAAGGCCTCATCTAGATTGGCCTGGGAATGTCAGAGTGAAGTTACAACTCTGGTAAAGGACAGTGGGTACCAGAACACGAAGGTATACATGGAAATGATAAAGCTGACGAGCTAGCGAGAGGTGGCTCATCATCTCAATATATTGGTCCGGAACCGACTTTTGGGGTGCCGCGGTGTGCAGCTCGGGAAGCAGTCCAATAATGGATCAAAAAACCACTGGATAGCCAGACAGGGATTGAATCACAGCAAGCTATTTATTGGGAACCCTGACCCGAAATTAACAAGGGAACTACTCCAAATGAGTAAGAATCAATTAAGGGCTATTACAAATACAATGATGAGACACATCAATGAACATCTAAATAAAATGAACCTGTATAACGGAGACTTCGGCTGCAGACTATGTGGCCAAGCCGAGAAAACGGTAAAGCATATCATAAATACACACTCACTCCATCGCAGACCTGTACAAACTGATCCAAGATGCTAGATTAACAGAGTGGCTGTAAGTCTAGGATGAGCACAATAGGCCTAGTCTGGCCGCAGTACATGAGGCTTCAGGACGGACCCGAAAGAAAAAAAACTACAAGAGCTAAGAAGTTCGAACAGTCCCTGACACATAATTTTTTAAGTACTGCGTAAATTCATCGAGCAATAACAATAATGTTTTGATTATTGTGTTTACGTAAACCTTAAACTAAAGGAAATTTCAGGGAGAGTATGATTGATTATGGTTTTAATAATGTAATATCAATTTTTATCTTTACCATAAGCCAATATACGAGGCAATATGTTAACATTTCAGTTAATTTGCATGTACATTTACATTATCTGTTGTTCAATCAATAATTAGCATTTTGCCAGTTATAAAGCAACTGATTTTTTTTGTGTATATAAAGAAGATTATCGAATAAAGATGACTTGGAAAAATGAAACGGAACGGGGAATTACTGGATGCTTACCTTTTAAAAATAGGTTGTATGTGGTTGTTCAAAGATAATGATGTATAAAATTTTTATTTATAGGTATTGTTTATCAAAAAGCGAACAGTATTATATAGGTCTTATTCTCTGTGTAGAGTCTAAATGCTGAATAACATAAAAGAATAATACTTGTAATCTGAAAAGATGAATTAGAACCTGAAAAATTTATTTATTGCCAATATTTCACATTTTGATAAATTTTTCGTCCATTTTCCTTTATATCTCCTTAAATACCAAAGCTAAAAAATACATACAAATATTCCTTTCCATTTTTGAAATATGCAAAATTACATTGCAAAATGAAAAATGCACAAAAAAAACGACATATTTTCAAGCAAAAAATAGGTTTAAACCTTGTAATGGAACAAATGTTAATTATTTTTCATTGTTCAATGTCAACTATATTCTGTTAAAATAAATAATTAAATAATCACTCTGTGAATAGATATCCCGTGGGAATAGGGTAGTTATATTTTTTTATCACTATCCACGAAAGTCTAAAGGAAAAATAAATCAGTTATCGAGCTTTTATTATCTTTGCCGTTTAAATGTATTCTTAAAAATATATAAACTCAGTAAATTTATGAAGTCATAAAACTAAAGGACCCTTTCTAAGATTTGGCTATAAATCTGTCAAAATAATCCTACTCTGATTATGTAAGTAAAACCAGACGTGTGAAGGAAAGTTTTTGACATATGGTATATAAAATACCGTTAAAATGTATTAAAATATTGAACGATTTTCCCATTATTAGGAAACAAAAGAATAATCAAATAAACTCATTATACTGTAATATAACGTTTGATCTGTGAAAGGAGGTATGTGGCGTCTGTTTTTCCTGATTGCAAGAAAGAATGACTTAAATATCAGCAATAGGAATAAAAGGGCACTCAGGTTTTTTCACAGACGTTATATTATCTTATTCCTTTAGTTATAGAAAGAAATAGAATAGTTTTATTAATTGTGTTTATATAAAAATTATTATTAAGATGCTCAGAGGCAAATTCGGGAATCAATCATCCGGTATAGAATATCTAACGCCCTCAGCACGTAACGATCGAAACCTTCGAACTTTAAGGGAAAGAAATTGACGTTTACCGGGTTCCATCGGGTAATATGGGTACAAACGGGAATCAGAGGGGTGTCGAGGGGTGTAAGCTTCGAAGACACTCTTTTAAGGAATAGTAAATGTCAGTCACAGTTTGAATGTCGTTAGAACGGTACCGTGTGTACCAGTGCCGTAGAATAATTACGTCATGGGTATAATCGTCGGGAAAGAAGGTTATCTTTGTCTAATTTGGGAAATTAAGGGATTATCGTGTGTTATTTTAGTGGAGCATTTCGCGATTTTCATACGGTTCGATTAAGTAATATAAATAGCTGTTTTTCGCGTTTTATTTCTTTTTTTTTTTTGTTTAATATTTTATTAAGCTATTTATACGTGTTTTGTTAAAATTGAGTTTTAAGTTTTTGGTTAAATAACGACCGAGAAGAGCAATTATGTTAGTTTTTTGTAATTGTTATTAGTTTTAAGTTTCTCATTGTAAATAGTTCGTTTTTCTATTTATTTTTGTTGTGGAATCACTCTTACGAGTACGAGAGAGGAAATTCGGTGGTGCTTTTTAAAACTCGTAACACAATTTGAAACTCGCTAGAGGTAGTACGTTGTGAAATTTGCTAGAGAAAATTACGTTTTACACGAATATTCAGTTTTTATTTCTAAATTTTTTTCATTTATCTTCCGTAAAGTTAAGGAAAAATTCTGTTTTATTCTACTGAGGAAAAGGGCTACTTTAAGTAAGTACTAAAAGTTAAAGATTCTCAGGCCTAAAGAATTTTGTTTTTGTACGAGACTATACCCAACACATGTTAACTTTCAATATACGGGCACATTCTTATACAGTAATAACTTTAAATATAATAAATCTGGCAGCGCCGCAAATGTCTATATTGAATGGTCTATAGAGTAAACGTGTGTATAGTAACGTTCATATAATGTGAGTCTCATACCTATACAGTTTGTAATGTTAACATCCCAACACATTGAGAAAATAAATAAAAATATCGAGAAATATATTTAAAAAAATGTCACATTCTAAAGATCAATTGCGGCATAAAGGACCATTTGCTAAAGAAAAGGTTGCCAAATTGTGGTCACTGTACCCCACTACGCATCAGATGTTTTCAAATTATTTTTATTCAAAAAATCTGTATTTTCTAAACAAAACGGTCAAGAAATTCCTGGTTTTTTTCTATAAAATTCATCATTTTTGGATCTACGTTGCATTAATTTTTAAAAAAATATGATAAAAATCGTTTTTAAGATATTCCAAAATATATTGGGATTTTGCTATATGTAGTGATCTCCAGCATGTTAATTATGCATATTTTAATTGTTAATATTTCGTCTCACAGACGATTAAAAAATTTCGTTTTTTTTAATTAAATAAAAGACACTTTTGTAAACTATATATTCAAATTCGATCACATACCTAAGAAAAACCGTTTCACGAGTGAATTACCTTAAGAACTTCTTTTAGTGTTTTGATTATTTTTCTCGTTTAATCTTCAGAAAGCTATTTAAACGTAAGAATTTTAAAATTAGGTTTTATTTAATGATCCAAATTAAAAAAGGGCAGAGACTAACAGTTATTGTAGTTGCTACGAAATTTTTTTGTTTCAGGGTGGCAAATTTCTTCTTCTCGTTTCACGGTATCTCGATTTTAAAAAATCATTTAAATTCGTTATGTTGATTCCGAGATAATTGATATTTTGGATTTTCAGTTACACTGGCAACCCCGCCTACTGCCCCTTACCACCACCACCACCGCCTCCTAGCTTTCTCGTTTTAATTCTAGTTTTTAACAAAAAGATGATGCATACATCAAATATTAACTTCATATCAACACAATACTTTGAAAAACGAATCGAATAATTGAAAAATAGTCCCTACATGTTGCGTGGTTAAGAAATAAACAAGATTTTACTTTAAAGTGTTATATCTCCAAAATGCCCGAACTATTGGTTAATAAAATTCTTAAAGTCGCCTTTGATTTGAAATTTACAAATTACGAATTTGTCTAGTATTACACACAGCCTTGGATTTATTTTAGAAACTCCTTCTGTCGTACAAATAATGTTAATTTCTTCCCATAGTACGAATTCAAATATTTGTTTAGGTTTCAGTATTTGCGCTTTCATATTTGGTTAGAAAACGATTTGATCGTTTTCACTCACATGAAACACTAGCAGAACTGAAAATAGAAATATTTTTGTATGTCGATGAAAACAAGACTTCTAGAAATAAATTTTGTAATATGGTATAACTTTAAAACCAATTTAACTTGACAGTAGGGCGTTTAAATTAACAAGTGCGACAATACGTTAATCAGATTTTGAACCGGAAAACGGAAATAAAAAACCGTCTTTTTTTATTACTCAACTGGCAATGAGGGATAATTTTATTTATTTTCGGGAAGGGACAATTTATATTGCCAATTTTAAGGCTCTATTTTTAAGGTTTCATCTTTAGTATTCTCATATGAACGTTCATTGCTTGATATTTGTAAAATAAGTTATAACAATGTCATAAGCAAGTATACTTACAAGATATCATGGGGTATATTTGAAATACTGAAAAATATACAAATATATTTTGGTTATAAGTGAGTCATGAAAATTCTCAGATTTTCAGTATGTAAAATAACTTACAGTCCATTCGATTTTCATTCTATTCTAACCTAATGACTCAAAAACCTTTTATCTTTATTGTACGTAATCCATTATAGAATACTATAAATTTTAAGGTATTTGATCTACTAATAATATAGAGGATTCCGAATATCTTAGTTTTAAATAGTTAAGCCTAACATAACACAACTTATAAAAAATTTGAGAAATAATAATAATATTTGAAATTTTTATTAAAATAAGTAACATTATATTTAAATAATATTAATTGCGCAACATTTCACTTTCTTAGGCTGTGTTAAATACTATACTACACTACAATTAAACAAATATTCAGATTTACAAGCCAAAGGGCTTCCCCCTCCCTCCATGGATTTTTGACTCATACCAGGTATACAAAGACACCAAAAGTATGAAGCTCTGTGAGGACCCTTTCCATTTTTAAACAATCAAAATTTCAGTAAGAAATAAAGAAATCTTTCTGTCGTATTTAAATAGTTTGTTATATATGTAATTCTCATTTCATGCAGAGAATATGAATGATATATGTACAAACAGTTTATTTCCTGCAAATATCGCTCTGATCCTCTCTCCATACGCGTTTCGATCACCTCATGATCACGTCAGTGGAGCTGTATCGGACCGAGAGCAACATTAGCAGGAAACAACTGATATATGAACCATAAATTTCAAGGTATGTCGGCAGGATATTACACCTGCCATCTACCAACTTCGATGTCAAACTGAAAAATATCACCAGTCGAACGACATCTATGAATTCACGGAGTAAAGTGAAATTTTTAAACAATCAAAATTTCAGTAAGAAATAAAGAAATCTTTCTGCCGTATTTAAATAGTTTGTTATATATGTAATTCTCCTTACAGGCAGAGAATATGAAAAATATATGTACAAACAGTTTATTTCCTGCAAATATCGCTCTGGTCTTCTCTCCATACTCGTTTCGATCACCTCATGATCTCGTCAGTGGAACTGACTCCGTTGATTCATAGATGTCGTTCGACTGGCGATATTTTTCAGTCTGACATCGAAGTTGGTAGACGGCAGGTGTAATATCCTGCCGACATACCTTGAAATTTATGGTTCATATATCAGTTGTTTCCTGCTAATGTTGCTCTCGGTCCGATACAGCTCCACTGACGAGATCATGAGGTGATCGAAACGCGTATGGAGAGAGGACCAGAGCGATATTTGCAGGAAATAAACTGTTTGTACATATATTTTTCATATTCTCGGCCTGAAAGGAGAATTACATATATAACAGACCCTTTTCATGTTATCGGGTCCTAGGTGGCGTGGTCTTCTGTTCTTCCTACAAACTTTCGGGCGGTCCGCGCGGTTGCAAGGAGAACTACTTTCTGAATCGGTTTATACAGGTGCTCACTAAGGCCCAGTCCCTTGATGTTATGTAGGAGGTTCTTTGGTATCACTCCAGTTGTCGATCATATTATGGAAATCGTGTGGACGCTGTTCATTGCTCACTCTCTGCGGATTTGCACCTCCAAATTTCTAATTGTATTTTGGTCTTAGGTTGTTATTATTAGGTATAGCAATGTCAATCAGTGTAGTTCGCCTAGAAATTTTATTTGTTAGTATAATGTCTGGCCAATTATGAGCAATTGTTTGATCTGTTAGACCCATTCGGTCCCAGTATAACTTGAATTCGCTGTTTCCAAGAATAGGCTCCAAAATGTATTTGCAGTAAAGCGTTTTTCCTACCTGCAAAAGTTTTAACTTATCTGCTAATTCTTGGTGGAGTATCTTAGCGGCTGAGTCGTGTCTTTCCTTATACTCGGTTGCGGCAAACGCTTGGCATCCTCCAGTTATGTGCTGTATTGTCTCTGATATTCGACAGCCATATCTACATTGGTCATTTTCTATTGAGGGCTCTATGATGATGAATTTCCGATAGTTCTTCGTCGGAATAACCTGGTCTTGGATAGCTAACAAGAAGCCCTCCGTTTCCGGAAAAATCTGTCCTGAAATCAACCAATAGTTTGACGCTGAGTTGTTGACATTGCCCTGGATGACCTCATTTCGATGCAGTCCAAGAAGTGGTTTCTGCAGCCAGGCTTGTAACTTCTCTTGGTCTGTTCGGTGGTGAGAAGTAATATCCCGTTCCCTCAGCTGTAGCGGCATTGAATCGTCTGCCTCGCATATTGCTCGATGTAGTATGAAAGAGTCCGCTAACCTGTGGAAATCAGAAAATTTATTATTTGTTGATCGAGCTGCTTACCAATATCGACCAATCCTCTTCCTCATTGGTGTCTTGGAAGCATTGTGCGTTCAATAGCACTCCGAGGGTGGTGTTTGTGTGCTTTTGTTAAGAGTGTTCTTATTTTCCTTTGTAGGTTTTCGATGTCCATCCTGCTTCATTTTACAATTCCAGAAGAGTAGCTAAGCGCAGAGCATGCGGACGTGTTGAGTGCCTTAAACAAATTTCTACTATTAAGACTAGTTCGTAACACCCGTCTTACCCTTCTGACAAATTTGGTTATCAATTCGTCCTTCATAGTGCAATTGTCAATTCTTTTAGCCTGTTTTATACGTAGGTATTTGTATGTTTCTTCTGCTTCCATTGCAGCTATAGTTTCACCGTTCTGCATCTCAAATGCTACCAGTTGTATCTTTTCTTTAACGATGTTCAAAATATGGCACTTGTCAAGTCCGAACTGCATTCCGATATCCCCGGAGAACTCCTCCACAATTTCGAGCATTTGCTCCAGCTAATTTTTGGTAGCAGCCATCAGTTTAAGATCATCCATGTATAGAAGATAATTAAACAAATATTATTATAATCATAATTTATTGGGACATATAATATGAACCCAACCCTCTAACGACCGAAGTCATTCAGCATAAGAACCTTATTTATAGCATAGTTCATCTTCACGCCTCTACAAATCTTTACAAAATAAAAGAAAAGCATATTAAAGGTTGAATATGAGTTCTGCCAGTAGCGTTAATGGATGTCTTCTGGTCTGGTTTTATACAGTTCCTCTATCATTAGACGAGTTTTAGGTTTTCTTTCAAACTTATTTGTCAGGACAGGAAGTCCTTGAGTAATAGGCTGGAGGTTTAGTAAATTCATATAATAATTGATTGGTTGGTTTATGTAGTGTATTGAGAGGATGAGAGATTTTACTGATAAAACATAGAAATTTCAAGGTTTATCGGTTCTGGCTTTCTGCAATTGCTGTAAGGAGCATGTATTCCAATGGACGTCGGTATATTACTGAATATATGAGTTGCTTGATTATTTTTTCTTTATATATTAGACTCCTAAAGTTTTTGATTCTTTATATGTATTTTTATTTAGCAGTTCTAGAGTGCCAATTAAAGATAATTTTGTGGCCTATATTCCCACAATGGCGACGACCATACTACGGATATTCTTGATCTGACAGGTCAATTTCAACCTGTCATCAATTTTATTTCATGAAATCCAAGCTGAGAAATATTCGCCTTCACGTTATCAAGATGAAAGACGGGTAAGCGAATCGCAACCCTCTTACTTACATAACCAAGAAAAGCGAGTTCCAAGTTATCAAAAGCTTCTTTATTCACAGAACTGATGGACAGCGAGGTCTACGAGATCAAGATCGCATATGTGCAAGCGCAGCAGACATTAACCCTCAAGCCATATAATCAAAGATAAGCGAGTCTCGTAAAACCAAGACCACATATAGACCAACTTCAAATCTGAGGCTTTTCTTACTCTATTAACTGGGGAACAGGATATTCTGTGTAATCAAAACTTCAAGCTGCCGAACGTGGCTAATTTTTCGCTAGGCTCGCTTATCTGCGGTCTTGGTCACCTATTAAGTGCAATGAAATTCCGTAAATTTGCTGTAAGCATAGAATTTAGACAAAATTGATTCACCTTAATATGGACGTTATCTAATTTCAAAAATATAGTTTTTTATTCGGTTTAAAATAGTCATAAATTTAAACTGCCTCGATCTTAATTACTGGCATTTAGTCAGGTAAATAATTAATACACTGTATGAAAAAGACGTATTTTTAAAGTTAATAAAAGGCATAGCCGTTTTTCTACTGAAAACATTTTCCCTCTTTTTGAATTAGACTTCAAAAGGAAATAACTAAAAGTGAGGGAAGAAAACTTATTACTCTGGCAAATTTTATTACCCAGTTACTTAGTGCAAACCTTCAGACAAGAAGACAAATGCATTTATTCATTGTGATTTTTGCAACGTGCAGCTTTCGCATTGCAGTACTTGTTTTTTAAAGTTTAAAATTCAAAAATTAAATATTTTGAAGCCATTATAAGTTATAGTTATAATGTATACTTATCGATATATCATATGAGAAGATTATTATTAAAATGGTTCGATTATTGAACTCAAAAAATTTGAACTTTCTGAAACAATACGAAATGTGTGCGATACTAAAGTGATTAAATGAAGTAAAGATGGCTTTGCATGGTGTTTTCATGTGTTTGTTCTAGAGAAATCGTGGTATTCCTTATTAAGGATACTATTCCACATTTGGTCACTTTCCATTAGTCCATTTTATAAGCTTCATACCGTATATTGTCAATAATATATAGTTTCATATTTCAATATTTTCCGGAGGTATGATAAAAAAATCTTAAAGTTTTAAAAATCATGTAATTGGGTATTAAATTGTAAACCATTTCCGCATTTTAGTTTGACGAATTTCCATTAAAGAAATTCAAATTTGTAACATCCAATATTGATGATATTATCTTCTCATGGCAGATATTTTGGGATTTAAAATGTAATTTTTAAAATATAATCACGTTTCGTTCGTCGTTTATAATCCTGTTGTAATATTGATTGACAGGAGAGATCAATGTCAGGTTGCGAATAATAAATAATTTGAGGCCGTTTAAACTCTACGGAAAATATAATTGATTAAAAAATATAGTAGTGGTATGATTTATAGTCGGTTCATACTTCCAAAAATTATACTACTTAGAGACAATTTTCGACTGTAATGTAAAAGGTAATCTTTGGATAATTTTTGGTCTCTAAACGCGAAAATGATGGTAAAAACTTCTTAACGCGTAAGATTTTTGAGTTATGATTTTTTTCAGCAAAAATGAACGAGTATTTTAATAACATTATTTTAAAAAGTAATATTTAATATAATGGGACGCGACGTTGCCAACTTTACATTTTCCTTAAGTTAGAGAAATTGTGCACAATTTGGCAACGCAACGTGCAGGTATCTAGGGGTGACAAGTCAACCACGAAATCTTCTTGGACATAAAATAACGAAAGTACCCATTTGAACCCATAAAATTCCAAATTTCACTCTGCCCCGTAGCCGAATCAACTTATAGATGACCCCTGTATATGAGAAGTACGCCGTCGCTTTTCGAACTTCCGATACCCGATGTTTCTAGAAAATACCAGAAGTAAGGAACGGCTATAAAAGCAGCTGGCCGGCAGTATCATCAGTATTGGTTCAGCATGCGTAGTAGTCCGTATTAGATAGAGAAGCGAACAAGCTAATATTAAGAGCCTTGTATTAGTATTATCATTGACGAATTACACTAAAACGGCTCATTCTTATGGGAGGATTGGAAGCGCTAAGTATTAAAACTCGGTCATTGATAAATCCGAAAATTTAAATCTTTTATACTTGTTTCTAACAAAAGTCTGTATAACACATTAAAATACTGATATAGATATCAGTTATTGACAATATTGTAAATTGCCTTTTATGAATGAGACGGCGTACCAGTTTGGCGTACCATTTAGGAGCGTCAAAATTATAGCACAGGATAGGAATTCTTTGTATATTTCATCTATGGTATTATCTTTATGTTGAATAAAGTTAGTTGAGGCCAGTAAACTGGTATTGATTAAAAATTTCATTACAGCATTAGATAAAGAAAGATATGCGTTTAAATACCTTAAACAAATGTTTCCTAAACTAAGTGATGATAAGCTTAAGGAAGGAATATTTGTTGGACCACAAATTAGAAAAATACTAAAGGATCAACAGTTTGATCAAAAATTAAGTCATGTTGAATTAGCTGCGTGGAGTTATTTTAAAACAATTGTTTCGGAGTTTTTAGGAAACAAAAAAGTATAAAACTACGAAAAACTTGTAGAACTACTTGAAAGCTACTGCAAAATGGGATGTCGCATGTCTCTTAAAATACACTTGTTGTACTCCCATTTAAATTTTTGCCCAGAAAATTTAGGTGCGGTTAGCGACGAGCAAGGAGAAAGGTTCCACCAAGACATATTAACAAAGGTCTCAAACGTCCTTGTTTGAGAACTTTGTCAATCTTGAATCCTTTTGACAATTTATTTCCAGTTTTTACTTTTATCGGGTTTTGATCATACAAGCCTTTTACCACACTGATTAAATTTACGTTGATATTAGTGTGTTGTAGTACTTCCCATAGTCTAAAAAAATATCATAAGCCTTTTGAAGATCCACATACACCAAGTAGAGGTCTTGATCCCTGGATGATTTATTTACACTAATTTAAAAAATGCAGAAAATATGATCCACTATTGATCTACCTGCCCTGAACCCAGCCTGTTCTTCCTCTTCAAATTTACCATATTTATTTTCGATTTTTTTTTGCAAGGAGCTTTCCATATATTCTTGACATACAGCTTAATACAACAATTCCGGCACAGTTATCTTTGCTTCCTTTCTTGTAGATAGTGAACTGTATGGATGTTCTCCACTCTTCTGGTACTCTTGCGCCGTCTGCAATAGAACGGAACGTATTTGTCAAGTTTCTTTGGCCATATTTAATTAGTTTGAGTAATATGTTGTGGCAGATTTTCCATTTTTAGGGTTCAATATATTTTTAAAAACTGCTGTATAATTTAGTCCAATTGTAGATGTGGTAAAATTCGTGTTTTAATTTTCAAGGTGTAATTGATCTTCTGTAAGAAGTTTGCTAAGGTAGGATCTCAGTTACCAGGAATTTTGCTTCAACGATTTTAGTACTCTCCAGCTTTCCATACTTCTGCTTCCGCCAAGATGTGTGTTTATTGTGGAGCAAGTCATTTTCCAGCTTTCATTCTTTTTTTGGCCTATAATTCTGACTCGCGCTTGAAGTTCTTTAATATGTAATGTCTTCGTTTATTTTGGATAAAATATACTTGTTGTGAGCTTTTATCTTCTGTTCTTTATACATATATCTCAATTTCAAGGTCCCAACAGTCAATTTTGTATAATGCTTCATTTGCTGCTGTGTACTCGTACTTACAGTACTCGTAATAATGTTCAGGATTATCGAATTTCGCCAATATTAATCCTCGCCCAGTCTTATCTACTTATTAACTATAATTATTCATTTGCTAAAATTGCAAAGGATAAAAATATTGTAATTGTTTATTTCAACCTTAAAAGTAAAGGTCAAATACTCATTATAAAATCGAAAAATATAAATTTTTATGCATTCTGTATCCTCTAAAAATGTACAGAAATATAAAAAAGGAATTTAATAATTTAGAAGAAAGAAAAAAGAAAAATAAATATTTCATATTTTCCGCTTTTCAAAAACGAACATTTATAATTAAATAAAGTATCCAACTTTTTTCTCTTTAGTCGCAAATCTCGTTAAAAATCAAGATCAAAAAGACTTTAATTAACTTTTAGCACGTTCCTAATAAAAATGATTGATTTAATTTGAACCTTTTTGACTTACCTTTTAACACTTTTCATTTCTTCTAATTTCGTAATTATAAATAAGTTCGTTCGCTCGACTCTGAACGTTGCCTTTAATTTGATAATCAAGAATTCTTTCACCTGATTTATCAAGGTAAAAAATGAATATAAATAACATAAATTAGCATAGGATATGGACTTAATTATGCCTTTAATCATACTTTATTTAATGAATCGAGGGAGTCAGGTCGCAGTGCCGAACTAAAGAGGGCGACATTAGCTATCCTTATTTTATTTTATTCATAATATGTTAATTTTTTATTACCACATACGTATAACAGAGTATAACCACAATAAAGATTAATATCCGCAATCATTATTTCAGGAAATTGCTAGAATTTTGAGGAGATAACATTATTGTTGTTCCACCACATAATACCAACCTAGGTACGATACACAGCGCGAATTCATGACGTCATCACCCGACGATTGTTAAATCAACACATTGTTATCTACTTTTCTCTATCCTCTCTTCCTCTCATCTATTTTCTTTGTCATATATTTTGATCCCTATTTCATTGCAATTGCAAAAGATTTTTTGATAACAATAAATATTTATTATAAGTACCTGTTAAAATATAATTCAGAAGCCTCGTGAGAGAGAGATCTCATTCGATTGGATAAAAAAACACTAACATGTAATACTTCTCATGATTTTTATAATTTTGGAATAATAAATTATAATAAATCTCCTTACCATACTATTTCAGACCTAATCAAATTTTCACCTATCGGCGCAGTAATAAAAATTTTCTTTCTTAAACCATAATATATTTAGAGGATCTCGGAGACTTTGAAACTAAAATTCTAAAAGACGCTGTATTAAAGATATTATTATTAATAAGATACATATTAAATATTCCTAACCTACTGCGAATTTAGATCTAAAATTTCAAAAAAAAATCCAAATTTTAAATTTATTAGTGAATAACTTTTTTTACAACTCTAAAAACTGTTTTATTGTTTAATAAAAATTTTGCCAAAAAAAAATTGATGTCGAAGAAATCATGAATTACCACCATCATTCTGAACATCCTTGCGCCGGGTGATATATAGAAACTCTTAATTTTTTTCCAAATTTAATTCAACTGCCAATCGAATGACATATATATATATATATATATATATATATATATATATATATATATATATATATATATATATATATATATATATTCACCATAATAGTGCGAAATTTAAAAAATTAAGATTTCAGTAAAGAATAAATAAATCCATTTACTGACTATAGTTACTTATATTTATTATCCTTTTTTGTAAGCAATTAAAGGAAAGAATATGTACAAACAGTTTCTTCTTCTTCTTCTTCTTCTAGGTAGAACCAAGTTCTGTTATCTACACAATGCCTCATCGATCCTCGTTTGACGTCGAAATCCAGCTGTCTCTCCATCTTTTGGGGGGCCATCCAGGCGGCCGTTTGGTGTTTGGTTTCTCTCTCATCACGGCTAGTATGTCATCGTCCATTCGTTCCACGTGATCTCTCCACTGCCTACGACGGTTTCGAACCCACTTCACAACATCCCCCACTCCGCTGTCCTCGCGTATTTTTGCGTTTCTTATTCTATCTCTTAAACTTGTTCCCGTGATCATTCTCAGCGTTTTCATTTCTGTGATTCTCATAATTTGTTTTGTCTTTGTTGTTTCATTTCTTGTTTCTGCGCCATAGGTCAGTATCGGTCTTACACAGACCTTGTAGATTCTTGCTTTGTTCTCAACCGTCATATGTTTATTGTTCCAAATTATGTCTCTTAGTTGGCCTGATATCATGGCCGCTTTGTTGGCTTGTGTGCGTACTTCTTCCATTACTGCCCTTTTACTTGTTATATGTGCTCCCAGGTATTTAAACTTCCCAACCTGTTCGATACGTTTGTCATCAACCATTAGTTTGCATCTTACCGGTTCTTTTGCTATTACCATTGCTTTGGTTTTCTCCACAGATATTTTCATATTATACTCTTTGGCTGTTCGATTGAGATGGAAAAGCATTCTTTGTAAGTTGTCCTCGCTATCTGCTGTCAAGGCAACATCGTCTGCAAAGCATATAATCTGAACGGTATTGTGTCCCATTGGGTACCCAATATTTGTGCTTTTTACCTCATCAATGATTTCGTCCATGATTACATTGAAAAGTGTTGGACTTAGGCTATCACCCTGTCTTATTCCTATGAATAGTGGGATTTCCTCTGTTAGAGTGTTATTTGTTTTAATTACCATGGTGTTTTTGGAATTCAGTTCGTATATTGTGCGTGATTGCCTCGTCTACTTGTTTTCTTCACAGTAGTTCTGTTATGTGTTCCAGTTTGACTCGGTCGAACGCTTGTGTAAAGTCCACAAAACAAATGAACAGCGGTTTATCGTATTCGATAGATTTTTCAACCAGCTGTCTGATAATAAATATACCGTCGATAGTAGAGCGGTTATTCCGGAAGCCCTGCTGTTCTTCGCACGCCCCTAATTTGTCTACGATCCGTTGTGACGGTATTTTGGTTAATAATTTGGCTGAACTGTTCAGTAACAAACAGTTTATTTCCTGCAAATATAACACTGGCTCTCTTTCCATGCGCGTTTCGACCACATACATATTTCAAGGTTTTATCACAAAATTGTTATCCTTAATATTCCTATATAAGTGTTTATTTGTTGATATATGTAATATAAATTATAACAATATCATAATCAAAACAAAATTGGTCGATTAGAAGACCTAACTTCTATGGAAACTAGATCGGCCAATCTTAAACCTTCTTAATGAATTTGGCTATAAGGATTTTGGGTTAGAGACAAGTAATATTGTCCGACTTTGTTGATTACTACTACACTAAACTTCAGCAAGTGATATCGTTATTTCTTCACATTATTAAATGATCGTAAAGTCTCCTTCTGTTTCTATCCTAATGGTAATAACCCATGAGTCATCAACACGTGAAAAACATTCTTACTTAATCGATGTCAATATAATTTTTGTTTCGATAAACCAAATAACTTAAGAGTTAAAACAAGCCATAGTAATTTAAGACCTTTTACCCAAGTCAGGCACAATCTACATAGTCTTCGAAACAATATAAATAAGAAAATGTCGACATAGAGACGTCTAGGAATAGGCAGACCCTTTTTTATAACGCTTTATAGGGTTTGCAATTCACTTTAGTTTAACACGGGTCCCAACCGAAAGTGTCAACGGTAATGACTACTGACACTATCTTCCTAATATTTAATAGTATCGAAAGGTCTATAAAATATATAACGTATAATCCCTAAAAGCGTGCGTTATCAAATTTATTGAATATAAGAATTTTCTTTTAATAAAGAAAAGAACCGACAAAAATTTAAACATAAGGAAAAGCAAAAAAGAATAAGTATCTTTGTAAAACTAAAATATATAATATGACTTGAATATAAAAGCTCTCCAGTTATAACATATAGGTTTCCAACAGGGGTAGTAACGCCCCCCTCCCCCCAGTGGATGGACGCATCCTAACTAGCCAGCATGTTGAGACAGTCCATCATACTTGCCCCTAGTGATTACCTTTTATTCAGTTATTTAAGTAAATTACAGTCAAAGCAGTCGAGATCCATTTGATTTCTTAAAAATAATATACGTAATACCACGCTTTCAACTCGTTTTCTCGCTACGATGATATTCTGCCGTCTCATTTTCACATTCTTGCTTTTTGTGGAATACATTTTTCTTGATATTACTACAGTTTTTTTTTCGAGTATTCTGTCGCAGAAAAAACTCAACTTACCTAAACAAAAGGAACTAAATAACTAGTATTTACAAAAAAAACAAAGTTATAAACCCAAAACCGTTTACAATCTAATGATCGTGTTAACATTTAACTTTATAAATATTTTCAAGAAATAAATTTATATTGATGTAAATAAAATTAATGGTAATTCTAGCTAAAAATAAAAGTTACTTTGTTTTTAGAAACATACAGAAATAAAAAAGAAATAAAATGATTCATTTTTTTGTATAATAAATACGTTTCTATTCAGTTCCTTTATATTTTAATTTGCACTTGCTCTCTTTTTATGAAAATATTAAATATAAAACCATACAGTTATAATACATAAAACCCATTGCTATTTCGCGTATAATATTTAATAACGTAATCCAAAAGACAAGGACAACAACAACAGTGTCCAAGTAATATTACATTCTAACATTTGCCCCAAAATTCTAAAAAATTTTCCAAATTGTTCTCCTCTTTTTTCTTTTTATCTCAGTTCAGCCACTTAGCACTGGCGGCAAAGTAACTATGGAGGGAGGCGTTTATGTTGGTCTAGTAATATTCATTTTCCTGCTAGTTTCTATACAAGGATAGCTATTAATATTTCTAGAACTGGCAACACAGGCATTGCTACTTGTCATTTGCCATATACATTATCAAGTTTGACATTTTAAGCAATATATGTACTCAGAACATTTTAAGAAAAAGAGAAATATTGTTGTGTATTTCAGTGTATATTTTTTGAAATATCGGCCAAGCGCTTTCGGTCTTACTTAGACCATCATCATGGCTCAGACCCTAGAAACGAGAGAATATGATCAGTAAATAACTCTTCTCAGTACTCACCAACCAGACTCGCTCGTCAAAGGGTTAACTTCATCCCTGCCATTTGAAGAACAGTCTCCAACGCCATCGCAGCCTTTACACAGTCCAAATCAAGTAGACAGTTAAAACATCAATCACAAATTAAAATTAAAATTAGAACAGTTACAACGATGTGAATATCAATACTATTATAAACAGTCAACTTTAACATTAACAATTGAAAAGATAAAAATGAGGTTATGCCATACACATTACTAATGAGCAATGATATGAAATGCAATAAAAAAGAAATTAAAGAACTCTTCCAGAAAATGTCTACTCAAGCTCACACATGCTTATATATCTTTTGTTTTTTAGACGCTTCTAATTGCTCTATTATGCTATGACTGTGTGTGGCATAACCTGATTTTGTAACCGACTTCTAAAAAAAGGAGGTTCTCAATTCGTCGACTATGTATGTTTTTTTTTATGTATGTACACCGATTACTCCGGAACAGCGGCACCGATTTGAATGAAATTTTTACGTAATGTTCAAGAAGAAATGGTCCCACATTTTTTTGGGCGAAATTAGTCCAGTAAAATCCAAGATGCGCTGAAAATATGGCGGCCAAAAAAATTAATTTTGTCAGATTTTCTCCAAAATTGGTATGGAGGAATTTTCAGGGTCGTACGCAACGAATCTGAAATTCTTTTAAAAAATTCAATATGGCGGATGCAATATGGCGGACAAAAAAATCAATTTTGTCCGATTTTCTCCAAAATTATTAAGGAGGAGTTTTCGGGGTAGCACATGACGAATATAGAATTATTTTTAAAAAATTCAATATGGCGGACGAAAAAATCAATTTTGTCCGATTTTTCCAAAATTGGCATGGGGGAGTATTCGGGGTCGCACATAACAAATCTGAAATTATTTTTAAAAAATTCAATATGGCGTATTCAATATAAAGAATGAAAAATTAATTTTGTCCGATCTTTTTCAAAATTGTTATGGGGGATTTTTGGGATCGCACATTACGAATCTGACATTATTTAAAAAAAATATGTAGCGGATCCAAGATGGTGAATTAAAGATTTTACATCTCTCGATTTTGTCTAAAATGAGTATTTTAGTTTTCTGTTAGTGTTAATTACGTGTTTATTTCTGTTAGTGTTAATTACGAATTTAAATATTTTTTTAAAAACTCAATCTGGCGGATTCAATATGGCGTCCTAAAAATTTTACATTTTTCGTTTTTCACCAAAACTGACATAGGGGGTTCTTGAGAGGGTAAATTATGAATTATATAATAATATTTTTTCAGGATTCAATATGGCGAATGCAACATAGCGGACTAAAAAATTTACATTTTTCGATTTTGTTCAAATGTGGGACATATGACGGTCTAGAAATTTTAAATTTCTGGATTCCATCCAAAATTGGTAGTAGGGGACTTTGAAAGGTTTAGATTTAGATTAGATCAAGACGTTAAATTTTTTTTTAAATTCAATATGACAGATCCAATATGGTGGGTTGAAAATTTTTCCTTATTCGCATTTTTTCAGATTTGGTATTAGAAGGTTTTCGGGGTCGTGTATTACGAATATGAAGTTAATTTTTAACAAGGGTTGATAAGATATAATATGAGAGACTGAACATTTTACATTTTCCGATTTTATCTAAAATTGATATTGCGGGGTTCTTGGGGCGTATACAAACTTAATATGCAGTGTAAAATATATCGGACTAAGAACTTTACGTCTCAAGTTCTTTAAATATCGATATTGGAAGGTTTTGGTGCCTATATTATCAATCTAAAATTAATTTGAAATTTAAGGTAGGAGATTTACTATGACAGACTAAATATTTGTTTGACACAATTTCACTGGTATTTGGAGAACTCTAAGAAAGAATTTTTAGTGGTTCATTTTAAGGTGATTTACAACTTTGGATAAAATGGGTACTTTTATGCCACCTTGGAGTGATTGCGAGGTACACTAATCTCAGTTAGTACTTAGTTCAAATAGTTTATTGATATCATTATGAATTCGAAACTAAAAATCTAAAAATAAAATTTTTATAAAAAAAAATTGAACCGACTTCTGAAAGTGCGCTAAAAAGTGAAAAATAACTATAAATTTTTATATGAAATTGAAATTTTTGAAGTCGGCGCCAAATTATTTCTAAATGGAATAAATAACTACTAATATATATACAAATATTAAGGCAATATATCGCAAATAAAGTATTTTTAATCTGCTTATGCGAATCACATTTTGTCAGGTATTAATTTGGCGCCGACTTCAAAAAGTTCAATTTCATATAAAAATTTATAGTTATTTTTCACTTTTTAGCGCACTTTTAGAAGTCGATTCAATTTTTTAAATATAAAAATTTTATATCTTTTAAGTTGTTAATGTTAAAGTTGACTGTTTATAATAGTATTGAGATTCACATTATTGTAACCGTTTTAATTTTAATTTTGATTGATGTTTTAACTGTGTATGATTTGTATTATGTAAAGGCTGCACTGGCGTTGGAGACTGTTCTCCAAATAGTAAGGTTGATGTGTGCCCTTTGACGAGTGAGTGTGGTTGGTGACTACTGAGAAAGCTTATTTACTGACCATATTCTTTTGTTTCTAGGGTTTGAGCCCTGATGATGGTCTAAGTAAGACCGAAAGCGCTTGGGGGATAATTCAAAAAATATACACTGAAATGCACAACAATATCTCTCTCTTCATTTCTTCGGTGTACAACCTACTAATAACTATTCAGAACATTTTGACATATGGACGCTATTTGTATTATTTACAGTAACTTCAAAATATCATCTCGGCCAAAAAATTAAATTAACTCGTAAACATTCTTAATTATTTATATAAAGTACCTACAAAAATTTTTGTACATAGTTTGTCCGAAAAATAATATGAGTGAGTCAAAAAAAATTATTGATCAAATCGGTACAGCAGACGAAAATATTTCAAAATAGGATCATCCTGCTTCGATACAATGCTTCCAGTGAGATTTTCAAGCATCGAAGGCCTTGGTGTAAGCCTTTTCGACTTTATTAACTCTCCCGATATGATGTCCTTTCATAGAAACTTTCAAACGCGATATCAAAAAGAAGTCTGGGCGAGCCACAACACCACTGTAGGGCAGCTGGGGAACTACTGGCATCTTTAAATCGGCTAGGAAGTAGGTTACGGGGAAGGCGGAGTGGGCTGGTGCGTTGTTATAGTGAAGTTTCCAATCGTGGACGATGTTGGGCTGGACGAACTTCGAGTCTCTTGAGGTGCGTTCCACTAAGCACCCACAACAATCACGCTCATGATCGCAGTTTTTCCCGTTCCACTAGCTTGTGAGCATTCTAATCATAAACCCAAGTGGAATGGGATTGTGGACGTCTTAAGCGTTGAGTTAAATATTAGAAATGGCGGATTTGAAAATAAATCAGAAGCTTAAAAAGGTTATGTTATAATTTTTAAGCTTTAATATTAATAATTTGTAATAATTATTGGTTAACTTGCTTTATATTAAAGAAAAATACTATTTAGTTTCTTATATTTTATTTTAGTGGAGTCTAAGTAATTTACGTTGAAAAATAATCAAAATATCTTTTGTGGTGATAGTTGGATATTTGGTGGTGGATCTTAATCATGATTCAGAAAGTACTTCATCTAGTTCAAATGAAGAATGGAATGCAGTTTTACAAAATCGGGAAAAGCGAAAACTTAGGCCACATATTATTGATTATGAGAATGTTATCAATCCTTATTAAGATAAAGAATTCAAGTCATTTTAGGGTAAATTTTATATAATTACTACATTCTATAAGTGTACTTGTTTATAATTACTACATTTTTATAAATTTATTTTTCAGTAACACTTTTGTGGATTGGACTACACCGTGTAATTCAGTGTATTTTGAATCTAAACTAAATTATACTTATTTTTTTCTCATAAGTTACACTGTAATTTCGAAATTCTTACATTCAATTGTCTTTAAATTTAAAAAAAACCGCGCCAAAATTCTGTACGTCCACTTTGACCCACCTTTTCAGATGGGTCGTTATGAGCTTGGCGTGAACGAGAAAAATGACGTCATTAATGACGTTTTTGCCACGACCGCGACGACCGTAGTCGTCATGTGGAACGACTGCAGGAATATTTTGGGCATTGTGAGCGCCTAGTGGAATGCACCCTTGATCAATTCCACGTAGAATTTGGCATTGACAGTTGTGCCATGTAGTACAAACTCATGATGGAGGAGTCCCCTGATGTCAAAGAACTCAATGAGAAAGTCTCAAGTACTAGATTGGTCATAATTTTTGTTTTTGATTTATTTATATGAGGTTAACTTTTTCTGTTGCCTGTTTTAGGTCTTCGATCATTATGGGAACTTCACTTAAGTTATCGGTGATAAGCACAATATCGTCGGCAAGGCGTAAATTATTAAGTTTTCTCCCGTCTATATTGATATCTTTGCTTTTCCAGTTTAAGGTTTTAAAAACTTGTTCGAGCACACTTGTAAATAATGCATATAATATAAATATGGAAAACTCTTTAGTATTGGGTATCCCAAAATTTACGCAAGTTTTGAATTAAATAGAAAACACAGTTTTGGTTTTTAAATTGTAGTTTCTTTATTGAATAATAAAGCACATAGGATAAGGTTATGTATGAAATAGAACATCGCACAAATGGCCTCCAAGGCTTTGCTGGCACATACGCACTCTCTTGACGAAATTTTCCATGATCATTTTGCATAAAAGTGGCTGAAATTCGTTGATGTAGCGTTAAATCTCCTCCTTCAATGAACGGGTGGTTGTGGGTTTGTTGGCATAGGCGTTTGACTTCAAATAATCCCATAGAAAGAAATCCAGTGATGTTAAATCACATGATCTAGGGTGCCAGTTCTGATCACCGAAACGAAAAAGTACACGACCAGGAAATGTCTCTGCAGTAATTGAATTGTTTCACGAGTTGTATGTCATGAAGCACCATCTTGTTGAAACCACATGTTGTCGACATCAATATTATCCAATTTAGACAGAAAGAACACGGTTATCATGTGATATCGATTACCAGGAACGGTCACTGCTTGACTAGACTCATTTTCGAATAAGTATAGTTCAATGATGCCTCCAGCCCAAAATCCTCACCAAACAGTGACACGCTCTGAATGGATTTGTTTCTCAAAAATCATAAGTGGGTTCTCTGAACCCCAAATACGGCAATTTTGACGATTACCGAAGACATTAAGGTTAAAACGAGCTTAGGATGATTTTTCTTGACACATGTTGATGTTCAATAATTCATTCAACGAAATCTATTCGCTGAACATGATCAACAGACTTCAGTTCTGATATCAATTAAACTTTGTAAGCGTGGGGATGCTGATCTTTAGTGAGTATACGCTGTAAAGAGCTTCTTGAAATTTGAAATTCTTGTCCACGACGCCGAATTAATATTCCTGGACTTTCACCAACACTTTCACGTACTGCAATTGATCCAGTCTCCCTGAATTTTTCAATTCCTCTTCACAGTTGACGAAATTATATCAATATTCCGACCAAATTTTCTACGAAAATGTGGCCGTCACACTATCATTATTTTTAGAATATTGTTCAACAATGACAATGCGTTTTTCTCTCGTTGTCCACTTTATTAACCCTAAACTGCTGTCAAACTGTTTTTTTTTGGTTGCCAACACTTTATCGCACAAATGGCGGCAAATTAAAACCTTGCGTAAATTTTAGGACATCCTTAGTGTTACGCTGGATGTTGAGTTGCTGGAAATACCATGTATTAAACGGGTATGCCTGCACTCAATACGTCATTGGTTGAGAGTTTCTAAAATAACATACATTTTTATTGTATTGGAGGCCTTCTGGAAGTCGACAAAGAGAAACGCCAGTGGTGTTTTATATTCTCGTGTCTTTCGATGAGTAATTTCAAAGTTAGCAGATGATCGTTTGTCCAGGATTCTGAGCGGAAATCCGCCTGTTCTATGGTTTGTTGATACCATCTACTACTACCCTTATACTTGCATAGCGCAAACTTTTTAGTAATTTTTTTTGCCGGTATTAAAAATCGTCTGTTTATGTTGGTGTTTAATATCTTATAGGATTTTCAGCCACTTCCAAAATCTCTTACTGTATATGCCAAAAATGATTTACAAACAACAATTATGGAAATATTTTATTTAAAAAATTTTAAGCCCGGAAAAATCCGACTCTGAACAAAACATTTTTATAATTAATGAGAAGAATAAACATTCATTTTGAGTTTCTAAGTAAAAGCAAATTAATTTTTAATTTGTTGTATAGTACTTTTAAAAACTTTTCTAGAAGTAATTAAATGCTTTTCTTTATGAATAACCAAAAAATTTTTGCAGACGATAAGAGTTTTAGGCAAGGTTCACCAAATACTTTATTCAATTACGAGCTAGACGAAAAAATTAAAAAGAGAAATTTTTTTTAATTTACTGTTCTGAACATATGTCATTCCAAAATTCATGATAAAATTCATTAGACAATTCCTTATGTATATATATATATATATATATATATATATATATATATATATATATATATATATATATATATATACATATATATATATATATATATATATATATATATATATATATATATATATATACATATATATATATATATATATATATATATATATATATATATATATATATATATATGTGTTATGTCGGATATTCTCACGGGTGTGATGTGTAATCGAAGGTTTTTGGACATCCCGTGTATGTGCTGAGTCCCTCTCAGGACTGTAAGGCAGCCGACGTTTCGGTGAAATCTCATTCACCATTTTCAAAGCTCACTGAATGGCGTCTACGTGCGAACTCTTTCGCATAAGTTTCTTCTTACTCTGTGTCCTAGGTGATACGACTCTGGTGCGGCATGCATGTTATGTTGGTTGTTCTCACGGGATGTGATGTGTAATCGAAGGTTTTCGGGTATCCCGTATGTGTGCTAAGTCCTTCTCAGGACAAGTGAAATCCCATTCACCATTTTCAGTGCTCACCGTGCTGCATCTGTGGACGAATTCAATCATACAAGAGCAGCACAATCCAACAATATTCGGTCCCGGAGCTTCTCCATTATTTTGGAGTTCTTTGCACTTTTTAACACGAGAGTGTTATCAATAACATTATGTCCTCACAGCCGAGAATTTTCTATCTTATTTTGAAATTATACGGACGAAAACTTATCTCTTTTTTATATATTTGTTGGCTTAAAAACGCGCAGCAGCTGTCATATGGTGCGAATACTGCGAAATTCGTGGTTAGTTTGGTTGCCGGTGCCGAATGATGCGTGTATCCAGTTTTGATATACTTCTTTTTTAATTTACCGGCGCGCCATCACATGGCCGTTTTTTACAAAATTGTTGGTTTGTGTTGCTCTTATGTTATTGAGTGATCCGTCGGGATGTCGCTATTGTGTCTTATCTACAGTTTTGTAATTTCAGAATCAGTTTATAGGGCCAATTGCGAGATGATGGTTTGGGTCGGGCGATATCTCTAAATGTATCGATATAACGTATCAATATGTACCGAATAAGAAAATATTGATACTCCGATATATTGATATAAAAGTATCGATATTTTAAATATCGTTTATATTTTTATTCTTGTTTTATTTTGTAACTTCGTCTCATTAACAAATTAATTGTTGTACTACAGGAATTTACCTGTGAATAACACAGTATGCATGTGTCTTCGGTTTATAACGTAATAAAATATATTCTAACAATATTTTTCGTGAGAGGTATGGTTAATTAAAATAATAAACAACAAACCAAAGTGACTAAAAGCCCACAAACATGGATCAGTGATGCCCCGCGAACACAGATTTAATTGAAAATCACAGAATTTTAAAAGTTAGCTGGTAAATAAATTATATGAAAAATTAAAATATCATAATTATATAATAAAGAGAAAACTTAATTACGTTGATTAATCATAAAAATATACACTTTTGAATAAAAAATTACTGTCAGTTTTTTTCACTGCCAAAGCTTTCAGCTCAACTTTAAAATCTCGATAACTTCTTTGAAAATCATTTTTTCGCAACACTTTTTTAAGTTCTAGAATAATATATTTTACGGAGAAAGCATTTTATTTCTTTGATTATTTTCACTGCATGATTTTGAATGGAATCGATCTTAAATAAAATGTCACATCCTAATAACGTCGTTCGCACTAATTCATCAAAATTAATACAAATCATCCTAAAAATCTAAACAGCAGCTTAGAAAAATACAGCATAAATCAGGTGATTTCCTTTATGAAATTTCCTTTAAACAATTCTTACCGGTCACTTCCCGCTTCCATTCGGCTTCCATCGAGATTAGCTTCAATTCTTTCCTCCGGGCCCCCATCCTCGGCTTTGGCCCCCTGACCCCCTGGGAGGCATCCGACGTCCATCGACCCCTGTTCGCACATCAGATGAAACTAAATTCGACCATGTGTGACATACTATCTGTAACGGGCCCGAGTGCCGATGCAGGAAAAGTTTATGACATGCTGGAAAATAGAGATAGGTTACAAGCAAGTCACGCATTAGACAACAGAACACGTGAATATACATGGTCTACTAGCAAATTATGACGTAATAATTGAATTTTATAGACTACGAAAATTATTAAAAAGGTTTTCATATTAATTTTGGGTATAGCTTTTGGCAATAAGTCAGAAAGTAGCTACACTAGAAATTCTAAATGTGGAGAGAGTAAAGTCAAGAAATATAAAATATTATAGAGGCTCAGTAATGCAATAACGTCTCATTTTTCATTTTATCATTAACTTTACATATCAAAGAGCGCAGAATGCCTCATGTTAACATACATCTTTGAAAATAAAATATAGTTATAAATTTTACAAAGCATGTCTCGAGTCTTCTACAATATTTTTATTTGATTATGTTCGATTCTTTCTCCGAAGTTTTCAAATATTTTGAAACATTTATGGCTTTACATATGCAAAATTCTTTTCGTTCAAAAGAATACGAATTTCAGATTATTTAGAAATTTTATGTTATGGTATTTTTTTTATGGAAGACTAGATTTTATGGAACCATAGATTTTTCTACATATATGCAAACGACGTTATAATGGACAAGGCAGTGGTAGTAAACTAATGATAATAATAACAAAAAGTGCAAGACGATCAAACCATTGCAGCATTTGAAAAGTAGAGCACTTTGTACACTGCACCGAAAAGTTATCTATGCATTAAAAATGTTTGATAATAAGAAATGACTGTCGTACAAAAAATGATATTTTGTATATTAAATCGATTCTTCGATTTTTTTCGAAGCAAATTTTTTATGACACGTTCATTAAAATCTGGGGTTTCACTAATGAGCTTCTTTTCAATTGACAACATCGATAAAGCCACTAGGCAATCTTCAGTCACAGGATTTCTTTAGAAAGTCTTTATTCTTTTTAGAGCAGAAAAGAATCGTTTAGCTTCTGCCGTAGTTATAGGTATGGTAATCAAAATTTCTAATAGTTTTTTGTTTTTTGAAACGGCTTTGATAAATTATTTTCAATTGAAAATATCAATAAAGATATTACCCCAATTCTTTCCCTACAATCCGCCCTGGCATAAGTAACAATAAGTTTTTCAGACGTTCTTTATCTAAATTTTGATATACAAAACATGTTTTGCACAGTTTATTATTATATCACAAAGTTCTATTGCAGGAATTCTGTGGTCCGATTTACTATCACTTCTTCGTTTTCTTTTAGCGGACATCGGTTCAGTGCTTAAATTTAAAGCTTCGTTAGCAATATCGTTCAGCGAATTCCTTATTAAAACAATATTTTGCTCCAAAATAACTATTTTGGGTTAATTTTTAATGGATCTTCCTTTTTTATAGCCCATTAAATAAAATATCAACATAGGGCATCACTTTATGAAAAAGTATTAACCAAAAAATTAAATTTGCATCTACAAATATTCTTGTAATGGAAGACATCTCAGTACAAGCTGTTTGATTATTGAAACTATCTTCTGTTTCGCCCATGCATTCAATAAAAAATTCATGGTATTAAAAAAATACATTTACGGTTCTAATATGAAAATTACTACGAGTTGGAGTACCATGGGGAACACGTCTTTCAAAGGTTTTATTTAACACTGCTACACGTTGAATTTTAAAAAAAAAAGCATGGATTTCTTGTAAATTTACAAAAAAAAGTCGAACTTGTGAACTTTCAGAAACAACTTTTGACATTACCACATTGAGCTGATAAGCATAGCAATGTACAAAGTGTGCATTAGGATTATTTTCCTTAATCATTGCCTGCACTCCTGTACTTCGTCCCTTCATTACACCCGCTTCGTTATAGCCCTGAGCAATTAATTTTTTGTTTGAATTTTCTGATATTGGATCTAACACTAAAAATATCTTTGCCTAGACGTTCTGTATCTAAGTTTGAAGGCTCTAAATAGGTCCAGAAACGCTCTACGAGTTTCTACCTATCTACTTTTACAGATCTGTTTAGTAGATTTTTCTCAATTTGACCTTGAAATGGCACTGAAATGACCTCTGACTGACCTTGGGGGATTTAACAAACCACGAATTCGGATTTAAGGACCTCAAAAGCGTACATATCTACTTCTTCAGATTTATTTAGTCAATTTTCCTCCATTTGACCTTGGAATGACCTTGACCCTGGCTTCAGATTTGGCTTCACATAAGACTAAAATAGTCTAGTCAAATAGGCGTCCACTTTATTTTGTAAACCTGTGTAATCTTTCAATACATTGATTCATAATTTATATAGCGGATATACTATAATTTCCCCAATAGTTGTACAATTTTAGTATCAAAGTTATAACATCCTTGACTAGAGCATTTTTCAAACTTGTAAGAATCCCTCGAATTTTGTTGTATAAAAAACATTTTTAAACATAAAGTTATTTTCCTGATCAGTATTTAACCTTTCATAAAAGTCACATAACTTTTACAATCTCGCGTTACACTTTATATTATTTTTCCAGCAATAACATAGAAATAGGGTAGAAGTATTGGCATTTAACGTAGCAGAAAACGTAATTACTTTAAATGGATAATTATTTTTAATAACATCCAAAGTGTATTTTGTTTGTTAGATGATCGCCACCACAGTAAAGAAATCATTTCTCTACAAAAAATATTTGAAGTATTTCACAAAAATAAGATAAGTCATAAATCAATTCGCTTGCTGCATTAACATGATGTATGAAATGAAACCACATTTCTCGGACGGTAGTAACAGCAAGAGACTGGATAACTGTCCAAAACAATTTAGTTTTATTTTGTTAAGATATTAATGAACTCCAATTCAATATGAACTGACTTTATTAATAGAAAAAGTTATATGTGATAAACAAACTAAAAAAAGAACATTTTTAACGACAAAACCCTTAAATAGAATAAAACGCTCACGTTGAGGTGCGTGATCTCCCAGACGTAACAAATTGAGAGTGAAATCGCTTAGGATATAAAGGAAAAATGTGGCCATAATTCTTTTATGGGCTCGTTCATCCCAACAGAATCTTTATTGCACAATACCGTTAAGGACCAACCTATTAATAAAATTCACGGTGGGCGATAAAACTGAACTATAGAAAGTTAGCAAGTGAAAGTGTATTGTGATATAGCAACAAGTATACTATTTAGAAAATGATAAAATGAGAATTTAACCTGTAATCTGAGTAAAGGCCAAGGTCCTACACTACACTGTTAACAATAACCTTAAATTTAAAGCAAATTTAATGCCCATTCTACATTAAATTTAATGATTTTGTACCAAAAAACGCGGATAATTTACATTTACTTTGAATTTAAAGCAGTTTATTGAGATATCAGTTCGTTGTACATTAAACTTGAATAAATAGTATGTTAAATTTCAATAAAATAACTGAAAATATATTTCAACTTCTGTACATTAAAATTATTTCACATATAACCTACAACTAAAGGAATTTAAATTATTATTCAATATACATTGCATGAGATTCCGGGAGATGGCGCAACTTGTATTGAACTTTTTGTTTAGTATGATATAAGTTGCTTATAGGACTCAATTTTCTTTTGCTAAGGTGTGTTTGCCTCATATTGATGGGAACCAATGAGTTCAAAACCAATCTAGATGGCGAACACTTCCTATGGGGAAAATGTCCATCTTTCCCTGGTAGTTTCAGAACTTTTTGAACTCATATTAATGTTGGTGCATTAAATATCTCAGATTCAATGAACACTGACTGTATCATCTTAAAAAGTAATGATCAAACTTTAAAGTTAATGTATGATTGCATTAAATTTAATGGAATAAATTAATTTAGATTAATGTAAATTAGTAAATTTAATGCATTACATTGAATACATTAAATAAACGGCAGTGAAATTTGCTTCCAGCACATTTACATTAAATTTAATTCATTTCGTTTTTATAGTGTGTTTATGAACATGGAATCTTCTGACAAAGCAAGGTTCTTTTTCTGCTTCGTTAAGAGCCCAGTCACTGATATTGGTAATATAGTAGTAAGCCTTATTTTATATTTTTATATTATCTCTGTATTGTACAGTATTGATATGTTGATAATATATAAATACAGGATGATCAAAAACTAAGAATATATATTAACTTGAAAAAATGATTATAAGTCAATTTTTTAAAATATAAACCACCTATTTTTGTAATGTTGTTTTATTTCGCATTAAAAATAAGGGTGCTTTAAAATTCGAAAAATTTGCAGTTTTTGAAATATCAGCAATTTAATATTTTTGTAAATATACAGATAAAGAGAAACCGTCACAGAACAGTGTTAAACAAAAATTGGAAAATTTCAAAAATTTTGGTACCGTTAAGGCAAAAATGCATAAAACGAAACCTATTCCTAATAATAAAAATATCGAAATTGCAATTCTGGGATATTTTGCAGCATATCCTATGACATCGTTAAAACAAGTGGCTTTACAAACAGAAATATCAAAGAGCTCAATACATAGAATTCTGTGGAAACAGAACTTCCACCCTTATTTAATATCATTGTTTCAACCCTAAGACACACTGATCTGCCGAAACGAATGCAATTTTGCGAATGTTGGGTCAACATAATTTGGACTATTGAAGCAAAATTTACAAAAAATTATCTTTTTAACAAAAACAATTCCCATTTTTAGAGTGTTTCAAATCCTCATGCAGTAAAATTCCAGAATTTTCAAGAAATCTGGCAATTTAACATATTTTATGCTGCAAGATGGAATAATAATACTATATTTTTATGAAAAAAATTTAAATAGTAATTCAATAATAATACAAAGCAAATTATATCCCTATTTTGTAGGAAAAAAATATTTAAATATTCTAGAAAAGGATATTTAAATATTCTAGAACAGTTAGACAAACAATATTTAACTAATTTACCTCTGGCGGAACACAGACAAATTTTTTACCAACACGATGGTGCTGCACTACACAGAACCGTTTCAATTACCAACTTTTTACAAGTAACAAGTGGATTGCCAACACAAGACCTTTTCTGTGGCCTCTTCGTTCTCCTGATTTAACATCGTTTATTGTAATGACAACGATGAAGCACTGTATGGGAAAGGTGAGAGACACATTCAAAACTTTATCTCCAGGTTAAATTAGAGCATCCACCAATGACAAACTAACCTGAACTAACTCGGAGATGCGAAAAATCTTCGTAAGTTCAGGGTGGAAATTTTGAACATATATTAAAATAAGTTGTTTCCTTGTGTAGGTAAGCCGTTTAATATTTTTACAATGCAAAAATGTTAAATGGCCAATATTTCAAAAACTGCAAATTTTTGGAATAGACAACCTTGTACAACACTTATTTTTAATGCTAAATAAAATAGCATTATAAAAATAGGGTTTGCATATAAAAAAACTGATTTTTAAAGATTTTTTCAAATTAATATTAAATGTTAGTTTTTGATCACCCTGTATTTATTTGTTATCAAAATATCAACACAGTCCACTAAAGTAGGTCCCCTTCTAGAAGGAAATCAACACCAATTAAATAATAAAGACTCTCATATAGGTGAAATTATTGTTAGTTATGTTTAGGCCTGCAAATGCAATTTTTTTACACAAAATCTAAGATATGTCAAAAAGAGTTAGACTTAAGTATCAAATATCATACATAAAATCTGTCGATAATTTTGCCTAGAATCTAAAGATGAAACCATTTAAAATAAGCATGGAGGCATCAACTTCCGGTATAACCGGAAGTGCCACCATCTTGAATATTTTTTAGCTGAATTGTCCTATCGACTTTAGTAAAGTGGCAAATTTTAAAAGTTTTCCAAAGTCTATTTTCCGAGAAATCGATCGAGGCATTTCGTCGTGGGACACCCCGTATAAATTTAATATTAACGTATATTTCGACGAAGTTCTAACTTTGGCCGCTCGCGCAAGGGTATCTTCTTCTCATGTTGAAACTCTCTCTATACAGATGAATAACCGTTTTGCAAATTGGATATGTGTGCTTATTGGAATCTGCAGTTCTCGATATAGTTATGTTCTAAGATGTGGAGGGCATCGGTGATGATACGGAGAACTCAACTTTGCATGCATCATCTGTTATTATGATATTATTAAATGATAGTAATGAAGAAATGTACATCATACTTTAGCAAATAATGTCAATTCATGTTGGACTTTTAGTGTTTTAAAACCATTTTGAAGGGTAGCTAAGAAACGTTGCAGATAAAAACGATTTATTAGAATAAGCCACACACAATTTTATATTTTTTTACCATTTCAAGTCCAGCGGTTTTCACGAAATCTCAAGATTGAAATGTGTTTGGAGATGTTCTAAATTAAGAACAAAACGACCAAGAAGTGAAAAACATATTTTAAACATGAACCTAATCCCAAGAAAATAATAAAAAAATAAAAATATATATCAGCGGTTCAAGAAAATATATATATATATATATATATATATATATATATATATATATATATATATATATATATATATATCCAATTATGATTTCAAGCCAAAAGGCTTCGCACTTCCTCCAGGGAATATTAACTCATACCAGATATACAAAGATACCAAAAATATGAAGCTCTGTGGAAACCCTTTCCATGTTATTGAGTCCTAGGTGACGTGGTCTATTGTATTTCCTACAAACTTTCGGACGGAACGCGCAAGGAGAACCGCTTTCTGAATCGGCTTATATAGATGCTCACTAAGACCCAGTCCCTTGATGTGCTGCAGGCGGTTCTTTGGTGTCACTCCAGTTGTTGATAAAATTATGGAAATCGTTTGGACGCTGTTCGTTGCCCCTTGTCTTCGAATTTGCACCTCCAGATCTCTGTATTTGGCGATCTTCTCGTTGTATTTTGGCCTTGAGTTGTTGTTGTTAGATACAGTAATGTCGATAAGTGTAGTTCGTAGAAATTTTATCTGATCAATTATGAGCAACTGTCTTATCTGTTAGAACCGTTCGGTCTCAATATAACTTGAACTCGTTATTCGCAAGAATAGGCTCCGGATTGTACTTGTAATAAGGCACTTTTCCTACCTACAATAGATTTAATTTATCTGCTAACTCTTGGTGGAGTATCTTAGCGACTGAGTCATGGCTATCCTTGTACTCCGTTGCGGTAAACACTTGGCATTCCTCAGAATAACCTGGTCTTGGATAGCTAACAAAAAGCCCTCCGTTTCCGGAGACATCTGTCCCGAAATCAACCAGTAGTTCGACGCTGAGTTGTCGACATTGTCCCGATTGATCTCATTTGGATGCCGTCCATGAAGTGGCTTCCATAGCCAGGCTTGTAACTTCTCTTGGTCTGTTTGGTGGTGAGAAGCAGTACCCTGTTCCCTCAGCTGTAGCGGCCTTGAATCGTCTGCCTGGCATGTTGCTCGATGTAGAGTGGAAGAGCCCGCTAACCTGTGGAAATAAGTACGTAAATTTATTATTTGTTGGTCGAGCTGCTTACCAATATCCACCAATCCTCTTCCTCCTTGATGTTTTAGAAGCATTGTACGTTCAATAGTATTCTGAGGGTGGCGCTTGTGTGCTTTTGTTAAGAGTGTTCTATTGTTTTTTTTTGCAGGTTTTGAATGTGCGTCCTGCTCCATTTTACAATTAAAAAAGAGTAACTAAGCGCAGATCATGCGTACGTGTTGAACGCCTTAAACAAATTTCTACTATTTAGCTAGTTCCTAATACCCACCTTCATAGTATGATGGTCAATTCTTTTAGTTTGTTTCATACCTAGGTATTTGTATGTTTGCCGTATATCCTTAATATTACTATATTTTTATATGTTCTTTTCGGTTCTCCTTTTTTCGAGTATTACGATTAAGATCTGCCAAAAAAAACATTAACTTGTACATGATAAATCTTAAGATATTTTTAGTTTGGCAAAGAAATTCTAAACCTTTCCTGAAGATAAGATTTTCACAAACTTTTAAATTATTTTTATCTGAGTTTTACCTTTCCAAAAAAACGTATCGTTAAAATCGGGAAAGTAAAAAGTTTTCTTGCAATTCCAGGTTAAATAGAGTTTTAGCACGCGAAGCGTTTTTTGTTATAAATAAAGAAAAACCATTATGAACATAAGAAAATATGTGTTCGTTTATTTTTCATGACCCTAACTTTTTTATGTGTTGTTATTTCCTAAACAAAAAGTAAACACAAAATCAAATAATTAGGAGATATACTGGATGATGCTAATTACTGCGAGGGTAGCCGTTTGTATTTCAGGAATAACAAACAAAAAGAAATATTTATCATAGAAAACGGTTTTATTGTTTTCAAAATATTCCCCAAGACAATTAATATACTTTTGCATGCGTTTGAATCAATACGAAAAGCATTTTCGCCTCTGTGAAAATAGTATCCCCAAAATATGATTTTTGGGCGCGTCAACCGCCTCCTCTGGCGGAGAAAAATGTTAACCGCGCAGTTTGTTCTTCTTGTCTTCTTCTTCTCCTTTCTAACACAATTAACCATGCTAGTAGGCTATTACCTGTTCATTACCATCATGTCTTCCCCGGAAGATAAGGTCCAGCATTCTCGCCATCGTTTTGGTGGTCTTCCCCGTGATTTTTTTCCTACTGGGTTATTCATTTTTGCGCTTTTAACGAGTCTACCGTCCTCCATTCTCCCTATATGTTTCTTCCAGAATCCGCCTTTGTCTAACCCATTTTCCTATGTCCCGTATCCCGCATTGTTGCCTGATATCTTCATTCCGTATTCTCTCGTGTAGAGTTTTGCCTTGTATATATCTTAATGTTTTCATTTCGATTATTCTCATCATTTGTAGAGTTCTGCCTGTATCTGGTCTAGTTTCTGCCGCGTATGGTATGTCTTAGAGCCGTTTTATATATCTTAGTTTTGCTTTTGGTATTAAGGTATTTGTTCTTCCAGACAATTTCTTTTAGGCATCCCGAAATTCTAGCCGCTTTCATTGTTTGCTCTCTTACTTCGTTAAAAAGGTTTCCATGGCTCGTTATTTCTGCTCCCAGATATTTGAAGTGATTTATCTGTTCGACAATTTTGGAGTCGATTTCCAACTTGCACCGTATTGGTTCTTTGGATGTTACTAAGCATTTGATCTTCTCGGTGTTGATGGGCATATTTAATTCTTTCGCTTTAGTGTTAAAAGAGTGCAGTAGTCTTTGGAGATTATCTTCAGACTCTGCAATAAGAACAGCATCGTCCGCATAGCAGACGGTATGGAAGAATGCGTTTCCCATTTTGTATCCAGCTGTTCTGGGGAGATTTTCTATTATTTTATCCATTATTAGATTAAATATGAAGGGGCTTAGCGAATCGCCTTGTCTAATTCCTGTGTTTACATATATGTTTTCCATTGTTATATGTCCTACTCTGATTTTTGTTCTGCACTGGATGTTAATATCGTATATTAGGTTAATTAGCCTATGGTTTAGACCTTTTGTTCTTATTATTTCTAAGACGTCCTTTAAGCGTACTCTGTCAAAAGCCTTGGTCATAGCGACGAAGCACATATACGCAAGTTTATTGAATTCTAGGGATTTTGCAGTTACTTGTTTGACAATGAATATTGCGTCAATAGTGGATCTGTTCTTTCTGAAGCCTTGTTGTTCTTCCTGTATACTTATGATTTTGGTGATTTCTTCGAGTATAGTTTTTGTGAATGCTTTGAGTATGCTATCACGCAGTGTTATACCTCGATAGTTTTCTGGGTGTGTTTTCTGTCCTTTTTTAAAAATGGGTATTGTTACACTATTCTTCCATTCATTCAGTATTTTTTTTTCTATGATATTCTTGAATAGGGTTAATATTTCATTCCATAGCTTTTTCCCTCCATATTTAAGCATCTCATTAGTGATTTCGTCTGGTCCAGGGCTTTTTCTATTCTTAAGGGACTTTAAGGTGTTTTCTATCTTGTCATTTGTTAGTTCTATGCTATCGTCTTCCTCATATTCCTTTTGTATCTGTTCCATGTTCTCCTCTTCCTTATAAGGATTTTTAAAGTATGTTTCCCACTGCTCTAATGTGATTTTATTAGAACTCACAGTATCTGCGACTTCAAACTTGTTTCTTCTTAACATTCCCCATATTTTTCTCTGGCTTCCATACATGTCTCTCTCCATCCATTTTGTGAACCTTTCCCAATGATTTTCTTTTAGTTCTCTTATTCTTGCCTTTACCTCGTTCCGTTCTTTTCGGTAGTTGTTCCAGTTTTCAGGCGTTTTATTTCGTATATATTGAATGTATGCATTTTTCTTTTGTTTAACTAGTTCATTTACTTCCAGCGTAAACCAAGGTATTATATTAATTATATTGACACATACCTGTCTCTTTCCTACTGCTTCCATGGCGGCGTCTAACATGTTATTTTTTATTGTTTTCCATTGTTGGTCTATCTTGTCTTTGATATTAACTGGCCTTTGCACTATTTTTTAGTTTAATCGGTCTTCGTATAGGTATTGTATACTTTTGTCTTCTACTGACTCGTTCTTCATGTAAAGGGAACAAAATAAAATCAGTGAGTGCCAGATCAGGACTGTGCGGCGAATGATCCATCTATACCACGTTTTGCATGCTCAAAAGTCAGTTATTTGAGCTGATGTAGGAGAGCTCGCATTGTTGTGGTGGAGAAGAATCCGTCCTATCCAATTTGTTTTCCCCAATTCCCGGAAAACAAATGGTTGTGTACTATTCAGTATTGACCGTTCTACGCTTCTCTAAAGGCACAATTGCGACAAGGCCACTTTTTCCGAAAGCGACCAGAGCAACTTTTGTTAGTTTTGGCTCATCATTAAAGTACCAGGTCTGTGAATGTACAACGATAACTATGAACAAATTATTCTAGTATTATTCTACTTTTTCAGGTAATGTTGCAATTTAAACCTAAAACTAGACAGTCATTGGTTGGTCAAATCCAAGTTAGTGGTCGTGATTCATAAATTTGTAGCAAAATCAAGAAAAATTGAATGAGATATTTAATGCATTGGTTTAAGACTCGTGATCTGTCACGATCTTATAAATGTTTTTTAAAACACTATGTTAGGACATAAATTGGCAACCGCGCATGGTTTGACGGTGCA
This sequence comes from Diaprepes abbreviatus, assembly GCA_034092305.1. NCBI lineage: Eukaryota > Metazoa > Arthropoda > Insecta > Coleoptera > Curculionidae > Diaprepes > Diaprepes abbreviatus. The sequence goes on along the minus strand of JASJET010000037.1, from coordinate 230,096 downwards.
AAGAGACTTCTATGATTGTCGTCAAGAGGAAGAGTGGTCTTGATAGTTGTCATTATTAAAATTAAGAATTTTGTGGTTTGTCATTAAAGTTATTTGACAAAAGTTGTGTGTTCCTTTTTTATAAATTATACAGTCCACTTACAACCTAACACACTACTATCATATTTTTTGAGTATTTTCCTGCATCAATCACCACGAAATATTTTTTTTGGGCGATTGTCAAATTATGTAAGATCCAACGCGAACACAGCTTCTCTATGACCAAATGTTCATGCAAGATATACAGTGTGTCCCACCATGAACTGCGGCGATCGAATTCTCGGAAAATAAAATTTGGAAAATTTTTAATATTTTGCTATTTACTAAAGTCCATGGGGGCAATTCGGCTAAAATATTTTCAAGATGGTGACACTTCCGTTTACACCGGAAGTTGATGGCTTCCTGCTTATTTTAAATGGAACACCCTATATATTATTTCATTTTTAGATTCTACGCAAAATTATAGACTTTTTCATATATAATACCCTCTAGCTAAGTCCAACTGTTTATGAAATTTTTTAAATGTTATGTCAAAAATATCGTTAGCAGGCTTAAACATAACTATCAATTTCTCCCGTATGAAAACTGTTATTATTTAGCTGAGGTTGGTTTCCCTCTACATGAGGATCTACTTTGGTGATCTGTGTTGATATTTTGATAATAAATAAATACAGGGTGATCAAAAAGTAACATTAAATATTAACTGGAGAAAATCATTAAGTCAATTTTTTTAAATGTAACCCCTCATTTTTATAATGTTATCTTATTTAGCATTACAAATAAGGCTGACTTTGTATAAGGTTGTCTATTCGAAAAATTTGTAATTTTTGAAATATGGGCAATTTAACATTTCTGTATTGTAAAAATGCTATACGGCTTTTAAGTTTTGTTATTAGTTAGCCTTAACTTTTTAATGTGGACCTTTTTCCTATAGGTAGTATCCGTTATCTAGACCAGGGGCGGATCCAGCCCCTCTCTTTGGGGGGGACGGTGATATCACAAAAGTACACTATGGCAAGAAAAACAAGTTGTCAACGGGGGGAGTGCAAGCAGCATACTTATTCCTAATATAAAAGGCAGAATGGGTTCTATTTTCCTGAACTCAAAGCTTTTGGGAGGGGGGAGGGCGATCGCAAGCATACAGACTCCTGTACTCTATTCAAGAACTAGAGAGAGTAATAAAACTGTTACCGAAACCTCTAAGATACCTGCTCCAGTGCCGCAGGTAACTGAGAACTGCCGTAAATCTAATTATATTTCATGATATTTAAATATATTTTATAAATTTACTGCAACATAGAATTTCTGATAGTTTAATTTAATTTCTGTCAGTGAGCAAAGTACAACTTACAGTTTTTTCTTAGTGATTTATCTTGTTTGCGCTTGTTTTTATATATTATTTGAGATTTGTGAGATACCCAAAAGATATGGCTTTCACCTCTATATTTATTCCAAAATCGTTAAACCAGGGCATTTTTCCTCAACGAAAAACTGATTACGATGAATGTTTATGATGTCTTAAGATATCAATATCTAGATAATAATGTTAAAAGCTCTGTTGAGATATGTTCCAACATGACAGGAGTTGGAAAATCTACTATGTACCGAATACTGAAGGAGAAAAAACGACTGGAATTGTTAGAACTCCCAAGCCTCATTCGATCACAGGCAAACGAAAAACCTCGTTGGAAGAAGAGATGAAAACTGCAATTAAAGGGGTTGTATATACATTTTATTATGAGAAGCAGATCCCAACCATCTACAAAATTCTAACTAAAATCATTGAAAATCGCGATTTACCTGAAATTAAAAGAACTGATCTCTGGAAATTGCTCAGAGAACTTAATTTTTGCTGGGAAAAACCAGATAGAAAATCTGTTCTTATAAATCGTCCGGAAACTGTCCGTTAGAGACGTAAATATCTCTCTCAAGTAAAAGCTAGAAATAACACAATTGATAAAATTAGTAATTTAACTAAACTTTTGAAAGATTTTTTTGAATAAAGTTACTGCGGAAAATTGGGAAAAATCCATATAATAACAGAATAAAACAAAATGTGAGAACTCGATCTCATAATCGGTGAGATAGAGGAACCAATTATAATTAATTTTAGCGAAGATAGTTTCACTGACTTTGATTAGGAATTAGATACGTAATGTTTACTAGTGTAAACACAATTTATTATTTAAATTTTTGTTTTTGTTATATTTTATTGTTTAATGTTGTTTATATGTTTTTCTTATTTTTTTATATATTTTTATTTTAGTGTGTCCCACTCTTTAATTTTATATATATTTTATTCTAATTAGCCGTAAGTTTTTTTATTATTTTATTATTGTGTTTGTGTCTTTTTCTTAAGCGTGTAGAATTAACATGTTTATCTTATTTTTTTGGGGCTATCGTATTTCCATATATAAAAGTAAATTAAATTAAGATATCAGTACAATAGAAATAAAAATAAGTAGGTCTAATTTTAATTACAATATAAAAAAAGTAATTACATTTGAATCCCTTTTTAGTGTTTAATTGTAATTCTGAAGATGGTTTAAGAAATAGATAAACTGTAACGTCAAATACCCTAAAAATGTTTTTAATTAATAATAAAATGACCAATAGCCCCAAAAATATTTTATTATTATATGGACGAATTTATTTTTTTATATATGTTTAACTTTTTGTATTTTCAACAATGAATATTTTGTAAGAATTTAAATTATAACTTAGAATTTTTTGAGGGAATAATCCTACGTTTTAGTCTATTATTATAGACCGGTATTTTTGATTATAAAATTTCTAACCCATTCCTATGAAAAATGTATGTGTCTAACAAATTTTGCTAAAAACACCGGACTAAAGAATACAGGTAGTTTGCGAAGAGAAAAAGGATAAAAAAATCATTTATTACTCTTTTTAGTTCTTGAAAAAACTATAGTATAAGAGGAAAAATCGGGTCCATTTTCCTAAACTCAAAGCTCTTGGGGGGGGGGGCGATCACCCCCACCGCCCCCCCCTTGGATCCGCGCCTGATCTAGACCGGTTTCGAACTCACTTGTTTCTGTCAGTACAGGATAGACAGGTACACCTCACCATAAGAAAATTGAGTCCTTTAACCAACTTATACCACAAAAAGTTCAATACATGTTGCGCCATCTCTTGGAATCTAATGCAATGTATATTGAATAATAATGTAAATTCCTTGAGTATTAGGGTATATGTGAATTAATTTTAATGTACAGAAGTTGCAATATGTTTCCAATTACTTTATTGAAATTTAGGATACCATTTAATCAAATTTAATGTACACCGAACTGATTTTTCAATGAATTGCTTTAAATTCAAAGTTAATGTAAATTATTCACGATTTTTGGTACAAAATTATTAAATTTAATGTAGAATGGACATTAAATTTACATTAAATATAAAGTTATTTTTAACAGTAAATACGACTGCCATCAGTTAAGTCCTAAATTATGTTTTTTTTTCAACCACTCATTTCTTGTTTATAAAGAATCGAAAATATTTCGCGATTAAAAAAATTTTCGGAATCGTTGATATAATATATTACCGCGTCCACAGAGATTTTTTTATCTGAAAACTTGGGATATAAATTTAAAAGCTAGTGTGACTTAAAAGTCGCCGTTGTTCTACATAATTTTATCGACAAGACCGTAATGCAATAGGGGGAAGAATAAAAGCACTTTTTACTCAACATTTTCTCATAAAACTAAATTCTTTGGACAGAATGCATCGTTAATCCCGGGAGGATGTTTTTACTTCCCTTTATTCACGATTTTACAAGATGTCACCAATGGGTTATATGTTCAATATTTGGTTTGTGTTTATTGCAATTAAAAAAAGGTTGAGAATTACTGATATAATATATTACCGCTTCCACAGAGATTTTTTATCTGAAAGCTTGGGCTATAAATTTAAAAGCTAGTGTGACTTAAAAGTCGCCGTTGTTCTACATAATTTTATCGACAAGACCGTAATGCAGTAGGGGGAAGAATAAAAGCACTTTTTACTCAACATTTTCTCATAAAACTAAATTCTTTGGACAGAATGCATCGTTAATCCCGGAAGAATGTTTTTACTTCCCTTTATTCACGATTTTACAAGATGTCACCAAGGGGTTATATGTTCAATATTTGGTTTGTGTTTATTGCAATTAAAAAAAGGTTAAGAATTACTGATATAATATATTACCGCTTCCACAGAGATTTTTTATCTGAAAACTTGGGCTATAAATTTAAAAGCTAGTGTGACTTAAAAGTCGCCGTTGTTCTACATAATTTTATCGACAAGACCGTAATGCAGTAGGGGGAAGAATAAAAGCACTTTTTACTCGACATTTTCTCATAAAACTAAATTATTTGGACAGAGTGCAGCGTTAATCACGGATGGATTTTTTTCCTTCGCTTTATTCACGATTTTACAAGGTGTCACCGAGGGGTTACATGTTCAATATTTCTTTTGTATTTATTGATAAGATAATTATTTAAATAAAAAAAGATTTTAAACCAGCATGTTTTTAAAACGAGCTAAAAAGTATAAAATAATTTCTCCTAGCTTCTTATACAGATTTATAACCCCATGCAGATTCCTACCTTCATACGTATTGTCCTAAACAAGTTTAATTGTGAATTTTTAATAGCTGTGGAAAGACTAGATTTAAAGCGCAAAATGTAGGGGTTCGCGAGATCTATAAAGGAGGTTATATGTCTGTATGGGGACTAGGAGAAATTATTTTATACTTTTTAGTCCTTTTTAAACATGTGGCATATTAAAAACTTTTTTATTTAAATAATTGTTTTCTGTTTTTTAGTCTTTAGTTTAAAATCAGACAGACAGTTCTGAGTTATGTTTAAAGTTTCAAGTCTCTAACTTATCAGGAAGTTAGGTTAAATCAATTGCAATATTTGTACCGAGCAGACAAACACACAAACAGACAAGGAAGCGAATTAATATTGCATTTTCATCCAATTTTGAGCTATGTTTAAAGTTTCAAGTCTCTAGCTCAACAGGAAGATATTTTAAAATCGATTCCAAAATTTGTACCGAACAGACAAACGAACAGACGAGAAAAAGAGTTAATTTAAACGTGGTGAAATAAAATTTACTAACATGCACATACACTATTGGTCAACAGTAGAACCACAAAGTGATTTTAATGATATAATAAACATGAAATAAAGTCATTTAATAAAATATATAATTTTAGTTTACTGTGAAATTCAAATACTAATAAACGTCCTTCGAAACACTCTTGAAATATATGTTATGACGTAATAAGTGCCAGAGGACGTTACATTTGACCTTCAATTAATTTTATCCTCGTATAGAAATAAACTTGGTCATGACTTAACTTGTGGGTTTTTATTACGCTCTATATGAAGACCTAGAAGTACTTTGTAACATAACGTTAACACCCAATTTGAAGCAAATATTTTGACATTCCATAAATTCACGCGTTTGGTGAAAATTTCCCATACATAAAATTTTTAATCCTTCCAAAATAAGGCCACCTATCGCGGACTTCATTTCTTCATATTTTGACAACACGTTATTTCCCCAAATTGAAATTTAAATGAGATGTTGAAGAGTTGCACTTTCGATAAGAAAAATATTATATATATTTTTTTAATTCATCTTGGACCTTGAGAACTATTTTGTGTACAAAAAATGAATTTTTCGGAATTTTGATCCCACCGCTAAAAGAATGAGGTTCTAAATTCAATCGCTATGCATTTTTTTTATACATTGTTCCGGTCGGCCGATTTTTGAATACACACTGTATTACTGAACCCACTCTATTATTTCAAAATCTCTTTATTGACAACTTGTCAAAATAATTCAAGTAGCGTCGTCGAGCTCTCAAACTATACTGTCCCCGAAAGCCGATCTGGACCCTTTATATACCCTTTTGGTCGATACTGGAAGATTCCCTAATTCTCTAGAAAGATTTCCATACCACATGGTGTAATAAAAATAAGAAAAAGGAATAATCCGGCGATTTCTAGACCTTCTATCATCAGCGTTCCATATTAAAAATAAGGAAATAGAATTCTCTAAAAAGTTCCAGACCTTCTTTCATAGACGTCTTCTGAGGAAATTAACAAAGGTAAACTTAATTAAATAAATTATGAACTCGTAGAAAATATACCTAAAACCCTACAAACCACAAACACTAACTAATACTATGAAATGTAAAACGTTATAAAGTTCGTTACATTAGAAAATGTACCTAAAACCCTACAAACTACAAACACAAACTAAGACTATGAAATGTACAACGCTATAAAGTTCGTTACAATATGTACATCGATTATTTCGGAACGGTATCACCGATTTGAATGAAATTTTTTGCATCATGTTCAGAAAGTTCCCGCGGTGGTCCCATATTATTTTGGCTGACATTTATTCAGTAAAATCCCAGAAGACTCTGATAATATGGAGGACAAAAAAATTAATTTTGGAGATGGAAAAGTTTTCGGGATCGTACATAAGGAATCTAAAACTATTTTTAGAATATTCAAAATGGCGGATCAAATATGGCGGACTAAAATTTTTACATCACTGGAATTTGTCCAAAAATTTGTATAGGGGGTCTTTAAAGGTGTAGATTACGAATTTAAAATTATTATTAAAAAAATGGCGGACTAAAACTTTTACATCTTTCGATTTTATCCAAAATTGGTATAAGGGGGTTTTGAAGTTGTAAATTACGAATTTAAAATTATTTTGAAAAAATTCACTACGGAGGAAAAACCAATAAGGCGGACTAAAAGTCTCTCGATTTTGCTCAAAATTGCTACTGGGGGTTTCTGAAAACGTACATTATGGTTAGATTAATAGTTTAAATATATCTTTTTGAAATTCAACATGGCGGATTCAGTCAGGTAGGTTAAAAATTTTACATTATCCCATTTTGCTATTAGGGGGAATCCGATATTCATTTTTTTACGATTTAACATTTTTGATTTAGTGTAAATTGATATTGGGGGAGGGGGTGTTCTTGGGGCGTATACTACGGAGCTTAAATTAACTTCTTCAAACTCAATATGCAGAATAAAATTATGGTACTAAAAAAATTACATGTCTCAAATTCTTGCAATACTGGGGATTTAGGCGCCATTAGAATCTAAAATTAATTTTTTAAAATTAAAGATAGAGAATTTACTGAATCAGACTAATCATTTATTTGGTACAATTTCATTCAAAAGTGGTATTTGGAGAATTCTCAGAATCAAAGAATTTTTTATTATTTAGTTTAATACGATCTATAAGTTTGGATAAATGGATACTTTTTTGCGACCTTAGAAACTTAATACAAAAAATAACAATTGAGAAATAAAATTTTTGTAAAAAATTGAACCGATTTCCAAAAAGTGATAAAATATGGAAAATAACAATTCTTACACGAAATCGAAATTTATTACGTCGACGCCAAAATATTACCAAATGAAACGTAACTACTAACACGAGATACATAAAAGCTACGGTATAAAAGTAATTACAAATAAATTATGTGTCAGCCTTTTTATCCATATATTTGGAGTGTTATTTTTGACTTTATGGCACTTTTTAGAAGTGAGTTCAATTTTTTATAAAAATGTTATTAACAAAGTTCTTTGAGAAAATGTGTTTGGATGTGAGCCAGTCAAAGAAAGCATCATAGTACGCGCGAAAAATGCACCAAGCGATCCCAATGATCAGCTTCTGGCGGACGCACCCAAATACAGGTCCATATTCGCCATTGCTTACGTTCCCTTTTTCCGTAATTTTCCTAAATAAAAGATTGTTATCATACCTTTTATTATCAGTTTACACCAATTGTAAAATCAGACCATGTTACGAAATTAAAGGTTCCATTTTTAAAATAATTTGATCATTTGATTTTACTCGTCCGTAAAATCATAAGTTATTACCCTAATTTTATTTTAAAACGGCGTTAACGTTAAAAAACTTATTCCGTCCCGTGGTTTTCCCATTTTCTTGAAAGATTCAATTTTTCTCCAAAATTTCAACCATAAATAATTTGATAAAAGTCATATCACGTACTTAGTCCTCATTTCTGAAGAGAAAATAAACTTCTATATTTAATAAAGGGACAAAATAGCACAATTGTACGACGGCGAATTGAGTAGGTAATAAAAAAGTTACACCTCTTTTTATTAAATTTGGAGAATTAGTTCACCGTGAGCTAAACGCAAAAAAACTGAATTGTCTAGGTGGGAAAGACGGCATTTCTCTTGGCTATTCTTCTTTCTTTTCTGTTTTATAGGCAGCTTTATCTACGAGACTACTTAGTTGATATAACAACACGAGATAAAGAAGGCTACTAAGACAACTCCTTTGTTAAAGCAAATAGAAAAAATGCTTCAAATACAAGTTATACCGGGTAGCAAAGATTGTGAACAAAAAAGATATATATATATATATATATATATATATATATATATATATATATATATATATATATATATATATATATATATATATATATATACATACATATACATATACATATACATATATAATTTTTCCTTTATTTTATCTTTTCTTGGGTTTAGGTTCTATATTCAAGTAAAAATGCAAAACAACTGACGTTTCGCCCTTTATTTAAGGCATTTTCAAAATTTTTTCTTCCTAAAAATATTTTTATATAATTAAAATACCTACATAAGAAACATATCTACAATTTCAAAAAACAAACAAGACACTTTAAAAACAGTATTTAAATTTTTAAAATTTTTAAAAATATTTAATTTTACCGGTACACACCTTGACATTTTGTTACTCTATTACTAAATAAAATCAAACTTTACATCATCTACTGAGGATACATGGAATGCGAATGTGTTTTATTTTTTTTTATATTTTTTATATTTTACAATGCACAAAAAACCAAATAAGGTTTACGTTTAGTTTTATGTTTAAGAGGATATTCAATTTTTGATTCTTATTTGACAGGATCGAATACTTAATATTTTTGTTTAAATTAGGCTTGTGTAAATGTGGCTCAAATTTCCCATATCCGTTCTGTCGTTAACAGTGTTTTTATCTTTTTTAATTTCAATCAATTCCTTTATCTGTAATTTTTGGTAATTCATATCTTTGATTTTTATTATGGTACTGTTATAATCAAAAGTATGTTTTTCGTCCTGTGTGTGTTTGTTTAACGCTGTTGAGGCATTTTTCATATATTTATGGCCATTTAATTTGTTCTTCAGCAATTGGCTCGTCATGCCTATATATTTTTTGCGACAATTTGTACAAGGGATCAAATATATTACTTTTGATTTATTCATGAGAGGAGTTTTACTTTTGAAATTTGTGAACAATGTATTTAATTTATTATGTGACTTGTGGCATACGATAATATCGTGCTTTTTTAAAATGTATTTTATTTTTTCTGACAGCTCACTAGTATAAGGTAATGCTACATATTTTTGCTGTTTATGTTCTATGTTTTTTGTTTTTACGTTATTATAAAACTTATATGTTCGTTTATCAATTATTTTGGTGATAGTCTTTTTGTTGAAATTATTATTTATTAGTGTCTTTTTTACTTTTTGCAGTATTTTTGGTCGGAATTCTGGAGACGTTAGGGAGATAGCACGATCAGACAGATCGATTATAACACTATTTTTTTTAGTTTTTGAATGATTAGAGAAACAGTTTAGTTATCTACCTGATCAACTTGTCCACACTTTTAGCAGAAAAATGGGAAATTTAAAAAAAAAACATACATCGCTATCAAAAAATAATTTTATGGATGCTGTTGACCTCGTTCTCAATACAAATTACTTTCAGTACGAAAACACCTTTTACAAACAACTCGATAGATGTGCTATGGGATCACCAATTTCATATACCATTGCTCAGTTAGTAATGGAATATTTAGAGGAAAAAGTTTTAGAAAAATTAAATTTTAATATAATATTTTTCAAACGTTTTGTCGATGATTGCATAGCAGCCGGACCACAAAACAAAATAAATGAAATTTTCCAAGAGTTTAACAGTTTCAACGAAAAATTACCGTTCACGTCCGAAACAGAAAATAATAATAAAATAAATTTTCTAGATATGACACTTATACGCAGAAAAAACAAAATTTTACCTGAATGGTTCACCAAACCAACTTGGTCAGGTAGATATCTAAACTGTTTCTCTAATCATTCAAAAACTCAAAAAAATAGTGTTATAATCGGTCTGTTGTTTGTAGGTATTTTAATTATATAAAAATATTTTTAGGAAGAAAAAATTTTGAAAATGCTTTAAGGAAAGGGCGAAACGTCAGTTGATTTGCATTTTTAGTTGAATATAGAACCTAAACCCAAGAAAAGACAAAATAAAGGAAAAATGATATAATATATGATTCAAGAATCAAAATATATATATATATATATATATATATATATATATATATATATATATATATATATATATATATATAAAGGGTTTTTCAATAAGGACTGGTCCCTGTTGGCAGCCTGTGGCAGTCATGTTGTTTCGGTGGTGTCTGTCTAATCTGATTATTATTCTGTTAGAGATGCCAAATAATCATGACAAGTTACACGATTGAGCAGCACGTCCAACTCTCCAACGTTTGGTAAACAAATTCCAGACGACCGGTTCGGTAAACAATCAGCTAACACTCGTACGTGAAAGGAACGCCAGATTCAGCCAAGAACATCGTCACGGTTCGTGAAAGTGTGCAGGATAACCCGAGGCAGTCAATTCTTTGCCGTACACAAGAACTCCACTTTCACATACTACAACTTGGCAAATTTTGCATCGAGTCTTAGACCTACACCCGTACAAGATTCAACTGACCCAGGAGCTCAAAGGTAATCACCATAGACAACACCATTTGTTCGCTGTCTAAGCTTCGAAGCGTTTGGAAGAGAATCTCCATTTTGGCCGAACGGCAGTGTTAACAAACACAATTGCAGTATACGCGACGACGCCAACCCATACGAGGTTCACCAGATAGTAATGCTTACACAAAAAATTACGTTTGGTGCAGATTTTGGAACAGCGACGTCATTGGTACGTACTTTTTTGAAAACGACGTTGGTGAGGCCATTAAAGTCAACGGAGAGTGCTACAGAACTATACTGATTTTTTTCCCCATATTGAATGATATCGAGGTAGACGACATGTGGTTCCAGCGGGAAGGCGCTACGTACCACACAGCGAACGCCACAATGAATATTCTGCATGAACGATTTGAACATATGGTAATCTCTCGCAGAGGTGACGTGAATTGGCTACCAAGATCGTGCGATTTGACCCCGCTAGATGTTTTCTTGTGGGGTTTCCTGAAGTCGCAGATCTATACCAATAATGTAATGGTGGAAGGATAATTTTGTCACGAGCTACTAGTGAATTCTGGACTATATTTTGCTTTCCAAGCTTCATATTTTTTTCTCAGAGGCCAGTTTCTTCGTACCCAATGCTCTTGTTTAGCTCTACTGTCCCAAAGACATATAAAACAGGGAAACTTGTTGACCGAGAAGAATGTTCACCATTTTTAAATCAACACAAATTTGCCACATATGGTCATTGTACTGTATTTTATTTAAGACTAGCAAGATGTTACAATATTCTTCCTTTAACTTTATACTGTGGGCAGTAGGTACGCCAGCGTATTTATTTCCATTATGTAATAGAATACATTTTCGGCTACGTTTTGAGCTGTCAATGAATAAACGCCAGTCATTTGGTTCGTATTGTTTCAAGCCCATTTTTATCAACAAGTTTTTAATGTCTGAACAAAAGGTAATACCGTTTTCTTCGGAAAAATAACGCCGTAATTCTTTATCTCTTTCACGATAAAAAGTTATTTTAGTATTTGAGGAAATTAAATTTTTTTCTTTCAGTCTTGATGCCAACAATTTTGAAGCTTGTTTAGAAAGATTTAAATCTCTTACAAGATCATCTAACTCATTTTGGGAAAAGCATTTTGACTCATTTGATATACCTTCAAAATCAGCATCATTTTGTGATGAGCTTGGTCCTTCCTTGTCTTGTTCTAAGGGTTCAGATATATTTTTAGGCACTGTAAAGTCAGGTGAATGGTGCACTGGACGCTGAACACAACTAGTACTTGAGTACTGCCATTTAGCTCGATTTTTAGTGTTTAGACCTTTTACGTTCACGCTACAAAAGTAACAGTCTACGTGATGATTTTGTGGTTCTCGCCAAATAGTCGGTGTTCGAAATTTAAAGGCACTTCTTTTACCACTTTTCCATAATCTTAAATATTTCACACACGATTTACAAACACAATTAGGAGCCCAAGACTTTTCATTTTTATCTAAGAGCATCCTAAAATACTCAAAATAGGTATTTTTCATCAACTCTGATATAACTTTTTTACAATTGTTAAACACATATTCTCCGCATATATAGCAAAACTGATTTGGATTGTTTAAATAACGTCTCCTTGAACTACTCATGACGCAAAAACTTTAGATACTAATCTTAACACAGTAAAATACGCACGTTATCGATAAATAAATACGCATAAATGATAAAAATCAAAAAAAAAAAGTAACTCGAGCTGCACAAAAATTTTTGAGGTTAGATTTGACAAAAACAGGTCATAAGTGAATATTATTAACCATAAAATTCACGGCAACAGACAAAAAGTTAAATTTTGTAAACTAGTGTAATAATAAATGACGAAGAAACATTTCTCTACACTTTTCAATGATTTTGTTTTTCAATTAAAAATAATTGATTTCGATTACTGCTTTTTGTATAAATCTCATTTTTCACTATTGCTTTCTCAAAAATTGACACAATTGGTTTTAAAAAATTTTACTACAACTGTGAAACTGAAAATGAAGCTAATGACTATTTAAAAAAAAAAGTTAAGTATGTATTTAAATGTTCGTGAGTAAAAACTACATGGAATAATTAATAACCGGAAAAACCAATGATAATTATTTTTTGAAATCTTGTATCGAGTGGGGATTGAACCCTCAGCTCTCAGTGCACTAGTAGAGCACTTACCTGATTGCACCACGGCGGTCGACGTGAGAGAGTTTCTAAAACAGTATCACACTTGTCTGCGTATAAAGCGGTCGACTTTAAAAAATTTTTCACAAAAATCAAATGAGCGATGGCATTAAAATCGGTGATGACAAGGTCACGACCTCCTCTTGTAAGCTTGCTTAAATCGACCTATTTTGAGGTCAAGAATCTGTCACCAAATGTTGTACACGTATTTTTCGGACACCCTGTAGAACAATGACACATTTTATATAATCAACCGGCACATAACACAGAAAGTAAAATACATACATATGTATAAACCTTTTTCTAATCTTTTGTTAGCAAATTAATTATATCATCTACATTTTAATTAAACTTGTTTTTAAATACTGCTTTATTAGTTCGAATAAATGTTTGATTACTTAGTCACAAAACACGTTTTGTAGGAAATATTAACTGATCCAATCGTCACATGAACAAAGTTGTGAATCCCCAGACCCAAAGCACTTTGATAGACACATTAAGAAATGCTAATAACTAAAATTCGGGTTTAATGATTGAAGCACGTACTGTTTGTTTTGAATATAAAATAACGTAAAAAGATATTTTCATTTATTTTCAGATTTTATCTTTACTAGAAGATAGGAGGAGTACGTATTGATGGTATTTGATTCACTGATTGAGCAGGCCAGAGTTGAGGAAGTAAAACAAATAAACATGAAGGTAAAGAGACACACTACAGCTAATTCATATATTTTAATATTGTCTAGTAATTGAAAAACATTAACACTTTGTGTGAGACTTGTACTTGTTATCAAATCAGATTAATGTATATTTATACACTTCGTCCTCCAGAAATCTGTCATAGGAATTGCTCCATCATTTCCCATTTTATTGAACCAACTTTAAAAAAGAAGGTGGTTTTCAATTTAATCACTATATATTTTTCTCTATATATGGTAGTTCAGAAAAGGTAGGCAATCTCTCGACGGCATGTAGTTATGAAAATTACATCAGATTTTTATAATTTTTTTTTCAAAAAACGCCCCCATGACGAAATATTCGCCCTCAAATTGGGGTGAGAAATGTAGTTTTCTCAAAATAACTTCGGTTCCGCTTGATAAAATGTAATCAAATTTAGGTCAAAGTTGCAATAAATGATTACCCTAAGAATGGTTTAACCCTTTTTTTTTTATTATGTGATAAGTGAGCCAGGCCTGCTGTATCCTTGTAAGTTTTTTCACCTAATTTAAAAGCCCGTGAAAAATTTTAAATGTCAGGCGCGGATCCATGGAAGGGGGGCGATCACCCCCCCCCCCTAAAGAGCTTCGAATTCAGAAAAATAGACCCGACTCTGCCAATTACACTAGGAATGTGAATCCTGCTGATGTCACCCTCCCTCCTGCGTCGACAACTCGCTTTCCTTTGCCATCGCCATCCCCAAGCTCGTACGTGAATGTCTCTGACATTTGCTCCCCCCCCCCCGTTAACAATTTGCTTACCATACTGGACTGTTGAGATATCACCGCCCCCCCCCCCCCCAAGAGAGAGGCTGGACCCGCCTCTGGATAGTCTAATACAATTTTAGTCGAAAATGGCTCATAAAATCCAAGATTTTATAATATGACAGAAAAAAAATTAGTATGGTCCGATTTCCTCCAAAATTTCTATGGTGGAATTTTAAAGGCCACAGATAACGAATCCAGAGTTATTTTTAAAGAAATAGATATGGCGATTCCTGATTTTCAAGGGCATAGATTAGGATTTCATCTTTGTTAATTAATACGCAAACAATATAAAGAGTTAAAAATTTTAAATTTTCCATGTTTTTTCCAAAATTGGTATGTGACTTTTCTCTGTCGTAGATTTTGAATCTAAAGAGAAGAATAGTTTTAGGGGTAGTACCTTTCCCATGTTCTTCAATAGTCAACACAACAACAGTGCTCTTTCATGTCATCAGATAATATTAAGACAAGTCGGGCATTATCTTCAAGACCTTATTGCTATGGCAAAATAAAATAAGGTTACTCTTGCGTGAGTACCAGGACACAAGGGCATGAAAAAGCACACCAATTTGCAAGGCAAGAGTCTGCTACCACATTTATTGAACCGGAATCAAGGCTATTCAGGGGTGATTATCCTAGAGGATAAACCATCAACATCAAACCCACTGGAACCACCTTACGGCAGCGTCCGCCCTAGCGGTTGCGTGACGCCGAGCAAAAGACAGACAAATCAAATATTAATAACATATCCAATTTTTCACTTTGAGTATACATTATTTTAACGAAAATTTAAACTAAACTTAACGAAAATTAAAAAACTTTTACGTTTGTTCTTAGAGCGTATGTCACTGTCATTATCTACTTAACCGAGTGCTTTGTTTTCCAAAGAAGACTTGATAAAAACAGTTGCAAATTATTATGCATCATGGCTGTCCATGGCGCACTTGTCATAAGTAAATAAATTATCCAGTATTTTGCTTAATAGTATTTAATTTCTGTTCTTATGTCTAATCCAATCGCAAATAAATTAGTACCGTTAGATTTGTCAAAGAATGCTTTTTTCGAAAAGTAGTTGTAAAAAAGGGGTCGCCATTTGAAAATTAATAGTTAGAAATGAAAACGTAATTTTGTCAACTTGTCTTATTCCTGTCTTTCATACTAGTAACTAGAACTTTGCGATTGTATTTTTTTGACATCACCTAAGGTCCTTAGATTAGTTTGCGTCCGATCATGGCCACCTAGATGCAATTTTAAAAGTGGCTCTAAAAAAATGAAATAGACGTAAAAAGTTTTTGAAATGTCACATTCTGATCTAGAATTGTCTCAGAAATCCAAAAATGTTAAAATATACAGGGTGTTCCATTTAAAAATTCAAAACCGGGGCCATTTCCGGTGAAACCGGAACTGGCCGGAAAGTGGAAAATATGCGAAAACTCTCCCCTTCACATACCATTTACCTGTACCAATTCTCATTTTGATACACATAATACTCTAGAAATTATGACTTGTCTAATAGATTCGTTGACACCCGGTATATATATATATATATATATATATATATATATATATATATATATATATATATATATATATATATATATATATATATATGTATATATATATATATATATATATATATATATATATATATATATATATATATATTGGAGATACTTTGTAGAGGCCATAAAGACTCATTAAAGCATACTACAGTAGATTTTTCTCATAATCAAAAAAGTCAGGAACGGACTTGCAGCCAATCTCGTTGGGCCTAATTTTTGACAGATGTCATTTTACAGAGCTGAAAACTGATTTTTTAAATACTTTGATCATTTCTCTTCAAAAAAAGTACTCTTAATTTATTTCGATAAAACTCGCGGTTTCCGAGATAAATCGATTTTTATGCGAAACACTCAAGAGTTACTAATGCTAAACACAAACAGGTAAAAATAAAATACCCAAGGTGTGCTGATGTGCTTTAATTTATCCGGAAGCGTTGCCTCACTGCTCGAAGGCAAGAAGATGTTATGCTGAAAGATTTCCAGCTCAAACATTATCAAGTCCAGAAACCTTCAAAAGGGTTGATCGGGGTTCAATTAATTTACAATGTTATTAAAATGTAAATGTAGTGAAAACACTTAAATGTTATTTTGGCAAATGTTCAATATGGGCTCCAAGCACTTCAATACGTTCGTTAGAATGTTGTGCTATTCTCGGTAGTAGTTCTTCTCTAGTATTTACTGGTGTTGAATAAACTAGTTCAGAATGATCAAAGTATTTAAAAAATCAGTTTTCAGCTCTGCAAAATATCACCTGCCAAAAATTAGGCCTAACGAGTGTGGCTGCTAGTCTTTCCCTGACTTCTCTAATGCTCTAAATTATCTACTGTAGTATGGTTTATTGAATCTTTATGGCCTCTATAAAATATTAAAATTTTATTAAATTATACAAGTTGCTTCAAAACTTGAAGCCGATAAGGTAAGTCAGTGGGTACTAATTTAGAGCTCTGTATCTCCGTTAAGGGGCACTTTAGAAATTTTTTTTTCTATGACAAAGTAGGGTTATTTTAACCTCACCAAGAAATTAGGAGGTACTTACCGGACACGGACGGATGTGTGTGGTAGTTCAATTTTATTATTGAATTTTGAAAATCGAACTAAACAACATAGCTCCCGTAAACAAATCGTTAATGCGATTTTAGAGATAAAACTGTACATTCATATACATACCAAAATACAAGTTTTGGCCATTTTATTATCCAGTAATTTAAATGAATATAAATATTTTACTGGATAGTAGTCAGCTCTCCATAAGATTACTAATCTAGAGCGGTTTGAACCTTAAATCAGGCCCTGCTTGTCACTGATAATAAGATTAAGTAAATCGTAAGATGGTAGGTTTCCTCATTATACCTCTCTAACAGGAAGGACAATTACCCCCTTTCCCCCTCTCCAAACACAATACTGATTAACCTAATGAAGGGAAAATGTTTGTTCCCCAAAGATAGAACTAAAATTACCAATGATATTTTGGGATCGCCCATTATCGAGACATGAAATTTTCCTGTAATGAAGCCGACTTTTACCTAATTAATTTAGGAACACGCAAGTTGTTATGTCATGGTCTCATATCGCTCTAAGCTTTCGAGATAAAATCGATCGATTTTTATACTCTTGTTATTTTTGCTTTATTGCTGAAATTATCTACCTGTAATAGAACAAACAAAGACATGATCGACAAATAGATTTGACAAATAAATTATTCACGTTACATGACATACTCATTATTTATTAGGGTTCCGTTCTATCAGATTAAATTAAAAATTTAAACAAGCCTCTAACACTCAGTATCAATTTAATTAGATGCGTAGTTAGTACAGATTTACACAAAGAGGGAATTAGTTAGGAAAATATTTAAAGAAAAAATTAAACAAACTTCAAAAAATTGTCATAACTTCTAGATAGATACTGAACTTGTGATAATGTATCGAAACAAAAGAAAAATTGTATTATAATTTGTTATAAAAATTAGATATTTCCTACCAGACTG
This sequence comes from Diaprepes abbreviatus, assembly GCA_034092305.1. Lineage (NCBI taxonomy): Eukaryota > Metazoa > Arthropoda > Insecta > Coleoptera > Curculionidae > Diaprepes > Diaprepes abbreviatus. Next base: position 211,995 of record JASJET010000037.1, on the reverse strand, counting down.
GAAAATTGCTAAAATTCTAATGATTCTTAAAGAAGGGAAACCAACACGAGAAGTCACATCCTATAGACCACATCTTTATTAAACAACTCCAAATAATATTAGATAACAATAAGAACAATACGACAAAGGCTTCAGTGTTAGAAATAACAACGAAGAGGTAGTAAGATTGAATCATCTTCTATACATGGATGATCTGAAACTGATGGCTGCTACCAAAAACCAGTTGAAACAAATGCTTAAAATTGTAGAGAAGTTCTCCGGGGATATCGGAATGCATTTTGGACTTGACAAGTGCCTTATTTTAAACATCCTTAAAGGAAAGATACAATCAAGAGCATTTGCGATGCAGAGCGGTGAAACTATAGTTGCAATGAAAGCAGAGCAAACATACGAATACCTAGGTATGAAATAGGCTAAAAGAATTGACCATCACACTATGAAGGCCGAAAACCGAATTTGTCAGGAAGGTAAGGCGAGTATTAGCTATCCTTTTGGAATTGTAAAATGGAGTAGGACGGACATCCAAAACCTGCCAAGGAAAAATAAGAACACTCTTAACAAAAGTCCACCAACACCACCCTCGGAGTGCTATTGAACGTACAATACTTTCAAGACACCAAGAAGGAAGAGGACTGGTGCATATTGGTAAGCAACTAGATCAACAAATTATAAACTTACGTTCTTATTTTCGGGCTCTTCCACTCTACATTGAGCAATACGCGGGGCAGACGATTCAACGCCGCTACAGCTGAGGGAACAAGATATTGCTTCTCACCACCAAACAGACCAAGAGAAGTTACAAATCTGGCTACGGAAGCCTTTTCATGGACTGCATCCAAATGGGGTCGGTCACGACAATGTCGACAACTCAGTGTCGAACTATGGGTTCCAAGACCAGGTTATTCCGATGAAAAACTATCGGAAGTTCATCATCAGAGATACCTCAATAGAAAACAATCAATGTAGATACGGCTGTTAAATAGCAGAGACAATCCAGCACATAACTGGAGGATGCCAAGCGTTTGCCGCAACAGAGTACAAGAAGAGACATGCCTCAGTCGCTAAGATACCCCACCAAGAGTTAGCAGATAAGTTAAATCTCTTGCAGGTAGGAAAAGTGCCTTATTACAAGTATAATCCGGAGCCTATTCTTGAGAACAACGGTTGTATTGGGACCGAACGGTCCTAACGGATCAGACATAATAGACCAGATATTATACTAACAGTTAAAATTTCTAAGCAAACTCATCTAATCGACATTGCTGTACCTAACCTAAGGCGAAAACACAACGAGAAGATCGCGAAAATGGGCAATGAACGGAGTCCAAACGATTCCCATAATTTTATCAACAACTGGAGTGATACCAAAGAACCTCCTGGAGAACATCAAGGGACTCGGCCTTAGTGAGCATCTGTATAAGCCGATTCAGAAAACAGTTCTCCTTGCAACCACACGGACCGTCCGAAAGTATGTAGGAAATACAGCAGACCAAGTTGCCTAAGACCCGATATCATGGAAAGGGTTCCCACAAAGTTTCATACTTTTGGTATCTTTATATATCTGGTATGAGTCAATATTCCTTGGAGGAAGTGCGAAGCCGTTTGGTTTGAAATCAGAGAACAATAAGGTAATACCAAATTACTAATCTGGAATTAGATGCAGACACAGGACAATTGACCAGATAGATAGACTATTAACAAAATATATAAGGACTTAAAACGCAAAAGGTCTTATTGTACAACATAAAAGTATTCGACAAAGTTTGGCGTACAGATAAACTCAAAAGAATATTGACCATATTATATGTATGCAGTCGTATAAGAAGATATCGCTGTGTCGAGCATCAATACGTATATATCAACTTAAAACCAATATTATCCGGAGTACGGCCCTGATTTCCTACATTTTGTAAATTGCAAATTGTAGATTGTGAGTGGGTCGTTAAGGCTTTTCTTGTCCCTCTACAATATTTCTACCTATTAAATCTTTTGTACATTACCTTAATCTAATTAATATGCCCAGGCTTAAGCCTGGAACACATTTCACGAAGTCTGTTACTTTTCTCTAGGGTGAGGACTTTATTTCTTCGGGCCTCAAGGTGATACCTCCCAAAAGTTTAAATATCTTGCAAAACATTGGGATAGCAGGTGTTTCGCTGTTTCAACTGCACGGTCTCGGAAACGGCAAATTTTATCTTCAGCTTGGCTCATCTTAATAAGATGGCATCTTATAAGGCTTTTTGGGAGATCTAGAAGTATTCTTACATTCTTTAGTGTTAAATTCATTTCTTCGCTTGCTTGTAGAATTCAAATCACACTGCTTCCAGAAATATTCTAATGGACAGTCAAAATAAGATGCCCTGTATATTTTACATTAACTGTTAACATTAAAACACTTATCAGAGAAATAGACTGAAAAGAAGAGCTAAACAAACCTTAAATATAAATTACTGTATAAAAGCAAATAGAATCACTAATCAAATTAAAACAGAAATAAACGATTTAAGAAAATCAAACTGGCAAGATTTTCTCCAGATTCTAGAGCCGCATAATAATTTCTTATGGAAGATCAAAAAATTGTTGGAAGGGAAAGTTGGTCTATCAATTCAGTCTGAACAACCAACCCTAATATGACATCCATTGGGAGGACAAAATTGAGAAGCTGACGCATAACATAGAAAGGATTCTGACTTCTCCAGAAGTTATTCCCAAAAATCCAGTAACGATAGAAGATCTAAAAGCAGAAATAAAATTTGCGAAAAAGAACAAAGCACTGGGAAAGGACAACATTAATAATAAAACATTAAAAAATATTCCAGAAAATACCATTTTACCTTTGCTGTCCATAACAAATGCTTGTCTTAAAGAAGTATGGAAACAGGTGTAGCTATGCTAGCCTGTTATCTTTAATAGCCAAAATTATAGAAAAAAATTGTCCCAATTCGATTTTGAGATGAAATTTTTGATAAAAACATTATTTTTGACGAATAACTTGGTTTTACAAAACAGCATTTAAACTAAACAAGTTGCCAGAGTTGTCGATAGGGTTCTGAATGGACTGTAAAGGAAGACCGAAACTGATCTGATAGTGCTGGACATCCAAAAGGCATTCGAGAAAGTCTGACATCAAGCTCTAATTTATAAACTTCAATGTTCATATAATATCAGTGAAAACATGATTGTTTTTATAAATTGTTTTCTTCAAAATAGCAAATTTACTGTAAAGGTTAACCATGCTTCCTCTAATATTGAACAAATGAAAATTGGGAGTGCCTCAGGGTTCCCCTCTTCTACCTATATTAGGTTCATTATTTACAGCCATCCACCTTAACCTTAAGATTGTACCACGATGATAAACTACAAATAAAGTATAAACGCAAACACACATTAAAAATAATGAGCACCAGATTAGGTTTTAGTAATATTTCAATTAGTATAAAAACAAAATGTAAAAAGCCGAGCATTTCTGTTACCACTCTAGAGTGAGCACGGATGATGAAAATCACTAACTTTATTTTTAAACAGAAGTTGAAAAACCTAAATTAAGGGATTCGATATGATCAAATGACCTTAAGATTTAAACTTTGATTAGCATATCTTGTTGAACGCCCATAAATGTTCAAATGCAATAAATCAAACCAAAAATAAAAAACATCCGGAATTTTCACGCCAAGATTTTATCTAGTTTATAGCACGGAAAATCTACCATACAGTAACTCTGGTTTCGTATTTGAATCGAATGATGTCGCTGAACTCCCTTTTGTACCAAAAAAGGCACAGAAGGAGTTTTTATAGTGAAACTTCGATGTCTATCGGTAGATCGCAGGAACTATATATCCTAAGGACTTGATATTTGACTTTAATAAATTACCGTTTTTTTTTCTTCAGAATATTAAAGGATAAGATGGACAGCTTATTTCCGAAAAATTTCACTCTGGTTCTCTCTTCATACGCGTTCCGACCTACGGTGTGTATGTCACATTACCAGATTTTTATGTAATGTAAAAATAGATAATAACATATAGTATAGTACCACGATGAATATGTAATTTTTAATAAAATACGTAGCAAATATAAAGTCAAAGAGACTTAAAAATGAAGGAGGTTCGCAACGTGACCGCTGCATTACTATGCTCCTGCATGGGTAAACTGATTATTTCAGAACGACTCAATCGATTTGAATACAATTTTTGCGTTATATTCGGCAAGTTGGCGGAACTTGATTCCATAAGATAACACTCAAAATATAGGGGACAAAAGAAATATTGTACGATTTCTTCCAAAACCCATATAAGGGAGTTTTCGGAGAAACAGATTAGGAATCTAAAAGTAATTATTTAAAATTAAATATGACAGATGCAATATGACAGACTAAAAGTTTTCCATTTTGCCGATTTTGCTTACATAGATTACGAATTCAAAATTATTCTCGGCAAATACTAACTGACAAATATAAATCGACGCATCTCGTTTACTCGACAGAAAGGAAGGTTAATAATAAGCTTTATTGTTGTAAATAAATCAATCTTGTTAACAAAGCACTATGCAGAACAAAAACTTAAAAATAAATATAAACAAAAACATGTGCAATACAAGAAATTGTGACAACAAAAAACTAAAAAAAAACTTAGATCAATGATAACAACACGTGATTAAAGTCAGTAAACAAAATAAACAATGTAAATAAACAAAAGTCTATAATTAACAAAACAGGTACCTAAAATAAAATAAAATAAATGTCTACTAAATTAATTTAAAAGTTTAAAGTCAAATAAAATAAAGTAAAACAAGACAAAAATTGCCATAAAATTACACCATTACACCCATTTTGAAAGCACAAACACACCTTGTTAAAAATGATCAGCAAAATATTCTTCTAGTGAATAATACGGTCGTGTCACAAGAAAGCCCTTAAGTTTTTTCCTAAGCAATTTATCGTCCATAATATTTCTATACTTTAGAGGAATTTTGTTATATATTTTAATTCCCTCAAAAATAAGAGACTGTTTAGTGAGAGTAATCCTGGGAATGGGCAATGGCAGGCCATTATTACGTGTTATTTTCAGTCCTCGACTGTATGAAGATGATTATCTCTTTTTTCTTAATTTAATTTATCTGTTTTATAAGAATTGACATAGAGATTAGTGAATCAGATGGAATAGCTTTCGATAAAAATGCATTTAATTTTAAAAAGCTTCTATCCGATACTTTCGATCCGATCGGCATTTTGCGTTGGAAAGAGATTCAATGATTATACCCTAGTATCATCATCTATATTCTATATTCCGTATGCCGAGGAAGTATTCTGATTAACACGTGCGAAGGTAGCTACTGTAAAGTTTGACATTTAGACAGTATACGTACAAGGATGGGATAAAAAGTTCGCGGAATGAAGGGGGTTGGAGGGGGATGCGTCACTCCTTTTTACCTGCAATAATTGAGTAACTCATTAGTACTAAATATACCAAGTTTTGTTAAAACTAGATGATTACTTGCAGAGATATCGCCAATTAAACAAGTAAATGCGGAAGAAAAGTGCAACTATGGAAAAAATCGAGTTTCGTGAAGTCATAATGTTCGTGACAAAACAAGGAAAACATCCTCAAATCATTTTGGAAGAGATGTCTTCTATTTATGGCGACTCTTGTACTGGAAAAATCATGGTTTCCAAATGGCACAACTTATTCAAGCAAGGAAGAAATTCACCTCGGAAACATCGAAAGAATAACTTAATAAGAAAAAATAAATAAAGAAGCAACTCGCAAAAATGGTTGGAATATTACCTACAATCATTTTGAATCTCCTGCATGACTATCTAGACATGTCAAAAGTGTGCGTAAGATGGGTGCCGAGAATGCTCACGCCGCACCAAAAGAAGCACCGAGTAGCGTGTTGTCGGAAGTTTTTGGACCTGTGTAGCGAGAAAAGGGGTAAAATTTTTGGACATATTGTTACTGGGGATGAAACCTGGATTAATCATTATGAGCCTGAGTCGAAGCAAGAGTCCATGTAGTGGCACAAAAAGGGCACATCACCCCGAGGAAGTTAAAGGCCGGAAAACCCATGGCTACAGTTTTCTGAAATTCAGAAGGAATACGGCTGATTGATTACAAATACAAAAACGTTTCTATAACAGAAAACTACTATGTAAGCCTACTGGAAAGTTTAAGGGATGCTGTAACAGAGAAAAATCGAGGAAAACTGACCAAATGTGTGCTGCTTCTGCACGACAACGCACCCGTCCACAAGGCCTTCATTTGCAATGGCTACTATTCAAAAACTTAGCTTTCAAATCTTGAATCACCCCCCCCTCCCTGAAGCCCAGATTTGGCCCCCAGTGATTATTATTTATTTTCAAAAAACAAAAAACAGCTTCAAAAAAAAAAAGTTTTCCAACGATGATGAGGTGAAAGACGCAATTTCTGTCTGTTTTACCGAAAAACAGGAATCACTTTTTTCGATAGTATAAACAAATCTAAAGAATGTATTAGGATTGAGGGGAAATATATTTAAAAGGAAAAATAATTTTGAGTTTAATTTCACCCTATAAAGGCCCCATTCCGCGAATTTTGTGTCCTTCCGTCGTATTTAAACGTTTTCACATACAGACGCTATTTGTGTTCATTGCAGTAAAATCAAAACATTTTTGTGCGTTTACTTTGGAAATAGTTTATCTCAACAAAAGTGCATCGACGAACTTATTTCTTTATATGGCAACAAAGCACCTTCTAAAACTGCAGCATACCGCTGATTTAGTGAATTCAATCGTAGCTGTCGTTCGCTCACGAACGAGTTGCTTAAAGGTCGTCCAAAATCGGTCGTAATGTAGAAAACATCGATGATGGGTGTGAACTGATAATACGCGATCGCCATGTGACATACCAGAGATTGAGGCTTCCCTGGGCACAGCGCTAGCTTCTATAATATATTGCGATATAGAAGTTTTGTCCGCGTGGAATCCCGCATAATTAGACAATCGCTCAAAAAAAAGGCTGGTGTCGATTGATGCAAGTAAATCCTCAAAAATATACGATCAAAACATTTATAAGATCGGGACAGGTGACGAGTCTTGAATCTATGCGTATCAGTCTGAAAATAAACAGCAATCGACCTTATGGATTTTCCATGATAAACCAAGACGTGCTCGAACACGAAGTATTTCGAAAAAAACTGTTGCCTGGTTTTTTCGGAAAAACTGTGCATGTTGCAACCGTGCCTTTAGAGAATCTTAGAATGCTCAATTCGGAATGGTACACAATTATTTGTGCGAATTGAGGAAAATAAACAGGATATGACGGAGCATTCTCCAATATGACAATGCAAGCTTCCACACATCGGCCCAAACGAGACTTTTGTAGTAATCAAAACGTACAGCCCTGATTTGACACCTAGTGAATTCTTTTTGAATCCGTACATAAAGAACAAACTGCGTGGTCAACTTTTTTCTATTCTAGAATAGCTGGTTTTCAACGCATTGAAAAATCATGTTCTGGAAAAACTATCTTCACAGTAGCAAAAATGCTTTTCATTGATAAATATTGGGTTTTGTATGTTCTTCTCGAAATATAAACGGTACTCTCGTATTAATTTACATAAACTCACATCACAAGGCAGAAAAAGATGGAAGGACCTGAAAGAGTGGATCAACACAGGTTAAAAATAAAAGGCTCTAGAATATTTTTTTCCTGGTATATAACAAAAGTTGAGTTTTTCCAATTTTTTCGGAAAAAATCGTATATTTCAACTAATTTCGATATAAAACTAGAGCAAAAGAATAGTTTTTTAACAAAAAAAAAACTTATGATATACTTCAGTTGTTAAAACTTTAACGAAACCGTAGGACTGTTTTCTCCATTGTTTGTGAAAAAAATTGACGAGCTGAAAGGTTGAAGGTTGTAATTACCGCAAAACAAATCATCAACCAAAACTTGACAAGTAGGTTTTGTTCTTGCCTTTGTAAAACGTTCAGCAAAAAAAAGCTTATTATGATTTAGTGATAATAAATTAACTTTTTTAAAAGATCAATGCTCTTATGGTTAACCTTGGAATAATTAAATAAAAAACATGATATAGATACGTGATCAGTATATGCAGAGCGTTAAATAACGTATAATAAAAACTGCACCCAAAATTAACATAATAACTTCAAAACTCAAAACAAAATATACTTGAACCGCTTACATGTAAATTTTTAAATTTATGAAATTAAAAAAGTTTCATTTTTTATTAAAACTTTTTCTTTATAAAACTCTTACCTTTTTACCATCTATATTGCTTTAAACTTTATACACAATCAAAAATTAATGTTACATTAAAAAGCAAAAAACACATACGATAATAAAGTTAGTTTTTCAAAACTCGTTCCATTTCATAAAACTTTTCGTAATTTTTCAGTCACTGCGTGATTTTCCCGACTTTTCCGGGTTTTCAGTTCGGCCGTTTCGCGTAGTGTGAAGCTGAAACTGAAACTGAAACAGCGTCAAAGTTTGAGCGCTCTTCTTGTTGCGTATAGCTCAGTGGCGGAGAGATGTGAACATGATAATAATGATGTATTACATATATGCCAAAAATAAATTTAAAATATTCTCTATTAAATAAGATATGTACAGTGTATGAACGAAATCACTTTCCAGCTGCCAATAACTAGCTTTTCAACGCATGCGCATGATAAAAAACACTCTAATTAGTATAATAAGTCTTAAAATGATCAAAAACAACCTATTAGTATTAGATTCTTAAGATTCTTTATAGCAGGCCTTTAACCTTTTGTAAGTGAAAAATAAATACATACCCGAAACAATGCTTTAATATTTTTGCTTTAATTACTGAGAGAAAAAAAGGTGTCATCTTCTAGTTTTCAGATTTGTTTTTCTTATCTAAAGGGCTATCAAATTAATTAAGAACAGCTCTATAGTTGCCCTTAATTTTTTTAAGAAATCGAGACTAATAGGCTATTGTTTTAAACTGCGTCCTCTTTCGTGCACCTTACGAACTAATTTTAAAATTGTTTGTATTAAAAGTCAATTAATAATTATACACACAAATTCAGATTATATCTCTTCTGAGGATAACTAAGGTTGTAGTAAAAATGTGTCTAACAGGGTTTTAAACTTCGATAATACCCCAATAGATTTTACCAGCTGTATGTCTATTTGGTCGTCGTTTATGCTGGGCGAAAAGACGTTTTTTTTTTTATATTTGACAGACAAAATTTTTATCTTACTGTTTCCTTTAGTTTTCTAGTTTTACGGTAAATATTTTAAATATAATTTACATATTAAAAATACCATAGTAAATTAGGCAACCAGAAATTCATAGCAGTTTGTCTACCACACAACAGCAGAAATTACAAGCGTCTTAAATGGGCCGAAACATCAAAACCCAACACATTTAGCTGTTAAAAATTAAGATATGAGTAAAAAATATGTAAAACTCTTTTCTGCCGTGCTTAAATAGTTGCATATATATATATATATATATATATATATATATATATATATATATATATATATATATATATATATATATAGGAAAAAGCCAATTAAACCGAGAGGTTTAAGGCACTTTTGTGGGGCTGTAGCTGTATAGAACAAAGAGCCACATTCACAGGAAACAATTTTGTATATAAAATACAAACTCCGAGACATGTCAGCAGAATATTAAACCTAGAACTTTTCGATGTCAGACTGAAAAATATTGCCAATCTAACATCGAAATGTTGCAGTTTTAATATCCTGCCGACAAATCTTGGAATTTATATTTTATATAGAAAATTGTTTCCTGCGAATGTTGCTCTTGGTTCAATACAGTTCCACTAACGAGACCATGAGGTGGTCGAAACTCGTATGGGGAGAAACCCCGAGTTGTATTTGCAGGAAATAAACTGTTTGTGTGTATTGTATATAGTTTTTTTTGCTTGAAAGGAGAATAAATGCAGGTAACATTCAGTTGTATGTACCGGGTTGCCAAATTGAAACCATTAATAACATAGCATCGGGAAAAAAATATTTATAGTAAAAGAGGTCCTAAAAAATCGCTAGAAATTATTTTCAAGTTCCTACGACGTTCGTTAGAGGCACAACAACCATGATGAATTAAGAAAAAAGTATTTTTTCCGTAAAAATGCCTAATGAAGTTATATTAAAAATATTTGCTTCTTAAAATTGAGGAAATTTGAAACTTTTTCTGTATCAAACATGTTACTCTATTATTTAAAATTAAATGGTAAGAGAGTGTCAAATTTTTTTCATTTAAATGCTGATAACTGCAGGTTGGCCTAACAGAAAAGCGCAAACTTAGGCTCTTTAAAAAAAGCTTTTCTTACTTTATCCAAGTCGCGAACTTGACATATAAAACTGGACTGATCATGGATAATACCTCCCTTATAATAAAAATGACGCCACCATGCTCCGTGTCATTACGTGCAAATAATTGCTTTGATAACCATAAATTCCCTAAGTTTTCATGATATTGGTGAAAGTGTATTTCTGACATTGAATACTTTTCATTTTAACAATAACTTATTTTTGATTTTTCTGTTTTATGCATTTTATCACATTTTATGTAACGTTTTACTGAAAATTTCAAACAGGAACGTGAACTTTAAGGTTTTTTTTGGTATTTTAAAAAATGTGATTCTTCATCGTAATATGTGCAAATACCTCATCTGGTAAATTGGATTTTATTTAATAGGTAAGTTATAAAGCATTCAATAATAATTATATAAAATTTTACCTTAGAATCAAATTGTAAATCTAACGGTAACAAGTTTAATCTTATGGATATGATATATGATAATATTTAAATGCTATCAATATTTCAGTTTTCTAAGAGAAAAGAATCTTCAAATTTGAGGGCTGAAACAAACTGGTCATGATCATAATTCTTTTATACACCAGATGAGTAACTCTGTTCAGAGATTTTTTCTGGAAATAGTTTTATACAAGAAGATGAGCAAAAAGTTTGTGCTGTGCTTCTTACAAATAAACTGCCTGAAAAAAAAATATGAAGCACTGTTTGATGTAAACATCTTGAAGCAACTAAACTTGGACTTAATAACATGCACTGGCTCTACAAAAAAAAAGTCCTGAATTAGGTGTGCATTAACCAACAACAATATCGTTTTACCATAAAGTTAATGTTCCACAGACATATAAAGCAGAACATTGAAACTGGTATGGTGTTAAAATTTAAAATGATTATACGTTTAAAAACCAATATGCCATATTAAAATAGAAATAAATGATTGCATATAATATGAAATTTTTCAAAATTATTAGCATGTTTGGAAATTACATAAATTTTACTTTTATGTATTTGTTTTGTCTAAAAATAAAATAATAACCTTTTGTTTGAATATGTTATTAATTAATAAAACAAAAATTCTTGATTTTAGCTCAGATAGGAAATTTCTGTCATGAAAAGCCTTTCTCAAAGTAGTAAGAAGCTGCGATTGATTACCATTTCAAAAATTCAACTCTAAAAAAGGTCAATTCTAGATCCTCAAACAGTTAAGTAAATGGAAAATTTGACCTAGTGTAAAAATTTGAAGTTGCTAGTAAATCTTTATGTATATATTTAGGTTAAAAATGATTGTATTAATGTAAGAATTCTCTTGTATTTACAAGCTTTTTTATATTTAAAGTGTCTTAATAAATATTGTTTTGTTTACAATTAAATATAAACTGCTTTAACATTATCCCCTTTAGAGTTTAATTTTTTTTTTTATAAAAATGGTTTAGTACATAATGTTACTTTACTTCCTTTAAATTAAAGCTCCGTTATTATAAAGGAAATGTCAACATTATTATGAATGTTGTTAACCCTGTATAAATACCTAACATATCAGTTCCCTAAAAGCATCGAGGAGAAAATAATTTTAACAAAGAACTAATCGAAGCTATTTTTAAATGATGAAGCTCTCTTACTTTGCAATAGATTATGTGGACATTTCGATACCTTACATTAAACAATATACTATATTAATTTATGATATAAAATTTTTAAAAATAAATGCCTTAACACTTTTTTTCGTTAACTTCTTATACTCTACGTCCGAGTAAGGATGTAGATTATACTTGTTATTTACAAAAATACCCACTGGTTTCCACAATCTTTTCTAAAACAGATATTTAAAAAAAATGGTCTCGATTTATTTTTGGCGCATATTTCACATTTTAGCTATTTTGCTAAATAATAGTTTTCATCATAGAAAAAGCATTTTCATTTATTTATAAGAACTGACATTTCATGCTTGTTATCTAAAAATAATAAAATTGTTACATATTTAGGCTGTTTCAAAGCAGTTAAAAAAAATAGCTTTATAATTTTGAGGAAACTAAAAGTAGAAATTCAAGTTAAATATTGTTTTACAGAAACAATTATCCTGAGCCCCGATTCTGTAAGTATATTTTTTGACATTCTCTTTCCTTATCTCTTTTAGGACAGTGACATACTTATGTATTAATACAGACTAAACAAAGATAGAAGATCCTTATTATCACATTCTCTTTCCCTTTACTCTTATAGAATCGCAGCCCTGGTCTTTTTTATTGAATATTCTCAATTAACCTGTCAAGTAAAACAAGGAAGAGCGATTTATTGTTTTAGATATATTATATAAAGAGATAGTTATTTAAACCTTTTAGTTAGAATAATCGAATTGACTTTCATACACGACACATTCACGCCAATGTAAGAAACTAGCAGGGAATTCAATGTTACCATACAAATCATTGCACCTAATGGCGACCAATAAGGGGGGGTCAAAAATTATTTTAATGAGCAGTCCAGATTTATATGTCATGTTCGTGTCTCAAGTACAAATAATATTTATGAGTGCTTAACAGTAGAGTAGAGAGGGCGGTTTGGCAGCTGGACAAATTATTATTATTATTATTATTTGTTTCAAATGCTGTCTTATATCTGATTAAATAAAGATTTTTTTTAGATATGTGTTTTCTTTAGACATTTTAAAAAAGAAACCCAAATAAACAAGATGCAATCTTTCAGCGAAATCATATTTTGAGATAACAAATGAATAGAAGATATGATCACCTCTTTTGTTTATATTTCAAAAACTGCGAATTTTTCGAATAGACAACCTTATATAAACTCGCCCTTATTTTTAATGCTAAATGAGATAACATTATAAAAATAGCGACCGTGGTAAGAACGTACGCAATAGTTAAGCCCTATTTAAAATAACTTATGATGCGCGAATAACCTAACTATTTTTCTAGTGTACATGGCTAACTAAAACATTACAAATTAAAATGAGTAATACTAACCCGTATTTTTTAAATTGGTTACCAAAAGAGAAAATATGTCAACAGGCAATTAAAAATAAGACATAAAAATATTAAAAATCAGTGGCGCGTAAACCGGGATAAAAGGTATAATTAATTATAATAGTAGTTTAAAAAATATTTATATTTTATGATTATATGATTGTTCTGATCTCGAAAACAAAAATTTTCAATTATATAGTAAATTACCTAAAATATTTAACAATCAACTATACTTAATGTTTTTATTTACTTTCAAATAAAATTGTTGGAATGGAATTAGTAATTTTTAAGACACATATATGACATCTATATGTCCGCCCATGACATTTCTACATTTGATTCGTATTCCATACCCATATTTTTCCTGAAATTTGTCACATTTGAAGTTTTTCATTTTAAATGATTTTTCTCCTGGACGTGGAGACAATCAAGGCAAAATGTACAGCAATCGTAATTCAAACTTTTATAACTTTGATATATTAAATTTATCGGAAAAATGGACAGAATGTTATTTTCGGATAAAATATTTTATTTTACACAAAAATGGAATCACTAAAACGAAATATACAATATTATTTGAAGGCAAGTAAAACCAGCCCCGTAGCTGGGGCCTGGTAACAGAGGCACGTATTGGGGGGGAAATCACCGGGTACAGGGTAAATAACCTGCAAATGATTTTTTCCGGACTTGGTGTTTTTAATATGTATAGCAAAACGTATTGGAAAAAAAAAGCGTAAAAATATTATTTTATTACTTATTAATTTTGAATTTTGTCTGGTTTAGATATAAATACATCGTAATTCGTTAAAAAAAAAACTATGAACGTAAGTCCGGTAGCTTATGAATCAATCTTATTTTTCGTCTCTCCATTTCATGTATAAAATGTTTTACCCAAAAATAGCAACTAAAAATGATAACTAACAGCTGCTAGGGCTTTATACACCAAATATTTTTAATGGTGATTGAGAGGTAAGGGGAAAGCAGATCTGAAAAGCTCCAGGGCATAATGCACTACGTGAATAAAGCGAGCATTTCTTGCATTTGAACAGCTCTGAGCTGCTCCGGCCAATGATTCGAAGACAGTAAATCCATCAATGTATGGCATTGTTTTGTAAATCCCGTTAATTCATTATTTTCGGTAAATACATTTTTTATATTTTTGTAATTATTTACGTTATGGTGAATCTAGCAAATTGACGTTTTTTGGAAAAAATTCTATACTTACCCGCTATTTCGAGGTCGTAGAATACAATTTTGGCTTTGACTTTTTACTATTTTTCCTCAATTTCCCAGAAAACTCAAGAATCGCCAAGTGTCACTTCATCAAACACTTTTAATTCTGAAGAAAACACCGAACTTACATTTTTATTTTCAATGATACTAATTAATATCATGTATGTGATATATTTAAACTATTTTTGCACAAATTTTAGTGAATAAATTTAGAAAACCGTATATTTTCAACGAAAAAACAAAAATACGTCCCAAAAAGCCATCGACCATCAGACTGGCGAAAACGACTAATATTCGTTTGACACGTTGCCAAATGTAAAATCCTTTCGTAGTATAAACTATAAAATTTGTCCATCTCAGTCAACAACATAGTTTAATTTTTGTAATGTTTATACAGTCGTCTCGAGGAAAAATTAATCTTAACCACCCAAAATTTTTGGTTAATTCAGGTTTAGCTTGATTTTGATTAAATTGTAAAACTAAAACTAATCCGAACTAACCTAAATTAACCTAGACTTATACTTTCGTTATATAAACTATAAAATTTATCCATTACAGTTAACAACATAGTTTAATTTTTGTCATGTATAAGAAAGGGTAAAATTAATCTTAACCACCAAAAAATTTTGGTCAGTTTTGGTTAGTTCAGGTTTAGCTTAGTTTTAGTTAGTTTGAGAAACCAAAACTAACCTGAACTAACTTATATTTATTAATTAAAAATATTATTATCCAGCAGAGATCACGTAAAGACGGGACCATCTATGAAAAAAAAAAAGAATATATGTGAAGAAACAGAAATCATATTAATCTGGCTACGCCGCTAATTGTTCCGAGTTTTAGGAACGAGTCACACCACTATTTAATGGCGAAATCCGTTTTGTTTTGATTTGTTTTTTGATAATTTTCTTGATTTTTGTGATAAAAATGAGCAAATTTATGAATTTTTATATAATACAGAGACTTCTATCAGTGTGGAATTTGTGATTGTAAGAAAATTTTAACGATTTAGTACAAAAAAATTGAACCTGAAGTGAAAAGTGTTTTTCACTGTTTTTCACAAAACTGAGGAAAAATTATGGAAAACGCAGATTAGAATCGTGTTCTACGACCTCGAAGTAGGGGGAAGTACTGAAATATTTTCAAAAATACTTCGTTTTCCTAGATTTTCCATAATGCAAATTGTTACTCAGAGAATTATGTTTAAATCAATTTTATGTGAGTATTTATTTTATTAATCATTTAATAACAAATTCTAAATTGTAATTTGTCAATATAATAACGTAATAAGAGGTTGCTCAAGTCCAGTCCTGTCCCCTGACCAACTACGCAAGTACAGTATAGCCCCTTTAAGAAGAGTACAGCTTTACATGCCGGACCGAATTTATTTTAGGTTATTCCCTTTCCTTTTACCCCCTCCAACTTCCTTGGGTTGGACTGACCTAGTGTTTACATGCTGTATTTAATAATTATTAAGGAGCATTTTAATAAGTATATTTGACCTTTAAAGGGCGCAATATCGAAATTTCGCCCTAGGCGCCAATGAATCTGGATACGGTGCTGAATAAAACATTTAAATAGGTATTATAAAAACACTGTTATAAAATTTTGAAACGCCCTGTATATTTCTAACAATTTCTTTATAAGACCAAAAAATGTATGTCGTACTACTTACAAATTTGCAATTTCTCCAGGTTTAAAACCTTATCATTAACATTATTCTCACACAATAAATGAGAAAAATGTAGGCTCCGAAAAATATCATAATGAAACATTTTAATTTTTTTTACTTTTTATAATATTTGAGTAACCTTATTTTGCTAAAACACGAGAGACAACAAATTTATGTAAGCTTAAAATTAATTTATTTTGCTTTTCTTTTACTTCTCCCCTAAAATTAATATTTCGGTCGTTTTCAGGGTTCTTATGGCTCAATTTTTTTTATAAATTTAATTTACTTTTATCCCTATTTCGGCTGTAACTATTTCCAAATATTTTCTGTATGTACAGGATGTCCATTTAGTATTTCAGTATTCGACTGCGACGAAATTACAAGCGAAATGTTAATGGAATAAAAATATAGATTTAAAAATATTAGACTGAGCGTTCCCAATACTGGCCATTCCCATAGTGGAAGAGAGGAAGAAGAGTGAAATCAGCTGTTTTCTTTCTTTCTAATGGACGTAGCACAGAACCAGACATGATGTATTATTCGCACTTGGGGGTCTGTGGTTCTATGCTCCGTATATTAAAAAGAAAGAAGACTACTGCTTTCACTCTTCTTTCTCTCTCGCACTGTGGGAACGGTCGGCATTGGAAATGCCCAGTCTAGTATTTCTAAAATCTATGGGTAAAAGGTAGTACAATTTAAAAATAGTTGAGCCTTTAAAACGCAATGGCATCCAAATTGGATTTGCATTGGGCCTTAAAATGCATCGTTGCCTTCTAAAGATTTTTTGACTGAAATCGACATTTCACTTCAACTTTAATATCCTCACCACGGTTTAAAACTTTTTTGTAACAATTTGTGGACAATCTTCAAATTGATACTAACATGTTTGCATTTATTTTCAATAGTTTTCCCAAAAATTTTCATTAAACAAAAAATTAACGATTTTTACGGGGATTGAAACCAATTATAGTTTTTTATATGGAATATAAACCCAATATGGGTTTTACCTCTCTAAAGTTGTTAAGCCTTAAAATGTGACGTGGCCAAAGTAATACGTTTTTAAAAATTTTTTGGCCGATATTAGTAGTATACTCACACCACGGATCTGTACTTTTTTGCAAAAATTTGTAAAAAGATGTAACTGGAATTGTGTTATTATATTATAGAATGATATTTATATTTTTTATTCCGTTTTAGGCCTTATTTTAATTAAACATATGGTATTCAATAATTATTAAACCTAAAACTGACACATTATTAGCATAATAGAACACAAAAAAAAATCATGACCACCTATTAATAAGACATTTTTACCATTTTTAACCCAAGTAAATATAAGGTCTTAATATTACTTTTCATTCTTATTTAAATTTACAAACCGAACAGCTATGCACTCCCTCCAGGGGTTATTGACTCATACCAAGTATACAAAGATACCAAAAGTATGATGCTCTGTGGGGACCGTTTCCATGTTATCGTGTCCTAGGTGGCGTGGTCTTCTGTATTTCTTACAAACTTTCGGACGGTCCGCGAGGTTGCAGGGATAACTGCTTTTTAATTCGATTTATACAGATGCTTACTAAGGCCCAGCCCCTTGATGTTCTGCAGGAGGTGCTTTGGTATCACTCCAGTTGTTGATAGTATTATGGGGATCGTGTGGACGCTATTCATTGATCACTGTCTGCGGATTTGCACCTCCAGATCTCTGTATTTGGCGACCTTCTCATTGTATTTTGGTCTTAGATTGTTGTTATTAGGTATAGCAATGTCAATCAGTGTAGTTCGCCTAGAAATTTTGTCTCTTAGTATAATGTCTGGCCAATTATGAGCAAATGTTTGATCTGTTAGAGCCGTTCGGTCCCAATATAACTTCAACTCGTTGTTTTCAAGAATAGGCTACGGATTTTATTTGTAGTAAGGCACTTTTCCTACCTACAGTAGTTTTAACTTATCTGCTAACTCCTGGTGGAGTATCTTAGCGACTGAGTCGTGTCTTTCCTTATACTCGGTTGCGGCAAACGCTTGACATCCTCCAGTTATGTGCTGGATGTTCGACAGCCATATCTACATTGGTCATTTTCTATTGAGGAATCTCTGATGATGAACTTCCGATAGTTCCTCGTCGGAATAACCTGATCTTGGATAGCTAATAAGAAGCCCTCTGTTCCCGGAAACCTCTGTCCTGAAACCAACCAGTAGTTCGACGCTGAGTTGTCGACATTGTCCTGGATGACCTCATTTGGATGCCATCCATGACGTGGTTTCTGTAACTTGGCTTATAACTTCTCTTGGTCTATTCGGTGTTGAGAAACAATATCCCGTTCTCTCAGCGGTATCGTCATTGAATCGTCTGCCTCTCATATTCTCGATGTAGTGTGGAAGAGCCCACTAACCTATGGAAATAAGAACGTAAGTTTATTATTTGATGATCAAGGTGCTTACCAATATCGACCAATCCTCTTCCTCCTTGGTGTCTTGGAAGCATTGTACATTCAATAGCACTCCGAGGGTGGTGTTTGTGTGCTTTTGTTAAGAGTGTTCTTATTTTTCCTTTGCAGGTTTTGTATGTCCATCCTGCTCCATTTTACAATTCCAAAAGAATAGCTAAGCGCAGAGCATGCGTACGTGTTGAGCGCCTTTAACAAATTTCTCATTTAGACTAGCTCTTAACACCCGTCTTACCCTCCTCTTAAATTCGGTTGTTAATTCGGCCTTCATAGTCCGATGATCAATTCGTTTAGCCTGTTTAATACCTAGGTATATTTGTTCTGCCTCCATTGCAGCTATAGTTTTACCGTTCTGCATCTCAAATGCTCCTGGTTGTATCTTTCATTAAACGATGTTCAAAATACGGCACTTGTCAAGTCCAAACTGCATTCCGATATCCCCGGAGAACTCCTTTACAATTTTATTCTTATATTACTATTAATATTGATTTTTTTAGTACTAAAAAATCTAGTGTAAAGCGGCAAAGTGCCAATTGGGTTTATACTTCATATAAAAAATCACAGTTGGTTTCCATCCTTGTAAAATTATTAATGGAAAGTAAAAATCGATTCTTTAATAACAGTTTTTTAGAGAACTGTTAAGAGATAACGCAAACGTGTTAATATAAATTTAAAAATAAATAAATACTCTATCGAAACATGATAGATGCAGAGTGCTCCGTAAAAATAATTACGTAATATGGGTCTGAAGATATCGATATTTAAATACAGTTAGTCTAGTGAAAGAATACCCATCCCATGCGTCATCAGTTTAAGAACATATCAAAGACAGTTTTGAGACATGTTCATCTTAATTTGTATATAAATAATAAAGACAAAAAACAAAACATAATTCTTCTAATCCAAGCCATACGTCGCAAAAAATCTGACATTATGGGTAGAGCAAGATAGAACGACGCTACCGAAACATTTCGCTGTATGAATACAAACTTTCCTTTGACTTCAATCAAACCATTATTTTATTGACAGTTCTCCCTCAAAGTTTTGTTTATTTTGTATTTTTGAGAAATTTTAGTTATTTCAGTGAATTTAGAATAGAACAGTGTTTATATAAAAGCTATTAATTATTGTTTTTAATTTATTACCGGTAACGTATATATAACTTTCGTTAAAAACCTATACCTAGACGCATAAACATTTCTAACTTTCAAATCTGTCGCCGGTGTCTAAATACTCGACACTTCGTATTTAATTATACAACATTTACTCACTATTTTAATGAATTATAATATTCAGTCATTAAAAATTAGAATAAAGTAATGAGATTCGATCTGTCCTTTTAGATAATGCATGATGAAAATTTTAAGAGGCAAGCACAACAACTAGGGAATAATTTATGAAAGTATTTTGAATTGGAGAAGAGAAACGGTGGTAAATAAATTTATTTTTGAAAATATTTATTTTCAATTAGGTATCAATATATCTAGAGAGTAACCACTGTTTTTACAATTTCAAAGAAAACCCTATATGCTTTTAAAAAAGGAAAAGAATACAATTCAAATGTTATATTTGTTTACTGTAATTTGGTGATCTTTTGGATGTGCAGATGCATTTCTTATTCAGTGTTCTCTATGGGCATTTGCCTGTTATGTACTTAAATAATACATGAATAAATAAATGTTTTCCTTTTTTTAAGGATTATTATTTTATTCGCACTTTTTTTAATTATATATGATTATTATTGCCATTTTTTTTCAACCTTCATTCATTCATATTCTCACTTTCGTATATATTGCAATTTTTCCCTTTTCCTGATACCGAATCCGAAAATATAACGGAATTTTCAGTATACTATTTAGTTCTGTTCGTCGGTGCAATAGACACTTTTTTATGAATACAAACGTTGTATTGACTAATTAATTTTGATTTAATTCAGACGATTATTATTGATGACGCTTAGATATTCTCTGTGAACTAACCTGAACTAGAACTGTAATAGTTTTGGACAGCGTGATAAAAAAAAACTAAACATTGAAATACTGTAATAAAAAGTGATCCCTGTTACGATTTCTTACAGATTTTTGCAAAAATATTGAACGGTTGTATGGGTATTAAAATTTAAATAAAATACTGATTTCGGCCAAAAAATGTTTAAAAATTCAATAATTTGGCGACGTCGAATATTATGACAAAAAAAATTAATATTGGAGAGAGGGTTCAACGATAGTCCGCTTTCGATAAAAAAAAAATAAGAATTATGCACCATACTTTTTTGGTCTACCTTGTATAAGCTAAACAATTTTTAAAATGAACACCTTTTTAACACGATTAACATTTCACCCGTAAAATTTTTCATCGGTTTAGCGATATAGCCGCAATCGAATACCGTAGTAGTATATAAACAACCTGGGGGTCAAAGGTCAGGATTATTTGAAGGTCAAGATAGTTTTACCTACTTCTTAATCCGGAAATCGAAGGACGGGAAAATTTTAGGTTCGGGTATGTATTTAATCATGAGTTAAAATGTAGTATTTCACCAAACAAAGCATTTTTATCGTAAGCAAACTTGAATTTGATAAAGAAAATAATTTGAAAAATTGTTGATTTGAATAAAAGTTCAACTGGTCCAGACTACAGTAAACAATGAATAACCTGGTGGTTTCAAAATAAAATAAAGCGAACCTCTTTCATACTCTCGAATCATTCAAGTGCACAGAATTTGATTGTTGTAAAGAACACAAGAGGTAAATAAATTTTTTGATTATGAATAAGTACTTATTTTCTGTTTTATAGAAGAATTGAATTTAACGAAAAAAAATACATATACATTTGGAGTGTGGGCCTAAAAGGAACTTAGGTCAAAAGCCCTTTGGGAAATCTCAGTAAATATTCTATAAATAAATAAATAACTAAATTGAATTTACCGTGAACGTCAATATCCAATAATAAGAAATAAGGATAAAAGGAAAATAAAAGGTAGGTAAAATAATAACAAAATAAACCATTTTTAATTCTTGTTAAATTAATTTTTTAAGCTACTGGGTTCAAACATAAACATCGTTGTTGTCGTTAAAAAAATACTCATCTAAAATAGCATACAGAAGCAAAGTAAATTGTTTTTGTTACTTGCATTGAACCAAGGTTTCATAAATAAATAAATGGTTTGGAAAAGGCTTCGGAACCGGAATCTTCGGGGTCACTAAAGATAAAATTAAAGACCTAAAGGCTGTGCCAAAGTTTTGTGACCAAGATAGGATAAAATTATTTCAAGGAATACATATCAGAAGTGTCAATTAGGACAAAAGAAAAAGTGAAAAAAAGAGATGTCGCCGATGCTGAAAAACGGAAAACAGGATAAGTGAAAGTTCAAATGAAAAAGCGCATTTCTTGTGTGAAATAAATAAATTAGTATTTGTATTATTAAGTAAAAGAGTATATTGTCAAATTATTGGGAAAATTAATAATGTGTGTTATGATTGGCAACAAATATACAGAAAAACTTATTTAGAACATTTTAAAATATAATTTTAAAAAGCATTTTGTCAACGCACAGTAATATAAAAGGCAAAAAACAGCACCATCATGATCTGGGAAAGCAAAACATGAAAGGAATATAACACAAGAAAAAAGAATAGACCTATGCACGTGTTAAGTAACTGTACTGATCGTGTAATAAACTAAAAATTCCGAACCATGCTATCCGCCATATTGGGGAAAGTTCACTTATAACAATAGTGAATACGCTGTCGCCGTAGGAAAATTACACAGGCTAAATACAATCGGTTATCTCTAACTGACAGGGGTAGAAGCAATTCGTATAACTTTCCGAATTTGTATCGACGGATTGGTATCAATTGATTATAATCTCTGGATGTCTGCGATAGTATTGGTGGGTCGTAAAAATAAATAGATTAAAAAAATTTATTATATTTTTGCTTGTTAAAAATAACTCTTTTCAGAACGTTTTATTTTTTTGAGAAAACAGTTGAAATGTTATTTAGATGGTACTCCGTTATTTTTAGTATTTTCTAATTTTTAAATCCTTGTAAAATTAAATGTGTCTCCCAAATTTCAAGTAAATTTGAAATTATAGACATACAAAATTATTACACGAAGTTCTGCTCATATCTCAATAGTCTGAGCGTGCTATTTAAAAACGTTTTTCTACGGCTAGTTCTGATTATGGATTTAATAACATAAACACTTGTATCCATGTGTCCATAACAGCCAAGTATCATATTTTTAACCAGTTAAGTCCAACATAATACAACTTATAAAAAATTTAAGAAATAACAATTTGTAAGATATTTGAAACTTTTATATAAATAAGTAACATTAAATATTATATTCAAATAATGTTAAATGCAACATTTTACTTACGCTGTACCACAATACAATTAAATAAATATTATTATGATTATAATTTATTAGGACATATAAATATGAACCCTACAGGCCAACGAACGAGGTTCTTCGGCATAGCAACTTTGTTTTTAGTACATTTGATCTTCAAGCCTCTACAAATCTTTACAGAATAAAAAAAAGGTATATTAAAGGTTAAATGTATTCCATGCCAGTATTATTAATGGATTTTTTCTGGCTGGTCTTTAGTTTTGGTCCCTGGTATTATACAGTTCCTCTATCACTGATCAAGGTTCAGGTTTTCTTTCAAACTTAGTTGTCAGGACAGAAAGTCTTACAGTAAGAGACTGGATGTTTAGTGAACTCCTACAATAATTGATTGGATGGTTTATGTAGTGGATTGGTAGGATGATGGAGCTGTAGTTTTCACCTTTTCAAGGTTCGTTGATGATAGCTTTCTGCAATAACTATATATAGGAGGTACAGATTCCAATTGATGTCGGCATATTGCTTTGTATATAAGTTGCTGTTTTTTTGATATCCCTTTTTCTTTATTACTTACATTACTAAAGTATTGGCTCTTTGTATGCATTTTTGTTTAACAGTTCTGGAGTGCCAATTTAAGATAATTTTGTGGTCTATATTTACACCTAAATATTTACCTGATGGCTTGATGTATATTACTTGGTTGTTAAGTAATATAAAATAAATTTAATCCAAGGAAAGGACAAAGATTTTAATGATTGATCACAACAATGACAACAATAATGACATTATTTTTTTGACTTTTGACCGTTAATTTGACGTGCCAAAACGTCACTTTTACCAATAGGGCGACGAGCTTACTATAGACATTTTTAATCTGTCAGCTTAATTTCACTCTATCATCCATTTTATTGTTGGAAATTCGTGATTAGACCATGAATATTTGCACGTCGAGCGAACAAGCACCGAAGGCGAGCTTATCGGCGGCTAAACTTTTTATAAAATAGCAGTGCGGCTTCAGTTGTTAATTTAAAAAATTCCGTTTTAGGAAAAACTTCCTCAAACTATCCATATTAATATTGCTTTGTCCAATATCAAAAAATCAAAATTTCGTGACTGAGCTTTTTCATTTCGAATTGGGATGTTGACTTTTTTTGGGAAAGTGTTTAAAACCATGCATTAGTAGCGGAAAATATTTTTTTTAAAATTTAATACAACTAATCCTTTAAAAATCATAAATTTTAAATTTCGTTTAAAATTTCACGCCAAAACGCCAATACTTGTCACTTCACCGCTCTGACGTCACACTGGTAAACTGACACGGATATATAATTTTTTTTGGTAATTTTTGAGTTTAAAGATTACTTCTAAGTTATTTTACGTGTTGTGTGGTGCCTCATGGTACAAGTTAAACAATTAAAACGCCTGAAAAGTTATTTATTCGGGTTCCACGCTCGTAAAATAATAAGAAAATGTGGCTTCAGCTAGCCTGGCACTACTCGTTTTATTTTAGTTTTGAGCTTATAAATACCGATTATTACTATTATGTATTCATTATCGGTTGCAGAAATAACAATCCTTGGTAAATTACTTACGTGGAAGCCTTCACATATATAAATTCAGCAAGGCAGAAGTTACTGTTTGTTGCGAAGGAATTGGCCACTATTAAACAATCAATTCTCAACAAATTCAAATTATTTGCCTTCATAAATCTATTTTTCATTATGAGAAAATTTCCCAATATCGTTTTCGAAAGGAAAAGTAAGCAAATTTCGAAGAAATTACATGAAAATGACTATAAAATATGGACTAGGTAGCTCTTGACAGTAATCACGAATGTGACATAAAACCAAAAAATTTATATGTCAAGTTCGTGATAGCGATGACGTTGGCTGTATTCTTTAGAGTAATTATCCAATGATCAAAATGAAAAAAGTGATACTGATAACTATGTTCTTTTGAATATAAATTTAATTATCATTAGGTCGAAGTAGTCATGATTACTTCAAGTGATAGAATTGAAAGTAATAATGACTACATTAACAAATAATAAACTTACGTTCTAATTTCCACAGGTTAGCGGACTCTTCCACACTACATGAGCAACATGCGAGGCAGACGATTCAACACCGTTGCAGGTGAGACAACGGGATATTGCTTCTCACCACCGAACAAACCAAGAGAAGTTACAAACCTGGCTACAGAAACCATTTCATGGACGGCATCCAAATGAGGTCGTCCAGGACAATGTCGACAACTCAGCGTCGAACTACTGGTTGATTTCAGAACAGAGGTTTCCGGAAACGAGGGGTTTCTTGTTAGCCATCCAAGACTAGGTTATTCCGACGAAGAACTATCGGAAGTTCATCATCAGAGATCCCTCAATAGAAAATGACCAATGTAGATATGGCTGTCGAACATCAGAGACAACACATAACGGGAGGATGCCAAGCGTTTGCCGCAACCGAGTATAAAGAAAGACACAGCTCAGCCGCTACGACACTCCACCAAGAGTTTGTATTGCAGGTAGAAATACAATCCGGAGCCTAGTCTTGAGAACAACGAGTTGAAGTTATATTGGGACCGAACGGTTCTAACAGGTCAAACAGATAAAATTTCTGGGCGAACTACACTGATTGACATTGCTATCCCTAATAACAACAACCTAAGACCATAATACAATGAGGAGATCGCCAAATACAGAGATCTGGAGGTGCAAATCGGCAGACAGTGGGCAATGAATAGCGTCCACACAATTCCCATAATACTATTATTGTGGAACCAACATCTTACCACCGCTTTCCGGAAAAACTGGACTTAAATAGAGGTTCAAGTTTGTGGAAAGTACAAGGAGGATGCCTGGGAAATATACCAGTGGATCCGACTGATGAGTCCACCATCGGTATCGGAACGAAACATCCGTACATTTTAGGTGGTCGCAAATAGTTCGTTAGTAATATGCCCTTAACATCAGGCGCATTACTACGATACTATCTAAAACTGGAATGATACCAAGGAGCCTCCTACAGAACATCAAGGGACTGGGCCTCAGTGAGCATCTGTACAAACCGATTCAGAAAGCAGTTCTCCTTGCAACCGCGCGGACCGTCCGAAAATTTGAGGGAAGTACAGAAGACCAGGCCACCTAGGACCCGATAACATGGAAGGAATCACCACAGAGCTTCATACTTTTGGTGTCTTTATATACCTGGTATGAGTCAGTAATCCCTGGAGTGAGTGCGAAGCCGTTTGGCTTGTAAATCTGATTATTCAACAGAATAATCGTATTAGATGACGTTAGTATGGAGTGACATCATTCACTTTGATTGGTATTCATTGTCACGTGACTCGAAGGAGATTTAATTAGATTTTTATTATTAAATAAAAATAAGATTCCTTAAAAATAAAGAAAAATATTGTTTTTTTTAGGATTTCTATTGTGGAAACTACCGTTTCACGGCAAAATTATATTTTTATTTGAATACAATCAACATCCCAATTCGAAAAGCACGGGCTCCGTCACGCCTTTATAAACATTTTAATTTTGCCGTAACAAAAAAGGCTACAACAATTTTTTTGACGTCATTGGTGTCGTTAGAGATGTGGGAATAAAAAAGTTTTTCTATCAGATTTAATAAAGATGATATAGGCTTGGCTTCACATGCGATCTAACTAACTTTGATGGTCAATCAGCAAAATTGATCTTAATTTTTAAAGGTTTCTTTTTAATTGGATTTCAAATATTTTTGAAATAAATTTAGAGGCTGAAACTAAAGGTACTTTGTCACTTACCTAACCAGAAATAACAGAACTATTTTTCGTAAATTACAGCGAACAGTTTTTCATGTTTCGCCTATGGGTTGACACTCAACTTTTTATCAAAGCGTGTGCGTTAGTTTAATTAAACTTGTAGTTATTTGCGTCCAGATATTACAAGATAATCAGTGTGTATATACGCGATAATGGAGTTGATTCCACAGAATCGATTGTGTTTTATTTCACTCGCTTTTTACGAGCCAATCAATTTATACGTTCTATATTCGATTTTGACTTATTGAACTTATAAATTGCAATTCTTGGTAATTTTATGGTACAATCAATTGCTTCTGTATAAACAATAAATTATATCTGTAGATTTTTTCCTTGTTTTACAAGGAACCCTTAAAAAATACTGTATTTTACAGAGTGTGTGCTAAAACTTGAAAAACATTAATTACTTCATATATCCAGTAAAAAATCAAAGCGTTTGGTATGTATGGATGAGAAGCATCTTCACATACTAAGAGTAACGTTGATAATATTAACGAATGTACCATTATTCATTAATTAGGTCTCTAACTTTTAATTTTAGTTTCTCATACTATTTTCTAAATACTTCCACAACAAATGTTTAACAAATATTTATGGATTCAGCCAAATTAAAAATGTTTAGTTCTCTACTTTCTAGATATCTAACATCTTACTCCAGTGTGTCTGCAAAAAAAAAGGCGAAAAAATTTATTACAGATATTTGAAGGTTTTAAATCATAGAGAAGGGGGGCTTAAAGAGGTACTATCAGATCGGTATTGAAAACACCTTTAATGCTTCATACGTCAAAATTAATAAAAAAAAAAATATCAAGATAATGGCGAAAAACCCCCTTATTTGCTCTATTTTTTAAATGTTAATAACTTTTACAATAATGCCGAAAATGACATATAACACCTTAATGATGTGGAAATTATGGGTACGAAAGTTCAGCCAGATCGGTTGAATACTTTATGTTTAATGTCAATTGTTTATTAAAAACACTAACCGCCGGATTCACTAACATGGTTTAAATTTAAAACCACCCAAAATTGACAGCAGAGAACTTAAACTGACAAGAGCACCGATAAGTCAAGCAAATTTTAAACTCTAAAAATACAAGCATAAAAAAATAATCTTGTTTTATTACTGAACCGGTAAAAATAGAGAACTTTACTTATTTCCGGGATACAATTTCTCTCAAGGCTTTATCGCAAGGTTCTTATCCTTAAAATCCCTATATAACCTTTATTTATCGACATATGTAATGTAAATTATGACAGTATCATAAGCAAAACAAAACTGGCCGACAAGAAGCCAGATTCACTAAGAAGATTTAATTGCTATGAAATTGGAATCTTCTAGTAGGCCAGTTTTGTTTTGCTTAAGATGTCATAATTTATAGTATATAGGTCAATAAACAAAAGCTAATATAGGGATATTACAGATAATGACCTTGCAATAAAGCTTTGAAATATGTAAAAGAAATAGTTGTATCCCGAAAATAAATAAAGTTCTCCGTTTTTACCAGTTCAGTAATAAAACAAGATGATTTTTTTATGCTTGACTTAATTGGTATTCTATCGGTTTAAGCCCTCTGCTATCAATTTAGGATTGTTTTAAAATTAAACCATGTTAGTGAATCCGACTGTTAAATATCATGGCTATTAGATCGGGTTTAAATCTTAAATCTTCTTAGTGAATCTGGCTGTAAAAAATTAAACAATTTTCGATCAAAAGATAATGGTTCTAGAGGCATTTTTAAAAGTGAAATTGATTCTTGAAAGGTCAAACTGCAGGGAAAGTTAATATGTTTATTTCAAAATTGTTGTTAAAAAAGTAGGTTAAAGAAGAGGTGTTTTTTTGCTTATAAACAATTAGAATAACTTTGTTATTTTTTATTTTAGGGAAAAAACGCTTTACGTCTTATAGGATATGATGCAATGAATAAGAATACAATTTATGCATTGTGCATGAAGTGACAGCCCTTTAAAGTAAAGTTACTTGCAGAAATACACTGTTATTGGTGGTGGGGGAAGCAGCTCGAAGCTCCGATTTCGTGCGGCTCTATTATGATATTAAAATTTCAAATTTTGAACAATATCTTGGGTTCTAGGCAACGTAGGACCTTCATTTTTTATTTAAACTGTGGTAACTCGACGAAATTTTAACAACCAGCTAATTTTCATTACAGTGTAAAATCAAGAAACGTCGGAAAATTAACATGTCTTAACCAAAATTTATTTACAACCTAAATACTGAAATGTACTTCTACTTTAATATAGATATATATATATATATATATATATATATATATATATATATATATATATATATATATATATATATATATATATATATACAGGATGTGCCATCTTTTAAGTCGATATGCAACAATTGAATAACTTTGAAAAATAAAACTGATTTCTGTATATGAGGTATTTTTATTAAATTTGGTAGTTTACAATTTATTGGGACTAGTTTTTGAATACTACATTGATCAAGTGGCCACCTTTATTGACCAAAGCAAAATGTGACCTTTTTGTTGCGTTTTCTATTACCTTGTCGAGCATCTCGGGTGGTATAGCGGTGATTTCGGCACGAATCTTTGCCTTGAGCTCTTCAATGGTCTGACGCTTACCGGCGTACACTTTGCTTTTTAAATAACCACAGAAAAAGAAGTCCGGAGCGGTCAAATCTGGAGATCTGGGTGGCCAGTCAATGTCGTGGATCTCGTGTGGTCAAGGTATGTCGGCAGGATATTAAAAATTTATGATTCATATATCAGTTATTTCCTGCTAATGTTGCTCTCGGTCCGATACAGCTCCACTGACGAGATCATGAGATGATCGAAACGCATATAGAAAGAGGACCAGAGCGATATTTACAGGAAATAAACTGTTTGTACATATATTTTTCATATTCTCTGCCTGAAAGGAGAATTGCATATATAACAAACTATTTAAATACGGCAGAAAGATTTCTTTATTTCTTACTGAAATTTTGATTATTTAAAAATTTCACGTTACTCCGTTGATTCATAAATGTCGTTCGACTGGCGATATTTTTCAGTCCGACATCGAAGTTGGTAGACGGCAGGTGTAATATCCTGCCGACATACCTTGAAATTTATGGTTCATATATCAGTTATTTCCTGCTAATGTTGCTCTCGGTCCTATACAGCTCCACTGACGAGATCATAAGGTGATCGAAACGCGTATTGAAAGAGGACCAGAGCGATATTTACAGGAAATAAACTGTTTGTACATATATTTTTCATATTTTCTGCCTGAAAGGAGAATTACATATATAACAAACTATTTAAATACGGCAGAAAGATTTCTTTATTTCTTACTGAAATTTTGATTGTTTAAAAAGCTCTATATCTTGTTTCACATATTGGAACTACCTATCTAAACATTCACGAGACGCCACTGACGGAGAGAATAAAACAAAAAATATTGAAGATGAAACAAAGAGAAAGACTAAAAAGTTTTAAAACTCTCTCGAAATACTTTGAAAATAAATGGAATTCCTAAAATGCCCGGATAAACAAATTTATAATAGAAATTGTTTCAAAGACTGGAGATCATTATATATTTGACGTTCCGAGTTATCCCCTGAGTCGTGTTGAACGTATTTTTTATAATGTTTACAACACTGTAATTCGGCTTATTTCGTGGTTTAGATAAAAGTAGAGTCCATGTTTTATTTATAATTAAGTATTGATGTATCAAGGTCACCAAATCGAAGACTATCGTGGTGTCATACATGCTCTTACAACCTAGTTCTTATGTCTCTCGTCCTTATAAAATTAGTATTATAACTACATACATATGAACGACGAATCCCTTCAAGTACCAATTAAAGATCCCTATTTTAAAATGCCTACCTTTTTCTGATACACGCGGTAGTCACAGGTCTTTTTAACTTAACTTTTAGTTTATTCCTAACATATGTTTTTGTTTTCTCGAAACACGAAAAACAAAACAATCTTTCAACTCACTTTATTACTTAATATTTGTAAATTCAACTTTCGAACAGATAGTTAGGATTCTCTTTTAATGAGAATATGACGTAAAACTAGAATTAAGGCCAAGACCTCTTGCAAAAAAAAATTGTTTTTATATCTGAATAGGAAATTTTATCATATTATGAACATTAAAGTTTGTTAAATAAACAACTCGTAATTAATATATTTAAGTTCCGGTATAATTATTAAATAATGAATACATTTTTTTGTCAAAAATCACTTATTGAAAAATTAGTAAAAGAACGTTGGGTGTAAGCTTTTATAAATTATGTGTTCTATCGCCAATTTTATGAATAATTAATTAATTGATCAAGGGACCTGTTTCTTGTCATTTTTTATCTTTTATTAAGAAAGTTTTTTCGGAGACAAATTAACTCATATCCATATATAATTATACTAAATGGCACACAGTTGTTTGATTCAAAAACTGACAGAAAAATTGTTAGTTCCATTTACAGAACAATCAGAAACTAGACGGCGCCAATCACATCGTCCAAAAACAGTTTGCAAACGATCACCTGAGTGTTTTTGTAACTTCTGGTTGGCGTTGACGAACAGACCCATTACAAGGAATACGAGGTCAGCGAGGAAACCTCAGCTGATTTACAGACGGGTCAAAAATTGATAAATGAGCGTAAATACGCTGGGCCAACGCCAGACTCAATATAAGGGCAGTACTGGTAAAGTATGTTTCAAGATATATCGTTTGGCTCTTGGTTTCAATAATGAGGGTCACTACCTGAGGGATTAAAAGCATTTTGTGGTACCGAGTGTGGTGCCAAATTTAAATATAGACAACAAGCCAGGAGTATTTTTTAAAATCGGATTTAGGAAATTTGTATAAAATAGTTTTTAAATTAATTAATTAATAAAGAGATTATTAAAACACTAATATAATAAGTAAAAAATATTTATATTTAAACAATAAATTAAATACAAAAATTATTATTATACAATACGTACATAAATATAATGTTACACTTTATTATAAAATGGAAATTTATAATAGAGAGAGAAAACAAATTACTTAAGAACTATAAATCCAACTCAAGTTCTCTGTCGCTGTCTTCACCCAACTTAATATCATGTAAAGATAAATAAGAATTTTCAATCTTAATAACGTGTTTAATTGAATTTTGCCAGCTCCCTACGTCACAGGTTTACCTTAACATCGACATCATTTGTCTTAAAAATGTTTATTGCATTATTGTGCGTTCTGTATTGAAGTATGCCTCACCAATATGGCCACTTTTCGATAATGTGTACGAATTGGTGCAGAAACGCTTTTTAAGATTTGCAGCGTATAAATTGGGTATTCCTAAAGAAAATATCAACTACCCTCAATTACTACTCCAATTAAATTTGAAGCCTCTTAAACATCGCAGAGAATACCTCGACTTACGTTATATGTTTCAAATCGTTAATAGTAAAACAGATTCTTCAGAATTACTAAGGCATATCAGCTTCATTGTACCTCAGAGAAATAGTCAATGGGTTAAAGTCTTCTTTGTGGATACTCGTAGAACAAACTATTCCATTTATACCCCATTAAATAGAATGTGCATTTTGGATAACAACTTATCTCGTTATTACGTTGGTCTAGACATCTTTAACATATCCTTAAATGGTTTCAAAATTTTTTTAAAGCGACATCTATAATGTTAATTTTAACCTCTCACCGTTCTCCATCATGCGGTCGTGAACGTACTGTGGTTAAATGGATACTTTGGATTTGTTTGTTTATTGTTTGGTAACTTTGATTTGTCTAGAGGCTTGTTTATAAGTTACAAAGTGCTGAAAAATTTTAAATTGGTTTAACTGTTAATAAAGCATTAATTAATGAATTAATTTATATATATATATATATATATATATATATATATATATATATATATATATATATATATATATATATATATATATATATATATATATATTACAATAATTATTAATTTGCATTATTTCAAAATATCAACAGACAAAGAAATGAAGTGCGCGCTGATGCAACATTGATGAAAGTTTCGACTCCATTTTAATACAGGTTAATCTTGAGTTTTATGCCATTTCTTTTAACTGATATCTCAATAAACCCCACGGAAGGCTAAATATTTTATTGTAAAAAAAGAAATCTATATGTTTCAAAACTCAAAATTTTCAATTTTTTTCAATATCATTTAATCGACAAATGGTTGTATAATTGTAAAGAAGGTGTCAAGACCCTAACTTCCCGTAAGGCTCTGTACAAATTTTTACATTTTTAAGAATTTAGTTCTCAAAAATTTACATGGTAAAGTTAATTGAAACTCTACAATAGTATAAACTACAACTTAAACTATTATAAAAAAGTGTATTTTCATTATGATCTAATATTATTTATTTAACTTGGTCAGTGACTCCTTAAAGTATTCATTATATTATTTAAAGTCAAATCTTTCCGGCACGTTCTTTTTCAAATATTTACGGTACTTTTAAACTTGTTTTGGCGCAAAATTATATTAGTGCCTTTACAATCTAAAATTAATCAAACATTAAAACGCGTTTCAAAAATTATGAACATTTGTATTAATAAAACAATAAGTAACAATAATGGAATTATAAAAAATGGCACATGCTAATCCTAGTTTTTAAAATATGATGAATTAAATGACTTATATAAAGAAATATTAGCTGGCGGATTTCCACTTAAGCTATTGGCCAAATCTGTATAAATAATTGGATAATATTGAATTCTTCCACTCGACCATCCGATGGTAAGGCAAGCGCCAGCATTAAAATTTTGTTGAAAACTTATTGTACTTGGTTTCTCTGCTGCTAAGCCCATAACAAGAGAACTTAAACAGAAAAAAAAAAATAACAATGTCAGACTTTATTGTGAAGAACAAAAAAAAATGAAATCGAGTATTCAATTATATTAAACGAGATCTACTACTAACCTTGGGATAATTTGCAACCCTGGTTGCCTAACGATACTGAAAACTGCAATGGTATTTGTATCTTGAAACATTACAGCCAAGTGTTTCCCTTTTGGATCTGTCTCCATACACTGAATAAGTCCACCTACCATTACTCCGTCTAAGTCTATTTTACTGACATCAAACATCGGTAGGGCTTGATTTGCAGAAGATTCTGGAAATAATAGCAATATAAAATCATAAATTTGTCAAATAAAATCTTCCTGAGCTTTGTAAACCTAGGTTAAAGATTCATAAATTCGCCGGCACTTTAGACCCCCTGGGATTTTAAGAAATAAAACCAGTGAAATTTTATTGAATCCCATTCTTAACCAAAACTATAAACATCAAGCTTATTCAACAGTATCCCATAACTGACACAGTCAAATGCGTTTGTGAGATCACAAAACACTGCCGCAGTAAGCTCGCACTCGTTCAGTCCTCGATACAACGCTTCAAGAAATGGAAAAATCGCATCTCCAATGCTTCTGGAAGGCCGAAATTCAAACTGCAACGCATTCAGCAAGTCATGCCTTTGAACAAATTCCAACACACGCTTGTTTACAAGCTTCTCCAGAATTTTTGCGAGAGTTGATAAAAGAGATCTTGATCTGTAGTTGAAACATAAATTGGTATCGCCCCCGTTAAAAAGTGGGGTGACAATTGCTTGTTTTAAACAAGATAGAAAAACTCACTGTGAAAATGACCAATTTATAGCCCCAACCAATGCAGAGAGCAAAATATGGAAGTTTCATAAAAATCTTTAAGGCTATTCCGTCCAGTCTGGCTGCATTTTTATTTTTAATATCTGTAAATGTTTGGTCTGAATAAGCAATTATGCAAAAATTATCACTTTTCAAAAAATTCACTTTATTATACATTATTATATTAATCGGTGCTTAGGTTTACTTTTTAATGAGTACTCGTAAATTCCACGTCTTACTCCATTTTTCTCTTTTAAAATGTGAATAACCAAAAATCAAGAAATTAGTTTTTACATATTCTTATGAGCTAATTAATCTAGTCCATATCTCTATTTAATCAAGAGATATCAATAAATTTATCAATTGACAGTTTATCCCTTTTCACTCTTTTGGTGTGCAAACATTAAAAAAATCCTTTCTTGGTGGGTGCCTACATGGTACTACCAACCTTTTCCCAAAATTTTATGACTCTATCTCTAATTGTTTGGGTTGTGTGTTCATATGTCAGTCAGTAAATCAGGACAATGCTGCTTATAAATATAGATTACACTGCAGGAAGATACCTTTTAAGATAAGATTACTCTTATCTGTAAAAATAAAGAAATAAAAACTCATATATTTTCTGATTTGTAAAATGTTCTCAACACTAAATTTCAAACAAATCCAATTTGCTTACATTAAAGTCCTGAAAATGTAAAAAGTCAAATAAATTCTGCTTACCAACATCGTTCGCAAAAATAAGATCACTCTTAACAATAACCCCATATATAATCGGTTCAGTACTTGAGGCAAAGAGTAACGTTGTTCCGCAGATGGACCAACATGCTGATTGAACTCGACCACTTAGCACTGACCAGCGCTCACACTCCCATTTACGGTAATCCCAAACTCTGAAAAATACATTGTAATTAATTCTTTTCAACACAATCAACTGTACTTCGATCTATAAGATCTTTTATACGTTACTCTGATCTATATAAGCCCTGGATGTTTAGATTTTTTATAAAGTTTATTAATTTTCTGGAGGGTAAAAGCGCAGAAACTGTAGATCATATTCTAGGTTTTGTCTGTTTTTTTGAAATGATATGTAGTAGGTGAATATATTCATTTCCTTTAAAAGTATTAGCTTTAATTCAATAAATATATACATACATACATATATATATATATATATATATATATATATATATATATATATATATATATATATATATATATATATATATATAGGTGTGATGTGTAATCGAAGGTTTTCGGGCATCCCGTGTATGTGCTGAGTCTCTCTCAGGACGGTAGGCTGCCTTACAGTCCTGAGAGGGACTCAGCACATACACGGGATGCCCGAAAACCTTCGTACATATATATATATATATATATATATATATATATATATATATATATATATATATATATATATATATATGCCATAATTTTGTCTAGGAGTGTATCAAAGTGATTTAAAAATTACCTAAAAACAATTCCATCTGAACAAGTAAAAAAGGTCTCTCCTGTAGGTGACCATTTGACCAAAACTTGTCCAAAACCACCTGGCCTTTTTAAAGAACTTGTCCTATCTAATTCAGGATCCCACACTAAAATAGTATTATCACAAGCGGCTACACTCACTAGCTTGTCACCCTTGGGAGACCAGGCTATACTCATTACAGGTTTATGTTGCAGTCTTTGTAGGATGATTGCATTGCTGACTGAAGGCCTTGATACCTGTAATATGATTTTTAACAAAATGGTTTGTGATAGATTGTTTTAAACATAGAATTTGTTTCATAAAACACACATACCAATGAATTTGGGTCGATATTCCAAATAATAATTCCATCCTCATGTGCCACTGCAATCTCAGTATTAGAAAGGGGCCTCCAAGCAACACAAGTAATATTTTTTTGTTGCTTACATCTTAACAAAGGGTTATAACTACTTTCACTACTAAAAATTCTGACACTGTCATCACATGTAACCACTGCTAATTTGGTACAATATGGATGCCAAGACAGGAATCTTATTGTACTATTCTGCCAATCTCGAGTTTGCCCCAATTTGGAGATCAAAGTGGGTCCACTATATCGAATATTTGGATTTAAAATTAATCTAACTTTCTGCACATATTTAAAAATATTAAGTAAAATATTTGCACTTTGGGAAATAACAAACTGTTTGTGAGATTTTGCCAGCTGTAATGCTTCAATAGGACCCTGTTCATAATACACTTGGGTAAGCTGTTTTAAAAAAGAAACATCTACTGGTAAAAATAACGCTTTGCCTTCATCTCCAGATGTCGTCGCATGTAACTGATCTCTGGTTATATGAATTTTGGGGTGATTTTCAACCTAGAACATAATATACTTTGCTAAATAGTTAATCAACGTCAAGATTTAAGTGATTTACCGAATTAGTGAAGGCTCCAACATTGGCATATTCAGCATTACAGCAATGCACTCGCCCGTTTATTTCACATACAGCAATTTCATAGTCATTTGGAATCTCAAAATCATGTAAATTTCGCATTTTTTTTATTTGCCGTACAGGTTGTGATATTCGTTAAAATTCAAAAAAGTGTGGTTAAGAAATTCCTTTCACAAATAAAATCAGCTGATCATTTATTAGACAACCAGATATACATATGTTAATAAATTTAATAAATCATAATTTTAAAGATTCTTTAAATTTAAAGAACCAGAAACTGAATAATAAATAGTTAAAAAATAAATACATTTTTAATTAAAATTTGAAAATGTACATTATTTTAGAAATATTTAAACAAACAAGACACAACCAAATACGCGCATACTCAAGTCACGAGGTACGTCTCTAAATTACGATTGGTCAGTTAAAAACCGCAACATATTTCGAGACTGCTGTCGTCGCCATATTGTTCTGTTGTGTTTGCGACGTACGTTTCTTTGAAGTAAAAGACGCCAAGACAGACGTTTTTAGGGCTTCGAAATGGATATGAGTGTCTATTTAACGACTCCCCTACAAATAGACAAAATTTGTAGGGCTTGTCTGTTGGAAAAAGGGGATATGAGGCCCCTTTTTGGAGCTTGTTTGGACGAAATGCTCCATAACTTTGCTGGCATCGAGGTAATTTTTTATATTTGTCATTATTTGGGAATGTCTCTGTCTTTGTCGTTTAAAATGTAGAAGATAGTAAGAGAATTATTAATGTGTGTTAAATTTGATAGTCAATTTTCAGAGACCTAAATTACTGAATTAAGGGTTGCCTTTACTGATAACGTGGCCTTTTATTTTTAAACTGTGACGAAGACTGATTTGCATAATATTAATCGTCGGTTTATACTTCCAAAAATTATCTACTATCACTAACAATTTCTACTATGAGATTCCTCTTGAAATTTGAATAATTCGCTTTACTTTCATCTGTTCATAGTCCCAACTAAAAATTAACTTTTTAAAATGTCGGCATAATTCGCGTCCGCTTTCAAATATTATTGGCTAGAGAAAAAATTAACAAGTACATAAAAATAACATTATAAACAAATAAAAATGTGTCATAAAATAGTAGAATCACTTTAGAATAAAATTAGTTAGACAACCACAGTTGAAAAGCAAAAAAAAATCGTTTTCCTTTAAGGATAGGATATTAATGGGCAATTTTGATTGGTTGTCCTTAATTTGTACTAACTGTTACATTTTGAAGTATGAACCACGCATTTTTATTTCGTGGTGTAAGTGTTAGTTTAATGGAAATTTTTAGTGGTAGTTGATAATTTTTTGGAAGTACGAACAGGTCATAATTATTTCTCGATGCTAACATTGTAATCCATTCTAAAGACACGTAGCGAATAATATCCTTATTGCAGCCTACCGCGAACATACCTTATCCGAAAATAAATTGACACGGTTGTGTTGGATCTCGATTGCAAATAAAATATATAAATCGATAAACGATAAAATAATTGCTTCGGAGATTTATATATCTATTTAACAGGTGCAATTTACAAAATAAAATGGCCCAATTACAAAGTACTTCTACAAATTGTAAATCTAAAATTAAAATCTAAACTAATTTTAAATAGTCTATAAACCTTCAACAATTCTTTTTTTAAAAGAACGTTGATTAATATTAAACTGCCTCAGACTGTAGTCTGTTGTAAGAATGACAAAGCCTACATAATGGAGAGTTTGAATAATTAGTACTTAAGAATATTGTAGGTAAATAAAATGTATTTAAGTGCCTAGTACCTTAGATTGGTACCGTAAAATTCAGCCTATATAAAAACTGGAGTTATCAACCATTCCATGTACCACTTTCAATGAATACAAAATATCCATCATTTCTTTTTTTTTTTCAAGTCTCATAAGACCATACTTCTCACACAGCGACATGACCGACATTATCAATTGACACATGTGTTTCTTTATAATATATATATTTAACAATTTTGTTTTGGATTTTTTCTAGCAGATATTTGTTACATTGATAGTAAGGATTACAAACAACACTTGCATACTCTAGTTTGCTAGGTACAAGTAACATATATAATTATTTAATACAATTTGGATCGTTAAATTCACGTGTATGTCTTATTAAAAACCCATATACCTACATGGCCTTATTGGCAGTATGTATAATATCAAAGGTCACACCAAGGTCCCTCTCCCTTTATGTAGTATGTATACAATATTGGTTTATTTTTAGTAACTGTACTGATCGTCTAATAAACAGAAAATGCCTGGACCATGCTATGCGCCATTTTGGGGAAAGTGAAGTTATAACAACAGTGAATACGCTGTCGCCACTAAAAAATTATACCGACTAAACGTCATCGTTTACCTCCAACTGACAAGGTTTGAAGCAATTTGCATACCTTTCCGAAATTTCATCGACATAAGTAGTTGAACGAAACGAATAGTAGAAAGAGATAAAATGACAGTATTACGTTATAACCTCACCCAACTGATCCAGTTCGTGTCCACTGATTATAATCTGTGGATGTCTGCGATAGTATTGGTCTGTCGTAAAAATAGATTAAGATTTTTTATTATATTTTTGGTTGTTAAAAATAACTAGTCATTAAAAAGAGCAATATGTTGACGAACCGTTTCTTCAAAACGTTTTATTTTTTGAATAAAACAGTTGAAATGATAATTAGGTAGTACCCCGTTATTTTCGGTATTTTCTAATTTTTAATTAAAATATCCTTAGAAAGTTGAATGTCTCGCAAATTTTAAGTAAATTTGAGATTATAGACATAAAAAATTATTACACTAAATTCTGTTCATATCTCAATGGTGCTTTTTAAAAATTGTTTTCCTACGGCTAGTTCTAATTATGGATTTAACATAAACACTTGTGTCCATATATCCACAACCAGTCGAGTATCTTACTTTGAAACAGTTAAGTGTAACATAATTATTTTCATCAACACAACTTATAAAAAATTTGAGAAATAACAATTTGTAAGATATTTGAAACTTTGATTTAAATAAGTAACATTAAATTTTATATTTAAATAATGTTAAATGCAACATTTTACTTTCTTACGCTGTGTTAAACACTATACTACACTACAATTAAATAAATATTATTATGATTATAATTTGTTAGGACATACAAATTTCCACACTCCAGAAGCTGAAGAACAGGAAGAGCGCAGGACATGATGGCATCCCGAATGAACTACT
The DNA here is from genome assembly GCA_034092305.1 of Diaprepes abbreviatus. Lineage (NCBI taxonomy): Eukaryota > Metazoa > Arthropoda > Insecta > Coleoptera > Curculionidae > Diaprepes > Diaprepes abbreviatus. The sequence goes on along the minus strand of JASJET010000037.1, from coordinate 171,871 downwards.
CAAATACGGTGGCCAACGCCTTACACAAGAATTGACAAAACTGATTCAAAAAATTCTCCATCAACACAAAATACCGGACGAATGGTGCACTAGCACGACCATTCTTATGTTTAAAAAGGGAGACAAAAAAATACCATCGAATTACAGAGGAATAAATCTCTTAAATACCACCCTGAAACTTACCACAAAGATAATAACGGCTAAAATTAACAGCTTAACTACATTGGCAGAGGAACAACAAGGCTTCAGATCAGGAAGATCATGCACAGATGCAGTTTTTGTCATAAGACAAGTAACAGAAAAATCGATTGAATACAACAAACCGGCTTATATGTGCTTCATCGACCTGGTGAAGGCTTTCGACCGTGTGCAATTGAGAGATATCGTACATCTCCTATACAATAGACAAATCCCTCGCAATATAATAAAAACTATTGAAAATATATACACAGCCAATCAAATCCGAGCCAAAATAAACGGAAATCTCACCAAACCAATACCTGTGGGATGTGGCATCCGACAAGGGGACTCTTTAAGTCCTCTTCTATTTAACATCATAATGGACGAGATAATAAAAGCAGTACGTGTGTTGAGAGGATATAGGATGGGAGATCGGGACGTTAATATCTTATGCTATGCTGATGATGCAGTTCTGCTGGCAGAAAACGAAGATGATCTGCAGCGACTGTTACACAGATTCAACTGCACAGCAAAATCATTCAATATGACCATATCAGCCTTAAAAACAAAATGCATGACAACGTCAAAAATACCATTGAGATGTAAATTGGAAGTTGATGGCAAGATTATACAACAGGAAATGAAGTTTAAATATTTAGGAATATCAATCTCGGGATTTGGTGATGTCGAGACTGAGGTGAGGGAACAAACACAAAAAGCGACAAGAATAGCGGGGTGTCTGAACGATACTATATGGCGAAATGAAAACATCGGAACAGAAACTAAATCCAGAATATATAAAGCAGTAATTAGGCCAATTATGACATATACCGCTGAAACTCGCCCCGATACATCAAAAACCAAACAGATTTTAGAAACAACTGAAATGAGGGTGCTGCGCAGGATAACAGGAAAAACACTGTACGATAGAGAAAGGAGTGAAAATGTAAGAGAAAGGTGCAAGGTGGAAAACATAAACGACTGGGTGCTGAACAGAAAGGTGGAATGGAATGGGCACATTGACAGGATGGACGACCGAAGAATTGTGAGAGTCACACGTGATAAGTCACCAGCGGGACGTAGGAGTACAGGACGCCCCCGAAAGCGATGGAGCGACAACTTGAATGTATAGTGGACAGAGTGGTGAGGGAAAACAGGCGTTTCGTCTAAACCAAAGAAAGAAGAAGAAGAAGAAGATACAAATTTGAACCTTAGAGGCCAATGAACGAGGTCCTTCAGAATAAAAACCTTATTTATAGTACCTCTGATCTTCAAGCCTCTACAAATCTTTACAGAATAATACAAAAAGTATATTAAAGGTTGAATGTGAGATCTGCTAGTATCATTAATGGAGGTCTTCCAGCTGGCCTATGGATTCGATTCTTAGTGGTACCACAGTTCCTCTATCACCGGTCAAGTTTCAGCTTTTCTTTCAAACTTAGTTGTCAGGATAGAAAGTCTTGCAATAAGAGGCTGGATGTTTAGTGAATTCATACAATAATTGATTGGTGAATAACTAGGACGATGGATTTTAATCATACTACATAGAGCTGTGGTTTCTACCGTTTCAAGGTTTATCAGTGCTGGCTTCCTACAATTACTGTGTGTGGGGGGCATGTATTCCTATTAAAGTCAGTATATTGCTTTGTATATATGAGTTTTTTTTCTTTGTATATTAGACTCCTAAGGTATTTGGCCCTTTGTATACATTTTTGTTTAACAATTCTAAAGTACCAATTTAAGATAATTTTGTGATCTTTATTTACACCTAAATATTTGACTAATTTGGTGCATATTACTTGATTGTTAAGTTACAAAAAATAAATTTAATCGAGTGAAAAAACAAGGATTTTAATCACAATCAATAACTTCACGATAATAACAACAATGACACCATTTTTTGACTTTTGACGGTTAATTTGTCACTTTCCCCAAAATGGCGCCGAACATACTCCGGACATTTTTCTTTTGACAGCTCAATTAGAATCTGTCATCCATTTTATTTTAAAAAATCCGTGCTTTTATCAAATTTGTGTAAACTTCAGGACCAAACTTTAAATTTCCTTCATTTTCTGCTAAATCATGTATGTATAAGAAAATAAACAACTTTTTTGGCTTAAGATTATGAACCAATTATTTATTTATTTTTGTATATTATGAAAATTAAGGAAGCAGTTTTTATTTTAAATTAGATTTATTATAGTACGAGATACAAATTTTTCAAAATTTTCCACAAGTTATGTTTATTGAGGTATACCGTTCTAAATTTAAAACGCTATTTTGTACTGTACGTCTGTACTTGACTTTACGGACTTGCATGCGGTGCATTTCCAACCCCTTGACTGCGGGAAAAATTTGAAATATTAGAAAATTTTATGAAATAGCTAGCAAGATTAATACGCAGCTATGGGAAGCTTGGGTTTTTGCACCCCCATACCTTGTTTCTGCCGACGCCTATGCTTTACATACTTAAAAAATTAGAAATCAGGAATTTTGGGTCGCACGGGCAAATAAAAGTTTGATTTTACCATACAAACAACTAATAACGCATAGACAGGGCCGAAATATATTAAATTATTCTGTATTTACGTTCTATTGCAATTTAATCGCAATCGGAATAACATTTCCAGAATTTTCATTTTCATTAATTCAAAATATTTTTTGATTTATTCACCTCCTATTTTAGGGTTGCTAAAAAAAACTTGAAAAATTATGTATGTTTCTACTCTTCGGAATAATTACTAAAATTTGTAATTTTATCCTAGTGTAGTGTTTTGAGCTTTTACTATGTCCAAAAACTTTAAATAATAATGAATAGAGTATATGATAAAAAGTCTTTAACATTCATGTGATTATTAAATCTTGGTTATAACTTTGTTAGTTTTAACATTTTTTTGAGAATACTTCAATGTAACAAAGCACATTTATTTAGGTTTCTCAAAATGACGGATTTCCATACCACATGTGCGTACAATGTGTACTTCAATGCAGCAGGGCCTATACGTTTAAGCAGCTCTGTGAAAAATCTGAAGCTATTCTTCGTCAGTATTTAAGTCCTGAGTTTCAAGTAAGTATATTTTTATTTTTTGTTGTCCTAATTATCTAATTATCATTTTTCTCACAATCATATACCTTTACCACAAAGTAAATTTGAAAATATAACTAGACCATATTTTTATCAGTACCAGATAAGATAGTTCATCGGCTAACCGTGTTTCTATATATTTTCTTGAAACTTCCGGTAGGTATTCGTTGTTATAATTTTTCGTAAGAGTGCGAAATTTCAGACACCTTGCCCATCTCATAGTCTAGATAATCAATATAAAAAATGCAATATTTAATTTGGGTTTTATGGGACGAGTCATAGTTGGTGTTATACAATCATACATAAATTAAAAACTTCTCTATATATTTTTCTAAAAAACGAATATATGATGTATAATATTATAAGGCGTGATATACTGCAAGACGAAAATTCCCAGCCATACCGTTAATTCACAGTTTTAATGTAAATTTTGTTACCTAATAATATTTCGAACGGTCGTCACATGGATCTCATACTAGAATGGGGAAGCGTCAACGCTATAACGCGAACTGGACGAGGTTGAAGTTTAAGAATCAACGGTCATTAACAATTTGTTACCGGCTTTTACACATTACATATACTGCCCTCGATTCATTGGCATGAACAGCTGAAAGCTGTACAGGTGCAAGAAACCCTCGCTTTATTCAAGTAGTGCATTATGCCTCGGCGCTTGTCAGATCTGCTTTCCCCTTACCCCTCAGGCACCAATAAAAATATTTGGTGTATAAAGCCCTAGCAACTATCAGTTATCATTTTTAGATGCTATTTTTGGGTAAAAAACATTTTATACATGAAATGGAGACACAAAAATAAGATTATTTCACAAAATATTGGACTTATGTTCATAGTTTTTTTAACGAATTGCGAAATATTTATGGCCGAAAATGCCATGACACCAGACAAAACTAATAAGTAATAAAGTAATATGTTTGCCTTTTTGTCTTCAATATGTTTTGCTATGCATATTAAAAACACAAATTCCAAAAAAAAAATAATTTGGAGGTTATTTACCGTTCAAATTAACACTTTAACAGCTTTATTCAGATTTGCTCGGAGCTACTCAGGGTTTGATGCATCTGAGCTTAAAACTCTTGAATCGAGGGCAGTAATATAGGATATATGTACGCAATGGGGACTACGACATACGGTTAAATAAGGATGCGATATATGTTACCGGCTTGTATTATATCAAGGTAAAGGTTTAACAAAGATAAAATAAACTTAGTAAGGTGACTTATTATCTATCGGGCCTACATGATATAAGCAATGTTGTTGAGTCATAGCGTTGTTATGCATACAAGATTCGCTAGATTCGCTTATGTGAGAGTGTATAGTCAGCGTCAAATGTTCTGGAGAGAAATAGGGGCCGTGTAATACGAAAGAACATTGAATCACGCTTGATACTTTTGGCCACGATTACATCCGATGAGCTACCTTAAGATTTTGTACATTTATTTAATATATCATCATCATTTGTTAAAGGAACAAATAATAGAACATCAAGAACAATCTCGAAATCAAGCAAAAAAAGAACTGGAGGAGCAGTTAAAATTTAGAGCCTCACCTCCAGTTGAAATTATCATTGAAGATACTAAAAATGATTTTAATGGTGAATATGTGACATATGAGACTACAGTTACCACACAAGACGCTGAAGTGTTAGAAAAGACAGAGGTAAAAACTATATTACCAGAGAATCAAACTTACACCAAATTCAATCATTTATGGTTATGTTTAACAGTAAACTTTAGCTATCAACCAAAAAGTTTCATTTTGCTGATTAATAAAACTAATTATAACTAAAAATCTTTGAAATTGCTCTAAAAAGTATTTTAAATATTATGTTTATACTGCATGACATTATCAGGTGTATAATCTTCAATCTTGCTTAAATAACAGTCTTTTCTTTATAGTTCCCTATATTTGTTTATTTGGTTTATTTCTGAATATTTTTAAGGTTGGTGATGAATATTACACTGTAGTAGAAACTGTTGAATCTAATAATGATGATTCCAATCCCGAAGATTCTATAAATAATGACACAGTTGATGAAAATAAATATAAGATTGATATCTCTACAATCAAAGCCTTCAGTGCAGATAATAGCACTGCAGCAGCTCCAACAACAGTGACAACTGAGAAGAAGCAATTGAAATACAAGTGCACAAAGTGTGATGCTCAGTTTCCATTAAGAGTTGATTTAAAGGTAAGCCTAACCAGACCAGAAATGCTACAAGCATCATTGGGTAACTTTAAAATAGCTCGATTACATTATAACATTGAGCCATAAACCTAGCTGGATATGAACACAAATTTTTAATTTCATAGTCAAATTTTATTGGTTTTATTCTCCCACAAACTACATGAGATTGCTAACAATTGGGGAAACTACAAAGAAGCCAGAGACGTTAGTTATGATTGACTTAAGAATGAATATTAACAAAAATCTTGATATACTAATTTTAGGTCCATATGATGTCACATCCAAAAGATTTAGACTATGTATGTGAAGTTTGTAACAAGGCATTTTCTGAGGCTCGAATCTTGAAGCGTCATCAGAAGATACATTTAGATCACAAACCACATCAGTGTAACCAATGTGAGATGTCGTTTGCAGAAAGCTCAAACTTAAGTAAACATAAGAAAAAACATACAGGTGAATTAAGAAACATTAAGGTAAGTAAATATAGTGTCATTAAACAAAGTTTCCTGTTCACAATCAGTTAATAATTTTTCCCTGAATTGTCACCATTTTCTAGATTTTATAATTTAACCACGGTAATATATATATACTTATTTTTTGTGTCAAGGGACCAACAGAAAATAGTGATTATTCTTATCAAATTGATATGATTTCGTCTCAGTTTAAACCTGACGGGCAGATACCCAAACTTTCATTATGTTTAATTTCACATCTGAATGTCCGAACCAAATGTAAAAAATTAAATTGTTGAGACTTTTTTTTACCCCGCTTTAAGAATGTGTCACAGAAAACTAAATTATCTCGGTAAAAGAAAGAGATTTCGATTTAACTGTATTTCAAAGATGGTTTTTCAAAAACCAAGTAATTCAAACACATCAATGCTGCCAATGTTTTTACCTTTTCATATTCAAATTTTTAAATAATGTAATAAAATTAATATATTTTGAAGACCTTATATTTTCATCTGAATTAATTTAATATGTTTTTAAATTTTACAATTATCATAACCATATATCTAACATTGAAGACTCTATAAAGTCTGATAGTAGATTTTTCTGGAGCTATGTTAATGCCAAAAATACGAAATTTTCTCTTCCTAGTAGTATGCCACTTAATAATGTTAAAGCAGGAGACTCAACTAGTATAGCAGACCTCTTTAAAGCTTTCTCCTCCACAGTCTACATGCATTAACATTGTGAGACCCGTACTTTTAATTACAAAAAAAACTATAAACCTTAGTTACCATCAAATTCAGCCGGTGGACATGTTTAATGCAATAGATCGCTTGAACACTAAAATGGGGACCGGTCCTGATGGGATATCGGTTATACAGGGTGTCTCAAAAGAAAGTACACATTTGTTTTGCTTATTGCGTGAACGCAACTATTCCGAGCGGCGCGGGGGGTATGTTAATCGGTAGCCTGGCTCTTGGGAATTTAGTCGCTATGGAGCGTTTCTCGGGAGCGGACCGTGCTTTGTGCGTACGTGAGTTTTACAAAAACGGTAATTCGGCGACTGTAGCGCGTAGAAAATTCTGCAATTTTCGACATATTCGTCACTTAAATGATGCGTCAAGCGCTCGGCTTATTGGAAAATGGGTCCAGAAGTTTGAAGAGACCGGTTCAACACTAGATAAACTAAAATCCGAGCGTCCGAGATCTTCGAGAACGGTCGAAAACGTAGAGAGTGTTACTCAGTCTGTTCGTGACGACCCAAACGTTTCGATTCGTAAGCGTGCTGTTGCTTTAAATGTGCATAGGTCATCATTATTCCGCATTTTACACAAAGATTTAAAGCTGAACCCCTATAAAATACAGTTGGTGCAAGAATTGAAACCTCAGAATGCTGGTCAGAGGCTTGACTTCGTAAACCAGATGACTGAACGCTTTTCAACGTTTACCAACATCTTCTTTTCGGATGAAGCCCATTTTCATCTTAATGGTTATGTAAACAAGCAAAATTGCCGCTATTGGAGAGCAAACAATCCAAAACACAAACATCAGAAACCTCTACATTCGCCGAAAGTGACTGTATGGGCTGCGATGTCGGCGCGAGTAATTATCGGCCCGTACTTTTTTGATGAAAGGGAACGCACAGCAACAGTGACTTCAGAGCGGTATGTGGAGATGTTAGACGACTTCTTCGTGCCTGAACTGCAAAATTTTCCTGGCTATAACCAAAGAACATGGTTCCAGCAAGACGGAGCAACTTCACACACGTCCAACATGTCTCTGCCACGAGTGCGTGAAATTTTACCTGACAAATTGATCTCAAAGAAAGGTGACATAAGTTGGCCTCCACGCAGTCCTGATTTATCACCTATTGACTTTTTCCTATGGGGTTATGTCAAATCAAAAGTTTACGCCAACCAACCGACGTCCCTGGCACAATTGAAAGAAAATATCCGCAACGAAATGGCGGACATCACGGAGAATACCTGCCGAGCCGTCATGGGCAATTTTAGTGCTCGATTAAATGAATGCCGTGAGCGCAACGGATTACATTTGGACGATATCATTTTTAAAAAATAAATTCCCAAACAATGTATTTTAATATGTAATAAACATATTTTCTGACTTTTTTTTAAATCGATTTTTTAAATGTGAACTTTCTTTTGAGACACCCTGTATTTGTTAAAAATTGTCAGTGCATTTTGTCTACAGTATTAATTCGGATTTTTAATATCTCTTTTTTAACGACTGTTCTTCCAAAAGTATGGAAAACTACTTACATTACGCCAATCCACAAGAATGGAGAAATTTTCAGTGTTTAATAAGATTTTTGAGGGGATTGTTTCCTAAAAGATATGTCGCCTTTTCAGGCATGTGTTAGCGACTTCACAGCATTGCTTTATGGCAGGTCGATCGATTACTACTAATCTGCTTATTTATGAGCAGTACTTAATGGAAGCTTTGGAGGAGAGGTGTCAGGTAGATGCTATTTACGCTGACTTCTCTAAGGCTTTCGTCAAGGTTAACCATCAATTTCTTATGTACAAGCTAGAAGACTTGGGCATCCATGAATCATTTCTACAATAGATAAATAGTTTCCTGTCAACGAGATTACAATGAGTAAAAATTATCAACTGTGAATCATCTGATATACATATTACCTCTGGTGTTCCTCAAGGTGCTTACCTCGCCCCGCTCCTTTTTAACTGTTTTATTAATGATATTGAGGAGACCATAACTTTTAGTAGATGTCTTCTTTATGCAGATGATTTAAAGATATTTCGGGCTGCGAGAGCTTTCAGCGGGATCTAGCTCGGTTCTCTGATTGGTGTAAATCAAATTTTATGCACTTTAATATTAATAAATACTCCATTATTAGTTTTTATCGTAAAAGGGATTGGATATCTTTTGATTACTTTCTTGATAATAACACGATTAATCATGTTGAATATGTAAAGGATCTGGGTATTACATTTGATAGGGCCCTTCACTTTGATACGCATATCAATATTAGTGTGAACAGAGGTTTAAAGTTACTCGAGTTTGTGAAGAGAATGCTTAAGGATTTTAATAGTGTGGACTGCTTTAAAGTGATATATTGCTCTGCAGTCCTATCAGTATTAGAATATGCATCCGAAGTTTGGTCACTTGATTATTTCATGTACAAAGAAAAAGTAGAAAGGGTAAAGAGAAAGTTTTTAAGTTTCATAACCTTTAAACAGGGAACACAGCGACAGCGGCAGCGACAGCGGCCTGTATATGATGATATTGCCGATACTTTGAGGGTCCTACCAATGTGTTTGTGAGGCACATATATCTTGATCTCGTTCTACTTAATAATATTTCTAACTCATGTATTGATACTCCTAACTACTCAATAATATTGGGTTATCGGTTCCTCAAAGAGCTTGTAGAGCTTATGGTTTGTTTGAGGTGCTGTATCACCGAACAAATTATGGCCTTAACGGTCCTATTTCTCGAATGTGTAAGAAAACGAATTCAGTTCCTACCGAAATTGACATTTTCCATTTACTAATTAATGTCTTTAAATTAAAAATACTGCCATTCTTCAAAAATTAGTTACTATTGTCAACTGTGAATACTTGTTTTTTTGAAGCATTTTACGCATTCTTTAATTTGTAGGTTCCTTAATTTTGATTCTGTTTTTAACTGTATTTGTTTTTTTTTAATAAATTTGTTAATTTTCATCCTTTAATATACTATTATTATTATTAAATTTTGTAAATATGCAAGTTATTATTAAATTTTGTAAATATGCAAGTGCTTTTAATGTTTCTATACTTATGGTGACTGTTTGCTTTATCTTCCATCACATACTTTGAATAACGCACCTTTTACCCCTGTAATTATGTTTTTATCATATTTTTTAGGGAAAACCTCATTTGTGTTCAGTATGTGGCAGAGCCTTTAAATGGGCATCAAGTCTACATAAACACATGAAATATCATACTGGACATAAGCTGCTTAGTTGCACTATTTGCCCAAAACAATATGTTGAGGCGAGAAGTTTAAAAATTCATCTAAGGTCACATACAGGAGAACGACCATACATTTGTGAAATTTGCCATAAGAGCTTCACTCAGAGTTGTAATCTGGAAAAGCATATTCGCGTTCATACTGGTGAAAAACCTTATATTTGTGCCGTATGTAATAAAGGGTAAGTGAAACAAGACTTTTTTAATTAACAGTTTTCGATGAGAATATTGCATTCTAATGTAACCTTAATCTGTGTTTTAGTTTTAGTCAGTCTGGTTATGTAGCCATACATATGCGTACTCATACAGGGGATCGTCCTTACGTCTGTCAGACCTGTGGAAAAGCTTTTTCTGGTTCCAATACTCTAACACTTCATCAAAGAATTCATACCGGAGAAAGACCTTATAATTGTGAAATTTGTGGAAAGAACTTTAGTCGACATGAAACTTTGATTATACACGTAAGGTAACTATACTAAATTATTTTAGATGATTCCTTCTTATGCAGCAGCTTTGTTCTACTAATGTTTTTCCGCAAATTTAATCAATTTAGTAACAACATGCTTATATTGCACTTCTACAGATCTAGACCTAAAAGACTTGTTTTAAAACGGAATCTCAAACTTTCTATTCCGCGTGCCTCTGAATAAACTTTTATATAAGGAAATTAAAAGTAACTGTTAAAGCTGTTAAGGAAAAAAATAGTACCTTTCCCAATACAATTTTTTAAATTTTTATCAGTCTAGTAATATTCAATTAATAGTGACTATACAAATTTTTCGAAATATATAGGTACTAGGAACAGGAACTTTGAGGTGCCGCAGGTTGTATCGTATCGCTCTGAATTTACTGAGAATGGTTTCCAGGTGGCTAAGTATTTTTCTGAGTTTTTTGCCTCTGTATACTGTGATAAAGAATATGATAGTTATAGTATGGAAAATATTAAGTGTGTTGAAATTGAAAATTGTGATATTGATGCTGTGGATGTTTATAATGCGATAAATGATCTGGATAACAATCTCTCTGTTGGTCCTGATCAGGTTTCAGTGTTATTTTTGAAGAATTGTTGTTGTGTTCTGGCGCATATTTTGGGACTCTTATTTAATCTTTCTGTTTCCAGTGGTAAATACCCAGATTTTTGGAAACTGTCATATGTCACACCAATTTTCAAGAATGGAGATAAATCTTTAGTGATTAGCTATCGTGCTATTAGTAAAATATCATTGATTGCCAAAATTTTTGAATCGATAATTGACTCCAAGATTAAGCCTTGTTTCCGGAATGTTATAGCTGAGTTCCAGCATGGTTTTGTGGAGAGGCGTTCGACGGTATCTGACTTGCTTGTCTATGAGCAATATCTGGTAGGGGCTTTGGAGGGAGTGTGTCAGGTGGATTCTATATACACAGATTTCTCAAAGGCATTCGATCGTGTTAACCATAGTCTACTGGTAAATAAATTACAATAGTATGGTATTTCTGGAAGTCTGTTAAGTTGGTTCCAAAGTTATCTGTCAAATCGAAGACAAATAGTTAAGATAAAGGTTACACTTCTGAGGAGGTTTTGGTCACATCAGGTGTGCCACAGGGTTTCCATCTAGCTCCACTCCTCTTTAATTATATTAATGGCATAGGTAATTTTGTTATTGATTCTAAGTTTTTATTATATGCTGATGATCTTAAAATTTATAGAGTGATTAATAAGTTAAGTGACTGCAAGGAATTGCAAGAGGATCTAAGGAGATTGAGTGAATGGTGCAGAATGAATGGTATGGAGCTGAATACGGATAAGTGTAAAGTAATGAAGTTCTACAGGAAGAAAAATTTTATACAATATGACTACATGTTCGGTGACAGTCTTTTGGAGCATATGAATTCCATAAAGGATCTTGGAGTATTCTTTGATAAAAATTTGAATTTTAATTATCACGTTAATTACGTAACTAACAAAGCTTTGAAACTGTTAGGCTTCATTAAGAGATCACTGACTGATTTTTCTAATGTCGAGTGTTTTAGAGTGTTGTATTGCGCATATATAAGATCATGTTTGTCCCATTTGGTCCCCACATTACAAAACTTATATTGATCAAATTGAAAAAGTTCAGAGAAAATTTCTGAGGTTTGTAGGCTATAAGTTGGGTATTTTGAGTGAGGATATTGTTTGTGACAAGATATTGCAACTCCTAAGACTTCCCTCTTTACAGAATAGAAGAAGCTTTATTGATGTTTGTACATTGTTTAAGGTAATAAATTGCCATATTGATTGTTCCGAATTACTGAATTCGTTCTCTTTACATGTTCCGCCAAGAGTTCTGCATGGCGGTGATCTGTTTCATGTTCCATTCCATAGAACAAATTACGGTGTTTCGTGTGCTGTCACTAGATGTTGCATTAACGCTAACAAGGTGGCCAGGGAGACTGACATTGATTTCTTTTTGATGGGTTGTGGTCTTTTAAGGGAAAGGTCAAAGAATATCTGTTTTAGCATTCTCTTCGGTATTTTAAACATTGTATTAAGGCTTAAATAATTATATATAGCTTTAATTTTTATTTTTATTATACTGATTAACGTTGATGGTGTACACATTGATTTGTATTATTTTAAGTAATTTTACTGTTTTTCATGTAATTTTAATTATTTGTAAAATGGCTGGCCCGTTAGTATACATTGTTATTATTATTATTATTATTATTATTATTAAAAAAGATTTTTTCGTCTCGTTGAGATGTAAAACTTGTTGACTTGACGCTTGTTGGTTTATCGCGCGTAAAACATTTAATACTGCCTCCAATAGTATATGCTAGAATGTTAGACCATGTTCGTAAATTACTATTCAGATTCTTCCTCAAGTAAAGCAATTAATCAGGTTTTTAAAGACGGTTTGTACAAAAAATATATCCGTTTTCTCTAATTTTTCAGTACTTCAACTGCGTTTGTGCTCTAGATGACCAGTTAAGTATATTGCCATAAAAACACTTCCCAATTTTGCCAGAATTTCTGCTTTAATCATGGTTTTATAGCTAGTAGTTCAAACACACCAGAGCTACTAATGTTTCTTCCCATGCTTAAAATGCATTTATAGCAAAGAGATTTTAGCTTATTTTCATTGTCATTTAAGAATATGACTAATTACAATAAAATGTTATATACCTTATAATAAAAACTTTAAATTTTCATCTTATTTGTTACCCTTTTGACCACTTAATGTATTCTACTTGAAATTTGAAATTAAACCTTAAAGGAACGATATTGTTATCTATAAGGAATTAACAGTTAGATGTTTTACTTTTTTAGGTCTCATACTGGGGATCGTCCGCATGTCTGTAATATTTGCAATAAAGGATTTACATCATCTGGCCAACTTTCAGGGCATATGAAAACACACACCGGCGAAAAGCCCCATACTTGTGATATATGCGGCAAGAAGTAAGTGCAACAAAAAATAAACTTAAAAATTTTTTATTTTAAAATATAAGATACACCAGCTCATAGATTCAAGTGAATCAATCTGTTGAAATAACTTTATTTTTTTATCATCTAACCCTAATAAAATTGTTTGATTTTTAGATTTTCTGGTACTAGTAGCCTGAAAGTTCATATGAAATCTCATATACAAGAAAAAGAAATCGTACAGACAGTCCAATATACTTGCAAGCTTTGTAATAAAAACTTTGATGATGACACTGCATTTAATCGACACATTATTGAAGTACATGCCATACAGGCTACAACTATTCAAATTAAGGGAGAAGATTTGGAAAATATTGAAACGATGCAAGTGGCTGAGATTATGTAAGACATTTAGCAAATTTCCCACCACTCAAAAGATATTTTTATGAAAAGTAATTAAAACTTTCAACGTATAGAAGTAAATTTTATTTTCTTTTTGTCTCTAATAACCAGAATTTTTCCAGCCATCTTTTAATCTAATCTTTTCTTTTCAGAACAACCGATAACCAAACAATTCAAGTTCAGACCCTGGGTCAAATATAAAAACAAACATAGAAGCAAATTAGAGTAATCCCCAGCCTTACATTACTTTTTTTTGTAATTTATTGTAGAGTATAGACATTTTTATAAACATTTGTTTTGTTTTTTTTTTAATTAACAAGCTCATTATTCTGAATATAGCATAGAAAGCACAAATAAATATATTACTTGAAACACTATAAATTCGACTAAATAGCATACAACTTTCAAGGCAAAAACCACAAAACATAAAAATGGAGTCTACCCGGTACTGTTCATTGCGCTGATCCCGATAAGTAGATTTTTCAAAAATATGACTAGCTTGATATGCACAATCGCATTTTTTCGTCTGCATTTCGCTGTTTTTCGTTTCAACGTCCTATAAGAGTCAAGGTTTATTATAAAGGTCAGTGGCTCGAACACCTATTTGTTTTGATATTATCCACTTCGCGTTTTGTGTTATCCACAATTCATCAGCGAATGCCAATGAAGGTTCATTGGCGTTAAACTGCATCAGATCAGGTTTGATGTGTATGCAGTCATTACCCTTACTTCCCTATTTCCGAAAAACAAAAACAAACAAAATTGAAAATAGTATTTTATATTTAAAAAAAAAAACTAAATAAAAACAAATTCCAAAACAGCTCCATGGAACACAGATGTACAATTTAACACAACTAAATATATTATAAAGCATAAATGGTGGTCATTATTTTGCTAATATGATAATATTAAGTTACAATATTTATTCTATTTATGGACCAGAGGATGGACATTTAATTCAACCTTGATTAATACTATGGAACGATTAGATTTTTAAATATATCAAATAGTTAGAAAGAGTATATAGACTTAATTGGCAACAAATTAAAACTACAAGGCGACAAAACTCTCTCTCCTGTACTATGGAACCATTTAATCTATAAACCTGTTATTTTTTTTGTATTTTTTGCACTCCTAGTAGACATACTGTAACACATTAAAAAACGACCACTGTTTATTAATTTTTCCCACTTTCTGCATAACGACAAGGAATAAACCAGTGTAACTTCAAAATATTGTCAACAGCTCTTCGTTGGGTAAAATTGTAGCTCATTTTGCAAAATTTGTTTAATATGTTTACAAATCATAGCCACAATCTTGAAACTTCATTTTCCTTAGCTAAATTAGACTTACACTCCTTTTATCTGGTGTTCTTTACTTAATAACATTAAAATACTTCAAAATTTCTTTAAAAGTATCATAATCTTTACATATGACCCTTCTCCTTTATTTAAAATAACTGGATCCTTATATTTTTGTTAAATTACTTAGTATATCTCCTTTTTTAATTTGTTTTACTCAATTTGTACATTTTACAGCTGTATCTAATGATTATGGTAATTTAGGTTTTATTCCATATGGCACTAAATTGAAATTAGAAAATCTATATCTAAGAGAACTATCAAAAAGCTTCTTACATCTTTTTTCCCTATAACTACCATTTTTTTCTTCTTAACAATTTAAAAAACTGGTAATTTTAATGATCATTATATTATTGAAAATGACTTTGTAATTCGTAAAAATTGTCTTAATTGTTCTCCATCTGTGGAGTTTATATCTGAAATATTTATAATTATAACCAAGCGTGGATCCAGATGGGCGATTGCCACCCCCCCCCCCCCCTTTTAAGAGCTTCGAATTCAAAAAAATAGACGCACCCGCCCCCGTCGAAGCTTGCTTGTCGTACTGTGCGATAGCCCCCCCCCCCAAAAAAAAAAAAAAAAAGATTGAGGCAAATTACACCAAAGTGCAAAGAGAAGCTAAAGAACTTATGGAAAAAAATAGTATTACCATAAACGAAAGTCCCTGCTCTTTATAAAGGATCATCATTTTAAAATAAAGTTTTTAAAAAAGTCTAATACAAATATAAAATGGAATTACTACATACAGAGAATTAAGAAAAATCATTCCGCTATAGAAAGATTTAATAGAACTTTAAAGAAACAAATTGGAATCATGTTTGAAACAAAAGTTTTAGATATAGAAATATTTTGAAAAATTTAAACCATGAACCGTTTTTCACAGTACGACAAAAAATACTCCTGCAAAAGTGAATAAATCTAATGAAAAGCATTTGTTACATACTATTTATGTAGTAAGTGACGAATATCCTATTTTTAAAAATACCTAGAAACAGAGATATTTCAAAGTAATCGAGAAGAGAAAGATTTGTCATTTCTAAAATCAATATATGTTACAAATTATATTACTTACAAAATAGAAGATCTAGTAGGCAAAGAAATTATTGCTATAGCTTTTATAAATGTGAATTGCAAAAGACTATATTTTTAATATACTTTCAAAGTATATTTAAACATATTTCTACCACATTCCCATATTTCTTTTTTAAATGATAATTTGATAGACATGGTTTACAATTTGACTGTAATCCATTTGGTGTTCTACTTCAATTGTAAAATCTTTAAAACATCTCTAGGTAAAGTAAATGTTTTGTGAATATTATTTTCCAAGTGTTTTGCATGATTTTTCTCGTTAATTTGTTTGTCACATTCACAAAAAATTTTCAGTTGTGTTAAATTCTTTATTTTTTTTCACAAATACAATATTTATACCATGACCAGGGTTAAAACTGTATTTAGTTGAAGATTTGCCTATAATAATAATAATCTATTCATCTGTTTAAGTAAAGTGTCATGAAAAGCCCAGTACTAACTTTATGCAGCTGTTAGCTTTGTAAAAAACTTAACTGCAAATTATTAACATTTTTTTGGAACTAGTAGGTCATATACACCAGTGCAACTAATGTCCCAAAGTTTTAAGTCTCATCTTTGGTTTTCTAAATAAGTGTTACTTCATGCCTATAAACATTCTATCCATTCTTATCAAATAATCTAAATTAAAAGATAATCATCCTTTAATTTCAATTTTTATTTACTCTTGAGAGCCTACAAGGTAATTTACATTTTTAAAATGTTATGTAGATAAAAAAAAAAGTGGGAAACCTAAATAAAACCAGGCGTTTTTGAAAGAATAAAATTTAACTTTTTTGTCAATCTATATACAAAATTTTTGTATAAAAGCAAAATTTTATTTTAGTTCAAATAACTAATTACATTTTTATTTATGTAATTATCACTGATCATATAAATCCCCAATACAACTTATTTGTATATTTAATGATATATTTCTCTTTAGTAATGTCCTTTAAAAAAATTTTTAGATATTATTGTATCATGCATCACAAATATGGCCATAAAGTATATAAATATTTGCTTAAAAAACTTATTTTATAGGAAACTAAATATAATCGTAATAGTTTAGGTTTGAAAATTGTTAAGATTAAAACATATAAAATTATAATTAGAACCATTACAAGTCAGTTTCTAAACACCTCAAAAAATTTTTAATCATTTTATGAGCTTCTGTTTGGTAGAATTTCAATTTTAGAATAGCTAAGTTTGTTACACCTAAAAAGCAATTTTTTAACTTTAAACTAAAAAAGAAAGATTAATCCGGCTGTGATTATCTAGTCTTTTTAGTATAACCACTTATTTTGAAACTGATACAGTATGTACAAAAATTTAAAATATATCTTCTAAATTTTATTTAATAGTCGTCTTGAATCGTTCCAACCTAGCTGCTTTAACTGCATCCAAATCGGATCCAGTTTTACCATTGTTGGCTGTTAAAACTCCAAATCTTTCTTTACGTTTTTCCATTTTTTCCTTTTTTTCTAAATCTGACATTACACTTGATACTGAGACACCAAATCGCGCCGCTCTCTGTTTTAAAACGTCAATACTGGTATTCTGAAATAAAAACATAATGCTATCAAATAAGTGTAAGATAAAAACTGCATATTATATTTTAAAGTTATATATATATATATATATATATATATATATATATATATATATATACATACATACATGTAATTAACGGTTTGCGGTGTGTATGTGCCGAATCCCTCTCAGGACTGTAAGGTACTGTACGGCGCCATATTATATCTTAATTACAATAGGGTATTTGACTACTGTTAGAAAATTATTTCATTTTATTTTTTACGCATTTATTGCATGCAACATAAATATTTCCTGGAGATGTTTTATTTTCGATAAAATATAATTTAAAAATTTGAATGGTAAAAAAGCAAGCTGAAATGCAATTTGAGTAATGAAGTCGGTCATGTGACTCACATGATGTCACATCATAGTTAAAACAAAGTTAAACAATAGTTTATTTGACTTTTCAAGATTTTTATTTGTTTGTCGTTAAAAAATGGTTTATAAATAGTGTGTGCACAATGCGCACTGACATGCAGAGATAAATTTTTTATTGGGGAAATAAGTAAAATATGCTCTTTTTACACTGAAATTTATTAGGATAACAACAATTTGTAAGATATTTATACTAGAATCAAATAGCCTATTAGGGTGTTTTTAAAGTCATCCAAGTATGTAAACTGTCTTGTCAATAATTATATCGAAAGTACTTTAAATATTCATGTGTCAAAAGAATAGACTTCTCCTTTTGATAAACTTCAATATGACTTATTACTTTATCATATATTCTTGAGTTTAATATGTATAAAGATCTAAAATATTATACATTAAAATGTAAATAATTCTCAGGCTAAAATTACAACCATCCTTTTTTTCCAAATATTAACTTCTTGACTGAAAAGTTAAAAAATTTGAGGGATTCAACCTAAAACGGTTTATAATTGAAAAGTGGTACTAAATATATCATTTATGTGGTCCTACCAAACACCGTTACTTCTGAAAAACTTGGATACTTACAGTATCTGATTTAATACTGCTTGTGCTATTTGATTTAGTTGAAGTTACAGCAAATCGTTCTGCTCTTGCAACTTTTTTGGCATCATCACTAATAACGGTTACTCCAAATTTTTTAGCTCTCATTTCTAATCTCTAAAAAAATATTTCAGATTAAATTAATTAAAGAAATATATTACTTGAAAATATTTTTTTTTAATAATATTTTTTCATACTTTTCACCTCTAAATTTAATCCTAACAATTGTGTATTATTACAGAGATTTGTTTTTTTGGCAAATTAGTAGGTTAAAAACATCTAAATTTTAAGTTAAATCTTTGATGGCCTGAACTACCAATTTAATATTAAGGGAAACACAATTTACTAAATATATTCGAAACATTTAAATTAATGCAAATTTTATAAATTCATAATTTCTGTATGTTTACATTCAATTAGTAAACTATATGTATATGTAATAGGTAATTTTTATGGTACATTATGTATAAATATTTCGAAGAGTCTTGAAATCAGAAACTATTTGTTTTAAATTTATTTTAACTTAAAAAAAAAACAATTTATTGTTCATCAGAAATCACAAATTAAACATTTTGGTGTCTACCACTATGCTGACAAAAATGATGATATATTAAAAACTTATTTATTATATGGAACTGAATTACAAAACACCATAAATATATACTACTAAACAACTTTTCACTTTATTCAAATTTAATTACAAAAACTAACGCCCCCCGCCCCTCCAAGTTCTGTAAGCAGTATTGTAAAAATATTTACTTACTTCTTTAGCAGAAAGTTCAGATAACTTAATAACTTTTTTCTCCTCTGAACCATTTCCACTACCCGATTTTTCTTCAGCTGTTTTTCCTTCTTCTGGTTTTTCCTCCACTTTTGAGGCTTTAGCCATTGCAGCAAGAGTTTCGGTAGTATTTCTTTTTAAAATTACTTTTTTAGGAGGCCCACTGGTGAGAGTGTCTGACTTTCTTTTCTGTGCTTTTGGTAAGTCATCTAAATCATTATCCAAGTCATTGATAAGTGATTCTTGTTCATCTATATGCTCGTCGTCATCATCCTAAAAATTAAAATTTAATAGAAGAATATAAAGAAAAGTAATTAAGTAGTATTTACATGGTTTATATTTAAAAAAAATTTGAATTTGCATATTACTTATTAACTTGATTTGTATTTAAGCTCTGCACATATTAAAAGCTTGCCTACCCCATTTGAGTACTACCATCTAATTTAAAAATATTACGTTTAAGAATATTAAATATTAAGAAAGGTAGTTAAGTGGTATTTATTTGGTTTACATTTAAAAATATTTTATATAATTAAAAAAATATTACATTTAAATATATTAAATATTAAGGCAAACTTGCGATGCAACTAGTATCATTCCGTGCTACTTCTGCTTTATGATAAACATATTAGATCCAGAATTAAGTTTAAGTGTTATCTAAGGAAGTTATATGAAAATTAAAAATTTTAAATATACTTATTACAAAAGTTTCCTTACGTTTAATAGATCTTCCTCAATATCATCAATAGAATCAACAGTTCCTGTTTCACTAGATTTCAGGGCCGATTGAAGTCTTTCTATTAATTCATTTTTATTGCCAGTAGTACTGAGACCTCTACTTTTGAGTTCCTTTTTTAAATCAGGGACCTAAAATCAAAATAAACAGCTTGTGACAATCTTTTTCTAACCTATACGATAGGCAATTACGAAAAAAATTAAATCAGCTAAAATCTACACGAAAGACTTTTTATTAATAAGAATATAGGCTTAATTAACGAAAAGCAAGTTGTATAATCATTAATTTACCTTCAGTTTTGAAATATCCAACGTGGAAACTTCGTCCAACGACTCGTCAGCCATTTTTAAAAGTTGTATACAATCGCTGTTGCCAAATTTATTTTAATGGATTAATGAATTTGAGTTTGGCAATGATGGAGAAAACTAAGCCCGTTTTATTCGTGCTAAGCCCTTTCGAAATGATTGCTTCGTATAATCGGTAGCCGGTTCAATCAATTTATAAGGGTGGGTACGCTTACACTTATCTATTTATATCAAAAAAGGTTTATATGTCAAGTTCGTGTTGCCATGTAAGTTTGAAGTTCTAGTTGACCAGTTTTGTTTACTTATGATATTATTATAAATTGATTATGCCAACAAACAAACCTTTATGTAAAAAATTGAGGATACAAACCATATACGTATAAAATAATATCAACCCATAGATTAAACAAGGGAGGGCCCAGGCCCTGATAAAAACCGACAGATAAAGCCTTAGAATCGATAAGAATATTTGTCTCCCAGAAATAAACAAAATTTTTCATTTATGCCGGTTTGGTATGAAGGTTCAAAACTTATTTGATCTGGTTTGATGCTTATTCAATTAGAGGTTTAGTAACGTTGGAAAAAATTAATGTCCCTTCAAAAAAAATTTACGTTGTGTGTGGCATGCACAGATATACAATTTATGCGAGTACGGGCTTGTTCGCTGCGTACAAACGCAAGCAAATTCGTGCCGCATGCAAGGAAATTGGATTTACACCTTCCAACTTCCTTGGCCGCATGCCACATAAAACGTAAATTTTTACTAATGTGAATGCGGCTTAAGTCTTACTGGAGGTAGCCTGCATTTTGGCCTGCATGAATTGCGGGCGTCACAAAGCAAAGAGCGTGACAGAGAAGACAAATAAAGAGTTGTACTATCTCTTTTGCTTCGAAACGCGATTAGCCGGTGCGCTTTTCGATGACAGTAGAGAACAAGGAGGTTGGAAGGGGTAATCCCTGCACTGGCTATTCATCGGTCATATTCTATAAACTTGATTCAAAACAGCGTTACATCTGGGTTTACAATTTGCAGTACACTGCTTCTGTTCTAACAAATTTTTAAATAATGATAAATTTTTAATTTATCAAGCTATACCTACGTTTTTAATTTGTTAAAAAACGTTTCCTAGATCAGAAATACATATTGGGAAACCCTTACAAGATATCACAATGGAAGAGAAATTATTCTTCAGTAATGCTATCCCTAAAAATATTTTAATAGTAAAATATAAAATTGAGCATAACCAATAAACGTTTAGTATCCCCTTTTGTGGAAAATTTAAAAAATAATTAAAGTTGACTAGTTTCAAAATTTTAAAACAACCGCGCAGCGCTAACTTCACTCGTCAGTTCGTTGACTTTTGAACTTTCTGTCAAACGGCAAAATTGTCTCGAACGAACTTCGTGTTGCTCCATGGCGACGTGCTTTTGATCGTAAGTGACATTAAAAAATGTGTGCGGTTTTCCAGGCGAAAAACTTGTGAATTTCGTATATTTATTTAGAAAAATGAGTTCGTTGCAATACGTGGTGCATCCTTTGCCTGGAACTGAAGAGCAATTCAACGACAGGTAAACCTACAACACTAAAATTGAACATCTTGTCATGGAGGACGACTTCCTCCATTTTCGTTTTCATGTCGATTAGAATGGAAAATGAAATATGTATTGTTGGCCAATCAGTTATTTTCTAATACCACACCTTATATAACTTTTAGGCGTGTTAATCTCATGTGCAGTCATTTTGACTAATCTAGGGGTGTTTTTCAAGAAAACCATTTAACTTTACTGATTTTTCCTTTGTCCCACCACCTCCTAGGGATTTTGTGGAACAGCAAATTGCGTTCTAGAGTTTCTGTATGAAGTGGAATATTTTGCCTGTCTGACATTTGGGTAGAAATTTCCATGGAGTGCACGTTTTATTACTGTTCATATTCAAGCTTAATTTACATGACTAATCATATAATTTTTTAAAGTAATTTATTTGTGTTGCTTTATCAGAATGTAAAAATTTGCATCCTTTTGTATATTTATGATTAGGTCAAAAGGAGTTATTGATTTAAAAAAAGATAAATCATTTAATTTTCACCAAATGTTTGTTCAATGTACAGTCATGCAGAGTTGTAAAAAATAAAAGTATAAAATTGAGATTTTGGATAGGTACTAGAAATCTGGCAAATAATAAGATGGGCATTTCAAAAGCAAGTCTTTATTGGATAACTTGAGGAAAATTGAATGGCCACTACAATTTCTATCAATAGTGAGATCTAGAAAGAAGAAACAAATGATTTTTGTTTCCTTTTCAGCTCCCTTTCCTATTAAAAATGCAGATTCATGAATTTTTTTCTAATACTGTGAATTAGTGTGAAATTTGTGGTTGTAGTAAAATTTTAACAATTTAGTGCAAAAAATTAAACCTAAAATGAAAAGGAACTTTCTATAACTTCTGAGAAAGTGAGAAAAAGTAATGAAAAACCAAGGTAAAATTGTCTGAGCTTGGGATTCTCAATTTTGTCATGGAAAATAATTATTTTTAAATGAGTTTTTGGTAGTTTTTTGATTGGTATTTTTCTTTTTTTTTATTATATTCATTTAGCCCCAATTAACTCTTAATTTATAAAGTCCATAATATTCCTTCTATTGTTTCTAAAACATAGGATATACAAGGCCTCCTAATAGACAAATTTTTTATAGTCAAAAATACTGTGAAGAATAAGGGCTATTACAGTACATTTATATTGATGACTTGAAGCTGGTTTGTGTTCAAGCAGCTTTTAAAAGCCACTTGAAAAAAGTGAAATTAACGCAACTTGAATAACTCAAGTCAAGCCTAAACTAAAATGGGATTGACTTTCCTAAAGCAAATTCAAAATGCAATATACATGGTTTAAGCTGGATTGTATAATTATGAACTCAAATCAGTGATCATCAGAACATGATTTTGACGGTCAACTTCAAAACAGCTTTATTGGCTCAAATAAAATACTATAACTCATAGACAAAACATCCTAAAACTAGTCATAAATTTAAAAAAAAAAAAAAATGAAAAAAATGACTTACAATTTTTTTCCTCATAAAAAAATGTAGTAGCGTCAGGCTGAGTCATAGTCAAAGTATAAAATGAAAGAAAAAGTCATGGAAAACACTAAACAAAACAGTTAGAATACACATAGTTACTAAACACCACATTAAAATAACAGATCAAGCATAAAAAAAAACAATGTAAACTACATAAAATATAATTTAAAATCTAAATTACTTTGACATGAATATAACGTCAGAATAATACAATTTAGCATTGACAGCCAAACAGGGTAACAAGTAATTCAATCACATCATTTAGAAACTCGAGCCCAGAGTAGTAAGCCTTAATTACAAGTATCTTTTCTACTTCCCTACGGAATTTTCTATCAGAGGTTACTTGGTGAATTCTAAGGGGGAGGTGATTAAAAAGTTTCTTACTGTTGTAAATAATCGATTTTTTTAATAAAGTTATAGAAGGAGTGAGAGGAGATACTGTGTGTGTCGAGCATGTGGAATAAGTAGAGTTGACTGAAATATTTATCTTGAACTTTTTATGAATTAGACAAACTGTCTCCAGTATAAAAATGTATGGTAGTGTTAAAAAAATTTTGTTCTAGAAAAACTGCCTACATATGTCTAGTTTTCATTTTGTTCATGTATCTTATTGTCCTTTTCTGCATAAGAAACACATAATTAAATAAATCATCTGTACAGGAATTCTGAAAACACACACCACAATGCAAGTGCTGCTCAACAAGAGCGAAATAAACACTTCTTGCATCACCACCACCCAATTTTTGCAAAGAAAATCTGCTGCATAGCATCCCCTTAAAACCATTTTACCTAGTTGTAAAACATGCTGTTCGAATTTCATCCATATAAAAGCAGTCAATTTTACACTTAATATTAATTAGACTAGTTTTTGAGACATTTATAGTTAGGGCGTGAGCATCACACCAAGTTTTAATTGTATCCAAGTCAGTCATGACATTCCTTTCCAGCTGGCCTTCATCAGTATTATGCCATAGAATGGTGGTATCATCTGCAAACATTGTTAACTGTTCCGAAATATCCAGTTTAGCCAAATCATTGATATAAATTAGAAATAGCAAGGGACCTAAAATGGAACCCTGTGGAACTCTCGACTTGATAATTAACTTTTCAGACTGACTTCCATTAAATATTATCCTTTAAAAACGTCCCGTTAAGTACGATTCAAATCATTTCTAAGATCTGCCTCTAAATGTATCTCAAGCTTACTCAGAAGTATCCTATGATCCAGACAAGCGAATGCCTTGGTAAGATCATAGAACACCGCCATAGCAACCTCTCCATCATTCAGTCAGATACAATCTGTCTAGCAAAGAAAACATAGTATCATTAATATTTTTTTCAGTCATAAACCCAAACTGAGCACACTCGAGCAAGTGGTGTTTACTCAAAACACTGATCATTCTCTTTTTGATAAGCTTTTTAATAATTTTTGCTAATGTTGAAAGCAATGAAATTGGTCAAAAGTTTGAAAAGGTTTCAGTTATGTTGTTCTGTTTATTACAGTACATGACACAAATTCTTAAAAATATTCCACAAATAGTTTTTATTGAGGTTAGGTACATACCCATGTTAAATAACTAGTTTGAAAGTGACTTAAAATTAGTTTTCAACCTAGATTCAAGTCACTGAAAGAAATGGGTAGCTTTAAAACTAATTTTAAACCCACTTCACTTTCAATTCAGCTTGAAGCCATGAATATAAACATGGTGTTAGAATACACAATATTCAGAATTGTTAATTGGGCTGTAACAGTAGGAGGAATTTAGGGCATACTAGTTTACTCTTCCCTAAATCAAGGCTCTAACTCAGAGAGTCAAATCACACATTAAGTTTAGAAGGCTCAAGTATTGCCACCTTTTATTCATTCATTCGCACATTAAATGTATTTTTATTGAAATGGTAATATAAGTACCTAATACTGTTTTTATCTGAAATAATAATACATAAAAAGAGAGTATCAATACAACTTATATATTTTTTTTGCTGGGGGTGAGATATTTTTATGAGATCTTTAATATTTGGTAGGGGGTACTCCCAAACTCAGTGATGGCTGGAAACTTTTCTTTATCCCCATTTCTACACACCACAAACCACCAACAGGTCTGTTCACCACACATCAATTAAGTACCTTAAACGCTTTTAGACAACACTAAATCGTTCCCTAATTAATACGTTGATTGAGTAAGGGTTGCCCTAATTAGGGCATCAAAAGGGATGGGAACGTTATTGGGTGGAAGTCAGAGGTTAAATATCTGAGCCTGACCTTAGAAAATGAACTTATGTGGAACAAGCACGAAAAAAAAAGTAATCAACAAGACTACAAAAAGCCTTGATGGTCTATAGAAATTTTGCGGGAATATAAAGTAGTGATCTGGAGTAAAAGAACCAGTCTGGCCAATACAAAAGCCAACCAGCCTCTTGAAAATTCAAAGACTGGCCTGTGGTTATATAACTTGAGCGGTAAAAACCTGCCTAACGGCCGCCATGGAAGTAATCCTAATCCTTACACCTCTACATATATTTGTGAAGAATATGGCAAATAGGGCAATTTATAGGATGATAAGAGATGGTGTCATAAAACCAAGGCCCAATCTCTCATCCAGAAATTATAAATCTGGAATATGCCTCAAGATGAAATGAAAAAGATGTTCAATTTCGGGAAAAAGTTTCACACAAAGTTGGGTCGCGAAATGTATTCACTTCAGCACGGAAAAAACTATCGCGGACAGAAGAATCATCCTGTCGAATAGTCAAATAGCCATCAGTACGTTGAGTCCCCAAGTAATCAGCACTTAGATGGTCTGGGAATGCCCAGAGGAATTAAATGAATTAGTAAGAATAATAAGGTCACCCTCATGTATTTTTATGGGAACTTCAGTATTTTGTAGAGGATACTCCCAAATTCAGAGGTGGCTGGAAACTTTTCTTTACTCTCCATTTTTGGCGTCACAAACCATCAAACCAACAACACGTTTGATCGTCACACATCGATTTAAGTACCTTAAACGCGTTTATACAACTCTAAATCATTCTCTAATTAGTACAATGATGGAGTAAGGGTCGCCCTAATTAATGTTCTTACTACTCTAAATGCGTTTATACCACCCCAAATTTAAAGTATATCTCTGTTAAGAACCCTTATTTCTCAAAACATAAAAACCAATGATATTTTTCACTTTTGATACACTGTTTTTTATAGAGCGCAACATAACAACAAAATGATTTTCTAATATGCTAGTTTTTACATAATCACATCTCATCACAGTTGCCACTCAATGATATTGTTCCGCGTCCCGACTACCTAATACGCAACGATGACGCCAGACGGGGGGGGGGGGGGAGGGGCAATATCACAAGAGTACAGTATGACGAAAAAAAGCGAGTTCTCGACAGGGGTGTTAGTAATATTCACGTTCCTAATGCATCAGGCAAGGTCAAGTCTATTTTCTGAATTCAAAGCTCTTGACGTGGAGTGATCGCCCCCCCCTCCCTCCCCCCTGGATCCGCGTCTGTTTGCTTCTGATGACCGACTGATTGCCCCGATTTTTTCCTTCCAAAGATGGCAACCCTATATCTCATGTTCACGAATCACTTTGTTGTTGCTTTGTGCTCTATAAAAAAAAACACTGTCAAAAATGAATAATATTGTTTTGTTTTTGTAAGTTTCCCAATTTTTTTTTACTATAAACATATAAAAGGAAATGAAAATTTTGTCCTTTAGGAAACCTTGTATCATGTGTATGTAGAAAAAATTATAGGGAACTTATATCATGGACAGCAAGTTAAGATTTTCTTAGGAAATCGCAACCCCACCTATGTCATATATTGTTGTATATCAGTGTTGTGTTAATGGTTAAAATAATAAAGGAGTGATTCTCATAGATAGAATTTAGTAACAAAGTTATGATTCCCATAGAATTCTAGTAACAACCACATGACTACCACAAATAATTTCAGTAGAAGTAGTTGCAATAATAAGTTAGTAATACAAAGATAAGAAACTCTGTTTAAGAATTTTTAATTACCCTGCAACAATGTTTCATTAAAATTTTTGCATTGTTGAAGCAGGAAAAGAAGATAAAACCTCATTCTTCAAGTTTTTACTTAATTGTATCTATGAATCATAAACTTACTTCAGTAAATCATTTGTTTACTCTGTAAAAGTGAAAAATTTCAATAAGTTTATTGGTTTTGAAGTAATATTTATTTACAGAATTAGTTTTAACCTGTATTATTAACATTATATAGCTTATTTAATAAATTAAACATAAAATTTTGCATTTAATTATTTCTATTTAAATTAACGACATTTATGACTTACTATAGGTTGAAGGAAGTGGCAGATAGAATAAATCGTTTAGGACACAACTTACATCCAGCTTTATCAAATCTTCGTGTTGGCATCAAGAAGATATGCCTTGGTTCAACTTACATTGCGTTGTTATTAGAAGATGGTCGTGTTTGTAGATTATCTTATAACATACTTTCTGATAGACTAGATTTGAGCAAGAATGATTCAAAAAGGTAAGAAAATTGTATTTTTTAATTTGTCAAACGTTCTTTATCTTTTTAATAAAACCTAGTCTATTCAAGAACTAGAGAGAGTAATAAATCACTTTTGTTTGCAAACTACCTGTGTTCTTTAGTCAGGTGTCTTTGGCAAAATCTGTTAGATACATATATTTTTCACAGGAATGGATTATAAAGTTTATAATCAAAAATACCCGTCTACAGTAATGGGTTATTTGGGTTGGATAACAATAAATATTTGGATGTGTGAAGTGTTAAAAGGTATTTTAATCATTGTTATAGGCGTCGGAAGGAGGTTTATTTTATCACCATGTATTTATGGCATAGAATATTATTTCGGTCATAAACTCAAAATAGAAGTAAGTTGTTATCACAACTATATTTTTATTTTTAGTTTTGACATAGAAACCGTTTTAGACATATTCAGACTAAAACGTAGCCTTATTGTCTCAAAAAATTCTAAGTAATAATTATATATATATATATATATATTTACTTACTTAACGTTGGTACCTCCAAAATACTTATATACAGTACGTACTTCCCTCATATATACCGTAGTTACCTCCGTTTTCGGAGGTAACTACGAACCCTACATAATATTTTATTATCGGTCATTACAAGGTCGTCTGTATCGATCTGCGAAAAAATGCTTGGAGGTCACTTCGAGTAATATATAGCCTTAGATTCGACTAGTAAGTTCGATGGTTCACCACCGGCGCTAGTGTCGTTTGTACCCTGGAGACGTGCCACACGTAGTTCCCTCCGGCCACGAGACACTGATAAGGTCATATATATACGACGTAATTCCCTCCGGGTTATACAGAATATATATTCAGTGTATCTACCTCTGATGCATAAGAATTGGAATAATTTTGCTTATTAGGTATTTTTCTCGCTGATATTCTGGTAAATGTAAGGTTATGAACAGGTGATTTCCGTGCTAGTTGAAAATCGGCTCAAATTTTTAAGGCAAATAGTAAAAAAGTCAATACGAGTACTAGAAGGACGCATTACTAAAAATGGCCCAGGAGAAAAGAACAGATAAATATTTTCTGCTATAATTACATATTATCAATAATATATCCAAAAATTCTGTGTAATGCCTCAGATAATTATATGAATACAAAGATTACTTTAATTTTTATTATGTTTTATTAAGTAACGTTATATTGCCTAGCCTCCAATTTAAGGACCTGTTTCTAAAAAGTGGTGTGAGCGCTTAATATGTTTGGTATCAGGAGACTTACAAAGAAGGTGTCCTAACTCGACGCCTCCGATTTCAATAATTTTTTTTATAATTTTAAAAACCACATTTAAAAAGATATTCGGAAAAATATGCGAGAAAGACCACTACTCTCCTGGAACTAAAATTTTAAAATATTTAGTGAATATAACGCCTTACTTGCAGTTTACAGAAAAAATATTTGGAAGTCCCAAGTCTTATAGATATTTAAAAATTAATTTTACAAATTTATATTGACATTTATTTTTGAATATTGTTTTTCATATGGGATATCATTTAAAAGAGCTTGTTATGAAGAATACACGTTTTATTTTCCATAATTTTACACAACAAAAAGATATTCTAAAAAATATGCGGAAATAGATCAATCTCCACTTAATTCCGAATCTACTAGATCTTTTTTTTTTAATAGGGAATATGGCGCCTTATTTGTCGTTTGCAAAAACAAATTACGAAACTCCTAGGTCTTACAGATTTTTAAAAATTATTTTTACGTATTAATTTTTTTTTTAAATTTTGTATATCATGTGAGAAATCATTTAAAAGGGTTTGTTGTATAGAATAATTTTTTTTTTATCATTTTAAATAGTATATTTAAAAAGAAATTCTGAAAAATATGTGAGAATAGACCATCTTCCCCCTAATTTCCTAAACTACTCCATCAAAAATTATAAGAAAAAACAGGAAATATAGAATTTTTCGAATTTAATTTAGCAGACTTAAACGCTTTTTTTATTTTATATGTCATGTCGAGTATAATTTAAGAGGGTTTGTTTTGAGGATTACAAAAATACTTTTATCGTAATCTAAACTTTAAACTCTGTGCTTTTTGAGCAATATTATAACTGTTTTAATAAATTTTATTAAAACAGCAAAATAAATTAAATATCCAAATTTATTCTATTCCCAATTAGCATAAATATGATTACTGGAAAATCAATATTTCGGTGCAGAATCCACAGGTAAATTTAACTACGAAAATGTTTAAATATGACACGTACTACCATCCAGTGAATCACAGTAATATTGGAGAAATATTTATAAATATTTAGAAATATTTACCCCTCTTTTGAGAAACCTATACAATAGGTTCCCCTTCACATATATATGCAATTATTTTGGGCATAATTTAAGGCAATCACCCGGAGGTTAGTCCGCCTTGGTTTTTATCCGGAGGGAACGACGTTCCGTTTATACATATATATATATATATATATATATATATATATATATATATATATATATATATATATATATATGTATAATTAAATAAAATACCCATTACCATAAATGCAAAAAGTTAAACATATATATGTGAAAGCTAAAATAAAAATAAATAAATTGTTAACAACATTAAACAATAAAATAAAACAAAAACAACAATTTAAATAATAAATTGTGTTTAAACTGGTAAACATTATGTATCTAATTCATAATCAAGTTCAGTGGACCAAATTAATTATAATTGATTCCGCTATCTCATGGATCATTTGATCGAGTTTCCACATTTTGTTTTCTTTTATCATATGGTCTGCACATTTTTTTCAATTTTCCGCAGTAACTTTATTTAAAGAATCTTTCAAAAGTTAAGTTAAATCACTAATTTTGTAACTTGTGTTATATCTAGCAACTTTACTTGAGTCCATATCAGCCCAACTGTGTTCAGCTCACTATGGTACAATGAAAGCCGAAAAAGTGATATTTTTTTTATGCAGTGGTACGGGGCGTTATCCATAACTATTAATGATTCCTTTGGTATAAGATCCAACATTTGTTGAAAATACTCGTCGCAGACGTCCCGTTCATATCTTCGTCATAATTCTCGGTTCGTTTGGCAAAAAATTAATAAATCCCCCATAACCTTAACCTTTTGAACTACTATGTGAGTAATTAAGAGCCTGCGGCCTTTTCCTGCAAGTTGTTTTAATCCAGTAGACCAACCTTCCAATGAGGCTTGTCAGTAGCTCTGAACATTTTTATCCTGCCGTACTTTCTGTGCAGGTAAATCCCGATCCTTATTGATTCTAGTTAGAATTTTGTTTACTGTTGAGATCTGCTTCTCATAATAAAATATATGTACACGTCTTATTTCAGTTTCATCTCTTTTTCCAACGGGATTTTTCGTTTTCTTGTAACTGAATGTGGCTTGTCTTTACAATAGTCGTTGTCTTTTTCTCCTTCAGTATTCGGTAGGTAGTAGATTTTCCAACTCCTGTTATTTTGGAACCCATCCCAACAGAGCTTTCACATTATTATCCAAATATTAATGTCTTAAGGCATCGTAATAAGTTTTTCGTTGAGGGAAAAATTCCCTGATTTTAACGATTTTGGAATAAATATAGAAGTGAAGGCCATATCTTTGGATATCTCACTATTCTCAAATAATATCTACGAGATAAATCACTAAAGACACACTGCAAAGTGTACTCTGCTCATTGACAGAAATTAAACTGAACTATGAACCATTTTATTGTTGCAATAAATTGATAAAAGCTTGTAATATTTAAATATAATTAGATTTATGGCAGTCCTCTGCTATCTGCGGCACTGGAGCAGGTACGTCGGAGGTTTCGGTGACAGTTGTATTACTCTCTCGAGTTCTTCAATAGAGTATAGTAGATTATTTTCTCATTACCCAAACAGATAATAAAGATAAATAGCTAATGATATAAGCGGTGGTTGGAAGTACAAGAGTTTAGGTGCAATTCTGAGAAAATTAACTTAAAAGGTAATAGTTATTTGCTATATACCTAAGCTGGAATCATTTTGCCACCAGTTTCTAATAATATTTATCTGTTTTCTAACTAAATTGGGCTTAAACCCGTTTACTTCCAATATCCTTAATGTTTAATGATACTCATTTAATGTGATAAATTTTTAAAAAATTTGTATTTAACATATTTAATCTGGAAATATTTTAAAGATTTATAACTTTAAGTATGTATTTTTACTGTCTGATACAAAGAGATTTTAGATTAAAATAGAGTCCAGCCTATTCAAACCATACAGTTATTTACAGCCAAAATTTATTCTTGCAAATTACACAATATTTCACCATTTTTCATAATTGAATTTACTTTGTTTTACTCACTTTAAATAACAATAAAAATCGATTAAAATCAAAATGAAATCGCAAGTGAAAGAAAAAAGAAGTGCGAATTATCATAAATTACAGCACAATGACTAATGATAAGCGACATTGCCAGGTTGTGCAGTTAATCTGGAAAAGTAATATTAAAAATTTTAGCTATTTGTTGAAAAAATACTATGGGTGGTAGAGGTCAAGGATTTAATATATAAAAAATTACATTAATTAATATTAATATCTTGATATATTTAAATAATTAAAAAATGTTAATAAATTATTAAATTTGTTTAAGAAATTTATATTTTCTCACAGACTTGGCTACAAGACATATCATCACTGATTACCATTACTACATAAGTACTTGTGAGACATTAAACATTATTTACGTAGCTTGGGGAATTTTGTACAGGGTTTTTCTTGTATGTACTCTCTCTGTTTTAAACCAATCTCTCTTTGGTGTGGTATCATATTTTGTTAGTTCAATACGTAAGGTATATTAGTCATAGATGGCGCCAATATCATTTTTAAATGCATACGATTATGTAACTGGACTCTTCGGAGGAACCTCTACAAAGTTTCAGTATGATCCTATACTTTGTTTATATGGGGCAATCATTTGAAGCAGCTTATCACACCATTGCTGTAAATAATGGAAAAAGATGAGTTTCGAGCAGTGTTTGAACGTTTCTTTATGAAACAGTGAACAGCTGCTCAGGTTAAAACTAAGTTGGATACTGTTCACAGAACTTCTGCACAGACTTTAAAAACTATTTATTTTTGGATGGACGAATTTAAACGTGGTCGAAAATCAACTAGAGATGAAACACGGCCAGAACGCCCAGCAAAAAGTCGCTTTTTCATCAAGACAACGCTCGAGTTCACACTTGTAGTGTCAAACTTAAATGAATTACGGTTTGAATTAGTACCCCATTTCAGAAGGCATAAAGAAGTTAGAATACCCCTGGACTAAGTGTACAGAGCTTCAATAAGACTATGTTGAAAAATTTTAAAAAAAGTAAACAATGATGTTGTTTTTATTCCTTTTTTACCTTACTTATTGAACCATCCTCGTATTTATAAATATTCAAATTCAAAACATGCTTTATTATCATAAATACAAAATATATGTGGACAATTAGTAATATTAATTGCAAAAGAACAAATAGTTTTATGCATCTTTTAAATATAATATGAAATATTAACGTGTTGCCATTGACTTCTACCCAGAAGACTATATATGCTATATTTTTAAAATTTTTACTTTTAGAGGTTATTTCAGATACACTAATAATAAATTTCTGTTTATAACATTAATATAGATAACAAAATATAATAAGGATATAAAAATTTCTTTAAAATTCATATAAACAGTAACTAATGGCGCATCTTTAAACCATACTTTTTTCTAAAGTTATGATTTAAATGATTAAAAGATCTGGGACAGTGCATAAGTATTTTTTAAATGACAGTAAAACATTAAATTTACCTTACATTAAGGAAACCGTTTTGCTTATTGTTATTTTAATGTAATGTTACTCTAACGTCGTTTATAATTTATTTTAGAGGGCCATTTTCTTGATTTATCATTTTTGCACATACACTAACCATTGAAAATATTAAGACGCGATATAATGTTTGTTAACCAGAAGGTTCGAATTTTTTGCTGTCATTTAGAACGTTGCACCGTCAGTTAAGTGTACAAATTATTGAGGTTGGTTC
Organism: Diaprepes abbreviatus; assembly: GCA_034092305.1. Taxonomy (NCBI): domain Eukaryota; kingdom Metazoa; phylum Arthropoda; class Insecta; order Coleoptera; family Curculionidae; genus Diaprepes; species Diaprepes abbreviatus. The sequence goes on along the minus strand of JASJET010000037.1, from coordinate 137,692 downwards.
GAGCGTTACCATATATTTCATATTAAAAATGTCATATTTTGACAACTGTCATCAAGTTTTATTTATGCATTTTTACTCAAAACTGCCCTTAAATAGTTAGGGATTATAAATATAAAAAAAGTTTTATTACATTGTGGATAATCACTTGGTGTTACATAAGCTTATTAAATGCATTACTTATTAAAAAAAACTGTTACAGAGTATATTGTTCTGTTATTTACTGTAATTTAGGGCTAAAAACTGGCCATGTCAATCTTTATTCATGACTATACATACAATACATTATTATCACCTAGCAACAATTAGTATTTTATCATAATGGCCAAAATCAATTCTTCCAGCTTTTAGTTGTCCTTTCATCAGTGTTATAAAATAAAACAGAATATTTCCTATCCTAATAAGAGAGAGTAAGAAGCAAAAAAAATACAAAAATAATTCAGTGTTTTGTTTAATTATCTATCGGTTCTAAGCGCTAAAGAACTTGTTCTATTCATACCGCCTCAATGTTTATTTGTACATCTAAATCACTCCCAGACCATGTACACACAATATTTCCTAACCTATAATTCTTACCGTACAACCAAAGATCTTGGTTGTTGCGCAGTTCGGGCGGAGCTGGTGGTGGATCGGGCGGAGGATCAGGATCAGGCGGAGGAGCGGGAGGCAAGCCAGCTGGTAACGGAAGGGGGTGCAGAACGAGAGCGAACACCAGATTAATCCCAGGTCAAAGAACTAGCAGAGGTGGAACTACTAATAGTGGTGAGTTGACTTTTAAAATGGGAGTTTTTTAAATTCTGTGTATTTTATATCTTATTTAGGAAGAAACTAAATATTTTTCAGTTTGAGCTTATTTGGATTTGATTCACAAAAATAATATAACGCCAAATATTCAGTACAGTACCTCGAACTTAATTTTTTAAGTAATTTGAACTGGTGTAACCTATAAAGACACATTTCAAGAAAATTTTTTTAATATGTTGACTTCTAAAAATGCAATATTTGGTACTTTGGCAGTTCTAGCTTCTGAACTTTAGAATAAAACTTCTTATGTATTCATATCTAGCTTGTATGTAATAGGCACTATGTAAGCTAGATCTGTTATCAGTCCTTGCAAAATTACAGAAAAATTTATTTTTTCAACTTTTAAAATATTAAGATTTGGATCTTTTATATATATTATAAGGAAGATCATCTACATTCGCCTTTTGAAGCAAAGAAATGATTTGATTTGCAAATCTCCTTCGGAGAAAAATTGCATTAATTTACTGAGAAGGTTTTTTTTAACAAAAAGAAATTATAATTTAGAATTTGAATGGTCTGAAGAAATAAATATTGGCAGCTTTTATTTATTTATTTATTCATTCATTCATTTATCAATAAGACGACTTTTCACAAAGTGTCAATAAATTACAATATAAGTGTCAAACAATTTAAACTTAAAACACACGTACACTAACACAGGACAAATTAAAATAATTTCCAAAAGTGCAATTTTAAAAGCTTAAAATCAGCCTCTTAAATATTCATTAATTGTGTAAAATGATTTTGCAAGACGATAACACCGTAATGTCTTTTTAATCGCGCGAAAAGTATGCTGAATCCCATGTGATTTGAAAGTTTGTTAAAAATGTATTGTTAAAGCAACACAGTCAGTCTTAAATTCAAAATCCAAATATTTTGTTTTGTGTTTCATAATTGTGGATATTAGCAACTATAGAAAATCTTTAATATGTATCTTGACAAAGCGACCTCAATGATTAATATAATAGGAATTGTTGGAATGTGTTTATCTATAGAAATTGTTGGACATGTTTCAATTAGGTTTTCAAGATGTCTTCCTTTTGCAAAACTTGAAATAAAAAAAAGATGTGATTTAGATCAATGGCTTTTACCCAACATAATTTCATGTATTTTGAATGGTTATAGATGAAAGCATACATATTGATAAGTTATTTTTGTTGCTAAGATTTCTATAGATTAATAATTGCAAAGTAGGTTGAGTTTAGTTTACTTTCTACATGTTCCCAATGTATTTCCCAATTGAGCCGGCTATCAACATAAAAACTTGACCTGGTCTTCTCTTGCTATCTGAATATCATTCATCCTAAGACCAAATCGATACAATCAAACGCACTTGCTAGAGCAAAAAGTATGATTTTAGTTAGTTTATATTGAATCAGAACCACCGCTGCCATAAGAGTTGATTATTTCTTTTAAAATTATGCTGACTACCAGACAATGGGTTATATCTATCTAGATATGACTAAAACCGCAGCATGATGATTTTTGTAATAGTTTGGAAAAGGATATTAAACTAGGTCGATAGTTCTCAATCAGTTGCAATTCTTCATTCTCAGTAAAGCGATATTTGCAGGAAATAAACTGTTTGTACATATAATTTTCATATTCTCTGCCTGAAAGGAGAATTACATATATAACAAACTATTTAAATACTGCAGAAAGATTTCTTTATTTCTTACTGAAATTTTGATTTTTTAAAAATTTCACGTTACTCCGTTGATTCATAGATGTCGTTCGACTGGCGATATTTTTCAGCTTCGAACATACCCCTGTAGAAGTAGCATAACGTCAGAACTAGGGCCCGGTTGTTTGAACGCTGAATAACGTAATAATATTTTTATTTATATTTGAAAAAGTGTTGATAAACAGTAGATATTTAATTTCTTGGTACAGACATACTGATTTTATGCTATCCTTTTCTAATTGCATTATTTAAACGAGTACCATCGGTACGTCCTTCGAACATACCCCTGGGTACGTCAATTTTGAAAACAAAGTATGAATATATGGTTGCCTAAATTTTTATTATTGTTATTTTCAATATGTAAACAATCTAACAATATTTACCGATAAAAATAAGTTTTTAAATCCTCTTTTTGTTAATATTAATTGTAATCTTCGCATTTATAGTAATTTCTAACACTTAAAAACACCGAAAAAAGTCACGACAAGCAATTAAGCTGAAAGACAAGATAAGTAAATATGTTTATGTCTGTCAAACATCAAAAAAGCGTCTCCCCCACCGACCATAAACAGCCTTCAGACAAATCTATTGTTGTTTAAATCTAGAGTATGATCGAAGTTTTTCAGTCTGGCATCGAAGTTGGTAGACGGCAGGTGTAATATCCTGCCGATATACCTTGAAATTTATGGTTCATATATCATTTATTTCCTGCTAATGTTGCTCTCGGTCCTATACAGCTCCACTGACGAGATCATGAGGTGATCGAAACGCGTATGGAGAGAGGACCAGAGCGATATTTGCAGGAAATAAACTGTTTGTACATATAATTTTCATATTCTCTGCCTGAAAGGAGAATTACATATATAACAAACCTTCATTATTCCAATGTGCTTTTGTTTTTTAGTGTTGTTAGGGCATCTTTTCAAGGTTTTACGTGACATGTATACAAAGTGCACTCTATATTCACACAAGATACTAGAATTATTTATTAAGTTTAAAAGTGTAAGACTTTACATGTTTAGCTAATATGTAATTATTTATCTTTGTTAAAGAAAAGGCTTAACGTATTTAGTTCAATTTACAGTTTAAAATCTTTTTTTAGGTAGTCGAGGAGCACCCGTTATTATAGGCACTTCAACTTCGGGCAGTGGCAGACCTATGGTGACCGTTCCAGCCCCGTATGTTCCTGAAGAGTTGGTATCGCAAGCTCAAGTGGTTTTACAGGGAAAAAGTCGAAATTTAATTATAAGGGAATTACAGGTATGGACGATTTTTTAATATTATTTGGCAAAAGCTGTAATATCGTAAATGAGACATACTAATGTAACTAAAATTAAGTCATAGAGGATAAATTTAAAAAGTGATAACTAGCTAGGAGTGAAGTTTTTCTTTTGATTATGAATATATTTGTTGTATTTCCAAATTTTGTTTTACAGAGAACCAACTTAGACGTGAATTTAGCAGTAAATAACCTTCTTTCTCGGGACGACGAAGAAGGTGAAGAAGGAGACGATGCCGCTGATTCTTACGTACCAGAAGACCTTATATCTCTTTTAGATGGAGGTTTCCACTCGGATCACTCGGTTATTATAGATGCAGATGCTATGTTTTCTGAAGACATGTTTGGATATGCAGGAATTAGAAAGTAAGAGGATGTTGGTTTTACTATTAACTTTATATTTGATTATAGGGTTTCCCTACCCAGAGAAAAACATGTTTACATTGTATGTGTCATATTTTTTTTTTCAAATGAGGATAATATGAAAAACAAAAAACAAAACCGTAAAATTATTATATTTTAGTCGTAGTAGTGGTGGACGTAGTGCTGGTCGTTTACCAGATAGAGATGCTCCACCCGGTAGTGGGGGTGGAAATGGCCCTGATAGAGATAGGGAAAACTTTTCAAGATGGCGGGAGAGACAATATTTTGGACCTCGCAAATGGTTGGAAACTGCTCTTAGAGAAAGTCCTTATGAAAAAGATGCTGGTAAGTATTAAAATGGTTATTGAAAAAAATATGTAGACTTATTTGGTGAAAGTTTTGAATATCACATGAGTTAAACAACTTATAATTTTTTTAGATCACAAGAAAAAAGATAGTGCATGTCCGTTATGGATTTCAGATGATTTGGAATTCTGGCCTGAGCCAGCCCCTAAATTTAGTCAAATTGCTACACTATACAGTGAACTGATTGCATTATCTTCTAACGGTCAACTATATCAGTGGAAATGGAATGAACATGAACCCTACAAACATCCTGAGGTAGGGAAGTGTGGGTAAAAATTTAAGTTAAAGTAATTTATGAAAAAGATTTAAGGCATTAAGTCTCGTAGAAGATTTTAGAAAATTATCATTTGTTGGTTTTATAATTAAAGTTTTCTTTTTATTATTAAGAAAAAACCAAAATTTATTTTATACTTAAGGTTTTTTTTTTTAATTTGCAGAACCCAAACATACATCACCCAAAAACAATACCTCTAAATTTGACAAGTGAGAAAATCGTTCACCTTTCGGCATGTTCTACACGCTGTTCTGTTGCTACTGAATCTGGAAAAGTAGCCACGTGGCTTGATGAACTCCTTGCTCCCGCTGCTTCTAAATTAGAACATGCCGCTCAGGCTTATAATGAGTTTCAAAGTGACAAAATTACGGCACTTCATACTTGTCCACTCTACACTGTTGCAAAGTTGGAAAGTGGTGCTTTATATTGGTGGTAAGTCAAATTATTTTTAATAGTAAATTATATTTATATTTCTGTTTGGGGTCTCTATTCTTGAGGTTCAGGGAATGTAACTCTATGACATCAGAATACAGAACTTGGCCACATACCGTGTACTTTTCTAAAATTTATCTATTAGAACACTTTGGTGTTTGCAGCGGGAATGTTCCTGGTTATTAGATAATTTTACTTTTTAAATTTAGATTAGCTGAGGATGATAACTAACTAGCACATGTTCAGGGTTGTATTTAGCCAGGATGAACTTTCTGTATAGATATCAATTGTACTACTTTTTTTGTTTTATTTATTGTATTATATTGAACTATTCTTTTGTCAAAATATTTGATTTTGTTTAATTTGTAACAAATTCAAAGTTTTTTTATGCAAAGTCGAAAAACCTGGATTAAAAGAAGGATTGTAACTTGAAAGCTTATATTTGATTAATTTTATGTATGTATAGACAAACTACTGACAGGCAAATGATATAAAAATGATACGGATCAATTGCTATTGGGAGTGTGAAATTTCTTTAGGTCAGTAAATTATTGTTGTGTACCATATTAGCCCAAAGTGGCTGAAATTATTATTTTATTATAGTGTTTTAAACTCGAAACAAAATAGTTTTTCCTATGCTTTGATCTTTTACACTATTTACTTAATGCCTTTAATTGAAATAATTTTATATAAATTTGCAAAATAAGTTTAAAGTCTTAACCTGAACTGAATAAAGTTATATATATATATAAATCAGAACCACTCCTGCCTGTCGCTGATGTCATATGTCGTTTCTAAATTCTTTCTGTACTTTGATTATACCAAGATGAAATATTCTACACCAGAATTCTAATTTGTTTGAATCATCAACGTCCATTAATACAGTCAAAGTCTTAAGTCTTCAAAATTGATAGTTTAAAGGCTTCTCAAGCAACATGTCTATGTAATAGGCTTCATTCTAAAAAAAAAGTATATATTTAATTAGTTATTAAAAGTATTTCTGATATATGAGTATAGTCGAAAACCATAGATATTATTATTGTGACATTAATGTAGATACTCAAAATACCATTAATACCTTATCAGTGCTCCACTGATCATTGGACCCTACAGTGAAGAAATTAAGGGTATTTTTTACTAACAGTCGATCTAAAAAATAAAGATGTTTAGTATATGAAGTACCGAAATTCGATGTCGTTAAGTTTCCTTTTTACCCATTAAAAATAAAACTTATTTGTTATTATAAATTTTCAAATGGTTTTGTACAAAAGTTTATTTAGTCTTATAACTCTTACTTTGAAGCTCTGTTGAATTAAACAGATGGTAAATGTAATTCTTGATTTAAAAAAAAATATATTGAAATGATGGAAAAAGTTTATAATTAAAATAGTTTGTGATAATATACAATATACGAAAATTTAAAATAAAACATAACTGTTTGATGGTGACGATTATAGCTTATCCATTTTAATTAGGATTTATTCGTTCTCGTTCCTCATTTATTGCGACCTTTTCATTTAAGTTTAAGAATCCCGTGAGAGGTCTTTTTCCCATCACAATTGCTGAGTTAAACATGCGATGTCAAGATAATTTCTCCGAGAATTGTACATGAACCGATAATTCATACTTTTGCCTTCAAGGTTCTATTAATGAACGAATGTAATTTTTGTCAAATGTAATTTTCAAGTTAACTTTTTGTTTTTTCAGGGGTGTTTTACCTTTTGTTCAACGTAAACGTCTGTGGGAAAAATATAGAGCAAAGTGCCGGAAACAACGTCCATCTGCAAACCAATCAGAAATTGTTGCAGGCTCGCAAGTGTGCATGAAAAATAGTCCCATGTATCAGCCTGGTGCTATAGGTATGCTATAATTCTTTTGAAGTATGTCGAAGTAAAGTTTTAAAATTGACTTCGGTGTAAAGTGCAAGAAATAAACTCGTACAATGAAATTTATGTCAATTTTAGAGAGATAATTAAAAATTTAATTTTTCAAATATTGTTTAAAATAATAACAGCCAAATTCACTAAAAAGGCTTATGTTTTAAACAAGAGCTAGATCAAGCAGTTTTGTTTTGCTTTTCTTATGATATTGTTATCTGTTATATATGTCAGTATACACACTTTATATCGAAACACTAAGGATAAAAACCTAAAGATAAAACTTGAAATTTGTAAGAAAAATAATTGTATGCCGATTTGGTGATAAAACGACTTTTTAAATTTTATTTTACAAGGTCAACACTTGGTTAGCTCATTGTTCTTTTTATCAACTTAGATCAGTTTTAAAGTTAAACTATGTTACTGAATTAGGTTGATAAGTTTTACAATAACAGGGCAGTTCTCTTTACTTGCCATAATTTAAAATAACTATTTAAATCATTTTAAAGTAAAAGAGCATTTAAGCTATTTTCATTGTATATACAAACTTTTGACTTTTCCCATTTTTTTTTTTTAGGTTTTACAGTAGCAGCTGGTATACCAAAGATGGGGCAATTACAAAATGCAGCATGGACATTAAGTGATACATGTACTTTTAAAATAATGAATGTTCAAACCCAAGTTACCACTGATAAAATTAGTAGAGAAGACAGAGCTGGTGCGAGTGGATCTGGATTATGTAAGCAAAATTTTAATATAAATATTGAACCAACATTAGTTGGGATTTGGGTCGTGAATCCTAGAAAAAAAAAAATTTTCTTTGCCGACGTTTTTCTTTATTTTAAAGCATTTTCAAGGCTCTACAATACCAGATACAAATTCATAAATTTATAGTAATAAGAAAAAACTACTTATCATAAAAAACGCTAGTTAGAAATCAGCATAGATGACCAATGCAACATACCAAGAAAGCAGTTTTCCTGAGTTAACATTGAAACCAAATACAAAAAACATAGATACAAAACTTTTCCACAATAACATTCAATTAAATTTAACGTACAAAGCTTTAATTTCAAACTATATGTAACTTATTCACAATTTAAGGTACAAAATCATTAAATTTGATTAAGGAACGTACATTAAATTAAAGATTATTTTTAACAGTGTACCCTTGTGTGATTATATTTGGTAAAAAAGACATACCTTTACATTTATTATACAATAGTTGAAGTAAAATCGTATAGAGAAGGAAAATCCTAATTACCGGGGTTACAAAGATTTAAAATTATATCTATATACAATATATCCAACGTTTTTTTTTTTTCAGTTTTTGTATCGTGGTTCTTGTATATGGTATATTGTATATAGATATAATCTTTTTTTTCTGCTAATTATTTTTCTTTCTCTATACCATTTAATTTCAATTATTATGTAATAAATGTAAAGATAAGTCCCCCTTCTAACAACATACAATCAAAGAAGGGTAATAGAATAAACTAAAATACACTATCAACGTCAGACTTATTAAATCATATCAAGTTTCGTTTTTTCGTAGCGACGCGATAGTCTGTTTTTATTTCATGTTTCCTTCCGTCGTTATTGTGGAAAATTTTGTATCTACGTATTTTGTGTTGATCTGATGTTAATTTTAACTCAGGAAAACGGCTTTCTCGGTAAATTGCACTGCTCATCCATTCTGATTTTTAATTGTGCCGTTATTTTATAAACAACTAGTTTTTTCTTATAAATTCATTTTTTTCATTACCATAAATTTATGTATTTGTGTATTGTATTGTAGAATCCTAAAATGCTTTAAAATAAAACGAAACATCGGTAAAGGAAAAAATTGTTTTTCTATGATTCACGATCCAAATCTCAACTAATATTGGTTAAATAATTCTCACTCTGAGTCCACAAACTTCTTTTAAGAAATAAATGAAAATCGGTCAGCAATAATAAATTAAAAATGATTCATTTATAGTACTTTATTATACAACTTGGAGAGGTAGCGTGGAATACTCACAATATGATATCCCTTTACTTATTAAGTTCTGAGAAACAATGAAAAAACATTACCCACTGTTGTTCTAAAACATCATAATAGGGGTTTTATTAATATTTTTGTTTGTCAAGAGTTCCTTCATTTAATTCGCCAATTTATATTTACATTTTATCATCTAATATAATCTTACCATTTTAGATGCAATTAAAAAAGGATCGACGAGCAAGAGAACTGATGATGCTATTACAGAATGTAAGAACAATTTTCTTTTCTTCATTACCTCAGTTAAAAATTGATTCTTTTTAATATTACCAATTTGACACGCAGTTTACCAAACGGGCATAATGTTATTTTTTTATATATTTATTTTTCACGTTAAATATATCTGCACATTAATCAAATTTAATTTTTGTCATTTGCTATCAAAAAATGTGTTTATTCATGTGTTGGATTGTTGATATTGGAAAAAAATCAAAATATTTTGAGTTTGAGTCCTAATTAATTATTTATTACAAGTCATACTCTTTATTGCTATTTAAGTAACTGGTAACTACTTTTTAAACTTATTTATTTATTTTATTATTTTTATGAACTTAATGTAATTCTAAATAATCTTTTATTTGCAGCATCAAATTCTAAGACTTCTAGTACTAAAGAAAATACTGACAGATTAGACATGCCACCACCACCTTCACCTGCTTCTAGTACTTGCAGTGATACAGGCAGTACAAGTCATAGTAAGATATTTCTTTTTCAAAAATAAAATAGCTTAACGGTATAAAAGTACTTAATCCAATTTTTTTTATATAGAACGTCAGAAGAAACTAGTGGTAACCGTCTCTGACATAAATAACGACACGCGTAAAGACGAAGAAGAGTGGCACCTCCGCGATGTTATATTTGTGGAAGATGTGCGAAACGTCCCTACCGGTCGTGTATTGAAAGTGGATGGTGCATATGCCGCTGTACGTTTTCCTTCCGCACATGGTCGCGAAAAGGATAATTCCAAAGATTTGGACGATATTTTCCAGGATTGTCGTCTAATGAGAAAAGATGATTTACAGGTAAGATCAAAATTATTTTGAAAAATTAAGCATGGTATTGCTGTATTTTCTTGTAGAAAATAATAGGAAGTTTGTATTAACGGATGATGAGGGTTTTAATTCAATTTTCTCAACGTCAAATTACTGATAACTATTTTGTATTTCAGGTTATCAAATCAAGTTCAAACTCTAGAGTTCCAGACTGTTTCCAGCGTACACCAAGGAGAGTTCAAATTTCAGAAAATGTAGGACAAATCTTAACAGTAGCTGTTGATGGGCAGGGCATTCACGCAATAGTGAGAAATGGCGCTAAATTGAGTTACACCATTTTTAACATCAGCAGTGGTAGGGTAGAGCAGGATAATCCTTTCCCAAGTGACACAGCTGCGTTTATGGGGCTATACCCATCGTTAATAAATTTATCTTGTGCAGGAGAGGTAAGCAAATAAATAAGTTCAGAAAAATGATATTTATATTAGAACTTGTGTTACTTAGTAAAACTTATAAAAACAAGTAAAATGTCCTTCATGATAATTATTGGCTAAAGTGATTAGTATTATATATGTAATAATAGTATTATTTTAACTTTTAGAGCAATGAAACTGTCCTTATTCTTCGTGATGGTAACAATACTATCTACCCTTTGGCTAAGGACTGCGCAGATGCTATTCGTGACCCACAATTCTTAGACTTACCTCCAGTTAAGTGTGTAGCCGCTTCTACTATGTCTATATCAGGCACAAGTCTCAATATGAAAAATCAAGTAGCTATAGTAGTATTCGCGCTTGAACAACAAATTCTGATGCCCAAGATACTGAAATGTGATACAGATGGTGTCAGGCAAGTTTTGGCGCAATTAGATCAGGACGGTAAAATAAATACAATAACCAGACCATCAATTTTGACAGAAAGGTGTGACGGAAATAGAAATATTTTCCATGCCGTAGTTAATATGTGCACTCCGACGTCTAATAAAGATAGTGACGATCAGTTTATTCAAGAAGATCCAATTCCTACACAGAGTTGGCCGCCGGAGTCGTTCGATGTAGCTTCAGGTAATTTGATACATCAAATAGTAAAAAGTTATTTTATTTTATTATAATGTAAGAAAACTCTTCTGATATAAAAAGTAATTTTCATTGGCAGTTATATCGAGATATTTTTAAAATTTTTCTATCTGAAAGTATGAAATTTGTAGAAGAAAAATTCTCTTGAAGATTTGAAAGACCTCTCACTATCCTTATAGGGAATGACCCTGGTTCAAATTTTCTCAAACTCGGGGAAATGATAGTTCTTGAATAGTAGAAAAAAAAGCTGTCATGGACACGGAGCTTAAAACTCATAGTTTTGAAATATATGAACTTGAAGTTACGATTTTTACGAGGATTTTGGTGAACAAGTATGGATACCCTTGAAAATATTTAATATTAACGGTTCTGGAGAAAAGCTGTAGGATTTTTCCTTGGGCTTCTTCGAGTGACCTTGAACTTGACCTCGATCTTCAAGGCCAAGTTGAGTTTTCCAAATAAAAATCCTAATTTTTTATTACAGAATTGAAATACACGAAAAATTCTACAATCACTGTTGTAATATTCGATCTGTTTATTTTGTCAAATGCAATTTAATGGTATAAAATGCAAGGATAGCTAAATAACTTGGAAACTATAAGTTCTAAAGAAAAACTTTGAATAAAATGATTGTAGTATTTTTCTTGGGCATTTTCTGTTGACCTTAAAGATCGAGAGCAAGGCCAAATTCAAGGTCACCAAAATATTCACAAGGGAAAATACTATAACGTTTTTATTCAGTTTTTCTCCATATTCTTTGGTTTTCGTGATTTATGTCACGAATACTTTTTGACCTTCATATGACTTCTAGATCATATGAAAACTAATAAGTATTTCACTTGGAACTTGGAATTCTCCATAGTTTTCATCTCTGCAGTGAAAGAAGGGGTTTCCATTTGAAAAATTTAGTTGGTCTTGAAACAACGTTGACATTTGAGGTCAAGATCACTAGAAGAAGCCCAAAAAAAAATCGTACAAGTTTTGTGTTTAAAGTATTTCTCCAAAACCCTTGGTTTCCGAAATTTTCAAGGGCATCCATGCTTTGTGCCCATGAGAGCTTTTGTTCTACTACTCAAGAACTATATTTTCCCTGAGTTTGAAATTTACACCTTAAGCCATTTCACATAAGGATGACCCGGGGTTCTTTAATTAGAAACTTTTAATAGCGCAAATAACAAAAATTTTAAACAGCTATATAGACAGACAGCATAAATGTCTTCTAGAGACATAGTTGCGGTTGAAATTAAATACTGGAAAATTTTACTAAACCAAAGGCATTAATTAGTTAACCAAAAAATTATTCTTAGGAACATTTGCATATAATTAAGAAATTTTCAAAATTTTTAGATCTTTTAAAAGTATATTTATTAATGTGTCCTTTTCTCTGTTCAGGCGATGAGGACAGTATCATGAGCTTAGGAAGTAGTGCCGCAAACAAAGGTAGCAGCCAAAATCACAACATGTCTGGCAATATTGTCGACCCTACTGAAAGACGTTCAAACGCAATGCAAATCCTTCATGCTCTGCTTTATGAATCTACCACTATAGAGAGCCACCTAATTGAGCTTTTATGTGCTAAAGATGCCCAAGGACAGACACCTTTCATGTTGGCGGTGTCTTCACGTAGTTACCCCGCTGCGTTAGAAATTTTCGAAAGAATAACCAAACTTGGAACAGCCCAAGAAAGGGAAGAAATGATTTTCCCTAAAGGATCCAACCCTGATCATTCTCCTTTGCATGTTTTATGTTGCAACGACACTTGCAGCTTTACTTGGACTGGGGCCGAACATATTAATCAAGACATTTTTGAATGTAGAACATGTGGCTTGACCGGTACACTGTGTTGTTGTACAGAGTGTGCCAGGGTTTGTCACAAAGGACACGATTGCAAATTAAAAAGGACTTCACCGACAGCTTATTGCGACTGCTGGGAGAAGTGCAAATGTAAAGCGCTGATTATGGGCAACCAATCGGTCAGATATGAACTACTAAGCAGACTCGTTAAAGAAACCAACCTCGTCTGTCTACCAAATTCTCGTGGCGAAAGCATATTACTCTTTTTGGTGCAGACTGTAGGCCGACAGAACCAAGAGCAACGGCAGTTTAGCAAGTCCAGACCCCGTACTAACTCCAGAAATAAAACTCCCTCGTCTGATGTAGAATCTGACATGCCAGAACATGACCTAGAACCACCCAGATTTAGCCGTAGAGCATTGGAGTGTCTGTTATCGGATTGGAAGGCTGTTAAGAGTATGATTATGTCTGGAACTAGGGAACCCAGCGATTTACAGGTTTGTTTGCTTTTTTTTTATATTGGAGATGTTTCCTAAGTACTATCTGAAACTTCAACAAATGATTTGTGTTTTCTTTCTGTATTTTATAAGATAAATACATTGGAACAAACAAGAGGTTAGCGAATATCAAATTAATTTCTATCAGTGCAATCTTGCTTTTACAGTTTGCTGATCAACCTTATGTTTCTGGACAATCTGGAACCACATTACTTGACAAATTTACACACTGTTTCCTAGTTAAATGTCAGATGTCAACTGATATATTGGTGGAAACTTTGATTAAAGAAATGAAAAATCCCGACAAGAAACAAACTGAATTTGCCAGGTAAGAATTAAAAGTATATGTATTTTTTTTAGTTCGTCCTATCATACACTTAACATTATATTGGTTAACAAACAGTCGTAGATTGTCATACAATACGTTCTAAAGAAATTTTTAGGTTTTTATTATAAGTATTTTTTAGATTTGTTGCGAGAAGGTTCGTCCGTTCAGTAGTAAGGATTTTTGTCATATTTAGCATTGAGATGGCACCGACGTCAGTAAAAAGGAGACCTTTGAGTAATCAGAACCAACCATTAATAAAATGCAAACGAATTTTCCAGTCTTTAAGCAAATTAGCCATCGAAGAGTTATGTGAAACGGCCGATTCTCTCATAGCTCCTGTCAGGTTAGGTGTGGCTAGACCCACTGCGCCCTTTTCTTTAGCAACTTCACCTAGTGATGTATTAAACGTAAGTCAAAACTAAAGGTTTAAGAGAAATTAACATATTTTTAATTTTAATTATTATATTATAGAAAATAGTTGTCAAAAGTAGTGTAATTACACGATTTTGTTCAATGTTTTTATAATATTTTTAGGGTTCCGAAGAGTTATTCTTAGTAGATCCGTTAGCTCCGAGTACTTCAAGGCAAAGTAGCAGTCAGAGTTCTTCAGATTTCCCTTATTTAAATGATTCTATTCGTAGATCTCAGACCTCAAGAGAACTACTAAACATTGTTGATTCAGAAAGTAAGTCTTTATAAAATAGTATATTAAGTAAATCATAGCAAAGTAAAAGAGATTTAGGAAGATAAGAGAGGATTGTATAGTAGTAATGTCGTCTACGTTAAAAAATTTTATATTCCATTATTATTTCTGTATTTACTTACCTTTAAGAGGATTGTATATAAATAATTTACTATCGTATTAGACTTTAGAACTAATAAAAAGAAATATTTAAATTGTCTTATATATTTTAAACATCTTTTATAAGGCTTTAACATAACTTCCATCTTTTTTAAGTTGGGATGGCCATTGATAATGATGATGACGCTGCTTCAGAACATGAAGACAATCCAGCCGACCGTGATTTAAGCCTTGTAGGTCAAGCTTCCTCATTGGCAGAAAGTGAAAATCAGGAAGCACCAACCGACCAGCAAGAAAATCGTTTGCAGGTATGAACATTAAGCAACATAAAGGAAATATTAAATTGACATGATCATATTTTGGAATATAATTTAATGAAATTGTTCATAGTGTCATGTTTTGAAATATATTTTTAACCTTCAGCAATATTTTTAATTGTTTTAGGGTGAAGAATCTGATCCAGAATTAGATTTATTAGCAGAGACTGAAAGTGACAGTGATGATAATCATAGTAACCAAGATGCTGCCAGTGCTCAAAGGTCCGTACAAACCGGAGCTACAGCTGGAAGTGATACAGGTGAGATTTATTTAAACGTTTTATAGTTTTTTGCAAACACTTGTATAATTATTGCAAAAAAGGGTATTTGTCACAACAAGGAGAAGTAGGATTTTAAAAATCTAAATCGTCTATAGATGTTCAATTAAATAATAACCATTTTTTCTATTGATAATTGGGTCATTAAAGGATTGCATACATCTTAGTAAAATTTAATATTTTATAACTTAATGTTTGGGTTAAAATACAGGTCCTAAAAATATGTTGGCTTGATAACTTGCCATATGAAGTGACATGCTAGTCTTAACTAGTGTGCATTCTTTAAACTAGTAAGTTCTTTGCTTCAATGTTCTGATCATAATGAAAAAAACATTATTTAAAATAATAATGTATCCAAATTGTATCTTTGATATCTTGCTTGATATTTCAAGACCCAGTTGTGACAAATATTCTTGCCCTTGTATTTTTGGCACTATACATAACTTATTAGGAGGTATGCTGTTATTCCCTGAAGATGAAAGTGGTGAGTCTAGTCAACAGGAAGAAGAAGAAAGCGAGGCAGGTACAGACGAACCAGACAATGAAGATTATATTAATGATGAACAGCTCGAAAGAAGAAGGTAGGATTAGAATTTTGAGTTCATAATAAAATTTTTAATAGCTTTATACAAAGAAAAAATATCGTTAAAATATGAGTTAGCCGGTCTTAGATGCTAATACTAATTAAAATTACTTTTGATTAGAAAATTCTGCCATTAAGCTGTAATAATTTTGAGTTGCAAGGTAGAGCTATAATAATACGTGTCTAAACTTACAAAAAAATATTTACTTTTAAATGTGATAAGCAAAAATTAATATTTAAATTATGCAATTATGTTCCAGGTTAGTTGTTAATAGACATATGTTTATAATTTATTGGAGGCCGCCGATTTAGTTTTAATGTATCTTTATGGACAATATTGTTTTTAATAAGCTGTTTCAGCAAGTCTTCAATTTCATTCCAACATATTACCTAATTTTTTCCCATATAATTGCCTCCATAAAAAAAAAATCAAATTTGGAACATGGATCCAGCATCTACTTTTTGCGCTTTAAAAACCAATAGTTTTGCTCGACTGGCACTCACTCTATGTCTTATGTTTCTCATTTCTTCTTTTTGAATTCTCCATTTCACAAAAGAAGCCGTTACAGCACTGCTGCGGGCGGTTCAGGACAACGCTTCAACCTGGCACCCCAGAACATGCAATGGGCTATCCGATCGAGGGAATCTAATCGTTCAACCGGGGTACGACTCGCCAACGGATCGAACTTGGTGTTTATCGACCCCAGCTCACTGAGAAGATCGACCACGGGAAGCACTGCGGTGGCTGCTAGTTCAGAACCAATTACGATGGCTACAACTGCTAGTTGCTTGGCTAGAGCTTTTGGTAAGTTAAAGGTTGAAATTATGACATCAGAATAATAAGATTTCCTAAATATACATATTTATTAAATTTGTAATCATACACAAACTTAAAGGGAGTGTCTCATGTCTCGTTTAGATTTTTTTTTTTATTGGATAAAGCAGCTGTATTTTATATACAAAATGACATGCAGCATAGCTTAGTAATATAATTTATAGTTCTCTAAGTGGATATGGTTTGGATACTAAATTTTATTTGGATATATTCAGGCACAATTTTAAACAACCATAAATAATGATATCAATTTGAAGTGTGAATTAAAACATGTCCACAGAGCAACTTTATATTTCTCGAAAAGAAAACATTAGTCCGCTGTCGCTTTGAAGAAACACCACTATGACCTGGGAAAATTAAATAATTTAACTTTTTCCTCTGTTACACATATCCAAATCATTCATAACCTTATTTTTAGGATTTGAGGGTCTTTAGTTATTTAATGAAAATAAAAATTGAATCTTACTCGTGTAGATTGAAACCTAATGCAAGACTATTTTGAAGTAAAGTTATTATTTTTGTCTAGACATGTCAGTTGAAAATCTTATTTTGCTTTATGTCCCTTAAAGAATCTTTTTTATTTCAACAATTACAATTTTAGGTATTGTTGTAAGGCAGATTGCTGATTTACTAGCCACTATGTCTAGCAATACAACTTCTGGTATTCCTCCTTCTGCCGCTATGACAGTATCTGTGGATGATATTTGCAACGTACAGGTAAATTTTTAATAATTAGAATATACTCTTAGGGTTCCTGCATTCTTTTTTTATTTTGCACTGATAATACTTTATTTGGTTTTTTAATAATATTAATTTTAAAATTTCCTTTCAGATCTATCTGGAATTCCGTCTGAAGCCCACTTGGGACTGGTTATTGACCGTAATGGATGCCACCGAGGCCCAGTTGAAATTTGGTGCGTCTTTGACCAACTCACTTGACAGCGGCGGCGGCGCGGGCAGCGTCGGAGCAGCCGGCGGCAGCGGCGCCGCCTCGCAGCACGCGGCGGCCGGTGGCTCAGGAGGTGGGCATCGACAAGTGCCTGCTCCCCCCCTTTTAGCCTCACTAGCTGCTTTAGGTTAACTCGTGTGCTTGATAACTTAGATAGGCCACCCCTGTAGATATGTTGGAGGTTTTTGAGGAATTTGCTAATTAAAAATATCGTTTTATTTCTGAATCGTATTGAGAATATTAGATAAAACTTTAGAATGAAAACCGGAAATTTCATTTTTTAAAAAAGAAACATTTCTTTATTTTTAAAGTTCAGTTCTAAAAGTATAATAACTCCTGAACAATTATTTAATTAATGCGAAAATAAGAGGTTTTTTTTTAATAAGAATAACCATTGTTTTGTGTTTAGATTTATTCAAAAATCGGAATGTTTTTCAGAAAAATATATATATTTTATCATAAAAAAAAACAACAAAGAACGCATTCCTTATTTATTTATTTTTCTATAAAGAAAAATAACTTTTCTTGTTCTTAGGTAAAGTGCTAAATTTGCTTAAAAATATTTAGAAAATGTTTCAAAGTAGGGGTAAGAAATGTATATTTCGAAATTTTTCAAAATCGTGGTTTTTTTAAGTGAAGTAAAGTATCATCAGGATATTTTTACTTTTGGAAAGTCGCCGTTAATACACTGGTATTAAAATATACTGCAAATTCCTCGTACTAACTTCTTACCTTCAAATCCAACAGTAGTTCCTTTTATCCAAACCAATAAATACTTTTTATATCCTTTTTACTATTACTTAACAGTCAGTTTAACGCTAACAATAAATTTAAATTTTTCGTTTTTGAGGTAATGTTTGAAATTTATTTACCAACTTTATAATTTTTTGATAAGTAATTTTTAATGTTCACATTAATAAGAAAATATTCTTCTAACCACAAGTATTTTTCAATGAAATTTCTTATTTTAATTAGTAATATGAAATGGTTAAAATTTCATCAAAAATAGGTCAATACCTGTTTGTTTTAAAATATTTTAAAACTTTTTTTTTTTTAATATAATCGTTGGCTCGGCATTTTTACATAAAATTTCCTATCGAGGGCTATGTTCTGGCTCTAAATGTAATCCTTAAGGTATAGAACTTTTATTGGTAGCATTCTTGAAACATTTCAAAAAAATTTAAAATTTTATTGATTATATGGGGAATAAAACTTTAGATTGTTCAAACATTACAAAAATTTATACAGTTGTTAAGGAAAGACTGTGGTAATTGTTAAAAAATAAAATAAAAAAGCACCATTTTTCACACACCAACCTTTACTTTTATAGGGAATTGCTTTTTTAAAATTAATATATATTATATCAAACTAAATTATAGCCCCTAATCCATTTTAATTATTATTTTAAATTAAATTCAACTTAATATCCAATTTATTTCAATAAAGGCCATAAAACCATTTGCTCTGCAACTTCAAAATTATTTTTATTTTGTATTCAATTCCTTAATACTAAATTTTATATCAACCTCTTAATTAATTTTTTTTTTAAGTTAAATTGTCGTAAATAATAATAGTAATAATATTTTTAAAAGTTAGAAATCTAATTATATAATTTTCTTTACAGTAGGTTCCAATTCAAGTGTGGTTAGATCAAGTCGAGCCCATGCAGTTACAGGTGCCACAAGCGGTTCTGTGGGAAGTAGAATAGTTGGGTTCACAACAAATGTTGAAAGTGGAAGGTCGAGAGCAGATAGAGAAGGTAAAATTTTTAATAACCAAGTCATTAAAACGTAAGAAACAACACCGCATCTCTATCCCGTGGAAATTTTTTGTATATGGTTAATTTATGCCCGAATACAAATGTCTTATGAGCATATCGGTAAACGAGATATGAAAGCAAAAATTTAGAAAAAAACTGTTGCGAGTCGCATCACTGCATATGACATTTTGTCCTATATTCTTGAAAAACCCAATTGAAGTTGTATTACTATTTTTTTTTAACTTTCTTATTTTATTCTATAAGAAGTATTTCACGTTTTTAAATCTATATTAATTTCTTATATTTTTTAGGTGGTGATGCACATGCTGCAAGAAGGGAATTCCTATCCTATTGCCTTTCTCTCATGAGAGCCCACAACAGCGAACATCTGGATTCGTTGCCGATACTGGACGTATCTGCTCTTAAACATGTAGCCTACGTTTTCGATGCCCTTATTTATTACATGAGATCTGGAATGATCGATCAAAGGTACACTTTTTTAACTAAGTTAATAACATCATTTAGCTTGTATTCATATTAATGTTTTTTTTTTGCTTCTTAGGTCATTATATAAGCTTTGTCATAGTCGTAGCTTATTCATTTATCTCAAAATAATCCCCATTAGCGGCTTTTGGGTTTTGGATATGTCAAAAGCGGAAACTAAAAATATCTTGCTAGAACTATCCTTCAAATGCACCAATTAGTTCGACATAGATGTTTTAGCTGTTTCTTGACATAAGGGAAGTGCGCCAAGTTTGGACTTGAAGGGAAAATGATTCGGTAATTTCATATTTGTGATCATTAAATAATAGTTCTCTCCTCTATATATGCCGGCCCGTTATCTTAATGAAGAAATCGCGTCTCCATTTAAGGCGTTGATTTTTCAGGTCTTCAGTAACTGGTGACACATTTTTCTGTATAACGGATATCTGTGACGGTCTTCTGCTTATCAAGTGTAACAGTAGCCAAAATACCTCTCATCCTCTCTTCATGAAAAAACGGCAATCATCCTTTTTTTTCCTCGGATGTAACGATTAACATTTGATAGGTCATATTTAATTTTTTTTTATTATTTCTTCATTCTGTTCTCTCTTATAGCGTCAGTTATAAAGCGTGTACTTAAATTAACAAAATTTGTGTCCTTGCAAATGCTCATGAAGAATGTTCAGCACTGGTGTTTCCTCTGTCTGACGATATGTTACATTTCTGTTATTAGTATTTTTTTACAGCCTCAACGTATTTATTATTAATCATCTCAATCTGCGTGTCGGATTTCGGGTCTTCGTCTAGATCAGAGGTATTCATACTTCTTAGTCTAAGGGCCACACTGACTCCTCCGTTAAGTCCTAAGGTCCAAGACCTAGCTACTTCATCATACCAATTTACTGTAGTTTAGTTACGTGCAAGTTTTCTTTTTGGGACTAGCGATATATAGTAACATATCTATGGCACGGAGGTGGACTACGCTCCGTTCGCAAATTCCATTGTTATTTACGGGCAAGTGTCGAGGACATTCCATTGCGGCATATATACTCGCTGAGCGTGCTGTGCATTACATATTTAGAATAAATCTCATATCATTAATTACAGTTAAAATGTTCAATTTCATTATGTATATCAGTCATTGTGTTTCTAATTGGTTGTCAAATACAAACTTATTATTATTACGTTGTAAATTTATCAATGTTATCAATATAAACTACGGCAGGTTGGATTGGTGAGCTCGCCAGCCGGTGTTGACCCGCTGACCGTATTTAGGAGACCTCAGTCATCCTTAAGAATGTACAAGTTTCTTCTAACAACTATGACATTTCTTGAAGGCTCTGTAGTTTTGTTAAGCTACACGTGAATTCTGTCATAGTAGTTTTTCAAAAAAAATCATAAAAAACGGCTCGAATTTAGTGTTACTCTTATTCATACTTACCTACATATTATCTTGACTCTAGTGATAATATGGCAAAACTTGTGAAATTGACTTATTTACCATTGAAATCATAAAACATAGATCTCAGACAGGCAATAGCAGAATTGACATAAATTTTATGTTAGTATATGTTAGTTAATTTTGGAAATTTCTTCTACAGGGATGATGACATGCGGAATCAAAATGGAACTCTCCCACTTCCACCATGTTATGACCAAGATGAAAATGAAAATGAGGAAGCTGAAGAAGATATTGCTGTTGCCATGGATACAGATTCGCTTGACGACCAGGAAGTTTCTAACTTGGCTAGCAACATATCAAGCAATCTAAACAGTTCATCTCAGCAAGGATTCAGCGGGAAGGGAAGGAAACATTCATTTTTTCAGGTAAAGTATTTTAAATGAAATGAATATACAGATCAAAATTTTTTAGATCATTATTATTTTTAAGCTAAATCTTTAAATATATATATATATATATATATATATATATATATATATATATATATATATATATATATATATATATATATATATATATTTTATGGTTAAATATTCTTCATATACTTTAAGTAAATATAATTTTTTTTTTCAGAGATCCGAATCTACACTATGCTTGGGTTGCCCGCCACCTGATCCATTTGAAACGCCTATGTCTGAAGCTTTGCCTTTAGCTGACCAGCCGCATTTGCTACAACCAAATGCTCGTAGAGAAGATCTTTTTGGCATACCCAAACAACCTATAACCTTAAATTCTGCAGGTAAGACCATAAAATAATAAAAATTGTATTGCAATGTCTCGGCAGCTATACTTCATTGTTTGGTTTATATGTCTTTATTCCAATCTAGCTCTATTAAATTCAGTGCTATATTTTGATTACTGTTTTTGAGAAAAGTATATCTTTTTTGCAGGTAACTCTGAGAATCCTCTTGAGCAACTTCCAACCAAGCTCAGTCTTTCTACTCGTACCACCGATTATGCTATGCGACAACCCGCTCATGCCAACCATCCCATTTCTAGCTCTCTGAACGTCATGGGTCCTAATCCATTAACTTATCCTAAGAATTACAATCCTGATGGAGAAATATCTAGGGAAGCTCAGGTTAGTATTTGTATTGATCAGTATATACAGTGGTGGCCTAGTAATTAGATAATCTTTACTTTCCCCATATTGTATCTGCCATATTAAATTGTAAAAAATTAACTTCACATTCTTAACCTACGACTCCGAAAACCCGCTAATACCAATTTTGAAAAAAATGTGAATAATTTTAAATTCGTAATTTACACCCCTATATCAATTTTAGTTAAAATTGAGTAATGTAAAATTTTTAAGACGCTATATTAGATTCACCTTATTGAATTTATTAAAAATACATTTAAATTAATAATTCTATACCGTAAAAAACACCTCTATACCAATTTTAGACAAAATCGAGAGATGTAAAATTTTTAGGATACCCCAAGAAATTCCCACGCCAATTTTGGAGAAAATCGGATAATTTTTTTTAGCATAGCGGTCGAATTTAGAAGGCCCGTCTTTTAGAAAGGAGAATCGGTTAAAAATTAGGAAAAGAGCTTATTATTTGTAATTAATTGGTCACCACTGTACATATTTATTTTTTTTTATGTCATGAATTGACGAAAATTGTTATAAAAACTCGTAAAGCAAATAAGTTACAATTTTACTTTTTCTATTTTAGATTCAAACTGACCTAAGTCAACCTGGTACTTCAAGAGATGCTCAACCTGGGACAAGTGGTATTGGAAGTATTAGTCCTATGAAAGATTCTAAGAAGAGGAGTATGCAACCCTTTGAGAGCCTGCTGGCAGCTATCGGTAATAAAGCTAGTGGTAAGTTAGATGTTAAGGGAGCAGTTTCGGTTGGAAAATGACAGCTGACAATTTTACGTCGATTTAAAAAATCCATATTTTACTTACATATTTAAGAAGTGACGTTTTAAATAAAATTACGTTATGTAATAGCCATGAAAACAAAAAAGTTGTAAGACGTGTAATTGTCAGTTTGCTTGTAATACATTTGTGCCAAAGATCTTAAAGTTCACCTTTTCGATTTTATTTATTTTTGGCCAGAACTGCTCCTTTACGAAGTGTAAGAATATTAACATAAAACAGCCATTTTAGAGCGTAGCTAGGTAAAGTCTAACACGTAGTTTGTTTTTGATTTTAGCCGAGTTTTTAGAATATGCACTGAACAAGTAGTTCTAATTAAATTAGATTGAATAACTTAAAATGGCTATTTTAACTTGATTCGTATGACTAGCAACAGTGCACTTACAAATACTTGGTGTTCAGAAAACGCTGAATTCTTTAAAAAAATTTAAAGTCACCAATTACCGCCATGTTTGTAAAAATGAAACCTAGTGCTGAGAGTCACTTGTTGTGACCAGTTATGACCGGATAAATGACCAGTCATAGTTGGTCGGGTCACGAATTATCTGGATGTCAAGAGATATAGGTTTCGTGAAACCTTTGCTGCGCATCGAAATGCTTTGCATAACACAGAGAATACATGAAACACTAAACCAATGTCAGAGGTGAAACAAGTACTAGGCTGCTAAACTAACAAGTTTCTCACTATCTTAAAGAACATTGTAGCGCTTTTTTTTTTATTTTATCCGTGTCTTACCAATGCAAAGTATGCTCGAAACTGTAAGTGCATAATAATCGAATTGATAATCATAGTCGGAATATGGTATAACCAATATTTAACGTTTGTCAGTTGATGCAGTGCTACTTTAACAATGGTTTTGTTAAAAAATCTATTTGTTTAATATGATTTGAAAACATTGCAACGTATTACAAACCGGTAAACCATATGTCAGATACAAAGATAGGAAAATATAGAATCAATTTTTAAATCGGTTAAAACATAGTAGAAAGTTAGTTCGACGGTGTGGTAGTTCTGTTGCACATTTGACATTCTTTTTCCAGGTTTTCTGTCTTATGCAAAGTTTTGTGAGTGTGACAATAAACCATTATACCTATGTAAAAATAGAAGCTTTGTATGTCTGGAAGCCTCTATTGAGTACTCTATTGAATGATCCAAAGAAAAATTTTTATAATTATCCAGTAAAAAGTTCTTTAACGATACGTAAAGACAGATTTTTTAAAGGGTTTTTCTGGAAAAAAAAATCATTTTAAACATTTACTACGTGATTTAATTATTTAAATAAGTTAATCATTTTACACTGTGACCAATCACATTTTCTTTATTAAATCGCGAAGCTTGCGACACTACAAAACTTAACTACTCTTATTTTCAGAAGAGGCAATAAATGAGAAACCACAAGATCTGTCTTCTAAAAGTAGCTCCCGATCTGTTACTCCGGCTCCATCTGAAATTCCCCAGGCTGCTAGACCTCAAATTATTGTTTCTCCCAGAAAGTCCGAGAATTCACTAGATGCTAATAGTCAAGAGATGATGAGGAATTTTGACCAAGGATCAGATAGGGTAAGAAGTCTTTATATTGAAAGAGCTGTCTGAACTTTTCATTGTTCTTTTGTGCCGTACAAATCATTACAATAATAACTTGAAAAAGTTGAGGAAACTTACATTGTTTCTGTTAGCAATTCCTTTTTAATTATTTTTTTACCAATATTCTAATTTTAAATTATACTCTAACATAGATTTCCTAAATTTACTAATTTAACCGAAACTACTACTAAATATATATAACATGTATCCCAAAATAAATTGGTGTTCTGATTAAAATTAATTTGATATTTTTGAGAACGCCGTTAATAGAAAATTAGAGAATTTAGCCATAAGTATGACATTTTAATTATAATTTTTCTTTTTAGCTAAGTTCTTTTCCATCTTTCCAATCTTCTGATAGCCTTGAACCTTGTTGTGGTAGCATATGTAGTGATCCATCCAGTTCAGGTTCGTCGAGAAGTCCCAGTAAAAGTGTAATCGTTAGAGCTGGATCCTCAATGGTAAGATGTATAAGAATTAATCTGTGTTTAAAAAAATGGATATAAAATTATTTTTCCTTTTATGCCCATGAGTTGTCGTATTTTGAAAAGATATTTAAAATATTCCTTTTGAATGCTCATGGAAGTGCAAATACGTGTGTATGCTGTCTATTTTAGTTTACACATCACCAAACTTCCTAAAGAATTCTTGCTTTCTGATGACCGCAGTTGTTAAAGCTTTTAACTGGGGACAGATACGGAGCATACAATATAATTTTTTAATTAGCTAAAAAAATTTGTTTTACTTGCACGTCAAGTCATGTTTTCTTCCCCTACAAAGATACTATTATTTTGATATGTTAGACCAGTAATTAATTTGATATTAAAACACGTTAAAATTGCATTTATTTAACCTCTTTTTCTCTTTTCAGAGTAATTGTCAGAGTCAAAAATCTAACGACACAGAACTTTTAATGGACGTTCAACAACCAGAAACCCTGGAAAATCAAGAAATATCTGCTAACGTCACGGTAGTAACTACTTCGGTAACACAGGAGACTACTAAACCAACCATTGGTCAGCTTGTGTCACATGATTTACTACTTGGTAAGAACAGTTAGAATACTTTATGTAGATACTTAACCCGGTAGTCAGTTTATTGGTCGAAATTATATAAACAGAATTATATTGCTCTTTTACTAGAAAATTTATCAGGAAATATTAAACGTGAATTTTTCTTTTGTGATTAGTGTAGTTAAGAGGGACACAAGAATTTTTTTCCCTACAGTAAAACAAAAGACTTATTTTTTTGATAATTTTATTTTAACATAATCTCCAGTTACTGGCGTCACCTGCCCTGCAACAACTTTAATCCATAAGAGAAAAATTGTTCCTAGTGGCCTCTGAAATGGGCATTAATATTCTCTTTCAACTAGTTGTCATTTGCAACATGACGCTCTCCCAGTTTCCTTTTTACATTTCTGAATAAAGAAAAGACAGATGGAGCCAAATCTAGAGTATAAAGCAGGTCCAGCTCGAAGCAGTTACACTCACGGATTGAATTTTGATTGTTTTGTAGCTCACTCACTCTTGTCAGATGGATGACAGTCTTGTGACACGACGATTCTGATAATTTAATTAATGTATAACAGTAGTTAACTGCTTTCATTGTAGTGTCCTTTGATATATATTCAAAACGAATAACTTTTGCTCATTCCTAATTTATCTTGTAGACTTGTCATAACGCTTGGTTCAGATATATTTAATGCTCGAGCGACAATAGGCACTTTTAAAGGATGATCTTCAAGAACCTTTGTTTCCATTTTCTTCTCCACTTCAGGATTGGTCATATTTGAAGGCTTTCTGTTTCTACAATGGATGTACAACCCCATCAAAACTATTTTGGCCAATATTTTGCTTTAAAATAAGATGAAGCCTCGTCCATATGTGGCAATAATTCATTCGTGAATATTTTTAGGACAATTATCTTCCTTTTTTCAAAAATTTGATGATACTACCACCCTTTAGTTTAACAAAACTCGTTTTTTGTTGCAAGTTACTTCATAAAACACAAAATAATGATATAATTGATATCAAAATTGATACATAGGTTGAAAAAGGCTGTTTCTATAAAGAAATACTAGTATCCCTTATGCTAGAATAAGACTACCCCGTTTAAATTCTTCTATTTTCTTTAAACTGGTTACTATTTTTTTTAGGTCGTTGGAGACTATCATTAGATTTATTTGGTAGAGTATTTATGGAAGATGTCGGCCTAGAACCAGGCTCCATAGTATCTGAATTAGGTGGGTTTCCTGTAAAAGAGGCCAAATTCAGAAGGGATATGGAGAAACTGAGGAACAATCAACAGAGGGATTTGACGTTATCAAAAATTGAAAGGGATAGAACTCAACTTTTGGTGCAAACTTTCAAAGAATTAAACACGCAGTATACTAGTTATAATAGAAGAAATTCTTCGTCACCACCACTAGCAGTTAACAGGTAAAATTAAAGAAAAAAAATATCTAGAAATATTTTAATATAATGCTATTTGAAGTTAAACGATTGTTTTTCATTGTTTTTTGTTCTTAACGATAAAATTTCTCTTTTAACAGAGTAAAAGTAACATTCAAAGACGAACCTGGTGAAGGCAGTGGAGTAGCTCGTAGTTTTTACACTGCAATAGCCGAAGCCATTTTATCCAACGAGAAATTGCCTAATTTAGAACCCGCCCAGGTGGATAACAAATATAGTCAGTACAGTGTCCTGCAAAGGTTGGTAAAGTAAGCACTTTTTTATTTTAGTTTTTTTATTTTGATTAGATGATACATTTTTTTGTTAATTGATTAATTTAGTGAAAACTCGATGACTCAAACTAATAGCTGGCGAGGGCCATTCAGATAATTGAATTCATAGTACAGGTGGACAACGTTAAATAAATATTTAATAAGACAAAACAAAACAAAAACAAACAGTAAACCTTAAAACAAATCAGAAATAAAAATGCATAGTTAATATTAATAACACTAGGCAACAACCAAAAAGGTTTTCCTATGAACATAGATAAATTTGGTTAATTTGAGAATTATTTCCAGTGGTTATTTATTTTTTAAATACGAGGGTGAGGAAATACTTCAACAATTCATTGTCCATGAATATACGTTCTCTTAAAATTGATTTTGTCTCATCTGTACTTGATTATTCTCTCAAGCAGTATCTATTGAATATTGTTGGTGATTTCATTAAGACATTTCTACCATGACTCGAATATATCAGGGCTAGTGAAGCGTTTCTACGCTTGCCAATTACTGTTTTACTTGGATAACGGAATCGTCCAAAAAAATGTACAGTCACAGTTATAAGAAAACGTAACAATATGAAAATTTTCACTTTTTTACACAATCATATAAATAATTATTTTTTGTGTCCTGTTTTGTCCCTTAATTCGAGTCATTTTCTTTGCAAAACGGGTAGGTAACATATCTCAAATAATAAAGGCAACATGGAAAAATTAACTTCACCATTCTATCAGCACATTTATTAAAGAACCTTTTATGATTAATTTTGTTTTGGATAATGCTAAACCATGAAATTTATTTTTTGAAGTACTTGTAGTTACTAACGGACACGATTGACAAGTGGGTAATCGCGAATACATATTATATTACCGTGTCTGGATAAGCGAGTTTTCACTGTAGCTTATTATTTCAATAGTTTTATTTTAATTTCTGAGAATGTGAGATTTTTAATATATACGAATCGATATCGGATTATTTTAATAAGCATTCTATGTAGAAAACTGTACTCTTTTAGACTTAGACAGCGAGATAGAGAAGTTTTACGTCGTTCACTTCCTTCAAGAGGTTCAGGAAGAAATCGTGATCATCACCGTAGAACGATGAGCGTAGACGCAAGACCGTTTGTGCCAGCCGAAGGCTTACATAACAGCCCCGACGCTCCTTCTATGCCCGATATATCGGGAGCTGCGGCTCATGGACAAGGAGTAAATTCAATGTCGAATGAACACCTGACAAGTCATCAACAACAACTCGGCGACAGACTTTATCCTAAGGTTTATAATTTACATCCGACATTCGCTGGAAGAATTACAGGTATTTAAAAAGGTTATTAGAATGGCGCATGAATGAGTGAACCTTCTTTAATCATACCAGTAGATTTAAATAACAATAAATTTGTTTGAACTTTGTTGATGGTCAGTCAGGGAGGGGCTTTTTTATGTTTGACTGATACAAGTTATCTAATGTTGCTTTCAATATTTTTGCTTGCCATGACTCCTTTTAAGTACTTGAAGTGTTAAAATTACTAAAAATAAGTTTATAATTAATATCAACAAAAAGAGGATTTAAAAACTTATAGTAAAAGTAAATATTGTTAGATATTATTTACGTGTTATGAATAACACGAAATCCTTTTCAAGGATTGACTATACGTATTTTAATTTTTTAGGTATGTTGCTAGAATTATCGCCTGCACAGCTACTTTTACTTTTGGCGTCAGAGGAATCTTTGAGGTCTAAGGTAGAAGAAGCGGTAGAAATGATTTTAGCACATTCGCAATCTCATGCTGATATGGGTTCGGATGCGTTATTAGGTAGGTAACATACATGTATCCAAAAAAAGTTTGTATTTTATTAAATATTGGCAGTAATTTTTGCGGATAGATTTAAGACAGTATTTGTGATTACTTGTATTACTTTAAGATTTAAAAAACATTTAAATTTGTAAAATATATCGTTCCCGAAATTTATATATAAAGAAACGACTGACAATCAATTTATTTCTACGAATGTATGATACAATATATTCAATAAATTTTGTAAGTTCTAATACACTAAATTGTATGAGAAATCTATCCACACAGGTGTAAGGGACGCCTTTTGTTCTGCATGAAATTGCCAGTTGACTATTGATTGTTTTAAAGTTTTCTATTTGAAACAAACTTTATTTAGATATATTAAATATTTGTAACAGGTTTTGAGTGCATTTTTTAGACGCAGTTAATTTATTTTGTTTCCCTTCTTTTGTTTCAATGATTTTTGTTTTGTTGTATTTATCTTTATATTTTCTTTTTTGTTAATTTGTTTTGCTTGTTTTCCTTCTTATGTAGAACTAGACGTTTTTTCATTGAACGAACGCGGTTCGAGAAAGAGCAGTGGCTCCAGGGCTGTCAACTCGGATAATTCTGTTACAGAAGAGGGAGCCCCAGAGGAGGAGGATAACGCCCCACTTTTTTATTGTCCTGGAAAAAGAGGATTCTATGCTCCCAGACAGGGTAGATCTACTTTTGAACGGTTGAATGCGTTTCGGAATGTTGGAAGGTAACAGCAATGATTCCATTTCTCTTGTATGACTAAATTTTTAAATAGTGTGTGAAAAATATTCTTAAGACACTAAATCATTATTTTTTTTAGACTATTAGGATTATGTTTGTTGCAAAATGAGCTTTGCCCTATATTCTTAACTAGGCACGTATTAAAATCGATCTTGGGACGACCAATTAAATTTCACGATTTAGCATTTTTTGACCCGGTGGTTTATGAATCTCTAAGACAACTAGTGGTTGATGCCGAAACCAAGGATAGCAACAGCTTGTTTTCAACTTTAGATTTGAACTTTACGTAAGTAGAAAATTATTAATCAAATCTTTATTTATTCAATGCGCTCTTCGAGTTTTGTGAATTAAAAATGTTATGATATTGAATATTACTGCCAAACGAGTACTAATTCGTTTGTTTTCTATTTGTAGGATTGACTTGAGTCCAGAAGAAGGCGGCGGTACAGTGGAAATCATGCCCAATGGAAAAGATATTGAGGTAACATCTGCTAATGTATATGACTATGTCAGGAAATATGCCAAATATAGAATGATAAAAGTTCAAGAAAAGGCTATAGAGGTATGTGATTTAATTATTTCATTTTAGAAAAACTTAATGTAACAGGAATATGGTTTTATGATTCTATTTTGTTATTTTAGAGTATTCGTACCGGAGTATTTGATGTTTTACCAGAAGGTGCGCTTGATGGTCTGACAGCTGAAGATTTGAGATTGTTACTAAATGGTGTAGGAGATATTAACGTATCAGTTCTTATTTCCTACACGTCTTTCAATGATGAATCTGGAGAGAGTAGCGAGAGACTTGTTAAATTTAAAAGATGGTTGTGGTCTATTGTTGAGAAAATGACTCACGTTGAAAGACAAGATTTGGTATGTATATTTTTGTTTTATATTCGAGACTTCTGTAAGGGTTAAGGGGAATAAAATTCTAAAAATTATCTCTCCTCCTCCCTGCATTGTAGTGGCAAAGAACAGTTTTCTGCATAAATTAGAAGTTAGTTATGAAGGAACTTCTAGGTTTTTATTGGTTTCAAGTAAATGTTTGCGATCATGACCTTGTTAATTATTGAGATAACATAAAAAGATGTCTGGGATCGTCTTCAAAATCTTTTTGTTGTGGTAAAATACAAGTTTACACTTGCGTGGGTACCAGGACGCAAGGTCATCCAAGGTAATGAAAAAGCTGACTAACTTGCAACCCATTTATTAGGCCGGAATCAGTATTTGACATTAATAAAGCAGCTATCCGTGGATGGTTGTTTATCAAAACCAGACCCACGGAAACCACATTGTGAGCAAACCATCCGACAGATTAAGCTACGAAATCCTGTGTTTAAGCAGACAACTGATGATGCCAGAACTAATAACCGGCCACTGTAGCCCAAGGAAACATCTTCATACAATAGGCATCTCGGCATGTGTCAAAAAGGACGAAACAGTCTCGCACATCATCTTGAATGCTAAACTCTAACCTACTGGAGACACCTCCAAGGATCAATCAATCTAGAAAGCCTATACTCAGAAAACAAACTAGATAACAGGCGACACGACACAATAAGTCACTAGTCTACAGTATAAAGGCTTCTCAACTTTAGCCTGCTATATCATCCAATCAATTAATGACCTTGTTAACAGTGATCCGATTCTAAAATTCTTGTTAAGCCACGAAGATAGATGTAATGTAATTTTTAATTTTACCAAAAATGTTTTAAATTTCTTCTTAAAATTCGTGTTTTCATTCCGGCCTCATAACGAGTATTCATCTCTTTTCTTTCGCGTATGAGTTATGGTAATATTTACGTCGCCCTTGAGCCACTCGTAATGCTACTCAACTGTACTTATATTAAATATTTTACTATTTGTATATAAATTTTTTAGAAACTTTAAATAATCGATTGAAATTTTAAAACTTTCAGGTCTATTTCTGGACGGGTTCACCAGCACTACCAGCAAGTGAAGATGGATTCCAACCTATGCCGTCGGTAACAATTCGACCTGCGGATGACGCGCACTTACCCACGGCAAACACTTGTATTTCACGTCTTTATATACCTCTTTATAGTAGTCGAACTGTCCTTAGGCAAAAATTGCTCCTTGCTATTAAAACCAAGAATTTCGGATTTGTCTGAAGAATTTATTATAATTTTTGTTGTAAGATACCTTGCATCTAGAAACTTGTTTAATAAATAAAACTTTGTTTCATACTTTATAGAATACTGTTTACTACATTCTGAATGTGATGTATTTATTTATAAGATTTGATCAGTGATAAATGAATGTACATAGTCTTCTTCGGCACGTGGCTAAAGTACAGAATATACTTTTTCCATTATGTGGTATTTCGTAGTTTTACTTCTCACTGTGTTACTTTGTTATTTATTTTTTAAAAGAGAATAGGCATAAAGTTGTACAACCCTAATAAAAGTCTTGTCTAGGTTAATTTACCTTAAATCTGCAACAATATTTCTTTAACGAAGTAGCTTTCAATTAAAGAGAGAGATAAAAAGAAACTGAAATTTGGTCTTTTATTGTACACTTAACCTTTGAACTGGGTCTGATGGTAAAGAAATACATACAAAAGGCAATAGTTTGTGTAGGAGGTATTTTAAAATTAAAGTTGCGATTTAAAGAAAAACTTCATAAAATGAAAAAATGCCATTTTTATTTCGAAGATATGTACTTTAAAATAATGATTCAACTACAACAGTCCATTATAGTTCTATCTCTTTAACTTGGGCAAATTCGTTAATTAGGGATGTGTAGTGTAAAGTGCCAGCCAATGTAGATTTAATGAACATGTATGGCAGATTTCTAAGTTTAGTTTATTGGACTTCTTAAGTGTGCTAGGTGCCATCTAACATATTTGTTGTAAAGTTTGGCATTTTAGGCGGTATACATACTAAGAACGTTTTGATATTTCGGCGCTATTTGTTTTGTTTAAAGTAATTTTAAAATTTCATGTTGGCCAAAAAATGGAATGAACTCTATAAACATTTTCTTGCGACTATTTTTAACTTTCGACGTGGTTTATTTCAATAAGAGTTCATCGACGAATTTAATTTTTTATATGGCGATGAAGCACCTACAAAAAACATATCGCTGGTATAGTAAATCCAATCATGGATGTTGTTCGCTCACGAACGAGTCACTTGAAGTTCTTTCAAAATCGGTTATAGCCCAAGAAAACATCAATGCTGTGCGGGACAACTCATTAAAAAAAAGCTCGTGTCGATTGGTATGAGGAAATGTTCAAAAAATAAAAGATCGTGATAGGTGATGAATCTTCGGTCTATGCGTTTAGGCCCGAAAGTAAACGATAGCGGTAGTATAGTTTTACATGCTGAGCGAAAACTAACAAAAGTTGTTCGCTCACGAAGTATTTTGAAGCAAATGGTCACCTGTTTTTTTTAGGAAAACTGGCTATGTTTCAAACCGTGCGTTTAAAGAATCGTAGAACGGTCAATTCCAAATGGTATACAACCATTTGTTGGCCAGTCTGATGAATTGAGGAATTCAAATCGGATACGAGATATCAATTTCCACCATGACAATACGAGCTCTCTCACAGCAGGTCAAACAAGTGATTTTTTTAGCACTCGAAATGTAGAACTGATGGGTCATCCGCAGCACAGCCTCAATATGACACCTAATGGTTTCTTTTTGTGCCTATACATGAAAAACAAACTGCGGTTAACGACTTTCTACGCCAGAAGAAGAGGTTAATGAGTTCAAAAATTATATTCACATTGACAGAAATGCTTTTCGGATTAGTTTAAACGAGACCATGTTGCCGTTAGACTTTTTCACTAGCATCATTAAGTCCTAATAATGTAAAATTGTCCATAGATTTTCAAATATTTGTGGACTGCCACTAAAGAAAAAAATATATAACGATTTTTTATATAAAAGATTATTTTTTTATTCATAAACAGCTGACCAATAAATTTATTGTAATTGGCATTTTTGTGTGTCAGAATGGCATTTTTGAGTGTCAGAAAAGAGATAGAATGGACATTAAAAGGGGATGAAAACTAGAATGTGGATATACCGAAGTTTAAATGAATCCAAGAGCAATGTTTTTTAAGCTTAACAAACTAGTGAGCAAGGCTTGTTCGTAGAGAGATTACAAACCAGTTAGCGCCAACCAGAATTTGCAAAAACAGTCGGGTGGCAATTAGCAAACTGTTTCTGTATGATCTGATTAGCATTAACTAGTTTGACCGTTTTGTGAACGGAGGGTATATTGAGCACTACTCCCCATTATGGAAGCAGCGCCGCCCATAAAAAGCTTCATGGTAATTTTTTTATACTATATCTAGTTCTTTATCAGGCTCCGTAATTCTTTTTATCACTTACTTACCATTTTAGTGCATACCCTGCTGTAGTAGGTCCTGGTATACGCCTACCTTAATCAAATGATTAACAAGAGTGGCCATTTATCGATGCTGTCAAGAACCTTGTTGGTTTTCTGGCAAGTTTAAAACTTCCTGGGTTGAAAGTAGTGTCCTGAAATGCGATTCGGCTACACCCTAAACTTTACTGAGGTTCATAATTTACTTAGTGTATAATAAGATTAGTCACAACTATGATAAAATACAGTAAGTTAGGGCCAAATGATTGATTTAAATTAAATGTAGACTTAATCCGTATTCGGTTACGGCTTAGTGGCGTCATAAAATGTCCATGTGCTTGTTAATCATTAGGGGGAATTGTACGGCTGAGATGTAAAATTCTATAGAAATAAATGCTATGGAATAATATTAGAGTCATAGTGTAAAAATATTTTTATTGATTTTTTTAAAAATCACAATTAATATAACTTTCTGTTCCATTTTCCTCTTAATGCTAGTATAAAGTGACATTTGACAATTAAAAATAAATACCATGTTAATATGATAAAACCTTGTAAAAAATACATTAAGATAAAACTATACACTATTTACAGATTATTTTTAATTAAAAAAGTAAGGCACAATTTTTTACTTTAGGAATGAATTTAAACATTAAATGCTATTTTTAATACTTTCTTAATACAGTACGTATCTGTTACATTTTAGTCAAAACTTGACTTATTAGTTTGGTACAGAGCTATAAAATATTTTCAAATTGAGTATATTATTTTCAAACAATACTTATAACACAGTATGCTTTAGTAATGGAACCTAATTTCATTTTTAAACATGCTCTAAGCTTGAGGAGATATGTAATACAAATTTTAGCAGTGTTTGATAGCATCACATAGCTATCGAGCATAAGCGAAAACAACACTACCCTTGATATAAAATTTAATTTGAGACAAATTAAAGCCATATGTGATAACTAAAGTATACCGTGTTACAGCTCAGAATAAAATCCATTTCAAACCATTTTTTTTTTTTGAAGAGGTAAAAGAACTTACAATTTTATTGTAATAAAAAATAAACCTAATACGAAATTGTCTTTTATTCTTTAGAATTGCGTAAATATAATAAACTATTAACATATTAGTCAAACATGTTAACAATTAAATTTAATTAGAGCCTCCTCCTAAGTGAGTTTGTTAGTAAGCTGCCATTAGAAGAATTAAATAAGATTTTAAAGCTTAGTTAATGTAAATATAAATTTGAAATATCACAGAGTAAAACTAAATTTACCGTGAGCATATAACGAACGGCCTGTAATAACAAGATTCTACTAAACTTATTGAAAAAAGTACTCTGACTTACCTGGATTAAAAAATGAATTATACAGATATATTTAAAAAATAGAAGTATTTATATCTATAGTGTAAAAAATAATTTGAAATAGATCATATAAAAATATTAAATTAAATCACTAACAAGTTTTCCATAAAATGCTTGGAATTAACTGGTTCAGTTTGATATATGTATCAAATTAATCTGGTTGCGCCAGGGTAATTTCATTTGTATCCCTTAGTATGGGTCTCTTAGATTTGTGTTGAGTTGCACTACTTATAACTTCTATCCACCTAAAACATACATTTAAATTTTATGTTTGTATAAAGCGACATTTATTGAGAACTGTATAGACAAACGCTTATATTTTTAAACCGTAAAAATCATAAAACGCAAAAATTCTCAAATAAACATTGTTTCTAAGGTAATTACATCCACTTAACATTCACGTAACGGTTCTGGTTAAAGTATCGATCGGATGTAACATTTTAACGAACATAGGATAGAAAACGCTTCGACCATACACGGCAAAGAGAAGGAGGGGGGCGAATAAGGGGGTTATGTTATATCTCTTGCTCTGAACGCTTATTTGTTCTCTCTCACTGAAGCTCGCGCCGGCCAATCGCGCCAATTTGAACTGACTTCTAAAAATGCAAAATATTTTTTTATATGAAATTGCGGTTTTCGAAGTCAACGCCAAAATATGATTCATATAAAAAGATTGAGAAATAATTTATTTGTATTCGCTTTCTTATTGTAGCTAGTATGTATAGTTATTTGTTTCATTTAGTAATAATTTTGCATCGACTATTAAAACAAAGTACTAAACGAGATGTGTTATGTACCTCGCAATGTTTCCAAGATCGCAAGAAAGTACCCATTTATTCAACGTTGTAAATCACACTAAAATGAACAATAAAAAAAATTTTGATTCTGAGAATTAAATATAAAGTCTGTCGTAGTAAATCATCTAGTTTAAATTTTAAGAAATTAATTTTAGATTCGTAATCTAGGCCTACAAAAACCCCCGATATTTAAATAACTTTAGACATGTAAATTTTTTTGTCCGACATATTTTCCCTCCATATTGAGTTTGAAGAAATTAATTTATGATCTGTATATACGCCCCAATATAATTTTTTAGCAAAATCAGCAAAATGTAAAATTTTTAGTCTCGTTTGTATCTGCAATATTAAATTGTAAAAAAAAACTTCTGATCCGAATGCTACGCTAGAAATAAGATCATTAACGCATTTGTATGAATTTTAGTAGGTAGAAACAAACATTGTGGTCCTGAAAAACAAGCACATGTTGTTCAATTAAAAAATGATGCATATCAGCCATAAAGCTCATTTACAGTGCTTTAAATCCACACGATCATATTAAGTCAACAGAAAATTAAATTAGAATTCCTAGAAAACGAAAATCTTCAAGACAAATTGAGAGTGTGATTTTAAGAATTGGTACAGCCAGTCCTTTTTTGAATTATTCCCAATTTATGAAGTAAATAGAAGAAATGGGCATGCAAATGTCGAGAGTGTTACCCGAGAATTAAAGAAAGACCGGGAAAAAACATTGAAGTTTATGATAAATTACACAAGGTTGATTTTTAAAAAAGTGCTTTGGACGGATAAAACCTAGATTAATTTATATAGAAATGAAGAAAAACGTGTCCAATAGCAGTCTTGATCTATGTTATGCTATAAAAGCCATAAAGCACGGTGAAGTATCTGTTATAGCTGGCTCTATTTTCCGAATTGAAACTATATAATTGATCAATTTCTCTGTAAAAACATCCTTCAGAATATGATGGAACCATGTGCTGAAGAATTCCTTCCAGTTATCTACAAATATATGCCGATAAGGACTCAAAACAAGCATTAACACTTATTAAGAAATATCTGGAAGACAATATGGTCCAAAGCCCTGACCTGAACTTATTGAGAGATTTTGGGAACGTCTAAAACGGAATCTGCAAAATAAAAATCTATCGATTTTAGATTTGTTGTTACATATTCAAGAAGCTTAGTCCTTCGTTCGAAATAGTTGTTGTCAAACGCTGGTAGAGTCGATACCTTCTAGGCTAAAAGCTGCGATAAAAAATAAGGGTTCCCAATAAAATAATAGTTATTAGTTTTGTCTCTTCTAATCGATTTTTTAAATTTATTAGAGTTTATTAAAATTACAAAATATGTTGAAATTTTTTATGTATAATTAAATTAAATAACTTAAAAAGTAACAAAAAAATACCTCGTTAGTTTACTTTCTAATATATGCTGTTCACAAAAAAACGTTTGCTTTTATGAGACTATGACTGTGATTTCAATTCGCTCGTTTCGAAACGATCAAAATAAAATAATTATGAAAAGTTTACAATAAAGGCTTACCTATTATAAGTATACTCAGACTCAGCTCTAAAAAAATATATGTGATTTTTATATTGCAATTTAAAAACAAAATCTTTTCCAATCTGGTCATCAATTGAAGGGGGCCCTACACTATAACCCAATAAAGGTAAAGAGGCCAATGGAAAGTCATCCATACATCCCTTGTAAAAGAACAAGCAAAATGAGGTAAATACCACCCACAGTTTCTGCCAACCATTACTGCTTTTAAATTTTCGAAGGAGGTACCCGGAAAGCTGATTCTAAAAAAAAAAGAGATAAAAATTAATTTTTTCATTATTAAAAGGCACAATGTTTTCAATAACAAAATATTAACATAATATTACCTCTACTGCGAGCAATTCATCACTCATGCTTATACTTGTGTTTCGATGCCAACAAACATGAACTGTTGTGTTGGTTCTTTGTGCTTGAGGTTTAGTTTGTGTACTAGCCTCTATACTAACTTGATCTACATGTTCATCTGATGAGCCTAAAAGAAAACATTTCACATCTGCAGCATTAGAACGAACTACTTTCAAGTTTTTAAGTCACAGATCCTCTTGTACTATAATATTTGTGAATGTGAATTTTACCCAAAATGTTTAAGATGATAAGTAACTTAGTAACTTTAAATCTAGAATATTAAAAATTAGACGAAACTGTTACCAAAGTAAATTACCCTACTTACTGCAACTTTTAAGGCTCAAATAAGTAATTTTTGTGTCCAATTTATCTTTCGCCTGCTGAATCGCATTCTGCAAGTCTTCTTTCCATCTATCTTTCTCTTCAGGTGAATTTGCTGCTACAGTTAAAGCTCTATTGCCCCCGTAGATAATTAAACCATTATAAGCCAGTTCGCCCTCTGGTTCTTCGATTAAAACACCCCTCAAAGGCATATGACCATGGACTTTGAATTGTAAGGTCGCTTGGGATCGGGAAGTATAAAGTAAAATATCAGAAAACTAAAAAGAAAGGCTGTTTAAGCAGATACTCTGTTGGTAACTAAATTGCAAAATTCCCACAATATGTTAAAAATAATACATTTTTAGTTAAAGCAATATTTCCTTCTTTAGCCGTTTAATCTTCAGATTTTAATATAATATTCCTTTTGCTGTTAAAGCAGTTGAACAACCTACAGCACAAATGTAATTTTAGGTTAAATTACTAGAATCTTACCAAGAAGAACATCCTTTGCTGATATCCTTTCCTGGAATGCTTTAAAAGACAACCATGTCGTATAAATTTTCTTCCCGATTGAATCAAATTATCGAAGCCGACAATATCTCTTTGTAATTCACACAGGGTGGCTAGATTTTCAGAATGCTCTAGAGTTTCTCGAACTGGCAACATCAGATCTTTAAGTGTATCGCTTGCTGTTAGGCAGTCGGTACGGTCAGGGTGGTTTGGACCGTAGTGATTGAGAAGACGATCCAGTAAGGATTGATATTGTAATAGTCTGAAAATTTTATGAAAAATGGGTAAATCTAAGGTCTAGTAGTATATATTTTAATTCTGGTGTTTCTATGTTAAGGAGGTCCATTCGCTACCACCTGAGTCAAATGAAATGTAGTACCCAATATTTGACAAATGAAATTAAAATTCTAATGTTTTAAAAATAAATAAGCTGCAAAGCATCTATCATTGAAATAGAATATATTATAAAAAAAATAATTAAATACAGAACTTAATTTGACTTATTTAAAATAGCTGGTTACAACTAGTAAGTGATTTGGCTAAATTGTATTTTTTCTCCGAGACAGTAATCTAACCTTACTCTTTCATAATAAATAAGTTTACAAATCAGTAAAATGTTTACTCAGAATATTTGAATATCTTATGACAAATGAAACATACTGTTGATGATGTGTAACATTATGATTTATCTTTAAGACATGTTGTTAAAGCGTGACTTTTTGGGTTAGTGCATATTTTTATGCAAAATGCCTAAAATGTACTAGTATAAATTTAATTCATATGATTATACAGAAGATAATACCCATCATAAACGTTACATTAACTTCCGGTATATAAACATGCAACGTTGCTAAACTTTTCGACTACATTTTAATACAGATTAATTTTAAATTGTATGTCATTTATTTTAATTGATATCTCAGTATCTCAGTAAACCACACAGTAAAATAAATATTTTGTTGTAAAATAAAAAAATCTGTATGTTTCAGAAAACTAATTTTTTATTTTTTTTTTAACCTCATCTAATTGACAAATGGTAGTCTAATTCAAATGAAAATGCCAAGATCTTGATTTCCCGCAAGACTCTGTACAAATTTTGGATTTTTGAAAAATTTTCATTGTGGTCTAATATTTTTTAATATATGCAGCAACTGGACCTCCTTAATCATGGTGCAAAAAATAAAAGTTCATCGCATTTTTTATATGTATACATAATTTTTATAACTTTAACAATCTGATATTGGACAAACACTTTCGGATAATTCAAAAGAATTGTAAGCTATATTATATCTGCTTAATTTTAATGCATAAGGCAAATATCAAGCTTTGTATAATTCTGATTGTTATACACTTGAAAAGCCAACAAAAAATTGAATAAATCGAAACGTCGGCTTAATAAAAATTTAGTTTTTCCCAAAAGAAATTTCATCTCAAACCCCAAATAAACACAATTGCATCATTAATTATTTTTATAAAATTATATTAAAATGTAACAAAGACAGTGTTTACTCATTCTTACCTATGTAAGGGTTTTAAAACAAAAGTTGTTAAAGGAAGATAGCAAACTTTCTGTGTCTCAAAATCTCTATATAACTGTTCGAACTTTTGGTTTTTCTTGAAGGCCTCATCTAACCTTTCCAGAACTAATAAGTGTCCATCTAGGTATTCTTCATAAATCTAAAAAAAAAAAAATATTACAGCTTATTAATTAAAATATTGAGTAAAAATAAGTTAAATCGTCTTATCACTCCTTCGTTGAAAAGTCTTTATGTTACAATACTTACAGGTAATAAAGGTGGTAGATGTGCTAACAGCACATCAGCTATTCTTCCTGTTGTTGCTTTTGGACCTCCCCTACCATCCCAACCTTGTAACCTTTGTTCTAAATCCTTTACTAACGAACCATGGGCTTGAGCTAAAGGAGCAATAAGGGAGAGAAGAATTGAGCATTCTTCTGGTTCCTCTTTGCTAACTTCATCTCTGAACCACTGAAAAGAAAAATATTACCATTTAAATCGTTACTTTAAATGTCGGTCTTTTCTGGATGTTTTTGACAAGTAATACTATACATATTTCTCATAGGTTAGCATCATCAGGGTGGCAAACATCTATGGGACGACAGTTCACTTCGTTGGCTAAGCCATTTCACATTTGATCAACGAAGTTACTGGCCGCCGAGCTCGGTTAGTACTTGGATCGGTAACCTCGTGGGGAGATCAGTGACAGTAGTTTGGAACCCACTTTAAACTGTAGGTCCCGTCGTTAAATGGTCTCCATTACCGATACGACTTTAATTCATTTCATTTTTTTTTAACTTTTATGTCAGGAAGGAAATTGCATTTGGCTACTTTTGTTTGGAAGGTACTGAATATGGGTACTCTACTCTATCTAATATATATAATATATTAATAATAATTTACAAATCTGCAATGCATACCGTAGACATTCATAATGTTCATCTTTTAGAAGATATTTTTGTTGAATGTCTACAATTCCGTACCGTTTGCTATTTAAACATATCGAAGGTATGTACTACATGTATAAAACTTGTTATTTATCTACCAGTTCTTCAAAACATTTGATTTGTATTGTATCACTATGAGTGTGGTTAGGCTGAGCAGTTATATACTGAACCCCGCCGAGTTAAAAAAAAACACTTTATTATTATTATTATTATTAATTAGCAGAGAACTACAATTATGCTTACCACATTTATTACATCTAAATCTTTCTTATACGTCAACTCGGTCATTAAGATCTCCTTGGCAATATAGTAAGTTTTATCGACCAGATGTCTGCTTTTGATTTTCTTTACATCATTTTCTATGTCTGCTATTATTGTGGTCGTATTCGTCCCATTTGTCGTTTTTGAATCTAAAAAAATATATTATCTTTAGAACCTGCATACAAAAAAATAACTATTAAAAATGTTGGAAACATATTAGTAAACTAGTAACTTCATAGACTACAAGTCTCGACAGAATTTTTAGATATTACTATAGCAAAATGATATAAACGACTCTGCAAAATTTGCTAAATTTAACAAAGTGCGGAAAGTATTATTCCAAAATATATACGAATATTAACAATCCAAGATCCTCATACCATTTATACTATTCATAAGCTGCTCTTTTTCATAATTACGCCTTGGACTTTCTTCCATCTTACTTGTCACTGAATAGTTAGCATTGGTAGCGTCAAGGGACAAATTCGAAAGATTCCCATTAACATTTTTAAACGATGGTGTAGACGTGTAAAAGTTGTTATTGTCATTTTGCCTGACCGGTGACTGATTACCGTTCTGCTTGTCTTCTTTTTGGTCGTCTGTAAAAAAAAAAGATATATGTATTTAGTTTTAACTGTTTTAATCTTATCAGTTTTTTTAAGAGGGACGATCAAATACTGTGTGCAATATATTTAAAAACGTTAAAATAAGTATATCAAACTAAATATTAACGGTATAAGAAACAGTCGTCTAAAAACAGAAATCTTATACAGTTAGTTCCATAAAAACGTGTTACTGATATTCGTAAAATCTATCAGACATATGAAAAATATAATAAATGATTAGAAGCAGTTTTTTTTGTTTTGGCACGATAAAGAACCAAAAATGTTGATATTCCAAATCGTGCATTAACACGTGACCGATTCCATTCAAAATCATGCAAGTGAAAATAGTCAAAAAAATAAAATGCTTTCTACATGAAATATATTATTCGAGAATTCAAAAAAGTGTACACGTATTTTGCCGTTTTGCGAAAAAATCTTTTTCAAGGAAGTTATCGCGATTTTAAAAGTTGAGTTTAGAGCTTTTGCAGTGAATTTTATTCAAAATTGTATATTTTTATGACTAATCGACGTAATTAAGTTTCCTGTTTTGATTAAGGTCACATAAGTCATAGAATTTCAAAAAATTTTCAAAATCAACAAAATGACGGCCGTTTTTTGAAGAAAAAAAAAATTATAATAAACGCGATTTTCTCAAAAATTACATCTTCCTTTTTTCATGATTTTTTTTCGAGAGTTCCTTGTTATATGCTTTTTCAATTACAATTATTTTCATGGGTGATAAAATCCACAGGGAGACACAATATTTTTTTTTCTTGTTTCAATGACCGATTCCATTTCAATTCATGCAATGAATGCAATACAAAAGAACCTATGGGTGTACGTATGAAATAATGGGTAATGAGATCCCAGATTAGATAACTGAAAAATGAACATTACAAGACGATCATAAATAATAATGACTAACCTTCAAAATATTAATTACAATAATTATAACAGAAAAAAAAAACATAAAATAAGAAACGCTTTACAAATCAAAATCAATTACTAAATTTTGTATGTAAATAACTATTGGACAAAAGTAGAATTTTAGAAAGATGTATAAATTCCGATATCATAATACCCTAAATACAAAATATCCCATTTAATACATTGTTTTAATATAGCCAAG
This sequence comes from Diaprepes abbreviatus, assembly GCA_034092305.1. Lineage (NCBI taxonomy): Eukaryota > Metazoa > Arthropoda > Insecta > Coleoptera > Curculionidae > Diaprepes > Diaprepes abbreviatus. The sequence continues at coordinate 93,930 of JASJET010000037.1, read as the reverse complement.
TATGCTACTGTTATCGACACCAACAACAACCATTTTCAACAGTTAAAACAAATTAACTAGGAAGAGTAAGCTCTCTACACACTCAAGCAAAATCTCTCCCACGCACAATGCTCTCAGTTTAGAAAGGAAAGCTTTAATCTGTTAAACGGCCCCGAGAAGTCACAGTATATAGAGTGCACTATCTTTCTTGCAAAGCATCCGACCAAAATTCAATACATTAGGGGTTGAGATCCGCAGATCTACGAGACTTAAAACCGAATTGCTGATCGATGAGGATACTGTCAAGTGTTGAAGTTAAAAAGGTACACATGAAGCTTTCAAAAAGCGTGAAGCTATAAAACTAGATTTCCAGAATGAAGGAACTTTGCCCTCCTACAGAGACAAATTAAAAACTAAAAATAGTGATTTGGCCAATATTTGGCATCAGGTTCCAAGATCATATACCTAAATCAGACTAAGATCTAAAGTAACAGACGTCATTTAAAGGATCTGTACACTCATATGGAGCTGGGCTGGTCATATAGGACAAATGAGAAATAGCAGATAGACACGACAAATTATCGAATGGAAACCGAGAGAACATAAAAAACCGGTAGACTCCAAACCGAATGGATCGACGACATGCAAAGAATAGCAGCATATAATTGGTTGTAGAGAACAAATGACAAGGATGAACGGATAAACTTAAAGGAGGCTTATATCCGAAAAATTAATGGAATGAGCTGAAGATGATGATGATGATGATGAAATATTTGCAAACCTAAACTGTACTTAAAGTTTAACAAATTATGAAGTCTTACTAAGATTGTGAGGACAATAATGCATTAAAATTAGCTAGGAATCACAAGCTTGTATTTTTTCTTTGTTAATTCAAAGGAACGAAGGCACTTTGTTACTCTATTTCTGTCCAATAGTGTATGTTCATGCAGTGACAAAATTAAAAAAAGAACATATCTATGAATAAAATGTTACAAATTGGGCTATGTAAAAATGCGTAAACATATCTCACCTTATAATCCATTATTAAAATTGGGCTAAAGACATTAAAACAATAAAAACAATCACATTTTAAGAATATTATTAAATAAAAATCAAGTTCAAAGAGTTTTAATTTTTATTTATTTTTATGGCCTTACAATATTGAACGATACTAGTGCTTTTAAATTTTGGTAATGGTAAATAAATGATTGTACACAGCTCGAGTATGTATGTAAGTACCTAAACCTTTTTTTATTTAGGTAGAAAATTTTAAAAAATATTTTATAGGACAGCTAATGAAATAAATAAAGTTTTATTGTACAATGATTGTAAAAAAAAAAGATTATCTGTTTTAAACTACTGAAATGTAAAAGGAGATGAACAACTTAGGTTTTAAAGCTAATATAAAATATATAAGGTGTTAGTGTTGGTTAGATAACTTAACAATTATTAAATTTACATATACATTTAGCTTTATTGATAGTCAGAAGACCATTCCTGCTTAAGTGGAAACTGCAGTATACCAAATAAAAAATTAGCTCTACATGGGGTGTTTTATAATGGAAACTTTAAACCAAAATGTTCTTTTGATGTGCGAATTAAAATGAAACTCAGGAATTTACAATATGGGACAAAATTTTAGAAAAAAATCAATTGGATAACATAATTACACAAAAGTTTCTAGTAAGTAAAAAAAAATCGAAAATATGACAGAGAAAATTTCTTATTTCCAAGAACAACTTGGGTACTATTTTATGATAATTAAGTTAAAACATATCTAATATTCCGAATTTAATTAAAAATATGTATGTTTAAAAGTAAAAACACTGTAGAATATGTAATATATTAGCTGTCCTTTCACATTTTAAAATATAAACCAACTTTTTTCATTTTTTTGGTATACACAGTGCATGTATATACAGAATATCAGATTATCTAGTAAATTCCTAAACGTTCTTTTAGCGTTAAATATGCGGGTAAATATGCAGTACTTAAAACACACGCAATCGGCACTCTTAAGAGGGGCACCTGTAACTCGCCCCTTCATTCGACACTTTTTGGCATTCCCGTACCAATATTACTAATAATATTTATCACAATAATTAAAAAACCGGATTTGTAGTTCCGGTTTTAAAATTTTTCTCCTTGATTTCCTTATAAAATCGATTCGAATTGATCCTAATCAGAACACAAAATAGAATTTTCTTATTTTCAAAATTGGTTTATATTTTCTACTACATACTTAAAATGAATAGGTTTGGATTATAACTTACGATTATCATTGTAAAACCAGTAAAAACTTATATAATAGGGGGAGGACACTTCAAATATCCATATTAACAAAAATCCATCATAGAGGTCGAAAATATTTACAATACTATGTAACTAGGTATTATTTCGTTAATAACAAATTACTATTAAATATCACAAAAATGAAACTAGGTTACTCTTAATATTTATGTTTAAGTTTCATTGACTACGACATTAAGGTTGATTTTTTTTAGTATTTAGTCCTTGTAAAATTTGATTTTGTTTCAAGGTAAAGCGTCGACAATAAAATTTGACCAGGAATAAGTCAGTGCATGGAAAATTTCGTAGATTTTATGAAAATTGAAAAGTTGTTTCAAATATACGAAAATACCATGGGACACTTGGTATTTATGTACTATTTCGTAAATATATTTTTCGCACACTGTGTGTCTTAAGTTGTTGCAGTAACGTCGCAACGTGGTCACCACTCGGTGGCTAGGTCGAAGAAATTGGAAGGGGAAATTACAGAAAAAATGTGGAAAAAAATAAATGTCATTAAATGAGCTATATGGATTTAGCGCATAAATAAGTTTCATAGTAAATTTGATATTAAAATTGTACAAGGTTGGCAACACGTTTATCAGAAAATCAAAATATGTTTTGCGGATGCAGCGACGACTGCGTTGATTTTTCTTTGTTGTGCCATGAGTTGCCGTTAATTAAAAAAAAGTGTGGCAGAGTTTTTTTTTTAAATGTATCTATGTATGGACTTGTTTTGTAAATCCCGTGGCACGATCCCGGGAATTAATTATTTCCGATAAGTAAGTTTTTTAAAACAATTCCAGTTCGAGAAGACCTAATATTTTGTAGTGTATTTTATATATATATATATATATATATATATATATATATATATATATATATATATATATATATATATATGTATATATGTATATATATATATATATATATATATATATGTATATATGTATATATATATATATATATATATATATATATATATATATATATATATATATATATATATATATATAGTCTGTTTTTCTTCTTGGGAATAAGGTTCTTTTTAAGAAAAGGTATTTTTTTTTGTCTAAATCATATATTCAACGTTTAGACACAGGTTCGAGTCTTTTCCAAGAAGTCTACAATGGCAAAAGAGTAATATTTAAAACAATTTTCCGTTAAAAAGTTTACGTCACTTACCATACAAACACAGATTTCAATTAAAGAGGCACACAACACGTTATCATTCAATTTTTGACATCACAATTACATTTTGGTCAATAAAATAATTGACAATTAAAATAATTACAACAATACATATATATATTTGCCTGCCAGATGCCAGAGGTATATTAACTGAAAACCTCGCCCATATCTGAACACACGTCGGGACAAGATTGGTACACTAATGGGTAATTTTTTTTCTTTGTTGATGTCATGGTTTTAATTAATTTGAGAGTAAATTATATAATAGATAATACGTTTTTTACAATACGTTAAAATAAATTTTATTAAGTAGGTTTATGTCTTTTTTGTCATTTATAGAATGTTTTTTTTTTTTTAATTTCGATTGCCTCGTAGACTTCACGTTTTTTTTTTTTGAGGCTTAATCGTTAGAATTTTTGTTTTTTCGTAATTAAAATTAAATATGATTATGTTGGGCTTCATGTTTAGTAAGGGCTGTTTGGTTTTTCTTATCATACTTATGCGACCGCAGACGGTTTTGGAGATGCTGGCTTGTTTGCCCTATGTAAACACCATTGCAGTTGATGCATGGGATTTTATTAACAACATGAATTTTTTTATCTTTTTTAGTCTTTGTCTTTAGTTTCCTGAACAGTGAATTTAAACAATTGTATCCCCTGTATGCGACTGGAATGTTGTGTTTTGAGAGCATACTCTTTAATTGTTCGAATAGCCCGTTTATGTACGGCAGTGTCAAGTAAGTTTGTTTTTGGACCAGATTGTTTTTTTCCCTTCATGTCGAATTTTGTTATAAAATTTGTGTATTCGCGTTTTTAAAACATAAAGCTCAACATAATCATAATTTTAATAAAAACGTGAAATCTACGAGGCGATCGAAATTAAAAAAAAAAAACATTCTATAAATGACAAAAAAGACATAAACCTACTTAATAAAATTTATTTTAACGTATTGTAAAAACTTGTAATCAATTATGTAATTTAATCTTAAAAATTAATTAAAACCATGACATCAACAAGGAAAAAAAATTACCTACCAGTGAAAAAATCAAATACCAATCTTGTCGCGACGTGTGTTCAGATACTGGCAAGATTTTCAGTTAGTATACATCTGGCAAGAGGCAATATATATGTATTGTTGTAATTATTTTAATTGTAAATTATTTTATTGACCAAAATGTAATTATAACGTCAAAAATTGAATGAAAACGTGTTGTATGTCCCTTTAATTAAAACGTATTTTGTATGGTAAGTATGACGTAAACTTTTTAACGGAAAATTGTTTTAAATATTAGTCTTTTGCCATTGTAGACTTCTGAAAAAAGACACGAACCTGTGTCTCGAAACGTTGAATATATGGTTTAGACAAAAAAAAAAGATCTTTTCTTAAAAAGAACCTTATTCCCAAGAAGAAAAACAGACAATATACAAGAAAAAGGGTTCAGAAAATAAAATTAACGACTATATATATATATATATATATATATATATATATATATATATATATAAGGGAGTAGTCACTGCAGAATAACTTCATTATGATAAACTGACTAGTGTTGGCAGCAGTAGTTCCGTGAATTTTGTTTTCTAATAACAATTTACGTCTTGTAAGCAAATATTAATTGTTTCACTACTTTATCCAACAACGGGATTTCCGAAAAAAATGCATGGCCGGGAGCAAACTGAATTAGTAATTAACCATGAAATGACTTAATCCACAAATGAATTAAAACTTAAGGTAGTTCTGCTACTTAATAATAAGTACCTCATAGTCTCTCTAAAGTATTATTTTGTCCTAGTAATAGTAGATTCCAAATATAAAAATTATTTAATATCACAAAAAATTTATTTTAAGAAACTACTACGTATTAAAACTAAAAATAGGAAGTAGGGACTATCAATTCTCAACTTTTTATTTTTTTATTCACGCTTCTTGTTCTTCAATTCAGATTTCAAAAGCATTACCAGAGTATAACCAAAATAACGAGTAAGCTATCTCCACCAAGATGTCACTAAGTTTTAGTGAAAAGGGCCGTTGTTGCGATGAATGAATATCAGCGATAATTACACCAAAGGTGTTATTTGTTAGGCCTTGTTGGATCATACTGACGTAATAAATACGATTATTTTTATTTATTTTAAAAACATATATATTTAATAGTTTCGGTAATTATTTATTTATACTGGACCACGCCAAAATTACCCATTTCTCCAGAATAGTAGGATAGATCGTGAAAATGAAATTACTTCATAAAATATACCTAACTTGGAGGTTAGATTGTCAATCCTTATTTGCCATTTTTACTTCTTTACTATTATAGTTACAGACATAGAAGTATGTAGACTGTGGGTCCTATAGAAGTGTGTTAACTCTCGCTTAGAAAGAGACAAAGCGAAAAAGGACAATAGTATCACTCTTCTCATAGAGCGAAATATGGTAGTAGTACTTCTCTTTCGAACGGTGGCCAGACGAGAGGGGTATCGTGCTTATTTCCGCGCACAGAAAGAGAGGTACTACTGTCCTATTTCTAAACGAAAACCAAAGCGCTTCTATAGGATCCAGAAAACATCGAGCAGCCAAAACTTCAACACCGCTATGAACTCGAGAGAACACAAGATGGATATTGAACAAATGGGCGAATAATTTCTTGCCACAATACAAGAGATAGCTAAAAGAACGAACAACGAAGCTAAGGTCCTCGGACACCTACCGGATACCCGATCTCTTCAAGAATCACAGAATTAGAAAATCAATTGAGGATCACAGCACAACAAAAAGAAGAGAAGATACACCACACGACAAAACAACTAGAAGAGAGCACTAGAATCATAAACTAGATACAAGAAGAGAACGCACATCTACAGGCAACATCTAAGGGCTTCTAGCCAGAATAAAAACAATGGAACAAGCACATAACATGAACAACGAGGACTCCGACGCCATGCAGAGCGACGACGAATCCCAAAGCCACAAACATAAAAAGAAAAGAAAACGTAAGAAAAGAAAGAAAAGAAAAATTAAAAAAAAAAAACAACATAACCGAAGGTCAAAACACCAAGATACCGAGGAGGTCCCAGAAACCTCGCGTCCGCCGCCCAAAACCCCACCAATTGTCCTCAGGGAGAAAGCAACATACAGCGAAGTATTCCAAAACTACAAGAACAATCATATTGAACTGGACTATGCCAAGAGCATACCAGAAGGCGTCAAAATCTATACGAAAAACCCTCACGTGCATAAACAACTACGGAAATTACTGAAATATTCCAGAAAACCTTTCCACACCTACAATCCCGAAGACCAAAAACCACTACAGATTATCTTAAAAGAAGTCATAAAATCAATTACTGAGACCGAGATCATCAGCGACCTACACACAAAAGGCTTTCATCCCCTAAAAGTCATCCGCTGGCACTACAAACATAAGAAACCCATGCCCATGGTTCTTGCTGTTGTGCCAAGGAATGAAAGCCACATCCTACACACCAACGAAATTATGGGCAACAGAATCAAACCAGAAATCCAACGAAAGAGGGCCAAGATGTTCCAGTGCTACAATTGCCAGCTCTTCGGTCATGCAGCGGTCATCACTGGTCAGAATGTCAGAAATCAAAGGAGGAACCACCCAAATGCGTCAACTGTGGAGGGGCACATCCTGCATCCTACAGGAGATGCCCCAATAGACCACAACACACAAATCAGGATCAAAACAACACAAACTCAGGACACGAGGTGCACCATATCGGGTCACGCAACAAGTGACGACCCAGTTCCAAACCGCTCTAAAAGGCATGTAGAGAGAGACCCAAGCCTTAGGAGGTCAACAGGAACTATACAGCCATGATCCAGAAGACACTTATTGACAACTAGGAACAGACGTCCGCCAGGATAAGGACATTCATCAAAGGGAACACAATTATATTATAATTAGATTAAGTTCTTAAATTGTATATCAAATGTTAATTTCTGCACACAAACAGAAGTTTGTATTCTTTGTACTGACTTAGAAGCCAATAAAGAAACTATGAAACTATTCTATAGGAAGTGGTTATATTATCCGACAAATCTTATGGGCCATTTTTCTAGTCCGACGCTCGGAAATTATCAGTTTCCCGAGAACATCTAACTGAGTACCATTTGTAAGACAAAAAGTACATATGATAGATAATTGTATTTTCTAACCAAGTAATGGAGTGTATAACAAAAATATTACATTGTACTGCTAGTCCGACAATAATAAGACATCAGAATAAAAAAAAAAAGATTTTTTTTATAAAATTAAAAGGAAATTTCACACTTTTTGTAGTCTATAACCAATACGGAGTGATAAGGGAAAAGTACGCGAAAAAATTATGCAAAGTTTCAGAAGAGGGGTAATCATGCTAAAATAGGGCTTACTTCTTGTGGACTATTGTATTAATTATTTTTTTTTCCAAAGTCACAAAACCACCACTTCTCCACAATGGAAACATTAAAAATTTTCGAAAACTAGCTTGAATTTTGTGCAATTTTTGTGTTTAAATAAAAGGTATATCATTTCGTATAAATTCTAGTTGAAAATTAGTCTACTGATTATTTTGGATGTACTGTGGTATTACTACGTAGTCGTTTTAAATACAATTTGACACACTTAAAGATTCAGATTTTACCAGGGCTAAAATATAGTTTAATATTTGTAACAAACAAAAATTAATAATAAATAAATTATCATTAGGCCTTCGAACATAGGAAACTCTTCGCAAATAATCGATCAAAAATAGAAATCTGCCGAAATTATTTTCTATTCGAAATCAATAACAGCCACAATTTTCTACTAGGTAGACCTTTTGAATTTTAGCATAAATGATTAAGAAATTTTTGGACAAAATAATTGTTTTTATAATTATAACTTACCAATATGGTGCTTCTTCACTCAGCGAGTATCTTAAGTATAAGAAAGAGTGCGATAATGAGAAATAGGTAATAAGATGATGTAAAATCATGAGCACATATTTAAATTTATTCATTCACCAAGTACTATCCTAAGTAAATGATAACAAAAATTTACTTTGTCCAAAAATGCACAACAATAAGAATTTTTGTAACAAAAGAGAGATAATTTTTACATTTATACACAAAAATCAAAACAAGTTCTAACATTTTCTTAAATTATTACGTTTGATTTTTAATCTCAACACAGTTTATTTACAATACATTTTATTATCAGTCTTCAGGCTTGCACAATATGATTGCAAAATTTTGGAAACAGTATTTTAATTCCAAATTTTTATATGTCTATTATTATCCAATTCAAATAAAAAACTTTTTAAAGTTGTCATTCACTAATGTCTTATGTTAGCACTGGCAGCTATGCACTTTCTACGGAAATTGTTTACATGATATATGTCAAATTATGAGTTATGTCAACTGTTTTGACAATGGAATCCGTAGAAATTATATAAGTTTCAGTGCTAACTTGATACTCATAATTTTAGCTTTAGTTGAAAAATTTAGCAAAGACTTTTTTGTGTATTCACTGATTAATTCTAAAAAATGGATGGTAACCTTTTATCTTCATGTATCAACTGTTATTATAAAATGGAAGAAAATTGCTAATATTTTTATAATTATTCTTTCTTTCTTGACCAGTTTTTGGCACACATAAGTTATTTTATTCTAATTCTGAATCTATTATTGCTATCTTTGGAATGAATATAATGTTTCCAAAAATTCTTTGGTTACTGATTTAGTAAATTGTGCGAAGGTACTTTAAAATAATGCTTTTATATCGTTGTTATTTTCTACTTGAGTATAAAATATATACACAGCACGACGTGATATTTGTACATTGAATATGAATAGTTATTTCTTGTAGATTATTCAATGCACAAATTTCACGTCGTGCTGTGTTATCAGTAACGTTGTAAAAACAAGAGGCAACAACTTGGCACTTTCACTTTTGCCTCATATTAAGAAACAGCTTAAGAGTTTACGTTTTTCAACCGACACATATAGCGGCCAGGTTCCACATAACGTGGCAGAAATTGGAATAAATAACTTCCAATTAAACTATCAAATACAGGGTGTTCCAACAAGAAAGTGAATTTCGGATCGAGCGTCAGGTTTCAAAGTTTCCTGCGCTAATATACGGTGTCGAACTGATAGGTACTTTTGCAGATATGGGGATTAATTTGAACAAAAAATAAATAAGCTTGCCAGTACAATAAAACTTATATAGTACCCTACATACAAGTAGTTAGGAAGATAGGGTGTACTACACAATACAAAAAATATGAAAATTATTATATTATTGTAATCGATAAATAACAATAAAAATGTGTTAAAAACATCATTCTAAAAGGAGGAGGTTTAACATCAATAACCAAAGAATTTCCTTCTAAAGAGATATTCTAGTGGTGCCAGAAGTTTCATTTAAAGTAAGTGAGTTTAAACATTATATAAGATTTTTTCAAAAGTTGACTTATTTAACACAGACTTTCCAATCACAAACCCTTCAACTTATATAGTTAGATTTTTCATTTCTTTTAGTGTTTGAAAATTTGGCACAGTGTATCGATAAGACTGTTAGGTCTTATAGTTCGCTGGTTACTTATTAGTGCGGATTTACCATATAAGATAAAATATACTGAGTAAGTAAAATTCAGTTATAACAAATCTTAAAAAATATATAGTTTTAATTTCATACGAAAAGTAAACATAGGAGGATATAAAGATATTTATTTGCAACGTGGAATAACTTTTTTATCCATTCAATCATCTTAAAATATTATTGTTGGTATGGATAACAAAATATCTGGTGAGTAAACTAAAAGAACAATATTATTAACTGTTAATACATAAATATACTCGCACTAAAAAGTTATTTTTCCCAGCTCAAAATCTTTATTTTTATATTTTTAATTGCAATGTAAAATGTGCAATGTTTATGTCTTTTGTTATTATGCATTTTTTAATGATAATGAGCAATCATTTCATGTGTGGTTGGAATTTAAAGTGAATTATTCCTTAAATATAGTATATAATAATAAAATACAATACTTCAAAAATAATACTACTATTGTAGTTTAGGAGTAATAGCCTATATATTTCTATTTATAGCGCTTTTAATTGGAACGACTCTCGGTGATACCAGGTTTACAAAGAAAAGCGCTATTAAATTCAACAAAAAGGGAGTTTACACTTGGAAGATCAAGTAACAAATTTAAAAATATTTTTTGGCACATAAACATACTGCTAATTTTGATTATTTTATTTGTAAACTTCTTACTACTCCTGTACATAATATAATATGGCCAATATATTTATAGCAGATATTTTTAATTTGTATAGCAACAATTTTAATCGAAAATTCAAAATTACCATAAGCAAAAATAAACTATCCAAATTTCACGCATAGATGTCAGCACTTCATAATGTTTACATGGCATGAGCCATTTGTTTTAGTAGAAGGTAATACAATTGTCACTATGGACATCAATTTTATATGGTTCGCAAGACAATTTTTTAAGAGAGTTGCATTTACATGTCTACGGAAATTAATTAATCCAGGATTGAAAGAAATAGATCATTTGCAACGCCATAATTCGCTAATTGGGTTACTAAATAACGAACAGCTGATCCATTATTTTAAAGCAAACTTTTATTTGGTGATAAAGACCACTTTAGAATGGATGGATTTGCTAATAAGCAAAACTGTTGTATAAAAGGTATAATTCATGAAAAATCTCCATATCTATTAAAGCTACTGTTGTAAATTGTGAACAAATGGGAACACTGAGTCATGTTACTTTGAAGATAATGCTGGAAATGCCGAGTGACTTTTTATGACCAAAACTGAATCATGCTGATATGTCTAATGACTATTTAGGTCATTATTCGGAATAGTGGAAACGCCGAATTTTGGGTAAATTTTTTGTGTATGCCTTATTTTGGGGTCGTTAAACACAAATCTGAATTTTTTTTTGGCGGTCGCACATTGTTTTTCAAAAAATAAAAAATAAAAATTTTACTTTCACACCGTATTTTCCGACTTTTTTCTTTAACTGTGCCACTTCCAAATTAAACGTTAAATTTGATTACAATATAACAAAAAACACTAAAGATCGAAATAAAACAAAACGTGCGCGATTTTGAACATGGTGCATTGTTGCCGGATTTCAAACCACCACCAAATTTAACAATTCGGTAATTCACTTCATTTACTCTTTTTGTCCCTAAAGCGAATATTAAGTAAGGGACAGGTTGACTTTTGAAAAAAGATTAACCGAAATAATCGGTGACGTCATACATGAAATTTAAATTATTCTGAAATTTGCCCAGTGTGAGTCAAATTTCCCAGGAAGGAGTTCAAACGACCATTCTGGACATAAACGGAAAATATAAATGTTTCGACCGCCATATTGCAGCTGCTACGTTATATTTTTTAAAACAATTGTAAATTCGTTATCTACACCCTCAAAAACCCCCTATACCAATTTTGGATAAAATCTAGAGAAATAAAATTTTTAATCCGCCATATTGAATTTTTAAAAATAAATTCGTTAGGTACGGCCTCGAAAAATCCCCCACACCAATTTTGGAGGAAATTGGGCATATTATCAGCACCATCTCGGATTTTACTGAACCAATATCGGCCAAAATAATGTGGAACCACCGAGCAACTTCCTGAATATGATACAAAAAAATTTCATTCCGAAGTAATCGTACAAATATAAAAAAAACATACATACTTCCTTCTTTTAAGTCTGTTAGAAAAAATTAAGGTATTCGCGCTATGTGAAAAGTAGGGATCTTTTTTATCTCATGGAGTGGAAAATCAACAATACAATTAAATACTTTGTATAACATTTTTAATAGTAGTTTAATTTAGCCTAATAGGTATTACAAAGCATATCGAATGAAAATTGTTTAGGTCAAATTACTGGTACTGATTTATGACATGCAGTTTTGTAAGAATATACTTTCTAATAAATCAAAGACAAATGTGAAACGAAATTGCAAAAAAAAAACCGACAACACCAACAACTGCTACAAAATCTTGACATAATGTGTCCGCTATTTTTGTTTTACTTTCTATGAGCCATTTATCCATACACACTGTATAAACCTGAACTAACCTGGCTCATACTTATTGTTTTAAGGAAACTTGAACTTCCTAAGTACTTAAAAATACATAGCCACATGTCTTTGTGGTTAAGATATTCCCTTCTAAATGAATGTTTGGCTAAACAGCCAGGGAATAAGACTAACGCCAACCAAATTTCAGATCATTTCCACCAATTTTAACCTGATCACTCTCTTATGACGCCACCGATCCTGTTAATCCATTCTAAAAAAACATGTAAAAAGAATGAACTATTTTGTAACAAGTGTAATTTTATGATATTTTGTAACATCCAGCAACATTGCATCTGTTTGCCGACATCAACACTGGTTTATTTTTGTTTTTTTAGTCGGCGAGCGCTTCCATTTAAAACTACGCCAACTACGCAGGGTCTCATACGTCGGACAGACCCACGTTTTTAATGTTATTAACATTTGCGTACTAGCCGCTCACCTAAGACAGAGGGTAAGTGTTTTCTGCTATATTTTAACAAAATGTTATGTACAGTGTTATACTGGAAATGGCGAAATTTAAAAGAATAAGTAGGACACCCCACGTGAAGGCGAATTTTTTTTGAAATCTATGTACAACCGCCAAAAACATTTCAGATTCGTGTTCCATGAACCCAAAAATAAGGGTATGCAAAACAATCAACGAAAAAGTCGGTGATTACAAGATTCCGAATCTTTATTTCTAATAAGAAGGTACTCTATGGCAAACAATCCGAGAAGACATTCAGCTTTTAAGAGCGAAATTTTAACAACATATTCAATGTATAATTGTGACGATTATACAAAAAATAACTTTGGTAACGTTACAATATTGTGCTGGATGTCTATACGCACTTTCCAATGATCCACTATGTTTGTTATCTTTATCAATATATTATAGAGGATAAATCTGCAATTGCCAATTATATTATGTACCCCTAAACATTCAAAAAATCATAAGACACATTTATTTCAACAAACAGTAAAAAACCCAACGAAAATTAGAAACTCGTAAAGGGACAGCACGAACCAAACAGGACCCAAAATTAACCCGAAAAAGATCAAAACAAGCTTTAACGATTCCTACAACGCTACTAGTTCATTAAAATCAAATGTGCGGAGTCGGGTCGCTCTCGAAATCGTCCTCCAACAGCGGCGGGGGTATGGAACTGACGTCGAAACCCTCGTATTTTTCTTCCTCTTCCTTCTCCATGCGAAAAATATCGGATCCCGATTGTGAATCGCCATCTGGATAATAACCTTCCTCTACATTCTCGGTGTAATGGAGAACCGGACTGTCTTTGGCTAGAGCCGCTTCGTATTGGAAGTTTGATGCCATTTCTTCCATGTTTCTTTCTCTTATGTATTCGTTATACTCTGTTAAGCCATGCTCATGCTCCACGTAATAATACTCGTCCATGCAGAATTGTTCTTTTTCACTTTTAGCTTTATTCCTTTGATTTTGCAACTGTCTTTTCCTCCTGTAACCCCTTCTTTCTCGTTCCGATTTACTTTTAGGTGATTCGACAGAACTAGTGGAATCGTTCTCACTAGGAGGACTTTTAGCATGAGTCAGACTTCTTGATACTGGTCTTTTATGTACTCTAGTTAGGGGAACAGTAGCTGTTTTATTAATGGGAATCGGACTAGTTCCTGTTAATGGAGTACTTTCGCTGCTTAAACTGCTAGAATAATATGGTGAGCATTTGGATAGCTTTAAATTGACTTTAACGGGTCTATCAGTACTTTTAGATAAAGCGGCACTAGTAGTAGAATGATACTTTTGTAGGTATCCCTTTTTGTCTTTATCGTACCTTTGTGTATGGACAGTTTTATGTTCTACGGAACTGCTGCTTTTATCTGTATCAGATTGTACTTGTACCGGTATTACCATTGGCCTCTCGGTACTCTTTGTAAAAAACTTAGTTACGTCGGTTCTTATTGGAGCAGATGCAGAAAAGATGGAAAAATCTTCCGATGGTATATTTTTGGGACTTCGCTGATCGTGTACCAAATCCTCTATGTCAACACTAGAGCCTAATCTGGTAGGCACTCTTTCTGGTAAATTTGTTCCAGGAGGGAAAAATTGTTGAGTTACTAAAGGTTTATTTTCTGAACTTGACCAGTCAGAGATACTGGGAATCAATTCCGTCAATGTATTTTCTCCTGTAGAAGTTGTACTAGACAATTTTTGAAATGGATGACTACCGGTTTGCGGTTGAGCTTTTAAAGTACTGCTATTTGTGGTAGACCACTCAGAAATACTTTGAGCGATGTCAGTTAGCGAGTTCTCGTCGCTCTTTAAACCAGAGCTACTTTTTGTTGTACCACTATTGCTAGATAAATTCTGAAATTTCACTGTGTTAGTACTATTTGACCATTCAGATAAACTTAAAGCTATGGAAGTATCTTCGGAATGAGAACTATGAGTACACTTGGTAGGTTTTAAGGCAAATCTTACTGTACCATCTTCTAGATTAGTACCCATCGAGCTAGTACAATCTTCTTCGCTATAAGAACTATGTGACCCTGCTGGCGAACTTTTCCTTGAACAGCGTTTATCACTTCTTGAATCGTCCGACGCGGTACTTCGTCTTAAGGCTGTAGGGGGACGAAGCTGTTCACTTTTTGGGACAACATCACTGGCGTCTACGAAAACATCGTCGTTTAAATTTGATATGTTCAAATCTTCATCGGAATTAGAATCCTGAGACTTCTCCTCTAGGACTATTTTTACTCCACTAGGTCCAACGCTAAGGCTTTCGGACAAACTTTCGCTAATATGTTCGGTGGTGGCAACATTTTCGTATGTATGAGTTTTTTCCATGTCAAAGTCGGTTTTATATTCGTCAGAATTTGAATCGTTGTCATATGTGCTGTAAGTATTCGTATTCGATTCAACTGTTACTCTACAAGCCTCTTCTGGAGGAGAAATGTAGTAAGTCTCAACATTTTCTACTATTGGAGGCTCCAGTACGCTCGAAGGAGGACTTGGCCACTGTTCGGAGTCTTGACTTTTTAATGATCCTCTCAAACCAAACGTTTTTGGAATATTCTTGCTTGGAGGCTGATAAACCTGAGTTGTAAGCTGAGCTGAAGTATCAGAACTAGGTACTTCATGCATCGCAAGTAAAGATTTCTGACCCTGAGTTGGAATATCAGGTAACGGCCAATCTTCACTTTCTTGGCTACTTTGTTTTTCTACTTTCTGCGGCTCTTCAAAGCATTCTTCATCTATAATTGTATCATCAGAGCCTTGTCTTTTTAATCTAAGTCCCCTTTCTGAAGTAATTATCTCTATATCGTCCATTGAAAGCTCAGCCATCTCAGCTGATGTTCTGCGATCATCAGAAATTTGCCTTTGCAACAAACTGCTAAAATTAGGAGCAGGATCTGTACTTTGTTTATCACTGAGCTTGCTTATATCCTGCTGCTTACTTCCTTTGCCATTAATACCTGAAGGTCTTTCATTGGTTGGAGTCTTTTTTTCGTTTTCATAAACATGGGCGTGACTTGGCGACTCCGAACTTATGCTAACCTGTGGATTACTAGAAGCCAACGATTCATCATTTAAACTATCACTCTGAGTGCTGGCTTTAGTGGAATCCTCTTCTAAGCTTGATTTTTCTGAATTAGTACTGCGTTCAGATATCCTAGATAAAGTTCGTGACAAAAAACTTCCACCTGTGTATCCTGTAAGAATGTCAGTAGCTCCTGCTAACGATGTTAAGCAAGGATAACCAAAATTTGCCGGAAAATTTGCTAAATCCTCTGGTAACTCTGTGTCATCCCTGGTGGGGGTTACATCATCAGATTTGTAATATACATCAGTCATGGAAGTAAAATCACCAGAGTTATTATCTCTACAAAGAAAATACTCTTGCCTGTCTAAATCTTGATCCGGAGGTAAAAGATTATCCTCAAAACTTTCTGATCCTGAACTGTCTAAAGGAAAGGGCTTCCATGTTGAGCTTAATTCTTTGGGAATATCATCAGATTTCTGCATTCTCGCCGCAATTCCTAAGCTACCAGAACTCGACTCGGTATCGAAAGAATTTCGAGACTCCGTTGAAAGCTTTTCAACCGATAATAAGTTTGGCTTATCTAAGGTGTTTCGTTTATTAACTGAATATGAATCGTCCACCGATGACAAACTGGTTCTTTCGGCTGATGATAATTTTTTAGACAATTTTTTATGCAATTTTTGGCTAAGTTCAGAATCTTGTGACCATTTTTCTTCAAAGGGATAAGGTTTTTTAACTCTTCCATTATCAGAGTCAGTGCCCTCCCTATGCAACTCTTGAATTGGAGTTAAATCTTTTGGAATATCGTTTGCTTCATCCGAGCTCGAATCGTCTAGTTTCTGCGATCCTTCGTCAATGGTAAATGCTCTTCCTAGAACACAAATTCTTGGGCTCCTAGGACTTCTAGGACTTTTGGGTGGTTCGTCAGATGAATGAGAAGATGCTTTCTCTATTTGATCTTTAGTAGCAAACATTTCAATATTTTGGCTTAAACCTATAGCTCTCCCCATTGAACAACTTACGCTCGATTCATCAGTTTCTTTAATATTGCTAGGACTTATTTCTTTTTCACCGCTAGTCCAAGAACCTGTGTCACTAGATCTCGATTGATCGGAACTTCTTTTTAATAACTTTAACTTGGCTTGTTTAGCATCAGCTCCTAATAAGTTTAAGTCTTTTTCCTGTACAGACAATTCCTTCTCCTCCTCAAGAGCTTTTTCGGGGGACTCTAAAGTAACGTTATCATAATCTAAAGAACTTTCTGTACCGACAAATTCATCACATTCTACAGTCATCCAGGAACCTGTATCTTCAGACTTACTTCTTTCAATGCTTAATTTTAATAAGGCATCTTTGTGATCGGTGACAGTTACAGTCAAAAGATTTTTATCTACTTCTTGTCCCTCAAGTTTTAACTCGCTAACTTCAGTTAAAGATTCGTCCTCACTCATTATCTTAACTTGACCATCAGGTACAACTGTGCTCTCCTCAGAATCTTTCCTTCTTCTTTCTAGCTTCCTCTTAATGAACTTACTTACAGTAAAAGAAGCCTTTTGAAGTTCCGCAATAAGTTCTCTATCTTGATCAGATTTACAAGACGATTCTCCTGATTCATCAATATATTTTATATCCAGGGAATTACCTAGACTAATCTTTTCCATGCTAGTAGAATCAGAAGAGCTTTTGCTCTTGGTATCTATCTTGCTCAAATCTGGCGGTTTTGGAGACACTCGCTGTTCAAAAAAATCGCCACCATCTTGAATCACTTCTATATCTTTCAATTTTTTTTTCTCTCCAACCGAGAGCCAAACATCTAGACTAGTTCCTTCTAATATCACTTCGTCTTCCCCTGGAGGTTCTGTATGAATAACCGCAGTTACAGTTTCTTGTATTGCGTAGGTTTCTGGAGAAACTTCTTCTAGTTTATCTCTATTATTCATGATTTTAATAGTTTCAGGTTTAAAATCAAATTCAGTTGACCTTTCATTTTCATCCTCCGATTTACTCAATTCCAAATCTAAGCTTTTGCCCATTCTTTGAACTCCTTTCTCTTGACTGGGCTCATCACTTAAATTTAATTCTAAGCTTTTAGTTAACTTTTTATCCAACTTCTTATCCAATTTTTTAGGACTCTTTGTTACTATAATCGCCTCTTCCAGAGACACTCTCGGTTCTATGGTGTTAATACTTATTTCTAACTTACCACCCCTTTCTCGTACAGTCTCTTCTACTTGTGGAAAAACTGGTAACACATCTTTCACTGGACTTTTTAGTGTTTTAGTTTGTTTAATAGCGGTTTCGTAAAGCATTTGTTGAAGTTTTCGTCTTTCTGCGATTACTTCTTCACTTTCTTCTTGACTTTTAGTTCTTTCTTTGCTGCCCATTCTCTTTAATTCTAGTCTCTCCAAAGATTTTGCTTTCTCTTTAGTTGTAGTTTTTTTAATTGGTTCCATTTCCTGACTTTTGGTTCTCTTAATTTCTGGAAGAGTTAACGAAGATTGTGTGGATAGAGATTTTTGACCTGAAGATTTTCGGTCATCATCACTTTTCGATGCCGACTCAGCTGAGGCCGCTTTCTCACTTAACATTTTATGTCCATTACTCCTGATTTTTGATTCCACGATACCTTTAGAAACAGTTTTTGACTCAGTTGAACTCGATTTTGGTCCCAAGGGAGGTTTAGCGCTGGTTTTATCGTCTTTAGTTTTTGGATCTGGTGCTTTAGGTTTTAACGGTAATTTAGAAGGTACTTGTCTGGATAATTTAGGTTTTTCTCTGGGAACTTTAGCAGTTGATTGTTTTTTGCTGCTTGTTTCTTTAATATGCCTACTAGGTCCTAATCCCTTGGGAGGTAATTTCGGTTTTGTTTTCATTAATACATTCGACGAAGATTTTTTTTTAGGCGTAGTAACATCTGGTACAATTTGGTCCTTTTCACTCAGAGATCCCTCCTTAGGAGAAACCTTGGGCTTTTCACTATCAGTTGAAACTGTAAAGATCTGCTCAGGGACTACACCATTCCCTGAGGTTCTAATTCTTTCACCTGTTTCTGCATCTGATACTTCTGTAGATTTATCACTAATTAGATTATTTTCTAATCCACTATCTCTATCAGTCTGTTGTTGGTCTTCTTCCTCGACAGTATCGTCTTTACTTGAAAAGGCATTCAAAGGTGGTAATTTGCTAATAGGTATAATGGGGGCATCTAAACTTCTAGCCCTTCTACTAGGAAGAGGAGAATCTAGAGCTTGTTGTTTTTGGAGTAACGAAAACGCAGAACCTTCCGAGAGATTAAGCCTAGCATGAGCAAATAATAATGGACTTTGGCCTTTACTTCTTAAAGATGGAGACATAATTTCGGTTATCTTAGTTTTGGAAGGAACTTTCAGATTTTTTAAATCGTTTTCTATCTCCGCTTGAAGTAAGGCTTTTTCTCTTTCTCTTTCATCTGCAATTGTTGTCAGTTCGTTATCCGTTGCTTGTTCGTCTTTTAAAGTTTCATCTAAAGATTTATCACCATCTTCTTTATCAGCTTCTTCGACAGTTTTCAAAATATCCGGTGGCTCAGCAAAAACAGGAGCCATATCGGTAGTCTTAATATTAAGTTCATCCTCAGAACTAGGAATTGAAAATGATCTCTCTGAAATTCTTCTTAATTCAGTTTGTTGTGCGTTGGGATCAAGTCCACTATCGACTTGTTTTTCAGTTTTCTTTCTGGTAGTCGGAGGTGATCCCTCAACTTCAGTAGATGACATCGTATATTGTAGATACTTCCTTTCAGACTCAAATTTCAAAATAGACTCCATTTCTTTTCTCATTTGAGGTGGAGAAAATTCCATTTTTGTTGGCGTAGCCTCAGCACTACCAAACACATCGTCAGAATCCAAGGATTCATCGTCCGAACTGAAAGAAGTTATTCTGACTTTCGTTTTGTTTGTTCTATTACCCTTTTTGCCGGGTTGCATTCTAGGTTTGATTATACGTTTAGGTTTAATATCAGTTTTAATTTTCTCGCAAGTTTTGGGTTTTGCGGTTTCAACAGGAGGTTTTTCCTCCGATTTTTGTACAGCTTTTTCCTCAGTTTTAGGTTCTACTTTAGTTAGCCTCTCTATTTGTTTAACAAAAATAGTTTGCAACGGTTTTAGACTTTCTGTTTTAGAACTTGTAGGGGAATCACTTTCTATTTGACTCAGTTTCGAGTTCAACGTTTCTAGCATTACCGGATCGATATGAGTTATGTCCCTCTTGGGACTAGATAGAAGCTGTACTGGAGGTACGCTTTTATCTACTTCTAAAGTTACAGGATTGACTTTCGATAAGTCGATATTTTGAGTAAATAAAAAAGAACTTTCGGGTTCAATAACTGCAATATCTGGTTTAATTTTCTCTTTAGTAACAATAATATCACCGACTGGCTTCTTGGCAACTTCTCGTTCCGTCTCGTAACGTTTAATTTCCTCTTTTTGCGCAGTTCCGTTCATAATATGCCTCTTGTGAAGCACATATGGAATGTCATCACCTTTTGGAGGTAAATTAATTAGATCTGCTTGATTTTTCGCTCCTAAAATTTCAAACTGACTTTTCGGCACCTCAAATTTAGTTTTCTGTCCTTCAATTTCCCGTTTCAAAATGTCAAAGTGTCCAAATTCAGCTGTAGGCATTTCGAAATGAGTTCCTTTAAATTTTGTTATGGGTGGTGCGCTCGGAATTTGTTTATATAAATAATCTTCATCACTAGATTCCGCTGGTGTCAAGTCGATAGATTTTTGGTGCATAAGTAGCAACCTTCTAGCATTTGAATTCAATCTCTGTCTCGCTAAAGAGTTAGGATCTGATTTGGTCCTCTCGATGGGTTGATGTAAAGGTAAGTCATGACAAATTCGAGGTTCAATTTCCATGAACACGTCTCTATAGCTCTTAAACTCTTTTTTCTTGGGTTTAACGTCAATATTTGGAACAACGCTGAATCCGTGGTCACTAAAGTCGCTACTTTCTTGCAGAGATTGAATTCTATCTTCGTCAAAACTAAATATATTACTTTCGGATTCTGTTGATCTTTGTCCTGCACTGTTTGTTCCTCCACTATGAATATGTTTTACATTATCTATCTCAGTGGGAAGTCCTACGATACTTTCTGGCCAGATGTGAGTTGTTTTAGGTACCTCGTGCACGGGCAATTCTGGTCTACTAGCGGCTTTAGAAAGTGTGTTCTGCTCTATATCTGACAAAATTTTGCTAACTCTCATGCTTTGTTCTGTTTCTACATTTTGAAGGGTTACAGAATGTACATGAGTGGTTTCTTTCATTGATGAATAGTCAGTGAAAATTTCATTGGTGTGGTTGGAAAAATCAGGATAAGCGGGAAGCACTGGTTCTGGAGAAATTTGTCTTGGTTTTATAGTTCCATAATTTCGTTCAAACGCTATTTTTCTATCATAATCGTTTTTCTTGACATATCTTGTTTCTTCTTCTTTCGACGGTGCATCGAAGTATTCACTTTTAGATTCTAGACTGGATGTTCTTGAATCATAAAAGTGACTGTGCCTTCTTAAATTATCAGCGCTTTTATTTCTCTGTAAAGTCTTCTTAATCTCGTAGTCACTCTTTGATTCCTGGCTAGAGGTTCTTGATCCAACTCCGCGAGATCTTTTAAGGTTTTCTTTACTAGATCTAGAAGTTTTCGATTCGTAATAATCACTTTTAGATTCCAAACTTGATGTTCTCGATCCATGCTTGAAATGCTTATAAAAACTACCATCAGATTTTCTTGGAATTATTTCTCTTGGAAAATCTCTAGGATCTTCCATTAAGAAAATATCATGATCACTAACACTCTTGTATTTTTGACGAGATCCATACTCCGATTCGCTGTCAGAAGGCAAGTGGTTGCCAGAATCTAGACTGCAACTTCGTGTATTGAAAGGTTTAGGTTTCTTATACTTATAATCGCCCGATGTGCTGTCATCTGACTTTTCTATGAGTTCGTAGCTGTCGTGAGACAAATCGTCTTGTGAATCTCGAAGGTCATAATTACCAGGATCTTCGACTGATTCTTGTGAGAACGATGTTGTCCCAGGAAAGCTACTAGAGTAAATTTTCGAAGAAGGTACCATAATGTCTTGCTGAATCTCTAAGCTACTATCTCGCGAACTAGCGCTATATAAAGCTCTATGATCGTCGTAAACTGTTATTGGCGAATCTTGTTTGCGTTCGTCAAGACTCACCACAGTTTTTTCGAGGGGTTTAGGAGACTTTGCCCTACGCTTAGCTTTACCAGTTTCTTCGAAGCTAAAATCATATAAATCTCTACAACTAGCACTTCTTTGCCACAGTTTCCTTTTAGGGGCAACACTAGCGGCTTCGTACAGATATTCCATGGGGCTCTGAGGTCTTGGTTCATGTGAAGGGCCGATATCGTTTTGCGATTGGGTCTGCGAGGGACAATAGTTAGCGAATTGTGGCAAAGGTTGATGGGTATGATCCAGGCTGCCCTCCGACTTGTGACTAGAGGGCGTCCGGGAAGTAATGTGAGTGAGCATGGTGGTACCTGGAGATGTTAGTAAAATAATATGTTACGATTTGTTAGGTATGAATAATATACACCAATAAAATGGGAAGAAGATGATCAAATGAACCTAAAAAATAACATTTAAAAATACACACTGGAATACAAAATAAAAATTAATACAAAATAACGGGGGGAAATAAAATTAATAAATGTCTTCAAAACCAACTAAACTGAAATGAAAAAAAGTCAATAAAAAAGATAATAAATACATAAAATATGGGGCATAAATATCGAGCAACTTACCTGTGTCTGCTCTGTGGACAGCCGCGCGCACGGCGAGCGGCGACACAGGCTTCCGATTGGCTGTGGCTGCGGAGGTGGGCGTGGCCAGAACTGCTTTGTGCTCCGGCGAAGCCAGGGGGCTCACGGTCACTGAACTCGCGTCCGATGCCGATCGCGTCTCCGTCGGAGAAGGCGAGCTCGTCGTCGGAACAACAGCCGGCGGCCGCGGTACCTAAAAAATAAATATATGATAAAAACATATTTCTGTTGAAAAGGAAATAAGAGTAACTTGAACTACTTTTTGAAATAGATATACATATGAAAT
Organism: Diaprepes abbreviatus; assembly: GCA_034092305.1. NCBI lineage: Eukaryota > Metazoa > Arthropoda > Insecta > Coleoptera > Curculionidae > Diaprepes > Diaprepes abbreviatus. The sequence goes on along the minus strand of JASJET010000037.1, from coordinate 70,741 downwards.
TCACTTTTAATTAAAAAAGTATCTTAACAAATATATATTTTCTTCCATCTTACCATAACACTGGGCCTGGTACTGGTACTGGTGGTGTCTGGGGCCGAGCTCCAAGATGTAGCTGTGCCGAGGGGGCGAGAGGCTGATCTCGTCGTCGGAGAAACCGGGTGCCCGCGCACCCCATGTCCCTCCGTCACCGCTGCTGCGTCCATCGAGCCCAGGGACGCTGAGAGCTTGGATGCTTCCACTAAAATAAAGTTTCAACATTAAATGTAAAATATGTGATATAATTAATATTATTGTTTAGGGAAACCTAAATTAAAATCTCTCATAAGTAGTGTATTCCTTTTAGATTTAGGAGTCACTCGCGCCCTATTTCTCACAGTTTAGCATCATTCTAAATGGAAACGGAAGTTTAAAAAACAGTAACAGAAGCGTGAACTAAAAATCAATGGCTACAAACCGACCTGAAGAAGAGAAAAGGATGCTACTTTAAATATAATCTTAAACCTACAAGTTTATTTAAGCAAGTTGAACTGAAATCGAAAATCAATTTCAAGCCAGTATATTGAGCGAGCGTGTATAGAAAACTTTATGAAATACTACCTGCAGAATATTTTAAAAAATGTATGCCATTTAATCTAAATCCATTGAACTTGAGGTAACGAAAGCTTTCTTTTTTCATAATATATAAAAATAAATAAATATTTGGTTCGTAACCTCCGATCTGTCAAAATTATATGTCAACAAGAACACCCACCTGAAGATAGCTATTATTAAATCCGGATTATATATCATATCTGAACTTGCTTTAGTAAAGTTTACACCATTGAGTTTTTCGCCTGACTTAATTTATTCAGGTGAATTTTCGACACGTTTATATCACTTTTTCCAAATGGCGTTAAAAGCTGCTTGAATTCAAGTCAGCATGAAGTCATCGATATAACCGTATGGACTGCTCATTTAAAAAAAAATTATGGATTCATCCTCTGAGAATTTCCGTGTTGCTTAAGTGCTTAAAAAGAATATACTTGAAAGAGTCTGTCTGCTATTCTTGGTTCTCAGGTCGGAACCCGATTACTTTTACATTTAACTATTTTTGTTCTGAGGAGGAAAGACGGCAACCTCCAATCCAATTGTCGTTGTCTGGTAATCTCGAACGGTTTACTATATTACTGACGTTTAGGAAAATAGTTGTGCTTAGTCCGACAACGGGCATCAACTACATATAAAATAACACATAATACTAAAATTAATTAATTGTGATGAGGTAAGTTGTCAATGTAACGACTTTAAACTGAAAATGTCTATAGAATCTTTTGTTATTTTGAGATTTGACACTCTTTAATTTCGGAGAAAACAGCTTCTTGTGCTACGTCAACCTTCGTGAATCGAGTTGCAAATATGCATCAAACATACCTGTTCGTTAGCTTGATTATCAAAATAGAGGTTTCTACAGGCCTTGCCCTCTAACACACACTGTCTTCTTGTCTCGATTTTTTCCTGCTATAACTTGGCTTCACTTCACTTTATGGCATAGAGATAGTGATTTTATTTTCAGAGATATAATTTACTTTCACTCTATTTGTAAAAAATGAATAAAAAGGGAGACTTCGTTTTTACACAATGAGAGAGAGATTCTGCTTCTTTACAGGACGAACGTTATAGGGAAAGACAACCACGTTGGCTTTCAAAGATAGCGTCAGAGATCGGGGTTTCAGCCGATAAATCCGGTTGCTATCTGCCCTTTGAACAGTATGGTGTGATCACTCCCACATAGATGGCGCTCATAGTATCGATTGCGAAGGATTTTCGCAACAACTGGTTTGTATGGTCACTGCGACTGAGGCAATTTTCCTCCGTCCAGGGCTTACACCCTCTTTGTCAGGTATCCCGTCGAGAAGGTTTACATGTTAATCGGGTTTGGAAGAGCGTTTTCTAAGATAAAGAAACCCCAAAGGATATCTCATCTAAGATGGAGTATAACAAAAAAGTCTCTAGTCCCATGTTTGACTGACATTTACATAATTCAGACCAATTATTTGGCTTGAATACGCCAAATGCAGAGTTCACCGCAGGTATATCCATTCACTTTCAGTGCGGAAAGAAACGATTCGTGGGGCAAAAATTGCCCCGCTCTCTGTAAAATACGTGGCCACGCACAAGCTGTCCCCTAAGAACTCATCCCACACTTAGCGTTCCTCTCTTACACCGCACATTCAGTCCAGACCTCCGCGTTCATCCCTAAAAGTCTTAAACTATTTTTTTTTTGGTTTTTTGCAAGAGCGCACCAGTATACGTGTTGACTCTTCAACGACCAAAATGAAAATCCCAAAATCATGGGTTAAGTATTAACAAAAAAAAAAGAAGAAGAAATCAGTTGTTTGCTTATTTGTAACTTGTCATTTCAATTCGCGTGTAAAATACTTTTTCCATCCGATTTGCTATATTTAAATTATATGAATCAATGTAGGAGATGAAATGTTGCAAACTGCATTATAAACAAGGTCAATGATTAACTGTCGGAAACAGGAATATTAAAGAATGAGCAAAAATAATTGCTATGAACACATACATGTTAAAAAATGAATGATGTCCATCCCTAGCAGTTTGTTTGGGAATTGATATTAATAATTTGATAAGTAAAACACTTACTATAGGTGTACACTTCAAGTATTCACAACACACTAAATATAAATATTTCTTCAAGTTTTACAAATTTGTAAATTAAATAATAACTGAATAAACTGTCTGATCTAACCCATTTTTATTGCCGTAAATAAAGTAGAGGTTTCGAAATGGCATAAGGTTAATTAAGGTGGAAATTTATTATCCGTGTAATTTTATAAGTAAAGTTTAATAAACGCCGAACGTTTAGCTCATTCTGTCACATATATTAGAAATATATTTTAAAATATATTTAACATTTATACTCTATTCAAGAACTAGAGAGAGTAATAAAACTGTCATCGAAACCTCCGACGTACTTGCTTCAGTGCCGCAGGTAACTGAGGACTGCCATAAATCTAATTATATTTAAATATTATAATCTTTTATAAATTTACTGTAACAATAAAACTTCTCACAGTTCAGTTTAATTTCTGTTAGTGAGCAAAGTACACCTTACAATGTGTCCTTAGTGATTTATCTTGTATGCGTTTGTTTTTATATATTATTTGAGATTAGTGAGATACCCAAAAGATATGGCTTCCACCTCTACATGTCTTCCAAAATCGTTAAACCAGGACATTTTTGCTCAACGAAAAAGTTATTAGGATGAATGTTTATAATGCCTTAAGACATCAATATCCGGATAATAATGCTAAAAGCTTTGTTGAGATGTGTTCCCAAATGACAGAAGTTGGAAAATCTACTGTTTACCGAATGCTGAAGGAGAAAAAGAAGATTGAGATTTACCTGGAATTTAAAAAAAAACTGAGCTCTGGAAATTGCTCAGAGAACTTAATTTTTGCTGGGAAAAACCAGATAAATAATCTATTTTTATAGATCGTCCGGAAACTGTCCGCTGGAGAAGGAAATATCTCCGAACAATTAAGCAACATCGCGATATGAGTTCAAGTAAAATGTAGAATTGCTAGAAATAACACTAGTTACAAAATTAGTGATTTAACTGAACTGCTGAAAGATTTTTTTGTTACTGCGGAAAACTGGACAATATATGTGGATCATAGAACAAAAGAATAAAACAAAATGTGGAAACTCTATCACATGATCGGTGAGATAGCGGAACCAATTATAATTAATGTGAGCGAAGATAACTCCCTGATTTTGATTATGAATTAGATACATAATGTTTCCCAGTGTAAATACAATTTATTATTTAAATTTTTATTTTTGTGTATTTTATTGTTTGTATTTTTTTTATATATTTTCATTTTAGTGTGTCTCAATCTTTAATTTTATATACATTAAGTCCAATTAGCCGTAATTCTTTTATTATTTTATTAATGTATTTGTATCTTTTTTCTTAAGCGTGTAGAGTTCACACGTTTGTTTTATTTTTTTGGGGCTATCGGATCTCCGTATAATAAACTAAAATGTCAGTGCAATAGAAATAATAATAATATATGCCTAACTTCTTGTATTTATGATAATGGGTATTTTATTAAATTTTTCAGTTAAATACGAAAAGATTGCTAAGCTTTTTGGTATTATTTTATATAATATTTAAAAATCTTGCATTTTTGATACTCCTGTTGTAACTTCAACAGGAAAACAATGAAATTACAACAATGAATAAGAAATAATCATTGAATTTGGAATTTTTGTTCTTAGTTCTTCTAAATTATGTGGCGTTTCTTGGTTTTAGTATTAGAATTGCAAGATTCTGAAAGTAGTGTAAGAATATGACTTCTAGAACACCCTCAGGTGATATATTAGTTTGCAAATAATGGTAATTATTATTCAATGTGTGTATCCAATTAGGGGCTTAATTGCCAGTTAAATTTATTGCGGCACTGTAAGTGTGAGTTGGGTGTGTAACAAGTTGTTGTTATACAGGGTGATATTAAATTATAACTTAAAAATTTTTGAGACAATAAAGCTACGTTTTAGTCTAAATGTGCCTAAAACGGTTTCTATATCCAAACTAAAAATAATAAAAACACAGTTGTGATCTTTGTTAAATATGTCAAAATTATATCTATTTTATAATGTATGTGAATTATTACGAAATCATTAGAAATAAAATAATATTATTATAACAACTTAGTTCTATTTTGAGCTTATGACCGAAATAATATTCTATGCCATAAATACTTAGTGTTAAAATAAACCTCCTTCCGACGCCTATGATAATGATTAAAACCCCTTTTAACACTTCACACTTCCAAATATCTATTGTTATCCAACCCAAATAGTCCATTGTTATAGACCGGTATTGTATACTATAAAATCCCTAACCCATCCCTTTGATAAATATATGTGTCTAACAGATTTTGCCAAAGACACCGGACTAAAGAACACAGGTCAAAAATGATTTATTACTCTCTCTAGTTATTGAATAGACTATAGTCATTACTAATGATGCGTAATTACAAAATTTATATTCCGTAAAACGGCTTAAATTTAGACCAGATTTAAGAAACATTTTCATTTTCCAATTCTTTTAAATCAATAATTAATAAAGATCCGGTAGAAGTGAAATGTATTGTACAATGAAAAATAACAAATTCAACAATGTCATCAGGTTTTGCAGCAAAATTTTGACAAAAACATAAGCAGGACACTAGTGAACTAAGACATTTAATTTCCATGGCATCTATCCAGTCTAAGTCTAAACCTATTTATATATCTGGGAGATCAAAGTCAATCAATAAAGCGTATTTATATTGTTTATAGATTTCTCAAAAAGCCAAATCTTTAAAAAGCCGAGGTTTAGCTTTACTATAGGACAATGGACAAACAATATAAAAATAAAAATAAATTTCTCTCCTTCAATACACAAAGGACGTGTATTACGAAGTATTACTTTATCAAGAATAAAGCAGTTTTGAAGCCATTTTTGGAATTGAAATACGTAGAACACGTCCTTCGTGAAAAAAAGGCCTCATGTATAAAGGATTACCTACCGCTCAAACTGCCGTCAGCCAAAGGAAGGAGAGGGTGCGCGCTAATGCTGTTTCCGACTGCACTCGTGTGCATGTTGGAGGCGCTCGAGTGTGCACTCGAGTGCCTGAAAGAGTGAGACCTGGGCAAAGGAACGAGGAAAGTCAATTTATGCTTTAAACAGTCAACAGATAGCTTATCAGCTTACCATTATGCCCCTCAATGCCAAAAAATGATTGCTTAAGCGATAGTTATTCATAAAATCATGTTTGTTTGTTTAAAAAGATTCGTATTAGACAGAATTTTTCAAATTATATTAAAAAAGTTTTTTATCTTAATTTTATCAACAAAAAAAAAATAAAACTATCTAATATATTACATCTAATTTCGAAATTACGTCTATAAGCTTTTTAGATAGCTACATTTTTTGGCTTGGCGTTAACTATGCAACAATATGGCACATTTTGACAGCTATAAAGAACATTTATAAACTAGTGGACATCGAAAATTTTTAACCCTTTGAATAAGGCACTGTACTTTCCATTTTCTTAAAATTTAACATTAAAAGCAAAAACATATATAATTAATGTTGAACACTTTTCTTTTAAAATGCAGCTGTGTGTTTTTCACAGAGTACATTCGTGGCATAATTTTAAGGAATAACCATACAAGAAAATTTTTCAATATTTTCAAAAATGTAAATTATCGTGTAAATTTTGTGTTTCGAAAAGGTTATACCAGATTTTCTCGCAAAAACCGCATTTTAAAATATCACTACTGGGAGCAATACTTTAGAATTAAATGAAAAATATTTTGAGGGAGTCATTATCACACATATACAATTAAATATAAAACTTATATAGTGCGTTATGAAAATGATTTATCAGTGAATTCATATCGATAAACTAAATAAAAATGTCATACCGAAGGTCGCAGATAAATGAATGAGAAGGATCCATCTATTCCCGACTCATGTCTTATTTGTTATTTTGATGTAAAAGTGAATCTATTTGGTTAATTAATAAACTTGAAAATTTCTGGAGACATATTGTCAAGTCGGCTAAAACCCACACGGAGTTGTAACGCCACGGAGAGAGAGAGAAAAAATAATATCTAAAATTTTGAAAATTTTTGGCTTTTGAACGATTCGATCGATTTCAATTGAAAAAATATATGTTATAATATCAATACGTGAGGCATATTTAAAAATCTTCTGATACTACCCATTCTAAAAATGGTACCATAACATTAGATTCAAAATAATATGAAAAATAATCATCATATAGTATTCATTATCCAGTATTTAGATACAACAAATTATCAGTTGCAAATACGAAAATAGGAAAACTTATTAAATCACTTTTGCACCAAGTTAAATAACTGGCTTAGTTCTCAGAACTTTCAGGCATTACATTGGCCGGCAAAAAGATCTGATCTAAAGCTAATCGAAAATACGTCACAATTAAAACTTACTCTACTAAATCAAATGATTCTCTACCGTTAAAGGCTTATGGATAAATTATTAAAAAGTGTAACAATTAACACATTTAGTCTGGTGCAAAAGTGATTCAACAGTTTTACATATTTTCTTATTTGTAATCCATAATTTATTGTATCTAAATCATTGATAATAAATGCTATATGATGATTAATTTTTAATATTATCTTCGTTTTCCAGTACAAGTATTACTTTCTTAGAACGCATGTATGAAATTTCCTGCATCTGAACGGTTAATAATTATGATATAAAAGTTGGCAAAACGGGCTTGTTGAAGTTTCAAATAGAGTTATTTTACGAAAGAACAGCAGACCCTTCTTTAAATCTGCTAACATTCCAAACGAGTGTAATTTTTAAGATTAGTCCAGTAAAATTAATATTTTCTGAAATATATAAAATAATATTAAACAAAAAATGAATTTCCTGCCTCAAATTTTTGAGAAAATTTTCAAAAATTAATACTTATTTTATATCCGTCCTTAATACATAATAAATCATATTCATAACACCTTCCATGTATAAATTTCGATATTTTTCCCAGGACTGCACGTCTTTAAATCCGCGAAATTATAACACCAAACGTGTGGTGCAGCATTTCTCAACCTTTGAGTATTTGTTTTTCGAGTTTTCATATCAGTTTTAATCGCGCCCCCCTTTTAATTTTTTTTCATCTTTGGTATCGATATACCATTAGAAATTCAATATCCCGCTACAACTAGTAAAATTACGTCCCCCCACACGGTTCCTCTCTAAGAGGAGTACGCCTTTCAAATTTAGAATCCCTGCACTGAAGATACTAACTACAACAGTGGAAAAATTTCGGAGAGTTGTTTTATGATGATACCGACTAAATACCAAGAATACTTTCTTTCTATGTAGAAAATAACTTCGTAGAATAATCAAAAACTAATCAGCTCCAATCAGATCGTTGTAAATTCGGGTTGGCGCCGACTGGTTTGTGATGTCTCCACGAACGGGCCTAATATTTATTAATTTATCACGCCTGAGACCTTTATAAAAATTTTCGCTTACTAACTTTATCCATCATCATACAGACTTTCATTTTATATTAAAAATGAAAATAACTTTTCTAGCAGTCTGGTATTACCTTTCAAAATTCATGACGTACAGTTTGGAGACTGGTAATATTATTGATAAAGCAACAACAATATATTAGCATACTAAATTTTCTAATAGAAATCCCCTAACTTTAAGAACTGTATTCATTTTGTAGAGAAGCAATTTTAAGTCGTTTTCATAATAAAATTTATCGTTTCATCATTCAAATACCTGAAACGGATTTAACAAAACAGTTTCTCTTACGTAAAGCGACGTATTTATGTATAAGTTATTAAAAGATACTTATAAATTCAAAGGATGGATATAGGGTGTTGTAGCTAAATTTCTAATTCTATTACATAAAGTTAAGTAATAGAAACATATCCTTTTCTTCAATATGTAGAATGTATAGAGCTTCATTAGGTAATATTAAAAGCGCACACAAAGAGATCTAATCGTTTTCTTCAGGTTCAACAACAAGTTCTTACAAATGATTTTTTTTGCGATTCAAAAAATATTTTAATACTTCTTTTAAAGCAATTTATAACCTTCTGTAAACCAAAATTCAAACAATTTAGCTTCTCATATATTCATACGACTATTTTATCTTAGAATTAGATAAAATATCGCCTCCTGAAATTTACTCACGTATATTATCAACACCCCTTTGAAAAAACAATAATAACAGTTCTGATATTTAGCAGACACCCGTCAACGCGGCCTTTTGAACATTTCCCTGCACGATTTATGAATTTATTGTGGTCTTCGAAAGAAAACATAATTGTGTCGAAGCTTCTAACTTTTAATTTACACCATGTGACACATTCTTAGCAAGGGTTACATTTATCAGAATTCTCCAATATAGGATGGGCCCTTTAATAAACGTCGAGGCACGATTCCATTTAATCATACGTGGACAAACGGCGAACTATGAAGAATTAAGAAAAGAAATTTGAAATATCATAGGTTGTTGTAAATTATTTCTGTAACACTGCCAATTTTAATTGTTTATCATACTGTTTGGGAAGTTAGATATGTATGATTTATGAAACCATGCCATGTTAAGATACTAGTTTAATTTTAAATCCCTAAAATAAATAGCTTCCTATAAGTTCCTGGATGATTTCAAAAACCAATATCTTTTGTCACAGCTGATTTTTTTCTTTTCTTTTAGAAACTAGATACTTGGCAGTTTAAACATGCAGAGACTCAGCTAACCTTTATGATTTGGAAAATGAAGAATCCAAAATTCGATCACTGTAGACAATACATAAAATGTACCGTTTAATGTAGACGGGCAGCTCAGAACATCTCCGAACCATGTTTTTTTTTTGGAACTGAACATCTCCTTTGACCATAAACAGTGATGAGTATAGGGTCATGTTGCCAAGTTTTGTTCCTCCCGCTTTACAAAATAGACCAGAGGTGTTTCAATAAGATCAAGCCACGTCTCATTCGACCAGATCAATAATGAAGCTACAAATAATTTCATAACGATCCGAATTCCATATCTACGACGTTCGCCCAACTTAACACCCACTGACTTTTTTCTGTGGGGTTATTTAAACAAGAGAGTTTACGTCAATAAACCTAGAAACTACGACCAGCCAAAGAACAATATTTGAGCTGAAATTAAGCAAGACATTTTGAATTATGTCAAGGAACACATGTTAGAAAAAGCCAAAATGTGTATGACGTCATCTTTCGTCAATAATATAAAACATAGTTCATTTTTAAAAATATGAAAACCTAAATTTATTATCAATGTTTTTCTTATTTCACTTAAACAGTCGCTACGTAAGAGATTTTTGATTTTAGCTCATAGTTTATACTTTTTCTTATTGCCGTAATAGTTCAAAACCGATCATTAAACGTATGTACGAGAAAAAATTGCTTCTAAATTACCCTTCCTCCTTCCCTTGACTAGCCAATCACGCAATTTTACTTTTTAAATGTCGACAACAGCATTTTAGCAGAAAATCTGTATGTGTATTCAAAAGGCTAAAAACAAACATGCTCCACACGTCACAAAGTACTACTGTCAATTGTTACAATGGAATAATGCCTCTCTTAGAGTTTTTGGAAATTTGCGTTTGAGTTTAAGCAATAAGCAGCCACAATTTACAACTTGTTGAAAGGGTAAAACTATTAACACTTGAGTATCATTTACTTGAATTACCTAATATTCGAATTCAAATAATGTTAATCGAGTGAAAAATTTTACTCTTCTGGAATGGGACATTTTTCTACTTAAAAAGCTGGATGGGGCTTATTTAAATCTACATTAATGCAATAATTGTTTTAAAAGTTTTATTTTAATATATAGGGCCGTTTCCTAAAGTAAGTTTAAAAAATATATAAGTAACGTTAACAATTAAAAAAAAAAGGTTTCTATATACACATGTCCGGCCACGTTTTGTCGTGGTCTTATACTCGCCCCATAATGGTAGAACTTAATCAAAAATTGAAAAATCTACAGCGTGCATTCTACTCTTATCCTTTACTTTTCATGAATTTTAGCCTTGTGCGATATGATTATTGATTTCGTTACAATGTATTAGTTCTTAGTTTATTTTGTAATATATATATATATATATATATATATATATATATATATATATATATATATATATATATATGAAGTAAAATGCGAACAGTAAATGCAAACTTCTCTCCATCATATCCTTTCTGTGTTAGAGGTTGCACAGTTAGAATAAATTGTTATAAAACGCAATTTATCCTATTCCACCACCATCGAGATGATGGCCTACCTGTACCACCATACCGAGAAGAAAGTCAAAACTTACCCTCCCCGCCACAGTGATACGGCAGAGGTACATGTTTCGTCTCTACTAGACTCATCAGGGTACCGACATGCACCTGACTGTGCAAAGGACAGATCGGAAGGAAGCATGCACATACTGAACGCGGCTTCTCCGGCCTCCCGCCGGATGGCGTATATATGTTAATGCGGATTTCACGGATTCCTCCGTGTGAGATGCAATAGCAGTGGATATATCCACATTATGCCGTTGTAGTGCTGAAATCACATTCAGCAAACATACAACTATATACAGCTCCGCGTATGGATGAAGTAAAATGCGAACAGTAAATGCAAACTTCTCTCCATCATATCCTTTCTGTGTTAGAGGTTGCACAGTTAGAATAAATTGTTATAAAACGCAATTTATCCTATTCCACCACCATCGAGATGATGGCCTACCTGTACCACCATACACTGTGGCGGGGAGGGTAAGTTTTGACTTTCTTCTCGGTATGGTGGTACAGGTAGGCCATCATCTCGATGGTGGTGGAATAGGATAAATTGCGTTTTATAACAATTTATTCTAACTGTGCAACCTCTAACACAGAAAGGATATGATGGAGATAAGTTTGCATTTACTGTTCGCATTTTACTTCATCCATACGCGGAGCTGCATATAGTTGTATGTTTGCTGAATGTGATTTCAGCACTACAACGGCATAATGTGGATATATCCACTGCTATTGCATCTCACACGGAGGAATCCGTGAAATCCGCATTAACATATATATATATATATATATATATATATATATATATATATATATATATATATATATATATATATATATATATGATGCCTAAAACCTATTTCCTAAATAGAAAAGCGTAACTCGGATTACGTTTTTTTTTATGAGAAAAATCGCGGGATCCATTTATTTTCCGTTTTTTTACTACTTTCTTTTTTAACATTTCGTTTAGGAAATCCGATTTACTTTTTTGGTCGGTCGATACGTTTTTCAACGACTCTAGAAAAAGAAATTTGGAAAAGCTTAAATGGAATTATATTTTAACTTTCTGTCACCGACCAATATAGGGTGAACCAATGAGAAATGCACGTTTAAAAATTTTATAATAAAACGATGTTTACGTTTTTAAATAAAAGGTTTTTTATGCTTTAAAAATTAAATTGTTCAGATGCCGTCTGTTACGGCGATGACACTCTCAGTCTTGATCCGATATTTTGAAAAACTTTTGCTAGAATTTAGGGAGAGATTGCTTGGGTTTCTTGCCGAATATTTACTTTTAACTCGGATGTGATTGTCGAATTATTGAAATAAAAAGAATTCCTCTGCAGTTAAGTCAGGGCTCCTTGGAGGTCAAATAATGTCACCGCTCTTTGAAAACAATTTTTGTGGAAACATTTCTCGCAGAACGTCCATGGCCAAGTTACTTGTATGGCAGGTGGCCCCGTCCTGCTGAAACAAAGTGTTGTTATCAACGCGAATATAGCAGTTGCAGACCCAGAAAATTATTCAACATTGCTAGGTAATGGTCTATATTAACCGTAACTGCACGACCTCTGCGATCTTCAAAAAAATACGAACCGATGATTCCCCACTTGGCAACTCCAGCCCTAACCGTCACTTTTAAGGAGTACAACGGGTTTTGATGTTCCAGTCGTGGATTCTCTTGCCGCCAGTAACGGCCTATTTACAAACCCATTTGTATAAAAATGGGCCTCATCTGAGAAAAAGACATTACTGAAGTTAGGAAATCTCTCTACCATTTCAATTGCAAAATTAGATCTTGAGGTCGACTTTTTAGTGTCAATCCTGTCTCCTCAAATTTGACGATGCACTGCTTAAATAAATTTATTGGACACTCACGAATATTGCGTAATCAGTTTCAAATGCCGGTGAACAGTTATGTAACTTCGATTGTTTTTGAAAAAGACGCCAACGCTGTTGACTAAAAATTTAAAAGCCAAACTACGCAATGACTGCTCCCACGCGTCTCGATTATTGGGTTTATGAAATAAAGCAAGGCAGAAAGTGAATTTATCATTGGCCCACCCTGTACAAAATAACACTTTTTCAGCCAATTTATTCTGTTGAGAAGTGTTGTGTAATTTTACCGAAAATTTTTCGCCTATTGCCCTTACTTTGCATTTATCTGACATCGTAAGATAGTTGCTATTTGATCTTCCCACATCGATAATAATCTGCTAAGCAACAAATTATCTATACCATCGTAATTTTCTTGTTTGAAAATTTAAAAATAATCCTTAAAACGCAAACATTTTTGATACTTTCTGACCGCCCTAATATAATTTTAGGCTCACCAAGATCACAATCAAACCTAAATTCGAAGAACATATTAACAGTACTGTATGTATCAGGTCAAATATTTAAAATCCTACACACTTTGCACCTAAAAACCCCGGAGATTTCGGAGATGTGTATTATAGAATTTTTTTTTCTTTGTTTTGAGAATAAAAATTGTTAGATTTATACTTAAATCCTGAAAATACTTATACAGAGTGTCTTTAGAAGGCCTGTACAAAGGGCTAACCCAAATTTCTGGAGCTAAAATATGAGGATCTAGCCAATTTACCTTAGTCCAGAAGTAAATACTTTCTGAAATGCAGGGTGTTAAAGTTACAATTTTTTAAAACTTTTTATAAATATCTATCTTAATAATAGGTTGATTTGCACTAAAATTGATAATTTAAGAGTTTTTAGGATGAACAGTTAAGATCTAATTACAGTTTCGATGTTGAAGCTACCAGTAGCACTTCGCCTACATCTAATGCTTCACAACTTTTTCGTGCCTCGATATATAAATAATTTATATTAATTCCTTGACATCAGCCGTTTCTGGGACTGAATGTAGATGTTTTATCAATGGTGCACTTCCCTTTCTTGATGTACTGGTACAAAGGAAAGAGAATGAACCAATACATACAAATCGATAACTCAGTGCAACGTCACACCATCATCCTTCTCAAAAACAATCCCAATCATAAATTTTTGGTACAAAGAACACTTTCAATATATGACGGATAATGACTGAAATCAGAAACAGAAAAACTAACTAATGCCCTGAGAGGCAACGGATATTGCGCTGAAGTTATAAGACATTCTATTAATAAATATAAAAACCCAATTCCTCAACAAAATGTCATAAATGTACCATCTATGGACAGTGTTCTTACCTTACATACACGGAACCACCGACAAGATTGCCAGATTGCTCCGCAAATCAAACATTCGGACAATTTTCAACACATATAAGAAAGCTGGACAATGTTTGAAGTCTCCAATGAACGCAATTCCATTTCAAATAGAATACGTTACAAGATACCTCGCTCTTGTGGTAAAGTGTATGTAGGTGAAACAGGACGGTCTATATTCACTGGGCTTAAGGAACATGAAAAATGTATAAAAAAGAAACAAATTGTACAATCTGCAATAGCTGAACATCAGCATTGCTCAGGTCACACTTTTAATTTAAAAGAAACCAAGGTGCTAGCACCAGTGTTTAGTTTCTTTAAACGTAAAATTTGTAAATATCCAACTAATATTAATAGAAATGCAGGTTACAGTCTACATCACACGTGGAAATCGATTGTAACGCTGGATCACGGTTCGCTGAGCACCAGTCGGGTATAAATACTGGTCTGTTACTCCTCGATAGTCATTCAGTGTTCTAATCTCATGGAGTAAATATCCCTGAAGATGCCTCGTGCAATCGTAGGCGTAATATCGGATAATAATTCTAAATGGACACGGTACAACCCAAGAACCAGGATTTTCAACCTGAACCTAGTAACTTTAGATTAAGTTATCATATATTAAAAATACAATTGTATATTTGTTTTTGTTTTGGGATTTAAATATTTGTACATTTATTACACTCGGTTTAGCAAAGAACAATGCTGACCTTCGCCGAGACATTTCTATCTATCTATCTAACTTTTTTGGATAAAAGATGTTAAGAAATAAGAACTTTTAATAAAGAATTCAATATATACAGGCACAAAAAAGTTATGAAGCTTTGGATGTAGGAGAAGTGTTGCTGGTGGCGCTCTCTGCCTCTCACCCTAAAAAACTCCAAAATACGAAATTTAGCGCGAAGATAAACATTTACAAAAAAGTTTTAAAAAATTGTAACTTTCAACACTCTGCAATTCAGGAACTATAAACTTTTGGACTAAGGAAAATTGGGCTAAATTACCTTATTTTAGCATCAAGTATTTACGCTAGCGTTTTGTATAGACATTTTAGAGAATCCCTATATATTTAAATTCATTTGAAAATAAACAGAAAAATATAAGTAAAAAAATGATTTGGAAATATTACTACTTTCTTAAAAAGAATAAGTAAATTGTAACATGTAAGTTAAAATCCATTCATTTTGAACACCAAAAATTCTTTCTTCTCAAGTTTTGCACAACTATTCATGAATTTTTGGTGAGATGACCATTGCATGCTGTTGCTTAAATCTATTAGAGTTATTAAGTAAAATAAGATCATTATGAAGCAAAATAAAAAGTATCCAATTTTCTTCTTTTTAAACCTCTTAGTTCATTTAATTATAACTCACTTGCAATTCGGCATGGCCCAAAGTTTTTTGAATTAAAATGTTATAATATTTAAACAGTACAATATGTGTGCAAATATAGAGAATGGCATATTTTATTTTTAAATATAATTGTTTTCTTTTAGCGTTCAGTTGGAAAAAAAAATACATCCAGTACTAACTGTTGCTGTATAAAAAGTTGATATTTGGGAACATTAAATAAAATTTTAGTTACGTTTTATGTGGCACTTTTACAAATATATAAAACAATACTCTAGGAATTCATGCAACGTACCTTTGGAATGTCTGTCTCTTCACATAATTATCTCTGACGAATTCTACAATTTGTTTCTGGGTTTTTCCACTATACCTAAAATAATAAAAGTGCATATTAAACATGTACGAAATCTAAAAAAATATATAAATCAAATTTAAACATCCTTAGGTTAAGTTAAAACCTACAAATTAACTTTACAATACAAATAGTGTTTTTATTGTAGTAATATTTAGATTTACTTTTCCTCTCCCTGTCTACTTTTACGAAATGGTGCTGCGACAAGAATTTTGCCATACATTAAGCCTTTTATGGGCCCCCTTTTTTTTTTATCGTTAATATGCGTAAACATTAAATAACCATAACAGACCGGGAATCGCAACCGGGATCTCTTGACACCAAGCTGTGAAACTTGGCAAAATAGTACCACTCATAATAATAATAAGAGTTGGAGAATAATTAAAGTGTTTTAAACCGCTTGAGATTTATTATAAAAACATTTTGTATACATATAGGGTGAGTCAACAATTGGATTATGCAAATTTGTGGAATATACAGGGTGTTCGGTAAATACCTCCTAATTTCTCGGGAGCATACAAAGGAGGTCAAAATAATCCTACTTGGTCATTAAAAAAAATCCCAAAGTGCCCCTTAACGGAGATACAGAGCCTTAAAGGGGTCCCAGAGATTCACCTTATTGGCTCTAAGTTTTGAACCGACTTGTATAATTTAATGAAATTTTAATATTTTATAAAGGCGGTATATGTTTTAGATCATCAGAGAAGTCAGGAACGCACTTGCAGCCCCACTCGTTGTGCCTAATTTTTAACAGATGTTTACAGAGCTGAAAACTAACTTTTTAAATAATTTGGCCATTCCTCTTCAAAAAAGGTACTCTTAATTTATTTCAATAAAACTGGCGGTTTTTTATGCGAAAAACTAAAAAGTTATTATTGCTAAATACAAACAGGTAAAAATAAAATACGCAGGGTGCGCTTTAATTTATGGGGAAGCGCTGTCTCACACTTCCAAGGCAAGAAGATCTTATGCTGAAAGATTTCCAGCTCAGACATTGTCAAGTCCAGAATCCTTTCAACGGGTTGATCGGGACTCAATTAATTTACAATGTTATTATAATGTAAAAATAGCGAAAACGTTTAAATGTTATTTTGGCAAATGTTCAATATGGGCTCCACGTACTTGAATACATTTTCTTATTTTTTTTTGCAACCAGTCAACCGTTCATATTTTTGATAATAATGAGTTTGAAAAGGCCTAACGTATCATTTTATCTTCTTTGGTAAATTTAATAATGTTGGAGTCAGTTGGCCTACCTATTTAAAAATTTGTCCTTTCTCTTCAAAACTAAAAATTCCATTACCACTTACCACCAGTTTCTAAACGATATAATCGTCCCTTATTAGTTCATTCTCACCGCCGTTCCATCGTAAGTACAGTTTACATCGTCTAACTTTGCATTTGATTTTCACCAATTCAAAAATTAAAAATTATACATTTTTTTCTTAATAAATTACAAACTTAACTTTTTTAGTCAATGTACGAAAAAAAATACGTACTTCGTCAAATTTAAAGAAGTAATAATAATAATTATGGAACTAAACACGGCTTCATAATCACATTTGTAATACTGCAATAGATAAAAACAATAAACTGTTTGATTTCCGAATCCCCTAAAACACACTGACCTATCTCAAAATGAGCGCGCTGTCTGGCCTTCTTAGTGCATTTCACTGGGGCAGATTTTGATATAATATATTTACAGTTGCATATCCAGCGTTAAATAAATTATTTGTTTTATTTGACAAATAAAAATATTTATTTACTATTTTCTTATTTTAATTAAGTGAAGCTCCAATAGTAAACACGCGACCGGTTTTTATAATTAATTACTTAATTGAAAACCTGAGTCCAATTTGGAACATTAAGAAATAAAATAATAATTCTTACCTAAACGAGCTACCTCTAGACAAGACTCTTGTTTTATGCCTTGACACATTTTTGACAGATGAACACCTAAAGAAACCATGATTCTCCACGCATTTTTTCCAAAAATTTTTACATTCGTTCCTTCCTTCGAAAAAGAATTCTACTGTGTCTTTGTAATAACCCTAAAAAATAACAAAGCTTATACTTATGTTTTCTTTTCTTTAAGGGAATAAGAAAAACTTCCAAAGAGCGAAATTGTACTCTAAAGAATTCAAAATCGATACTCCCAAATTTAACATAAATTAGATTTCAAATATTTATTACGAACATCAATATTGATAAATAAAACTTGGCATGGTTTATGTAGTCTGAGATAATTTGCTGATATTGAAGCTTATTCGATACATAACAATAAAAGGTCTATCACAAAATAAATAAGATTAAACGTGATAAATTAATTGGTAAATAAAGGGTTTTTACGGCCCAATAAATCCTTGGACATTACCCAATCGTCAGTCGATTTTAGTGTTAGTGTCCCAAACTAATACTTTTATAACATTAGCAAAAATGGAAGATTGTAGAATATAATATTCTACGTTATATATAGAAGGAAAAGTCGTCAAATACAAGAAAGATCCAAATGAAAACCCTTATTTTCGATTCACACTTCCAAAAATTTGCAACTAACACTAATAATTTTCACTACAGAATAAAAATGCACTGTCTGTACTTCAAAATTTAACAATTAGTAAAAAATTAAGGATAACCAATCAAAGTCGTCCATGGATATTCTAATCTAAAAGTAAAAAGTGGTTGTTTATCTAATTTTATTTTAAAGTGTTTCATGACCCATTTTTATTAAGTTTTATTTGTTTCTAATGTTATTTTGTCTATTTTGATGTACCTTTTGCTCCAGCCGAAAACATCCGAAAGTGAACTCGAATTAAGCCGAAATTAAGAATTAAACTAAGAAGTTGAATGTTCGTTAACTTCTTAGTTATTATTTGTTAATTTTTAATTTTTTGTTGGGACTATGAACAGATGAAAGTAAATTATAATTTGTAAGTGAATATTGTTAATGTAAATTTTTAGTGTTAGTTGTTAATTTTTGGAAGTATGAATCGGATACAAAAACATTGTTAAACAAAATTTATTGGAGCAATGACAAGTATGTCATTATGCATGTCCTTCGCAGTTTTGGAAGCTCTTGAATACCCGAAATTTTTTTAGTTGCATACATGTTCACTCATGCAACACCTAAATTAAATGATTTCAGCATTAGTGTGAAATTTCTTCCACGTAATATTTGAATATATATATGGTAATCGCTTGAGGCTAAGTCAAAAGAATAATGAGGATGTGGGTTGACACTCAAACTTCAAATTTTGGGTTGTTACTACCAGCAACCATATTGAGATAAAAAATGAAACTGGAGAATGTCATGTATAATATATTGCATACTTCAACGATTTCATTTACGCCTAACTGGAAGATTTTCTTTCACCAAAGCTTATACTGCAGCAATCGATTTAGACGTTACAACACAGTTTACATCATCAAGTTGGGAAGAAGGAAATCACACTGTTTTTTAATTTATTTTTCATTACTGAAATGGGAAACATGAATTCTCCATATTGAAACCACAAAATTCTAAAAACGAAGGGGATGTTCGCTCGTACCGGTCGCAAACATTTCCATGGAATGATTCGTTACTCTTGCACTTGATGCGTAAACCATACCTTCAATATCTGGAATGGAAACGACGAAAAACTTTAAAACTTCCTTTCTTGATCTCAACGATATTAGTCCAACCATTAAACTCACTATAAAGAAGTACAAAACAAATTACCATTCTAAGATATTTTGGTTGAAAGAAATGTCAGCCAAATTCAAAACCCAGTGTACAGAAAATCCAAGCACAATATTTAAACTATTCATCCAACTACTGCAAAAACACCAAACATGGAATTGTAAAAAAATCTAGTAGATAGAGCTTTAACTATCTACAACTGCAAAGAGAACTTAATGAAAGAGATAGATCACATTAAAAGTGGTGGATACAAGTCTGGAACAACGCAGAAATAGGACAAGACCGTCAATGGACGAGAGATCATTGTTGAATATCTCCTCTGTTGGAGGCAAAGTTAGAAGAATAGGGAAACGATATAACATCAACTTTATTTTCAATTCAAAGAAATCGCTGAGAAGCCAGCTTACTAGGGTCAAACCAACAACTCATCAAATACCATGAGAATGTGATAAATCCTACGTTGGCGAAACAAAGAGACTCCTTGAACTGAGGAACAAAGAACACCAGAAGATCACATCTCATGGAGAAATAGAAAAATCTGGTGCTGCCAACTAGGCCTGGACTCATGGACATCACATAAAATGGTCTGAAGGTAGAATCCTACACTGAAAACAACTTTGAAGGAAACGGAAATTCAAAGAAATCGCGTAAATTCATCAAAACCCGAATTGCTTTAGTAAACCATCTTTAGATATAAGAGAAGTGTAAAAACCGTTTTTTAGTAATTGTAAATTAAAAGTAAATGCAGCATTCATCTCAGTCACGCTCCATTGCATTTACTTTTAGTATACAGTTGTGTAGCTTAAGAATTTGTTGTTTCACTTGAAAAAGGCTATAGATAATTACCAACTAAAACGTCGTGATATTCAACAAAAAATACAGGCATTAGAAGTCTAACATATGTGTGCTACTTTGCAAAAAGTAATTTAATCTTAAATTTATTACTAAAAATATACCTTATATATTTGTTAACCACAATTCGTGTAGAAGTAACAAGAATAATCAAAAATAAATTATTTACCATTAAAACTCAAATAATAGAGCTAGCCGTTTTTCCCAATACGCTGATTTTCATTTTAGCAAGGCGGAATATTTATAGAGTAAATACAAATTTACACCTTTCTACCAGGCAAATTCTGTCGTATATTACGCTAAAGTCAAGGCAAATCACGACTTCTGTGCAAACAATAAAATTGAAAAGGAAATAATCAATTATTAGCAAGCGAGTATTATTTAACTTTTTTTGATAAAAGTTACTTTGTTTGCGTTAATTGCTGGAAATTCCCCTGCTTAATTAAGTAACAATTACTAAAAATAATCGACAACAAACATTGACAAACATCTCAATCGATACGAATACTAAATTTTTTTTTTCATTTTAAATGGTTAATTTCAGTATCATACAATTAAAGTAAAACATAAGTCTGCCTATTGATTCATGTCACTTTTCAAATAAGAAAATTTCAGAACAGGCGGACAAAACTGTGTTTGCAAATCCACCAGCTTTAGCAAATATGTCATTTTATCCACGAGAGTCAAAAATATTTCAGAATGCTAGAAATCGCGATAGTCGATAGCAAATAGAAGAGATTGATTGTGAGTTTTTTCTCTTTATATCAGTCCGTTCATAAAATTTAAAATAAATAATGCTTTTGCACGTATAGTAGGAGAGACTAGTGGGTTTTAGAAACTGATGTTTCTTCATGGTTCCATCAAAGTTTTTTATACGTATTTTGATACCCTTGGATAATGTCCACGATGCAAAAACAAAGCCAACACAAAAATATAGGTAAATTTTAATACTACTTACGTATCCTTCCGGATGTAACTTAATTAAAAATCTTTTCCTTTTAAACGAAATTTTCCTAATTTTCGCCCACGAGAACGTATTTATTTTGGTATAATTCTGAAAGACTAAAATACCCATATGAGCCACCGCTAAGTTTAAGGGCACATTTTCGTGGTCTTTCGCCGGGTGCATTTTTATCCCGTATAGTTCGCATCTTCGTGCGGTTTCTAGAAGGTTTAAGTCCGCTTCTGCGGGTGACTGGCCCCTAAAAAAATAGTTAATGTGCAGACGTGTTTTTTAATAACTAAAAAAATGGTTTATATAAATTAATTGATAGAAGTGTGAATTATAATATATCCATAAAATATTTAGTGCACATTTATTGAAACTCATTGTATAAAACCACTGTTTACTTACGAATGTTTTTTATGATTTTCCATAATTTTCTTTTCCATTTCGTGGTCTTGTTGCGGTACAAATTTGTAACTAGATAGGTAGGTATGATCAGGGTAGTCTTCCGGAACAAAGTCTCCGCATTCTGCTTGAACTATATAGCTTGCCATAAGAGCTGCAGTGTTTTCGTTACATTGCATAATTCCTAAAAATTCTAGTGTTATTACATATCTTTCTAATATAAATAAATATATAAAATATGTCGTCTATAATGACAAAAGGGAGAAGAGATATTATAAAAGTTTGTGGACAGCTACAAAATTGGATTTTTTATGCTTAATATTCTGTCAACAATAAACAAATCTCTGTCTTATCTGGATTTCACGCTTTAGAGAACAAAAGTAACATTTTAATTCACCGAAATAGGGCAAAAAAGTGGATAGTAAATCATGTAGTTTTAGTTTCTACAAAGTGTAAAAATCCTATCATATATATTTTTATAAACATATTTTTTGTAATTATAAAATCCCATAACAGGTATTGTCCTTCCCTTATAACTTCTCAGCGTCTTTATATTTTTTGGGACAAAATATAATACCTATATATTCATATCACGGATCATGAAATATACAATGTATATAAAAAAATTCTGAGCTTAAAAATAGTAGGAAGTCGCCTTTTTTTATCACCATGTCGATTTTTAAGATATAATAAAGAAGTATTAATTTAAAATTCCATATTTAAACTAATTAGATGTTTTAACTCCTACGTAACGTGGTCTTCTTTCAAGAAAGTCCATATAATTTGCATTATGTAGTTCTTTGAATTACACTTTTCAGAATATTGATGAGGAAAAGCATGTAATGATAATCTTTGATCTCTCTACAGCTTTTGATACAGTAAATAAGGCCCTTTTGGTTAATAAACTATAGAGAATGAAGGTAAGAAAAACCATCTTGGAATGGATTGATTCCTACTTAAGCGACAGGAGAATGGTGGTAAAATGCGGTGGTGCATTTTCTAGGGCAAGTCTAGTATAATTTGGAGTATCCCAGAGATCGGTACTGGGTTTACAATTTTTTGTATTATATATTGTTAATCTACCTTATATCAGACGGGGCATGTTCCTATATACGCGGATAACACAACGATTGTTGCTGTGAGGGATACTTCTGACCAACTTCGAACCATTACGTCAAATATTTGGCTTAATACTGAATATTGACAAAACTGTATATATTTAACAATAAGCAAGTTAATGATGATTTTACTGGGGTGGTGCTAGTATGAGGAGGAATCGTATTTTTATAATACAAAAATAATACATTGATTTTTAATCTGAATTTTCGTGAAAGTTGCAAAAATATCTTTATTCTAAAGAAAATATTAACATTTGACAGTATATACATACCAAGATGTTTAACGTACCTGGACAGTAACATAATATTGTTTAATAGACTAAGATCCACAAATATCTAAAATACACGCGAAAATGATCTAATTCGCCTATATATAATTATATTTTTATAATAAACTGACTTTTGAGCTACGAGCTCGGCGTGGTGAGAGATTTCTTAAGAGATTTAAATCTTTTTATTATTTAGAGGCTTTTACTTTATTAAAGATTTTATGAATTCTACTAAGTAGGCACGTACAAAGCGAGACTTTATATTGATTTTATATGATAAGGCTCTGTTCAGTTCATTGTTTTTTTAATGTGTTCTAGAACTTTATTAATTTATTTTTTTTTTTGCTTATGTTTATATTAGACGTCGATTTCGTGTTAACTTCAATATATTATATTATATATATATATATATATATATATATATATATATATATATATATATATATATATATATATATATATATATATAATATATATGCTGAGCGCATCCCTGAAAAAAGTTGGCATTTGGCACGAAACTTTCGACGGCATTGTTTGAATAAGTATAGAGGAACGTTTTCCGATCATATCTAACCTTAAAACGTTAAAAATCGTGATATCAATGGCATAAAACACACTAGGATTCTATATACCCTACCAAGACGTTTTTGGGGTCGCTGATTCAAATTTGATGTCCATTTTCAGAAATTCAAGATGGCGGATTTTAAGAATTTTATAAAGAATTAGTTTTCTGATATTTTTTCTATTATCTGCTAACATAAATTTCTCCGGGCAAGCAAAGTAGCCATTATTTTGTATAATTGTATTGACAATTGTTTTTAGTTGAATTGGAAGATATTGGATGATGTTATGTAATATCGAAGGTGTCGTGGTCAAACATGCACGTAACAAATTTTTGACAAAAAACCAAATTGGAACATAGACTATCATTATGAATGTTATTTATTTTATACTCTCCATTCGATTATCAGTTGTAATATAAAGCATCAAAAATCGTGATGCAGTATTCAGCCAAAGAGATATGCCATATTCCCCGGTGCTGATGATTTTAATTTTTTTAAACATTTTCCATTGCGTGAGCTAGATCCTATACATACGTCTGATCTGTACTCAATACTTCAGGATATAGATCCACAAACTCACGTTGGATTGTTTCCAAAGTCTTCACTACTGGTAAGTTTTCACACGTCTCTAGAATTTTTGGTAAATACTTCAGTAGGCCCAGCTGCAGCTCCATAAAAATGATTTATTAAATACCTCAAGCAACTCAATTAAAGTGGAGCACGCATATTAGCCATTGGAAGGGTCTTTGAAGATGTACTTCCATTAATCGTAGGATCCCATTGTTGCATCCGGCATTAACATTTGTTCATTTGTTCCACGCACCTACAGCATATAACTTATCAAGTGGAGTGGAAGTTGCTACTGCTGTGAATTTTCCGAAACTTTTTTGTCTATGATAGAACAGTTATAAAAATGCATTTGCATGCTGCTAAATCTAAAAATAACTCAAAATCTTTTTTGAATGTATCAATATCCTTATTAACCGTTTTCGCTTCTGGGTGAGATCTATACCCTATTTTAAGTTTTAACACACGCTTGAAACTCTCCGTTATCAACATATTAATTTTTCTTTCACTTAAGATAGGAATGACTGCTCGGTTTCAAACAGAGATTACAACTTCTACAACTTTAGTTATTATAATCGATATTGAATGATCAACATTAATTTAATCCTTTTCTTTTAATCTCAAAAATTCAATATGTTACAAAACACTTTTAATAGTTGGAAATCTATCGACAACGAATTGAACAGTTTTATCTAAGATGCTATATGAATGGTTGAAATCATGCTAAAAAATATTCATTATGGCATTTTTCGAAATTCTTGAACTCATGAAATTTTATACTTAAAAATTTACTTGTCTGGTCTTCTGATGAAAATCAAGATTTATACACTTTTTTTTGCATCGATTACACTAATATATCCAAGATAATTCAAATACTCTCGAGTGTTTAAAAGCTTAAGTACTTATTGTAAATTGATAATTTTGATCTGCATATCCACCATTTTAGAGCTGCTATCTATAATTTCTGAAAACAGACGTATGTGAATTCAGCTCCCCCGAAAAATCTGTTGTAAAATAGTTATACAGTTATACAGTGTCGTGAATTTCGTTTTATGCCTGTGGGAGTACTTTTGTTTTTTTTTTTGGGTTAGGTTCTAGCAGTTATCTTCTAGATTATATTACCAAATTCCTAGATATAGACAGATTGGCTTTGACTGACATTTTAATATCTCTTTGTGATTAACATTTACTAGTTTTTACATAAACAACCTTATTTTTAGATCTACCATATTGAATTTCTGAAAATGAACATCGGAATTGAATTCAGCGACTCCAAAAACCTCTTATTAGGGTATACAGAATCACGATTTTTAGCATTTTGAGGTTAGGTACGACTGGAAAACCCTCCCCTATGCTTATTTATATAATGTGTTCGTAAATTTCGTACCAATTGCCAACTTTTGGCAGGGGGCGCGCGCTGCAAGCGCCTCCTGAAAATTTTCAACCCACCAATATACATTCTACCAATGCATATAGTTTTTTTTTGTATTTTTCTGTACTGAATTAAATTTCGTGACCCTGCTTGCTTCGCGACCCGCTATATTACACTGAAAAAAAGAACACCGCCAAATATTATTTCATCTTAACCAGATACGACGTTTTGTGGCGTTATTTTCTATTTCTGTGGTTGCCGTGACTGAATTTTCTAAAAATCCCTTAGGTATGCACTTGAATATTGTCAGATATGGATAAGAATACAAAAAAGTGATGCTTGTCCAAATTAGCAAAATTTAGCCAGTGAAACCTATGTTTAACTTAAGCTTAATTCACAACACGCATGTTTCGCTGTCAGATTGTTTGCCTGATTATGACGGTGGGGTCCTATCCCGTATGGTGGGATGTTCCGCGAGATCCATGTTCCTAATGCAGTAGGCAGGCGAGTCTATTTTTTCCCGATTTCGAAGCTCTCGGGGGGAGGGGATACGCCCTCTTAGATCCGTCCCTGGACAAGTTCAATATCTAGTAACATTGCTTATCAAGAATACTGCCTTCATTGTTAGTGTATGAATGAAAGTTCACATCGCTCGTTCATATCCCCCTTCGCTTCACGTTTTCGAGGATAGGAGCCCGGTAGTGATACGCCCTCTGTGTTGTTGGTTTCACAAGTATGCTTTACTGGGCTGAGCATGTAAATGATTTAGATGCATGTAAAATGACAATTGCAATCAATTTAAGAGTTTTATAACAATTAGTAGCAAATTTATGCAAATCATTAAAAATTGTCTTTGAATAATTATAATCGACCATAAAAAAGATATAACTTCTTATCGTGAGCCCTCGTAGTAGTAATCGACTATCGACTGTCATGGTAAACGCATGTTCAAGTGACAACACTCTTATTGGTCGGTATAGCAAACACAGTAGCCATCATTGCTCCCTGGACGCAGTCCGGCAACAAAACAATTGTAGTATGATCTTTGTCTAAATGATTGATAAAAAATATAAAATATGAAGTAATTTAATATGTATTCTTCTAATTTTAACACTTTTCTCAGTGTAGTATAGCGGATCGCAAGACGAGCAAGGTCACGAAAATTAGACCCTTCAATTTCAAAGGCACCTCCAAAACTGATGTATCTGTAAGATGATAAAATCTGTAATAGAGTTAATACAGTAGTAAAGGAGGAAATAAAAAACTTACTAACAATACACAAAACAATATTATAGTATATTTACCTTGTGCTAAATCCCTTTTTACTTGTAAACAAAATAAATATCTAGTATATTCCTCTTCTAGTTGAGCTGGGTCAGGCGTATAGAATTTTACGCAAAACGATAGTAAAGGGTCGACTAACGAAAGGCCTAGCTGTCTTGAAATTGGTTTCTGAAGGTCCAACCAATACTAAAAAAAGAAAATAAAAATCAAATAGTGAGATAAAAGCATGACGAATAGCAGGTGAAGTAGATAGGCTAAATAATTCAGTATCCTTCAATTTGTTCATGTCTTTCTGGGAGACTAAATGGGCGAATGAAGGTAAAATATTGAATAGAGCAATAAAAAACTTTTATTATCCAGTGCCCGGCAGAATATCATATTAAGGGGAACAAAATTATTATCGATTCCCCAATGCTCGTTCTGGATAACATTGCATGTTAAATTGCCAACTAAAAAACATATGTTAAAAAGACCTGCTTTATCGAGATATTTCCAAGTATGATTTCTCATTTTAAATTGCTATTTCAGTAAAAAATTATTTCAAGAAGACTTAGTTTTCATATAGCATTAAATAAAATATTTTCAAACTGTACTTTGCAGATTGTTGGTGGATCGTTTAGCCCGTTAAAGTATTTCGGCTTATAAGATGTTTTGTACGTGATCCTAATCTAATAAAGGCCTGGGATATCAAGACTCTTGGAGAAATGTGTGTTTTCCGAGATGTAGAATGTCTTTCTTATTTCATCACGCATTTAATGCAAAAACGTGCCATGAACTCACGAAGCAGATTTTTCATTTTTTTTAGGAAACTCTTACCAGTCGAGAAATCTTTTTAGGGAGCTCGAAAAGCTCTTTTGCATTTCATGGCGATGAATTATAAATATCTTGGTTTGCCTTAGGTCAGCAGTAGTGCTCTACCTCAGCTTAATCGAATTTTGTTCTTAAGCTATAAATTTTTCTTTTGCTTGTCCTGTTTTACGAGGCTATCTGCTTCCTTATTACTCCAATTCTCTTAACATCAACAATACCTTGATTTTTTTTGGCTAGTTATTGCTGTAAATGTTGCTGGCAGTCCAAGGTCATCTTAAAGAAGGTGCGCATTAAACTTGTAAGTGAAGTGACAGCGATAAGGTAATTAAACGGCAGGTGGAATAACTAAAGCAGACATAATCAAATGCGGTAGCGCTTATTAAAGTCGGTTGGTGACTGTCACGTCACTTGCTTACCACTTTATTGCACGCCTTAGCTACGACTAATAGATGATCGGATCAAGAGCTTCTCACGCTGCTTGGCTATCTAAAACGATATAAATTCTGGCATATCTGATGTTCGTAGATGTATATGGAATGCATTTCTGCTTGTAAAATAAAACTTGTTACTTCCATTTCAACTCTTTTTTTCTAACCTATTTGTGTAACAAAATTAGGTCCATAAAAACGTATCGACAAAATATAACTACCTAAAAAGTTAGAGTAAAAAGTTTTAAGTTTTTGGAGACACTAATTTTCGGTCTAAGACGCGGTTACCTCATCCAGGGATCAGTCGCTACTGTTATGTATAATTGACTCACATTGTACAGACATGCTGCTAACAAAGTCTCCGCATAATACAATGATAAATGTTTCCATATTCTACGTATTTCTACACTTAGTTAATTTGTGTACATTCTCGATGCGTTCAGGTCTTTCAGTAAAAGGGCACAATGACCCAAATTCACGGAGAGTGTCCGTAAGCGGGTATCAGTTGTTCCTAGTTAGGGAGGCAATATAAAAGTATATTTACCTTTTTTGAACTATTCAAAAGGTTCAGGTAAGCATAAATGTCTTAATTTGTTAGGCATTCATATGTAAAACATTCTAATAACAATTTTAATTTTTGTTCAATTTTCTACCAACAAGTTTAAAACAATTAATTTGAGTACTTTACTTACGTTCAGATAAGTATTTATTATTCAATTTTATGTATTGATGGAAAACATATTTGCATTTCAAATTTCTTCAACATGGCGGCGACCATATTTTATATTTTAAAAACGTCAAAATATTAATACTATTCATCTAAAAATTGATAATAATTTGCGTCGTTTCTTAGCGCCTCCGCCATACTCATTAATTTTTAGTGCCACCGTTGAAGGCGATACTATCGAATTAACGTCACAGTTGTTTCGATCAAATAGAATGGACATAACGTTTCTAATTTTTCGTGTTTTATGCTTTTTAGTTTATGAGGATTACTCTTTCAGCGACGCCAAGCTTCGGGGATTCACTTTATTATATGTATTAAAACATATTTGCTTATTGGCTTGAAATAGAATAGAGTTTTATAGAAACCTTGCCTTCTAAAACACAATGTTTCCTTATCTGTAGATTTTCATTCTAAGAATGTAGCATCACCTCATGTTTGGCGGTACAGAGAGAGTTATTTACAGAGAGAGTAATTGCTTTTATTTTAGATAATTCACTTCTACTATATTTGTAAAAAATGGGTTAAAAATGGTATTGTTTTCTTTGCCTAAACGAGAGAGGGGACAGTATCAGAGAGAAAAAGAACTGCGTTGGCTTGGGTTCACGAAAAATTAGAAGGCGTTAAAACCCGCTACATTTTATTGGTTAAAAGTATCGCGTGATAGACTATTCTTATTCGTCAGGTTAGGTCAGGTGATTGAAGCTACCTTCCTTTAAAAATTAGGTTAGGTTGATTTGTTATGTTTTTATTTCAGTCCGTTTGGAATTTTAGTTTTTGTACTTGGGGTAACCGTTACAAACTAAAACTTCAATATTTGTTCGATATTCTGGCTGTTTATTTATATTGTGCTTGTTAAAAAATGGATTGTATTAATGTTTGTGTCCATTAATATACTGTGATTATTATTATGTACTTGTTTGTTGGGTATACTAGTATTTGTTTATAAATATTGTGTTTGTTAGAAAAATGGATTGTACTGATATTTGAATCGGTTAATATACACTATTATTATTATTCCATAGACATAACCAAACGGCCTCCGTACTTCCTTCGGGGGAACATTCGCTCATCACAGATATACTCAGATATCACAAGGATGGTGATCTGAGGGGCCCTTTCTATGTTGTCGGGCCCTAGATGATATTAATGGTCCTCTACATTTCCCATCAACTTTTAGACAGTTCAAGCGATCCCAAATAGCATTAATTTTTGCATAGCTTTTTTCACATGTTCGCTAAGGCGTTCACTAAGGTATTATTGTTATTATGCTTTGTATATAGTGTATATACTATAACCCTTTATTTATTCTGATTTCAATAAAATAAATATCTGTTTACTTGTACCCCCCCTGAGATATTTTTTTAGTTTTATTAAGCTGCAATACCATAATTCTATAATATATACTATGATTTTATTTATGACTGTAGTATATTATGGTATGCACCTAGCTGTGTGTAGTTTTTGTAAATACGTTTTTTACCAATAAGACCAACAACAATTTATTTTATTCTGTTTTTCTTTTCTATATAAGCATACATTTCAAAGAAATTATCTAGTTATGTTACTATTAGGGCTATTTAATGTTTTAAATCATCAAGAAAACCCAAGAAATTAATTTTTTTCAAAGAAAATATATTTTTTTATTTAGTTCCAACCTCTAAAATACGAAAGGAAAGTTAAAGTTACGATAAAAGATAAAACTTTGGGAAATCTCTAATAAATAACTAAATCATTGTTCCAGTAAAGTAAAGCTAATAAATGACTGGACAGTTAATTTCGTGAAACCCATATAAATCTTACGAAAACAGATGAAAGCAAATAAAAATGAGAGCCAACGATAGGCTTCGAAGTAATACATATATAACTTAGTTTTGGAGACAGAACAAAGAAATTAAAGAGCCCTAACATCAGCCGGAAAATTATACTTTATGACGAAATCAAAAAAGTTTTTATCTTGCAAAAATAGAGTAAACTCAATGCTTTTACTAATAGAGGTCTATCGTTTGTACCAACGAACCAAACCGTGGATGCAAAAAGTTCTTGGACAAAATTTCCCCAAAATCTAAGCTTCAACATAAAAAATTTCCCCAAAAATTGATATGATGTAGAATAGTTCATGTAAAAGTGAATTGGATATTATATTTCTGATATGAAGACGATTTTCTTTAAACAATTTTTTAGTTATATATAATTCTTGATTTTTTTTTTCATAAAAATACTATTTGAGGATAAAATTCTAATTATGTAATTGACATTTTTAAATATTTCGCTCAATTTTGATGTTGGATGTTTTTGAATAGGTACAATTTATTCATTGTTTTTGTTACTTTCGAGATCTTTAAAATGCAACATTAATTGTGATTTTAAATCTTCGGCTTTTCGATTCTCTACTCAAAGTTTAAAATAAAATTTTCTATGAAAAGCACTAATTATTCTTTTGTTATTTTAAATTAGGGATATCCAAAGTTTTTAGCCTAAGAGCACTGTCCTCCACCAAGTCCTAATAGCCGACCTAGTTAGCTCATCATACAGTAGTTTTGAATTACGCGCAAATTTTCGTATTGGGACTAGCCAGCGAGTGAGATATCTACGACGCCAGGCGTGGGAGTGGACTCCGCTCCGTTCGCAATTTCGGTTGGCACTTAAAGGCTAGTGTCAAGAACATTTCATTGCGGC
Organism: Diaprepes abbreviatus; assembly: GCA_034092305.1. Lineage (NCBI taxonomy): Eukaryota > Metazoa > Arthropoda > Insecta > Coleoptera > Curculionidae > Diaprepes > Diaprepes abbreviatus. Next base: position 39,229 of record JASJET010000037.1, on the reverse strand, counting down.
GGAGGTAGCAGGTGCTCGTGCTGTACGTTACGTATTTTTACGATTACTTTAGACCATGCTCAAAGTATTGTAGTGACATCTTGAACAGGAACAAGAGAAACACGAAGGTATTTTTTATTTTACAGAAAAAAAACATTTTTTTAAATTATTAATTATTTTTGGGTAAAACTTGTAGAAGGTGGAAGCACACAATTTTCCAAATTTTTCGGCGATTTTCTACATCCCTCCTACTTTTGGGTAGTAGAACATGAATATGTTGTAATTTTTCGCTAATCTCGCATAAAAAACGTCATTTACACTCATACAACTTTAAATTTTGGGCATCTATGGTAAAATACACAAACAGTACACAATATTTAATTATTTTTTTAAACAAAATTTACATAAATAACATAAAATGAGAATTGTCCATAAAACGTAAGAAGACCGTTGTCTTGTCGTTTTATACTGTTTCAGGGCATGCATAGTTGGTTGCATATGATTTAAATCGAAACATGTGATGCGATGTTGCCACGTTGATGTTGATTTTAAATTTTATTGTGACGGAAAACTTGGTGGTTCAAATACAATTAATTGTGGTCATTCCAGTATTGTAGCGTAAAAGAGCAATACTGGGATGCTAAAAATAAACAGATCGTTCCACAAGTTACGTTGATTTAAAAACGAAAATCATAACTAAACTAGCCTGAACTGACTTGAAATAACCTGAACTAAACTTATCTAACTTCTATGAAAACCACGCAAGATCGGCGAAAAAAAAACAATATATTCGTGTTTAACGATCCGAAAATAGGAGGCATGTAAAAAATTATCGAAAAATTCGGAAAATTCTTTAGGATAGTTCAGGTCAGTTCAGGTTAGTTCAGTTATGATTTTCGTTTTTAGATCAACGTAGCTTGCTGAACGATCTAGTTATGTTTGGTATCCCGCTTCTGCACGTTTACATTTTACGCACCAATACTGGAATGACCACAATTAATTGCATTTGAACTATCAAGTCTTCCATCCTAATGGAATTTAAAATCCACGTCAACGTGGCAACATTGCATCACAGGTTTCGATTTAAATCATATGCAACTAACCATGCATGCCCAGAAACACTATGAAATCACAAGGCAACGGTTTTCTAACATTATATGAAAAATGAGCATTTTTTTCGCGGTTATTTATGTAAATTTCGTTAAAAAAAATGATTAAATATTGTGTAGTGTTTGTGTATTTTACTAGAAATGCCCAAAATTTAAAGGTAGTAATCGGAAAATACAAGTCATATGAGTGAAAATGATTTTTTTTTCGGAAAAACCAAGCGAGATTGCCGAAAAATACCAACATATTCGTGTTCTACGCCACAAAAGTGGGAGGTATGTAAAAATTATCGAAAAATTCTGAAAACTATGTGTTTCCACCTTTTCCAAGTTTTACACTTTTTTGTTAATAAAAAATTACCTGACTATTTTTCGGAAATCTGTTCTCGATATTCGTAATCAGGGGGATAAAATACATATAAAAAATTTTGGTTGAGCCACGTCTTTTCGTCAGCTACGAAAACCCACTGGACTCCCGGACTACTTAAAATCATCCAAGAATTAGCACGCTAAAATATTAGCGTGTAATTTATGAAACATTCTGCATAAATCAACTAATTACTTTCAAAAACGGACCTCAAAATGACACTCACTTTTAAATATATGACTCATAATCATAATGATGTGAAAATTTCTACAATAATGGTAAATGGTACGTTAAAGAAATAATAAAATAAATTCTGCTGTATTCATTTTTATTTTTAAACATTTGATCACAGAATACTTGTTACATAAAACGAGAAAATAAACCGAGGGTTATTGTTGTCGTTACAGACTGGAATAAAATGTATCATTTTTGCCTGCGGATGTTTAAATTCTTATATGAAAAGAAAATGAAAACGTTACCAGTCAGGGACATAAAAGAGGGAAACAGGACACGCTTCCCTCTTTAAGAGGAAAAAAATGTTTTGTATTTTATGTTTATCAGATTTCCATGTTTTGTAAACATATTTTGTTCAGACAACGAATCGTCCAAAAAAGTAAACTAAATGTTTTTATCCAACAATAACAGAAAAGCAAAAGAAATTTGTTTGTGGGTATGTTTATCTATGTCCGATAACATTGATATGGATGTAATGATCTTTATGAAATTTTCATCTTATTGTTACGGGGAATGCTAGAAAAAAATCTCTACTTGCGTGTCATATATGCAAAAAAATGAGTTTTAAGTCATTAGAACTTCCATGGTGAAACCAGTATTTTTTTGAACAATAAGTAATAAAAAAAAATTCCTTTAACAAAAAAAATCGCCAAGTTAGATAGAAGTTTGCTAGAGACTATATCTATTGGACTGAAGAAGCGATTGTGGTCTGACAACGATAAATCGTATTGGAGAGTATTCGTGAGATGCCCAAAAAGTGACGAAAATAACCCAAAGTACACTATTACAAAGATATCTGGGGGGCGGGCACTAATTGGGTCAGTCGAATTACCTTCGATATGAGGTGATTTTGGCATTTGGTGGTTCCAGATATCAGCCGACAGGAGGATGTTCAGAATGATGGTGGTAACTCATTGTTTCTTGGGCAGTTCTTAAATATATGAAGCAGCCCAGCACAAAAGGAACTTTACACACCTAGAACGATGTTATCATCTAGCTGAATTAATGCCTATAAGATGCAAGGCTGTTATTCAGAAAAAAGGCTGTCCAAAGAAATATTACACTGTATTACATATTAACTAAATGTATTGAGTTTAAACGGTTCTTTTTTGATAAAATTTGTGTTTTTAATTAGTTGTATATTAAAATATAAAATATTTAAAACAGAACAACTTGTTCGCCTATATCTTCTGTTATAAGGATAGTCAGTTGCGCTCTTTATCCATCTACGTTGGACATGTATTTACTTTCCACAAGAAAATTCGTTTTTAAAGCACGCATAGATTCACTTTCAATCACTGCGCACACACTAATAAAAGACGAAATAAAAAATATCTACATCAGTATCAATTACAAAAATAATGAACACAAAAAAAATTATATAATAAATAATAGAAATACGAAGGGGAATGTTTCAAGGTAATTCGCTAAGCCCATTGTGGTTCTGCCTTGCAATAAACCCACTGTCATGCTGTTTGAACTCCACCAGATACGGCTTTAGTATCAGAAATAATAACGAAGAGGTAGTAAAATTGAATCATCTTCTATACATGGATGATCTTAAACTGGTGGCTGCTACCAGAAACCAGCTGGAGCAAATGCTCAAAAATGTGGAAGAGTTCTCTGGGAATATCGGAATGCAGTTTGGACTTGACAAGTGATCAAGATACAACATGGAACATTTGAGATTCAGAACGGTGAAACTATAGCTGCAATGGAAGCAGAATAAACATACAAATCCCTATATAGGAAACGGGCTAAACGAACTGACCATCGCACTATGAAGGCTGAATTTGTCGGGAGGGTAAGACGGGTGTTACGAACTAATCTGAATAGTAGAAATTTGTTTAAGGCGCTCAACACGTACGGATGCTCTCCGCTAAGCTACTCTTTTGGAATTGTAAAATGAAGCAGGACGGACATTAAAAACCTGCAAAGGAAAATAAGAACGCTCATAATAAAAGCACACCACCCTCGGAGTGCTACTGAACGTACAATGCTTCCAAGACACCAAAGATGAAGAGGATTGGTCCATATTAGTAAGCAGCTCGATCCACAAATAATAAACTTACGTTCTTATTTCGACAGGTTAGCGGACTCTTCCACACTATGCACACGAGCAATATGCGAGGCAGACGATTCAACACCGCTACAGCTGAGGGAACGAGATATTGCTTCTCACCACCGAACAGACCAAAAGAAGTTTCAAGCCTGGCTACAGAAACCACTTCATGGACTGCATCCAAATCAGGTCATCCAGGACAATGTCGATAACTCAACGTCGAACTATTGGTTGATTTCAGAATAGATGTTTCCGGAAACGGAGGGCTTCTTGTTAGCTATCCACGACCAGGTTATTCCGACGAAGAACTCTCTGAAGTTGATCTTCAGAGATCCCTCAGTAGAAAATGATCAATCTCGATATGGCTGTCAAACATCAGAGACGATCTAGAACACAACTGGAGGATGCCAAGCGTTTGCCGCAACCGAATATAAGGAAATACACGACTCAGCCGCTTAAATACTCCACCCAGAGTTAGCAGATAAGTTAAAACTGCAGGTAGGAAATGTGCTTAGTACAAATACAATCCGGAGCCTATTCTTGAAAACAACGAGTTCAAGTTATAATAGGACCGAACGCTTCTAACAGATCAAACAGTTGTTCATAATAGGCCAGACATTACACTAACAGATAAAATTTCTAGGCGAACTACACCGATTGACATTGTTATACCTAATAATAACAACCTAAGACTAAAATACAATGAGAAGATCGGCAAATAGAGATTTGGAGGTGCAAATCCGCAGAGAGTGGGCAATGAACAGCGTCCACACGATTTACATAATACGATCAACAACTGGAGTGATACCAAAGAACCTCCTGCATAACAGCAAGGGACTGGGCCTTAGTGAGCACCCATATAAACCGAGTAAGAAAGCAGTTCTCCTTGGAATCGCGCGGACCGTCCGAAAGTTTGTAAGAAGTACAGAAGACCATGCCACCTAAGACCCCATAACAAAGAAAGGGTCCCCACAAAGCTTCATACTTTTGGTATCTTTGTATAGCTGGTATGAGTTAATAATCCCTGTAGGGTGTGCGAAGCTGTTTGGGTTGTAAATCTGTTTTCTAAACAGGTTTTGGGAAAAATTTTTCATATGATCTAGTTTCTGCGTTTTGAAAGGTCTATTAGACCATCCGATATTCAGACATCTTGAGTTATGCAGTGAATTCAGTGTAGTGCATTAGCATTTAGGGTAGTAAGAAACTTAATTAGGGCGATTCCGACCTCCCTTACATAGTTAGGATACCAATTAGGAAGCGATTTAATGTGGTTTAATATCATTTAGGATATTTTTCGATGTGCGGCGAGTGATGTGAGCTTACGTATCATTCCATTAGTCGTAGGTGACGCTCGAAAATGGCAAGTAAATAAAATAAAGTTTTACTAAATGTTCACAATATTTATAAAGATCTGCCATACTTATGGGATAAAAAGTATAAAGATTATTTAAACAAAAATATTAGATATGATGGTTATACTTTCCATTTTCAGGACAGTACTCGGCTCCCATTTTATTTCCTATCTATATTAATGACCTTCCAAAGTGCAATACTAAAAGTTTTATTACACTTTTTGCAGATAACACTTCTGCGATAACTGAAGGTCAAAGCGAAGATATTTTGAGTGAAGCTGCGAATGAATGGGTAGTGCAAATATTAATTTGGTCAGAACAGAATAGTCTGCTATTAAACTCCATAAAAATTAATTTTGTTTTTACTCCTATATGAGTTAAATGTAATTCTAATTTCGTAGTCGAGTATCAAGGGAATAGAATTATTGAAAAGAACACAACTAAGTTTTTAGGGATCACTATTTATCAACACTTGTCGTGGGACGCTCATATATATTGCTTTGTTATGCAAGAACTTGGCTTTCCGAAATTTAGCCATATCACAACTTAGAGACCAGGCAGAGGCGGCTTTTCCTTTGGTTTGTAGGTTTGCGAAACTCTCAAAAAAATTGTAAATTAAAATAAAACTTACTAATAAATATAAGTACAAATATTTTTTTAAATTTTTACTCATAATTTAATGATTAAATTTAAATCAATTTTTTACCTAGATTATACGCGAGCAGCAGTCAATTATTGATATAATTTAACTTACTTTGCCTAAATATCATTAATGAATATGCCTGTATTACAGTATTACGCCTAGAAACATTATCGCTTTGCTGGTGTGCAATTTTAATGCATTCCAAGCTAATCCATTGGAGCGTATATGGAGTTGCCTATTTAAGACGTGGAGATTAATTTCGTCTCATAAGCTTCACGTAGGTTGCAAGTCGACTTGCAAACCTATGTTGAGTTTGCCCCACAAAATATCCTTCTACTAGAAAAATTTCTCTTATTCAATGTACTGGACGAGTATTTGGACTTTTGTTCGAGTCGCGCGTGGCGCTGCCAGTATCAAGTAAAGATTTCTTCTTCAAGCAGCAGTTAAACTACTCCTTTAGTTCGGATAAGAATATAACTGCGGTGTCTACTGTGCCGGTATTTCTATGCGTGATGTCTATTGTACCGGTATTTTAATTTTTGTGAAAATGACTATGTTTTTAATTTGATCAAGATATTTTGTTACGTTTTAAAGAGGTTAAAAATGTTTGGCGAGAAAAAAACCATCTAAAATTAAGTGCTCTGTCCCAAACTGTGCAGACAAATACAGTGGCCGATTTCGATTTCCGAATTTAAAAGATTCCGAGTTACGAAGGAATTTATAAAAACCATCGTGTATGTGTTAGAGATTTTTAAGAATCTCTTGTAAAATATTCTAGAAGAGAAGTTAAATATAGTGCAGTTCCTGCTCTCTATCTTCCTGTATGTATGAGTAAAACCAAATGAGCGCTTTTTTATTTTCTAGAAAACATGAGCGGCTCGTCGAATGAGGTGCAAGGAATTTAAAAAAAACCTATTAACATAGCGCTTACGTGCATTATTATGCACATCAATTAAATTTGGTAATATTAAACGCTGCATCCGCCAATATAAATATCGGCATATTTTTTTCCAATTTACAAGGGATTTGTTTTTTTTTTTTAAATCGTCCTCAAAGAACCGCAACACTAAATCAAATTGTTATCAAATGCTTATCTCGTTCGGACCCAGCAAGATGCAATTTTTATTCTGGAATTGTTTGTACCGTATTCGAATACAAAGACAGCATTCTAGAGAAAACGAAAAAAAACTTAGATGTCATTAGAAACGTTGATACCACGAACCAATCATTAAGGTATGTCAAAATTCTCAAAAGCAAGAGTTCTCTTTCGTGGCTAAACTAATTTTACAAAATAATGCCTCAAGTTGATTTGTTATTTGGTAGGTTTTAAATTAGCTTTATAGGTCACTTGAGAGCAGTCAGTTTTTTTTTTTTTCGGAACAGTATGTCGAATGTAGTACATGTTTTCCCGAACGAAAATTTAAGGATACGATTAAAATTTACCCCTTTTTTATCGAACTTGAATATGAAATTGAAGAATCTAGATCAGTTTCGGGACTTCTTGTACTTTATAACTATCGTTCGCAAAACATCAAGCTAAGTGAAACATTTAGTGAAGTTCTAAAACTTTAAAAAATTTTAATTACTATGCCGATGGCATTGGTTGAAGCAGAACGGTGCTTTTCTACCCTCAAAAGGATAAAAACGTTTTTACGGAATACTATGAAACAAGACTTTCTGCTTTGACAGTGCTTTCTAAAGAAATGGATCTTATCGAAATCATCCCTGATTTCAATCAGCGGGTTATTGATAAGTTTGCTAATGCCAAAGATCGGAGTATGGATTTTCTTTATAAATAATTCACACAGTAAGTTAAGCTATACTTGCATTTTATTTTGATTGTTAATTTTTTAAAATTCACCCTTCTTTATGTTTAGTTTTTTAAAATACACTACTTTGTTTCCTATTAACTCAATTTTTTCATCTACCGGTTCCTATGGCAGTTTTTATACGTATCTATGTTTTTAATGTACCACCGGAATTGCAACCCCTACTTTTTTAATATACTAGCCGCCACTGCTAAATATAGTGCAGTATAATGTCCCTTTAAGAAACAACTAATTAATTTTGGTACTTTTTATAATTTTAAGTAAATTTCGTTCCGAGCCCTAAATTAAAGAAAAAAAAAACATTAATAGAGTAAAATAACATTATAAAAATTCTTCAATTTCAAAACTGTGATTAGAGCAAGTAAAGTAGATTCCAAGAGATCCAATTAAACACCTAAATATCAACAAAACTCATTACATGACAGCTATTAAAATTAAATCAAACGTTTTCCCCTTAGTTACTCATTTTAAAGCCTATGTCATCATCACGATGGTCATGACATGACAGATTAAATTCATTAGAATAAAAACATTTCACACTGACACAAAGATATTCAGAGCTGCCCTAAGTATGATTTGTGTTTATACATCATGAACCCGTAGAATTAACATATCGTCATAACTAGGGCCCGTTGCGGAGTCGGTGAATCCGGTAATAATATTTTTAATTATATGTGGGAAAGTGTTGATAAATAGTGCGTATAGTTCTTTTATTCACCTGTTATATCATTTCCTTATTACATTCTACCAATCTAGCTCCCATCGATAGTTTATCAGAGACTATCCAAGTAGTAAATTGAAAATTGACATATACGAGGGTCATTTGAAAAGACCGTGCAATAATTAAAACTACTTAATTTTTTTGGAAAAACTTTTTTATTTTTCAACATAGTCTCCTTTTAGGCTTATACACTTCGCCCAACGCTGCTCTAGTTTGTTGATCCCTTCCGAATAATACGATTTGTCCAAGTCTGTAAAATAGCCATTCGTTTTTGCAATCACCTCCTCGTTTGAATGAAATCTTTTTCCCGCCAGCTATTTCTTCACATTGGGGAACAAATAATAGTCCGAGGGAACCAAGTCGGGAGAACAGGGGGATGTGACACGAGTTGGAACCCTATTTCCATTAATTTTGCGGCTACAACTGCTGAAGCGTGGGCTGGTGCGTTGTCGTGATGATGTGGCCAATCGTGGACGTTTTTCTTTCAGCTCGGTTTTCAAACGGTCCAATAACGATGCATAATATTTACCTGTAATGGTTTTACCCTTTTCCAGGTAGTCGATGAAGATTATTCCTTGCGAATCCCAAAAGACAGTCGCCATAATCTCCCTGCCGAAGGAATTGTCTTCGCATTTTTTGCTACAGATTCCCCCTTGGCAACCCATTGTTTAGATTGTTCTTTGGTCTCAAGAGTAAAGTGATGTATCCATGTTTCATCCACAGTGATGAAACGACGCTGCAACACACGATCTCGTTTTTGGTCAATTGTGAGCAATCGCGGCACCCATCTTGCCTGATAGCTTTCTCATGTCCAAATGTTGGTGTAAAATATCATTCGAGATGCCCACAGCACTAGCAATCTCACGCACCTTCACTCTTCTATCATCCATCACCATATCATGGATTTTGAAACCACTTATAAACTGTTCGAAATCGCCATAATGTTTATCAAGGTTCTGCTTAGTATTTCAAGGCGTATTGCCTTTCATAAAGTAATGTTTAATCAACACACGAAATTCTTCAGCGTCCATTTTTGGAGAATCACTCGACCTCCTCGATGAAACGAATGGCAAACACAAAGAAATAAACCGAGCCGGCTGAAACTTGGTGTGTGTTCTTCCAAGAGATGCTACTAAAGAAAAATAACCTTGATATGTACCAGTAGAGCCATCTCGCTGACTTTGCACGGACTTTTCAAACGAGCGTCGTAGCCCGGTGCTAATCTGTAAAAATTCATTAGGATTTATTTGGCTGTTAAGAGGGAGCACGCTAATTTTTGCTCTAAACCCTCCAGAATAATGCCCATAACAATAATTGAGATATGCTCCCTCTCAGAAAATACCGCTTTAACAAAAAGTAAAACAAAAAAAAACAAAAGCGTTTTTTTCTTCTATTCTCCCTTATCACTTTGAAAGTATTAACTTTAGAGAAAAGTTCAAAAGAGAAAAAAGTTTTGTAATTAAATTTTTTATGATAGGGTTAGTTAGAAATCTTAAAATTTATTACCCTTGTTGCAAAATAGAAATAATAAAAAAAAGCCAAAAAAGTACAATTATATAAGAAAAACCCTTATACTATAAGAACAAACGTATTCTGTTGTAACACATTTGGATATACTTCTCCGGTGTTGAAGTGCGCTGACCTATTCTGTACTAACGAAAACATAGTTCGAAACCGGTCTACAGATGGCGCTCCGCCACGGGAAAAAGCTTCCACCCCTTCCTGGTATTCTTGCAATCTGAGATACGTTTGTCCTTATAGTTCCTTCCAGTTGGTTGAGAATTAAGTTTCTCTTATACAGTTGTATTTTATACACCCAAATGCAAGTATATTGTATCAACGTTTGGTATATATACAGATCTCTACGAAATTATATAATCAAATTATGTGGAATGCTTGAATATGGAAGATGGATATAAGTTACTTAAAAGATTTACTTCTCCGATGCTGAAGCAATATTGCCAACCCTACCGTTTTAACGGTAGATCTACCGTTCTAACGGTTTTCATAAGTGATCTACCGTTTTTTCACAAACCGTTTAGGTTATAATTTATTACATATTTATTTAAAGTAATTACAAGAAACCTTATTATTGCATAATATTATTATTATACTTATTATAAAACAGGAACATCACGGATTCTAAATGATTTCATGCTTAAAGGTCCAAAAATTTTCTTCAACTCAGTAGATGGCGCTACACCGCACATGTACGTCTGTTGTTCTATCCTGGTTTACCAGTGACACAATAAAAAAAAAGAACACATACAAATCTGACTTTTCACATAGAGAATAGATTTTGTATATAGAAAGTTTGGTAGAAATTTCACAGTTAATATTTTTAATTATTTTTTCGTTTAAAAACCAAAAAAAAAAAAAGCGAGAGTAGTGATAATATTGTAAGTCGGCATTAAAATATGAATAAAATCGATTTGTACTCATATTGATTTTCTTAAGTTTAAGGTAATCTAATGTCTAATTTATAACAAAAATATCAAGATTTTACTTATTTTCTTACATATAATCTTGTTAATTTAAAGGTAAAATTAAACTCTATAACCCATATAAAGTTCTATTAAATATCTATCTAGCAGATCTACGGCTTTTTTTTCGAAATCCACGGTTTTTTGCAAACGAAACTACCCTTTTTCGTACGAGGTAGCTTGGCAACACTGTGCTGAGGTGTGCTGGCCTATTCTGTACTGACGAGAAGCAACAAGGTCGAAACCGGTCTACAGATGGCGGTGCACCACCATAGGAAAGGCTTCCATCCTTTCCTGGTATTCTTGCAATCTGAGATTCTTTGTCTCTGTGTTAGAACAGAGTATGTTGGTCCTTCTAGTATAAGGTTTTTTCAGTTGGTTGACAACCAAGTTTCTCTTATATAATTGTATTTTATACATCCAACTACAAGTATATTGTATCAACTTTTGCCAAAAAATAGTTCTTTCTGAGGATCTTCATATCTGGGCAAATGAAACTTCAGTTATAATAAAACAACGTGCTGAATTTCATTAAAATCGGTTCGATAGTTTTTGCATAATAATTTTACAATACAATTTTTTCCAAAAAATGGAAAATTTTTCAAATCTGATTCAGACTTAAATCAAAAAATCACATACTTGAAATTTGTTTCACATATACTAGAGATCTCAAGCTTTCAAACACTTTTTTTTAATTAAAATCGGATAATTAGAGCCTGCTCAAGAATTGTTTAAAATTATTGTTAAATTTTTTGCTTATATACAAATTCTCACGAAATTTCATTGAAAAATTTTTCTTAAAACAACTTTTTTTACACAGCTTTTTAAGATTTATTCTTGTTTTTATGTACACTATACGAATAAAGTAATTTAAAAATACGTTTTTTTTTTTCATTTATTTCATTAAATAATTTTAGAGATTACAATCAAATGTATTTGTATTCAGTAAGTTAAAATATAAATTAACAAATTTTTCTTTAACACAAAAACAATATACCATATATTACAGTGTACAGTGTATGTAATGTATAAATGACGTAATTTGTTTATAACAAAAATAACGCATAATGGACACTCGGTATAGTGATATCTGAACTCCTCTATTCATGTGACATCAGTTTAAACAAAAAATGATTAAAATTGGTCCATCAGAAGCCGAGATAATATTTTTTTTTGCACTTAGTATCTTGAATCTGCAGATTCAATTTTGGAGCGAGAGCTCCACACCCATCCTTTTTGTCATTTTTCACGTGCGTGGACGATTTTCTTTTCCATTTTCATTCACTGCCGATAACGTAAACAAGTGAACATTTTTGTCAGAAAAGTACTTGTAAAGAAAGTTAATGGTTTAAGATTTAGCTCTAAATTGTTTATGGAAATCATTTATGAAAGATGGTAAAACACCCATATATACACAAAGATACAGGTAAAATGTTCAAAGAACAATTAATATGTTAATCGATGGGTTCGGTGACAATTTCCCATAAGGATTAATTCCTTGGGAACAAAAACTGACTTAACCTGATTCTAGTAACGATTTCCTTAATAACATATAAACCCATTTTATCACTTAAGCTCCGTTAAGCCTCAATAGATTTATTAGAGGGAAAGAATTAGGCTTATTTGATCGCTTTTAAATGATATGATGGTATTAATAGCTATTTTGTCCTTAGTCTTCTTTGATTATAACAAAAAAGCTTGAATACGTTCGGATTGTATCTCTCGATTAGATCACAGATTACAAACTATGATGACAAACCAACGAATATTAGAAATTCGATATTAAAAAGACAGGGAGACATGCTTTTTTGGCCACGCTATTGATTTTAGATAGGATTAATCAACACAATTTCGCAAGAAATAATTTTAATTAAAACTATCAGAGTGTATCAAAATAAATTTTAAAAAATCTACCTGACATTTTTTCAAAATTCTAATATATACATTCTGTAAGAAATTAATTTACCAAATAAAAGTGTTTGCCTATCCCAAAAATGGTTTTGCTAATAACTGAAACATTGTTAAGTATTGTTATAAAAAAAGGTATTAAGAGAAATTTTGTATATAATAGGTAGATACGCAAAAATATATCTAACAAATATCAAAGTTATTTTGTTCAATTTGGGGGATACCAGTGTAAACAGTAATTTTTCACGAGATCTTGTGAAAGAAAACTGATAAACTGGACGCCTACTGGGGAGAATTAATGTTATGATAATTTAAACAAGATGTCTTAGTAAGAGAGACTTTCGTCCGTATCACACTCAGGATGTTATAAAAGCTTACTACAAATTTTGAGTATTTGGAAATAAACATTTCTCCAAACAAGTGCTAAGACTTACAAGGCATACCAACATACTGTAGTTGTGAAATGCGCACAAATTTTTGTATTCGGCGAGAGAGATACCTATGGTGCATAGCGCGGGGGGTGGACTCCGTTCCGATCTCAATTTCGATTGGTACCTACGGACAAGCGGTAAGGACGTTTTACAAACACTGTGACGAAGAATATATCAATGGTGTCCACGAAGACAATGACACTGAAATATGCGGCGAAAAAATAGCGCCTAAATATTGACGGTAAAAAATACATTTATAAAACCATGGCGAAAAAAATTACATCATTAGTACGACGAAAAAAATTACATCTTTAAAATATGCGACGAAGAAAATTACATCTTGTATAAAACATTCGCCGAAAAAATCTCTTTCTGAAAAGTGCGGTCTTAACTATTACAGCTACTAAAGTTCAGTGAAGAAAATTATATTTCAGAACGCGACGAAGAGAATAACGCTTCAAAAACTGCGACGAAAACTCTTATAACAATAAAAGTGCGGTGAAAAAAATTACAGTAAAAATATTACGCCTAAGAGAATGACACTTCAAAAAGTGAGATGAAAACTATTACCGTTATAAAAGAGCGGTGAAAAAAATTATATTTAAAAACTTTACGACGAAAAAAATTATTCTTCAAAAAGTGCGACGAAAACTATTTTTCACCATTTAAATTTCTTTTCACCATTTTTCATCATTTTTACCATTTAAACCATTTTTTTAAAGGTGCGTTGGATAATATGAATTATACATCAAAAAGTGCGAAGTTTTTTTAAAACACTTCGTCAATGGTGCTCACGAAGACAATGACGCTGAAATATGCGTAGAAAAAAATAGCGCCTAAAAATTATATCCACTGAAAATAAATTTTTGTTTCTGTTAAATAGATCTAATTTTAATAAACTTCAATATGAAAATTGGAATCGAGTAATATCCATATTTGATATTTACAAAAAGGCCTGAATTGACAAGTTACACATTTAATTTCTTCACAGTTTTAATTAAAAAGCTTTACTATTTTATTTTACCTTTGTTCCGTGCATATCCGAGTATTCCAATCCAAAATAATCTGCTTCTAATAAATGTAACTGCTTACACACTTGTTCAAATAAAACTGAACCCATTGCTTTGGCCTGAAACAAAATTTTTTTTTGTTACTTAAAATACAATATTCACTGTATTATGGTCAAAGTCTAGAATTAATATTCCAAATAAATAAACCAAGATTTGATATTTAAACATGCCTTTTAAATGTTTTCTTTATAATAAAAATGCTATAACTAATATACACAAAAAAAATTTATTAGGCAAAAATCGAGTTGAACCATTTCAGACTTGGCCATATTTCGTCCCTATACTGTCTAAATTACGTGCTGGATTTTCTTAACAGTAAAAAAAAGAAATAGGTAACTATTTTATTATTTTGATAATTATGAATTGACTTATCCTAAAATTCATATGAATATTATCGGAAAATTACACAAAGACCGAAATCCAAAGATATGTAACCCATATAATAATGATAAGGAAAAAAATAACAATATCACATAGAATTAATTTAAAATCACCCCTTTAATTTCTTAATTGCGGCGCCGACTTCAAAAAAGTGCTACGTAAATAAGTAAAGCTACAATTCAATTACAATATAAAACAGTTGAAAATCGATTTTTTTTTATTTTTAAGTGCTTTTTAACGATGGCATAATTTTTTTAAATAATTTATCTTATATTTCGTACTGACAATACTCAATTCATCAATGATTGGGTTAGTGACAGTTAGATTGAAAAAGAAAAATATTTATTTCAAATTTTCTTTTTATTTTAGCAATTTATCACTTCGGAGCAAAATTTCTCGATGCCGATTTGAAAGATCTGGTTGAATAAGAATTTACTGCTCCGATGATTTGTGAAAACAAACATCTGGCGATTCCCATAAACATTTCGCCGTGGATTTATGACAAGAATGATTTGCCAATTTAGCAAAACTTGAAAATAAACTTATTGGCCTTTGTATAACTCTAAGTTTTTGAAGAAATGGGTAAAGAAGTAAACAACTTTTTAGTGTAAACCTAAAAGCTAAATAAACTTTTGGAAAATGTCTTGAGTTTTTTTGGAATAATCACATTATCTCCAAACAATAATTATATAATATAATAAGAGCAGTCGTAATAAAATTTTTATAAAAAAAATTGAACCGGTTTGTAAAAAAGCGAAAAATAACATAATCATTTATAATGATTTGGCGCCGACTTCAAAAATTTCAATTTCATATAAAAATGTTTATTATCTTTCGCTTTGTAGCGCACTTTCGGTAAATGGTTCAATTTTTTCTTAAAAATTTTATTTTTGGATTTTAAGTTTCAATTGAGTGGAGTTTTTAAGGTCGCAAGAAAGTACCCATTTTATCCATAGTTATAGACCGCGCTAAAATGAACAACAAAAATTCTTTGACTTTGAAATTTTCCTAAATCAATGAAATTGTATTTATCAAATAGTCTGCTGTACTAATCTAGGCACCTAAAAATTCCCAATACCGATATTGAAAGAAATGGAGACAAGTAAATATTTTAGTCCGCCATATTTTATCTTGCATCCTGAGTTTGTAAAAAATAATTGGGTAATATACGCCCAAAGAGCCCACAGCATCGGAAACCCCCTAACAGCAGTTTTGAAAAAATGTAAATAACGTAAAATTTTCAACCCCCCATATTGAATCAGTCATATTGAATTTCAAAAAAATAATGTTAACATAATCTTAATCTACAGCCTCGAAAGCCCCCCAATAAAAATTTTGTCTTAGTCTGGAAATAAAAAATTTTTAAACCTCCATATTGCATCTGTGATACTGAATTTTTTAAAAACAATTTCAAAATTGTTATTAGAAACCCCCCCCCCCCTCCTCCCGAGCAACAAATTTTGAACAAAATCGAAAAATGTTATATTGTTAGTTCGATTTTTTAAAAATAATTTGTAATTCATAATTTATACCGTAAAAAAGCTCCCTATATCAATTTTAAACAAAATCGAGAGATGTAAAACTATACTATATTAAATTTTTTAAATTCGTAATTTACACCCTGTTACAAATTTTGGACAAAATCTTAAAAATTTGTAATCCGCCATATTGAATTTTTTAACAATAATTTTTGATTCGTAATGTACGATCCCGAAAATTCCCCAATACCAATTCTGCAGAAAACTGGACAAATTTATTTTTATGTCCGCCATATTATCAGCGCCATATTGGATTTTACTTAACCAATTTCGGCCAAAATAATACGGGAGTACTGCGGCAACTTTCTGAACATAATGCCAAAAATTTCCCTCAAATCGGTGCAGGCGGTCCGGACTAATCGACTTATATAGATAAAAAATACACATAGCGGACAAATGTCGAACTTCTTTTTTTTAGAAATCCGTAAAATATACATCTGGACATAAAATGCAATACTCTTTATTACTAAGGCTAAAATTATTAATGTTTTAATTGTTAACATTAAAAGGCACTGAATTTGGTGTGGTGTAATAGCATTACGAGGAGTAAGAAATCTAATCAGGACGATCGGACAGACGATGCCGATCTCCCTTACTCAATTATAGTATTTTGGGATACTTAGCGGATGTGTGTCGAGTGACGCGAGCTGACGTGTCGTTGTCTTGGTGGCTGGTGACGTTCGAAAATGGCAAGTAAAGAAAACGTTTTATTAAATATTCTAGACATTTATAAAGATATGACATATATTTTACTTAATACGGTGTTGTTAGCCCAGTACTTCTTCTTTCTTTTATTTTTATGCAGTCATTCGTCGAACATATACTACTGAAGATAGCATGCAATCACGCGCGTTACACGGCAAAGAGAGGGAAAGGGCGAACATGAGAGCGTGCTATTTCTCTCGCTCCGAACGTTCTTATAATTTCGAAGCGCGCACCGGCCAAGTACGGATAAAATCATTAAAACCGAAAGAGTTTTTCAACTCTTTTATAAATCAAAATATGCCCCATTTCCTACCATATAGATTAGGGGACACCCAGTATATTATAAAATGAATAATTTATATGAAAATGTATCATAATCATATCACCTAGAGTATAAAAACTTATACTAATATTAAAAATAAAAATAAATAAATACGGCAGAATATCCACGGGTGATCAGTTGTTATCAAGGTTACCGCGGTAACGTCGAACATAATGGAGAATCAACGACAAAATAAGCGTGAAAGGTATCTACTTGATTATGTTTTTACATGCAAAATTAGGTATTTTGAGCTAGTTAAAAAACACCGTTAAGGTCGTGGTATAAATTAATTTCTTTATTAACTTTTATGTGCTTGTTATAAACAAATAAATTACCATCGTTTAATTTGCCTTTGTAATAGGGAGTTGTTGTTAGAATCATACTTTTTTTGCGGCCATTTTAAGTTTGCGTCGGAACCGTTTTTCGGCTCAAAAGAAGTTTTGCGCAAATATATCTAACTCTCTAATTTTCATGATTTTAAGACAAAATAAAAACCAAATTTAGCGAGGAAAGCGAAGAAAAAAATTCATAACCGTTCTCTTTGAGGGGGGGATATCACAAGAGCAAAGAAAATATAAAAATTATCCCCATCGCATTCGTTTATAAGGTAGTCTAGTATAACAAGCCAAAGCGAACTAACGGAATTCATTCAAAGTACCTTAAGCCCAAGCTATCATGAATTATTCGACTTTAACTATTACCAAGACACAATTTTGGGCATTGGAACTTCTACAGCAAGTAGTTCTATATTAAATTATTACAAGAAAAAAATATTAACAGTGAGTCTTTATTTCTTTAAATAATTTTCAAGCATTAACTTCATTTTCACTGTAAAGTGTTGTGAATATATGCTTATTTTACGACAAACTCTTAAATTTCAGATTTAAAATGTCCCAAGCTCCCTAAATAAATAAAATAAATTAAATAATACGACATACAGTGCTAAAACTACAATTCTTCGATTGCCGAAACGGGGAAACCCAGACATTAAAAGGTGCGGTGGCGGCACTTTGACACGGTGCTTCTCCGAATTCAGAGCGCTACGTCACCACTACTATAAAAAGCAAAAAGTCGTCCTTTCTCCGATTGAGCTTAGCTCTCGATGGACCACGTTGGCTGTTGTATTTTTTAGGGAGTTCGTGCACGTGTCTTAAAGGTGAGGTTAGCAGCGCGTACGAGTTACTAAACCTACGCATCCTGACTTAAAAATAGTTACCAGAACGTGGCAAAGTGGAAAGAACCTGATATTGACATTGCGACTATTCAAGGATGGGTGTTATTTGATAGCCTCTTCCCAAGTGGCATTCCTTAGAAGTGTTAAAACTTAGATTTTACACAAATAATTGATAATGCAAAAATTCTTACAATAAATTAATCCCGACGGAAACGAACTTCCACGTTTCCTGAAGGATAAAATTAATCCAATAAACCCGGCAAATGCGCAGATTGGTCCATATTCTCGGAGATGAGCACAAAAATATCGAATAATAGCAAAGTGCATTGACATCTCTTTAAAATCAAAATGAAATAGCGAAAGGTAATTCAAATAAAAAAAACACATATACTCCGTTAATACAAGAGTTGTGATCTTTTTCTTCACTTTCCTCACTACTTTGATAATGTTATGTAAGGACAAAAAATCTAGAGCATATTATTCTGATAATTTTGGTTTTTATTTTGTCATGATATCTTTACAATTAACAGAGTTAGATATATTTGTGCAAAACTTGTTTCCATTCGAAAAAATGTTCCGAAGCAAACTTATAATGGCTCTCAAACAAAAAAGTATGATCCTAAAAATTTTTCTAACAATAGTTTGGACTCGCCTAATATTGAGGAGTAAACCGGTGTAGGAGATTTCTAATGGATTGATCCAAAATTCATCCCTAATGAACGCATGACATTAACGAAATTTTGCAAACCAATTGTTAAGTCTTTTCTGATGGTATTTCATTAACAAAAGTTGAACGAAGCTATTCTGATTTGATTTGCTTTGTTGTTGAGTTAGGACTTTACCAAAATCGTAAATAATCATCCCGCGAAAACATTCACGTGAAATTTACATTTTTTTACTAAATCCTTTTTTTAAACCATCAATGGAAACAAAATATTCGGCCAATTTCTAATCTGCAACTCTTTTCACAAAAACAAATGTTAAACTTTACGAATATACTAATAACATACATTGTAAAAAAGAAATGCATTAAATTTATGGTAAAGGTGCTGAAAGCAAATTTCATAAACGTTTATGAAATGCGTTTAATGTAATGCATTAAATTTAATAAACACATACACCTCAGCATAAGAAAATTGAGTCCTTTAAGCAACTTATACCATACTAAATAAAAAGTGCAATACAAGTTGCGCCATCTCCCGGAATCTCATGCAATGTACCATGAATATTAATGTAAATTCCTTTAATGTTACGGTACATGCGAATTAATTTTAATGTAAAGAAAGTTGCAATATCTTTTCAGTTACTTTATTAAAATTTAAGATACCTTCTTCTTCTTCAAGTGCCATATCAGGTCCCCCTGACGTTGGCAATTACATTGGCAAGTCTTTCACGGTCCTGCACCAGCTGGAACAGTTCCCCCGCGCTACGTATACCTATCCATTCACGAATATTTCTTAACCAGGAAGCCTGTCTCCTTCCTACCCCTCTACGTCCCTCTACTTTACCCATCATGATTAGCTGAAGAATTCTATATCGCTCCCCTCTGAATATATGTCCAAGATATGAGATTTTTCTACACTTCACAGTGTTTAATAGTAGACGAGTGTCGGCCCTATTGAGTACCATTTCGTTGGTCTGCCTAGCTGTCCAAGGTATTCTCAGCATTCGCCGGTGTAACCACATTTCGAGAGCCTTCAACAGATTAATCGTGGCAGCCTTAATTGTCCAGATCTCTCCCCCATATAGTAACACTGGCCAGACGTATGATCTTATCATTCTCTGTCGTAGTTTTAGGTTGAGGTTATCACTGCAGAAAAGTGGTTTCATTTTTTGAAAAGTTGCTCTAGCATTCTCTATTCTACACCTTATCTCTTTATCTGGGTTTAGATTTTCGGTGATATAACATCCAAAATATTTAAAATGAGTCACCCTGTCTATACTTTTCCCTTCTATTTATATTGAAGCGTTAAGACGAGGTTGTCTTCTAAAGACCATAAATTTTGTCTTTTTGATATTTATGTTGAGCGTCATTTCTTGACCCTCAGTGTTAACACAGTTTAATAGATGTTGCAGATTTTGTAGTTTGTCGCTTAGGATAACAGTGTCGTCAGCATATCGTATTGTATTTATATATTCTCCATTGATTTGTACTCCCATTCGTTGTCCTTGAGTAGCCCGTTTAAAGATTTTATCTGAATATATATTAAAAAGCAGTGGAGATAGTATGCAACCCTGTCTGATGCCTCGCAGAATTTTACTTTCTTCTGCGAGTTTTCCATTTAGCCTTACTGTTGCTTTCTGCCGCCAATATAGATTTTTAATAATACGTCTCTGCTGTCTACCCCTACGTTATTTAAAATGTCTATGAGTTTTCTGTGCTGTACTCTGTCGAAGGCCTTCTCGTAATCGACAAAACATACGAATACATCCTTGTGTTGGTCCCGGCATTTTTGCAGAAGTATATTTAGAGCTAATAAAGCCTCTCTAGTACCTAAGGCGTTTCTAAATCCGAATTGGGTTTCATCTAAATCTGCTTCGCATTTAGATCTTATCCTGCTGTGGATGATTCTGAGAAAGACCTTCAAAGTGTGGCTCATTAGACTTATTAGTCTGTACTCACTGCATCGTTTTGCTCGCTGTTTTTTTGGGATTGGGACAAATACAGACCTCAGCCAATCTTCCGGTATATCTCCAGTCGCGTAAACGGTATTAAACAGTTTGACCAAAAATCCTATATTTTCCTCATGGATCATTTGTAACAGCTCAGTTGGGACATTATCAGGCCCGATGGCTTTCCCGGTTTTTACAGATCTTATGGCAGATAGAACTTCACTGTTTAGAATTTCCGGTCCCATGTCTATATTAGCGTATATATTTAAGATACCATTTAATCTAATTTAATGTACAACAAACTGATATTTGAATAACTTGTTTTAGATTCAAAGTAAATGTAAATTACTCACGATTTTAGGAACAAAATCGTTAAATTTAATGTAAAATGGACATTAAATTTCGCTTAAATTTAAAGTTTTTTTTAACAGTATATCTCAAAGGCGACACCTAGTGATCAATCGTAAAAACTAAAAAGGTTACCCTCGTAAAACGCTACACTTTTTTCGACTTATAATTACTAGAATTGTTGAAAAAGAAAAATAAAAAGGAAAACAGATCGACATCACCGGCTGCCCAGTTTCTATCATTTTATCCCTTTTTATTTTTCATGTAAAGGTAAACTGAATCTCATAATTTTCTTTTATTTGTTGAACAGAGATTTGTTCGCTGGTTTGGAAAGTCGAGATTTAAAATCATTTTACTATACGAAAAATACAATCCTCATTTTAAGGGAACCCTAATTGTACCCCTGCGAGGGCGTAGCGGATCGCCAGTGATAAATAAATTTATAAAAAGAACAGAAACTCATTATCCTGTCTTTTTCCTTACCTAATTAAATAATTCTAAACCAACAGTCGGTGTAGCCGTGTTAAGTAATCATCGAAATATCCAATAAAAATGAAAAACGACCAATTACCAAGTTAATTGCTTAACGGCCCTATTTAGAACAAATTTCTCCGCTAGATCATGTTCAAATAAGTCCAGTTCATCGCCTGAGTTAACCTAATTTAACCATCAGGCGGTAGTTAACCAACAGTCAGTTAGAAGTTATGCGGAGCCCATTAATTTATTGACTAGTAAATCAAAATGTCTGTGTACAAAGATAAAATGGAAAATGAGTAAATAAAGTGGCGCAATTAGTCGTAAATTGATGCTGGTTTTTAAGTAGTTATTGTATTTCCTCATATGTTGATAAATTAATATGGTGGTACTGATAGAGTAAATATGTCCAAGAGAACGCATTTCCCAAAAGTATGCGGTAAAGGATTAATAATGTTGCTTCGGTACTTAATAATCGACGTCAGAATTACGCTTGATCTATTCGGTTTTAATGTTTTGTGTACAATTCATAAAACTACTAAGACCCATACACACCTTTCAATGTTGTCATGCATGCATAAATAAATTTTACGCTAGAAAAAGTTCAACAATAAAATTGTTTGTAATGAATGCCCAACCGCTTTGTTTAACCATATTTAACCTAAGACCTGACGATTTTCGTGGGCAGAACAATAATTTTGATATGAATGTATAAATAAACATAAGTGGTGTTGCTTGAAAAAATTATATGAAACATTAAATACGAGATTGAATTATGGTTGAAACTGTTTGTAGTGGTCTGCAATTTTTCATTTCTAATTTTATAATAATATACTATAATCATTCCTCTTCGAAAAAGTTACTCTTAATTTATTTCGATAAAACTGGCGGTTCTCGAGATAAATCGTTTTTTATGCGAAAAATTTAAAAGTTATTAATGCTACACACAAATCGGTAAAAATAAAATACGCAGGGTATAATGATATGCTTTAATTTATGTGGAAGCGCTGTCTAACTCTTCGAAGATGCTATGCTGAAAGATTTCTAGCTCAAACCTTTGTCTATTCCTGAAATCTTTCAGAGGGCTGATCGGGGCTCAATTAATTTACAATGTTATTAAAATATAAAACTAGTGAAAACGTTTAAATGTTATTTTGGCAAAAGTTCAATATGGCCTTCATGTACTTCAATACATTTTCTTATTCTTCAAATATTTTCCCGCTGCACTGCAAATAATATTCCGGCATTATTATGAATTTAGTTAGAATGTTGTGCTATTCTCGCTAGTAGTTCTTCTCTAGTATTTACTGGTGTTGAATAAACTAGTCCTTTTAGATGTCCTCAGAAGTAAAAGTCTAAGGGATTTAGGACTGGAAACCTTGGTGGCCATAAAACAGGCCCACCTCCACCCATAAATCGAGGGTCAATAACGTTTATTAAGTGATGACGCACTATACGGTTAAAATGAGGTAGAGCATCATTATGCAACTACCACGTTTGCATTATTTTATCAAGAGGTACGTCTTCCAATAAATTATTTAAATTTTACAAAAATTGTAAATAACTCTCATCACTGAGTCTTCCCTCCAAAACAAATGGACCTATAAGACTAGGAATCCCCAATTTTCTGGTAAGACTCGTCCTAAGTTTCCTGGAGGGCAGAACATTCGTAGTATCTTCAGATGAATGAGATCAATTAGAGCTAGGGTTCCTCAGGTTTCTACCCCGTCCCTCATTCTATTCAACCTATCTATATACGTCAGACATACCACATTCTCTATAGAGATCACTTTTTTTCGCCGGTACGGCCTTTGCGAAGTCCTCGAGATCATTTCAATTATAAAGGGACTACAGTGACATATAAATAAGCTGGAAAAATGCATGGCCGATTGGAAAGTTAAGTTAAACCCTGCAAAAAAGGCAGGCTATCATGTTCACCAGATCTCGATTTGTGATCCCAGACGATCGGGTAACACTCGAATTTCCTGGAGGGATCACGCGAAAGACTTAATTGAATGTTAAATACCAATTATCTACTTGATAAAGCCAAAGCTGCTTTCATAGCCCTCTATTATCTCAATCGAAACAACAAGCTCAATTTAAAGCTCAAACTAATGATCTAAAAGCTCTTCATAAGATCGATCCTGTCCTTTGGTTCTCCTACGTGGATCACCACGGGAAAATCAAAATTCAGCAGATTGGAGAGCTTTAAAATAAAGTCCTCCGCATCATCTGTGCAGCCCCATAGTATGTCAAAAACACTATAATCTACTATTGTGGAACCAACATTTCACAATCATTTTTCGATAAACTTGACTTAAATAGGAGTCCGGTTTTGTGGGGGCATGACAAAGGATGTCTGGGAAAGATATCGGTGGATCCCACTGATGAGTCCACCATCGATATCGGGACGAAACATGCAGTCATTCATTTTTATGGTGGTCGAAATTTAGATCGCTAGTCATATGTCCTTAATACCAGCAACATGACTATTTGCAACAGATCACCACGGGAAAATCAATATTAAGCTGATTTGGGAGCTTTATAATAAAGTCCTCTGCATCATATATGCAGCTCCATACTATGTCAAAAACACTATAATCTACAAAGATCTTGGATGTGAAACTTTCACTAGCTTTA
The DNA here is from genome assembly GCA_034092305.1 of Diaprepes abbreviatus. Taxonomy (NCBI): domain Eukaryota; kingdom Metazoa; phylum Arthropoda; class Insecta; order Coleoptera; family Curculionidae; genus Diaprepes; species Diaprepes abbreviatus. The sequence continues at coordinate 14,849 of JASJET010000037.1, read as the reverse complement.
TCGAACACACTATACTTTAACAGAGCTGAGAACTCCCACAACGATCCTATAACAACATCCCACAGCGACACCGCCACCCTACAACAGTGCTACCAACTTATTAAAATTGGTTACTCTACCATTAACAGGGGTCATTTTTTCGAAAGTAACTGGCTTAAAAGCCGAATCAAAATTACTCTCAAACCATAACTGGAATGTCTAACTAGAAAAAGGTCTATGGACCCTGTCCGACTTAAGAACCAAGGAAGATACAATTACACTATATATTTGCATGCGTTTATCATCTCGAAACTGATGAATTTCCTTGGAATAAGCATGAAAAGGAAGTAATTAACAAGACTACAAATCATCGAGTATTTTCCAGGTTCAATAAGGAAGAAAACTATCGCAATACGATGCGTTATCATGTAATCAGCTCCAAGATCGTCTAGCAATGCTTAAAGGTACTAAACGAAGTAAGAAAGAACAACACGGTTACTCTCCTGTGGGTGCCCCGATCTACTGAGAGTAGAAGGAAATCAAATAGTGGATAAACGGGGCTGAAGCACTATTTCTGAGGCCTGTACATTATTGTAGGATTAGCAACAGCGCAATTCTGGAAGAACCAAAAAGAGAGGAAGTGAATGAGAGATCTAATTATTGAATAAATCTATAAGGAATGAGATCAGAGAAGATACTGTAGGGAAACTATCACCAGAAGAAGTTCAAGGACTTAATGGCGTAAATTAAAACCAGCTTAGAATTATAAGAGGAGGGCTAACAGGGCACTGTCTCCTGAGGTGGCATTTTAAGAATGCAGATTTTGCGAGGAAGAGTACAAAAGTTCTATCCACATTATTTCAGAATGTGTCGCATTATAAAACCCTAGGATGCGTACCTGGAAGCGTACTGAAATCTACTCAATCTGAAACCTTTCCACATTCTGAGTTTCCGAAGAGAAATAAGACTGGAACACCCGGCGAGACACCTTCAATTATTTCACAGCAAAAGGGGGGCTTAATACATCTTTTAGGTCGCAGTGCACCCATTCCCACTTTCACATACATACATAAGAACTACAAATCTTGCTCTTCAATTTAACCCCTCCTAGACCTCTCCAGTATATTTCATTCGGAAGTTATTATGACTGAAATTAGACTAAAACCGCTTCTTTCCGCCCGTATTTCATAATATATATCAAAAAGTTTGCACGTCAGCGAAATTCACGGACGCAACATCTCGATCACTTTTTTGCAGTTTTAAGAGCGTCATAGAATATGTTCCCAAAAAGGAATTGTAATACCATCAAATGTAAATAAAAAAAAAGTTAGCTTTTATCCCAAACTTTTAGGTCTTCACTGCCACAAAACTGACAAATTAAATTTATATTATTGATCCCGTTCCATTTCGTTTTCAGTGAACTTACGGTAAAAGTTTAATGCAGTTCGACAGAAATACAAGTTTATAACGGCTGAAAGTCATAAAAGTAGTCATGTGCCCGGCGTCGTAAATAAGTAAACACCTAAATATTTCTAATGGCACGGGCGTTTCCTGAAAAAAAAGCCTCCGCGAGTTTACTGAGACTATACGGTATCCGGTCTTTAGATTAAAGCTGAAATTAGGCTTGGTCGATGACAGTTGGCAATAGTTTCAGTAGGTATATAAAAACTGTTTGTATAACAAGGGGCGAAAGTATAACATTTCCTCCTGCTGATTATGAAATTTAAAGTACAATGCGGAGCTGAAAGCAGTAATCGTTAAAGGAAGAAAACAATTAAGTATTGGTTAGTTATCAATATCAAATATTTGGAATAGCGGAAACAGGTTTTTTCGGTGATTTTTTCCATTCCTGTTATGAAGTCGTAGCTCAGGAATTTGAATTTTTTTATTGGTGGTCACACATAGCTTTCCTCAACATTTGCCCATTTTGTATAAAAATGTTAATAACATTTTGTTAAAATATAACAAAAACACATTCAGTCAAAGATATCATGAAAAATAAGCTTTCGTATCATATTTTCTAAACTAAAAGTAGATTTACAGATGTCTGAAAACCTCTCATTCTGTTTTACCTTAAATGTTAATTTTACTTGACCACTCTGTATAAAACCCATGATAAAGCTAACTTTTTCTTCCTTTCTCTTGTGTACGCAAAATGCCAATATTAATACTCTGTAAGTAATTAGGAAATATTTTCACGCACGAAGATAAAAATTCACTTAACGTACCTGCTGTGCAATTGTACGTTTTAAATACTCGATTCTATTTTTGGACTGCAATTTGCAAATGTTTTAATTATTGAAAACAATTATCTACTTCCCGTAGATTGTTGTAAAGATAATTCTATGCCTTGTAGAATTTTTATTCAATTATTAATAATGTTTTTCTCATAATCTTTGGTGTTTTATTTTCTTTCATTCTTGTTCAGGATGGATTTATGCTGTTATTTTATGACATATTAACAGTAATATAAACTCTCTTAGGGCTTTGACCGAGACTAACGTTTTATTAATTAAATTGCCTAGCTTCGCCCGCCAAAATTTATCTTTGCACAATTGTTTGTTTGATTCTAAAACGTGGTTCTCATGATAAAAATATAAGTTTTTTTCTGGTTTGTCTACTTATTTTATTTTATAACCTTTGATTCTGATAACTTGTCAAACAATTTATCTTACATCAACGACTTATCACAATAAACTGTCCAAGAAAGCCGATCAGGACCCTCTATATACCCTTTGCACCGCTACCAGAAGGTTCCGGAATCTTCTAGAAGGATTTTCATACTACATGGTGTAATAAACACAAGAAAAAGGAATAATCTGGCAATTTCTAGATCTTCTGTCATAGACGTTCTATATTGAAAGTAAGGAAATAGAATTTTCTAAAAACTTCCATAACTTCTTTCATAGACATCTCACGAGAAAATTGACTAAAGTAAAATTAATTAAATAAATTATGAACTCGTAGAAAATAAACCTAAACCCTACAAACTAATACTATGAAGTGTATACTGCTATAAATTCGATTACATTGCGCCCTTCCAAGTCTTGATCGCCCCGATGAACCTTTTTGATCTTAATAATGGGCCAATCTGTCAAAATGTACGACTTTCATCTTCGCATGAGGGTTTTTCTGAATTCGGTACACCAGATCGTTTAGTCGAATCACTACGTTCCCATGACTTCTGAAGCTTTGGTAAACGCCTCTTGGTTCTTTTCGGATTGTACACACTTTTTTACTAACTATGGATCGACCATTCTTGGCTTTGAAGTCATAGCGGATCTTCATTCTGTCGCTTTCTATTTGTAGTCGTCGTTATACTGTCTTGAGGATAACCTGTAGGACATTCTTCTTCTGTAGTCCCTTTCGCGATCATGGTCACTCCGGATGTACCTTCTAAAGGATAATTTACTAACTATGGATCGACCATTCTTGGCTTTGAGGTCATAGCGGATCTTCATTCGCTTTCTATTTGTAGTCGTCGTTGTACTGTCTCGGGGATAACCTGTAAGACATTCTTCTTCTGTAGTCCCTTTCGCGATCATGGTCACTCCGGATGTACATTCTCAAGGATGAGCTCTAGGATGTTCTTTTTCCATAGTCCCTTTTGCGATCGCGTCCTTTCTGCTATCGCCTCCACTAGCAATAATTTACGGGCAATCTCAGTAAAAGTGACTGTTGTATTCACACTGATAACAACGCATGTGATTCGAATAGTACCGGCGAAGGGTCGTCGATTAGGGGACCCCTTATTCTTGGTCTGGCATAAGACGCGAAAATCGTATACTTTAACTCCATCGCAAGCCTTGACAAAAACTGTAGCATATTTTTTTATCTTTGTAAACAGCAAATCCAAAATGGGGGGTACTATTAGTTACCCAGACTTCTTTAAGTTAACCGTAAGGAGTAAAGGCTTTCTCAAAGTCGCTTCTTCGAACTGTATCAGCTATATCAGCAATATGAAGCCGATAGCCGATCGGATCACTGATTTGTATATGTCCCTCTTGGCCACACTTCCAACAACGAATTCTATTTCTGCTATGGAAGGTTGTACTTTTGTTGTCATGTGTTTTTTTTGGTTTAAAAATTCTTGCAGCTCTCTCATTAACCTCATTAAGACTTCCTCGTTGGTCTTGCGATCATCATGGGAAACGTTGATTCTTGTTATGATTCTGCCTCTGCTTCTTAGTGTCATTATATCCGCCTCATATTCTTGAAGACTTTCGTTGTATTTTTGTTTTCCTGCTAGGACTTGGACCCTACAAACTTCTTGGAGGTGGGCTCCCAGAGCGCATCTCCAGAAAAGTAACAATAAACTCGTAATCATTCTGTTTTTTTAGGGAATGTTACGTAGAACCTCCATAGCTTCACTTCATAGTGATAGAACAAGAGCACATGCCTTCTCCGGTGGACTCCAATTATTGCCGAATCCGCAAATATTACAGAATTTCCAACATACTATTTAGTTCCATTCGTTGATGCAATAAGTACACCTTTATGAACATATGGCTAATTAATTTTGATTTAGTTCAGATTTGATCATGCACTTTCACTAGAACAACTATATCTTTTTCGTCACTAACTTATGTATCTGAAAGATTCGGTAGGTCAGAAAAAGGAACTGAATGACACACAGGTCTTCTAAAGGACACTAGATCGAGGTAGATCATTTTCTTTTTTCGGTTAACACCATGTAAATTGACGTAGTGATTTTTCAGTTCTCTGCAAATCATAGACATACCGAACTTTAAATTACTTCTTTTTCCATTCACCCATTGTCTTGAGACAATGCACAATTTGCAAACATTGTTTGGCATCCATTGTGTGTCAACATCAACCAAAAACCCTCTTCAAAAGTCTACTCACAAATAAAACGTTGGCAGTTTAGTACACTTAGATTAATAAGGATGAAATCTGAACATCTATTTTCTCTAAAAACTTGCTCTCCAAATCTATAATTGGTGATATGCATTAAGATGTTTCAATCGGTCTCAAAATCCGGAATTGTCGTCGATCATCAAAAACCCCTTTTTCAATGAAATGTTATTCTCCCAGCAGGGCTTTCTCCGGTCCATACATGAAACATAATGACAGGTAAATTATTTGTTAAAATGATTTTTATTTATTCTCAAATTTTTTTGTTATTCAAATTTATGATAGTTAAAGTAAGTGGCAGGAATCAGTTTTTCTTCGAGCTTGTTATATTAATAGTGTTAAATCCCATGTTTATATTTTCTAATTTTTAGTCTTCTGAAGTTAGGCTTAATGCATAAGTAAAAAAGCCTCGGTGGTTTACACAGCTGCCTTTAAAATGTTTAGGTTTGGGTAGGAATTAATAAAAACTTTATTATTTCAAGGTGGAAGAGTCGCGTTACATGTGTGAAATTTAATTACTGCGTGTTTGGTTTATAAGCACGTGCTATTTTATGTTATGCTTTATAATTAAGATATTTAAAAACTAACGTTGAATGAACTTAAATATAGAGAATAAAAATTGCAAGTTCTTAAATTAGAATTAGAATTGGAATATTAAAAATAATAATAATTTTTTGACGTATTGTAAAATGTAGTTACGAATAGCTTCTCAAATTTCAAAGATTTTCCATGAAATATAAGTTGAACTAAATTCATTTCTGATTTATTTGAAAACGCACATAAAGTATAACTCGTTTTTATCACTTTCAGTAACTTGCCATTTTGTACAATATTTTTTTAGTAGGATGTGACAGTGGATACCAAAAGTAAATGTTGGGTTCAGACAATTAATTAGCAAAGAGCACCGCTATACCTAAAGTCCTTAATATCTGTCAGTACCTCATTTAATACCGGTCATCAAAGCGATGAAGAAGCGGAATAAACATTTCATGCAAATATAGACGATTTAAAAACTTTGCCAGGGACTAAAAGCTTAAAACGCATTGTTGTCATATTTCGCGAGCTTTAAATAATAATCAGCTGATCGCACTTAAAATAGTACGGTGATGCCGACCAACATGTAATTTGTTTTCTTATCGCGAAGATAATGGATGTGGCAACACACATACACGGAATGTCCAACTTGAATAGACTTGAAAATAAGCGCCCCCACTGGGATTTCGTTTTGTTTGAATATTTTATTGACTTATTATTGATTCATGGATAGTTTCTGTGAGTTCTCATGCTAATTACTATACTTTCGTTGTATATAGATATTGTGCTGTGTAAAAAAAGTTTATTATAGTGTATTATAATGCATATTTGGTGGCAGCAAATCTGCCGATGAATCAACCTGAGCTACATTACCTATGTCATACTTCTGAGGATAACACTAGACGCAGCCTGGTTGGTCCGAATTAGAAAGAAAATGCACTGGACGTCACTGGAGCAGGTAAGCAACAAACTTTCATTTAATACGCATAAAATATCTTAAGTTAAGGATATCTAGAATGCATGTAAAATATCTTAAAATGACAACCCTACATTGTAAGCAAAATGTAGGAAAAGTGTCAAGCAAGGCTTAATTGCCTGGATGTGGAGGGCCTTACTCAATAACCTTGGACTGTCAGCAGCCACGACGGGCGGGGGGCTGGTCAGTCGCTAAGAAGCCGACACTACCTTCCACACTTTGCGAAGGTGCCTAACCAAGGTTCCCCTCCAAGAAAAATAAATTGAAAGGGTTGATAAAAATGTGCGAAAATAAATTGATCATTTATTATTTTCTGAAACGCACCGCCACTGGAATTGCTTCCCCTGACGGCGTACAACCCGGGGCACTCTACATGCGAGCAATGAGTAACTGACAGAAATTATGGGTTTTAGGTATAGAAATTTTCATAATCTCGTCATGTCCGCTGGTTCATCTGTATATCATAATCCCGTTATTTCGAAAGCCGAAATTAAAAAAAATTGGGGTGCCTTCTTGTAAAAGTAAAGTTATTGGCGAAATTTCTTCAGGAAAATGTAATTTAGGGACTATTTACAGCACGAAAGGGTCAAATTAGTACCTTCAGTAATTTATGACATACGAAAAGAAATTGTTTAAAATTTAATCTCGATATTTCGTACATTTGCTGATAACATCACTAAAAATAGCATGAGTTTATGTGCCGTTAATTAATAATTACTACTACTGCTAGATTTGCCAATAAAAAAAAATTAAAAACGTAATTATTCGGATTACTGGAAACACCGAATCTTTCAACGATTTTTTTTGCATACTCCCTATTTTTGGGTCGTAGAACACAAATCTATAGTTTTTTTAGGCAGTCACAAATAGTTTTCCCAAAAAAAAATTATTTTTCATTTCCACTTGCCACTTTCTTGTATTTTTCCAACAATATATTTTTAATCTGCCACCTCCACTAAAGCACATAACAATAATTTTTTTTTAAAACTGTACACCATATTTGGATCAAATCGAGCAAACACCCGAAAAACGAAAATAAACATAGACCAGTGGAAAACACACGTACATTATTGCCAGATCTTTTACAATCATAATCATATACTTGTTACGCTTGTTCCAATATCATTTCTTAAATAAAGGACAGAATGGTTTTTGAAACAGGATCAACAGAAATAAAGTATCAGTAATGTCAAAAGGGTTAGTTGTCATTAACCACAAATTATTGCTGGGAAGTATGCCGAATTTAACTGACAGTTCTTAGAAAGTAGATGGTGAATGAGAAGCAGTAGAAAAAAAAAACGAATGTAAAACTAGTAAACGAAAATACAACAAAAAAAGATCTTTTTGGTTGCAGTTGAGGAACGTTTAAAAGAATACTTGTTTAACGTCATTAAAGAATGGGTACTACCGGGTACTATCATTATCTGCGATTGCTGGAAATGTTATAACTGCTTATCAGAGTTTACGGCATCAAACGGTAAACAACTCCAAGAATTTTGTAGACTCAGATACTGGAGCTCAAACTCAAAAAATTGAGAAAACTTAGGTGGTGAATGAAAAGCAGTAGAAAAAAAAACGAATGTAAAACTAGTAAACGAAAATACAACAAAAAAAGATCTGTTTGGTTCCAGTTGAGGAACGTTTAAAAGAATACTTGTTTAACGCCATTAAAGAATGGGTACTACCGGGTACTATCATTATTTGCGATTGTTGGAAATGTTATAACTGCTTATCAGAGTTTGCGGCATCAAACGGTAAACAACTCCAAGAATTTTGTAGTCTCAGATACTGGAGCTCAAACTCAAAATATTGAGAAAACTTGGAGAGATTTGAAGGTAGAGATCGGAAAATATGATTTCCATGATTTTTTTTGTAAATATTTGCGATCGTAAAAAGTTTTTTTTCAAGTTTACTTTGATGTTTTCTCGCCATATTTTCTTTCAGTTTGTTGCATATATTGTCTCTTTACGGAAAATTGGCCATATGCCAGAGCCTCGGCTTTGATTTCTTCGTAACGCTGTATTGTTTTGTCTAAAAGAAGAGGTGGTGATAAGTTATTCGTGATCCTTTTATGCAAAATTGGTTCATGATCATCCGACAGAGTTTCAGGTTTGATTTCTTCGTAGCGCTGTCTTGCTTTGTCCAGAAAAAGATCTTTTGGCCATTGGTGATAATTTATTGAAGACTCATCACACATACAAGTAAAACATGTAACATAATATTTCTTTGAAGCGACTGCCAAAAACCGACAATGAATGTGACCCTATCAATATTCGATGTTCCGTTGCGGAGTGTTTAGACTTGATACGCGACAGAGTTACGTTACTGTGTTCCCTTTACGTCTATACGCACCATTAGCTGTTATGGCGAATTGTTTGCTTCTCTACGTCATGTTAATATGTAATTATATCGCTGGGTGTATTATAATTTCAATGAAGTTAAATTATTTAGTTACTATTGTTATGATTTGATGAATAAAACAACATAAAGTAGATACATGTTTATAATGAATTATTTTTTTATTGCATTTTTTATAGTATTTTGTTTGACTAGTTGTTAAAAACAGTAAAACCTGTGCTAATTTTCCCACGCGACAAATCATACATTTATTACATGCTGTTTATTAGTGATCCCGGGGCGAGACGAGCTCAAGGAACGATCTCGTTTCGACTCAGTCTCGTCTCGATCTCAAAATAACAGTACAGGTAGAGACGAGATAGTCCAAACCATAGATAATAAAATTTTTATTAAAAAATTGAACCGACTTCTAAAAGTGCGCTAAAAAGTGAAAAATAACCATAACTTTTTATATGAAATTGAACTTTTTGAAGTCGGCGCCAAACTAATACCTGACAAAATGTGATTTGCATAAACAGATTAAAAATACTTTATTTGTATATGCTTTCTTACCATAATTTGTATATATTGGTAGTTATTTATTTCGTGTACAAATAATTTGGCGCCGACTTCAAAAAGTTCAATTTCATATAAAAAGTTATGGTTATTTTTCACTTTTTAGCGCACTTTTAGAAGTCGGTTCAATTTTTTAATAAAAATTTTATTTTTCTATTTTTAGTTTTAGAATTCATTATGACATTCATGCATTATTTGAACTAAGTACTAATCGAGATTAGTGTACCTCGCAATGACTCCAAACTGGCAAGAAAGTACCCATTTTATCCAAAGTTGTAAATCTCCCTAAAATGAACCACTAAAAATTCTTTAGTTCTTAAGAGTTTTCCAAATACCAATCAAATTGGGTCAAACGAATATTTATTCTGTTATTGAAAATCCACTATCTTAAATTTCATATTAATTTTAGATTGGAAATATAGGCTCCAAAACCTTCCAATATCGATATTTAAAGAAAATAAATTAATTTTTTATCCACCATTTTGGATACGCCATATTGAATTTTTTAAAAATAGTTTTAGATTCTTCATATGTGACTCCGAAAACTCTCCCGTACCAATTTTGGTGAAAATTGGACAAAATTAATTTTTTTTGTCCGCAATATTGAGTTTTTTAAAAATAATTTCAGATTATTTATGTGAAGCTCCGAAAACTTCCCCATACCAATTTTGAAGAAAATAGGACAAGATTGATTTTTTCGTTCTCCATATTGGATCCGCCATATTGAATTTTTTAAAAATTATTTTAGATTTGTCATATGCGACTCCGAAAACTCCCCCGTACCAATTTTGGAGAAAATCGGACAAAAACGAATTTTTGTCGGCCATATTGAATCTGCCAAATTGAATTTTTTAAAAATTATTTTAGATTCGTCATTGGCGATCCCGAAAACTCCCCCGTACCAATTTTGGAGGAAATCGGACACAATTAATTTTTTTGTTGGCCATATTGGATCCGCCATATTGATTTTTTTTAAAATTATTTTAGATTCGTCATACGCGACTCCGAAAACTCCCCCGTACCAATTTTGGAGAAAATCGGACAAAATTGATTTTTTCATCCGCCATACTGGATCCGCCATATTGAATTTAAAAAAAATTATTTTAGATTCGTCATATGCGATCCTGTAAACTCCCCCTTACCAATTTTGGTAAAAATCGGACAAAATTGATTTTTTGATCCGCCATATTGGATCCGCCATATTGAATTTTTTAAAATAATATCAGATTCGTTATGTGCAACCTCGAAAACTCCCCCATACCAATTTTGGAGAAAATCGGACTAAATTAAATTTTTTTGTCCGCCATGTTGGATCCGCCATTTTGAATTTTATAAAAATAATTTCAGATTCGTTGGGTACAACCCCGAATATTCCTCCATACCAATTTTGGAGAAAATCGGACAAAATTAATTTTTTTGGCCACCATATTGTAAGCGCCATCTTGGATTTTACTGCACCAATTTCATCTAAAAAAATATGGGACCACCGCAGCAACTTCCTTTACATAACGTAAAAAATTTCATTCAAATCGGTGCAGCCGTTCCGGAGTAATCGGTGTACATACATAAAAAAAAAAAAAAAAATACATAGTCGACGAATTGAGAACCTCCTTCTTTTAGAAGTCGGTTAAAAATTAGTGCTCTTTTTGACGTAAATTCCGAGATGGATGAAACATACACAGAGGTGTTGGGGTCAATGTAAGAACAAACTCTAGATAAAATGTAACAGCAAAAAATAGGTTGGGGACAAAGGGGGGAGGGGGGGGTCAAATTGGGCTAAAAAAAAAACATTTTTTGAATCTACAAGCGAAGGAACGTATTTTGGAAAGAAAAGTTGTAGATATTTTAAAAACCTACAAACTGAGCTTTCGTGAGATCTTTTCGTAATTTATAAAAAACTACCCTCTTTTTTAAAATTATATTTAAGGGGTTGAAAATTAATTTTTTATTTGCCCTAACAAGATATAAAAGTTTAGGCCTTCACGAAGAGATTGAACCTTTGTGGAGGACAAAATTTTCATCCAAAAAAAAGTTACAGCAATCAACATTTTGCGTCTTGGGATAAACAATTAACAATATTCCAAAATGTGTTTCTTGACTTGTAGGTTCAAAAAACTTGTTTAAGCCAAATTTGACCCCCCCTCTTAGCCCCAACCTATTTTTTGCTATTACATTTTAAATAGGTTTTGTTCCTACATTGCCCCAAACATCTCGGAATTTATGTCACTTATTTTACTTTTTTTTTTTGGCATGGACTTGGAGAAGAAAATATGTGTATTACCTCGAAAAATTTCGTCTAGGCATGAGAACAATAAGATCATTTACTGAAGGTTACGGAAAAATTACATAGTAATTGAAATTTAATGGATTAATATTGTTATTGTGTGAAACAAATTTCAATTGCACATAAAAAATATATTAAAATGTATATAATAAGATTAAAATTTCCGAATAATTACTTACTTGGAAAGCATATAAACATCTTAATTTGTATTTGCGAAATTACGCTAATAGCAACCAAAAACTTTTGATAACTTTGTAAATAATTAATACATTTTCCTTTTTGTTCTTCCTAAATCGTGCTCCTATGACATGGTCAGTTTTGGCCCTTTTGTAAACCAAACGAGATTTTTTGGCTAAACTCGTTTTAAATCGGTTTTGTGCTACTATATATCTGTATGTATTGTGTATACAGAGTATACAGCGGCCAAAATAGGTGATTTTCAAAAAGTTTCAAGTGTAACAATAAATCATATTTTATAACCCAATTATAATAAACTTGCTAGATTATACAGGGTGTCCAAAAATTAAAACTAATCAAATAAGAACTTTAAGTGGTTATAACTTGATTAATTTAAATAGAACGCTAAACTTTTTAACTTACCAGAAAATGTACTTTTTAAATATCTATCGATCGGTGTTCTATAGCTAAATCTTCGCGTTTTCACAGAATACGCCAAATAATTGTTTTTCATCATTTTGTGTTTTTTGAGTAGATGCTCTAATGTATTTAGTTGCCTTTGGCATTTGGAAATGACAGGTACTTTACAACTATAAGAATAATAATCAGGAATATCTTTACAAATGTTCAGAAACTGGGAACGTGATTTATAGTCGTCCAACAGGCTATATCAGCAATAATGGTAATAATATATTGACGATAGCACAAAACAGAAGCAAAATATTTATAGTAGATGTTCGAAATGTCGACCATCCATTTCCAAACACTTACATATTCTTTTTTCGAAACCACTGCTAACTCTGGACAACATTTGCGGGATTGCAGTGTGAAAAGCGTCTCTTATGCTTATTTTCATATCTTGTGGTGTTGTCGGAGACGCATTGTAGACAATTCCTTTTATGTATCCCCATAAAAAGAAATCTGGTGGAGTAAGTCAGGAAATCTCGGGGGCCAATTTTGAAATCATTCTCTCCCAATCCACTTATTTCGAAAGTTGGTATTTAGAAATTGCCGCACCACGCGATGATAATGAGGCGGAGTTCCATCCAGCTGAAGCACATAGTTGTTCTAATATTTAAAAAGAATATCTTCTAATAACACTGACACTTCCACTTTCCCGAAACTGGTTTAATATTCTCAAAAAAAGGGCTGATCTAAGACGGTTTCGTTCAGGAAATCTTGAGCATAAACTCGAGAAGTTAACAAACAATTTTGATGACATTCTCCAAGGATAAAAATCATATCAATACGCTCTTCCTTTGGATAAATATTCATTTTGACACATCAATAACACAATATTTAAATAATTAAATTCAATAATGAAGTTTCACAGTTACAAAAAATAATACCGCTATTATAGCAACAGGCTTTGCAGACTAAACTGACAGATTAAATGAATTATCTAACGTTTCGCCATAGGCAACTAGATACAGTAGAACATCTATTTGGTGCAGAAATCGATTATTTGGCGTATTCTGTAAAAACGCGAAGACATAGCTATAGAACATCCTTATACCATTCGATAGGTATGTAAAAGGTACATTTTCTGGTAAGGTAAAAAGTATAGTGTTCTATTTAAATTAATCAATTTATAGCCACTTAAAGTTCTTATTGATTAGTTTTAATTTTTGGACACCCTGTATGATATAGCAAGTTTATTATAATTGGGATATAAAATATGATTTATTGTTACACTTCACTGTAAATTTCGAGTACATAACTGAAATCCTTCTTAAGTATTTGAAACATGAAAATAGGTCTTGTTAGGTTTAGGTACTATAAACCTTATTAAAATGGGCACTTATTTTGATCGGAGAATCCAAAAATGCAATAATATACTGGGAGTTCCATTTAAAAAAAAAACACAACTTTGATACTTTCAGAGCTTTTGGGACACCCTGTATAGTATGAAAATAATTTTAAAAAGTAACTATATTAGACCCCCATATATCCCAAAAATAAAACTTTTTTGAAAATCACGTATTTTGCATAAAAGGCCCTGTAAAAATGAGCCGTTAAGCGTTGCTACAAGATAAACCCTCCTGCAATAAAACCCATTTGGTACAGCAAGAAATGGGAAAAAATCAGAATGAAAAAAAGGAGTGGTCCAAAAAAATATTTTCCAATATCACTTGATAGATACAATAAATATAAATGATTGTAGAAAATCCGTGGCATCATCCTTTAAACCATAGTATAATTTCTACATATTTTAAAAAAAATTAAGGTTAACAACCCGCACTTGCAATATTTTTTGCATTTTACGGTTCGTGTGTTTGCATAACGACGCCGAGGCTGTCGGCACATTTAGTAAATTTCACCCGAGCCCGTATGAATAGGACTGATTAACATACAACTTGGCGGTTAACAATGATAAATAGTGTCTGCGTAGCAGGGGAATTTGATTTGAATTTCGTTATCTTTGACGGCTTCATTTCGATCAGATAACGTATTATTTCAGCCATAATAGAAATTGATAGTTTTGGGAACTCATTCGGAATTTTTAGAGCGTGTAATTTTATCGCGGTCAATGGTTTAAAAATCGCAACCTACCATCCAAAACCAAATTAATCGAATATTTGATCGTGTATATCGAAGATTTCGAGCGCGCTTCTTCAAGTGAAATGCCTTTCACAAGCCGCTTAGGGACAACGAATTAAACAGGTGGATACATTTGAAGCTGCCTGGGATTTACTAAGTCAAATCAGAAACGATCCGGGGTTGACTTGACCTCAGCGTGCTTCAAATGTGAAATAAATACCTGACGTCGACTTAAAATCAGCTTTTGTTTTGTTTTCAAGTTCGCAACGATTTTGTCTTACGTCAAATGTTACAACTATCAAAAAAAAGTTCAAATCAGCTGACAGAATGATCATCTTTACAGAAAGTGGGCATGGTTTTAATGATAACCGCACCCACTTTACATCAAATTGATCGAGAACGAAAATAGGCATCGTGAGGCTCGATTCTGTAAGCATATTTTTTGACATTCTCTTTCCTCTTCTCTTTTAGGACAGTGACATACTTATGTGTTACTACAGACAAAACAAAGATGGAAGATCCCTATTATGACATTCTCTTTCCCTTTATTTTTCTAGAATCGCAACCCTG